>ML058510.1:5374276-6711776 GCA_003013855.2 Liriodendron chinense | reverse complement strand
ATTGCAGCCAAGAGTCCCACAGAAGCGGGCCAGAAGACAGCTCCTCGGATTCCTATCTTCTTAGCAACATCTAGGGCCCACCCCATGCTACCGTCTGCGATGATACATGTGATCTTATCGATATCAGAACCGTTGATCTTTTCGATCAGCTCCTCTAAACAGACAGGCATGATGCTTAAGATACTTTCGCATAGCTTGGCAAGGTCAGTGCGGTCTTCGCCAGGTGCCATACCGTCCGGGATCGAAACCAGACGGATGCCATTGGTCCCATCGACAATCTTCGGCGATGCAGCCATGACTCGAACATGATTGAACTCTGTGTTCACGAACGTGATCTTGAAACCGTGGCCCACCAAGCAATAGGAGAGCTCCATGAGAGGTATCACATGGCCTTGTGCCGGGTATGGTATGACTATTGCATGTGGCTTGCCCATGTCTAGCTCCCCTTTCTAAACGTGTGAATGGAGTGTATTCGTATGTCTTTCTTCTGCACAGGATAAGCTATTTTTATAGTAGGTTTCTTTCGGTAGCAGATTCGGCCTCACCCAAGACGGTGCAGCACTTACCGTAGGGCCCACCTTGATTTATCTATTCTGTATCCACGCCGTCCATCCGTTTTTACAGATCATTTTAGGGCATGACGAAGAACATCCAAATCTCAGGTGGACCATACTCTTGGAAATGGTGGTGATTGAATGCCCCACCATTAAAAACTTCTTAGGGCGCACCTTGATGTCTCAGTAGTGGTTATTTGTCATCCAATCCGTTGATAAGGTCATATAAGCCTAGATAAAGGGGGGGAAAAAAAAAAACAAGAATTAGATTGAAAATTGTCATAATTTCCTCGTTACATGTTCGATTTGATTGATATTATATTTATTGGAAAGATAATTTGATGAACTTTCATATGCCTTTGGAATCACCTCATTTGGACATCATTTAATTGCCCTAAAGTGGGCCCAAAGTCATTGTTGTTAGTTGATACTCACCGTCGACATTCATAGATTCGATGAAAACGGTCAAAACTCCGTCATTACATGTTCGATTTCGGTGATCTTGTATTTGTTGAAAAAATAATTTAATGAACTTTCAAATGGATTTGAAATTACCTCATTTGGACACCATTTGACTACCCAAAAATGGGCCCATTTTCATGGGATTTGTATCCCACACGAAGTTATTACAATGATGATTGTTTATCCATTTCAACATTCTTCCACAACAACATTCATCAATTTTAACATTCATCACATCCATCGATTACAACATTTTTTCATTTCAAAATTGATCCATTACAACATTCTTTTATTACAAAATTAATCTCCTTCATAAGCTCTCACATTTCATACCCATAATACTATATATATATATATATATATATATAAAGGGAACCATCACACCCTCTTCCCTTTCACAAACTCCCATAATTGATACCCACAAAAAAAAGTCATTATTGTCTTAACCTAAACTCACATTTGGCCATCATAGCTTATACGTTAGAGATTGTGGCAAAAAATCTTTAAAAAAATGCTCAAAAGCTCACTAAAATGGAAGAAATGATGCCGGATGCATGCCAAAAGCTCTCCAGAGTGGATCCCACAGAGGTGGCAATGGTCCTAACGGCCAAATGGCTTTTCTCGCGTAGGAAACCCATCTTTCGAACCAATCCCACATCTTATGTGCAGTCCACTAAATAGTCTTGGAGCATATCCAAGCCATCTACATGAAAGGTGTTTCAATTTCATATCATATGTCTAAGTTTGAGGGAAAAACTCATCACAGATGGACCACATTAGAAGAATAATTCGGAATTAACTCACGGCAAAAATCCAAATAGTGCCCACAAGGCTAGATAATATATATATATATATATATATATATATATATATATATATATATATATATAATGGTCTGACAAGGGGTCAACGTCACAAACATTTGTGACATCATAAATCAGGGCTTTTTCAACTATCATCCCTCACAAACTACATAAGGCCGCCTAATCTTGGGTAAGGCCGGGTCTCACCTAATCCGCTCCTGTTTCTGGATGAATGTTGCTGGTTGGATTTCCTCCTACCCGGTCCCTGGTGACCCAACTCTATGGGCCCATCATGATGTATGTGTTGTATCCACACTGCCCATATGCTTGGTCAGCTCATTGCATGGAATGAGCCTAAAAATGAAGCAGATCTAATGCTCAAGTGAACCACACCACAGAAGGGATTGAATACCTTCGTCCGTTTCTGTGTCGCCTTATGAATAGGAGGATGGACAAGGGGGACTTTTGAAAGGTTTCAACGGTGGGCGTCATTATCCTTAACTTTCCTGTAGTGTGGTCCTCTTAAGCTTTGGATTAAACTGAGCAAGCAAAACGGATGGACGGTCTAGGCAAAACACATATATCATGGTGGCCACACCAAGGATATGCTGGTCCCTAGGCAATCCGTCGTCCGACAAAATGAGGTGCCACAATCGGCGATTTAATTACGTCACAGAGATCTCCTTGGATAGGCATCTGATCGGAATCCTCCAAAATATGGAAAACACAAGTCTATGGGGCCCACCATGTTGTAACTGTAAGATCCACTCCGTCCATCAGGTTATATCCTCTTTTATAAGCTGTCATGCCAAAAATCAGCTAGATCCTCGACTCAAATGTGTCTGACAACATGGAGCACTGGAGGATGGGATGCCGACCGTAGGTTTGTGTGCGGGGCCACCAAGGTGGGTGTATTTTATCAAACACGTTAATAAGGAGTAACTCGATGGGACGAAGAGAAAATTCAAAAATCGTCCTGATCAAAAAGATCAGGCGGTCCACGATGCATGAATTTAGCAGTTTTGGGAGCAATTTTACATTTTTCCCATTGGTGTGGCCCATCTTAGCTTCTAATCGAGTTTTATGTAACACATGCACGGTTTGAATAATGCTTCTCACACGATGGACGGAGTGGATTTCACATATATAACCTGATACAACATGGTGTACACAACATAGCTTGGGTGTTAAATAGGTTTTTGAAGGTAATTTCCCATTCAGTTCGGCGACGGTCGTCTTCATGTCCTTGTTGACTCCAACAACGTTATATGACGACTCTGCACGCTGTGAGATCCACCGAACTGATCATGTTATATAAAAGGGATTTTGACCGTATGGGCCCTCCATACGGAGAAATTCTCCCCCTGTATGTAGCTTCAAAGTAATGCCTCAACTGGCCACCCAATACTTTTGGAATTAATTTTCAATGGGACGAAGCTACCCTTTGTCCTTGAGCCCCTGCAAGTAATGATGACGGGAGTTGGACTTGAAAATGGATGGTAAGCAACTTTGCAATGGGGCCCATTGTGAGTTAGGTTGTCGATCCATACAATGCCTCCGTTTCATGAGATCATTATAATATATTAATCCAAAATTCAAAGTCAACGGTAGATGAAGTGGACTACAACACAAGAAACATTGTGTATTGCATGCTATCTTTGAAAATTTATTAGTGAGCTACAAACCGATTGGATAAATATGATATTTGTGTTTTCCCTTCACCCATGTATGGGTGATATTATGAATAGGTTGGATGACACATAAACATCACTGTGGGTCCCATAAAGCTTAGTGTGTATGCCATTCGTTAGTCGCAAGTCCGTACCAGAGAAAAATAACTTTCGTTAGAAGCTTTAAATAATTACCTTTCCCTATTCGAAATTTGCATCCGTTTGATCACATGGCTCATCGGATGGTAGATCCAATCTATTGATATTGTTCACGGCCATCGATTTCCTATAGAGTGTGTTAAATTCACGTTGTTTTGAGCTATTTATCGCCCATAACAATGACAAAAGCGAAACGGTGTATGAAATAATACATTCATCTTTATTCTGTTGTAGGACACGTGATCAGAAGATTTTGGTCATTCTTAAGAAAATAACACTCGAACAAAATTTGGAGAGAATATATGGTTCGAATTTGACCAAAAGCTAAAGATGGCACTCACAAACATCATACAGAAGTTGTACGGATATGATAGGGTAAGGGTCGAGGTTGTTGTACAGGGTCTAGGGTCTGTCAACCTCAACCCTGTACATATGACAATCTCAACCCTGTCAACCTCGACCCTTAACACATGACAACCTAGACCATGTCAACCTCAACCCTTAACACATGACAATCTTGACCCTTAACACATGACAACCTAGACCTTCAATATATGACAACCTAGACCCTTAACACATTATAACCATGACTCCGATTATTAACATATGATAACCTTGACTCCTAACACATAAAAAGTCAGACCCTTAACAAATCACACTAGTTGACATGTGTTAAGGGTTGAGTTTGACATAACTATTCAACCAAGGCAATACATTACAAAATTTAGATTCTATCTCCTTCATTGCCTTCCACATTATAACCACAACCATACGTCTCCACCTCAAATCCCTTCTGACAATCACTTCTCCTCACGACACCCACAACAACAATTACTACCATTCCTTTATGCACAATCAAAAGTGTCTTTCATCTCTAAGAAAATGTTATTTCACAAAAAAATAAAATAAAAAATGCATTCCAAATGTCTTTCACGTTCAGTGGCTTCCATCTGTAATAAATGTCGTCATTAGAGCAAAAATAACAATCATTTTTAGATTCTTAGAAGTTGTTGGTAGTGCCCATACGCCAAAGAAGTTGATGGCGGTGACCATATATCGAAAAATCCAATTGGAGGAGGTGGTGATGGGTCTCCGAAAGGCATGCTCGAAAAGGAAGAATAAGGGTCTTAGGAAGACAACAACAAGTCCTTCAATGGTCTCCAACCCTACTTAAAAATCTTCGGATCACGTCTTTAGGGCCCACTATGAGGTACGTCTCAAATCAATTCCATCCATTGAAGTTGAAATTTGATGAAATGTCATGATCCAAAGTATGACCCACATCTGCTAATCATGTGGACCACACCATATGAAAACAATTAGAAATAAACGACTACCATTATCATTTGTTAGGTCTTATGGGCCACAGAGAACTTGTATCAACATGAGATTACTGTCTTCCCAAAGAAATGATGGGACACAAAGAGGATGAATGGATTGGATCTACCTTCCAGTGGGCCACAGAGACCGCGAGAGGTTGTCATGTGTTAAGGGTCAAGGTCGACAAGGTCTAGGTTGTCATGTGTTAAGGGTCAAGGTTGATTAGGTTGTCATGTGTTAAGGGTCGAGGTTGTCATGTACATGTGTTAAGGGTCGAAGTTGTCATGTACATGTATTAAGGGTCGAGGTTAACAAGGTCTAGCTTGTCACGTGTAAAAGGCCGAGGTTGTTATGTGTACCTGTCAACCTTGACCCTTAACACATGACAACATTTACACGACGTCTGTGGACGCCATCGTTGGCTTTTAGTCAAATTTGAACCGTCCATTCTCTCCAAAAAATTTCGGAGTGTTATTGTCCAAAGAATGACTGAAATCTTTTGATCACGTGGCCCACAACACAATAAAGATGAACGTATTATTTCGGACACCGTTTCGCTTTTGTCATCGTTGTGGGCAACAAATAGCTCAAAACATTGTGAATTTAACACATTCTATAGGAAATCGATGGCCACGAACAGTATCAACAGATTAGATCTATTATCCGATGGGTCATTTGATCAAACTGATATAAATTTCGAATTGGAAAAGGTAATTGTCGAAAGCTTCTAACTGAAAGCTATTTTTCTCTGGTACGAACTTGCGACTAACAAATGACATACACACTAAGCTTTATGGGACCCACAATGATGTTTATGTGTCATCCAACTCGTTTATAATATCACACATACATGGGTGAAGGGAAAACACAAATATCATATTTATCCAATCAATCAATAGCCCACCAATAGATTTTCAAAGGTATCATGCAATACACACTATTTCTTGTGTTGTGGTCCACTTCATCTATCGATGACTTACAATTTTGGTTTAATATATTATAATGATCTAGTGAAATGGATGGACGGCGTGGATCGACAACCTGACTCATAATGGGCTCCACTGGAAAGTCGTTTATCATCAATCGTCAGGCCCCGTTCCCGTCATTATTACCTGCAGGCGCTTGGCTCAAGGATGAGGGGTAGTTTCGTCCCACTGAAAATTCAAAATGCGTCAGGGGGTCAATTGAGGCATTAGTTTGAAAGCCACGAACAGGCGAGGAATTTCTCCATACTAAGGGGCCTGTAGGGTGAAAATCCCTATATAAAAGAAAGGTGGTCTTTAGTCCAACCGGTAGGGACATAAGTTACCGTCTATCTAGTAGATAACTTCTAATTTGTCATTTAAGTATTGCATCCAAGCCATCCAATAGCTTGGATCCACTATGATGATCACCTTGTGCAAAAATCATGCCAACTGCCTATTTGGTCAATTCAATTAAACACAAGGCTACACGTGTGAGTGAAGGCCTATATTTAATTTTTGTGCGCAATTGTGGTATGCACGGGCGTGGCAGAGTCTACTTGACTTAATATTTGATTGAATTGTTGGTGCCCTGCATGGAGTCACACTAATTAGATAGGGCTAGACACAAATCAAGACAGCTCAAAAGCTCAGCTCGAATTAGTTTGAAAAAGCTCAACTTGGATTGGTTCGAATGGAAGTTCAAACCAAACCAAGCCTCAGAGTCAAGCTCGTTTAAAAACAATATATACCAAGCTCATACCAAGGCAGTACCAGCTTGGCTTGAAGCTCGGCTTGATTCAACTCTGTTTGATTTGGCTCGTAGATTGTATGCACACTATTTCTTGTGGTGTGATCCACTTGAGCTTTGGATATGATTCAATTTTGGGATCATGTCCTAAAATGAAATGTAAAAACAGATGGATGGCGTGGATAATACATATACATGACGACGTGAATAACTCTTTATTCATTGTTATTGTCCTATGGAGGCTATTAAACTTTATTTTATTTTTTGGTGTTGTTACTTTTGTATTAGTCTTTTTTAATGATATTTTATAGTGTTATCTTTGTATAAAAAAGTTCACATTATGTGTATTGTTTATTTAACAAAAAATGAGTTGATCCCTCTTTGAACTTGGCTCAGCTCGACTATTTGGACCAAACCAAATTAAGCTTAAGCTCGTATAATCTAGACCAAACCAAGCTCAAACAATAAGGATAGGCTCAAAGCTCGGATTATGTAAAGCTCGAACAGGGAGTGTCTCATAAATAAGCCAAACCAAACTTGGGTCAAACTCGGTTCGGCTAGGCTCGTGTACAGCTCTATGATTAAAGACTGGACGCAGGATCCAACTATCCTCTCAACCACCAGTTGTGATTCAGCGATCAAGCGAAGGGGTAAGGGTTAGTCCTTCCTAATGAATTTTTTTACCTTGCGACTTCAGAACTTTTCTTTCACCAGTCAATGCAATAAATTTTTCAAAGAATGAAGATGGACAAATGAATAAAGAAATGGCAAACAATGTCGATTTTTATTAATAATCTAGATATATGGCTCATTACAATCAACAGAGTTGTAAAAGAAAATGAGAGAGATAAACAAATAAGAGATATATACCTGATCCGTCTATAAGAATAGATGATCGAGGTGAATTATCCGTAGGATTTGTCCAAAGAAGTGTGATCGCCTAAGTAAGAACTCAGCTGATTGGGATCTAGTAACTTAAGGTTGTGGATATTTAATCTAAACCTACGGTACTGTAGTGATGAATGATGGACAGTAGCAAACTATGCTAGGAGTAGGCTAAGCTATACTAAGATAAAAGGAAAGATAGATAAAAGATAAATTGCAAAAATATATAGATATGCTTAGTGTAAGGCCTCAAACTCTTCTTCGTGTGATTCTTTTATAACTTGTCTAGGTGGTTAAACCCTCATTGGGTATCTTGTTGATCCTAGAACCTTTATATTTTTTTAGCATGCATTCAGAATAGGACGAATTTCGGATAGATTTGAAATTTTGGCTTCTCGTAGTTGATCTCATTATGGGAGATCTCCATGGCACACTAACCGTGTTCGGGATCAATCAGAGGAACCTCTACCATTGGTTACGGATCTCAAATCGATCACGATCATGCTTTTGCATGACCCAATCAAACCACCTCCTGCATTCAACTTGAACTATCTCCTTGATGATTGGAGTGCTGGAGGGATTAGATGGACCAGATCGATTTGATCTTGATCTATTATCAGACGGATCATATCAGAACTTTCATCAAGTTCTCACATTCTCTTGATTCTGATTGCCATATGGATAGGGACCTGATCTAGTTGATGCTCTCTCCCAATTTAGGTCTGAATCGTAACCAAAATTACTTAAATATCGGTCCAATCTCCGTATATACTAGATCTTTGTAACCTTCGCAACGCTTCGATCATCTTTGGGAAAAAAAATTCATTTTAGAAGGATTATGAGAGACGGCGTTATTGAGTATATCATAATCAGATCCATGATACTGATTTGTCCTCTCTTGATGGGTCTTTATAAACGTGTCGGGTACACTGCCTCATTAATTGGCATGTTAATCGTGGCTACGTGGCATGCATTTATTAATTCTCTCCCTTAAAGCATGTGTAAGGGTCTATGCGACCGCATTAATAATGAAATGTGTATTATGGAGGTAAAATCTATCGATCATATATCTTTGAACACGAGTAGGATTTTCGTGAGTATTAAATCCTTAGTGTCAACACGTGGCCGATTTCCATTGGTCCAAGTCTGGGCGCCGAAAATGGGTACAAACACTGCCTATTAGGTGGGTTGCATCAAAGAAGACAAATGCTTTTCATTGAAAAATTACAAAACGCAAGCATGGTCTACCTGATGAGTGGATGTGATTTTTGCACAGCTTAATCCTCGTGATGGAGCCACCTTTTGGACGGCTTAGATCTTGCCCACATATAACAGGTTAGAAGTTGCCTGCTGGGTGGACTTTGGCATATGGTGAAACTGGTTGGACTCAAGTCCCTCTCTATAAAATTCATTAATATTTTAATTAAAATAAATATCTTTAGATTTATTTATTTTCTGTTTTCAAGGGAGATTCTTCCAATAATATCCGCAGAAAAACTTCAAATTTTGAAAGCACAGAAATTACCTGAAAGGAAATTTGTCACTATCAATATAACTATTTTAAATATTTACTGCTACTCTAAAAATTATTACTCTTAATTATTAAATATCGAGTTGACTCTAATAAAAGTTTGTTTAAAAGTTTTTCTGAGTCAGCTGAACTTGGCTAGACATAGTAATATCTTGAGATCGAAAACCTCAAACTTTGAAAAATCTTTGAAGATATTTTCAAGCACAGAAACGACCAAGAATGAGATTTCTCACTATCTATATAACTATTTTAAATATTTATTGCTACTCTTACAATTATTATTCTTAATTATTAAATCCCGAGTTGAGTCAAATAAAGGTTTGTTTACAAATTTTTCAAGAGCCAAGTACTCAACTTGGCTACACATGGTAACTGAACTCGAATTTCTAATCTGGAACTATCTCCACATATTGGGGGGAATGCACATGGCGAAAGATCACGATCACATGATTCTAGCAGACGAAATACGGTGCATAGATCCATGCAAATGTCACAGTTCTTTGGATAGAATTTTGAATTCTCTATCATGAACATGGCATCTTCATCCTCATCTGTGATTGGAATACAGAAGTCTCCATGTCGACGCAACTCTAGATGTAGCATATTCCATAAAGATGCACTACTCCTCCCATGTTCACTTTACCTTGTGATGTCCTCCCCAGTCACCCTGGGGAGCGGATTCGGTGAGACCCTGGCCTCACCCAATACTGCGCGGCCCTTACCATGTGGGCCACCACCTTGATGTATGTATTCTGTATCCACGCCATCCGTCCATTTTTTTTAAGATCATTTTAGAGTATTATCCAAAAAATAAAGCAGATCCAATTATCAGGTGGACCAGACCATAGGAAACAGTGGTTGTTGACCATTAGTGAGCCACAGAAGTTTTGGATCAAGCTGATATTTCTTTTTTACCTTCATCCAATCTTATGTGACCTTGTCAACAGATTAGATGGAAAAAAAAAAAAAAAACACTACCGAAACATGAAGGTGTGCCCTAAGATGTTTTTAATGGTAGGGCATTCGATCACCACTGTAATTTCTTATGGTATGGTCCACCTGATAATTGTATCTGATTAATTTTTAGAATAATGCCCTAAAATGATATGGAAAAATGGATGGACTGCATGGATACAGAATACATACATCAAAGTGGGCACACGGTAAGGGCCACACCGTCTTGGGTGAGGCCGAGGTCTCACCTAATCCGCACCCAAGCACCCCAAAGACCTCTCTCTGCCCAAATTTTTTTTATTGTATCATAGTTCATCAACATACAATTCATTAAAATGATTTGCCCCCACTTTGAGGATCATTTGTGCAAAAATTAGTTCAATCCACTTATCAAGTGAGCCACACTTAAGTTTTTTATTTTGTCAGTGGTTGTGCATTTCTTTATATGTTATGGCCCACCTAATGAGTAAATAGGACTAATTTTCATACTAGGTGATGACCATGAGATCAACCTACTGGATAAGTTGGATGTTGCATGGACATGAAAATTTGGGGACTTATGTGTAGATTGGATGGTAACTCATCCTCTTAATGGTTGAATGTATACAGCACTATGAGCTTGAGTTTCTCATTTTTTAAATGGGAGAGTCCTTAGGTGAGGAAGACAGGAGAGAAGCACTAGACAGAAAAAGACAAAACACTGATATTTTTAAAAATAATGTTAACCAAACGTCTCAAATAGAGGAATTTTCCATGCCTGGAGTTAGTGGGTAGATGGCAAGAAAATTATTTCTTATTGTAATCAATGTTATCTATCAGCAAAATTATTGGACCTGGCAATACTGAAATTCCCGTGAATTGGATTATTTTCAGATATTGCTGACATCGCCAATGTATCAAAACTGTTTGATTGCATTGAAAATATTGTGACTCTTTGTTTTATATAAATTTAGTTGTCTGCTATACATTCCATATTATCACAAACGCCATCTCATGTACAGGGAACATATGTAAATCGGAAAAAAAAAATTGGCAGAAAAAAAAATACAAAATTATTTTTTGTGCTGATTTTTTTTTTTTTTTTTTTTTTTTAAGAACCAAGGAAGTGGATTTTGACCATACTCATCTGATATTTAGGGCGAGAGAGGGTTGCTAAAGAATACATGGTGAAGATCGACCGAAGCAAGGAGGCACTAAAGACTAACAGAAAAGGCCAGCCGACATCCCTGTCGAAACCCTTGTTGACCGGCCGATTTAACCCTGTTGACCAGTCAAATTTAAACTCGTTTATTTTCTGTGGTTAAGGATTGATTGTTATTATTCTATCAAAGAAATTTTGGTTTTCTTCTTCTTCTTAATGGATTGGAAGATTTCTGGTTGAGGAATCCTAGAAACTCCATGGATTCAGAGTGTTTATCTGTAAGAGAGATAGTGATCGATCTCACCACATCTATACCTACGCCAGGCAAGGAGGTTAAATTTGGAGAAATTTTGAGCAAGGACAAGCATAGGTGGTTTGCATAGATTTGAATTGAAAATCTCATCATGCATTGATATGGACTTGAGTTGAAAATTTTAATATTTGAGGTGAAAATTGAAGAAATTTTAAAGAAATTGGGAAAATCCTATTTTCTCCCATTTTTCCCTTGAAATCATTAATTACGAGCCCGAACCTTAGCATGTGGATAAGAGCTGGTCGATCCATCAATTCATCGAAAATTTTAGATTTTTAGAATATTTGAAAACTTCTAGTTGTCCCTTTACGTGTCCCACTTGATCACACTACTCATTATGTATATTTGTATGTATGTGGACCACACATTGGTCAAGATGATTGAACGCCCATACATGTGGGGCTCACCCCCACTCAATGGATGATGTCGCTGTAAGAGTCTCTTTATTGCGGAATACATAGGACCTTGCTGTGCATCAGATATGTAGATCGGATAACTGGAATAAAGACATACCTTTCTGGTGGGCTATCTCGAATTTGAGATCTGGATCTTCCTCTCCTGGGATTGCTGTAGAGAAAACCTTATATGGGACTTGTTTTTAGTGTCATCCCCGATTGGGGACCCAGCACCCTTTAAGTAGGGTTTGTAGTGGGTGTGGCAGTGTTTGAAACCCACTAAAACACTACCACCCTTGCTCCATACGAATTTGGCTAACAAGAATCTATGTTCAACTACAATACTGCTACAGGCAATGTAGACGCGCAACCCCTCTTAATTCTATGGATCACGACTGTAGTGGGGTCCACTGATCAGTCCACACATGAATCTACATCTGTATTCAAATCTAGACCATTGATCAGTCGGCCCACTATATAGAAAACTTATATTCTCCCACTTGGGTCATACTGTTCAATGTCATGGGTTCTAATTCTACTTAAGTGGTCAACTAATATGTCAGATTCCGTGGACAACGTCTTTTCCAATCTAGTCCATCAAGACTACTAATATCGGATCGTGGTAGTCTACACAACATTAATTGAGGCGAAGTGAGACGAATCACGGTCACTAGAATCATCAATCTTAATGACGTAGATTGTAAACATAGTCGTGTGGTATGAAGGTTACAATCAAGTGTGATCGAAAGTGCCTACCTTCAAGAGGTCGTAGGAGCTTTCTTAAGATGTCTCCAATGAGACAATACCAAAATTCTACTATTCTCAAAACATATTGTGCACACCAAATGAGAGAAATAGTATAAAGCAAAAGATGGAATTATCAAAGTATATGAGATCTCCACGAGTGTCTGAACAAAATAGATCTAGACTGAATCTGAAAACCCCCACTAATTGAATATATCTACGAGCTCATGACTCCCATAGACACTAGATACTCCTGAAATGACGCCATAGGAAGCCCTTTAGTGAGAGGATCAGTTATGATCTCTTTAGTACCGATAAAGCTTAATAGACACTTAATGATCCTGCACTCTATCATTTACAATATGATACTTTACGTCGATATACCTCGACCTTGATGAGTGCTCGCTATTGTACGTGAAATGTATCACAACTGAAGTGTCACAAAAATATTCTCATAGGTTTTGGGATATGCTCCAAGACCCATAAACCAATGAGAAAACACTGTAGCCACACCGCCTGATTTGTAGCTTCGTGATATGCAACAAATTCTTCCTTTATAGTAGATGAAGCTGTGGTGGATTGTTTTACACTTTCCTAAGACACAGTTCCTTCACTCATAAGAAAGAAATGTAACCGGACGTGGACTTTCTTGTATCGAAACAGCCAGCATAATTTGCATCTAAATAACCAACCAAATCCAAATGGTCGGCTTTTCTGTAAGTGAGTTCAAAGTCTTTCGTCCATTGCAAGTAGCGCAACGCGTTCTGCAGTTACCTGCCCAATACTCTAACCATAAAAGTAATATCCGGGCGCGTACAGAACTGGGCATACATTATACTCCCACTGCTGACACGTGGGGAATTTACTTTATACGATCATTTTCTAAATCATTCTTGAGGCACTGAAAAAACTTCTGAACTTGTCACCTTTAACTATAGGTCATCAAGCATGGAAACAATTTTGCATACCAAATCGCTCGAGTATCCTACCAATGTAGGATCTCTGTGACAAATCAAGCAGTCCTCGAGATCTATTCATATGAATCTCGATGCCTATGACAAAGAAAGTATCACAAAAGAAAGAATCTGATTTCTCATTTATTAGGTTCATGGATCTGTAGCGAAAGTAGACGTTTATAAAAGTGATAAATTATTTGTATCCACTCCATGGACCACAAATATCTGTATATATCACTTCTAGTAGTCCTACATTTCTGGTTGGTTCATTTTTCCTGATTCTAGTCTGTTTTCCCTTAATGCAATCTGTACAATCTTTAAAATAAAAGAAATTCAATGATTGAAGTATTCCATCCCGCACAAGCCTTTCCATTATCTCACAAGAAATATGGCCTAATTGCCTATGCCATAAAATGGAGGAAACTTCATTCCTCTTTTTTTTTTCTTCTTCTTTATTCCTGCTCTATCATGCTGCAGGTTTATGTTCAGAACGTTTGCGGTAGGTAACGTTAATTGATATAGATCATTCACTAAAGTACAATGACCAACTTCATTTAAACTAAAGTAGATATTAAAACCTTCATTCTCAAATTTAAAAGTGTATCCACCTTTAACTAAGCGAGAGACCAAAATTAAATTTCGCTTTATTGAAGGTACATAAAAAAATATCTACTAGGTCTAAGTAATTATCAGATGTTAATCTAATTCTGCAAAGTCCTACTGCCATAACGTTTACCTTTATGCCATTGCCAACGTACACCGATTTCTCCATGTCAGTTTGCAGTCGGCTCTATAGCATATCCTACATGGAAATACATATGTGAATAGAAGTGCCAGAGTCTATCCATCAGGAATCTGCCGATACATCAGTCAGATTGCTTTCAAAACAGACAAGAACAGAATGATTACCTTTCTTTACCAACCATACTTTAAAGCCTTCGCAGTCCTTTTTCTGGTGTCCTGGCTTCTTGCAGAAGAAGCATCCATCATTAGGACCCTGCTTCCTTTTCTTAATTTTGCCATCAGATTGTGGTTTAATGTTACCTGTAGTACCCAAAGAACATTTTCCTCTAGTCCGTGTTCTTTTTCTGTATTTTTCTTTTCTTCCTTGTCCTGGGGTAGCCAATTTTCCCTTCCCATTGCTGACATCTAAAAGCTTAGGAGAGGCAATGTTTAACTTAATGCACTCCAGGGCAATCTCAATGGACTCCTTCCATGTGGTGTAGTTAGAGCCGGTTAAAAGGGGTACTGTATTGTAGCTGTTTGGAATGATAACTGTAAAATAAACTCACATTAGAATTTATGTTTCAGGTGAATAAACATTCAATTGATTGAGGGCCTTCAATTGAATTATCCAAGATGAAGGTGGGCCTAAATAATCAATCCTAGCGAGTGGAAGTCATAACATGCAGATGGCTCTCCTGAACTTGAATCTAATGGTGATCGTCTGTGTTTTCGTCACCGTCTGCATGTGTTCATGTCCTTACTAAAGTGGTGATCATTTGTGTTTTTGTCACCGTCTATATTGGACATGAACTCAACTGTATGCAATCCTTTAACTTAATCCCAACATTAGAAGTCTGAATTCGTGCAAATCTTCACTGATAGTGGTCACTATGATGGCTAACACTACCAGATCCAACTCCATGATTTTCAACTTAGGACTGCAATCATATGTTCATGTCCCTACTAAAATGGTGAACGTCTGTGTTTTTGTCACCATCTGCATGGGAAACAAACGCAACTCTATGCAATCCTTTACTTAAACCCAATATTACAAGTCTAGAATTGTGAAAATTTTCACTAATTGAGGTCACTATGGTGGCTAACACAATCAGATCCAATCCCACAAAATTTAGACTTAGGATTGCGATTTAATCCTGCCCTCAATGGATTAACTATTAATGGTCTAATTTAACCCAATACATGCTAAAAATCAGGCTCATAGATCTGGTCCGAAACATGCTAAAATCAGGCCCATAGATCTGGCCCAAAACATGCTAAAATCAAGCCCATAGATCTGGCCCAAAATATGTTAAAATCAGGCCCAAAGATCTGGCCCAAAATAAATCAAGCCCACAAATTCCCTCAAATTTGGCCCAGAAAATAGTCAAAATGTGGTCATAATATGGGCCAAAATAGGTCCCAAAATAACATTAAATTCACGCTTAAAGATCTGGCCCAAAATATGCTAAAATCAGGCCCACAAATTCCCTCAAATTTGGCCCAGAAAACAGCCAAAATTTTGTCATAATATGGGCCAAAATAGGTCCCAAAATAACATTAAATTCAGGCCTTAAATCTACCAAAATCTAGCTTGAAAGTAACCCTTAATCTGGCCTAAAATAAGTCCAAAATCTGGCTAAAAATCAGGCCAAAATTAAGCTCCAAAACATGCTAAAATTAGGCCCAACACCAAGCCCAAAACCAGCCACAAATCAAGCCCAAATGGTAGGCCAAAACAATCCCAAATTCAAGCTAAAATCGAGCCAAAGAGCCTAGCAAAAACAGACCTAAAGCAGGCCCAAAAGATCACCAAAATCAGATTTTCAACATGTGATCTGTACATCATCCAAGACCATACTAAATCTGGACAAAATACCCAAATGATAAGCAGTCTAGATTCAATGTTTTAGTTCGATTGATAATGGACCGTCAAATCTTAAATATGTGAGGTCTATTAATATAATGTATCCCTACTGTTGATCGCCATCTAATGAGTAGTCCATATGGCATGCCCTCATAAGCATAATGGATGAATCAGATTTGTCAACTTATGGGCCTGAATTGGACCTCACAATAGGTGTGAATTGGGTCCACTGACTGGCCTTAAGAAAGAAATTACAGGCTGCTGCATATGAAACCCGAAACTAATAAAATGTCAATCCAATGGGCCACTATCAAAATCCTGAATATAAGGCCTACTGAAAAGTAACTACAATTACAAGCCTAAGGGTATTCACAGGGCAACCTTCACTGGATGTTCAAAGGCAAAACACCTTACAAACAAAAGACCAAACCCACTTTATAACCCAGTGCACTGAAAAGTCTGCCAATGGACCAATGAGGTGTGTAGGTCCATTCATTGACCCTGGTTGTTTGGGCAAACACAACAAACGGTTTGGGTCTCAAACTGACGGCCCACAACTGGGCCCAAAAAGAATCCATTACAGGGGACCTATGAGGAGGTCCAAGAACGAGCCATCATGTTAGGCCTGGATGCAACTGATATAGTTCTAAAATGGGGGTCTGAAGTTGGTTAACAAGCATCCCTGAATTGGGCCCACATAACCTTAAGACCATAAGGAATAAGCCCATTCTTTGCTAATATCTGTATGGGCTCAAGGTTGAACCTCAAACATAACTCAAACAGACCCTTTTATTCTATAGCAAAATGTGAGAGGAAAGCCATGGTCCACTTATGTGCCCCACCATAGAAAATTGTAGTGGGCAGTGGTGTAATCTAAAAGGGGACTCGCGTCCTAAAGCAAGTGGGTCCAGTCAGCCCACTGGAGACAACCCAGCCTATTGCTATTATACCAGCACAGGTACTAGAGTGTGTTGGGATCATTGCGCAGGTCTGTGGGTTGGGCCCACCTGAATTTTGGCAAAATGGGTCCACCAGAGTGCTGAACGGATGCAGGCCCAAATATCTGACCAATGGTTGGGGGCAGGCCCAATAGAAGGGAGTTGGCCCGGCTCGTTTAAATCAAAGAGGCCCACGGTTGGGCTTCTTATAAACAAAAAACAAAGGGTTTTTTTTTTCAAACCTTGGAAGAAAAGGGGGTTTTCCAAAACCTTAGCCCAGCCGCCGACCTTTCCACCTCTGAAAAATGGCCGGTCGGAAACTGCAATCGCCGTTAATGCGCCAGCCATGAATGGAGCACTGTAGCACCTCCAATATCTCCCAAGATGAGGCGATTAATCGCTGCTACAAATGGTCGCATCGATCAATGCCGATAGTGGCATGCCTCAGCTGGTGGTTTCCGGCATCCTTACGTCACTGTTTTTTAGTTATTGCAAGGCTCATCTCCCATGGCTGCCACCAATTACGGCGGCCAGTCGACAGTGGCTAACGGAGAAGAAAGGGAAACGAGACTTCCGCCGCTCCCATAGGCGATCCGGACAGCACATGGCCACCACGCCGCGACATGGTCTACCATCAGCAACAACTAAGGTCAATGGATGCGGCTGCCCGAACAGGTTATGAAAGAGGAAGACAGGTAGAGGATTTACGGCTGCTGGCCATGGCTTCCGGCAGTGGCAAAAGTGCGGCACCCCTTTCCCTCCTTTTTTTTTTAATTAACTGAATGGGTTTTGTAACCCTTGTTTTGGAAGTTTTGATGCCATTAACGGCTGCCCATCGGCTCTGATGATGAAATCTCTAAACGACTGATTAACCACTCCTGATTCGTTATACAACAGATTTCACAATGTTGAATCAGACAGTCCTGGATCAACGGGTTAGATGTTCTGGAAAGGGAATGTTTGCAAAATTGCACCCATGATCCAGATCTAATCCACACAAAATCGAATTCTGAAAACTCTAGAACAGATACAAAAAACTGTATTGATCCGTCATAGCTGATGCACAGTCGGCTCTGATACCAACTGTAAGAGTCTCTTTATTACGGAATACATAGGACCTTGCTGTGCATCAGATATGCAGATCGGATAACTGGAATAAAAACATACCTGTCTGGTGGGCCATCTCGAATTTGAGATCTGGATCTTCCTCTCCTGGGATTGCTATAGAGAAAACCTTAGATGGGGCTTGTTTTTAGTGTCACCTCGAATTGGGGACCCAGCACCCTTTAAATAGGGTTTGTAGTGGGTGTGGCAGTGTTTGAAACCCACCAAAACACTGCCACCCTTGCTCCACACGAATTTAGCTAACATGAATCCATGTTCAACTACAATACTGCTACAAGCAGTGTAGACGCGCAACCCCTCTTAATTCTATGGATCACGACTGTAGTGGGGTCCACTGATTAATCCACACATGAATCTACATCTATATTCAAATCTAGACCATTGATCAGTTGGCCCACTATATAGAAAACTTATAGGCGCCACATGTGCTTACACGAGTGGGGCCCATGGCGTTCCATTTGTGCTCACTTGACTATGCGGTCAAGATCATTGATCTTGTGGCCACAGACTTGGCCAAGCTACACGGTCGATGATGAAATGATCTAATGTTAGACATTGGGCGATGTAGATACCCAATTGATTGTTTTCGTGAACATTGCATAATTTGAACGATGGTGATGCCTTAAATCGAACTATATCTTACTCATTTTAAGTCTGATCGATTTTAAATTTGACGTGGAAGTGTTTTTCTGCGTAGGGAAGCTCTTGGATGGTTTGAATCTGACCTTGGAAGATCAGATTTGTTTAGGATCAAATCTACATCATTGAATCCGTTTTCGACGGATCTCATTTATTTGAGATTGAATTAGGCTAAAACTTGGTGTGTAGCCCAAACAGAATGTGCTTATCACATCTACCAGTTTATGTAGAGTAGTAGAAGGCCCAATCTAGTGTTTTTTATAGGTTAGCATATTTTGTGCATATGGTGGTGTTTGCCTGATCTTTTATATTTAATCCCACAAATATCGTCTGACTTGCATCCAAATGCCTCCTAAAAGCACAAGGCCTCCCAAAAGACGGTAATTGTCTTAGGTATATTTTTGGATGGTTTGTCGGTGTACAAGGGATGAATAAAATAGTTCAAAATAAGATGCGTTTGACCGGCCGTTTAATTAGGAGACGTGTTATATTCATATATTGATGAATGAATGATTAACCTATCTGGTTGAGTGTGCATTGGCAATATAGCCAACGGTGTGCAATTATAAAATCTCCTTTTATCGTTGTGCATGGACACAATTTCTTAATACACATTTATGTTTATATTAGCTTCTTGTTGGTAGTGAGAGTATATGGATCGAGGGGGCTCGATCTGTAACACCCCAGTACCAAAGCTGCCTAAAAGAAATATCTTAACATATGGTACTTTATACTCCTATACATTAATTGGCATTATTTATGTGCATGTAGATATACTAAGGGCCGGTTTGGATACCATCAAATAAGTTATTTTTTAACTTGTGTTAAATAATAATTTTTTTTTTAAAGTAAATTTGTTTGGTAAATATCATTGTAAAAAGTAACTTATGTGCGAAAGCTACTTATTTTAGTAAGTAATTTTTTTAGCTTTTAAAGTCATGATTTTTCAACTTTTCTCTCACTATCTATGTCAAAGGAGGCTATATCTAACATGGAGTCCCCACATGGTAGACTATCCACCTTGAAGATGAGGCTCACATTGTGGATGGTCCACATAAAAGGTGAGCCACATAATGGATGACCTCATATTAATGTGGGCCCACATATGGATGGTCAATATTAAAGGTCAACCCATAATGATAAAAAGCCCACATGTAAAGCGGACTGGTATGATGGACGACCACTTCAAAGGTAGGGCCTACATAATGGACGGTCCACATCAAATGTGGGCTCCACATGATGGGCAATGGATATTGAAGCTGGGTCCCACACGATGGATGGCCCATATTGAGGTGGCCCCACATGAAGGACAATCTACATCAAAGGTCGGCCCCTAACGATGAATGACCCACATCCAAAGTGAGCCATGCATGATGGGCAACACACATTGAAGGTGGGGCCCACATGACGGATAGTCCACATCAAAGGTGGACTCCATGTGATGGCCAATTAATAATGGTGGGCCCCACATGATGGATGGTCCGCATCAAGGTGGGCCTCATATGAAGGACAGTCTACTTCAAAGGTCGGCCCTAATGATGAGTGGCCCATATCCAAGGGGGTCCTACATGACGGACGTCCCACATTAGAGGTGGCCGACATGATGGATGATCCACATCAAAGGTGGGCTCCACTTGATGGATAGTAGATATTAAAGGTGGGCCCCATATGGTGGACAATAACATTGATGGTGGGCCACAGTTGATGGATGACCAACATTAAAGGTGGGTCCTACATACTGAATGGTGACATTAAAGATCGGGCCATAATGATTAATTAATGACCCACATCCAAGGTGGGCCCTATATGGACGGCCCACGTCAAAGGTGGGGCCCATACAAGGAATGGTCCACATCAAAGTGGACTCATATGATGGATGGCGGATGTGAGGGGACCAAACGGACTAGGAATAATTGCTTATAATGTTGGAAGCAAAACATACTTCTCTACTTTTTGATTGGTAAGTATGATCATTACCGCGCATACTTAATAAGTAGAAACCAAGATAAGCTACTTATGGCATAAGTAGCTTATCCCAAGTAACTTACGATCCAAGCAACCCCCTAACTACAGAGAGTCTAATTTACAGAAAGTCAAGACCAGTTAAGGTACTAAGAGGAGCTTTGAAGTTCTAGACTTCCGTGGATTCTCTCCTCCTCCAAGTCTAAATGGTTAAGATAATTTTTTTAATTTATTGAGGAGCACACATGATACTTGTGTCTCTCTTCCATTTGAGAAGGCTAAGGTAGTAAATGCCTTTGAAACCTACAAGGGTGAAGTAGATAAACAATTAGGAAAGGAAATTGCTATCGTGAGGTCATATATGAATGGGGGAATACAACGGAACGTATACAAAACTGATAAAAACTAAGTCCACTTACAAGGTTCCTTTTTAAAAAAATGGCATAATCGCTTAATATATAATGACAAGTGTACCAAGCAAGAGTGTAGTAAATGGCATGATTGCTTAATATATAATGACAGGTGTACCAAACAAGAGTGTTGTAGTTTAAAGGCGAAACAGATACTGATGGACATATATGTGTTTCATATCCACACCATCCATCCGTTTTTCCAGCCCATTTTAGGGCATAAATCCAAAAAAGAAGCAAATCTGAAGCTCAAGTGGACCATAGCACATGCTTGTGGATAATTACACCCCCCATTGAAACCTTTCTAGGGCCCACCATAATGTTTATGGCTTCCAACCTGTTGATAAGGTCACTCTGACATGGATGAAGGGAAAACACAAATACCAGCCTGATCCAAAACTTTAGCGCCCCTAAATTTTAATTGGAGGCGTTCCATCACCACTATTTCTTATGGTGTGGTCCACTTGAGCTTCAAGTTTGCTTTTTTTTTTTTTGGCTCATGCCCTAAAATAAGAGGAAAAAATGAATGGACGGTGTGGATTTAAAAAAATATATATATATATACATTACATTAGGCCACGCATGCGCAACACATCGACACCACCGTTGGGCCCCTACTGCGGAGCCCACCTTGATGTATGTATTCTGCATCCAGGCCATGCATCCATTTTTTTCAAATCATTTTATGGCATGAGCCCAAAATGAAGCATATCCAAATCTCAAGTGGATCATATGTACTATTGGAAACAGTGGTGATTGAACAGCCCACCATTAAAAATTTCCTAAGGCCCAGTGTAATGATCCTATAAAATTTATTTGCCATCCAACCTGTTGGTAAGGTGACAAAAAACTGGTGGGAAAAAACAAATATCAGCTTCATCTAAAACTTATTGGCCCACAAAAAGTTTGGTAATGGTCAGTCACCAATGTTTCCTATGGTATGGTCCACCTGATTTTTTAATCTGATTCAGTTTTTGGATTAGCCCTGAAATGATGTGGTAAAACGGATGGACGGTGTGGATTAGAATAAATACATCAATGTGGGCCCACGGTAGGGCCGCATCGTCTTGAGTGGGGCTGGGGCCGCACCTAATCCATGCGGGTTCCACCTTGATGCCTTTTGGGAAATCTACTCCGTCTGTCAAGGTTTCAGCTAACAGTTAACCGTACGTAAAAAATAATGTCCCCATCCAAAACTCTTATAGGCCATACTTGGGAAACCTACAAATCCGATGGCTGTCACATCCAAAATATGCCTTGTTTTGTGGCCCAATCAAGTTTTCAATCAGAAAATTACTCTTCCTGGCCGTCAAAAAACAGTAGCCGTACCTGATGAACGGAATAGATTTCCTAAATTCAGTACATGTATAGTACGGAGCCACTGCAAGGCAAGATTGCAGAGCAGCCGTTGAAAGGCTCTAGCAGGAAGTTCCTGCGCTGGGATGCTAGGTGGGGCCCACCATGGTGTTTGGTGTTTGTGGGAAATCCACCTCGTCCATCCGTTTTTAAAGTTCACTTTATGACATGTGACAAAAAATGAGGAGGATCCAAAACTCGTGTGGGCCATGCGAGAGAAAGCCATGGGGATTCAGTGACCACCATTGAAACATTCATGTGGCCACAAAAGTCTCGTTTCAGGCTAAGTTTTTTGTGATTTCACCTCATCCGGGTGGAAATAACCTTATAAACGGTTTGGATGGCATATAAACATCAAGGTGGAGTCCACGAAGGTTTCAATGGTAGAAAATTCTTTCCTCAGTTTTCTTTCTGGTACGGAGAGTTTTGGATCCGTCTCATGGTCGAATGTGCTAAAATGATCTCAAAAAGTGGATTTCTCCCAAATATCATCGTGGCCCCATCTAGCATCTAGCGCAGGAACTTCCTGCAAAAGGCTTTCGTAGGAAACCGGTGTCCTTTGATGCTCGGCAGAGTGGGATGGATGATACGCATGCACTTATAAATTACCTTAAATTGCACACGCGGTGTAGAAATAATTCAAATTAAAACGTCCGAATTAAGTGTCCGACATTAGACGTATCATGAATATAAGATTAGGATTACCTGATCACGTGACTATGAGAGATTGGAAATTTATTGGACGGTTAAAAGTGCCACATTCCATGGGGCCCTGTTTCAACAAACAATTGTTCAGGAATCACAGGATGGGAGTATTCCAGACGCTAAGCATATTGAGTAAACTCTGTGATCGTGATTTATGTATTTTATCCACTCCGTCCATCCATTTCAACAGATAATTAAATGGCTTGAGCCCAAACTGAAGCAAATAAAAAGCTCAAATACACCACACCACAGAAAACAGTGTGAATTGAACATATATCATTGAAAAATCCTTTAGTGCCACGGAAGTTTTAGATCAAGCTAATATTTGGATTTATCCTTCATCCATGTCTGTATTTTTTTTTTTTTTTTTTTTTAATCTTATGACCAGTTTGGATGACAAATAAACATCACTATGGGGTCCCACCATTACGTATCTGTTTATCCAAGCCGTTCATCCATTTTCTAAGATCATGTTAAAATGTGGGCCCAAAAATAAGGCAGATCCAATCTTGTAGTGGGCCACACCAAATAGTAAGCTTGGTTTGCATTAAATGCACATTAATACCTAAGTTGCATTAAATTCAAGAGTCATCTCTGGGGTGGTCTATTGGAATGTTGGATCTGCCGCAATTTTGGGCCCATTCCTTAACATGATCTTAGAAAATGGATGGACTGCTTGGATAAACAAATAAGTCATGGTGAGATCCCACAATCCAACCAAGGTCAGACATAATCCGTGTCCTATTCCAACTGTTTCCTGTGGTATGGTACACTCGAGGACATTTGATTAAAAAAAAAAAAAAACGATGGATTCTAGACTAAGTCTGCCACACAAGATGGAATGATGGGGATTTTTTTTTTTTTTTTTGGAATGACATTAGAAAGGGCTTAGATGACATGTAAACATCAAATTACTTTCGCTAATGTAGATGTGAGGACTTCACGTGGATGAGATCCACCTCGTCCATCAGGTGTGTTACCCTGGATTTGACACTGGGCACAAAAAATAGGCAGATTCAACTCTCAACTGGATCACAACATGGAAAACAATTTAGATGGGAAGTCCCACCATTAAATTCATTCGAATTGCATGTGGGTTCCAGAGTCGTGTGCAGATGCCATCCAATTCATTCATCATCAATAGTATCATTGTGATGTGACTAAACGCCCAGGTCCATAGCTCAAGTGGCAGAGTGAGTGAAGCTAGCCTCGTTTCAACAGTGAGATCATGTTATCAATTCCATTATGGGTTGGCTAACATTGTAATGTGACTAAAAGGGGTAGATACAAGACTCAAGTGTGCTGCACTAAAGGAAAATGTAGTTAAGAAAATTCCTACACTTAAAACACAAATATTAGGGCTTGTTTGTTAACACTTAAAATAGTTACTTAATGCAAAATTGAGAAATAATTCTTGTAAGTGTTGTTTGTTAACACCGAATTCGGAAAGCGCTCCGTGATTATCTATTGATTTTTTTCGGCAATAGAGGTCTGGCTTAATGGTGAATATGGAATGCGTTCCATGAATTTTCTATAAAATAAATAAATTTGCTTCCAAAATTACCCTCTCACAATTGCTACGGAGAGTTTTCTCACCATTGCCTAATACATAACCCAACTTTTAACATGTGCAACTTCTCTAGCCCCATCATGATTTATGTGTTAGATTAAGACCATCCATCAACTTTTTCATATCATTCTAGAGCATAAGCCCAAAAATGAAGCACATATAAAGTCAAGTGAACCACACCATAGAAATCGACGGGATTTGAATGACTACCGTTGAAACTTTCCTATGGTATAATATGAGGTTTATTTCCCATCTAACCTCTTTATAAGGTCACACATACGTGGATGAAGGGAACACACAAATATCAAATTGACCAGAGCCTTCTGCGGCCCTAAGAAGTTTTCAATCGTAAGCTTCCAATTTCTACTACTTCCTATAGTGTGGCCCACTTGAGCCTTACGTCTGCCTCTCTTTTTTTTGTTTTATGCCCCAAAATGACATGGAAAAGTGAATGGATGGTATGGATGAAACATATACATCATGTAGGCCCAACAGGGACATTCGTTTCCCGCCTCAACCCTCTTCTATGGATCCCATGCGGATTGTAAACCCGCACTCCAAAAAAGAACAAGCTACTAGGCAATGCTATGTGTGCCCTATCATGATATGTGTTTTATCCATACCGTTCATCTATTTTTTGAATTAAAATTAGGACATTGGACAAAAAATTAGACATCCAAAACTCAAGTGTGCCACACGAGAGGAAATAATGGAGATTACTAACCATCGCTGGAATATTTGTATGGCCACAAAAGTTTCATATCACTGATTAGATTTTAGTGTTTTCATTTCATCCTAGTGTGAATGAACTTATAAACGGTTTGGATGACCCATAAATAACAAGGTGAGGCCAAGAAGATTTCAACGGTAGAAAACTCTTTCCCCAATTTTCCCTCTCTTTGTGGCCCACTTGAGCTCTGGATCCACCTCATTTTTGTTCAAAGTCCTAAATTTATATAGAAAAAATAGATGACTTGGGTGGATTTCTCACAAACATCACGGTGGCCCACCTAGCAATCCTGTGAGAAACTGCCTTTGGCAGGAAATCCGCGCATCAAGAACCCATCTGAATGGACCGGATTGCAGTGGATTTCCTACAAAAGCCTTGCGCAGGAAGTTCCTGCACTGGGAACCTAGGTGGGGTCCACAATGATGTTTTTTATAAATCCACCCCGTCCATCCATTTTGGGAGCTCATTTTAGGACATGAAACAAAAAAATGAGCCGGATCCAAGACTCAAGTGGATTTATCAAAACTCTGTGTAGATTGCAGTCCTCGTGGCATGTGATGTGTGTATGTCTATGTAGCCAAACGAACGGTCCAGATGAAACAAGCAAATCATCACTCCTCTTTTTGGAGGACGAGGATTACCTGGAGACTCATCCCAGACTGTGGGGCCCACCATGATGTGGATTAAGGGAAAATCAGTGCGATCTAAAGCCTACGTGGCCCCCACAGAAATTCTTAACAGTAGGAATTCAATCCCCCACTCTTTCTTGTGGTGTAGTCCACTTGAGCTTCATTTCTGCCTTATTTTCGTATTCATCCACAAAAATGATCTGGCTAAACTTATGGACAGTGTTGATTAAAACACATACATCATGGTAACCCCACAGAGTCGGGCCACTAGGGAATGGTCAATCGGCATTCTTTTTTAAAGTGAGATCCGTGTAGCACCTGTTCCCTGGAGCCCGTGTAACCCTATGTGGCCCACCGAATGTTCACGTTATATCTCACTCCGTCCATCAATTTTTCCCTATCATATTATTATTTAAGCTAAAATCTGAGGCAAATAGAGAACTCAAGTGGGCCAGACCATAACAAACAGTGAGGATTAAATGCCTACCGTTGAAACCTTATTAAGGATCCGTAGAGGTTTTAGATCAGGAAGATATTTGTACTTTGCTTACATTCTTGTTGGAATCACCTTCTGGACGGTTAGGATGGATTGAAAAGATCACGTTTGGCCACATGAAGGTTCCAATGGTCTACTTTCCATCCCCACTGCTTCCTACGTTCTGGAGCACTTTCACGTTGGATTTGCCTCGTATCACATTATAAAATAATCTTTCAAAATGAATGGACGGGGTGGATTTTGATTTTATTTTCATTTAATAAAAAAAAACATTCATAATGCATAACATCTCCAAATAAAATATATGGATAAATATGTCAAGGTAACAGATTTCAGCTATTACAAACGTTTGTTAATTACTAGGTTGTTTCAGATTCAGTATTTAATTTTCAGACTTTGGCAATAATTATCAAATAAGTTTTTAGACTTCAAATCCAGATTTCAAATTTAAGCTTCAGACGGGCCCTTAGCCTGGTTCAAAACTTCGTTGTTCGTGACACGTTGGACTAGGTCTTTCGGACGCCGATAAGCTATGGACCGGTTGAGTCGCTATCTCATTATTGAAGTGACGTCACCAATTTATGTGAGCCTACCATGATGTATGTGTTGTATACACACCATCCATCCATTTGGAGACATCAGTTTAGGGAATGGGCCAAAGAATGAGGCAGATCCAAATCTCAAGTGGACCTCACCAAAGAAAACAGTGGTGATTGAGCTCCTACCATTAAAAACTTCTTAGGGCCATAGAAGTTTTAGATCAAGCTGATATTTATGTTTTCCCTCCTTCCATGTCTGTGTGAATTTATGAACAGGTTGGATCTCAAATAAACATCATGGTGAGCCTTAGGAAGGTTTCAACGATCAGCGTCGTTGTCCCCACTGTTTTCTTTGGTGGGGTCCACTTGAGCATTGGATCTGTCTGATTCTTTAGGTCATGCCTTAAAATGATCTCTCCAAATGGATGGACAGTGTGAATACAACACATACATCATAGTGGAGCCCGCAGAATTTGGCGATGTCACTTCAGTAGCTAGATAACTATTCAACTTGACAGACTGCCAGTAGCTAATCCGCTCGAAAAGTAGAGTCATAATATGTAAATTTCTTGATGATCCACATTCTAGATTGGCCGATCTTTAAAAATGGCCTGACGGGTACTAAAATGGGCTAGATCTTAATTAAAGGTCTACGCTTAATGATCTGGGCCCAAATTTTGAAAAAATATGTAGTCATAATAGGCAAACAATTGTACAAAGTTTAGTGGTTAATTGATGGTGTGAAATGCCTAGATCTGAAATTCTAACTTCTGTCGGAAAAGGAAGGGGCTAGCTTTATTGTTCAACGGTATAGGATTATAGATCGGGGTCCAAATTTTGTGTAAACTAGTAGTCATATGAGTATAATTGGTGGTCCAAATTTGAGAAGCGATTGATGGTGATAAGTGAGTAAATTGAAAGGTTCAGATTTAAAAAGAGTTGGTAACTCGTTAATTTCTAGAACAGGATAACTTCGCGCATAAGAAAGAGGCTTATCAAGGTGGGGCACTCAAATCACACTATTGGTCTATGATAAAGATGATCCAAGTCACTCATATGAAGAGAAATATTCGACTACGACTAACCATCTACTTTCCTCACTCGATGGACATGAAAATCAAGGGTTAAGGGGCTAATTTGACAATTGGACCACTTCTGCTATGATTTAAGGGCTAAAAATTAACGTGTATGGTTAATATGTGCCCAAAAGCTTAAATTCAGGATTTTGTATGGAAGTGATTGTCAGAAACTATAATACTTAAAAATGGCGTCTTAACTTAAGTTTAACTAATGGCATTTTCGTAATTATCTGAAAAGTGCGTGATTTTTTAAATCTGATCTTTCTACGATGTTTATGGGATCATTCTAATCAACTTTTGGAAAGGGTCTCCTATCGGATCTCCTACGGATGTCCGCTATTCACAAATCAATGGTAAATATACGATAATTAATAATAAAAAAAAAATTCAAAAATTTTCAAATAAATCTCAAAAATCTGTGGCGTTACAGGCCCATCATGAATGTATGTGGTTTATTCACGCCGTTCATCCGTTTTTTCAACTCATTTTAGATGTTGAGCCCAAAATTGAAGCATATCCCAAGCTTAAGTGCACAACACCATTGGAAACAATGGGAATAATGATTTCTACGGTTGAAACCTTCCTAAGGCCCTCATTGATATTTATTTGTCATCTAACCTGCTTATAAGATTATACAGAAATGGATAAAGGAAAACACAAATATCACCTTGATTTAAAACTTTTATGGCTCTCAAGAAATTTTCAACAGCAGACATTCAATTCATATTGTTTCCTGTGGTGTGGTCCACTTGAGATTTGTATATGCTTCATTTTTGGGTTCAAGCCCTACAATTATCTTGTAAAATGGATAGATGGAGTGGATAAAATACATAAATTATGATGGGCCTACAAAGTTTAAGAGTAGTGAGTTACTGAAATGGCAATCCGCTATTAGACCTGCCCTGTAGCGGGCGAGTGCCGCTCTTAAGCTTAAAATTCAAGCTCATTTTTAAATCAAGCTGGGCTTACAAATGACAATTTATTATATTTTTTATATCATAAAATACCCAATGCTTTAAGGAGACGCAGATTACCCATTGTGGCCACACCATGATGTATATATTTTATCCAGGCAGTCCATCCATTTTTCTAAATCAATTTAGGGCACGATCCAAAAATAAGAAATATCCAAATCTCATGTGGAGTGCACCACAGAAAACAGTGGTGATTGATCGAACGCCCACCATTAAAACTTCTTGGGACCACAAACGTTTTGGATGAAGCTGATATTTGTGTTTTCCCTTAATCCATGTCTATGTGACCTAATCAATAGGTTAGATGGTAAATAAACATTACTATGGGCCTTAGGAAGATTTTAATGGTGGATCTTCAATCACCACTATTTTCTTGTGGTGTGCTCCACTTGAGATTTGGATCTGTCTTATTTTTGGGCTCATGTCCTAAAATTATCTGGAAAAATTGATGGATGGGGTGGATGAAACACATGTATCATGGTGGCAACACAATGCACTGTCTACTAGCCACCTTTCTACTGTCAGAGTCACTAGGCAATTTGCGTCCTCATCTCCATCTCTCTCACCTCAAGTCTCTAACTGTGACTCCCATTGTTATAGACAAATTTGGCTTTAAAGAGAAGTGAGGAATCGCGGTCGCATCTCCAAAATGCGACCAGCCCGGCTCGTGCTCGAAGAAAGGGGTCGCATCTCCAAAATGCGACCAACCCGGCTCGTGCTCGACGAAGGGGTCACATCTTCACATGCGAGCACTCTTGATATGAGCAGCTTCTGTCATGTGAGCAGCTCTGGTCTCTGGTCTCTGGTCTCTGGTCTCTGGCGATGACGTCCTTCAGCTCATAGTACCAGCACACTATATAGGCCGATTTTGGCTTGTTTCTATTTGTAGCTCCGAACCATGGGAGATCTCCATTAAGAGACGTAATCAATTAGACGTATAAAGTGGTTAGGCTATCCCCTTATCTAAGGATTAATAGGATAAGTGCCTTATCCCCTGAAATCAGCAGTGATCATAACGGCTTGCGTAAAAGACTAGATCACCCGAATCTGCATAAATAGATGACCTCACAGATGATAAAGGTACACAATACACAATCTCTAAGCGTACATTTCACACTTCATCTTACTATCACAGTACCCGTATTGACTTTGTCATCGGAGGGCCATAAGCCGGGCCAACCGACGGTGGTCCTAACCTTTCTTAGTGATTGCAGGTTCCCCAATCTACACCATTCATCTCCGATTGGAGGTCAGACGACGAAGAATCAAAGTTGGTCTCTGACCAACATCTGTTAGCCAATTTTTAGCGTTAACAGATTGGCGCCGTCTGTGGGAACGACTAAATTGTTCTCGCCTATTTCTTCCTTCGTCGTTCAGTTATCTTCTCACTTTTAGCTAATCAATGGTTAGCATCATCTACCACACATGCTCAACCAAGAGTTGGTGGATCATAAATTGATAAACGACTTGGATTTCTCATAAGACTCCTCGGTGGATCCCACCTAACGTCCATAGCAAAATCGCGCTCCTGCATCTGTTTTGAGAGTATCCGTCATAGCGGGACTCGCTCCTCACCAGCGGCAATGTCGCACACATCTCCCGCTGGTAGTCCGTGCAAAACCCCACTAATTCAATCATTCTTAAGCATATCCGGATCTCACAGACCAACTTCACCATCCAACCGTCCATCAGAGCCAGCAAGCTACAACGTCTCCAGCAAATAAAAACCCAGCCATTGTAGCACATGAAGCTCTTCCCAGCAACCGCTCATCCATCTCATGCGGTCAACCACACCTCTAACTCCATGCTAAGGACACCGTCAACCAACAATGGAGCTTGCATCATCTAACATCCAGCATGGATAATCCATCCTCTTTAACTATCCACTCTAGCAGCTAGGACACCTCCTTCATTCATGAACCAGCACACGCACCACCAGCGACATCCAAACCTTCTATAATGATAGAACCCATGTTCCTGATCCAAACCGTCCATTTGATCCAAGCTCTTGGAAAACTTTGATCGTCCAAAGCTTTTTCATTATTTCCTGTTATGCAGCTCGCCAGAGTTCGAGACCTGCTTCGTATTTGAGTTCACAGATCATCTGAATCTCGCAAAACTAATCAATTACTTGGATTTCCTCATCTTACTTCATAATGGATCACCATTCGTCATCACATGTGGGGCCAGCAACCATCAACGCCGCCCAACTGATCTTCATCATCCAGCTAGCGGTCATCCACTCCATCCATTGCAAATGGTTCGGCTTGTGGAGGAGATTCCAAAGCCTCAGGAAAAGCATATACTCGAAAGGCATGCCAGAAGCCTTAGCTTATTTATTGGGTGGAGGAATCATCCAGCACGTTAAGTTTGGAGCCATCATCCAATCTCTCTTTCTCACGAAGATGCTAAAGGAATCCATTTCCCTCATAAGGAATCCATCGTTGTAGCGTTAAAGCTCTCATGCCTCAACGAAACGGAATATGAAGCCTTAATTGTCGGCCTCAAATTAGCAAATATACACGCAATAAGGAACCTACTCATTCACAACGACTCTCAGCTCGTTGTATATCAAGTGCTCAACGAATTCGAGGCAAAGGAGGAGCGGATGGCTTCGTACAAATCTCAGGTACTCATCTTGCTCGCTCAAATTGAACAAATATAAAATAAGTCATAGTCCTCGAGAGGAGAACAAGCTCGCAGGTTCTTTGGCAAAATTATCTTCTGCACCTGAGTTCGATCTGACGCAAGCTGTTCTTATCGAGCATCTATCTACCCTGAGTGTCGATCAAGTTGCTTCAGAGCAGCTCGCACATTACTTTTATCTTCCTGTTGGATGGACCCCATCATCCTTTACTCCAAAGCGGATGACTCCCAGATGATAAAAATCAGCCCGACAATTCGCTATCGTGCTGCCAGGTACATTTTACAGAATGAAAAATTGTTACGTAAAAGTTTTACTTTACTGTATTTAAAGTGTCTCCATCCAAAAGAAGCACATCGTGTTCTAGATGAAATACACCAAGGGGCATGCGGTAATCATCCCAAAGGACGGTCTCTAGCAAACAAAGCAATAAGACAATGATACTATTGGCCCACTATGAAGGCGGATGCTATCGAATTCTCAAAGAAATGTGACAAATATCAGCGATATTCTCCATTCCCTCATTTACCGTCTGAGTAAATGACGCCGATGGACGGTCCTTGGCCTTTCGCTCAATGGAGAATTGATATAATCAGACCACTACCTATGGGAAAAGGACGTGGCAGTCGATTACTTCACCTCGATCTCCTAGAAGAGAAAATGAACATATCTTGTCTTCGAGTAGTGGCTTATCAACAACGTATAGCCCGTTGTCATAATTCAAAGGTTAAAATCAGGGTTTTTTAGCTCGACAACTTGGTGCTCAGGCAAAACATCGGAACAGCCACTCGGTCATTGCATCTTAACTGGGAAGGCCCATATCGAGTCATCGAGATTGCTCGACCAGTTACATATTATCTAGAAGACATGCGAGGAAGACCCCTACATCACCCTTGGCACATGGAACATTTACTCTGATATTTTTCATAAAGCATGTGAATATTGGACCATTCTTAAATAAAGACGATCTCTCTCATTCCAGCTGTTCAGCTATGGAATCTATAACTTGGTCGCTACTCCATTTTTTGGACCCGAATAGCACCGAAGGGAATACATACATTCTCTTGGCCAATTTTCTGCCCTTGGTAGAATCAAAGCCTCAATCGATAGATCAGTCTATCTCTATGCGAATATGGTCGCCAAGACCTCCCAGATTGAGGCCAACTCATTTTCATGAGTTGAGTAAAACATTATAGCATGAAGTGACTAAGTCATCTGCTCACCGCAGGGCCAAAGACTCAATTGATAGGCCAGCCTATCTCTATGCAGAAAGCTAGCACTTATAAATGCATGCTCAATCATGTACGGCTTCTCCTCCGAAAATAGGCGGTTACATATACATACAAGTCCTTCGCGTAGCTCCTCAACACTAAGGAAAGTCATTGTCAGATTGTTCGATAGCGAGCCTCCTCCGTTTATAGTTCATCTCAGATCCCCGAGCAATGCCATCCGATCAACATGCGAGCAGCTCGGCTCGTGAGCACTCCGGACATATGACCACTCTCGTCATGAGCACTCCGGACATATGACCACTCTCGTCATGAGCACTCCCAACTTCTGACCACTCTCGTCATGAGCACTCCTGACATGTGAGCAGCTCCCGAACATGCGACTAACGTTATGGCCTTTGGGGTCGGAGCCTGCTTCGGACTCCTAGTTGCCGGAGACGTAAAACCATTTTTTCCTCCATCCATGGCAATTGGAGGAGGGGTTCGCCAGAATGAAGTTATTCCGGTGCCAAAAGCAAAGCCATTCTGTTGTTATTTATACCCTGCAGCCATTCTGAATGAAGGCTAGAGAGCCATTCTTCTGTTATTTATACCCTGTAGCCGAAAATTCAAAAATGAAGAAAATTCTGCAGGGTATGATATTTATACGCAATCATTTCTTTGATTTGGTTGACACGCGGCAGCCTCTCATCCGGCACGACAGACGAACGGGCACAAGCATTAAATACGGAGACACATGGCGACCGACGCCTCATTTCTTGCGGCAGGAAAAGCTGCGTAAAAGCTGGCCTTCATAAATGAAGAATCATGTTAAATGAATCATGCGCGATTCTCTCCTAGCAGTCAGCTACGCATACAAGCAAAACCCTTAGCATAATTCCTCAACGCCAAGGGTTTGGGGGGCACTTGTTGTAGACAAATTTGGCTTTAAAGAGAAGTGAGGAATCGCGGTCGCATCTCCAAAATGCGACCAGCCCGGCTCGTGCTCGAAGAAAGGGGTCGCATCTCCAAAATGCGACCAACCCGGCTCGTGCTCGACGAAGGGGTCACATCTTCACATGCGAGCACTCTTGATATGAGCAGCTTCTGTCATGTGAGCAGCTCTGGTCTCTGGTCTCTGGTCTCTGGCGAGGACGTCCTTCAGCTCATAGTACCAGCACACTATATAGGCTGATTTTGGCTTGTTTCTATTTGTAGCTCCGAACCATGGGAGATCTCCATTAAGAGACGTAATCAATTAGACGTATAAAGTGGTTAGGCTATCCCCTTATCTAAGGATTAATAGGATAAGTGCCTTATCCCCTGAAATCAGCAGTGATCATAACGGCTTGCGTAAAAGACTAGATCACCCGAATCTGCATAAATAGATGACCTCACAGATGATAAAGGTACACAATACACAATCTCTAAGCGTACATTTCACACTTCATCTTACTATCACAGTACCCATACTGACTTTGCCATCGGAGGGCCATAAGCCGGGCCAACCGGCGGTGGTCCTAACCTTTCTTGGTGATTGCAGGTTCCCCAATCTACACCATTCATCTCTGATTGGAGGTCAGACGACGAAGAATCAAAGTTGGTCTCTGACCAACATCTGTTAGCCAATTTTTGGCGTTAACACCCATCTCTCTCTCACATCTTCTGCATGTGGTTTGCGTCTACTTTTCTTTTCTCCAGTTGCACGGTTGAGTTTGTACCGTTGTTAAGTCGGTCTCTTTTTTAGAGGGTTTGGGTTTGGGTTTGGATGGGCTTGAGTCAGGCCTTGGGTTTGGGCTGGATTATTCTAGCTCTTCAAATTCTTGGGCTGGGTTTGAGCTAAAAAGGGTTTGGACTTGGATGGGCTTGAGTCTGGCCCTGTATAAATATTCATTGGGTTTGGGCTGAACTATTCTGGCTCTTCAAATTCTTGGGCTGGGTTTGGGCTTGGGTGGGCTTGAGTCAGGACCTGTATAAATATTCAGAGTTGGGTTTGGGCTAGACTAATCTGGCTCTTCAAATTCTTGGGCTGGGTTTGAGCTAAAAACTGTGGCAGGGCTTGGACAAAGCTTGGCCCACTTTAACCCATCACTGACACCCCTACCTTCAGGGTAGGTTTGTTTTTCATTCCTTTAGATAAATGCAGGTAAATAGATGTAAGTAGTTAATTAATATAATTTACCTTCATTTGACTGGATAAGTATTTTCTCTTTGTAAAAAAATTGTTTTAAAAAGATCTATATTTACTCGTGGGCCCCATTATGATGTCTGTGACATATCCATGCCATCCATCCATTTTATCGGAATATTTTAGGAAAAATGAAACAGATCCAAAGCAAGTAGCCCACACCATAGGAAATCGTGGTTATAAAAAGTTTTTAACGGTAGGCGTTCAACTCACTGTTTCTGGTGGCATGGTCCACTTGAAATTTGGATTTGCCTCAATTTTGAGCTCATGCCCAAAAATCACTTGGCAAAATGAATGAACAGCATGGATAGGCCACATGTATCACAGTGGGCCCACATGAAATTTACACCACCTTTGATTTGAGTTTACAAATAAGTGAAATAACAAACTATCATTGTGGGAAAAAAAAAAACTTCAAAACAGATATCTAAGCTGTTTGGGATACTCTTAATTTTTATGTCTAATCCCAACCATTGATTTTCTTTTTTATCCAAGGTATGTCCACCGTGCATCAAATGGACCACGAATTCCAGCAAGGGAAATCTGAGCTATAGCTATGGGCTATGTTCCAGTTGGGGACGGAAAGTGGACGGTTGGATGGACATAATAAATGACGGCTGGCTTCACACGCGGTAGGGTTGTACTCGAACCCATTCAGGAAAAAACTTCAAAACAGCTGCAGCTGTAGACACATCAGATAAGAGGTCCCTGCAAGCGGTGCTAAAGGGGACGGACGTAACCAATTCCTGGGGCCCACCAGGATGGCCACGAAAAATCCACTCCGTCAGCTTTGTCACTTCATTTTATGCCTTACCCAAAGAAAATAGGAATAATCTACAAATGACGTGGGCCACAACACAAAAACGAAGGGAATTAAAGCGCCAACCCTCAGGATGAAGGTAGAACATAAATCATCCCGATTCAAAACTTCTTTTGGCCCCAACAGAGATTGAATGGTAAGCGTTCAATCCCCACTGGTTCCAGTTGTATGGCCTATCCAAGTGTTCAATCTGCATCATTTCTAGTTTAACGCCCTAATATGAGACAAGAAAGTCATGAACGGAGTGGATCTTACCCGGATATCACCGTGGGCCACAAATGGCAGGAACATGTGTAATCCCTCCCCCTCTGTGATGGGACTTTAATGGAATTTCATGAAAACGTGAAACTCGTTCTTTTTTACTAGCACAGATATCTCCTATTGTGCCCGCAATTTTAAGTTCACTGAGGCCCCCAAATGCAACACCCAACATTTAGAATAGGTAATGAAAATTCAGATGAAGTTGGATCCACCCACTGGTAATTGGAAAGGTCTCCCAAAAATCTTTCCCATCACTCACAATATCTCCATATATATCTAAAGCCATGATGAGAATTCAGATGAGGTAAGATTCATCCCCTGATTTGTAAAGTGTTCTCATGATATATTAAAAATGTAAAGTTATAGATGTTGGAAATCCGGTCAACGGAAGCACCGAAGAAAATCAAACAATCACCATACAGCCACACAAGCAATCAACGCAAAAGCACACGAATTTTACATGAAAAACCCTTGCAGAAAAAAAATCACGGCACAAAGCGACACCTCCACTATGAATCAGATAATTATAGAGCTAAAACTACCCAAGTAGATCCTTAAAGACGAAATAAAAACACTCAAAACATCTCACCCCACTCTCCCAATACCCTAATCTCGTATATAGCATCTAGGTATTGCGTAATATAATGCCTAATACGATTAGAAAACATATAAATAGAGTTGGAACCGGAATTGGAAACATATAGCGCGAAAACCGCGTAGAAATTCAAATCCCACAAGAACTGTCGACCGGTCGGCTACCGGTTGTCACTTGTCCAGAGAGTTTTGCCAAAAAAACTTCATGCTGCTACCTCAACTCAGACCTGACCCCAGACCGGTCTGAGCACCCCGCGACCGGTTGGACGACCGGTCGCAAAATGGAGAAAATGTCCAGAGAGTTTCATGAAGAAACTGTCCACTGGGCGACCGGTCGGTGGACTCAAAATTCACCCCTTCAGTTGAAGGTTCTCCAACAAACTCAACCGAGGCTTCAACACATCAAACCATCTTTTCTACTCTTCAAATCAGCTCATCATCAATCATAGCTGTCGTTTCTCATGCAACAATGTGTCTTCGTCAAGCCTTCGCTAATCCCAGAGAAGTTATGCAGAACTTGAACTTCTCTGTAAGGACCACCTTGGTCAGCATATCCGCCGGATTCACGCTAGTGTGAATCTTGTCCAGAGTCACATCTCCTTCCTCGAGCACCTGTCGAATAAAATGGTGACGCACATCGATGCGTTTAGTACGTAAGTGATAAACAGAATTTTTAGCCAAATTGATAGCACTAGAGTTGTCACAATTAACCAGCACGGATTCTTGCTAAAGCCCCAACTGATTTATCATTCATTTCAACCAAACAGCTTCCTTGAAAGCTTATGTCACCGCCATACTCAGTTTCAGTAGTGGAAAGAGCCACCACAGACTAAAGCTTAGACATCTAACTAATTGCTCCAACCGCTAATACAAACAAATACCCTGAAGTCGATATCCTACTATCCACATTACCTGCGTAATTAGAATCGACATAACCAACCAACTTGTCCTTGGACTTTCAAACATCAAGACATAGTCGTATGTACCTTGAATGTATCGAAGTAGTTATTTCACAGCTTTCCAATGTTGTTTGCCCGGGTTGGACATGAATCGGCTAACAACACCCATAGCCTGTATAATATCTGGTCTTGTATAGACCATGGCATACATTAAACTGCCCACAACACTTGAATAGGGCACATGAGACATAACATACTTTTCTTTATCTGTTTTGGGACAATGTTCAGAAGAAAGCTTGGAGTGAGCCGCATGGGGAACGCTAACCAGTTTGGACTTGTCCATCTCGTACTTTTTCAATACCTTCTCAAGGTATTCTTTTTTAGATAACCACAACATGTTCCTCTTCATGTCTCTATGAATATCTATGCCAAGAACCCTCTTTTCAGCCCCCAGATCCTTCATCTCAAATGTCCCTGAAAGCTGAATCTCCAACACATCGATGTCAGGCATGCTATGACTTACAATAAGCATGTCATCGACGTACAACACCAGTATGAGAAACTTCTTGTCATTCAATGTCTTGAAGTAGACATAATGATCGCACTCTCTTGGTAAAGCCCTAACTTATCATGAAGGAATCAAATTGCTTGTACCACTGCCTAGGTGACTGTTTGAGACCGTACAACGATCTCCTTAACCTGCAAACCTTGTTCTCGACCCCTTGCACTGTATAACCTTCTAGTTGCACCATGTATATCTGCTCTTCCAAATCCCTATACAGGAAAGCAGTCTTCACATCCATCTGTTCCAGCTCGAGGTCGTATTGGGCAACCAGCGCCAACACGAACCTGATAGATACTTGCTTCACAACCGGTGCAAAAATCTCACTAAAGTCCATGCCTTCACGCTGAGTATACCCTTTCGCTACCAACATTGCCTTGTATCTATCATGTTTCTTTCGAAAAAATCACTTACACCCTATCGCTTTTCGGCACACTGGAAGCTTCACAAGCTCCCAAGTCTCATTCTTGTACAGGAAGTCCATCTCGTCTTGCATTGCCGTCTTCCACTTTTCAGCATCTACATCTTGTAATGCCTCCTCAAAGTTAGACAAATCCCCTTCATCCGTAATGAGAGCGAATCCAACGTTCGAGTCATCCATGTACCTTGTTGGTAACCTGCGATCCTTTGGTGGATTTCTTCCCGCATGTGGCTGCTCCACTTGATCTTATACCTCTGTTTGTGCCTTAATATCAGCCCGTGTCTCATCTCTGTCATCTTGTGCATCGTTAATTTCTGATTTTTCTGGTTCCTTTGGAGCATCCTTTCGGAACAAAGAACCCTCATCAAGTTTGACATCATGGCTCAGGGTGATCTTCCGTGTGATAGGGTCATATATACGATAACCCTTCACACCATCACCATAGCCCACAAAGATCCATTTTCTAGCCCTATGGTCTAGCTTATCTCTCTCAACTAACGGTACATGAGAATAAGCCTCACAACCAAAGACCCACAGATTTGAGTAGTCTAGCATACGACCACTCCACACTTCCTCAAGGATTTTAAATTCAATTGCCATAGAGGGTGACCAATTTATCAAGTAACAAGCCATGTTAACGGCCTTAGTCCATAACTCTTTGCCGCCCAACCCAGCATTACTAATCATGGATCGGGCTCTCTCTAAGAGAGTTCGATTCATCCGCTCTACCACACCATTCTGCTCTGGCATATAGCGCACTGTGTTGTGCCTCACAATCCCCTCCTTCTTACAATATGTGTTAAACTCCTTGATTGATTCTCCACCAATGTCTTCCAATACTTGAAGGTCATGAAGACATCGGATTTATTTTTCAAAAAATAAACCCAAACTTTCCTGCTATAACCATTGATAAACGACATGAACCATGATGACCCTTCAACAGAAATAACGGGCGACGGCCCCCATACATCGAAATGGACATAATCAAACACCCTTTTGCATACATGTTCGCCCCCCCCCCAAATGATAATCTAGACTGTTTCCCATACATGTAATATTCACATATACTAAAGTCTACAGATTTAAATGAAGGAATCAAAGATCGTTCAAAGAGTACCTTCATGCCCCGCTCGCTCATGTGGCCTAAGCGTGCATACACATACGTGCAGATGTGCAATCCACTACAACCGCTGCAGCTTCACCTACTGAAGTGCTCCTAATTAGTCTGTAAATGTTACCGTACCTCTGTCCCTTCATAATTACAAGGGCCCTCTTTGAAACTTTGTAGAACCGGTCAAAATCGGTGAACTTGCACCACAATGCCTCGAGTGCACCAAGGGAAATCAGATTCTTCCTCAACATGGGAATGTGTTTCACTTCCGTTAAGGTCCGTTCGATCCCATCGAACATCTTAATGCACACAGTACCAATCCCCACAACCTTACAGGCGTAGTCATTGCCTAGAAACACCGAGCCTCCCTCATACTCCCTATAGGAAGTAAAGACGCTCCTATCCGGGCACATGTGATACAAAGCTCCGGAGTCCATGATCCACTCATCGCTGAGAGATCCCATTTTTGACGCCGTCAAGACCTCTCACACATCACTACCACTTTCTTCGGCTTCAGTGGTATTGGCTTCCCTCGAGGAGTCCCCTGACTTCTCCTTCTTATACTTAAGACTCTTGCAGTCCTTCTTCATGTGCCCAACTTGGCCACATCCCCAACACTTCAACTTAGATTTATCATTACCCTTCGATTTGGATCGAAAACGTGATGATCCTTGACCTCACTCAAAAAATTTTCATCTCATAATCAGTGCATTGGAGGAGGAATTAGCATCACCGCTTTTCTGTATCATAGCCTTCGATTGAAGGGCTGAGACGACGGTCTCGACACTAATGTTGTTCCTACCCGCACACAACGAGTCCCTGAGTGACTCATATGAACTAGGAAGCGAGTTCAGCAAGATCAAAGCTTGATACTCGTCCTTCATCTGCTCACCAAAATCAAGAAACTTACAGATCAACTTGTTGAACGTGTTAATGTGGGCCTCCACATTTGTCCCCTCCGCCATCTTCAAAGTGAAAAGCTACATCATAAGATACATGCAATCTTCTAGAGATTTCTTCGCATAGATATTCTCTAGCTTGATCCACGTATCAACAGCGGTCTTCTCCTTCATGACGTTGTAAAAGACATCATCAACAAGGCACAACTGAATTGAGGCCATGGCCTTCTCATCCATCTTCATCCACTCATCATCTTTCATCTCGGTAGGTCACTTTCCAAGGGCATTCACGACCCCTTACTGAGTTAGGACGGCACACATCTTCACCTTCCACAACTCAAAGTTGTTTTTGCTCGAGAACTTCTCAACGTCGAACTTCGTACTTGAAGCCATGAGATCGTTTAAGAAAACTCCTCCTTCAACCTTCCAACGATAGCTCTGATACCACTTGTTGGAAATCCGGTCAGCGGAAGCACCGAAGAAGATCAAACAATCACCACAAAGCCACACAAGCAATCAACGCAAAAGCACATGAATTTTATGTGGAAAACCTTTGCGGGAAAAAACCACAACACAAAGCGACGCCTCCACTATGAATCAGATAATTACGGAGTAGGAACCACCCGAGTAAATCCCCAAAGATGAACAAAAAACACTCAAAACATCTCACACCACTCTCCCAATACCCTAATCTCGTATATAGCACCTAGGTATTGTATAGTATAATGCCTAATACGATTAGGAAATATATAAATAGAGTTGAAACCGGAATTGGAAACGCATAGCGCGAAAACCTCGTAGAAATTCAAATCCCGCAAGTATTGTCGACCGGTCGTCACTTGTCTAGAGAGTTTTGCCAAAATAAAACTTCATGTTGCTGCCTCAACTCAGACCTGTCCCCAAACCGGTCAGAGCACCCTGCCACCGATTGGACGATCGGTCGTAAAATGGAGAAAAACGTCCAGAGAGTTTCATGAAGAAACTATCCACTGGCTGACCAGTCGAGCAACCTGTCAGTGGACTCAAAATTCACCCCTTTAGTTGAAAGCTCTCCAACAATAGATGTCCTAGAGTGGGATAGTGAATAGAACTTCACCAAAATTTTGAAATCTCAAAATATAATCAGAATAACAATACAAGATTAACAAGAATAAGCCAAATTAAAATACAATCTGAAATCTTTTTCAAATCGTAGGACAATCTTTCACCTAAAAACTTAAGTAGGACAACTTTATGTCACGATTTAAAATTTGACAAGATCAAACACATAAATAAAGAATAATCAAGCAATCAAGCACCATAATACACAAGAAGTTATAGTGGTTCGGTGCTTAAAAACTACACCTACTCCACTCTTAAAATTACTTCTCCTAGTAATTTTGGTTTTCCACTATAACAAAGGTTTTCACAGGTCACCTTTATTACCCTATATACCGATTGTGATTTTTCCAGGTTAACACAACAAAACCTCAAGTGATTTTGTCACGCCCTGAAATTTGAGACTCGAGTACAACAACTCAAAGCCCGAATTCCAGGGTGTGAACTTAATTCAAGCATAACTTTAAAGAAATTCTATTCCACACACCACAATCTTAATTAAATTAAGGTACTTCATATATCATAGCTTAAATCTCAAACTGTAATTTAAATTAAACAATTACATCTACTCTACGAATTAATTAAGTCTACTAAAGTCTATTTACATCAACTTTAAAGGGAAATAAATTAAACGACCTAATCTAAAATAAAGCTTCTAATAGAAATATCCGTCCAAGTATTCCGCTTCAGCTGCTCCTCCTTCCCCTTGGATACCTGCAGGATCTGAGGTGATTTTGGTTAGCTAAAAGCCCAGTAAGATCATTTTCAACACAGGAAAATTTCAATTGATTTAGGATAAGGTCCAACACAATACTAACATGGAGAGTAAATTTCATGTTACATTTAAAATTAGTTTATGAGTTGTGTTCTTGAATGACGCTTGTGAGTAGTATGATGTCATGGTCGGGCATGTTCAATGCATGATGCGATAGATAAATATATATGGGCAAATCAACCATGCCCCCCATCTTCAACCGAGCAAATCAACCATGCTCAACATCTCCAACCAGGCAAATCAACCATGCCTTGGGCAAATCAACCATGCCCGACGAATAGATCCCTCTGTCCCTGGATGTTAGGGTGCCTATTGTAAGGATTCAACCATGCTCACCTAACCCAGAGTACAACGAGACGGCAAATCAACCATGCACGCCAGGAGTCAAATCAACCATGTTCCTGTTCCATCGTCTAAAACAAATAAAGCATATATATAAAACAATGCACATGAGTGTCATAAGTCATGAGAGCACTTTTCAAGCATACAATGAATATCAAAATCAAATTCCAATCATACCATGCATGCATTATTCTTATTCAAGTAATTCATCAATTAACCCTAGTTAATAGTAAACATAAAACTGGAAAAGGACAATGTGTAAGATCCTAGTGTCATGATAACTTACTAGTGTTATTCTAAAGGGAGGTCTTGTGCATGATCTAAATCTAAGTTGCGTTGCTTAACAATTGATATGTGTTACTAGGAAGGAGAATTTGAGAAAGAAACATTAATGAGGAGGAATAGTGGAGAGATTTAATTAAGAATAGAGATTTAATTAAGAATAAAATTAAGTGATGGATCCCTTACCTAAGATCCATATCACACACAAATACAAATAATAATAAAAAAACCTAAACCTAGTTAGAAAGGAATCTAGAGAGAGATCCTTATATTGGATCCATGATTTGATACAACAAATAAATCAAAATTTAGGAACGGATAGAAATAAGCAAATAAAAGAAGAATCAATAGGAAGTTCTTTAGGAGAATCACTCACTTGGCAGGTCCTAAGCTCCAAATCGAGCCTGAGTCGACTCACTGAGTCAACTCGGTTGGAAATTTCTCTTTCCTTCTTCTTTCTTTCTTCCTTCTTCCTTCTTCCTTCTTCTTTCTTCTTTCTTCTTCTTCCTTGCTGGAGAATCCTCCCAGCAATAGGGACAGCAATAGTGGGTGGGTCCCCCACTGGTTAGAGAGATCACACGATTTCTCTCTCTCTCTCTCTCTCCTCTCTCTAACGGCTCTCTCTCTCTCTCTCAAAACTAGCTCTCTCTCTCTCTACCTGATCCCTCTCTCTTTCTCTCTCCATCTCTACGTTTTTTTGGAGAGAGCAAAGAAGCTAATGGTGGATTTATAATCGGCTGGAAGTCGGTCGCACGGTACAAAAGAAATCTTGGGTTGAATCCAAGTTGGAGAAGGAAACGGTGTATTTTGGAAAGTTCTTACGTATGCGAGCCGTTAGAAATCTAGGTGGGGTCCACACGAAGATCTGGAAGAGATCTGGCCCATCCATGCACGGTAGAACTAAAGATCTTAAAGTTCTTGGGTTTATACGGTGGTTTGAGGAGGTTTGTACGGTCAACGGATGACCAAAAGTTTTCAACGGATGATGGACGCGTGGCGTACCAACATGATGGATGATTTAAATCATTACGATGGAGACCACTGAGAGAATGATGTGGATCGTGCACAGCGGCAGCAACAGCGCTGTCGTTGCAACGCTTGAGAAGAAGACGGTTCTTCCATCCGTATCACTGGCTACGCGGTCAAACGCGGTTTGACCGCGTGGCCGACAGTGTGCACCACACACTGGGTCCCACCATGATGGTTATATGAAATCCATTCTGGTATGATTGTGGCCCATGGAATTTTAGGGGTTGATACCAAAATTGGGACAGATTCGAGTTACGGTGGGCCACTTACTGTCCGATTTCTAATTAGGGCATTTGTAGGATGATTGGAGGGCTGAATTTCAACGTGTACGGTTAAATTATGTCCTAGGACTAGTGTATGAAGTTTCGTGTGAAAGTGATTGCCAGAAATTATAAAACTTAAAAATGGCCATTTATTTTAAGTTTGATCAATGGCATTCTCATAATTATTGTAAATTTATGACTTTTGTGAAATCCATTGCTTCCACGTTGTTCCAGGGTTTAATCTAAACAACTTTAACAAAGGGACCCTACGTTGGTTCTTTGTGGATTATTTATTATTAATTAATAAATACTAAAGTTATTTAATTACGTAAATAATTAATTAAATCATTATTTGAATTATTCTAGAATTTTAAAATAATTAAATCATTATTTAAATTATCCTAAAAACCTGGGTCATTACAGATTTTCACAGGCTATCACCAAAAAACCTAAATGAGATTTTCACGGGAAATCTCAAGCAAACCCAAAATAAGATAAGAGGGAGGAGTTTACCAATCTTCTTGAAGTAAAAGATGATGAAGCTTATCAAAGTAGAAGCTGTAACGATGCAGTGATCCGGATCTTCGAAGTAGATAAACCAATACAGCATCACAAGTTGGATCTAGGGAGTTTTTCCTAAAACTGCAATTTTAGTTCTCAATTCTCAAGTAGAGAATGATTTCTCTCAAAGAGTTCAATGATCACTTGAGAAGAGAACTGAGATAGCTATAAAATAAACTAAGGCTTTAAGAACAAATAGCTATACTATAATGAAAGGGCTTTTTCACAAGAGAGATGATATAATTTCGCGGTTGTTTACGTCGGATTTGGTAACAGATCCTCCAGACGTTCACCTTCCTTTAAGGCAGCTTCCCTTCAAACCTGAAGAAATACAAAGAGAAAATTAAGGGTGGATGGCTCTCGGCCGTTAGCCCTTTGAAGCTTAAGTCAGATGGGATGCGGTTGTAAAGGAAAGTGGCAGGATATGAGCTTAGAGATTGTGTACCTTTATCCTCTGTGGAGTCATCTATTTATACAGATCCGGGTGATCCAGCCTATTACGCAAGACGTTAAGATTGCTGCTGATTTCCAAGGATAAGGTGTTTATTCCGTTAATCCTTAGATCAATGGATGACCTAATCCAGTTAGACATGTAGTTGATTACATTCCCTGATGGAGATCCCCTGAGGTTCAGAGCTACAAACGAAGATAAACTCAAAACCGGCCTATACGGGCTGCTGGTACTAGTGAAGCGGGGGATGCTCGGGCTCGGAGGCTTGCATGTTGAGATGCGACCCCTTCCAACGACCACGAGCCAAGTTGCTCGCATGTTGAGATGCGACCACTTTCAACGACCACGAGCCGAGCTGCTCACATGTCGAGATGCGACCTCTTTCAACGACCACGAGCCGAGCTGCTCGCATTCGATCGGATGGCAATGCTCGGGGATCTGAGATGAACTATAAACGAAGATGGCTTGCTGTTGAACAAACTGATCGCGACTCCTCTTAATCACTTTCTGATCATATCCTTCGACGACCAACTTTATCCTACAATAGATGCCCCCCAAATCCTTAGCGTTGAGAAGCTACGCCAAGGATTTTATTTGTATATGTAACCACCTATTGGAGGAGAATTCGTACGTGAATCATCCAAAGTGACCCTGCATTTATGACAGCCGGCTTTCTGCAGCTTTTCGGCCGGGAGAGGTGAAGCGACGCTCGCCACGTGCCTCTGAATTTAATGCTCGTGCCCGTTCGACTGTCATGCCGGATGAGAGGCCGCCGCGTGTCACCCGAATCAAATGGAATGATTGCATATAAATATCAGATCTGCGGAGATTACCCCATTTTTGAAATTCTACCATAGAAAACCCTTCTTCTTCTCTCCTTCTGTCTCTGGTGTAAACCTCTTCACAGAGGTATCCCTTCTCTTGCCTTTCCTTTTTCTTTATTCCTGTCTTTTTTCCTTTACAATGGCGGGGGTTTCTGATGAAGAAATTGTTCCTCTGGGAGATGATACTCCCGATTCTTCTGAATCGAACAACGATCGAGTACCGGCAGGGAGATATTCTGCCGCCGGTTATCCATCTATAATGACGGAAGAGCAACTTATGAACTTAAGAGGGAGGTATCGGATTCCAGACTCCGTCATTTTAAGGTTACCAGGAAGAGGAGAGACCGATGATGCCCCGCCGCCAGGCTGCGTAGCTTTTTATGAATATTTCTTCCAGCTTGGCATGCGTCTTCCCCTTCATCCCTTCATCCAAAATTTCCTCCGTACTTATAAGATTGCCCCCGACTAACTTATTGTAAATGGCTGGAGGGAGCTTATAAACGACTTTGTTCTCTGGAAACAGGCGAGTAACGAGGATCTGACCGCTGAGGAATTTTTGAGGATGTACCAACTGAAAAAGGCCACAGCCAGTGAGGGTTGGTACTACCTCTGCTTCTGGCACTGGGATAACTTTATCCTGGGGAACCCATCCTCCAATTACCCCGGGTGGAGGAAAAAATGGTTCTATGCCTCCGGCAACTAGGAGTCTGATGTGGGCTCCGACCCCAAGGGCCACAATGTTAACCACTTCTTCGGCGAAGGTGGGTTGATTCCTTACCCCTTTGCCCAGAGAAAAGTAAGTTTTGCATCGCTTCGACTAACTTGCCTTCCTCTTCTTCTCGTAGGTATTCCGATTGGGGCTAGGCCGAACTTGTGAGGAGGGCTTAACGAGAAGCTCATCAAGGTTTTCAAGCTCTTAGTAGCTGCCCACAACGTTAACGCCGCCTTGGACCCTGCTGCCTCTCTGCCGCTGGTCTAATCTCCCAAGAAGAGATGGTGAACGCAGGAGACAAAAGGGGTGCACTAGGGGTGCTTCCTCGTCTAAAGGGCACGGTCTCGAAGAGGTAAAAGAAGTTGGCGGCTGGTCCTTCAGCTACGCCCGCTCAACCAGAGGGGCCTGCTCGCGGCTCACAACCGCATAATGCTCCTCAAGAGGAGGTTGCTGCGACCCCTCCTACTGCTGCGACCCCTTCGGCTGGCTCCCGCGGTCAACCAGTAATCGAGGTCATCGATAACTCGCCAAAGAACAATCGGACGGAGCCAAGTCTTCCTCCGAGAGAGGTGTCATGCGAGCCTAATGCTGCTCATGAATCAGTCACACCTACCTCGGGGCCCGCGAATGCTCGCAAGGCGGGCTCTTGCGAGATGGTCGTAGCCCAACCTTCAGGGTCGGGAGTCTTCGTCATCCCACCACACTTGCATCCGATATGCAAGTTCATATTCGAAAATATTGCCCCCAACTCCTTTGGGGGCCTCCCTGAACCAAGTCCAGAGGCTCTCTCCACTGACATTGGAGTGAGATTAGCTCAGGTGATAGCCTTTTCTCCATCTTTCTTTCTTCTTTGAATAGTTCATCTGGTAGACTGCCTCTAATTTTTCTTTCTTTTTTAGCAGAGTCTGGACCTCACGCTATGAACAAGGTGTGACATCGATGCTGCCCGTCACATCATCGATGAGAGGGAGAAGAAGAAGAAGGCAATGGAGGGCGAGATCCAGGGAAGGGATCGTATAATAAAGTCCCAGGAAGCCCAAATCTCCAAGGTAAATGAGGAGAAGCAGATCCTCATTGCCAAGGTTCAAGCTCTGACTGATCATTATCAGTCCTTGGACCTTAATTTTGTGAGGCTCTAAGAAGTTCATACCAAGAGCGAGAAGGAGAAGGAGATCTTTCGCCAGGATAAGATCTCCCTCGAGGAGCAGCTCAAGGATTGTCGGACTCGGCTTGAAGATGCTGAGAAGACTCTTGCTCAGCTGAAGAATGATTCCATTCACTGGGAGTAGGAAAGAGTGACCATCATCAAGATGATATCTGAAGAGGGTCCTCATGCGGTTCTGGAGTTCCGAACCTCTCAACTCTACGACGAGGAGTGTTATGAGGCATATATCGCCGGTCACGACTTTGCGGTCAAGGTTATGCAACAAATTGCTCCCTCCTTCAACGTCGAGGAGTTCGAGAGAGTGGCCTTCGAGGTCGCAGTTAGAGAGCAAGTTGCAGCCGAGAATGAGGTCACAGGGGCTACAGACGCTGCACGTGCTCCCGAGGCAGGCCCCAAGGCAGAAAGTAGAGAAGCTCCCCGGACGAGGAATGACTGATCTATGAGCCGCCCCCCTTCTCCTCTTTTTCTTTTTGAACATGAGTGTATCTTTCCTCCTTTGTAAAGGATTCGACTGTTTTTAGTCAAATGAAATGGAAATCTTTTTTAGGCTATGCACCTTCTCTCCCTTTTCTTTCTTTGTTGATTGCATGTTGAATGCCTGAATACTTAACTCATGAAAGAATGAGTTAGGCTTAATCCGGGGGTCATGATGACCATGTCCGCGTTGAGATAGACTAGTCTATTGATAGAGACTTTGACTTTGCCGAAAGTAGAGGGTTTGGTCAAGGGAATGCGTATATTCCCTTCGGGGCTATTCGGGTCCAACTAGTGGAGTAGCGACCAAAAGAAAAATCCATCTTTAATTGGATGTCGTTTGGGTTTACATCAGGTTTAAGGGAAATATCTGAGTAGGTGCTCTACATGCCAAGGGCAACGTAAAGGCCTTCCTTGCATATCTTCGAGATAATATGTGCCTGGTCACACAATTTTGATAACTCGGTAGGGGCTTTCCCAGTTTGGATCCAACGAGCGAGCAGAAATTCCGAGGTTCTGTTTGAGGACCAAATCACCGAGCTGAAAAGCTCTAGGTCGGACATTGGCGTTACGATAACAAGTGATACGCTGCTGATAAGCTGCTTCTCGAAGTTGGGATATGTCCCTTCGTTCTTCCAAGAGGTCGAGATGAAGCCTCAGACCTTCCTGATTACTAGTGGGGTCATACTGCCCGATCCGATACGAAGGTACATGGACTTCGACTGGGACCACTGCGTCGATGCCGAAAGCCAATGAGAAAGGAGTTTCTCCGGTTGACGTGCGAGTTGTAGTTCTATAGGCCATAAGACTTCCGGTAGGAGTTCTGGCCACATGCCTTTACATTCACCGAGCTTGGTCTTTAGATGATGTTTGATGATCTTATTCACCGTTTCAACCTACCCATTAGCCTGAGGATGATACGGGGAGGTGCGAACACTTCGTATCTTCCATTTTTTGTAAAATTCTGAGAACGCGGCGTTGTCGAATTTCTTTCCATTGTTGGTGATTATAATATGGGGAAGCCCATAACGGCATATGATATTTCTCCACATGAACCTAGTGGTCTACTTTTCAGTGATTCTGGTTAATGGTTCTGCCTCGACCCATTTGGTGAAATAATCGACTGCTACGATTGCAAATCTGAACTGACCTTTCCCGGTAAGCAAGGGCCCGATGATATCAACTCTCCATTGGGCGAAGGGCCAGGGGCCATCCATTAGCGTCATTTGCTCAGACGGTACATGAGGTATAGGAGAATATCGCTGGCACTTGTCACATCTTTTCGGAAATTCGATTGCATTTGCCTTCATAGTGGGCCAGTAATACCCTTGCCTTATTGCTTTATATGCTAAAGAGAGTCCCTTAGGATGGTTACCACATGCCCCCTGGTGTATTTCATCAAGAACGTAATGCGCCTCTTCTGGATGAAAACACCTTAAATATGGTAAAGTAAAGCTCTTACATAATAGCTTTCCGTTTTGTAAGGTATACCTGGCAGCGCGATGACGGATTTGTCGTGCAGATTTTTTATCATCCGGGAGTTGTCCATCTCTGAGATAAAGGATGATGGGGTCCATCCAACATGGAGAGGAATATATTGTGACCACTTGCTCGGAGGTCATTTGGCTAATACTTGGAGAATGAAGATGCTCGATGGGAATATATTGCAATAATTCAGACTCTGGTGCGGAGGCTAGCTTTGCCAAAGAATCTGCGAGTTTGTTCTTCTCGCAAGGGATGTGAATTATTTCATATTTCTTCAGCTTCACGAGCAGGATTAGTACTCGGGATTTGTATAAAGCCATTCGCTCTTCTTTCGCCTCGAATTCGCCGAGCACTTGATTGAATATGAGTTGAGAGTCACTATGAATAAGTAAACTCTGGATCGAAAGAACATTCGCTAATTCGAGGCCGACGATCAAAGCCTCATATTCTGCTTCATTGTTCGAGACGTGAGTGTCAAATCGTAAAACATTGAAAATGCGACCCGTTAGGAGTGATTAAGATTAAACCGGCTCCGCTACCAGTGGCGGGCGAAGACACATCCACGAAGAGCGACCAAGGAGTCTAGTCGCTGGTCGCAAGGTCATTGCCAGAGTTAGAATATGTGAACTCAGCAATGAAAGCAGCCACGGCTTGACCATTAATGGCGGTTCTTGGGCAGAACGATATATCATGCTCGCTGATCTCAATCGCCCATTTAGTTAATCACCCGAAACTTCAGGTTTTTGAAGGACCTATCTTAATGGATGATTTGTTGGCACCAATATAGCATGGGCTTGGAAATAGGGTCGCAGTTTTCGAGCGGCAGTAACTAAGGCGAGGGCTAATTTCTCCATATCAGAATATCGAGTTTCGGCATCCACCATTGCCTGACTAATATAATAAATGGGCCTTTGTACACCGGAATCTTCTCTTATTAATGCGGCACTAACGGCCGTAAAAGACAGATAAATAAGAAGAAGCAGCTCGTGTGCAACAGGTTTCAATAAAATGGGGGGTGCACTCATATATTGCTTCAGTTGTTGAAATGCTTCTTTGCACTGCGGAGTCCACACCCAATCGGCTTTGGCGGTAGCTCGAAGGAGCTTAAAGAAAGGTAAGCACTTATCAGAGGCACGCGAAATAAACCTGTTCAATGATGCAACGCGACCAACCAGACGTTGAACATCTTTGAGAGTAGACGGAGACTTCATTTCGATCAAAGCCTTTATTTTCTCAGAATTCGCCTCGATTCCTCGTTGGCCGACCATAAACCAAAGAAATTTTTCAGCAAACACCCCGAATGCACATTTTTCTGGATTTAGCTTCATCTGATACTTCCTCATTAAGTCAAAGGCTTCTCGAAGATCTGCAAGGTGGTCCTTTTCTACAACGCTTTTCACGAGCATGTCGTCGACATAAACTTCCATATTCCTACCGATTTGTGCGGCGAATATTTTATTGACCAGGCGCTGATAGGTGGCTCTTGCGTTCTTAAGACCAAAAGGCATTACCTGGTAACAATACAAGTCGTGGTCAGTGATGAAGGCAGTGTGTTGACTATCAGGTGGGTGCATCATAATTTGGTTATAACCAGAATAAGCGTCCATAAAACTGAGCAGGGCATGCCTCGCCGTTGAATCAACCAACTAGTCGATATGTGGAGTCGGGAAACTATCTTTCGGGCATGCTTCGTTCAAATCAGAGTTATCAACGCACATTCTCCACTTGCTATTAGCTTTTCGAACGAGGACCACGTTCGCGACCCATTCCGGGTAATCAACTTCCTTTATAAAATTGACGGTCAGCAGCTTCTCGACTTCAGTTTTAATCACCATTTGCCTTTCTGCGGTGAAGGCACGTCGACGCTGGTGAACAGGTTTGTGCTTCTGCTCAACATTCAAGCAATGCACTATGACGCTGGGGTCGATACCTGGCATATCATTATGGGACCAAGCAAATACATCTTGATATTCGGTGAGAAAATGAACCATATTTTCACGAAAGACATTGTTTAAAGAAGATCCAACATAGACTTTCTTGGACGAATTTCCTTCAGATAAGTGGATTTAGACTATTTCTTCCCCTGGAGTACCTGATTGAAGAACACTCTCCCTTGGGTCCAACGTTGTAGCTATCGGAGGATCCGAGGAATCTCTTGTAACCATTATAACCGGCGTTGCCTGGGCCTTCTTTCGATTTTGTACGGCGATTTCGTAACATGTTCGTGCTTCCTTTTGATTCCCTCGTACAACCCCGACTCCGTTTGGAGTAGGAAATTTGACGCATTAGTACAGGGGGTGTAGAGCTGCCCCTATCTTGTTGAGCGACGGTCGGCCCAAAATAGCGTTATATGCTGATCTCTGATCCACCACGAAGAAATTAACGAAGATAGTAGTTTTTGCTGGGCTTTCTCCGAAGGTGACTAGAAGGTCGATGCTTCCTTCCGGTGTTACAACTTCGCCCCCGAAGTTGCTGATGGGAGTTGAGACCGGTTTGAGTAGGCTCCTGGTGAGTGTCATTTTATTGAAAGCTTCTAGGTAGAGAATATCAGCGGAGCTACCTGTATCCAACATAATACGATGGGTTAAATAATTTGATACCTTTAATGCGACTACTATAAAGTCCTCGTGAGGGAAATGAATCCCTTCTGCATCTTCAAGAGAAAAAGTGATGGGATGATGGCCAGGATTCGATGCATCGAGCATCTTTTCCAACCAATAAATATGCTGGGGCTTTTGAGACGCTTTGCGAGTGTATGCTTTTCTGGATGCTTGAGAATCTCCTCCGCAAGCCGGTCCTCCAACAATGGTCAGGATCTCTCCAGTGAGCTTAGCGTCTTCTTGTGAAGTATTATGTTGAGGTGACTTCTTCCGGTGTGGTAGGACTTCCATCCTTTTTTGTGACAGATCCTATCGAGCTACGTAATCCCGGAGATGTCCTTTCCGAATAAGAGCTTCGATATGATCTTTCAAAGATATACAATCTTGGGTGTTGTGCCCATGGTCCTTGTGAAAATAGCAGAATTTTCTCGTCTCTTTTTTCAGGATCGGACTTGATCTTTGACAGCCATTTCACATAAGGCTTGTGCTTGATCTCCATTAATACTTTCTTAGGAGATTGTTTAAGAGGTGTATAATTATGATATTTACCAGAGTAGGGCTTCTTAGGGGAACGATCCCATCGATCGCACCGATATTTTTTATCAGAAGGAGTGATCTCCTCAGACTTACGCTTCCTCCCCTTTATACCATGACGTGCCAAAGCGACTTCCTCCGCATTGATGTATTTCTGAGCCTTTGCTTGGAATTCTGTCATAGTTTTAGGAGGGTTCTTATCCAGAGCGAACCGGAATTTTTCGCTCATAATTTCGGCTATAAGGGCGATGAGGCCTTTATCTTCGGTATACCCTTCAGTTTGGACGGATTCTGCAATGAACCGAACTATGAACTCCTTAATCGTCTCCCCATGCTGTTGCTTCAAGTCCATTAAGTAAAATGCCGGCTTTTTGGTACGGATGCTCCCCATGAACTGAGAAAGGAAGAGCTCCGATAATTGAGAGAACGACCCGATGGATCGGGGTTTTAGGCCCCGGAACCATGTATACGTTACATCTTTTAGGGTTAGGGAAAAAGCCCTACACATAATTTCTAAACCGTGCCCTTCTAGCTCCATAAGAGATTTATACATCTCCAGGTGTTCGAGAGGATCGTCAGTGCCTGTATACGAAGTGATGATAGGCGTGCGGTATTTCTTAAGCAAGGGTGCCTCTATGACCTCGCGGGTGAAGGGAGATTCAGATCGATGGATTGATGCAACAGCAATAGGTGGTACATTAGTCCGATATCGCTGTTCCATATCGTCGAAGCAATTCTGGATTCTTTTGAGATCTCCTTCCCACGGTAAGGTGTAGCTTGAAGTTTCGATGGCAGACCCCTGAGATTGTTGTTGCCGGGAGGCACTGGAGTGTATAGAATGTGGAGGGGGTACCGGGACTTGATTGCCGAGTGACATACAATTTGAAGGAGGAGAAATTGGCTGGGTTCTCGGCATGCCCGCAGAATGTCTGGAAGCTACTGTTATAGGTTGCACCGGCGGCCCTTCTGGAGGTTGTTGTTGTGGTTCCGAAAAATGCTGATCAAACCGATTAGATAAGGTCTGAAGCTCGGCTTTGAAAGTTAGGAGTGTGTTTCCGAGGAAAAGCATAACGTCCTCTTGACTGCCTGATACGTCGAAAAATGGGTTTTGTGATGGCACATTAGACTCTCCCTGGGGGATACCAGTCGTCTTAGGGAGGTTAGGCGCTAATTCGGTAATGTAAGGCAGAGGTAACGTCTGTCTTGAAGTGGAAGGATGAACCGTCTTTTTGTGAGGCATGGTGGGAGATCTCGATCAGTGATTAGAATGGCTAATCCTGACGACCTTTCCCACAGACGGCGCCAATCTGTTTACGTCGGATTTGGTAACAGGATCCTCCAAACGTTCACCTTCCTTCAAGGCAGCTTCCCTTCAAACCTGAAAGAATACAAAGAGAAAACTAAGGGTGGCCGGCTGCCGGCCGTTAGCCTTCCGAAGCTTAAGTCAGATAGGATGCGGTTGTAAAGGAAAGAGGCAGGATATGAGCTTAGAGATTGTGTACCTTTATCCTCTGTGGAGTCATCTATTTATACAGATCCGGGTGATCCAGCCTATTACGCAAGACGTTAAGATTGCTGCTGATTTCCAGGGATAAGGTTTTTATCCCATTAATCCTTAGATAAAGGGATGACCTAATCCAGTTAGACATGTAGTTGATTAGGTTCCCTGATGGAGATCCCCTAAGGTTCAGAGCTACGAACGGAGATAAACCCAAAACCGACCTATACAGGCTGTTGGTACCAGTGAAGCGGGGGATGCTCGGGCTCGGGGGCTCGCATGTTGAGATGCGACCCCTTCCAATGACCACGAGCCGAGCTGCTCGCATGTCGAGATGCGACCCCTTTCAACGACCACGAGCCCAGTTGCTCGCATGTCGAGATGCGACCTCTTTCAACGACCACGAGCCGAGCTGCTCGCATTCGATCGGATGGCAATGCTCGGGGATCTGAGATGAACTATAAATGGAGATGGCTCACTGTTGAACAGACTAATCGCGACTCCTCTTAATCACTTTCTGATCGTTTCCTTCGACAACCAACTTTATCCTACAACAGCGGTTTTTCTTGATAAAAAACAATGAGAGGAAAACCCTATTTATAGAAAGAAAAAAAAAGTTAGGTTTTCGGCTGACCTAAGATTGCCTTCAGCTGACCCGAGATCCAACGATTTTATCCCAACGGTTATCAGATTTCACAGGAAAAAGATTTATTCAAAATTCGATTGACCTGAGGTAGGGTTTGGTTGACCTAAGGTGACTTCGGCTGGCCCGAGCTCGGGGTCCAAAAACCAGCTCCATTGCTAGAAACTTGACCAAATACCTACAGGCTGATAGAAGGTCTGTTCAGCTAGCTGAACACAGGGCTGGACTAGCCGAACTTCTTCTGAATTGTTCAGTTGGCTTGCTAAAAACTTAGCTAAAATTTATGGGCTAGCCGAAGTTTCTTGGGCTGACTGAATACAGGGTTAGGCTAGCCAAATTATTTTCAAATATAACTTTAAAAAAGATTTTAAAACATTTAATTTAAAATCCAAACACTCCACCTAACCTAGGGTCAATCCTATGATCACTTTTACCTTTAAATTGACATGTATGGTTTATCTTTGAGGCTTTGCCGAAAATTTTGTTGTTGAGTTGATTTAGTCTTGAACTTGAGACGATTGTTGAGGTTAACTCCAGTCTTCTAAATACATTTTTTATGCACACTCAACCTCATGCACTATTGTCTATGAAATTTGACAACAATTATGTGCTTAGCACTTATACTTTATGCTTGGTACTTATAATTTCCCCCTTTGTCAATTTCGTGACAAAATACAACTACAAAACATCTCACATTATCATTCATAAGTGACTCTCGACATCCATAAAAAGGTCTTCAACATTAACTTAGAACTTGTCTGGATTTGTCTTGTATGCTCCCCTTGAAAATATGCTTAGAAAAAAAATAATTTGTAAGCAAAATAACATAACATATAGCATTTCTCCCCCTTTTTGTCACAAGTTAACAAAGCAAAGGAAGCATAAAAGAAATATACAAGTCAATGTATCTAAAATGACTAATTAGAGATAGAACAGCATGTCAATTGATATATCTAAAATGACTATCATAAAGATAAAAGCATAATCCTCGGAATATTAAAGTCATAAACAGTACTAAAACCAACACACCTACTATCCAAGTACTCATAAACATTTTACAAACCATAAACAAGAAAATTATCATTCTGACTCAGAGGAAGATGGTAATTGCATCTTAGGATTAAGTCGTTTCAAGCTCTTGCTCATACGATGAAAGTACTTCTTTCATGTACTCCAAATTAAACTTTTGTGATTCAACCAGAGCTTCCTGAGACACATGCAATGATTCCATCCTCTATTCTAAGGCAGAAATGCGATCATTAAAACTAAATGGGTTGTAATCAGGATCATCTTCATCTTTTTCATCCACTTCAAGCTCATTAAATATATCATTCATATTCACATCATCTGCAGCTCCTTCTTCATCACGTTCAAAATGTTGAGGTACATCTCGATGCTCTGGCAAAATAGTTTAGTTCATCATATCTAGATTGAAGGAACTAAAAGAAAGTTTGGACTCCGATGCTTCAACGGATAGAATTTGAACACTGAAGATTTAGAGCAAGAGAAGTAATGAGATAACTAAAAGACAAATTACCATGCTTAGGCTGCATGCAATAGTGAATGATGTAGAAATAAATAAATGTAGGAAGACAAATACGAACTCCAATGACAATGACATGCAAAACACGTAGCATGAAAGGAGTAAGATCAGTTTTGTTTCCAGCTCTAAGATAAACATTCGAAGTGAAGATGCGATGCAGAACACGATATTTAGGAAATAATTTACCAAGTGGAAGTGCATTTTTCAATCTCCAATCCGCATCAAATCCACACAAAACTCAAGTAAAAATGTTTTTCTCATATTGAGACATCATTTCTAATAAAGGAGGAATTTGGATGACATCCTTTCTAATAAAGGAAGAATTAGTATGACATCCTCCGCCATGTCAATTTTCATTAATGACGCAATGGTAGAGGATATGATTATCACTGTTTCCTATAGAAATTTAATCTTAAAGTAGATGTCATCATCTAAAGAGAATTCCGAGATGGAGGAATACATGACTTGGACTATAGGCCAGTATGCATTTCTTCCCCATTAGAGAATCTTTTTCCATCCAACTTAAAAAAGAAGGTCATGCAAACCATACTCAGCAATATGATTAAGATTAACAGTCTGTTCTATGATAATATCTTTAGTTCTAAAGTCACGGACGAACATATTCTGGAAATCCACTGGTGGGGGAATGGTCTAAATATCTCTTGGAACAGAACTGGAAGATGAACCAGGATAGGTTTTGCTTACGACTTATTTAGAACGATGTTCCATGACTAAGAATGGAAGAACTTAAGCAAAAGATTCACTAACAAACACTCCAAGAGAAGAAAAAAACCCCAAAACAAGGGTTTTCAAACTCAAAATCTAGATTTGAAACATAATGGAGCTAACTGTGAGATAAACATAAGACAAATCTATGATAAAAATCAACTCAAATCACTTACTTGCATGAATCTGAGATGAGATAACCGAAGAAGGCACCGGCCGACCAAAGAAGAAGGTGAAAGAATGAAAAAATGGGTTTTCAACCATCTTAAAAGTGAAATCAGTGCGCTATTCGGCTGGCCAAATAGACTGTTCGGTTGACCAAATAGCTCGATTAATCACGAGTTAGCCGATTATCCAAAAATAAATTTACATTTTTAAAACTGTAAAATGCTATGCATAAAAATAAATGATATGGAATTAAATAATTAACTACATAGAACACAAACCAATATCATTTCTTTATTTCAAAAATCTAGCTTTGTCAGGTGGCTTAGTAAGAATATCCACCAATTGATTTTTCGTTTGAATGTACTCTAACATCACTAATTTTTGTTCAACTAATTCTCAGATATAATGATATCGAATGTCTATATGCTTTGTCCGAGAATGTTGAGTGGGAATTTTAAAAATATTAATGGCACTGATATTATCACAGTATAGGTACATAGTATCCTGATTTATCCCATAATCAGTTAGCATTATTTTCATTCATATAAGTCGGGTACAAGCACTTCCTGTAGCGATGTATTTAGCTTCTGCCGTTGATAAGGATACGGAGTTTTGTTTCTTCCTCATCCAAGAGACAAGACATTTTCCAATATAAAAACATCCACCACTCGTTGATTTTCTATCATCAACATTACCTACCCAATTAACATCTGAATACCCTGCTAATTTAGTTAAAGTATCATGTGGATACCATAATCCTAGTTTAACATAATTTGCAATATATCTTATTATACATTTAACAGTAGTTAAATGAGATTCCTTAGGATCTGACTAATATCTAGCACATATACCCACACTAAAGCAATATCAGGCCTACTAACAATTAAATATAATAGACCACCAATCATGCTTCTGTATAAATAGGAATATACACTATTACCTTATTCATCTTTTAGACAATCTCAGTATAGTGCCATAGGGAAATCAAAATTTATACATTTCTCAAAACCAAACTTCTTAACTAAGTTTTAAGCATACTTGATTTGAGGGAGAAATATACAATTATCAAGATGTTGTACTTGTAGTAAAAGAAAGTAGGTTAGTTCACCAACCATGATCATTTCAAATTCAAACTTCATAAGTTCTGCAAACTTGAAGGATAGATAAACACATGTAGATCCATAGATGATATCATTAACATATATTTGGACAATCAAAATATCATCATTGGAATGCTTAACAAATAAATTTTTATTTACACTACCCATTTGAAAGTCATGGCTGAGCAAGAATTTGGTTAATTTCTCATACCGTGCTCTCAGTGCTTATTTTAAATCATAAAGGATTTTCTTAAGCCGGTACACATGATTGGATAGTTTAGGATTTTCAAATCCTTTAGGTTATTCCACATAAACCTCCTCAATCAAGTTACCATTAAGAAAAGCGCTTTTAACATCCATCTGAAAATTTTTGAATCTCTTAAAGCATGCAATGGATATAAACAGTCCAACAAATTCAAGGCGAACAACTAGTGCAAATGTTTCATCGTAAGCAATTCCTTCAATTTGAGTGTATCCCTATTGTTCGCTCTCCAAGTGTAAGGTTGCGATGTAGTAATAATTCGGTAAAGACCGAGATCGTCCTCAGGGACTAACTCAGGAATTCACAGAATTTCTTCAAATAATCTTTAATTGAAATAAAACTAAAATAATTTGAAATTTGAATATAGATGGGTAATTTGTAAACTTGTGATGGGTTTAACAATCTAAAGAAGCACTACAACGCCAAGGATCCACTTGTAGCTATCCTTGATGCATAATTCGCTTTGGTTTCTCAACTACACAACTAGAATCGAAATCAAATCCTATCTAGCCGGATTATACAGCGGTTATATTATCAAAACAATCCAACACATGTGTTGGTCATCAGCATGATTCCCTCAATTCAAGTTAAGATTTGCGCGCACTCAATTGCATAAGACAATCCTAGTTCCAATAGATTAAGATCATAACTATGATAATCATCAAACCCTGTCACTAGATTTAACTAATACCATAATTTAAACTTGATTCAAATTACATAGATATGCAACATATATAGCAAATTTTATAAAAAAGAAATTAGAACTTTAGTTTGAATAGCAAATTTTATAAAAAAAGAAATTAGAACTTTAGTTTGAAGTTCCCACATGAAGATCCAAGTTCTAGAGTATATTGAATCCGATTCCTCGAAGCGTACAGGTCTAAATATTTCCAAAACAACTAAGAACTAAGTAAAATTCTTCCAAACATCTATGAGTCATCATAAGATTAAGAAAAACTACTTAGAACTTCATTCAAATTTGACAAACCATTGTTCATCATTAAATTTAATCCATGAAACCTTAAAAACGAATTAAAACATCTTACAACTACTACAAGCTTCCCCTCTTAGCCCTAGATAAGGGGTTTACCCAACCATGTTAAACGAAAATAGAAAATCTAAGTTAAACATGAAGAACTAGAAAGAAAATAAAGTAGGAGTTATAGAACTCCAAATTCGTCATTCTCCACCTCTGAATGCTTTAGATCTCTTCTAGGATGCCTTAGGAACGGAGTAGAGGTGTCCTTTTATAGCAAAAGTCTGCCACTAACCTGGAATCTTCTGGAATAGCGTAACTCCTTACGCAGTTACGCAGACAAGTCCGATTGATCGAAATGTGGTCTCCGATTGATCGGACTGTGGTCGATGGATCGTAAAAGTGTTCAGAGAGTTGCTATTTTCCATCACTGTCTTCGATTGATCAGACATGACTCCGATTGATCGATGGATCGAAAATCCGTCCAAAGAGTTATTCAAAAATTTAGTTTTTCAGGTGTGTCCGATGGATGGTCCGATTGATCAAAGACCTATCAGAACGCCCTCCAATTGATCGAAGACCTATCGGGGATCCATCGAAACTGCTTGTTTCTTCAATTTTTTCTGCTTTCTCTTTGGACTTTCTTCCTCTTTTTCTTGATTCTTCAATGATCCTTTAAAATGCTCTTTTATCTTCAAAATAGTGGAATCTCTCTCTCATCTTACAATCACAAAATCATGCATTAAGTAGGTCTTTAAACATGTAAATCATGCATAGTTAGTGATGAAATGGGGTTAGAAGATGCACATTTAAGAGCTCAACACACACCCCCAACTAGCATTTTGCTAGTCCTGAGCAAAACATGTGTGAAACAAATCAATCCTCTATAACCTAACTCTCTCTTGGAAACTTTTTTTATAAACTCCAAAACATACAAGTATCAGAGACAATGAGTGATAGAGATTGAAATCTTAAACCTTCCAAATACCGTAATTGTTCCACATAGAATTCCCACAAATTGATTGATAAATAGAAGATCTAGAACAAATGTGGTCTAGTGTGCAAAGTGAATGCTCATTTCATAAACTTTATGGATTATCTTCTTCATAAATCAATCAGACTAAAGATCCAAAGTGTACAGATCAACAACAAGCCTTTGACAAGAATTTGCCTTACCGTTCCTTCGACGGTTTTCACACTACTTCCTTTCCAGCTTAGGTTATGGGTAGACCTTCCCCTGGTTAGTTTGTAGATATCCCTTTTCAAAATTTCTCAACAAATATTCAATAATAGCCGAGCTTCTTTTCTTTGCATATACATTAGATATAATTTTTAGAAATCCATATTTTTCGTTCTTTTCTCTTAATTTCTTATGAACAAGGATGGACAAAGTTCCCCAACTTGGTTCCTCAACACCTTAAATCTCAGTTTAATCGATCCACAAATCTAATAATCCCTTCTATTATGAAAATTGTGTAATGTGAACTAAACTCAAAGTGTTCAAAATTTCTATTAATCATTCAGTATGGGAATTCATATAGAAATTTTCTATATTTAAGATAATTCAAGGATTTCAAAATCACAACACTTCATTTCTCTTCCTCTTATTGTAACGCCCCAAAAATTCGACACTTGAGTATATAAACTCTAATCCCGAATTCAAGGGTGTTAATGATGAATGCTCTCATTCTCGATATAGTTTTTCCTTTCCATTCACATTCATATGGTATTCATAGAACTAAAATAAACCAAACTTTGAAATTAAACTTCCAAATATAGTCTTCCAAATTTTCTCCAACTGTCTAAACTAGTGGCCATCTAATGGGCCTTATTACATCAAAGCCTTCAACACTGAAAATTAAAATAATCAAATCGAGAAGATCTTCTACAATCCTTCTTCATTTGGAATCGCCTCCTCATAATCTTCTAAATCATCACCTGCCACTACGGTTAATCGCATAACACTGCGTCAGTTGTAAAAGCCGACAAGTAATCTCGTATGGTTTAGCACATGTAATCCAATGTATAAAATTGCATACGAAGAACTCAATAAAATTCAAAACATTAAGAATTCAAATATAATTTCGCCAAACCAAAAACTCTTTAACCTTGCATGTGATGCAAGATATGCAAGTATGTCTCAATGGTCTTAGTACGGTTATCAGTAGAACATCATGGGCCAGTTTATACAGTCAGGCCAACATTTTTTCACAAAATCCATCATGAATGTAGGTTGGTCTCTTGTACACACCAGGGCACTCACCCAACCTGTCAAAATCATCTAATATCCACCGGGTACGCTAGTATGGAATCTTGCACACACCAGGGAGCTCAACCAACCCGTCCACAATCGATAGACTATCAGAACGGTATATTGCATACACCAAGGCGCTCAACCAGGGAATATTGCACACACTTGGGTGCTCACCCGAACAACATCAATCAATAGTCTGTTGCACACACATGGGCGCTCACCCTAAGGTCATCAACTAGACTTATTGCACACACCCGGGTGCTCACTCTACAATAATAACTAGAGTCCTCAAATCATACTATGCATGAATCAAATTGTTGAGCGCTTAAATGTGTATATTCTAACCCCATTTCATCACTAACTATGCATGGTTTTCAAACTTAAAGGCTATTCTAATGCATGGTTTTAGTGGTTATAGAAATGAGAGAGAGTTCACTCAGTTGATGACTACAACAAGAGCATATTTAGGAGCTTTGGATAAAGACCCAAGGTGGGCCAAAGAAAGAGAAAGCAAGGAGAGAAGAAAGAGGAAGGAAGAAAGAAAGAAAATCTAAGAAAAGAGAAGCTAGACCGGTCAAGACCGGTCTACCAATAGGTCGGGCATCTTCTAGACTCTCTGGACCTCTGCTAAACCGGTTTAGACCGGTCGGCCAACAGGTAGCTAGTATATTTTAGCAGCTTTCCAACAAGCTCCAAAAATCATGCGCTGCGGAAGTCCTTACGCAATTCTGAAAGTTTCTGAGGCGGTAGAGCCTCTCTATTATAAAAGGACACCTATGGGTAGATCTAAAGACATCATAGAAGGCTTGGGAAGTCGTGGGAGGTGAAGGAGATCGCTGTGGAGCATCTGCAACTCCTCCAAACTCAGTTTTTCTATGTTTTTCATTAGTTTCCTTTCAGTTTTAGTTTAACCTATTAATGGTTGGCTAAACCTCTTAGCTAGGGCTAAGAGGTAAAGCTTTTAATTGTTTGTAATGTTCAATTCAAATTCGTTCAAGTACTTTTTGGTTTTATGAAGAACACTTCTAGTTCTAGTTTCAAATAAAATTAGTATTTTCAGCTAATCTTCTATCTCTTGTGATTTCTCTTACATGGGATGTTTTGATTACTGAGATTACTTAATGGGGTGTTAATTGATAGGATTTTGGGTTGTAGAGATCCTAGATTCATTATGATATGTTGGATGCTAGGGGATCTTACAAACTAAGTTTCCTAAGAGCTTATCTAGAACTAAACTAAAAGGGGTTCTTATCTTTTGATTTAATCTAAGATAGGTGTTTATGTATTGATTTTAGTTCAATAGAAGTTCAATTCATGCTTCTAAATCAAGTCTAGTGACAAGGCTTGAGGAAGAATCATGAATGTGATCTTGCTTGTTTTGTGAAGGATTGGGTTGTGTGATTGAATACATCCAATGCCTTAGTTGATTATGAGGGGACCATATCAGTGGATGATCCATCTATGTTAGATGCATTATGATGATTTGATTGCTCTATATTCCAATTGGATGGGGATAGAACTCCGATTCCAATTGTGTTATTGGCTTGAATGGTTTGAATTGGCGTTATGAATGATTATTAGTGGATCTTTAGCGCTCTAATATTTATTTCCCTGATTTAAGTATAAAATAGATAGTTTTATGTTCTTAATTTCCACCCATCGATACAAATTCGAATTTAGCCCATCTTAATTCTAAAACTTAGAATTGTTATGACAATCCTTGAGGATCGACCTCGGTCTTACCGAGAATTATTACTACATCGCAGCCTTGCACTTGAAGCGAGCGAACACAAATCAATATTCCAAATCCCTTCCAAGACAATCCAAAATCAATTCATCCATGTACAACCTTATTCAGGTATCAAATTTACATAAAATCTCAAATACATAAATCGAAATCAAAACAGAAATTTTAAATATCAATATGTGAATCATAAATCAGTTCAAAAATTAAATTACTTAAACCTTCTCAATAGCTTTAAAATTTAATACAAATAATTTAATTAAAACAACTAGAAGTACATAATGAAAAACAATACGAGGATTAACTCACTATTTTCTCTTTTTCTTCTCCTCTTTCTTCTTATTTCTCCCACGTCCAGCAAGGGTGCCGACTCTCTTTCTCTCACTCTCACTCTCACTCTCACTCTCTCACAACTCTCGTTCTCTCTCGTTTTTGAAATTGCTACATGATCTGATCTCTGTCTGGGGAAGGTTCTTTTTATAGAGCCACGGCTCCTTTTTAGATAGTTCCTTAGGTAAGTAACAGCGTTGAACCAACGCGATTAGTGTTTCACGCAAACAGCGTGCGCAATAACGCCTGTTTGTAACTGATCATACATTCAGCAGAATCATCTAGTCTTTTCGACACTTTAGTTAATGAATCCTTATGGGATGGCCCACCTGATGGTCGGTTCCGATTCCAAATTGGTGGACGCATCAATTTTAATGGTTGAAGGGCTTTCTTGGTGCAAAATTCCCTGTCAATGGCAAATTGGTGAAGAAATTTTCTTGGTTGACCTAGTTTACCTTAAAACTGATCGTGATGGATGGTTTAGATTAATCCAAAGACTCTTAAGGAGGACTTAAATCGAAGGATTGGAGGGCCTGGATGATATGTTTGGAACAAACGTGTTTCCTTTGTGGTGTTGGAGACGTTATCAGAACTGAAGAAACGGAGAGAATCTCCCTCTTAGATACCGATGTAGGAAGTTTCCTTTTTCTGGTTTCTTTTTCTTTTTTTCTTTTCTAATTGGTAGTGGGGCCACTATGATGATAAAGTAGAAGATCCACTCCACTCCTTTGGTGCAGCTCGGTCGAGTTAGTCATGAGCTAAAAACTGAAGTAGATCTGCTGTTTAGGTGGGTCACTCCTTGCAAGATATGGGTAAGTAAAGTTAAAACTTACTGTAACGTTCAACAGAGGCTATATGCAAATTTGAGTTAATTCCAAGTTTACCCTTTTCTTTAATATTGACTTCCACCACCTGTAGCAATCGTGTACACCGTTAGTTTTCTGCGAAACTTCACCAAGGCTTGTCATTTTTCACGCTCTTTATATAGGTTAAGTTTGGGCCTTAATCTCTTATAGATGAACAAGATGCCTTTCTAGTGGTCCATCGCACTCCATGATCCAAAGTGACATTTGTACACATCCAATAGGAAATTTAACCGGTGGCCTTCGTACTTATCCAATGATCTTCAAAATGATCGGTTCAATTTGTTATTTGGATGGCCCATTTGGCGAATACAAATTCGAGGGATTGCCATAAGAAAAGCTACTTTTTTCTAATTAGATGATTATGTTCTTAAGCACAAGTATGAGTTATTGTACAGTCAGTTTCTTAAACACACAGGTAAAAGGCGGGTTTTAAGATCGATTTCCACATATATGCTTAAGTTAATGTAAGTGTATGTATTCGCATGCGTCTGTACACGCACCAAAATTAGGTAAGTGTATGTATTCACATTTATACTTGTATCATCTAAAGTGTATAGAAATTAGGTTTTTCAAGAGAGCTCTGAAATGACAAAGATTGAAAATTTTCCTACATAATTGCTCGAAATGTACAAAATACTAGGTGATGAATCATGATGAATCTCACCCCCAACCAAATCTTACATTGTCCTCAATGTAATAAGATATGAATGCAATGATAACATGAGAGCAATGACAAAAACAAGGGGAGTGAGGAATGAGAGTACCTGAAAGAGAAAAAATCGGGATTCTACCTCCATGTAATAAACCTACTGAAAAACGAAAAAAATAAAAATACAAATCCCAATCCTAATCTACACTATACCTCCATCAGACTAGGAGATCAAGTATCATGATACACAGGATCAGTCAGAGGTATGGACATACCTTCTGAAGAAAAATTCTCAAAGGACAGCTTTAAACACCATTTGCTTTAAAGATGTTGTCGTTCCTTGGATTCAACAATTCGACAGTCCCATATGGATAAACAGTTTTGACAATGAAGGGACCGGTCCATCGAGACCTCAATTTTCTCGAAAAAAATGTAGCCGAGAATTATATAAAAGGACCTTTTGATTGATTGTGAAAGTCTTATGAAGGATGTTCTTATCATGGAACACCTTCATCTTGTCCTTGTAAATTCTCGCATTCTCATATGCCTCATTCCAGAGTTCTTCAAGTTCATTCAATTGCGCAAGCTCACTTTGTCAGAATTGAAATTCATCTTCTTTATCACCCAATATGCCCTATGTTCCAACTCCACAGGCAAGTGATAGGCTTTCCCATAGACAAGTCTCTAAGGTGACATTCCAATGGGGTATTGAAAGCTATACGGTAAGCCCAGAGTGCTTCAGTAAGTCGAATCGACCAATCCTTGCGATCATGGTTTACTGTTTTCTCTAAAATGCGTTTGATTTTCCTGTTGGATATCTCAACTTGTCCACTTGTTTGTGGGTGATAGGGACCACATTTCTTCATTAATGCTTCAAATGGCCGGTTACAAAAGTGAGACCCTCCATCACTGATAATGACTCGATGTTCACTCCCCAAGTGTAGGGTTGTGAAGTAGTAATAATTCGGAAAGACTGAGTATCGTTCCCATAGAGATTTATGAATGGGTATTCTCAGAATTTAACTAAAACAACTAGTAATTAAGATCCTATTAAGAACTAAAACTGGAAAATAGCAAATCTGGGTTTAAACAGTGAATGTGTAAGGTAATTTCAATCTAAAAAGGCATTAGAGCGCCAAGGATCCACTTTTGATAAGTTTCAATGCATCAACATAACTAGGTCTCTCATAACTCAATCGGAATCGAATTCATATCTCTATCCGGTCGGAATATAGAGCGGTTCAATCAGCAATTATCCAAAATAAGTGTTTATTTATTGATTTGATTCCCACAACCATGCTCAGGCCTTGGGCACACTCAATTGTGTAGGTCAGGCCTCTTTTCAATCTAGTTGAGACTCACAAACATAGCCTTCATCAAATCCTGTCACTAGACTTGATTACAACTAATGATTAGAACTCTAATTAAATCAAAATCAATCAACAAACAACTATTTCATATTACTACAAAAGATAAGAACTTTAGTTGAATGAGTTTCCGCATGAAAATCAGGCCATTGTACATAAGGCAATCAAAGAATCTACCATGCCCGGAGTCGATGATAGATCAATGAGCTACACAAGCATAAACAATGCTCAGAAGCTAAATTACTAAGTTAGGATCACTAAGAATCACATGAGCCCGGAGTCATCAAGAGATCAAAGTAAAACCAAACTAGTACTTGATTCAAACTCATATTGAACTAAAATTCTTCAATTAAAACATAAAAGGAAACCTAGGTTGCATCAATCCATCAAAAACAAATCAAAAGCTTCACCTCTTAGCCCTAGCTAAGAGGTTTTAGTTCATCTCTAACATCCTTGAACTAGAAGCCTCAAAAACATAAAAACTACTAAAACAGAAAGAAAACTAAGAAAACTTGAAGTAGAATCCGTCTCCCAAGCAATCCCCACGTCCTCGCATGCCCTGGTATGAAGGGAAGAAGTCCTTTTATAGCTTGGAGGTGTCCATTGCGTAAGAAACTTCCAGATTGCGCAAGGAATTACGAACTTGCGCAGAGAATTTCGGCGCCCGATTTAGAAACTGTTGTTTACGCATGGCTGACCGGTCGTACGACCGGTCTGAGCTTGTGGACGACCGGTCGCACGACCAGTCGTAAAACGGCCAAAATCGTCCAGCGAGTTTTAAGAATTTTTCATCCTGCGATTTTAATCAAGGACCGGTCGCACGACCGGTCTGAGATGTGGACGACCGATCGTACGACCGGTCGCAGATGGTCCAGTGACTTTGGGCAGATAACTTCTTTTGTAGAGTGATCAGACCGGTCGGACGACCGGTCTTGGGCTTTAAACGACCGGTCGCACGACCGGTCTTAGGTGGCTTTTCTTGTTTACTTTTCTTCTCTCCTTTGCTTCTTTCTTCTACCCTTTCATGCTTGATCTTGTGGTCTTCAATGCTTATAAGGAGCTCTATTTAGCCTTGAATCAGTGAAATCTCCATCTTATCCCTACAATCACAAATCATGCATTAGAGTAGCCCTTTAAACATGTAAATCGTGCATAATGAGTGATGAATTGGGGTTAGAACGTGCACAATTAAGAGCTCAACACTCGAGGTGTTCCAAACCGAAAAATGATTTTTTTTTTTAAATCGAATGACTATTTTATGGTCATTATTCCGGTATGGAATCGCCTCGACCCATTTTGAAACATAATCAACAGTAAGTAAAATATAAAAATTTCCAAAAGACGATGGGAATGGACCCTTGAAATCGATGCCCCAACAATCAAAATTTTCAATTGGTAAAATGGGATTGAGTGGCATCATATTTTAACAAGATATTCCTCCCAATTTCTGACAAGGCTCACACACCTTACAAAACTCATTCATATCTTTGAACATAGTGGGCCAATAGAACCCACATTGTAAAATTTTGGCTGTGGTCTTCTTAGCCGAAAAGTGGCCACCACACGCCTGAGAATGACAAAAGGAGATGATACTATGTTGCTCATAATCCGGCACACATCTTCTTATAATCTGATCGAGACAATACTTAAATAAGTACGGGTCATCCCACAAGAATTTTCTTACCTCACTAAAGAACTTATCTTTATCTTGCTTTTTCCAATGTGACGAATTGTACACGTAGCAAGATAGTTAGCAATGCCCTCATACCATGGTAATTGGAAGACTTTAAAAAGTAGTTCATCAGGGAACATGGCATTGATCGCAGTCATCTCAAGGGAATCAGTGAGGATAAGTCTAGAGAGATGGTCAGCTACTATGTTTTCTACTCCCTTTTTTATCTCGTATTTGTATGTCAAATTCTTGAAGTAGGAGGATCCATCGCAATAAGTTCGGCTTAACATCCTTCTTAGAAAGAAGGTACTTAAGCGCGGCATAATCGGTAAATATGATGATCTTGGATCCAATCAAATAGGACCTAAACTTGTCTAAAGCAAATCCTACAGCTAAAAGTTCATTTTCCGTAGTAGTATAATTTGCTTGAGCCGAATTTAGAGCTCTACTTACATAGTAGATAATGTATGGCTTCTTCTATTTTCTTTAGCCTAACACTGTCCCCAATAGCGTAATCACTGGCATCACCATGATCTCAAAAGGAATGCTTCAATCAGGTGGTTGCATTATAGGAGCACATGTCAACCTTCCTTTGAGTTTGGCAAAGGCATTTTGACATTCCTCATTTCACTCAAATGAGTTTTCTTTTTGGAGGAAGTTACATAAAGGACGAGAGAGGGTATTAAAGTCTTTGATGAATCTCCTATAGAATTCGGCGTGTCATAAGAAAGACCGTACCTCTCGTACGCTCTTAGGTGGTGGAAGGTTAGAGATAAGATCAATTTTAGCTTTATCCACCTCTATTCATTTGGCTGAGATAATGTGACCAATGATTATTCCCTTTTGATCCATAAAGTGACATTTCTCCCAATTTAACACGAGGTTCTTCTGTTCACATTTTTTCAAAATAGTCTTTAAGTGCATGAGGCACTCATCAAAGTCACAACCAAATATCGATAAGTCGTCTATGAAGACTTCGAGAATTTTTCCTACCATATCAGAAAAGATGCTCAACATGCAACGTTGAAAGGTGGCAGGGGCATTACATAGTCCAAACGACATCCGTCGATAAGCAAAAGTGCCGAATGGACATGTGAATGTTGTCTTCTCTTGGTCATCTAAGGCGATCTCTATTTGGTTGTACCTTAAATATCCATCGAGGAAGCAAAAGTGGGAATGACTCACAAACCTTTCGAAGATTTAATCAACAAAAGGTAAAGGGAAGTGGTCTTTCCTCGTGACTGTGTTTAGCTTCCGGTAGTCAATGCACATTCTCCAACCGGTAGTGACCCTGGTTGGCACAAGTTCATTGTTGGCATTGACTACGATGGTTATTCCAGATTTCTTAGGCACGACTTGAGTTGGACTCACCCATTGACTATCGGATATTATATAAATGATACCCACATCTAATAGTTTTAACACATCGGCCTTAACTACCTCTTTCATGTTTGGATTGAGGCGTCTTTGTGGTTGCCTATATGTATTCGCATTCTCCTCAAGGTGTATGCAATGAGTACAAATTAAGGGATCTATGCCTTTGAGATCCGCAATTGACCACCCAATGGTATTCTTATGCTCTTTTAGAATAGCAATCAACCTACTCTCTTGTTCCTGATCCAAGTGGGAAGAAATCACCACCGGTTAAGTTTCATTTCAACCTAAATATACGTATTTGAGATTCGTAGACAAAGGTTTTAAGTCGAGCTTCGAAGCCTTAATACTAGATGGAAGAGGCTTATTCTTAGGTATAGGCAAAGGCTCAAATGGGTTCTTTCATTGGTTAGTATCAAGTACTAGCGCAGAGTCCAAAATGGCATTCATCTCTCGTATCATGTCATCATCAATCTCCTGAGAGTGAGCCAAACACGCCTCTAAGTGATCGGAGAAAAATATTAAGAGGGGTGTATCTTCCACGAATGAGTCAATTAAATTTATTTTGTGGACCTCATCATCTCTATCTCATGGTTGTTTGCATAAATAAAAATATTCAGCTCAAGTGTCATATTTCTAAAGGACATTTGTACAAGCTCATTTCTACAATTGATGATTGCATTTAAAGTGGTTAAGAAAGGGCGGCCAAGTATGACAGGAATTTGAGCACCGGTAACAATCACAGGATGAGTATCCAAGACAATAAAATTCACTGGATAGTAAAATTTATCGACTTGTATAAGCACATCTTCAATCATTCCTCTTGTTATACGAACAGATCGATCAGCAAGTTGGAGCGTGGTTTTGGTGGGTTTTAATTCACCTAAATCAAGTTGTTTGTAGACCGAGTATGGGATGAGGTTAACACTTGCCCCCAAATCGAGTAAGGCTTGCTCGATCCGGTGGTCACCTATGATGCATAAGATGGTAGGACTACCCGGATCCTTGTATTTTTGGGCCACCTCTTGTTTGATGATGGCGCTCAAATTCTCAATCAAAAGTACTTTATTGTATACATTGTGTTTCCTTTTGACCGTACAAAGTTCCTTCAAGAATTTGACATATGATGGTATTTGTTTTATAGTATCCAACAACGGGATGTTGATCTTCACTTGCTTAAAACCTCTAAAATTTTTAGATTTTTGTTTAGAGGTTTGGGTGAAATCAACCTTTAGGGAAAAGGAGCAACCTGCTTGTATTACTTTTTCGGTTCTTTCTCATGTGGAGTGTTGTTAGAACTATCATCCTTGTTGGCAATTTTCGGATCATTAGGCATTGGAGCTTTCACCGAATTAGATTTGTCAATTGTTTTTTCGCTTCTCAAGGTGGTAATAGCTTTAAGATGTTCCATATGTTGGGAGGATGAGCTGGGATCTTGTATTTCGAATTGGGTTTTTGGATTGGGGAGAGGTTGGGCAGGAAGTGTGCCTTTCTCTCTAACACTAAGATGAGATTCAACTCTAGTTATTGAAGTTTTTAAATAAATGATTGCTTGAGATATGTTTTGGTTGAATCTTAGTTGTTCTTACATGAATCCATCAATTTTCAGAGAATTAGTCTTGTTATATTTATCTTAAACCGATCAATTTTCAAAGAATTAGTCTTGTTATATTTATCTTAAACCGACATGAACGCACCCAACATCTCCTCAAGTGTAACTTTTGGTGTGATTACTAGGGATGGACCTAGTAAAGGTTAAGCTTGAGGGGTGTTATTTGCATTCACAGTTTTTCCATTCCTCTAACTGAAGTTGGGATGGTTCTTCCAACTTGAATTATACGTGTTTGAGTTTGGAGCACTAAATGGTCATTGATAATTGTTTATGGCATTGGATTGTTCTTTCAAAACTTCTTAAAATGTAGGAATTGTAGGACAATCATGTGTTTCATGTTGATTATCGGCACAAATTCCACAAGCATTATCAACAACTTCTATGGGTTTAATCGTTTCTTCTTTCTACAATTCCATGGCCTCAACTTTTCTTGTGAAGCTAGCTACACGTGCACTTATATTGTCTTCTTCTGAAAGGACATAAATTTCACCATTTTCTCTTTGTTGGCTTGTCTTGAAATTTGCTGGTTTAGTTGTATCCCAAGATTGTGCATTCTTAGTCAAGACATCAAAGTAATCTCTTGCTTCATCGGCTTCCTTATTCATAAATTCTCCATTACACATCATCTCTATGAATTGGCGCATAGACGAAGTCAGTCCTTTATAGAAAAAGCTTATTACCCGCCAACTTTCATAGCCATGATGTGGACATGTATTCAATAAGTCCTTAAACCTCTCCCAACATTGGAAGAAGGTCTCGTCCTCTTTTTGGGCGAAATTCATGATTAGGCGCCTTCGCATGTTGGTTTTATGAGTTGGGAAAAACTTTTTAATGAATTCTCTAGTCATTTCAGTCCATGTGCCAATTGATCTTGACCTTAATGCATAAAGCCAAGCCTTCGCTTTCTCCTTGAGGGAAAAGAGAAACAATTTAAGTCGCACAACGTCATCTGATATGTTTACAAAGTGCATCATGGCGATCACTTCATCAAATTTCTTAAGATGTTGGTAGGCACTTTCACTATCCAATCCATGGAATTTGGAAAGGAGTTGGATTACTCCCGATTTGATATCAATATTCGCTGCATTATATGAAAAAATTATGCATGAAGGAGTGCTCACTCTTGTAAGTTGCAAGCAATCACGTAGAGTTCTTGGTCGAGGTGCATTCTCAACTTCGTTCTCTCCTGTTTTCGTTTAATTTTGGACCAGATTTTCATTAGCCCTTGGATCGGGTTGATTTTCAGCCATACTTTTAGACAAAATTCAGAAATTTAAACGTTTCTTAGCACGTGGTTCCTTATCAATCCCCTCAACAATTCCTCCTTCACTTATTAAGTGATTGTTTGAATCTTGGACCCAATGGGGCATGCAAATTCAAAACAAAAAGAATGATAACGGAAAGAAGAATTCTTCCTTCTTTTCTTAACTCCTCTCTAGCACCGAAGCACAAGGTGTCTTATAATGGCTGAACCAGAAGCAAAGATAAAGACCGATTTCTCCTAGTCAATAGAGGTTCAGAGAACTCCTCACCCATTCTTTAAATCTTTAAGAAAAGTTTAGAAAAAGAAGAAAGAGGAGTAGATTGAGAAGAGAAATCTCTGAGCTCAAGGTGATTTAAGATGGCAATGCCTACCAATAGGAATCAAGGCGGCTCGAGGCCAACCCATCAGAGATCCAATGAGGTTAAACCGACTAATAGGAGTCTCCACCCACTGTACAAGAGATGAATATGATAGAAAAGACAAGAGAAGAAGAATAAGGTTAGAAAAACAAAACCTTATTCGAACCTATTTACTTCTACTTCAACTTCTAAAAAATATTCCTGCAAAAATAAAACAAAACAAACTAAGTTCGAAAGATTCCTAAAAATCTCAATAGAAAGGTATTTTAAAAAATCATGTAAAAATTGTCAAGTCCACGGCAACGTTTCCAAAAACTTGTTCGCTCCCCAAGTGTAGGGCTATGATGTAGTAATAATTCGATAGAGACTAAGATCGTCCTCAGGGACTAACTCAGGAATTCACAGAATTTCTTCAAATAATCTTTAATTGAAATAAAACTAAAACAATTTGGAATTTGAATATAGATGGATAATACGTAAACTTGTGATGAGTTTAACAATTTAAAGAAGCATTAGAGCGCCAAGGATCCACTTGTAGCTATCCTTGATGCATAATTCGCTTTGGTTTCTCAACTATACAACTAGAATCGAAATCAAATCCTATCTAGCCGGATTATAGAGCGGTTATATTATCAAAACAATCAAACACATGTGTTGTTCATCAACATGATTCCCTCAATTCAAGTTAAGATTTGGGCACGCTCAATTGTATAGGCCAATCCTAGTTCCAATAGATCAAGATCACAACTATGATAATCATCAAAACCTGTTTACACAACAAAACTGCCTTTATGTATATCAGGGAAGCAAGAGTCACATTCCAATATTAGATAAGAGAAATAGAAGAGCATTCATCATTTCATTTTATTCATTTACTGAGTTCTTCATACATTCCATATTTACATCATCCCTTGATTCTAGAATAGATTATACATTGTACTAAAAAATGTCATATATTCAGAATGTGATTTCGGCAAAGTTTCGACGTGTTCTTATTTCATCCTATCCTGATGACAGGGAAATAGCCCAGCAAAAGCATCCTGGATTTCATTCATCTACTTGGAAAAGAAATAAAGATTCAGAAGTCTTCATGCATCCTTCACAAAAGTAAAGAAGAAATATCTTCTAGATTTGCAACAAGCATCCTCTTGATCAACTCTTCTAGTCTTCTCTCTTCGCTTTTTTAATCCAGCAACATCTCCCCCTCATTCATCTTTTGTCCTCAGGGTCCGCACTTCGTGCGTTCGACCCGAGAATAAGAGAACTCGAGGTTTACTCCGTACCTCTGAGAACCTCTGGAGCTCTGAACTTCAGAATCAAGTGCCAAATGAAGACCCCCAATGGGGGTGTTTATAAGTAATTGTGGTCATTTTCGCGTCAAGAACAGTCATCCCAATATGTGCTTTACGTGACCAGCGGCAAATACACATTTTTCTGCACTTTTCTTCTTTTCATTTGTTTTCTCTTTGAATCTTCCTTGATTCTTTTTCCTTCCTTTTGTTTTTTCATTTTTCATGTCTCAACAAATGCCCCCTTTCAAGCTTAATATGAAAAAAATCACTTCTTCTAAAGATACAGGTTGAAAACAGCCACACTTTGAAAAATCTTCAAAACTTTCCGTGACCTGCGGCAAGCTCCTTAAATGGCCTATAAATACCTCATCACTTCATCATTTATTCATTTCCTCTCTTCACAACGAAGCCTTGTAGCATCTTTACACGACCTGTTGCAAGAGCATGTGCTTTACGCGGTCCGCGACAAGCGACTTTCAGTTTGCAAAACTCTCTAAGTACTAAAATTCTACGAAAATTCCTTCCAGTTTAGAACTTTCTTCTTCTTTCTCTTAATCTTTATTTGAAGTCTTAAATTTCTGATAACTATACTTCTTCTAGATCTTTTAAACATATCTTCATTTCTTCAACTAACTATCCTTCTTTTTCATAAAAATATATTTGTAATGGCCCCGAAGAATTCTTCTGAAGCTTCTTCTTGTCATCAGCAATCATTTTACCGAAGAATTCCAAATTCTTATTCTGCTCGCAGGTTTTTTTGGAGATTTCTTAATATCCTGAATCACCCTGATCAATGGAAACAATTGTCAACTCTTCAAGAGGACATTTCTTTCGCCGCCACTCTCCTTCGTGCCGACTCTTCTGTTTTTACTATCACTATCTCAGATCTACTTTCTGAAGTTCAGAAATTAGAGGAAATGTAAGACAATTTCGCTGGTCTGTCTCCACTAATATTTTCAGAAGATGAATTATCTTTGCTAGAGAGTGCTGAACCATTCATCATGGACTCTTTTCTTGACAAATGGGATGATTTGTATATCACGTCCTCCTCTCTAGCCGATCATAGATCTCATCATGACCTCTTATTCCATGACGTTCAATTGATGGCTGCAGAGGATCCTGCAGTTCTGGATGTTGCTCGTCATTCTGAAGATATTTCTAATTCTTTACAGAAAGTCTTAGATGATTGTGAATTTAAAGTTGCTCTGGAGCAAGAAATTGTTGAAGATGTTCAGAAGAGGATTAAAAGTATTCAGAACATCGCTTCTCAGAAGTTAATTGTAGAAGCCAAAACAGAGATGTTGAAGAAGAACATATCCCATTTTCTGCAAGATTAAGCTCCTTATAATCTCCCTTAGTGATTTGTCAGTATTAACCAAAGTTGGTTTTAGTATCAGCGAACAAGTTATTTTCTTTTTCTCTTTGAAGGAATCCAATTTTGTGCTTCAACTTTGAAGCTAACTTTAAGGTTCCTTTGACAATTCTATTTGTGCTTTGCTGTATTTGTCAGTAAAAATATCTTTCCATATAAGGATGCGTGTATCATTGCCAATATACTTTCAAAGATTATGTCTTCAATATAAAACAGAGATTGACACCCCCCCCCCCCCCCCCCCCCCCCCCAATATTGCACCTCGAATACTGATATGTATATAAATTGACCCAGAATCATAGAAATTAATCTTAAGACATAAAGACCGACGAGAATGTTGTTATTCCTTTATAAGCTTCAATTTTTATGAATAAATAGTCGGCCTTGACGAATGTTCCTGATAGTTGAATAACTGTAATCAAGTCGGATTCGGCCCAATGTGAATTTTCGATAAGATATGAAATTAAAGAACTTGAGACTAATTAAACTCGTGTAAATATCTCTAGTAATATCATCATACGAGGCTGAAGAGTTGAAGTTGAGTCGATATCAATGAAGAGCACAGATGACTGTAGTTGTATGGCGTCGATAATATGTTGAATACTTCAAAGAATACCTTCAATAATCAAAATTCCATACAGCATAAATAATGCTAAGGAATATTATAAAATGGTATATGCAATTCTCAGAGCTGATATAATTCCATATAGCCTGTATTGTTGATGACATAATAAAGCCTTGTCGAAGGAATATTGTTCATATATGTTTCCTGTCAATTTAAGGCATTTGACAATATCATAGCATATGCAATTTCCACGATATATAATTGCAAGAGAATTTTCCTATAAATATGTTGTTATTGCATGTGAATATTTCATTATGATAGTCGTTCGTTTACTCTTTTTAGCTACTCAGCATTTTATGTTTTGTTCATTTTTCTTCATGATGGGTAGAACTACCCTGAAGTTCTGTTAGCAGGCGCCTTTAATAGAAATACAGTTTAAGCTCATGAGTAGTTGGAGCAAAATAAGGCTCACATAATTGGTTTATAGCGTACAACTTAGCTGACATGTATAATTAGCTTATAGTGTATATTATGCGTATGCGAGTGATAGCTTATAGTGTACACCGCATATGAATAGCTTATAGCGTAAATGACGAGTGATAGCTTATAGCATACACCTCGGTTGAATAACTCATAGCGTAAACTGCGCGTCATAAACACAATTTAAGCTCATAAGTATTTGGAGCGACAGTCTCATGCGTGGTTGACCCTTCATGGGGTACTCATCACTGCCATAGATGTGCCCCTTAGGGAGCACACTCCTCTACAAGGGAGTTCCCATGCCACTGATCCATTAGAGGGGCCTAATGACGCTACCAGGGTGGTGAACTCATAGGCTTTACGCTTTTGGTTGGCCGTTTCGGCTCTCATAGCGATCTCGGGTACCAAATTCATGGTTGTCGGTATGACAATAGGGGGAGAGTCTCAACCTTCCTATGTGTTACCATCGGAGATGGTTCCATAAACATGGGGGAATTATGCACGGTTGGTCGTGATCAGTGGCGCGCAATGCAACCCTCTTTTCCTTCGCTTTTATACCACTAAGTGCATACACAAGGAACTAAATTATACATCTTTTTCATATTCCTTGTGGCGCTACTGTAGTAATAGGAGCGGTAGGTCTCACGCATGAGGTTAGCCTGTGGGACTTTTGAATTTTCTGTCCTTAGGATTATTCTCTTAACCGCCTTGATTTGCAAGGCCTCTCAATTGGCCTGTAAAGTCTTTACCCATAGAGTTCTTAATTCACTCGTAAGAGGATTCTTGTTCTTACTCGGGGAGCCCTTAATTGACTCTTAGCACTTTGGCTTTATCATGTTGGAGTGTTTATCAATAATTATCTTTTCCGTGGTTTCGACATTTCTCTTTCTGACCTTCCTTTCTTTATATATATGTGTGTAATCACTTTGCCTTCCTGCAACTTATTTCGGGAACGATTGCTTCATTTGACGGCAATAAAGGTCTTTCAGAAGGAGAGATCCGTATCATTTCACTCTTTGATAAACTCTGATAACTGTCTCTTCAAATTGGCTTTGTTGGAGACCTTGATTGGAAGAAGAGCATGCTGCGTGAACTTTTTATTACTTTCTTTCAACAATACATTGATATCTGTCATCATATATGTATGTCTTGACTCTCCCTGCCCCCTTTTGATAAAAAAAAATGCTCATTTATACGCAAGGATTGTTGCGATCAAAATATTTAGTATTTGTCTTTATGGATAGTATTTCTTGATGTATCGGCCATTGACTGATATGCCAATTCCTTTACCATTGTGGCTTGCAATTCTGTAAGCCCCATTTTAGAAAACTTCAGTGACGACATACGGGTCATCCCATTTGGATTCAAATTTGCCCCATGTCTTGCGTGTCATTATAATTAGCCTTTTCAACATTGCTACGAGGTCTCCCTTTTTTAAAGATCGGTATTTTACCATCTTATCAAATGAGGTAGATATCTGAGCTTGATACAACTGTAAACGCTGCTGTGCAGCAAGTCTTTTTTCGTCCAGCATATCTAACTCTCGCAATCAGAGTTTAGCATTTTCATCCTCTGTAATGCCCTGATGTACTGTCATTCTTAAAGAAGCAACTTGTACCTCGATTGGGAGTACAACTTCTACTCCATATATTAAGGAGTATGGTGTTGCTTTGTAGCTGTGCGATGCGTTGTTCTGTAAGCCCATAATACTTCTTACAATTTTTCATCCCAGTTTCTTTTATTCCCATTTACCGTCTTCTTTAGTATTCTAACGATCGTTTTGTTGAAAGATTCTGCTAATCTATTTGCCACTGGATAATATGGTGTGGAATAAGAATGCTTGATGTTGAATTTCTGGCATAACTTGTCTATATTCTTGTTTTTTAATGGAGTACCATTATCTGTGACAATTTTTTAAGGTATTCCGTGCCTGTAAATGATAGCATGCCTGATGAAGTCTGTCACATCTCTTTCTTTTACATTTCGTAATGCGATCACCTCTGTCCATTTGGAAAAATAATCTGTAGCTGCTAGAATATACTGTCGTCCTCGTGAAGATGGTGGATTAATTGGACCGATCACATCCAATCCCTAACTAGCGAATGACCATGAAGAGACTGTCTGATGAAGTTCTTCAGGTGCCATATGAATGACATCACCGTGAATTTGACACTCATGACATCTTTTTGCAAAATCTATAACATCCTAGAACATCGTCAGCCAATAATATCCCATGCGATGCACACGATTGAAGAGATTTCTGCCTGCTTGATGGGCTCCATATTCTCCCGAGTGGGCCTCTCGCAACATGTTTCTACCTTCCTCCGCATCTAAGAACCTTAGCAGCATCTCAGTATATAATTTTCTGTATAACGTATCATGAAGTAGCACAAACTTCATTGTTTTTTGCCTTATTTGTACTTTCACGAAGGAATCCTCTGGTAAAATTTCATATTTCTAGTAGTCAAGTATTGGCTGTCACCAGTCTTTCATTATTATTTCATAACAAGAGACAAGCTTAGCCTCATCAACATAATCGTCTGTCTTTTCTAAGGTTAAGAATCTTCTTTCTTCAATCGTTACTTGGAGGAGACTTCTGATGGTGCATGTTAAGGCTGCTGCTAGGCTCGCAAGTGCATCTGCCTTTTCATTTTCTCTGTGGGGCACATGCTGTATGGAGATGTCTCGGAAACTTTCAAATAGCTTTCTCGCTTTCTGAAAATATGTCAATAATTCTGGTTTTCTTATTTCGTATTCCATTTTCAATTGATTTATTATCAACTGAGAATCTCCAAATATTCCGACTGCTTGTATCTGCATTTCTTGTGCAATTTCCAATCCGATAATGAGGGCATTGTATTTTGCTTCATTATTCGTATAGGTCGTTTCTAGTGTGAAGGAATATGGCAAGAGATCGCCTTGTGGGTTAATAAAAATCACGCCTGCACTTGCCGCCATAGTCCTTGCAGCGCCATCAAAATAAATCTACCATGGTCCTGCAATTTCTATTTGAAATACATGTTCATCTGAAAAGTCATCTGACAACATATTTTCTTCAGAAGTGGGATGTGGAGCCAAGAAGTTGGCTATTGCTTGACCTTTGATTGCTTTTGATGGTACGTACGTGATTGCATATTCTGATAGTAACAGCATCTATTTGGCCAATCTTCCTGATAACATCGGTCGTGTCATCAGATATTTAATGGGATCAGCTCGTAAAATCAGTGTTATATCATGGGAGAGGCAATAATGGCGCAACTTCTGCACAGCGAATATGAGAGTTAGATAAATCTTCTCAATTAGTGAATAATGGTGTTCGGCTCTCACCAGCATTTTTCTCAGATAATATAAGGCTGTTTCTTTCCCTTGTTCATTTTTCTGCGTCAGGAGTGCGCTGAGCGAACTTTCACAAGCAGCGATATACAAGATGAGCGGCTTTCCTAGTATTGGTGCGGTTAACACGGGTGACTGTTTTAACAATTGCTTGATAGACTCAAACCCATTTTGGCATGTTATATCCCATTCGAACAATATTCCTTTCTTCATGAGGCGAGAAAAAGGTTGGCATCTTCCTCACGGGTTTGAAATAAACCTTCTAATGTATGTTAATTTTCCTTGCAGGCTTTTCAGTTCTTTTAACGTTTTTTGAGGCTGCATTTAATGGATTGCTTTTATTTTTCCTGAATCGACTTTAATTCCTCTATGTCACACCACAAACCCCAAAAATTTACCAAAAGAAACATCAAAGGCGCATTTCAAGGGATTCATTTTTAATTGTTTCTTCCGAAGTCTTTGACAGACAAACTGTAGATATTTTAGGTGCTCTTCATGATCATCAGACCTAATAACCAAATCATCGACGTAGGATTCTACATGCTTGTGCATCATATCGTTGAAGATACGCTACATGACCCGTTGATATGTTGCTCTTGCATTCTTTAATCCGAACGGCATAACTTTATAACAATATATTCCCAGAGAAGTCCAAAAAGCAGTCGACTCTTCATCTTTTGGTGCCATACGTATTTGGTTGTAACCTAAGTAGTCATCCATAAAGGACATGATGGCGTATCTCGTGGTGCTATCTATCAGCAATTCTATAATTGGTAAGGAAAAATCATCCTTAGGACGGGCTTCATTCAGATTTCTGAAGTCGACGATACTCGTATTTGTCTGTTTTTCTTCCTAACCGGAATAATATTTAATATCCATTTAGTATACTTGACTTCTCTGACGAATCCTACCTTAATGAGCTTATTCACTTCTTCTTCTATTCATAGCAGAATGTCTGGATGGAAGCGTTGTTGAGCTTGCTTGACCGGTTTCTTTTCTTTGGCAATATTAAGTCTGTGCATTGCCACTGTCGGTTCTAGTCCCGGCATTTCAGCATACGTTTATGCGAAAACATCTTTGTTGTCTTTCAACACTTGAGAATATTTTTTAGTTTTCTCTTTTGTTAAACCTATACTGATATGTGTAACTCGTCTTTCCTCTTCTGTCCCTAGATTTATTTTACATAATTGGTTAATCATTGGTTGACCTCCATCTTCCAACTGTACTGGAGCTTTTTCAAGCTCAAATATTTCTTTTTCTTTCGATGGGTTCGTCTGCTCTATAGGGCTAATTTAGGCCACTTTGCTGACCATATTTACCTGTGTAGACTTTGATGATGCCCCCAATCCTAATAAATTTTCACGCCTTTAGATTATAACGGACTCTGATATTCCTTTATCGCTGTTTAGGCCAATTGGATCTTCACAATCGAAACCCATCGACCGCATTATTCTTCTACTTACTGGACTGTATCGTCCTAATTCTTTTCGTCCAGTTTTGCGGGTTTCCTCATCTGTATTGGCACCTCATTCTGTTTTTCGGCAATTTTTACTCTTGCAAAGTAAAATAATATAGGAGCCTGTTCCATTTTTTTTTACACTCAAAATTCTCGAGTTCTTTTAGGGAAAGGTCTTTTTTTTTTAACTTTGATGTCGGCATAGAGAAATTTGCTTGAAGGGTTTTTGCTTGTTTCGCTGAAAATATGACCAATGGCGGTTGTCCTGGCTGTCGCATATTTTTCAGCACAAAGTAAAATCTTTTTGTTTTAGGCCTTTTCTTTTCTTCTTGCTGAAAATTTTCTTTATATGAGTTTTTTCACCTTCATGTTCTTCATTTGCGAATGATTCATAATATTGCACATCTGCAAAAAACGATTATGCGATTGTGTATTGTCTCTCATCTGCTGAAATTCTGTACTGCACACCTTCCTGACAATATTTGAAGCACTGATGCAATGTGAAAGGAATGATCCCGTATCTGTGTATCCATGGCCTCCCGAGCAACATATTGTATGTTGTTACTGCATTAATCACATGACAAGTCACCTTGGTGATCAAATTCTCTATCTCTAGCAGCATGGTAAGCGTGCCCGGTGTTTTCTATCCATCCTGGTTGAACCCCTGTATCATCATGTTGCTTGTCCTCAGATATTGTCACTTATATCCTAGCTTGGAGAGCATACTTAACGGTATCAAGTTCACAGCAGACGCATTGTCAATCATGATGCGCTTCATTTGCCTGTCATTGATATATCCTGTAACATAAGCGGTCGATTATGCTCCTTTTCACCTAACATCATATCATCCTCTGTGAAGGTTATTGTCGACATACAATAGGCTGCTTTGGCTTTTTCTGTCATTGCATTCCAGCTCTTATTCCCATTATTATCTGTGTCTGTTTCTTCCATTTCTGTTATTAAAGCCTCTCGCACATTATCATTAATTAAAGCTTGAATTAGATCTTGCCGGAAGCTTTTAGATAATTTTAGGGCATCGTAAATGCTCAGTCTTGCTGGAGTTCTTTTCAAATAACTAACGACATCGTATATAACACCTTCTGTCGATGATCCCTCTAATCATGATGATTTATCAACCTTTCCATCGACCTTCTCTCGGCTGCAGGCTTGATCGAGAACATCCATATGCGATTCTTTCTGAGGTTCCTGTCATAGCTGTTTTCCTGATCTTAATGTTATCATGTTGCTTTCCATTCCTTTATCATTAAATGAGCTATTTCCATTTTCTGATTCTTCTGATACAGCGGTTATTGCCATGCAATGTGCTAATTGTATTTCCCATTCCTTAACTTCTGGACTGAATCGTCTTGAAAGGAGTACTGAAGATAATTTATGCCGTTGTTTCATGCTCACTGCAGACATGGCATTTGTAATTGCTTTATTTCCTTTGTCTGTTTCTTTTCCCATGACTATTTCTCCTCCGTCAATCATCTGTTGGAGAATAGCCTTGATAGAATAACACATATGAGTGGGATGTCCTATCATGCGATGGTAAGTGGCAGTAATATCTGTCCTCTATTTTATTTGCCTCTTCTGATCGTTTTAATGATGGTAATTCAATAATTTCTGCTGCAACCAATTGGTTCATCATTGGGACAATATCTTTATTTAAAAAAGAATAATTTTCTCGACGATTAAACTGTTTATATCTTTTGTCATTTGGTTCGTTGGCAGGATATCTCTGCCTTTCTCTTATGTTATCTCTTGGTTTGCCCCGAAATTCTTCTTTGCTCTTACCTTTATCTGCGACGTTTGCAGAAGACTTACTAGAGATTCGTCATGTTGATTCTGTGCGGAATACAGGCATCTTTTTAATCATACTTTCCAAAGCATGAGCTCTTGTGGCCAATTCTCGGAATGTGTGTATTTTCACTCTTGTAAGTACGAATGCAATTTCTGGTTTCATACATCGAATACATATTTCCACCTGTTCGGCTTCTTCGGAGAGATATTTGCATGACATGCTTAAAGTTCTCTAGCGCAGAATAAACTTATTGACAGATTCCGATTCCCTTTGTCGTACCGCTGCAAGTTCCGTCAGACTCACTTCTCTTTCAGTCGAAAAGAAGATTGTCAGAAAAGCTTCATGCATTTGTTCCCATGTGCATATGGTTCCTGGGGCTAAGGCAGCGTACCATTTAAAAGCTTTTCCAGTCAGAGTTGCACCAAATAATCATAAACAATATTGCGGCACAACAGCGTAGCTTCCCAATGCAGTGATGAAATGCATCATATGTTTTTCTGGTGAACCTTCCCCATTAAACTTTTGAAATTTCAGGCATTTGAAGCCTATTGAGAAAGGAATATCATTGACTTCTCTTGGATACAACATCTTATACTGAAAAGCGTTCTTTATGTATTCTTTCTCCTTTCAGTCGAACAATTTCAGCAATAATCTATTGCATTTCCTCTGTTGACATTCTGTTGTTTGTCATTGGTATAGATCCATGTGACATGGCTTAAGGTGGTTGTGACCCTTCGGCCAGATGTTCCACATTTTTCGTGGGAGCTGCATTTCGAGGAGCAACATTCTGGGGCACATTGCGAGCTATCATAGATAAGGCTTCTCGCATATTCCTGCACTCCTCCATTAGGATTGCTTGCGTTCGTGCTATTTCTTTAAAACGCATTTCCATCGATTGTCCAACATGACTCGTTTCGGCTATGAGTACAGAAGCTCTTCTTCTAAATGTCATTGTTTCTAAGGAAGAAAACGAGGCGGTGGTCGAAGGGGTGTGTGATATTGAACTTCCTCTCAACTCGTGACTATTGCATCATGATGAGTTGATAGATTTAGTATGTTCGATTTGTTTTGATACGATTTCAACGATTTGCCACTAAATTCTACATGATTAGTGACGAAAACTTAAAGCTCGCCACTAAATGTTTTTCCCTCCAAAGAGCGGGAATGGAATTTTAGCTGCAACATTTTCGATTGCCACTAAAGTGCCCACTAAAATACCTTTAGTGGCAACATAGATTGTCACCACTAAATCTTAAACTATTAGTGGCAATATACAGTTGCCGCAAAAAGTTAAATATAACCGCAAATAAAAAAAACTGCGGCTAAGAAGAAGCATTTAGTGACCAAACAATACGTTGTCACTAAATCCTACATGATTAGTGACGAATAATTAAAACTCTTCACTAAATATTTTTCCCTCCAAGGAGTGGGATATACCGTAATTTCCCGCCATGAAATTAGTGGCGATATTTAAGAACTTTTAGCTGTGACATTTTGGGTTGCCACTAAATGTGCCTACTAAAATACCTTTAGTGGCGATATCAAATTGTCGCAACTAAAGGTAGCTTATAGTGGCAACTTCTAAATAGCGGCTAAAAATTTCACAGTTAAATGTCTTATTTCTTGTAGTGGGTATTCCAATTTGAGAGGGAGTGTATTAGGTGTGGCCAAAGTTATACGTGAGTGTGATGTTGCCTGATTGTGGGCCCATCATGATGTTTACTTGCCATCCAACCTATTCATAAGGTCACATAAATCTGGATGAAGGGAAAACACAAATATCAGCTTGATATAAAGCTTTCATGGCCTCCAGGAAGTTTTTAATGGTATGTGTTCAATCCACACTATTTTTTGTGGTGTGGTCCACTTGACTTGGGATCTGCCTCATCTCACGCCCTAAAATGGTATGATGTAATGGATGAATGGTGTGGATATAACATATATATCATGGTAGTGCCTAGAAAGATTTACCATGTCAAAACACAATAAGTGTGTTCTCCGCTACGCAATTCAGTCTCTAAAACTATAGGTTGAGATGGAGGGTGTTGCTGTGACCATGAGGCCTACCTTAATGTATGTGTTGTATATCCATTCCGTCCATCAATTTTTAAAGTCTCATTTTAGGCCATGGTCCAAGAGATGAAGTAGATCCAAATTCAAGTGGACCACACCACAAGAAACAATGGTCATTGAACGCCCACCATTAAAAAGTTCCTATGGCCCAACATAAAAATAATGTTTATTTGTCATCCAACCTGTTGATAAGGTCACACTCACTTGGATGAAGGGAAATAAAAAATTAGCTTGATCCAAAACTTTTGTGGCCCATGAAAAACATGTGGCCCACAAATTTTTCTAATGGTGGGCTTCAATCCCTATAGTTTGGTCAGTTGAGATTCGCATCTGCTTCATTTTCAAGACCATGGATGGCGTGGATGTAGAATGCATATATCAAGGTGGGCCCCACAGTTGGGGCAACATCCACTAACGTGTTACACGGTAACCCTAATGGGACACAAATGGTCAGTGAAAGACTTTAGTAGTAACTTCCTACTAGGGGAAGTTGGGTGGGGCCCATTGTGATGTTTGTGAGAAATTGACTCAGTCCATCCATTTTTCTATATTAAGATTTGGACATAGGCTCACTAGGTAAAATTACCAAATTTTAAACATTCTTTGCCAAATAAACTTTTTGGATTACCTATTAAATTTTAATATTTAGAGATTTTTAAAATAGTTTATCAAACAAGCATTCCAATACATATCAGTACTTAAAATTCAGGAAACAGTCCGTCTGTACTTAATTGTAAACTTTTTTTTATTCAATTTACCAAGGGCATCCTAATACAAAACTTCTTTGGTCCTTGCAAATGTTTCAACGCCGCTTAGGGCTGTGCATCAAGCCAAGTCAAGTCGAGGTGGGCCAAGCTTGGCTTGACTTGTTTATGCTCTCCTCAAGTTCGAGCTCACCCTCGAGCTTACCATTGGAGCTTGCCTTGTTTGCTAAAACTTTCGAGGCGGCCTCGAGGCAAGCTAGTGGATCGAGTCGAGGCGAGCTTACCTCGAGTCAAGTCGAGCTTACTCCCACCTCAATTTATTATATTTTTTTACTACAAAATACAAATTAAAAGTCGACAACATTAAGTTCGAGAAGCCACATATATATTAGGGGAGAATAGTATTTCTATAGGTGGGACCCTACCATTAAAATGACCTAGCTCTGATCTATTTTTTCTTTGGCCAAGTCACACATGCATTGAATGCAGACTACTAGAAATATTTTATGAACCATAATTAATACAGTACATGCATAACTCACCACATGAATGGACTGCCCTTATTGTGTAGACCATCTTCATGATGAGGCCCAGCTGATTCATAGATCAGATGCACCACCTCCCTCGTAAAATTGCAATCAATAGCTGCATATGGTGTTTGGTCTAACCATAGCCCCTGTTTTGTAGATATGATGGTGTGTGGTCTCACTATAGCACCTGTGTTTGTGTAGTGTGTAAAACACAACCACTGTATGCTCACCATGTTTTGTACTTGAAATTACCTAATCCATCAAATATGCTTAACAAGGAATGTTCTTACCTGAACAAAATAGTAGGATTAAGAAACCCCCCAATGTGTGAGGGTTTATATGTCCTAAGCTTGGACCTCAATGTGGGGGGGGGGGGGGGGGGGACAAAAAAAAAGGAAGAAGATTAGGGTTTTTTTTTTGTTTTTTTTTTATTTTTTTTAACAAATATTTATATGAAACAAGTCGAGCTTGAATCGAGTCGAGTGACCCAATGGTCAAACTTGACTCGATTTCTGAGTCGAGCTCCTAAATGAAGCTTGGCTTGGCTTGTTCTACTGAGTCGAGTCGAGTCGAGGCGAGCTTTTTTGAGTCGAGTCGATCGAGTTTCTCGAGTTGCCTCGGCTCATGACCAGCCCTAAGCCGCTCATTCAATCCCTGCAATTTTCTCTCGTGTGGCCCATCTGACTTTTCGATCCGCCTCATGTTTTAAAATGAGCTAAAAATAAATGGATGGGTGGATTTCTCAAAAACATCATAGTGGGCCCACCAAGCTTCCGAGCACAGAACTTTCAGACCATCTGCATCCCACGGAGAGATCCCACGGAGAGAGAGACCGATAATTAGGAGTAAAGGAACGCCATTACTTATCATGGTTAGGAATAAACGAACACCATTAATTCGAATAACTAAAAGAAGAAGACGGACGCGGATTGCCTGCGAAAGCCTTTCTTGCGCAAGGAATCTAGGTGGGGTCCACCGTGATGTTTGTTAGAAATGTACGCCGTCTAACTATTTTGTGAGATCATTGTAGGCGCTGGGACAAAAAAATGAACGGGATCCATGACTCAAGTGGGCCGCACTAAAGCAAAAGGTGGGTAGGGAAATTCCTACCGTTGAAACCTCTATGAGTCCACAGGGGGGGGGGGGGGGGGGGGGGGTGACAAAAAAAAAAGGAAGAAGATTAGGGTTTTTTTTCTTTTCTTTTCTTTTTTTAACAAATATTTATATGAAACAAGTCGAGCTTGAATCGAGTCGAGTGACCCAATGGTCAAACTTGACTCGATTTCTGAGTCGAGCTCCTAAATGAAGCTTGGCTTGGCTTGTTCTACTGAGTCGAGTCGAGTCGAGGCGAGTTTTTTTGAGTCGAGTCGATCGAGTTTCTCGAGTTGCCTCGGCTCATGACCAGCCCTAAGCCGCTCATTCAATCCCTGCAATTTTCTCTCGTGTGGCCCATCTGACTTTTCGATCCGCCTCATGTTTTAAAATGAGCTAAAAATAAATGGATGGGTGGATTTCTCAAAAACATCATAGTGGGCCCACCAAGCTTCCGAGCACAGAACTTTCAGACCATTTGCATCCGACAGAGAGATCCCACAGAGAGAGAGACCAATAATTAGGAGTAAAGGAACGCCATTACTTATCATGGTTAGGAATAAACGAACACCATTACTTCGAATAACTAAAAGAAGAAGACGGACGCGGATTGCCTGCGAAAGCCTTTCCTGCGCAAGGAATCTAGGTGGGGCCCACCGTGATGTTTGTTAGAAATGTACACCGTCTAACTGTTTTGTGAGATCATTGTAGGCACTGGGACAAAAAAATGAACGGGATCCATGACTCAAGTGGGCCGCACTAAAGCAAAAGGTGGGTAGGGAAATTCCTACCATTGAAACCTCTATGAGTCCACAGTGATATTTATATGCCATCCATACCGTTCATAATTTCATTCCTAATGAGATGAAGTGAAAACACAAATATTATCCTGATTCGAAGCTTCTATGGCCCCACGAATATTTCAACTGTGGAAGTTCAATCGTCACGTTTTCCGTGCACTTAAGTATTGGATCCTTTTTGGTCGCAACGCCTAAAATGATTTCACAAAACGGTTGGATGGCGTAGATTTCTCACAAACATCACGGTGGGCCCCACTTGGATTCCTTGCGCAGGAGATGCCTTGCGAAGGGCTTTCGCAGGCAATCCGCGTCCGAAGAAGACTATCTGATAAGATCGACAGACCAAATTTTATCTAAGAATGCGTCCTACCCGATGAACAGCTTTAATATCGTACACGTGTCAATTCGCTCACGTGCACTGCGAAGCACATTGTCCATCTCACGCGAGCGACTATGCACTTCCCTTTCCGGACCCAAAGGCCCCAAACCCTAAAACCCTTCTCTCCCATCTCCCCATCGTCTCTTGTTCCTCCTGCCTTCAAAATCCATGGAAGACCAACCCACAAATGCTTCCCATTTCTAGTCCAAACTTCCACTCAGGACAGATAAAACAACCAATAGCACCCCCCAAAAATTGACAAAACAGACCACATTCGTAAAAAAAATGGCGTCGAAAATGTCAATCCTCTCAAGAACCCAAGCTCTACTCTCCAATACCTATAAATACCCTTCCAATCCCTTCCGGAAGATCTCAACCTTCCAATCCCTGTCCCAAGAGCCCCAGCTCCTCCAAGATCCCCCTCCTTCCACTCCGTTGCCCCCAAATCCCTCCTCCGGAAGTCCTCTCTACCAAGAGAACTGGCGAAACCCTAACCCTGTCCCTAACACTAGCCTTTCTCAATCCCTCGTTGTCCCGCTCGGCTTCCCTTCTCTGAAGATCCAATCCCTCTCCCAAACTCTAGATGTCGCCAGCCTCATGAACGTCTTCGCCGATTGGATGACATCGCAGCGGTGGGCTGATCTCAAGCAGCTGTTCGAGTTCTGGATCCGGTCTCTTGACAAGAATGGGAAGCCAAACAAGCCTGACGTGAACCTGTACAATCACTACCTGAGGGCTAACCTCATGATCGGCGCGTCGGCTGGGGAGCTGCTGGACCTGGTAGCGCAGATGGAGGATTACGGGATTGGGCCGAACACTGCTTCGTATAATCTGGTGCTCAAGGCGATGTACCAGGCCAGGGAGAGTGAGGCTGCTGAGAAGTTGCTTGATCGGTAAGTGGGCCACTATTTCATTTCTCCATTGCATATTTGATTTATCTGCAACCCAAGTTTCCGGTCGGATAAGCTGCACTCAATTGGATAAATGGCGTGGCGGTCCGCCAGGATAGGCTGCATTAGGGAAAAAACTCACTGATCGGATGATTAAGTGATCTATAAATTGACAACCGGAAAGAATCCCGTAGTGTTCATCATTGAATTGGAATGTGTCAATCATTATTTTTTCAGCAAACAAAAAAGTCCAGTTGGATGGGGATGAATGTAAAATCAGTGTGATTTGCGGTCAGTGGTCAAGCAGTGGTGTATGCATGACAAGTGCTCCAGATGATGCAGCATTGCACCTCATCTCCATTTTGAGTGCGTTGCACCAGATAGGGTTTTGGTGTGCCTCACTTAGGTATGGAGAGGTTGAATCAATGTCTGTCCTTTCAGAGTTTAGCGACTGTAAGTTGGCTTTGATTTTGGATTTGGCACATTTTGTCATGCTTTGAAATAGAAATGATTGATCGGTGATAATACCAGCAGTATTTTTTTTTTTTTTTTGGAGGAGAAATTGATAGTATAAAGATACATTTATGTAAACACTTCCTCTCACCCTTCACTGGTCAGCCATGTCATGGATTTGCTCAAGCCTCAAAACTTGTTGACTACACTACAATATCTATTCAAATATGATGGTCTGCGATTTGATGGTTAACATGGAGTACGCGGTCTATTGTGGTTGAGGATTATGAATCCGGCAAGCAACTCGATCACGGAAGATCGAAAGCTTCCAAAGATTGTGATCCATGAGCAACTCAAGTGAAGTTCAATGCCAACTTAAGATCAAAGAATAATAGAAAGGGAATCCATCCTCTTTTTGTTCTTCTTCTTCCTCTATCAAAGTAAACTTAATTCGTTTAATCCAACAACTCCTCAATTGCAATGCAAAGCAACTATTTATATTAAACCTAAAACCTAATCAGCTAATCGATCTAAATCATTCATTCTATCCTAGCTTCTAATCTCTCATTCACAAAAAAATTAGTAAAAAGTAAAATGATTTAACTACGCTAGTTCTTAAGAAAAGCATAGGAAGAAACATTTATGACTACTAGAAATCTCTGGATGATGTCCCCCCTCATCATTGACTAGTGGAAATTGGATTTTTTCCACTCATTGATGGGTCCCGGCTTATCACTAACTTTCAGAAGTCCTTTCTTAGCATCCATTGTTTCCCTATAAAACACCCTTCCACCCTGTTTATCTATCTTGATGCAGGGTTTGATGATCATAGTTTTGAATAAAGGTATTGTATAGGCCAATACAGTTGTATGGTATCTATATCGGTCTAATAAGATACACAATATGGGCTTGAATCAGGCCACCATAAAAAAAGTGTCATATCAGGAAGTACCAACAGATGCGGGGTGTATAGGCCCTTGATACAAGCTGCTATAACGATAAAGTCTTAAATTTGAATTTTTATGTCCTTTTTCCTCTCCTTTTCTTTTCATTTCAACCATAGAAGGAGCTTGATCTAGGCCTATTTTGGGATCAAAACAAGGATTTCAGTGGGATTTGAAGAATCAAAGCGGAGTGGACCATTATGGAAAGAAATAGAAAAAGGGTAAATTATCTCTTTTATTTTGTGTTTTTATCTTCTTTTTTGTTATATTTGAATGTAACTGGCCCTAATTCACCAAATCATGCTTGAATTGTGTTAAATTATGGTCCACTGTATTCTTAAAAAAGGGGTCCATTTGGTTGATTTCCAATATGTCTGGTTGACGAACACCATTCTCATCAAAGAACAATCTGATACATCTTATATACATGTCCAAAATACAAAAAGATGATAGATTATTCAGTATCTCGTTTTTCTTTTTTCTTTTTTGTAATATTTTTCCTTAATTCATTGGCTTAAAAAATATCAACCTGGACGATTTTATTCAGGCTGATATTGATATGCCATGCCTGTTGAATGGTCATTAGATAGTTTCTCCTTCTTAGCTGATCATTGGTCCATGCAATGTTGTCAAGTGCGACCGCATGAGCAATTATGCGATCGCATAATCACATAGAATGGGCCAGATAACATATGCGATGGTCGCATATGTCATTTGGATAGTATGCGACCGCATATCGCATAATGCGAACCGTTGGAACAATATGCGATCACATATGCCATTATGCGATCGCATGCTGTTCCAACGATCAGAAATTTGACCGTTGGAACATTAATTTTTTTTTTTTCTGAACTTTTGCCTATAAAAGGCACTCCCCCCACCCTCATTTGCAACATATACTTACTACAAACCCTCTCTTGCTCCCATACTTCATACTAAAGCCCATTCTCTTAATCTCTTTCATAAATAATTTCTCTTAGGCCTTAGCTTCACTCACTTGAAGACTTGAAGTTGAAGGCAACATTGAAGATCAAGAAGCAACACTACTATTCCTTTCTCTCATCTCTTCTCTAATCATAATATCCATTCTCCTATTTCTCTTAGTTGTTTATATTCTCTAATCTCTTATTATTATTATTTTTTTGTTTTTTCAATTTCTAATCTTTAGTTTCTAACTTGTGTAGTTGTTGTGTTGATCTATTCACAACTCAAGAGTCAAGACTAGAGAGTAGAGACTAGTCAAGTCAAGAGACTCAAGACTCAAGAGGACTTGAGAGTCAAGACTCAAGCTTGTAGAAAGAATTGTAGTTTATTTCATTTTCAAATTTCAAGTTTATTTCAAGTTTGTATTGTAATTTGTAAATTGTAATTTCTAGTTAGTAGTTAGTAGTTACTAGTTAGTACTTAGTTTAGTAGTTTGGGTTTTTACTTTTTTAATTTTTAGTTTCTAATTTCTAGTTTATTTTTAGTTTCTATTCTAGACTTCTACCAAACTAGAATCAAGATTCTAGAAACAAGATTCAAGAATTCAAGATTCAAGATTCAAGAGTCTACATTCAAGGAATCAAGAATCAATAGTTTCAAGTTTTAAAATACATCCAAGTTCATGAGGAGAGGTTTTCAACTTTCAAGAATCAAGATTTAAGAGTCAAGTCAAGACTTTCAACTTTCAAGTTTCAAAGTCAAGTCTCTCTCTCTCTCTCTCTCTCTCTCTCTTGTATTAGTTACTCCACCATACTAGTGACTCTCTCTCTCTCTCTCTCTCTCTCACACACACACACACACACACACACACACACACAATTGTAACTCCACAACCAACCATACTAGTGACTCCTCTCTCTTTCTCTTTAGTATTTAGTATTTACTAAATTACTACTTACTACTTATATTTATTATTTAGTAGTTAGTAAGTATACTTATTACTTGGTAACTTTGTATGTACTGGTACTAATTACATAATTACATACTTTAGTACTTACTACTTAGTACTTATACTGTTAAGTTTAATAGACTCTAATAGACACTCATAGTCTCATACACACAGTACGCGGTCAACTACACTACATAGTGTCATCATGTCTTCTTCCCAATCTTCTTCTTTGGGGCCAAAGTCAAATGACCCTGGTTGGAATTACAGGCATTATCGAAGTGCCGGTGAAAAGTCCCATGTAGTGTGTGACCTATGCGGATTTGTAAGTTCCGGTGGTATTGGTCGGCATAAACAACACCTTGTGCACGCATTGGGAAAATGCAAGAGCATGTCCCAATGTTACTCCAGAAATCCGAAGAGAAATCATGGAGTATATGGATAAGCATGCTCGAAAAAGACATGGCATGACAGTCATACAAGAAGACTTTATGGAGAGAGAAGCCTATGAGAACATCAATGTTGTAGATTTGGATGATACTGACACGCCACCATACACAGGGCGATCTAGATCGGCTGTCAAAAGAGCTCATGGGCATGGGCCTTTGGATAGGTGGTTTATACCACATTCGGAAGATGTGGTTGACCAGAGGGGTAATGGACCCGTCACCCGCCCAAACCACTTTAGAAAATCGGTATAAGAAGAAGGATAGAAAAACCACATTTCAGTACATTGCGAAGTGGTTGTACCAAGCTGGTGTAGCTTTTAACACCGTGAAAATGAAGAGTTTTAAGGTTATGGTTGAAGCTATCGGTCAATTTGGACCTGGCTTGAAACCCCCTTCCTATTATGAAGTGAGGGAGAGTTGCTTAAAAAAAGAGGTGGAGCTTACTAGAAGCTTTATCTCTGAATATAAAGAAAGTTGGAAAATATATGGTTGTTCGTTAATGGTCGATGGATGGACCGATAGATCCGGTCGGATATTGATAAACTTTCTTGTAAATTGTCTAGCTAGGATAATGTTTTTAAAGTCCATGGATGCATCGGCTTATTCCCACACAACCAATTATTTATTTAATTGATTAGATAGTGTAGTTGAAGAGGTAAAAGAGGAATATACTGTCTAAGTTGTCACGGACAGCGCAACTAATTATGCAGCTGCTGGTCGCCAACTTATGGAGAAGAGGCGACGTTTATTTTGGACACCATGCACGGCACATTGTGTCGATTTAATGTTAGAAGATGTAGGTAAGTTATATCTTAAATGTATTGCTAAGGCTAGGAGAATCGTGGTTTTTATGTACAAGCATGCCTTGTTCTCAATCATATGAGAAACCGCATTGGGTGCAACTTGCTTTGTCCATCCGTGACCCGATTCACAACATCTTTCTTAACTCTACAAATGTTACATTCAAAGAAAGTTGAACTTAGGTCCTTCGTAGTGTCGGCTGACTGGAATAATGGACTATGGTCGAAGAAGGCTAAAGGAAAGTTCGGCAAATCATTCTTTCCGCTCAATTTTGGGCTCAAGTGGTAAAGGCCTTAAAATCATCGGAACCGTTAGTAAGTGTGTTGCGATTGGTGGACGGTGATGAAAAGCCACTCATGGGCTATATCTATGATGCGATGGAGAGGGCTAGAAACAAAATTATGGAACATTGGAACTATAAAGAACGTGATTATCAGCCCATCCTAGATATTAGATGGTAGATGGGGCAGCCAAATGTCATCCCCTTTGTATTCAACTGCCTACATCCTTAATCCGGCCGTATTCTTTGCGTCCATCGATCAGACTGCGGTAGACGCGTTCCACATGGTTGGATTTCTAGACACTTTAGAAAGAATGGTTCTAGACAAAGATGAACATGATAAAGTTTCTCAGGAGCTTGACTTCTACATGAGGAGTGCAGGGATTTAGTCAAGAGAAATTGTTGTCAGGCATAGAAGTATGAAATTACCAAGTAAGTATGCAATTATTGATTCTTCTATGAAGTTAATAAGTTATACAATGAAGTCTAACTATCTAAGTGAGAAACTGTCTAACTTAAACTTATTTGTAAATTGCACAGCTGACTGGTGGTCTATGTATGGAGTTGACTCGACTAGAAGGGATTCGACACTACAGAAGCTGGCCACGAGAATTCTTGGCCTTACATGTTCTTCGAGTGGTTGTGAGCACAATCGGAGTACATTCGAGTTGGTATGTTTTACAAGTTTACAAATTAAAGTTCTATAATTTACTATTTTATTTCTAGTTTCAAATTTCAATGCTAAAAACATTTTAAATGTTAATGGCATTGTAGATTCACATGAAAAATAGAAATCGCCTCAAACAAAAGAAACTCAACAACCTGGTCTTCGTCCAGTATAACCAGAAGCTGCGAGAAAGATTCCAAGCCAGGCGAGGAAAGCCTGGATTCTATGATCCCATCAGCTAAGATGATTTGGAGGCAGATAGTGAGTGGCTTGTGGAGACAGAGAATCCATTCTTTGCCTGCGAGTCCCATAAATGGGTCCAAGTAGAAGACGCCGCTTATGGATCGGCACTTGGCGAAGGTTCTCAATCTCAATGATGGAGAAGAGGAGTTGGAGGGGCGAGCAGTAGCACGAGGCCTAGCAGAAGCAGTCAATAAGAAGAAGATGATATTGAGATTGAAGAAGTAGAAGAAGAAGATGCTTGGCCATTAGATGTGGATGGGCAACTTGTGTGGATGGATGATGAAGAAACAGAAGATGATGAAGTGTATGTTGAAGAAGGAGATGACTTTGATGAAGATGTTGACGATGGTGATGGTGGTGATGTGCCACAATGGGAGACGGAACAATGTATATAAACTATAGTTAGTTTAGATTATTAGTTTGTACTTTGTAGATTTTGTTTATCAATAAAAGTATCAACTATTAAGGTTTTACTTTTCATTAATAACTTGTTGAGTTGTTGTTATTTTTTTGTTATTAATATACTTGCTAGTATTCACAAATTAGTTTGAAAATTAATGGGAGTAATTTAAGTCTTTATGGGAAAAAAAAGATTTTTTCAATTTTTTTTTTCAATTTTTTTGCTTCTTTTTTTTTTATGATTTTTTAAAAATTTTTGAAAAAAAAGAAAAAAAATGATGTTTGATCGCATAGGTGATCACACATATGCGATCGCATAAGTGATCACACATATGCGATCGCATATGTGTTTTGACAACATTGAGTCCATGTGAATTTGACATCGCCCATAGGAATGTCATCCATCTCATTCTAATCATTCTAATTAGAAAAAAACATCGCATACTCCTTGATATTCTACCCCCATTTGACCTTTCATAAGAGTAGTGAACGACCTTGAAGTCCCCTCGTTAGCATCACAGTAATTGTAATATGCTCTTTATGGAATTCACTTGTCTGAAAAAGCCTCATGCTGGTTAGCATGGTTGGGCCTGTACACAGATGAGAAGATCCACTGAAAGTCGGAAGCCACACCTCTAAGAACCACCGTTATCGATTAGGATCCAGTCCAACAATTCTACTTTGTCCACTCCTTTTGGTTCCATATCATGATAATGCCACCTGCAACATCCACTAAATCTAGTGCCACCCACTCTAACTTGCTTCATCCCCAAATGGACTTGATCAACCTCCTGTTCGTCTTCTAAGTTTGGTTTCTTGGATCGCAATGATCCGTGCCTTCGATCAATGACAAAGGTCCTTGATCTGAGCTATGTGATCTCCATAGCTCAAGCCTCTCACGTTCCAGCTTAATATCTTCATGGAGACACTAGTTGTGTCTTGTTCACACTTCTAGAAGAGCTACACTTCTTCACACTTCTAGAAGAGCTACATATGTTGTAATTATGGTAGACTCGATTTGCGCCTCCCCTTCGGAGTTTATTGAGGGTTTTCCATCCTCTCCTTCCGCCTTTAGAATACCTCTTTCTTTCAGAAACTGGAAGAGAGCAATGTATTAGTCTTCACAGTCCTTAGATGTTACACCTACCAGCTTGCCAACACAACACATTGCCTGCCTTATTGCTCCCTTCCCCTTGAAAGGGTACTTATGGGTACCCCCGTTATCAGTTGTTGATTCCTATTTCTCCTCCTTTTCATACGTGTTTTGGAGTTGTTCAAAATTCTATTGAATCGATCTTGGGTTTCATTAGGTGTTTTTAAGCAAGATTTCAAAAAAAAAATCCTTTGGCAAGCTCTCAAATAAGAGGCGGATTCTTCGTTGAGGGGTGCCACTAGGACGGATACCAGGTTGACAATTCATGGATTTGAGTGGAAGGTTTGCTTAGTGTAGCTTGTGTAGCAACACGTGAGCGTTTGAGATCATGGAGAATCTTGGTGTTTGCAAGGAAGCTTGCAGTGTTGCCTCTTGGGAGGGGGATAGGCATGGGTGTGCATTATTGTGAGTGGAGGTCGTGGTGGATCCTTGCTACACGGAGATTGAGCATCTTCATTGAAAACCAATGTAGTTTGCCGTCGACTCATGGTGGCATGGACCTGAGGTTGTCGAGTCAAATTCTTCTATTCATGTTGTGTGCCTTTCCTCGAGGTGTATGAGAGAGAAGATCATCTGAAAAAGCATGGGAATGACAACCATAAAATTGATCCTGACATTAAGATTGAGATTTTGGAGTTAAATGGAGAACTACACATCTATGATTTCTTCGAGTGGCTCGAAGATGTCGAGTGAGTGTTAGATTTTAATGAGTTGGAGGATTGACGTGTCCAACTAGTGGCTCCTACCTCAACGGTTATGCATGAACGTGTAGGAACAAATCCAATGCTCTTGAGAACACCAAGGCATTCCAAAATTGTCAACAACCTCACATGTTGCAACGAGGGCATTGAAGTATTGAAGCATACGCCGAATAATTTAATTTCATGGTGGCTTGCAACGATCGTCATGAGTCTGATGATCAACTCATTGTGTGGTACATTGGAGGACTACAACAATGCATTCGGGAGGAGTTCTGATGCGTCCAATTTGGTCCATCGTGGAAATCTTCCACTAAGTGTCTATTGTGGAAGCAAAGCAATCTAGGGCCGACGCAAGTTTCAGTTACAGTAACAAAAGCGTGCAATCTCTGGTGCAAGGTCCAGAATGGGGGCACAAGAGTGCCTCTAGCAACCCATAATCCTACTGACATCCACTTTCGTGTCTTCTTCAAATGCGGGAAGCTAGGACATCATGTGTTCGAATATTAGAATTCTGGACAACTCCCAAATACACATTAAAAGAGGAGGGGATTTTAGGATCTTAAGGGTTTGGATTATGATTTGCCCATGCAAACACCTCTAAGGAAAAATGGATCTCAGCTCTCCTCTCTAATTTCCTCAAATTCTCAGTACAGTTCCAAGACTGATTATAAATGTAGATTACAAACCTTCTATAGGCTCTCTTGAACTAATCCTAACAACATTTCCTTGATGCTAACTAGGTAGGTGATTAGTTGCCAAAACAACTACTAATACTCATTACAACTAATTGCAACTACTTGTAATAGTAACATTGCAAAAAATAGCTGAATTCCCCTTAGGGCCTATTTCCCGAATTTCGTGGTAAAGTAATGTAAATGGGTCATCATTACTGTTTCACAACAATTGTTTAAACATGTATTACAACACATATTTCGAGAGTCAAATGTAGATGTAATATGATATAGGTAAAGGAATTTGTAATAATTACAATTTTACATTGTAAAATTGTCATCAGTATAATTTTACATGGATAAAACAGCCAATGTAAGCATTGCCATTATTGTGATCAAATATAGTTGATGTCACCATACAAGTAAAGTAATTTGTAATCATTGCCCATTTTCTTTTCTTACGTAATTGGTGAAACAAACAGGCTCTTAAAGTCTAACCAATTGAAACTCGTTAGGCAGAGTTACCACCCCAGCTTGTACATCACAACGCCTAGATAATATGGATATGTTGTCCAATTTTCATTATAGTTGATATGTTTGAATATCACGGCAATGTGCATAGCAAGCAATATGAAGTTATTATTGAAGAAAAGGAAGGAAGAAGTTGAACAAGTGTTGTGCATGAAGACTACTACTACTACTCTTGAGGCCAATGCAAGTACTAGTTGAAATTGAAGAATGTTGTTCCGCTGTTACTCTATCAAGGACCATAACTTCATGTGAGTCACGGGTGACGAATTGAAAAGATTGGATTCTCTTCAAACCGCCCTTGGCGAGTAGTGGGGGGTGTAGGCCCAAGGTCCCACCATGGGGCCCAATATGTCATGAAGTTTTGGCTATTTGGTACTAGTTTTAAGGGCTAATTTCATATACTATCATTCACTATTTTGGAAGATTAAAGTATTGATTTTGAAGATATACTTGTTGATTTTGAAGATACTCTTAACAATTTTCAGGATGATTTTATGGATTTCTCTTTTAGGATTCGTTTGGATGCTTGTGTTTGGCTACTGTGTTAAGTGTTTAGTAGATAGTAAGTATTCACATCAGAAAACCCAATAGCGGTAACTCCTGCCAAAATCTTCAAATCACATAGAAAGACTTGATATAAGATATGTTATTGAGTTGATCCCATCTTGATAAAACCTTAGGTCAATCCTTAAAATAAATCAATCATCAAATGGGTCACAAAAGTGGCCCATAGATTCAAGTGACCTTTGTGGTGGATTTATTGAATACATATATTTTTTGAAAGATAAGAAACTACGATATATAAACAAGCAAATTAATAATATAAGGTCTAAACATAAAGTTTAAAGAACCATGATCCAAATGAAGTCTATAAAGCATGTCTAAAAAACAGTTTATAGGGGATAATTTTCTCTAGTCATATATGTTTAAGCTCAGGTTGAATTTCAAGAACATCCTGGCTAGATTCAGCTACTTCGCAAGGTATTTGTTGGCCTTCCACATAAGGGCATCATTAATCGTTGAAGATTCTTCAATTCCTTCAACATTTTTTCACTAGTTTGGATTCCTCATTGATGTATTTGTTTAATTGGAAAATTTTGGGTGTAAAGTGCTGACAAGTTTTAAATACTTTACATAAAACACCTGATTTTCTTTCCTGGTAAGACCATATGTTCTAAATTACGTGCAAAGACATTACACCTCCAATGGTCAAATAAATTAGGCTATAAAAGTGGAGTCGCACTTACTACCTTGTTCCCCAACAACTCTCTCTCTCTCTCTCTCTCTCTCTCTCTCTCTCTCTCTGTAGACATAGCGACTAGAGTCTTCTTCGGTTAATGTATTTGTCGCGCTTCTGGTGACTAGTGGACCTCCTTCACTGAATTAAAATTGCAAGTATGTTTTCCCCCCTTCACATTTGGTCTTGGAATCCGATCTAGATCTAGATCAGATCCAAGTTGCTCATTAGTGGGTCCCACAAAACCATGCGGTGCTCTATTCTTTGAATTTGAAAAGAAGAAAAGGAAGTTGTATTTAAATATATAGCGAAGCAAGATGATTGATACACGTATTGATTGTGGGGCCCCCATGATGTGTAAAGTGCATACAATCTATCTATTATGTGCATCCCCTTATCTTTCCCAAGGCCCCCAAAATTAGGCTAATTGCAAAATCAAGTGGGCAACACCACAAAGAATAGTTTGGATTGGGACACCCACAATTAAAAACTTTCCAGATTGTGTGTTATAGGAAACACACCCCGCATTCCTGTCGAAGTTAAAGAAGAGGAGACCTAGCCATCATCTGATTGTTGACATCCCAATATCCTCACATCCCTTTGGAGGATATGCACCATTTGGACATGACAACGATGAGTATTCAAAGGAAACCTATCCCCAAACTCCACAATTCAAGGGAAGTGGTCGTTAAATGCAGGAATCTTAATCAAGTCCAGTGAAGAAGAAGAAGGTAACCACTACAACGGGTGTGATGCAAAAATTAGATTGCTTTTGTGATTCAATAGATAAATACATCGGCGATGAATCCGAAAGATAAGTAATATGTGGAAGAAGTTGAAAAATCTTTTAACTGTCAATGATTCCATGATGTGGAAGGTCATCAAATACGTTGCAAAATGACCGTATTTAACCAAGCTGTTCCTTGAAATTTGATTTTAGTTTCACATACATGGCTAAAGAAAACTATTACCCTATAAATGCCGTTTAGACATACTTTATGAACTTGTTTTTTTTTATCATGACTATTCAAACTTTATGTTTAGACCTAATAATAATAATAAGAATAATAATACTAATTTTAATTTTAATAATAATTAATTATTATTATTTTGCCTATATTTAGTAGTTTTTCCATGCCAAAGGACATTTGAATCAGTGAGCTCACTTTTATGGTCCACCTGATGATTAGTTTAGCTTAAGGATCGGCCTAAGGCTTTATTAAGATAGGATCAACCCAACAACATGTCTTATGTTAGGTAATTTCATGTGATTTTAAGATTTTACTAGGATTTACCTCTTTAGGCTCTCTTTGGTTTGGATATCCACTTTTCTATTTGGTAAACACTTTATAGGTTAGGGCTTGTTTGTTTCACTAATTATATCAGTAAAGTAAACGAAATGGATTTACCTCTTTAGGCTCTCTTTGGTTTGGATATCCACTTTTTTATTTGGTAAACACTTTACAGGTTAGGGCCTGTTTGTTTCACTAATTATATCAGTAAAGTAAACGAAATGGGCAATGATTATAAATTGCTTTACTTGTCCGGTGACAATCAGCTACATTTGATTGTAATAATTGCATTGCTTATATCGTTTGTTTTATCTAGGTAAAATTGTAAAGATGACAATTTTACATTGTAAAATTGTAATTATTATAAATTCCTTTACCTGTCTTCTATTACATCTGCATTTGACTCTTGAATTATGTGCAGTAATACTTGTTTAAACAAACACTGAAATAGTAATAATGACTTATTTATGTTACGTACCATGGAAATCGGCTAAACAAATAGGTCCTTTACCCAAACACAAAAAGTTTGGTAAAAACTTTACCACTTAAAGTGTTTGATGTAAACAATTTTTTTGTGAAACCCTTCACAAGTGTAATGGTATTTTATTTTTAGACTACAAGTGTGAAGTGTTTACAAATAAAAAATTTTCAAGCAAACCCTACTATTTTTAGGCCATTATAATTTGGCCAAATCTTTATACATAAAGTTGTTGCCCTCTTATAGAGATAAGATTGATTGGAAATCAATTGAATATTTGGAAAATCTTGATTTGAAAATTCATTGGGATTTTAAGGTCTACAGAAAGAGTTGTTCTATCAGGTAAAAGGCATTACAATTTCTAGTTTAGTAAGGTTTTATTTAATTATTTGTAATAAGTGACAAAGTTTCGATTGTAATAGAGTTTTTTATCCCTCTCAGTTCCAATATTCTTGTAGGTATGTTCTTCGTCCCTTCTTAAGATTCGGTTATCGAAGTCTCACTAATTCGATAATTGGATCACATCAAATTCCTTGGGAAGGACACTACAGTCCTTGGAAACTTCTCTCAAAACAATCTACATCCTTGTCTAAAATCTAGTCCACTCCACACCTTCCCTCATATCCATTCCATAAATCTTCCCCTTTCCAGTCACTTCTGAAATTCGACACCAAATTGTTGATACCCATTAGAGACATGACTTGTTATAGTCCTAAGATGGTGTGAGACTGATGAGGACATCAGACCATACAGAGTATACCAGAGGAGGAAGAGACCGCTAACTTTAGTTTCCCTGTGGATGGATGATGACTAAATGGGCCTGGATGGGCCACACTGAGGATTTGAAGACCTCACGTGCATGGATAGTGCATCATGAAGGCCCCATATTGGGATGATGCATATGGGTTGCATTTATGAGGAGTTTGAATCATTGGATCGCGAGGACACGTTGATCGAACTGTTGGATCATCGCCACATCATGATCAGACCGTCAATCGTGGCCCATCACTGTCATAGGACTCTAGTTAGCTTAGGATTTATTTTCCACTGTTTTAGTACATTTATTTTCAGATTTGGATACTTAGGTGACGTTTGGTAAACTGAAAAATAAGGTCTGAAAATTATTTTAAGTACTGAAAATTTAAAGTGTTGAATTTTAATACTTATTAAGTACTAAAAAATCTTTTTGGTAATTTGTCTGAAAAAGTCCTGATATCTGAAATTAAGCACTTTTTCAAGAAAAACTGTTTGTTAAATAGAGACCATAAATAACCGAAATTTGACAACTTGTCATATTTGCCCCGATTGTCTCAATTTCTATCTTATGTAGAGTATGAGACAAAATTGATTATTGTCAACACCCACACCTTTGGGAGAGTTGTAGACTAAGTGAAGATAACCCCATCTCAACACTAAGGTCTAGGTATCGAATCCTAATGTGGGTGTGGCTAACATTGCAGGGTGACTAACAGTGTTGGTATGTGTACTAACTCAAAAAATAAAAATAAAAAATGATTATTGTCATGCCACCAAATTTGACACACCTATGCCCAACTTATATACATCTCTCAAACATAATCTTTCGATTGATCGATGGACCATATACTATGTTCTTCTTAATAGAATAATAATAACCCTTCAATTGGTATCATTTAATTGGACAACTAAATATATCATATTGAACTAATAATGGCTGATTTGAAGGTTAGAATCATCTACTATTTTATTATTATTATTATTATTATTATTATTATTATTATTTTTGCATAGTCCATCCATTGTGGGCCCCATATTAACAACATTATTGCGCAAGCCTTCAGCATCAATCCATATTTGTGAGCATGAGCCCAAAAACGAAGTAGATCACATCTTAGGTAGACCATGCGTGATTAAATGCTCGACCATTAGAAACTACCTAGGGCCCACCATAATGTTTATTTTCAATCCAACCTGTTAATAAGGTCAAACTGACCTGAATTAAGGTATAATACAAAAATTAGATTGATCTAAATTTTTTATGGCCCACAATAAGTATTTAATGGTCAATCACCACATTTTCCATTGGTGTGGTCCACCCTAGATTTGAATATGCTTAAGTTTTGGGATCAAGTCTTAAAATGAAATGTAAAAGCGGATGAACTACATGGATATACAACACATTCATCAAGGTGGGCCCCATACGATTAGGCTAACACCCACTAGCGTGTTACCCAGGTAACACCCAATCCTCCTTGTATGGGCATTCCTCATCCAGAATATCCTATTGTGTTGACATGACAAAGTTTTGTGGCTCCCACCATGATGTATGCATTAGATCCGCACCGTCCATCCATTTATTCATATCATTTTAGGTCATGAGCTAAAATATAGGCAGATTCTAAGCTCAATAGTAAGCAAAATGGTTCAACTGTAGGCATTTCTTTTCCCACTTTTCCCTCTCATATGGCCCACTTGAGTTTTGGATCCGCCACATTTTTGCTCTCATGTCCTAAAATGAGCTGGAAAAACAGATGGACGGAGTGAATTTCTTACAAACATCATGGTGGGCCCCACCTAGCTTCCTGTGCATGAACTTGCTGTGCAAGCCTTTAGCATGTAATTCGCATCAACAGGGTATATAACGTGTTGATGTAGGAATGTCCCATAGGCCCCCCCACCATAATGTACGTGTTGTATCCACACCATCCATCCATTTTTTCAAATCATTTCAAGTCATGAGCTAAATAATGAGGCAGATCCAAACCTCAAGTGGACCACACCATAGAAAGTAGCGGGGATTGAATGTCTACCATTGAAAACTTCTCGGGGGCCACAGGAGTTTTGGATCAAGCTGATATTTTTGTTTTCCCTTCATCTAGGTCTGTATGACCTTGTGAACAGATTTGATGGCAAATAAACATCATGGTGGGCCGTAGGAAGATTTCAATGGTAGACGTCATCATCCCCCTAATTTTTTTTTATAGTGGGTTCATTTGAGCTTTGTCTGCTCATTTTTTTACTCATGCCCTAAAATGATTTGGCAAAGTGGATGGACAGTGAATATATCACCTACAACATGATGTGGCCAAAGAAACTTTGCAACATTGGGACTTCCTCCAAGCCTACGCAATTAGCCCACGAAAGCATAGATTATAGGAAGAAAGGGTAAAATTGTCATGTATAAAAAAGATTTAAATCAAAATCACTTACCGCATTCTGCGTTAAGTTTTCAGCCAAAGGAAGAAAGCTTAAAAAAATCATTTTTTTAGTGAAAATCGGAATTAAGCACTTAACTTTATACATTTACCAAAAAATCTAATTCACAGGAAATCACTGAAAATAGGCCAATTCAGTGATAAGTGCTGGAAATAAGTTTTACCAAACAGGCCCTTAGATTTCATTTTATGTTATTATTTTAATATTAGGATGTGTTGGGAATGAAAAAGAACTGAAAGGGCAAATATGTAATTTTGGACCCCAAGGCCTTTTATAAGGCTTGGATGTCCAAACCCTAGGGATTATGATGGAATGAAGTTTTGCTTTGGAGATTTTTCTCCCTCCCTTCTCAATTGAATTGAGTTTTTCTTTGGTGTGAATCCAAGTGGTGTGAAGCCACATTTATCTTCTCTAATTCTTCTTTATCAAGGTAACTTCTTCCTCTCTCAACTCAACTTTCTTCTCCCTTTCTTCTTCTCTCAAATCCTAAACCATCCATCCTTCTACCATTAAAGCCAACCATAGGAGCAGCCCTCCTCGACCCAACAACACCCAGTCCAAGGGGAACGTATGGTCAGCCGTACAATTGTACGGTCATCCGTATGGTTATACAACCCCCTCCCTTCCTCCCATCTCGTTCCCCCCTTCTTAATCCCTAAACCCAAACACTCTAAACCTCTTTTTTTTTCTTCTTACCATAACCCTAATCCTCTTCGCAAAACCCTAATTCCAGATTTACCTAAACCCTAATCCTCTTCGCAAAACCCTAATTCCAGATTTACCTAAACCCTAGCTTCACCAAAACTGTAAAATTCCAATTTCCCAGATTTCTTAGAAACCCTCCTAAACCCCAAACCCTTGACGCTAGGTTGACCTAGATCCTCCCAATTGAATATAAACTCAACCTATGCTAATGTGGGGATTCTATCTCCATTGGGCCTTTAAATTTCGTGAGTTTTATGGTTACGTTGTGGGATGTAGTCTGCATGCAAATATGAATTTTACCGCTCTCTTATTAGTCTTTTCATTGTGGTAGAATAGTATTATTTTGTGGTTATCTAGTTCCTTTAATCCGCTCTTCTATGCTCTTTGCATCATATTAGTTGTTCATGACGTCCTAAATCAGAGATAGTCAAGGTGATTATTGAAGATGATGCAACAACTCATAGAAGAGACGGGTGCCATTAAGGTTGCCATTGAATCTATGAATGGATGGCTAGCCATAATGGAAGGGAGGATAAAAATGAGGCTGTAGGGTTCAAGACAAGACAAAAATGGCCTAATGCTCATTATTGCTTTTGATGGCCATAACTTAATGACCAGTTATCAGACATGTTATGTTGTTGGAAAGTCGATAAGTTATTGATGAGCCCTATGGCATGCCAACTTACAGAGTTGGCTGTAACTTAGCGACTGATTAACAAAATTGCATGTATAATTTGTCGTTGGAAAGCTGTTGACAAGCCCAATGACATGCTAACTTATAGAGTCTATTGGACTAGATGAATTTCTTGGAAAAAGGTTGGTTTTGGGGTCCAAGTTCCTTTTTAGTTCAAAACTTAATAGTTTCAGTAAGTTTTTTTTTTCCTATTTTTATTTGTTCTCATCTCAAAGTCCTTGTTTAGATTAGCTAGAGTGGTTTATGAGTGTGAGTTGATTTAGATTTTGTACTATTATTAGCAAGTTTTTTACTATTTCGGAAAAGTTTACTAGTTTGGTTTGAATTAAGACTTTTTTGCTTATATAAAGTGCATCAAGTGCATTTTAAATAACAATCCATTCAATGCTATCGTGTTTATTCTTGTTTTTACTTTTTAGAGATTTTTTTTTCCCTTTTGGATTCAAAGTTTATTGTCAGGAAGAAGACGGTGATCTTTGCCCCCTTTTCCCCACCCATACACTACATTAATTGGTATCAGAATGAGGTTTTCCCTGAGATTGATGGCTTTCAACAACAAATTAGGCAACAACAATCCTATGGACGGTGCTTCAAAGAATCAAGTAATGAATATGGGGGTGTTTGACTCATTTCATTGGGAAAACTAGTAACCAATGTAGGAGATGCAAGCGGCAATTGCTTGGTTGACTGTGGCTTTGGAGAACGGCCCATGCCTGTCGAAGCGGCTCACGGTCAGCTAGTTGTGGTTGAGCAACCATTGCAAACCGCGAGCGAGATCGGTCGGTGAGTATAGCAATGAGGAAATGGACAAGATTATCCTTTAAGGAGGGCAAGGAGGGTGTAGGCAAGATCAAAACCACCAACTTAAGGTAGACCTCCCTTCAATGGTCGGCTCTACATTTAGGACTTCCTTGATTGGTTTATTGAGTTAGAGAGGTTCTTCGATTATATAGAGATGTAAGGAAAAGAAGGTGAAGTTAGTTGCTTATAAGCTTAAAGGTGGAGCTTCATCAAAGTGCGAGAATTCCAAATCCCACAAATGCTAGTAAGCGAAGACAACAATACAAACTTGGCCGAGGATGAAGCAATTTATGGGAGCAGGTTTTTGCTAGTAGATTATATATATATATATATATATATATATATATATATATATATATATATATATATATATATATATATATATATATATATAAACCAAGCAAATTTTGTTTTGCCAGTAGATAATGATCATATATTATTTTCAACAGTAACGGAATTGTTGCTAAGGGAGTCGTATGATGAAGGATTTTGTGGAAGAATTTTATTGCTTATCCTCGCCTAATGACTTAACAGGGATTGAATAGCAACAAATAACAAAGCTCACAGGCATACTTCATAGAGCCATATAAGATCGGGATACAACCCATTTGGACCCATAATGACATTATTACGTTGGCAGGTGGAAGCATAACTAAAGCGGTCTATGTGAGAAGCCAAGTAGTGGGGGAAATTGTTACTACCAAACCATTATGGGCTACAATTTAGGCCTGAGGGAAAAGTCTTGTTAGGGGAGATTCTTGATCACTTGCTACGATGATTTGAGATTCAGAAAGTGGGCAAGCTAAGTATGGTAGGAGCAACCGACACTGAAGATATGTTCAAGAACCCATATGCTCCATGCTAACCAATCAAGTGTTATTGATTTGAACAACTTTGGCATCGATCCAATCAATGTTACAAAAGACAGATGGCTAACCTGGTCATTAACTCAGGGGATGTGGATGATGACTGCTCAAATCCTAAAGAAGAGAGAGAATGCTTCTAAGACAAGGGTGAAGAAGATGAGTGGACTTATGAAGATTAAGGGCTATCTCTTGTCGTCAGGAAGTTGATATACACCTTGAAGCATGAAGCAAACCCACAGTGACACAACTTCTTTAGGACCACATGCATGACCAACTTGAGGGTTTATGATGTGATCATAGACAAAGGCAGGAATGAGAATATTGTGTCCAAGGCCATGGTGGACAACCCGTAGTCGAAGACAAAAAAGCACCCATTCTCCATGCACGATTGACTGGATCAAAGAGGTCAGTAAAACCAAGGTAATTGATAGATATTGAATTCAATTTTCCACTGGAGAAATTTATGAAGATGAAGTTGTGTGATGTGGCTAATGTGGAGGCATCTCATATGTTATTTGGTGGACTATGACAGTATGATGTTAACTATACTTATAGGGGCGAGAACAATATTTATGTGTTTTTCAAGGATGAGAAGGAGATTATCCTTCCTCTTAGGATAGGGAAGAATTGACTCGAAGCTTCCTAAGTGGATGGGCAATACTTCCTACTTATGAATGATTCCGTGATAGGGTATAACATGGAGCTTACAATGAGTCCGGAAAAGCTAACACCTTTCCAGAGTTAGTTTGAGAAATTTACGGCAGATGATCCCCAAAGATGGATTGCCACTTGACAAGCACAAACTTTTCAAGTGTTTCAAAGTGTTCTAGGAAGGTGACTCGATGATGGTTCACTTGAGGAAAGAGCGTTTATCAGTGGGGACATATGGTAAGTGGAAGGACATGAAGTATAGTTGTACATGAGTCGAGCCGAGCCGAGCCGAGCCGAACCGAGTTTGACCTAAGTTTGGTTTGGCTTGTTTATGTGATACCCCCTGCTTGAGCTTTACACAAGCCGAGCTTCGAGCTCATCCCTATAGTTTGAGTTGGGTTTGGTCCAGATTATACAAGCTTGAGCTTGGTTTGGTTTGGTCCAAATATCCGAGCTGAGCTGAACCGAGCCAAGTTTGAACAGGGGTTAGCTCGTATAATGGTGATAATGTCACATAGATGTGGATAAAGGTGATTGATCATGAAATACTGTGTGGGCCACAAAAGTTTTGGATTAAGCTGATATTGACGCTGATGATTTCAATGGCAATCATTCATTGATCAATGTTTCATGTGGTATGGCCCACTTGATATTTGAATCTACTTCATTTTTTGGCCTATGCCATAAAATGAGCCGGAAAACTGGATGGGTGACGTGGATATGCATCACATACATTGAGGTGGGCCCCACCACAGGAAAATAGTATTGATCCGAAACTTTTGTCCCCCAACAAGTTTGGATCCTGTGTTGTGGTCTACCGGAGGTTTGGATCTTCCTTATTTTTGGTCTCATACCATCAAATGAGCCGGAAAATTTGATTGACGGTTGGATAAAACACATATATCATGGTGGGGCCCACAGAGCTTTGACACCAACTATGTGGCGGGTGTTGAGGTCACCATCCAATTCGAATCCTGCTTTAGCATACTGAGTAAATTGTGGGCCCACCGTCATGTATGTGTATTATACATGTTGTCCATCCATTTTTACATATCCTTTTAGGACATGATCCAAAATCGAATCATATCCAAAGCTCAAGTGGACCAAACCACAGGAAGCAGTGTGCATTGGAATCGGATTGCGTGCGGAGTAACTTCGCACACTCTTATTGTGCGGAGTAAACTTTGTTGGGCCCACCTAGAATGTATGTGCTCTATCTATTCCGTCCATATGTTTTTCCAGCTCATTTTAGGGCTTGAGCCCAAAATTTAAGCATATCCAAATCTCAAGTGGACCATGCCACAGGAAACAGTGGGAATAATGATTTCCACCGTTGAAACCTTACCAGGCCCCACAGTGATGTTTATTTGTCATCCAACCTGTTCATAAGATCACATGGACATGGATGAAGGGAAAACACAAATATCAGCTTGATCCAAAACTTCTGTGTCCCCCCAGAATTTTTCAATGGTAGACATTCAGTTCACACTTTTCTTGTGGTGTGGTCCACTTTGGATTTTGATATGCTTCGTTTTTTTGCATCATACCTAAAATTATCTGTTAAGATGGATGGACGGAGTGGATAAAATACGTAGATCACGGTGGGCCCCACAGAGTTTACTCCGCACGCTAAGCACGCTTAGCGTGCGGAGTTACTCACTACGCAATCCGCTTCCGTGTGCATTCATGTATATGTATTATGTATTATCCACGCCGTCTATCCGTTTTTACATATCATTTTAGGACATGATCCCAAAATTGAATCATTTCCAAAGCTCAAATGGATCACAACACAAGAAACAATGTGCATACAATCTACGAGCCGAATCAAGCTGAATCAAACTGAGCTTTGAGCTAAGCCTGTACTGCCCTGGTTTGAGCTTGGTTTGTTTTTTTAAACGAGCTTGACTCCGAGTCTTGGTTTGCTTTGAACTAATATTTGAACCAATTTGACCCAAGCTTTTTCAAACCAATTCGAGCCGAGCTTTCGAGTTGGCTTGGTTTGTGTCTAGCTCTAACAAGAAGATTAGGCCAATATCAAATACTACTGAAGATTAATGACAACATTGATAACGTGTATGTTGTTTATCTTCCTGAGGACGTTGTGATATCGCAGATGTTCTTCATTGTCGATTAGTTCGTGAATATTCTTCGTTGCTGATTAGTTCAAGTATAATGCACTAGGAGCAGGCACAACCACTGATTAACTTGAGGATGAGTTCTCTTTAAATAAAGGGGGCTAATGTAGGACGATGTCGTGGATGAATTTATTGAGGGCTGGGATTGAAAGAAATCATGCATTCGCATGGATGTATGGTGAAAAAAACAACTAACATTTAAGTAAAAAATTAGGGAAATTGGTGAAATGCTATTTTTTTCTTTTCTTTTTTATATTGGGAAAAATGTGTTTTTCTTGTTAATTAATGTGGACATTTTATATATTAATGAGTGTTGGCCGGTCTATTGATTGGCTACAAATTTTTGATTCTATTTTATGCTTCTTTTTTTTTTTTTTTACAACACATGGTTAGGCCCCTATAGAATGGAAACTTATTATGTATAATTATTTTTTGCAATATTTTGATTCTTACATGTGTAAACATGTCTTTGAACAACTCCGTAAGTTTCAATTGAAAATTTCCACCTTTTTCCCAACACTTTTTTTTACAACACATGGTTAGGCCCCTATCGAATGGAACCTTATTATGTATAATTATTTTTTGCAATATTTTGATTCCTACATGTGTAAACATGTCTTTGAACAGTTCCTTAAGTTTCAATTGAAAATTTCCACCTTTTTCCCAACATTTCCCCAATGTTTCCCTCGGACAATGATATTTTTTGAAGTATCTGCAATACTGATATCTGTTTCCGCATCCCTAGTCATCGATGCATGTAAGGATACGGATATTCTGAACACCGATCTACACTAGCTTTCTTATCCTGATACAGGATACCCTCCACCCATAAGATTGCCTGATGAAATATGTGAGAGTAGAGATTGCGGGCTACTCAGGAAGGGTCAACCCAATGATTTGTTGAGATTGATGGAGGACTATTTCAAATGGTACCCATGATCTATGAGAATTTTTAGTGATGAAATTAGAAGGGGCTAACTAACAATCACTGGTACCAAATAGAGGCAGGCTTATGATGCTCCGGGCTCCCTCATTTGACTATAAGGGAGGAGATGAAAGTGTGGTTGAAGTATAGACTTTTTGCCTTGGATTATGAGGTCTCATTAAGAGATCCTCTCATTATGATGTGCTAGTTTCACTGTTGGGGAATACATCGAGAAAAGTGCTATAAAATTGGGAGGAGATGAAGACGAGACTGAAGTGGAGACTTTTTGATGCAGGACAACCCTAAATATGATGCATGCTCATGAACACAATTATTCAGCGGAAATAAAAGCAATAATAATAATGAAATCTAGCATCAATCATCATAAACTAAGAAAATCATAAAGGAAAAATGCAATGGGACGGGCCATCATCACAACCATGGAGTATGGGATTCAAGTAGCGTATAGGTTGGATTCGGCGAGGGATGGAACCTCCCGATCTTGCATGGTCATACCCAATCGATCAATGATGATCACTAGTCCGAAGAATCAGAAAGTTTCTCGGATTAAGGATTTGAGAATTTGGGGGTTTAGGGTTTAGATCTATTCTCAAGGTTTAGATCGTGGGGAATAAACAAAACAGAAGTTTAGAAGGATAATAATAGAAGATGAAATACCTGGAAGAAGTTGGAGGGGCACAAGAAGAATAGAGAAGAAGGAGATCAAGGAAGAAGAAGAAGCACCATGAGAGAGGGAAAGAGGAAGGAGGCAACCAAAGGTTTGCTCTTTTTCATAAATCAACAACTAATAAAAAAGGTTTAGGGCAACACCCTTATAAAATTCGGAATTAGCATAATTACCAAAATACCCCTAACAAAATTTCAAAAAAAAGACATTTGCATGAAAAAAACGTACCCACACTAACCCAAAACTCAAATAAGTAAAAAATGCGTAAAATAAACTCAAATCTAAGATGTCCAATGTGCTCCAATGATGGTGTGATGAAAGTGGGCCACGACGAACCAACGGTCCGATCACATCATCATCACGATCCAACGGTCCGATCATATCTCCTCCAAGCAACTCACACATGTCTTCCCAAGATGGGGTCTTTTCAAATGTCTCGGACTACATGTGTAAGGTCTTCAATGCTCCTCAATCATTGCCTAACCACAAGGAAGATGCTTGTGGTGGGCGCGTTTTTCGCCGATAGACTTTGAAGGCTAGATGTCCGCATCATTCTCCTCGTCTGAGAAGAACTCGACTCCGATGAGTTAAAACTCTTGTGGCGCTCTAGTAAATTTGGGTTAACGCTCTGTAACTCCACTTCTATAACCACGTAGATTCTGACGGTGGCTTGTTCTTCCATTTGACAATGTATCTTTGGAAACCTCCGTCTCTCGTAAACACTATTTCCTCATCCAAGATTTCCTCAATTTCTTCTTTATGGATATTAGGTGGAGGAAGGGGTGAGAGGGGTTGTGAAATAAAATCAGATAAGGGCCATAAGAGAGATGATGGATCAACGATGGGATGGTGGGAACGGACTAGATCTTCCACATTAAAAGTTGGGTTAATGCCCATTTCAGATAGAAGGTTGATCCGATACGCGTTGGACCCAATTTTCTGCACAATCTTGAATGGTCCAGCACTCCGCGCTTGTAATTTCTTAGCGGAACCTTATGAGAACCGCTTAGGCCTTATCCTCACCATTACATGGTCTCCTTTCTGAAATTCTTGCAATCTACGATGAGAATCAGCTGAGATTTTAGAATCATCATTGCTCTTATTTATCCGCTGTCTAATATGTGTATGCAAATCATGAATATGGCGTGCGAATGCATTGGCTGACTCTGAAGACCTTTGGATGACAGACATGGGTGACACTAAAGGACACTATGAAAAATCCACGAACTTGGAATAAACAATCCTATGGAAATAAACAATCCTATGACCTAGAACTTGGAAAACTGAAACAAAAGGACACTTCCCACGGGTGACACACAATTTCTCATTATAAGTATTATAAACAAGGATGATTTTCAGGTATCCCAACACTTGAGAACAAACACTAGTAATACCAAGTCTTGAGCAGATCTTGGCATCAGCCAGTATGTCCAAAATGTCATCAAGATACGGGATAAGGACTAAGGTCATCATATTCACCATGACGTGAATACGTCGCATGATAGCATGACACTTGACTGAAGCTTTGTGGACGGTCAGGATATGCCCACTTGTGTGCCACATGCCATTATTCTTGGAAGTGAAAAGACCAGGCATGACACACAAAACAAAACTCCAACTCAAACTTTCCTTATTGAATTCTTCCCCAAGAAGTTTATCAAATTGACACTGCATTTCTATATTTTCTATGGGGTTCTCCTGGTATGGAGGAAAGCTTGACAAGACCAACTTAGGGACAAGATCAATTGTGTGTTGAATGTCCCATATGGGTGAAAATTTAGCCTATAAATCATTTGGTGGGATATCACAAGTCATGTGGGTGTCTATCATCATATCCTCACTAGTCTCTTCTTCAATTTCATTTGTGTTCACCATGGTAAGAGACATAGATGGGGAGACTATATCAATTACATCACGCATGACACTCAGAAGTGGTGTGGTCTCAAACTCTTCGACATTTTCATCACTAATACACACTTCGTCATCCTCAACGATGATGAGCGATGCCTTAATTTCTTCCATTTCCTCACTACTGACTTTAGGCACGTACTCTTCCACTTCATAAACATCATGTTTGGATTCTTCCAACTGGCCATTTACCAAGGTATTATCTCGTTTCCAAGGAAATATAATTGGTGTTAAACACTCAAATTGTTCATAAGCCAAGATTTCCTTAATGATAGGTTGGACCACTTTACAAGGAGGGGACCATATTGGTTCTGTGTTTGGATGAGAAGGTGGGGCAACTCTCTTCTGACCCAAGGGCTTTTCACGATAAGAGATGGGAAGATATTTTTTTTTCAAACGCTCTTTCATCTGGTCCCATTGTGAGATCGGGGCTCTCCCAACTTTATCAAGTCGTCGCTCCAAATCTGTCCAAAACGACTTGGCTTGGCCCTCCAATTTCCACTTGGCAAACCTAACTCGACGATAATTTGACATATCATACCAATAAAAAAAATAGTCCAAGTCTTTAAGCCAATCAATGAAGGTTTGTGGGTCCATGTGACCATTAAAGTTGGCCAAATCATTGGAGTTCGGCTTTCCGTTGGGTCTCGACGGCCACACGACAACACTTAATGGCCCTGAAGATCTCAAACGCCTATACTCCATTCACTACGGGAAGACTCTACGGACTGGATGACTCACAATATGAATGCGATGAATTTAGACCACATTGAACTGACACTAATTAATTCTAGATGATGCGACTCAAATCTGGGATTTTTCCAAATTAGGAAACTTTCTAAAATTGGAAAGTTTCTAAAATTGGAAACCTTCTAAATCTGAAAATTTTCCAAATTAGGAAACTTTCTAAAATTGGAAAGTTTCTAAATCTGAAAATTTTCTAAATCTGGAAATTCTCCAAATTAGGAAACTTTCTAAATCTGAAAATTTCCTAAAACAGACCTAAAAATCAAAGCCCTAATTTTTTTGATAACTCGATCTAGACAAAACCATGCAAGCCTAATCTCTGATACCAAATTTGATGCAGGACAGCCCTAAATATGATGCATGCTCATGAACACAATTATTTAGCGGAAATAAAAGCAATAATAATAATGAAATCTAGCATCAATCATCATAAACTAAGAAAATCATAAAGGAAACATGCAATGGGACGGGCCATCATCACAACCATGGAGTATGTGATTCAAGTAGCGTATAGGATGGATCCGGCGAGGGATGGAACCTCCCGATCTTGCATGGTCATACCCAATCGATCAATGATGATCACTAGTCCGAAGAATCAGAAAGTTTCTCGGATTAGGGATTTGAGAATTTGGGGGTTTAGGGTTTAGATCGATTCTCAAGGTTTAGATCGTGGGGAATAAACAAAACAGAAGTTTAGAAGGATAATAATAGAAGATGAAATACCTGGAAGAAGTTGGAGGGGCACAAGAAGAATAGAGAAGAAGGAGATCAAGGAAGAAGAAGCACCATGAGAGAGGGAAAGAGGAAGGAGGCAACCAAAGGTTTGCTCTTTTTCATAAATCAACAACTAATAAAAAAGGTTTAGGGCAACACCCTTATAAAATTCGGAATTAGCATAATTACCAAAATACCCCTACTAACAAAATTTCAAAAAAAAGACATTTGCATGAAAAAAACGTACCCACACTAACCCAAAACTCAAATAAGTAAAAAATGCGTAAAATAAACTCAAATCTAAGATGTCCAATGTGCTCCAATGATGGTGTGATGAAAGTGGGCCACGACGAACTAACGGTCCGATCACATCATCATCACGATCCAACGGTCCGATCATATCTCCTCCAAGCAACTCACACATGTCTTCCCAAGGTGGGGTCTTTTCAAATGTCTCGGACTACATGTGTAAGGTCTTCAATGCTCCTCAATCATTGCCTAACCACAAGGAAGATGCTTGTGGTGGGCGCTTTCTTCGCTGATAGACTTTGAAGGCTAGATGTCCGCATCACTTTTGCCCCTCATTTAGAAGTCTCTCATTATGCCAGGTAGTCCTACTTTCAAGGAAGACAGAAAAGTTTTATGATTTGGTAGTATGCTGTGAATAAGTCTGCCAAACAAGTGGCAGCTTGCTTGTTGCTACAGCAATCGGTCATGAATTGAAATTCAGAGGGAGATGAGAAACATTATGCTCCTTATTGTCGACGAGGCTTTCTAAATTTCATTTAGAACTTAGGAGAAGTATAAAAAAAATCATTTCCTGCGTAATAGCCCTCAATCAGGAGGATGTTAAGCACCCAAGCAATTTAGCTTTGCTTATACGTTCACGCTACATGTTGATCATGGTCAGCATCCTCCATTGATTACTAATCATGAATGGGCATCAAGCAGGAAGGATCTGGATATGTGTGTTGCTTGCTCTGCTTGGGTTGTAATGTATTTCGGTGTATTTTCCTTTTGTTTTGTTTTCTTTGCCGCAGCTCGTGGCGTTCAATAAAATTGTTATCTTTCAAAAAAAAAAAAAAGATTACTAATCATGAACTCAAAGGACCATTGAGTCAATTATCATAAGGGAAATAGAGAGGCAAGATTATCATCGAGAGGAGAGCAGCAATGTCTACTGCTATGAGTGTGGAGGTAAAGGTCACTTAATGGTTGTGTACGCAATTAAGAATCTTCACAATTGTGAAGAGACTGTCGAGGAAGAAGTGCCAAAGGAAGAGCAGAAAGATGAAACCCACAGAGGTGGAAAGTTATGAATTGGACAGTGTAAAAGAGAATTTGCTTTTGTTGCTAATACGATAAATTCTGCCTGCTCCTAAGGAAACTGCAAATGAAGATCAATGGCTCACCAACATTTTCTACTCACGGGTATATTACAGGGGAAAGACTGTCAATGTTGATAGCTGAACATTAATGTGGAAAAGCACTCACGGCCTTACTAGATTGCATGGGTAAATGCTGAGAATCTGTCAATACGTCACCAATGTTTGGTTAACTACTCATTCTGATCACATTTCACTAAGTCAGTTTGGTGTTACTAGTATTTTAAATAGCTACGCTACGTAGCGTAGCTTAGCCTTAATGCTACATAGCTATGCTCATGAAAATGGCTTAAGTCGTGTATAGCCTACGCTACATGATTATTTACATATGCTACATGCTACATAGACTACGCTACATGCTACATAGCTCACACAACAAGCTATTTTTCACCACAAATTGAAATCAATTAATTTTTTCAATGATCTCTTACATGATTATTTACATATGCTACATGCTACATAGACTACGCTACATGCTACATAGCTCACACAACAAGCTATTTTTCACCACAAATTGAAATCAATTAATTTTTTAAATGATCTCTTACATTTTTCTATTTTCAATCAACCTAATTAATCTTTCCAATGCTTTTAGTAAAATAATATAAGTAACAATATTAAATCAGAAGTTGCTCTTTCTTTACCTTTATACTTCATTTAACTTTCTTATTACTTTTGATTGCGGTTAGACCAAACATCATGAAATTTTTTTAATTCTATTATTAATCAGTCTAATTTGGTGCAGAATATCATTAAACCGGTACAACCAAGCACAACCTTGGTTAAAAATCTAGAAGTAGCGTGTAGCTTACACCTCATGTGTCAAAGGCATGAATGCTACACTACACACTATTCTCTATGTAAAACACTAGGTGTTACAACGTTCATATGAAACTGCCATATTTTGCCTAGTCATCCTTGGTTGTAGGCTTAACTAGATTTATGGTGGGATGCTTTAGAATCTAATGGATTTAAAATTAGTCAAACTAAATAAGAGTATATGGAGTGCAATTTTATTAATAATAGGATTGAAAATGAGGAATTATTTAAGATATTTGACCAATAGGTTTCCCAAAATGACCACTTTCGATACTTTGGGTCAATAAGTAATGAGTGGAGAGATTGAGAAGGATGTTGCCCATAGAATTCAAGTTGCGTGGAAGAAATGGAGATGTGCCTTGGGGGTTTTACTTGAAATTTTATAGGATAGCTATAAGGCCGGCCACGTTTATGGGACAGAATGCTGGGCAGTTACAAACATGTCCATAGGATGAGTGGTAGTTGAAGTGAGGAAGTTGAGATGGGTGAATGACAAGACAAGGAAGGATGGAATTGGAAAAGAATGCATTCGAGGTAGCTTAGGAGTAGCACCAATAGGTAATAAGGTGAGGTAAAGTAGACTTAAATGGCTTAGTTATGTGTAATGGAGACCAAGAACCTCGATGGTTAGGAGTGAGTTGTTACAAGTCGAAGGCTTCAAAAGGGCAATGGGAAGGTCCAAAAGGATGTGGATGAAGGTAGTAAGAAAAAACTTGATGACCTATGATCTAATTGAAAGGTTGGCCCTTGATAGAGTGGAATGGCGGAACATGATTCATGTAACCAACCCCAAGTAATTGGGATCAAGGTGTGCTGTAACGATAATGGTGGCCGTACGGCTACTACTGTTACCGTTATGATACAGGCTTACACGGCCATTATGGTCCACTGAAGGGGGAAAAAAACCTATATCGGCCTCGTAATGGACCGCTATGGGGCTGTTATGATCATTATTTTTTTTTTTTTTTTTGTTTCCATAATGGCTGTTACCACCATATAACGTGTAAGGGTTGGCACCATTACGCTTACGTAATGACTGTTATGGCACACTATGATTGGGATAAGGCTCAAATGATGATGATCATCCATGGTCGTATGATCACAGAGTATAGGACTATGGTTTTGCCGATGCATGTCTTCATGCATGACAAGAATAATCCTCAAGATAACGAGAGATGATCTGGCATAGGAATAATATTAGTTAAAGACTCTAGCTACAATATAGTGGAATGCTATAGACAGGGACACAAGGACATGGCTCCATTAGAATGTGGGTGCATTGGCCAAGATGCAAGGCGCACGGCATGTAACAAACAACCGACAAAATGAATAAGATTCCCTAAGAGAACAATTTCAAGAGGGGATTTTTGTCTCAAAATGGAAAGAAGGCATAATGCTCAAAGAAAAAAAGAAAAATAATTGTAAGGGGAAGAAGACATGCCATGAAGGTGAATCAAGAGTCTCAACTCTAGCTTCCAACTCTAGGACTGGTTCTTCTTAAGCCCAGTGAATTGATGGGGAGATCACCTGCTCATCATGAAAGGGGTCAAGATTGGACCCCTAATGCTTAGGGTGGCAAGGGGTCGGGTTGGCCTATGGGTCAATTGGCTTGACCTACTTTTGATGTGGGTTTGAGCCAAGCTAAATGGGTGGTGGGTCAAGCTTGGGCAGTTGGTCTAGAAATGGACCCGTTTAAGTAAATAGGTCAGGTTTGGGTCAAACCCTAAACGAGCCAGCCCCGCCCATATAGGTTATCGATGAGTTGGGCCAGACAGTTTGGCCCAACCCGACCCACCCATAAAGGCTATCAATGGGTTGGGCTAGATGATCCGGCCCAACCCGACCCACCCATATATATAGGTTATCAATGGGTTGGGCCAGATGACCCGATCTACCCATATATATAGGTTATCAATGGGTTGGGCCAGATGACCTGACCCACCCATATGGCTTATCAATGGGTTGGGCCAGACGACCCAACCCAACTCGACCCACCCATATAGCTTATCAATGGGTTGGGCCAAATGACCCAACCCAACTCGACCCACCCATATAGCTTATCAATGGGCTGGGCCATATGACCCACCCATAGCGTTAGTGTTGTATTCCGTTCTTAAACTTGAGTTGGGTCATGGTGGATTGTGTCGAGCCCGACCCATTCACATTTAAATGGGTCGAGTCAAGTTGGGTTGAGTAAGAGGATAATGGGTTGTGGGTTGGTTTGGGCAACAATTCTTGGCCTGTTTAGTAAATAGGTCGGGTTTGTGGTGACCCCAACTGGGTCCAAAGCTGACCATGGCTGCCCCTACTAATGCTATCTGGTTGAATGGAAAGCCATTCGATTGACTTGTGGACCCCAAAGATCAATCTGATGAGATTTTTTCTGCCTTATTGGGTATGAGGTCCACTGGTCCAACCGGATGGTTCAAATACATGAAACAGTTGGACTGTGGGGCCTGGAATTCTTAGCTTTTAAAGGCCTTACATACAACATGCATACAGGTTTTGGGCCATTATGTAAACCTTATAGTCTGTATCTACCATACAGCTGTGTACTACAGTTATTATATAGAGTTATGGTGTGTGTGTTTAATGGCAACTTGTGTATTTTTGTGATTGGAGACATGATCTATGGTGAGATGCTTCAAGACAATCTTTGGGGGGTGATTCCCAAAGTCTTTTGTGTGGTATGAGTCCTCACAATTTCCCATTTGCTTTATTCCTTTATTTTGTGCTTTGGTTGGAACAATTGTGAAGTGATTGAGGCCTTTTTTGGTGGAATTTGATCATCTAATTTGGTAATTGGTAATTTGGTATGTGTTTGATTTGCACACTTGAAGCTCAGGTTTCCCTTCAATCTCCATCACAATCCCTAACAATTTGTGTATTTCATCAAAATTCTAAATCAAGAAATCATTTCTATAGAAACAATTATTAGTTAAATTATTTTCTATAATTTGTTAATTGAAGGATCGTTGTTTACAGTTATATAAGTCCTGAACCATGTAACCAAGTCTACCATCTAGTTCTCATGCACGGATGCAAGTTGTCTTATGCAGCAATGCAGGGGCCCTAAACAACTCGATGTTGTCATGTTTACAGGTTAATATAAATATAATGACGTTGAAAAATGTTTTCCTATTATTTACTTGATATGTGCAAATATACCTATGCAACTAAATATCCACTAGGAACATATAATTACTATATGAATGATGATAAAATACAAGAATTGTTTGTGTTAGACGTGTCCAACATGGGTGCTGGACATGGAGATTTTTCAGAATATGAATTGTCCTTGTAGCAATGATCACTCTATCTCCATACACTGCACACATGTATCAGATCTTGACTGTTCATCTGTTTGAGCTGTATAGAGGATGAGACACCTTGAAAATCACACCACACTGGTTGTAGGTTCTCTGAGGATTACAAATGTACAATTTGAAAAAGTCGATTCAGTGGTTGAAATTCAATTGGAAAACACCAATCAGAAACTACTATCGCCCAATTGGTGTATTTTTGGCATATGGGCCCATCCATTACAGGGTCCAACAAATGAATGATCATACATGTGTTCCCAGTACAAAGATTGACTCGGTAACGTAGATATTAGTGTTAGCACATCATTAAAAAAAGTTTCTAGCGCTGTATCCTTATTTTTTTGTTCTACAATTATATTTGAAATTTGTTAATATTATTTTATATAGATGCTTCCTAAGGCTCCTGCTTCCTGACATTTGAGAACTGATGCTTCGCCTCTCCAGCACTTGAATCCACTCTTGCTCCCACTTTGCGCAACTATGGTGTTGAGGGTAACACTTATTGGACAAGCACACCAACCTCTAGAAAGAGAAACTTTAGGTATGGATAAAGTTTATTTCTCTTGGTAGGTCTAAAGAGAGGAATTACACGATCCTCAGCCTGAGGATATCTTTGATATTTGTGAAGCCTTGCATCTGTATGAGTGGTGCCCATGGTTCAGAGATCTAGGCTAGCCTCCACTATGAATGGACCAAGCCCTAAAAATAACAGTAGTGGGTAATCCTGTATCTTGATCTGATACAATCATGGATACATACAGGTGGCCTTCTAAATTGTCCTGAGAGTTTTCGGCCATTTCCCCAATTGATAGGGTCGACCTGGCTGATGCGTTTGAAATAAAAACAGAAGGCCAAACAGATCTGGCTTGTTAGAAAACTTGGGAGTATTTGTTCATGATGCCGAAACAGCCAAAATATTAAAAACAGTTGGGTGGTGGAGATGATTTGTTTGACTGGTTGATTTGGACCATTCCCCTCTCCCTTATCAATGGTTGATGTGAGGAATCATTTTAGATTCAATTTTAGTATGCTAAAGTAATAATTCTGTTCCTACTAATGATGATATATTAACGAGCAGAAAGGATTCCCCTCTGCCCCAATTCATGAACTATTTCAAATATGTCATTTAGTGAAGTTGAATTGTGTAGAGATTTTGCGCCCCCCCCCCCCCCCTGCATATCTACTTTCAACATGTTTGAGAGCTTTTATCCCTTACAGAGTTGACTTAATATTCTTTTCTTGTTGAGATATCCAGTTCCAAGCTTGCTTGTTAATCATCATAGCCTCTCTCGCCCATTTGGGTTGCCTTTACAATCAGCTGCCCACCAGACATTAACTTTCATCTTTTTCCCAGGTTCCTGGAACTGGTCATTGCTTTTTGTATATTTTTAGGGTTTAGGAAACTGGTGTTCACTCCCTTTTCTGTTCTTTTAACTTTGATAATTTATATACTATTACAAGTCTAGAAAGGTGGATATATGTACAAACAGTGGTGTAAATATTGGTTTTTGCTTCCATGATTGGTGTTGTCTATATTAGGTGCTTGTAGTGATCTTACCGTTGATATTTGCTTATTGCCTCTCCTGTAAGTTCCATCTCTACCCTTCATTTAAATCATTTATGAATAGATGGTCAATAAAAGAAACAGAAAAAAAAGAACTTTCCACATTCAGCTAAAAAAACATTTAATGGCTACCATCTCCCAATTTTTGGCTCTTGGGGCATGATCCATCTACAGTGGGGCACATCAGATCAGTGGTAGGAGTTCCAAATCATGGGCTTGACTTGTATGTACTCAAGGCCTGAGCATCATATAATTCTTGTTAGAAGAACGTGTGCGTGTGCCCCAACACGGCTAAACACCTACTTGGAATGTTTGCCAAATTGCACAAAGGAGCATGCACCCACTCTAGAATGAGAAATGGAACAGTAAAGGATCTGACTAGTTATCGTTTCATTTTGGGGCATACTTCTCGGACAGGAGCATTTGGCCCATCACGCCATCTGCATTTCATGTGACGTGGCTAACTTTCTTAGAGTGCAGATGGTTTGGGTATAATTTAATTTCTCATTCTGGGTTTCGCCTAAAAAAATGTTTTGGGACATTACTTGCAAAAAAGTGTACAGCACCATTCTTTATGACAACTTAAGTCCAAAATTGGCACAAGGATGGCCAGATGAAAGAGATTGAAAGCATGATTTGTGGAAACCATATATAAGTTGCAAGTCAAGAGAAGGAATGACATCATGTTTTGAGCCACTAAGATTAAGGTATGTAGGTGCTTGTTTCCCAGTCTTATTAACAACCTGCTTTTTTGATGACTAAGCTGCCACTAGAGAGAGGCTTATCTTAGTGCACGTTAAGCTGCTCTTATTTAATGCTAGGTGTTTTACATGCAAGCATTGACTTGAAATTTGAAATTTTGATATGAGCATATGTTCCTCTTACGTTTGTAATGCATTTTTTATTGATTGGTATCAGGATGCTGCTCACAGGAAAGGAGTCTCTGCCAGATGATGAATCATACGACTTGGTTATCGGGTTGCTCTTTTTAGTAAATGAAATTGATTCTGCTTTGAAATATTTAGATTTGACTCTGAAATCGGGTTATATGGTGTCAATGAGGGTGTTTACTGATTGTGTGCGGAGTTGTGTAAATGCTGGGAGGTTGGATACTTTGACATCCATCATAGAGAGGTGTAAGGTATGATCTTTTTTTTTTTTTTTTCTCTGAACATTTCTGTTCTCATTTTTCTTTTCTCATTCTCCATCTTGATGGGCCTTTACCCTCTGGCTCTTTCCAGGCAATGGATCAAAATAAAGCCTTGTGCCCAAGCTGGAATCTATGCAATTACATTGCAGATGTTGCACTGCAAGCAGATAATAGCAAGCTAGCTTTCTATGCCTTGGAATTCTTGGCTAAATGGATTGCTCGTGGTGAGAATGCTAGACCCGCTGTTCTTCTGTCTGTTGACGAAGGATTGGTTGCGTCAGCATTTGGAACTGCTGGCAGGACGTACAATGCTACTCTTTTGGATGCTTCTTGGGCAATTCTACGGCGTTCTTTGCGTCAGAAAAGGGCACCAAACCCAGAATCATACCTTGGAAAAATATATGCTCATGCATCACTGGGGAATTTGCAACGGGCCTTCAGTACACTTCATGAATTTGAAAATGCGTATGGGCATTCTACTGAAGCAGAAGAAGACCTGTTATCTCCATTTACCTCTTTATATCCACTGGTTGTAGCATGCACCAAGGATGGGTTTGCAACCTTAGACTCGGTATGATCTCAAAAAAATGTCTGCCTTGGAATTCTTCTAAGCACCAATTTTTCTAGTTTTTTTAGAGTGTCTTCTTTATGGTTAGGGTTTCATGGCCAGCTCAATAAATAAAAAGTCTCTTGTCAATCTATCATGGCCGAATTTTGTAATTGCAGTTTCACAAATGATTTTTCCTTTAGTAAACACACAAACGCTATTTAAAATTCTCTGATGGTTTTTGATGGATAACAACTGTTCAGTAAATCATAGGGAAAGTATGTCAAGATAATGGATATTCAATCCCGTACATAATGATGACCATGCCAAAACCTCTTCAGCTAGGGTGTTAGCTATCCTACTTAAGCAACCAAGGTCTTTAGCATGGAGGTTAGATTATCAAAATTGTAAGAAAGTCTCCATGGCCTGGGTTCCTTTGCACATCGACATATGTTGTTTATCGAATCATACTTACTACAGGACTTTGGAGAGTATGGAAGATTCTCAAACCCTCTAGAAGACCATCTGCTTCCATGATTCCATCTTGTCAGAGTCACCTTTAGATGTCTGACTGTAAAGGTTTATTTGGTGTTGCCATTGCCATCACCATCAACTGGAGGACCATGATTGCCAAGTGTAACTGTCAAAATTCAATTTCTGCATCCTGTATGGTGATGGCTTGCACCTTGTTATCTTTATACTCTTGTTTTAAGCTTTCGATAATCAGTTACTATTATCTCATTAAGTCTGACATTGTAACTAATTGGAATGACTTTATTAACAAATGCCACTTAATAATAGTTATTGGATCCCCCGTAAATGTTCTACCACTTCCCATTTCTTCTTGTGTTTCTGAAGGAAAACAATTTAAACAATATGATAGAAAGACTGTGACAATTACATAGCAAACAACAAAGAAATTCTATCTTCATTATTTTCCTGATAGAACAACAAAGTCCAGTGCATTGTACAGCCAGTACATTTGCGTTAAACAATATAATAGTCAGATTGCACATGATGACATCAATACATGATGACATCAATGTCTGTCGTGTAGATTTTATTTGTGTGCTCATGTGTGATCAGTCAGCGTGTTTCTTTGTTGGGATGCATGCATGCATTTTTTCCTATTGTTTCTCTTTTTTCATGACTTGTTGGTATAATAGTCAGATTGCACATGATGACATCAATGTCTGTCGTGTAGATTTTATTTGCGTGCTCATGTGTCATCAGTCGGCATGTTTCTTTGTTGGGATGCATGCATGCATTTTCTCCTATTGTTTCTCTCTTTTTTTTTTTCACGACTTGTTGGTAAGTCTTTACTGTTAAATTTCTCAGGTGTATTTTCAATTGGAGAATTTAAGTCGTGCAGATCCTCCTTACAAGTCTGTTGCTGCTCTGAACTGTATAATATTAGGTTGTGCAAACATATGGGACCTTGACCGGGCCTACCAGACTTTTGAGGCCATCAGCGGCGCTTTTGGGTTGACACCCGACATCCATTCCTATAATGCTTTGATGAGTGCATTTGGAAAGCTCAAGAAGGTGAGGACTTCTGAAATCCTTGTTATAAAGTGGATTGTAAGAAACTATTCAGTTTTCCAAATGTTCTCTTTTAATGAGCCCAAGCATCTAATCACACTAACAGATTCAAGTAATTGTGTTGAAATTCTTTATCTGAAAATTTGCGAGAATATTTACTGTGGCAGACATTTGAAGCTTCAAGAGTGTTTGAGCATCTGACTAGCCTGGGTGTGAAGCCAAATGCGATGTCATATTCATTGCTTGTTGATGCACATCTTATCAACCGGGAGCCAAAGGCTGCTCTCTCTGTGATTGATGAGATGGTATTTACGTCTCTCCCTCCCCCCCCTCCCCCTCTCCCTCTCCCTCTCCCTCTCCTTCCTCCTCTCCCTCTCCCTCCCTCTAACCTGGTGGTCATCATTGGGCAGGTGAAAGCTGGTTTTACTCCCTCAAAGGAATCTCTTAAAAAGGTGAGAAGGCGCTGTGCCCGAGAGTCTGATTACGAGGGCGATCAACAGGTGCAGTCTCTGGCTCAGAAGTTCAAGTACCGATTGGGCACCGAAAACCGTAGAGAAATGCTGTTTGGGCTCGAGTATACCACCAATTACCCCTAGGAGGTACCTCTTGCTATTTAAACACAATGCAGTTTACTTCTGTGATCCACTTGCTGTCAAAATTAAGAAAATGGCCTTGAGTTTTTTTCCCCTAATGCTAGTTCCTGGGTTTAATTGCAGTGTCGCCTTTGGATTAGTTTACTCTTGGGTCTTTCTCCCCTTTCATAGCAAGCTTCAAAACTGACATTTTGGTTCGCCAAGTAAGCTTGCCATTTTCATTTTCTGTTGTCCAGCAAATCCATCATCAATTCTTGTAAATTACCTGATTGTACTCGAATTTTAGATGTTCAGAGAGGAGAATCTAGGATTAAAGCCTCCTGTAGTAATTTTGTTCTTTTAGTTTTTGTTATGTTTTCCTGGCACTTCCCTGAGGAAATCTTGAGGGTAACTAAACTGCTATTGCTTAACATAACTGTCTGATCAAAATGCATGGATATCAGCCCAAAAAGTGTCGGACTTGCTAATAATGAATATGTCCAGAGTAGAATATTTTTGCTTGTTTCATCCTCTAAGATTTGCTGTGATTGATGTTGTTGTTGTTGGTTAATTATTTGAACTCTTTCCAGATGGTTGACCTCAGGAGGGTTAAAGCGAATGTTTCTGTATCTGTACTAATGTAGTGTTCAAAATTCTGTTCTAATCGCTCAAAAAAAAAAAAGAAAAAAAAGAAAAAGAAAAAAAAAAAAAGAAGTCTTTATCATTACATGTATGAAGGACTAGGGATATGGAAACATTAGCAACATCATTGATAATATCATATAATCTGTCGATATCTGAGGGTAACATTAGAAAAAGGTGGAAGTTTTCAATGAAACTAAAGGAGATGTTAAAGGCACATGATTACACACTTAGGATTCAAAATATTACAAAAAATAACTATACATGATGGCCCAATCCCATTGTATGGGGCCCAAACTACAATGCTGTTGGAAAAGAAATACTTTAAAAATATGATTAATGAAGTAATTTTTAAGAATAATGTAGTAATTCAGGACAAGTAATGCACTAATTTAAAACACCCCTAATATTAGTCACCCTAATTTTTTTTTTTTTTTTTGAAAAAATGGGTTTCTGTTTTTTTTTTTTTTTCCTGGAATTTTGCAGATATTAAAGCTGTTATGATTGATATTCTTGGTAATATCGGCAATGCTATTGCATGTTTCAACAATGCAGTGTATTTATTGCGATGTCAAAAATAGCATGCGATATTATCAATGATATAGACCAATACAGTGCATTTTCTATATTACAACCTGTATTTGTATTGCTGACTTACCAATATCACTGATAAATATTGGTCAATACCCAAAACACTAACCAGGTGAATTGCAATCCCCAAAACCATATAGAAAACAATTACCTCATTCATGAATTGGTCAGATTTGAATTGTGGTGATTCCTGTTTTGTTTTTTTTTCCCGTGGGTTCAACTCATTAACTGCAACCAGGTTTAATTCTTGGAGGTTTGTTAATTAGGATAGCTTTGACCGTAGATACTGTCTTAACTATGGGTTATATCTCAGTATCTACACTATGGGTTACATCTCACGCTCCCCTTGTGTATTGGCAATAGTGAATTGCTTGGTGTGTGCTCTACTATTGAAGAAGTGGCCGCCTTCGCGGAGGTATTTGAGTGCAGCCGGTAATGCTTCCGTCAATGTGTCTCGGGCTCCTCGTGTGTTGGCAAGCCTGTCAGACATCTAGGGGATGAAGTTATAGAAAGGGTTGAAAGGAGGCGGTCTAGGTGGAAGAGTAGGCTTCTCTCATTTGTTGGGCTTTTGGAGCAGCTTCCTGGTCTCGAACTGTCTCTGGGCAAGAGGATTCTGTGGTGTGGACCTTGGAAAATTCAGGGCAGTTCTCAGCCCCCTCCACCTTTCAGCATTTATTTGGCTGATTGGTCAGGAATAGGATTCCTTACTATTGATAACCTTAAAAAAAGATTGGTAGTAATCCCCAATTGTCGTGTAATGTGTCTGAGGGAGTCCCGAGTTGGTGGATTGTTTGTTTATCCATTGCCTGTTTTTCTGGAAGGTGTGGGAGAAATTCCTTGCCTTCTTTGGTGTATCTTGGGTGATGCCTGGGTCCATTGTGGGCTTCTTTCTAGCTTGGCCAGAGGGTGGAATGGGAAAAAAAAGGTATGGGTGTGGAAGTTAGTTATGATGGTTGTAGTTTGGGCTACTTGAGGGAGAATGATAGGTGCTTTCAAAACAAGAGTGGGACGGAGGCAGATGTCTATAAGAGGGCTAAACTAAATGTAATAGGATGTGCATCATGTATAAAGGATTTTGGCCAAATTGATTGGTTGTTCTTAGCCTCATGCAGTTGTTGTTTTGATCATTTTGTGCTCCTTTTTGAGAAGGAGAGAGAGAGAGAGAGAGAGAGAGAGAGAGAGAGAGATTACTGCAGAATTCCTAAGAAATTATGGTTTTACCAAAAAGTGCAGGGGCGCTATGAAATTACTAGAACATGCTTTCTGGAGGTTGAAATGGCTTTTCTTCTAAACGAGTATAGGTATGTCCCATGATGGTGATCAGAGAAATACTAATTCAAGGTGATCTAACATTGGTAGGCCACAACCATTAAGGGGGGAAAAACAATTACATCATCCAGAAACTAAAAATTTACATGTGGCCCACCTGATGTTGGATCCCCATGATTTTTTTTGTTTATCTGATCATCATGATCAGGTGTACCTGCTTAACGGTTGGATGTCACACACACTCCACCTGGGCCCACAATGCACAATTCCAATGGATTTTAGATTAAAAAAAGTAAGACGGTGAGATTTGGTCATTTCATCTCCTGAAAAGAATTTTTTGGTGCTTACTAAACGTTCAGGCACTTTTTGGTAAAATCAGAATTCGGGGTAAAAATCTCTCAATGAAAGTATCATGAACAAAAAAGGAAACTGATTACATGAATATTACAAAAAGGAAACTGATTACATGAATATTGGAGCAGTGGGCGTCTATTGGATGGTTAAAAATGAAAAATATAAAAGAAGTGACTATTTCAACAGTGTCCATGAATTAGAGCTTAGGATTGTTCAAAAAGACTTGACTTTGCCACTGGGGGTTCTACGATTCTGTTTGGTTTAATTAGAGCCAGTGCATGCCCCACTTGTACAAATTATGACTGCTTGTGTATCCAAAAAACGGATTGCGCCTGGATGGAAATCAGTCCATGTAGGGGCTCTGAGGGGCCCACTGTGATGTATGGGTTTTTATCCATCCTGTTGATCCATTTTTCTAGATCATTTTTTTGCTATGCGCCCAAAAAATGAGTCTGGTCCAAGGCTCAAGTGGACCACACAAGTAGTGGTGATAATGGCACCCACCTGATGAAACCTTTGTAGGGCGCATTGTGATGTTTATTTGCCATCCAAACTAGGAAGCTAGCTGCGTACTAAGTAAATTCTGTGGGGCCCACTGGGATGTGTGTCTTCTCCAGGCTGTCCATCCATTTTACCAGCTCAATTTACGCATGAGCCAAAAATTAAAGCATATACAACACTCACCAAACTTCTGTGGCCCCTAAGAAGTTTTTAATGGCGGTTGTTCAACCCACAGTGTGTTGTCCGCTTGAGCCTTAGATCTGCCTCATTTTTGGGCTCATCATAAAATGATCTGAAAAAAGGGCATGGATAAAACATATATATCATGTGGGCCTCACAGAGCCCCTGCCTGGACCGATTCCGTCCAGGCGGGGTTAGGCTGCAATCCGGTTCCCAGTGCATCAAGATTCATACTCGAGAAGGAAAAAAACGTATATAGTGGCTTTTTTTTCTTTCTTTCTTTCCCTTTTTTTTTTTTTTCAAATGAAGAAGGGCATCATTTATTGCAAGTGGGTAACCATACTGTGGAGTATTTTTGGGACCACATCGACGTTTGTGGCAATCCACACCGCGAAGCAGGTGTGCCCAACCGTCAAGATGTGACGCTATAAAATACTGGCTGATCCAAAACACGTGGCCTTATTGTAGGCAAAATGTAGAAACGTTGCCAAAGCTTCCAATTCAAGTGGTGTGGGCCTGTAATGTTTTTGGGTGTCCAAAAGATTTAACCGCTAATAGACCAAGTATCCATGTGGGGCCCACCAACGTTAACCAATAACCTTTAGGATTTGTGTGCGCAACATTTATTTATATATATGTTTGTGATTTTGGTCCAATTTATATGTCCGTTTCTCATATTTATTTGTGCTATCACATTCACAGGTATGGAAAATCTACCTGGGAATCAAACTATGTGCCTAAAAAAGCAAATATAATCTATTTGTACATTGGACGCTGATTGCGTCCTACCTCTGCCCGTCTCCAGCGGAGAACGGGCAGCTGCTTTGGCAAATGACCAAAAGTTACGAAGATCCAAGGCTCAAGTGGGCCACACCACAGGAATTAGAGGTGATAATGATTCTCACCGTTGAAAGTTTCCTAGGGCCCACCGTGATGTTTATTTGCCATCTAACCCATTTATAAAGTTACATAGACATGGATGAAGAGAAAGCACAAATATAAGCTTGATCTAAAACTTCTGTGGCCCCCAAGAAGTTTTCATTGGTAAGAGTTTAATCCTCATTATATGGTCCACCTCTGTCTTGGATCTGGATGGACGATGTGGATAAAACCTATACATCACGGTGGTCAATCAAAGCAGCTGCCTGTTCCCAGCTGGAGACAAGCCGGGGGGGGGGGGGGGGGGGGTGGGGGGTGGGGGGTGGGGGACGCAATCCGTACCTCCATCATCAAAGTCATTGGTCATGTCGGGCCCACCATTGATGGCCCATCTATCTCAAATCACTTTGATTGAATTATATATATATATATATATATATATATATATATATATATATATATATATATATATGGGAAAAGGTACTATGCGGTCGAGCTGTGTGGGCCCCACTATGATGTGTGATGGGTATCCACTCCATCAGCCAGATGCACCATTCCATAGTGGGCTAGGGGACTAAAACTCAGGCCAATCTATGACTTCAGTGGGCTACACCATAGACAACAGCTAAGAGTGAATATCCACCCATTGAAACTTTTATGACTGTTTATAGGATAAAATGAGATGTGGTTAATAAATCCAGACCACCCATTGTGTGTGTTCCACGTAAACAAGAGGTCACACCAAGTTTCAACTGTATCCAAAACTCAGGTGGGCCCCAACAAGTGCTTTTAGATGCTGTAGGCATGATTTTACATTGTTTCAGTTGGTATGGCCCACCTGAACTCTGAATACAGCTAATTTTTGGGATATACCAAAACCAATAAGGGACCCACCAAATGCATGGTGTGGATGTCTGATATACATCATAGTGGGGCCCACACAGCTCGACCTCATGGGAAGTTCCCATGAGGTCAACTGCGTAGTACCTTTTCCCTATATATATATATATATATATATATATATATATATATATATATATATATATATATAGGAATGCTCACTTAGGCACTTCTCGTGAGAGAGACTCTTGAGCACTTTTTCATAGCTCATCACACAGGATGTGAGCCCAAAATTTGAGCCGTCCATGTGATGTAGCATCCCAAAATACCCCTAGGGCCCATCTTTCAACCTGATCCAAAACTTTGGTGGGCCGCAGCAGAAAACAAGAGGCAAATCAAGGGAGGAAACTGTTTCCTTCTTTCATGGCTCACCAAAGTTCTGGAACAAGTTGAAAGATGGGCCGTAGGAGTTTTTTGGGTGCTGCATCACATGGATGGTTCAGATTTTGGACTCACATCATGTATGATGAGCTAAGAAAAAGTGCTCACGAAATTCTCTTAGGAGAAGTACGCTTTAATATACGAATGCTCACCTGCGCACTTCTCCCGCGAACTCATGGGCACTTTTTCTTAGCTCATCACACATGATGTGAGCTCAGAATCTGAGCCGTCTACATGATGCAGCACCCCAAAATACCCCTATGGCCCATCTTTCAACTTGTTCCAGAACTTTGGTGGGCCATTAAAGAAGGAAACAGTTTCCTCCCTTAATTTGTCTCTTGCTTTCTACTGTGGCCCACCAGAGTTTTGGATTAGGTTGAAAGATGGACCCTAAGTATTTTTTGGGGTGCTGCATCACATGGACGACTCAAATTTTGGGCTCACATCATGTGCGATGAGCTATAAAAAAGTGCTCACGAGTTCTCGTGAGAAAAAGGCCCAGGTGAGCATTCCTCTCTCTCTCTCTCTCTCTCTCTCTCTCTCTATATATATATATATATATATATATATATATATATATATATATGGGAAAAGGTACTATGCTACTCGACCTCATGGGAACTTCCCATGACGTCGAGCTGTGTGGGCCCCACTGTGATGTGTGATGGGCATCCATATTATTAGTCAGATGCACCATTTCGTGGTGGGCCATATACCTAAAAATCAAGCCAATCCATGACTTTAGTGGGACACACTACAGACAACAGTTAAGAGTCGATATCCATCTATTGAAATATTTATGATCGTTGATAGGATCAACAGAGATATGGTTCAGAAATCCTGACCATCCATTGTACGTGCCCTACTTAAACAAGTGGTATAACCAAGTTTCAACTATATCCAAAACTCAGGTGGGCCCCAACAAGTGCTTTTAGATATTGTAAGCATAATTTTACACTCTTTTTGTTGGTATGACCCACTTTTCCCCTATATATATATATATATATATATATATATATATATATATATATATATATAGAGAGAGAGAGAGAGAGAGAGAGAGAGAGAGAGAGAGGAATGCTTCTCTGCACATGAGTTCCTACAAGGACTCGTGAGCACTTTTTGAGAACTCATCACACGTTATGTGAGCTGAAAATTTTATCTGTCTACATGATGCAGCAACCCAAATAACTCCCAAGCCTAACTTTTAACCTGATCCAAAACTCTAGTGGGTCATAGCAGAGAGAGGCAAATCAAAGGGAGGAAACTGTTTCCTTTTGCCATGGCCCACCAAAATTCTAAATCAAGGTAAAAGTTGGGCCTTGAGGTTTTTTGGGGTACTGCATCACGTGAACGGCTTAAATTTTAGGCTCACATCACTTGTGATGAGTTCTCAAAAGGTGCTCATGAGAACTATGTGCTGGTGAGCATCTCTCTCCATATATGGAAATGGCACTATAAGGTTGGCCTCATGGGAACTTCCTGTAAGGTTGAGCTGTATGGTTCCACCATGATGTGGATAGGGCATTTGTCCCATCAGTTACATGCACCATTCCATGGTAGGTGATGAGCTTAAAAATCAGCTCAATCCATGACTTAGGTGGGCTACAACATAACAACAGTTGGGAGGGGTTATCCACCCATTAATAACTTCATGATTGATTATTGGGCCCACTGAGATGTGATTCATAAATCCAGCCAATCTATTGTATGTGTCCCACTTGGATGAGGGGTTAGACCAAGTTTCAGCCGCATCCAAAACTGATCAGGTAGGATGGCAATTAACCATCATGGTGGGCCCTTGAAGGTTTCTATGGTGGATGTCATTATCACTGCTGCTTCCTGTAGTGTGGCTCACTTGACTCTTGGATCTGCCTCATTTTTTATCTTGTACCCTAAAATGACATGCAAAATGGATGGACGGTGCAGATAAAACCCATACATCACGGTGGCTCCACAGAGCCCTCATCCATTCCTAGATATGGATGGGCCGAGGTAGTACCCAATCGGCGTTCGATGAACTGCGCTGGCAATGATCCCTTGGTGAGAAAATCAAGCCGATGCATAAATCGAAGGGGACTACGTGTTTAAATCAATTGACTAGAAAATGAACATTCATGGTCCAAACTTATTATACTGGAAATATCTAATAATTGATCTAGACCGTTTATCATCTAGGCCTCACACTTGATCGATAATGACGCTCTTTAACTATGTGATGCTATCAATGACCATATTGATTAAAAAAAAAAAAAAAATCTAGTCATTAGTCTAGATTCTGTAATGTAGGCCCACCTTTGATTGACCACAAGTCACAAGAATCATTTTGATTGAATGATTCTAAACATTTGATCAATGGCAGAAAATGAATGGTCAAATTTGTTTTACCTTTTCTAGAAAAGGTGTATTAGTTGATCTTGACTTTTTTTTTTATTATTATTTATCGTGTGGGTCCTATTTTTTATTGAGTATAAGGATTCACTTTGATAAGGTGATTTGACCCTAGCATCAATGGCCAAGAAAATGGATGGTCTAAATTGATTACCGTAGAAAATGGTTTGATAATTGATCTAAAAGGTCTGCGATACATGTACATGTTCCATTTGAGCGACCGTAATCTTGAGAACCACACTGATCATGTGACCATAACCATTTGGACAAATGTCGATGAAATCGGGAGTAGAGATTCATTATACTAAAAACAATGCTCTAATCTAGAAGAAAAAGGATGGCCTATAGTTATTACTGTAAAAAAGGGTTTGATAATTGATCTGAACTCTGTCTATGATGCACATGTTGCATTTGGTTGCCATAATTTCGAAAGGCACTTTGATCAGGCTCAAAACATTATCTGGATTGTTTATCGTGTAGGTGTTTACACCTGGCTTGACAAGTCCAGAACCAACGAGTGAGACATCGCCACGTGTTTGTTTACTTTTACGAACCCTAAAAGAGAAGGTTACTTTGTAGAGGAGAAAAGAACCTAAGGATTGCATATAGCTATTTGCGGAAGACACGTGAGTTGGCAAGAAACTAGGCACTCAAGAATGTATACCCAACCAAGACCTTAAAGGCCGTCTATTACCTTATCAATTGGAATACCAATCCACAGAAGCTACAAAAATTTATGCATGGCAACTACCTCATATAAGCCTATAAAAGTAGCACAAGCTACAAAAATTTATGCATGGCAACTGCCTCATATAAGCCTATAAAAGTAGCACAAATTGAAGAGCTCCATACCTCATGCTAATCTAATCAATACAATTCTTTTTTTTTTTTTTTTTTTTCTCAATTCAACATTATTTATCTTTTACCCCTTATAGATACTTATCTTAATTAGCTTAGTTCAAACCTCTCAACTTATATCCAATACCATGTTGGTATTATCTACGATAGAGGTCGAATACATACTAGTCACATAAGCATGCAAGGGGATGCTTTGGATGAAACGATTCCTATAGGAACTAATCATGAAGCAAGATAAGCACATGGTTTATTATGATAGATAGAGTGTAATACAGTTGAGCAAGAATCTAAGCCAACATTCCAAGTTGAAGCACATAGAAGTTCAGTATTACTAGATCATGGATATTATGGAGAACAATGTGCAACAGCTTGAGAAAATCCATACAGATGATATTGGGTTAGACATGATGACCAAGACTTTGGCTAAGGGTAAATTTGATGCTTGTAGAAGCCTAACAGGCTTGAAGACAGTAAAACCCTCTTCCTGAGTCGGAAAATGGAGATTTGATGGGGTGTTCCTCCTTAAAAGTGAGGAGAGAAGTGTAGTTCAGGGGTCATTGGGCGACCTAATAAGACTGGTCGACCAACCGAAATTCTTAAAGATTGGTCAGTAGCTTGTTGGACTGTTTCGGACAGTTTCGAGTGATCGACGATTTGTGATCGAGTGACTGAAGCTCAGTATTAGGGCGGCTGGAATTTGGTGGTTTCTCTCTGTAACTCTCTGGACAGTATTTTCTGTTGGGATTGGACGCCTCAATCTTCATGCATGAAGACCACCGACCGGCCGGCCGGTCGGTCGGTCATGTTGGATCAAGGTAGCCATCTCGATGGAGTGTTTTTGGGCCATCCGGTCGACCGGTAGTCTCCTTGTTAGACTTGGTTTGTTGTGCAGTTTGTTGTACATGAAGTTTCTAATTTCGATTTTCCTCTATTTAAGGGGATGTAATCCGAGATTAGGGTTGCCACCAATGGGCCAAGGTTTCCTAGAGTGATTAAGAGGTTTCTAGGGTGAGAGAAAGAGCTAGGGGGAAGCTTGGAGTTCTTTGGGATGAGGGAAAGGGCTGCGTTTGTCCTTCTCATGTGAGAATTAGCTTTATTAGCTTGGGATTTCTCTTGTGGGTTGTGATCCGGGTTGTGTTTCTTCTATCTTTTGTAACTTCTGATATCATAGTGGATTTGTGTCGCTTTGTGCCATGGTTTTTACTCAGTGAGGGGTTTTTCAACTGTAAAAATCTGATTGCCTTCTTGTGTGTGTGATGATTTACTTGTTAATTGCCATTGAGGTGTGTTCCTCGCTAGCTTTGATTGCTTCCGCTGTGGGGCTCGTAACCCCAACAAGTGGTATCAAAGCTAAAAGTTGTGAAGGAGGCAGAAGAGAATCCGCGGCGAGGTATCAATGACGTCTTCTAGCATGAGATTCTATGTGGAGAAGGATTTCGTGAAAGAAAAATATGAAAAGCGATCGATATTTATGAAAGAAGTAGAGTGAAAGAAGGTGGATCGGTTACGTCAATATCTCAATTAGGTTTATCGACTACGATCGGGTTTGATCGGGAGCACTATTCATGATGGAGCTGCGGGATTTGCAGCGGGATCCAGCGGTTGCTGGTGTGTGGTGTCCGCGTAAAGGCCACATGAGCGAGCGGGATGGTAAAGGTGCAAAGATGAAGTCGATGAGGCATGAAAAACGGTGGAGCTATGATGATGACAAAGTAGAGATGGAGATGTGTGCGATAAGGTGTTGCATGAAGATTAGAGTCGTGGTGGAGTTTGTTGGGATTGGACGCCTCAAATCATCATACATGAAGGCCACCGATCGATCAGGTCACGATGGAGCCAAGACATCAAAAGTCTAGAACGTATTTTGGGCATCCGGTCGATCGATTAGTCGGTAGTTTCCTTTTTGGATTGGGTTTCTTGCACAAGGAGTTTCTAATTTCGGTTTCCCCTATTTAAGGGGATGTAATCCGAGATTAGGGTTGCTGCCAATGGGCCATGGTTTCCTAGAGTGATTGAGAGGGTTCTAAGGGTGAGAGAAAGAGCTAGAGGGAAGCTTGAAGTTCTTCGGTATGGGGGAAAGGGTTGCGTTTGTCCTTCTCATGTGAGAATTAGCTATGTTAGCTTGGGATTTCTCTTATGGGCTATGATTCGGGTTGTGTTTTTTCTATCTCTTGTAACTTCTGATATCATAGTGGATTTGTGTCGCTTTATGTCGTGGTTTTTTACCCGTGAGGGGTTTTTCCACGTAAAAATCAGATTGCCTTTTTGTGTGTGATGATTTACTTGTTGATTGCCATTAAGGTGTGTTCCTCGCCAGCTTAGATTGCTTCCGCTGCGGTGCTCCTAACCCCAATATTTTCTAAGTTCGGGCGACCGAGACTGAACCCACTCGGGTCAGTCGATCCAATAGCCGCACGCACTGTTTTATGCAAGTTGCATGTTTTGTTTCTAATCTAGGTTTAAGTGCTATATAAGCATGTGTATTGTGGGATTAGGGTTCTTCATGCACGCATGCCAGATGTGAGAGAGAGAGAGAGAGAGAGAGAGAGAGAGAGAGATCGAAGAGAAAGAAGAAGAAGACTGGGCTCGTGAAATTCATTCACGACGCTGGTTCTCTTTCAAAGGCCTCTTCAAGTTCATTCTTATTGGTGAGATCTCTCTATTATCTATTCTCTTTGATTGTAATCCACCCTTGGGGTGATGATAGTGGATCCGATTGTGTTATAAGCTTGTGATCGCTGTATAACTTATCTTACATGGTGGATTTGTTGACTTGATAAGGTCTCGTAGGTTTTTACCTCTATTTCTATATGGTTTGCAACATAAAAAGTCTTTTTTTTTTTTCAATCATGTGTGATAATTGTTTATTCATCGTTGTGCATTTATATCTCATATTTCAGTAAATTAAGATTGTGAGATCATCGTATTGTGCAGCCTTCCCCAACGTAGGGGATCAATGTCTTCTTCATTCAAGCGAGGGATCATCACCCATTATGTCCTCTTCATTCAAGCTCGCTTCATTAGAAGAAAGATGTTGATATTTGCAATAGCGGGGCCTGGAAGATGTTTCTACTACCACGACCTCACAATTGATGTGTATCCTTCTAGACTGGACTGTTAGTCTTCTCCACTTCGTTCCTTGAATGGTGACAGGCTCCTTATACGGGACAATGACACCAATAGATACTCGGTACTACTGAGTAATGGTTGATGCTCAGCCCTGCATCTGCCTCATCTTTGGTACATTCTTTAAAACGAGTTGGAGAAATAGATGGACGGTGTGGATTAAAGATATACATTATGGTGGGGCTACAAAGCACTCACTGGTAGCCAAAAGGGGAGGAGGACTGGTCACTTGAGAGAGCTAAAGAGGCAGGAAAGAAAGAGGACGCGGATTGCCCACTGACGAGTCGCTGCTGGTAGGTATTTGGTCGTTTTCTCTGGCTCATTTTAGGGCATGAGACAAAAATAAATGAGGCAGATCTAAATATTAGGTGAACCACACCGCAAGAAACTATACTGAATGAATGCTCACCATTGAAAACCTTTTATAGGCTACAAATGTTTTGGATCAAGCTTATATTTGTTTTTTCCCATCATCCAGGTCTGTGTGCCCTTATTTACATGTTGGATGGCAAATAAACATAACGGTGTGCATTACAATGGGTCCTTGGAAGTTTTAACGGTGGACGTCCACTCAGCATTGTTTTCAGTAGTGAGGTCCACCTGAGATTTCCATCTGCTTCATTTTTGGGCCTATGCCCTAAAATGAGCCCGAAAATGGATGGACGGAGTGGATATACAGGTACATACATGAAGGGCCCCACGATCAGGGCCGCACCGTCTTGGGGAGGCTGGTGCTGCACCCAAGCGGACAGCGTGGTGTGCCACACACCACCGACCTCCTTGGTGTGTTTATGCCATCAAGTTCTTTGGGACCACCATGACGTATGTATTATATCCACACCGTCCAATCATTTACCGAGATCATTTTAGGTCATGATACTAAAAATGAGGCAGATCCAAACCTCATGTGAACCACACCACAGAATGTAGTGGGAATTGAACGCCTACCCTTGAAAACTTTTAGGGTGCTACAGAAGTTTTGGATTTTTTTCCCTTCATCAAGGTCTGTGTGACCTTATGAACAGATTGGATGGAAAATAAATATAAAGGCGGGCCCTAGGAAGGTTTGAACGGTGGGTGTCAATGTCTCCACTGCATTCTGTGGTGTGGTCCACTTGAGGTTTGGATCTGCCTCATTTTTAAGATATGCTCCAAATTAGTCTCTAAAAATGGATGGATGGTGTGGATATCACAATTACATCATGGTGGAACCCACAGAGCTTAGTGACGTCAACACGCCATGGTAGAGCGGCTGGTGTGTGGCACACCACGCATCCGCTTTTAGACGAGGATTCCCCGCGAAATTCCCAGCCAAAGGCTTTTGTAGGAAGTCCCCATGATGGGAAGCTAGGTGGGGTCATCGTGATGTTTGTGATAAATCCAATCCGTCCATCCGTTTTAGTAGCTCATTTTAGGACTTGAGATTAATAAAAAGGAGGCGGATCCAAACTTAAGTAGGCCACGCCATAGGGAAACGTGGGGAAGGAAAAACCACATTGAAACCTTCTTAGGGAGTGATTTTTTTTTTTTTTTTTCCAGTTAGTTCACACACCCCAATATTAATACACCCACCCAACCCTGCTAGTCACATCGCACTGTTAGCTACCCTAATATGGGAATTGATACCATGACCTAAGTGTTGAAACCAGGCTATCTAATAGATACTCGGTACTACTAAGTAATGGTTGATGCTCAGCCCCGTTTGCTTCTTTTTTGACTTAAAGATGGGTGCTTACTACAAATGATAGATTATCAAATAGGAAAGTGAGAGAAATCACTGTGAAGTGATACTAGTTTTTAAAACTCAGGTACCTGCAGAAGAGACAAGAGTAGCATAAATTACACCAGCTGGCGTGATAATTACGCTTCGAAGAACAACTCTGCCAAAATGACCAGTATTAGGAAAAGTAACTAAACTTACCTTTGTCCCGTAATGCTACCTTGACAACTGTCAACTGACAATGTTTTTTCAACTTGTCTTGATACAACGACCTTTTCGAGATGCTTATGTGCTCCTCTCACGAGTCATGACTCCTTTCCATCTATGGCCTGTTTATTTTTCCTAATTATCGGTAAATCTAATGTAAATGGATTATTATTATGTTTTACAATTGTTTGTTTTTTGAGACAATGCCATATAGATGCCTATGCTTAGGCTGAATTTTAAAAAATAGCTTACTTTTAAACTCTTTTCTAAAACTTGTCTAAAATTTCTACCCTTACTCAAAAAAACGCTTGCAAACCTTTAGGTATAATATATTATATTTTTTAAAAGACAATTTTACCCTCTAAGCAAAAACTTAATATATTATATTTTTTAAAAGACAATTTTACCCTCTAAGCAAAAACTTAAAAACCTCTCTCTTCCAATCGCTACCCTACCTCAAGCCTTCTCCTTCAGTGTCTATTTGTGCGTGATGTCTGCGAGTAATCTGCCTGTATATCCGTTTTGCAAGCTCATTTTAAGACATACGGCCAAATATGAGCCAGATTCAAGACTTACGGGCCTACATGAGTGGGAATCCTGGAAAAGAAATGCCTACCTTTGAAACCTTCCTACGCTCCACCTTATTGTTTATATACTATCCAAACTGTTCATAAGGGTCATTACCACGGGGATGAACTGAAAACGCCAAAAACCTTGTCTTGATGCAAAACTTTTGTAGCTACATATACGCATATTTCAAAGGTGTTCGTTTAATCTCTACTGATTCATCTCTGGTGGCCCACTCTAGTCTTGAATCCGGCTCATTTTTTGTTTTATGTCCTGAAATAAACTCGAAAAATGTATGAACAGGGTGGATTTCTCGCAAAGATCACTGGTGGGCCCCACCTAGCTTCCCTGCCCCAGGAACTTTAGGAAACTTGGGGGCGTGGATTAGGTGAGACCCCGAATCCACCAAGTTGGGTAAGACCCCTGACTGTGGGGCCCAGTGTGATGTATATTACTACATCCAAGACATACATCCATATTGAAACCTCTTTTTAGGGTATGATCCAAAAAATGAAGCAGTTCCAAATGTAGATGGACCATAGTATACGAAACAGTGGTGATTGACCATTAAAAACTTCTTGTGGGCCACAAAAGCTTTTTATATGATGATATTGGTGTAGTCTCTTCATCTAGGTGTTTGTAACCATATCAATAGGTTGGATGGCAGATAAACATTCCTTTGGAATCTATAAAGTTTTTAATGGTGAGGATTCAATCAGGGCTTTTTCGCTGGTGTGGTCCACCTAAGATTTGAGTCAACTTCATTTTTGTGATCATGCCTTAAAATGTGTTTTCAAAATGGATGGACCATGTGGATTTAAGGCACATGCATCACTGTGAGCCCCACAATCAGGCTCCCACCCACCTCGGTGGATCCGGATCTCACCTAATCCGCTCCCGAAATCTGCGTCCAGGACGGGGTTATGGCAAGTGAGGCTACCAGGTAGCTACTGGTCAGTGCTATGTAGGCCCACCAGGATGTGTTTGTTACATCCATGCTATCCATCTAATTTTACAGATCATTTTAGGACTTGAGGCAGATCTAAATCTCAGATGGACCACACCACAGAAAACAGTAGTGATTGAATGTCCACCATTAAAAACCTCTTAGGCCAACTGTAATGTTTATTTAACATCCAACCTATTTATTACGTCATACAGACTGGGATAAAGGGAAAAAACAAATGTCGGATTGATTCAAAAATTTTGTAGACCCTAAGAAGTTTTTAATGGTAGGCATTCAATCACCATTGTTTTCCGTAATATGGTCCACGCAAGATTTGGATTCCACCTCAATTTTTTTGTTTCAAGCCATAAAATCATCTGAAAACATGAATGGATGGTGTGGATGAAACATATACATCGCGGTGAGGCTCACGGAGCACCAACCAATTGATACTTACAACCGACATCCTCACTAGCCAAACCACCTCCTCGGGATCAAATGAGGCGCGTCCCCGGCCTCACCTAAGACGGTGCGGCCCTTACGGTGGGGCCTACCTTGATGTATGTATTCTGTATCCACGCTGTCCATCCATTTTTTGGGATTATTTTAGAGCATTATCCCAAAAATAAAGCAGATCTAATTATCAAGTGGATCATACCATAGGAAATAGTGGTGATTGACCTCTTTACCATTAAAAACTTCTGAAGGTGCACCTTAAAATTTTCGTAGTTTTTATTTGCCATCTAATCTGTTGATAAGGTCACATAAGCTTGGATGAAGGGGAAAAAAAATCAGCTTGATCCTGAACTTTTGTGGCCCATTAATGGTCGGTCACCACTATTTCCTATGCTATGGTCCTCCTGATAATTGGATCTACTTCATTTTTTGAAAAACTGCCCTAAAATGATCTAGCAAAACCAGAGAACTGCGATGGATATAGAATATATATATCAAGGGCCCCACAATAAGGGCCACACCGTATTGGTGAGTCCAAGGTCTCACCTAATCCCCTCTCTGGTTACAGGGTCGCCGCCCACTAGCACTCCTCCAGCGCTACCTTCCCATTAGATTTTCAAAAGTTGTATGCCCCATCATGATATATGTTATACATCAACTCCGTCCATCCATTTAGCAAAGTTATTTTAGGACATGGGCCCAAATATGAGGCAGATCCAAATCTCAAGTGGACCACACTATAGGAAATAGAGGGGATTGAATGCCTACCCTTGATAACTTCTTGGGGCAAACACATTGGGTGGTAAAAAAGAATTATAGCATGCCCTTAATTTAGGTCTAAGTTACCTAATCAACCGATTAGATGGCATAAAAAGAATTAGAGTGGGCCCTAGCATTTTTCAATGATAGGATTTAGTTGCTACTTTTAACTCTCGTGGGATCCACATGAGATTTGCATTTTTTTCATTTTTGGGCTTATACCCTAAAATTATACTCCACCAAGGATAGACCACTTGGATTAAAGAAACGCATCATTGCTGGGGGCCATGGTATAGTTGATGATTAGAGTAGATTCCACCGCATGTGGGAAACAAATGGTAAAAAGGGCATAACCGTCATTTTTTAATATAATAGGCGGAATTCTATAACCACCATTAGTCAAACTAAAAATGAGTGAGTTTTTATCATTTTTAAAATCTTTAAGCGAATTTTAGGAAAGAGTTTAAAAGCAACATTTTTCTTTAGAATTCAATACAGGTATTCTCTTATTTTTTTAGAAATTACTTTCTTAAAAATTATAAAAAATTTAATTGAATTTTATGTATTTGTACATGCACGAAAATGTGGGGCCCACTGTGATGAATGTATTATATCTATGCCGTCCATCCGTCCCACAAGCATCATTTTAGTATATGCATAAAAAAATGAGGTAAATCCACGATTCAAATGGGCTGTGACACATGAAATAGTGGCTATAGAACCTCAACTGTTGGAAGTACATTTTATCTTATAGTTGGATTTATTGTCCTTGAGTCTTGCAGACAAGGCCGAAGAGATCGATGCACAAATTAGAGAAATCCATCTCTTTTAAAATTCAGTCACTTTTGTGCGGGAAGTGGCCACCCTTTTATGAATGGTTCGAGCTATTCTTCCATCATTCCGAGAGGCCAGACAATTTTACATTCGGATGACAGAACGGATTCATTCTCATCAAATTCTTGAGCGGCTTAGACAAGTGCAGGAAGACTTTCACAAACAACAAGTCACCCTTGATGCCTTCTGCACTGCTTACCATATTGCCCTGTAATTTGTCCTATAGCTCTCTATGCTTAAAGATAAATTGAAATGTCCGATCAGAAGAGAAGGCTTCCTTGTAGAATTGGAATGCCCTCTTCATGATGTTAGAATTTAGTTGTGAGGAGCTCGACAAGTAGCAAGCCATTAAGAGTCGAATTATTGGAAGATGCTAACCGTCTCTTGAAGAGGGAACATACCTTCCTTGTTAGAATACTTGCCCACTATGAAGATGAAGAGATACAAACAGTTACCTGATGTTGGGATAGGAGGGCCGGCAGTGGAAGCAAAGCCGAAAACAAACAGTAAATTGAATCAAACAAGACACACAATGCAATCACAATGCATGCAATCACTCACACATAGACAATCCGAATTTAACGTGGAAAAACCCCTCACGGGTAAAAAACCACGGCGCAAAGCGACACCAATCCACTATAATATCAGAAGTTACAAGAGATGGAATCCAAGACCAAAAACCCAAGCTCACAAGAGAAATCCCAAGCTTACCCAAGAAGAAAACCTTCTTCTTCAAGCTCTTTCTCTCACCTAGAAGCTCCCTCAATCCCCTTTGCAACCTTGGAAACCTCTAATTTCGTATTACCTCTTAAATAGGAAGACAAAACGGATTTAGAAACCTCTTGGCGCAAACCGCGCAATAAATCCGTGTTGCACAGGACACTGCCGACTGGTCGTTCGGCCGGTCGGACACCCCTACCGGTCGGTCGTCCGACCTGTCGGATAGGCTAAAATATCCACAACAGCAACGCTGCCTCAGTCTTCTGTGTGGCTGGCCGGTCGGACACCCTCACCGACCGGCCGGTGGCCTCTGTGAAAAACTGATTTGAGGCATCTGTTTCCAACAAACTCCACCACGACTCAAATCACCATGCACCTCCTGGTCACGCACAATCTCCACCTCTACTTCGTCATCATTATAGTCCCGTCGCTTCTCATGCCCCATCGACTCTATCCTTTCATCTTCACACGCCTTATTGCTCTTCCCATGTGGCCCTTTTTCTCTTACCACACTTGAGCAACCAGTGGATCCCGTTGCCAATCCCGCAGCTCCACCATGAATAGTTCTCCCGATTACCTTGTAAAGATTATCACACCTCCGTGCCTTGATCATCACGCGTGCTCCGTTAACCACTTTACAATACCGATCGCAGCCGATGAACCTGCACCCTTTCGCCTCGAGTGCACCAAGAGATATCACATTCCTCTTCATCTCAGGAACATGCTTCACACTTTCAAGGATCCGTTCGACTCCATCGAACATCTTAATGCGCACCGAACCGATCCCTACCACATTACGAGCGTAGCCATCTCCCACAAACACCGATCCACCATCATACTCCTTATATGACATGAATGAACTTCGGTCAGGACATACATGACATGATGCCCCTGAATCCAAGAGCCACTCTCCACCAAGAGGCTCTATGCCAGATACAGTCAATACATCACAACCGTCACCACCGTCCTCTACGGTATTCGTTCCTTCCCTAGAAGAATCTCTAGATCTCTCCTGCCTTTTCCAGGATTCAAACAATCCCTTTTCACATGTCCTTCTTCCCCGCAATTCCAGCATCTCACCTTGTGCCTCCACTTGCCTTTTGATTTAGATTTCGATGAAGGAGATCTTCCACCTCGCTCAGAATTCCTCCCACTCATAACCAGTGCCTCATCAGTAGAGGGACCCACGCCGCCACTTTTCCTTCTCATCGCCTTCGCTTGAAGGATTGAGATAACGGTTTCTACGCCAATAGTCTCCCTACCTGCGCACAAAGAGTCCTTGAGCGACTCATATGATTCTGGAAGAGAATTCAACAGGATGAACGCTTGATCCTCGTCCTTCATCGGCTCATCTACATCCATCAACTTGCAAATGAGCCTATTGAAATTGCTGATGTGGCTCTCAACATCGGCCCCCTCCGTCATCCTCAAATTGTACAGCTGAAGCTTCAAGTATATGCGATTTTTAAGAGATTTCTTCGCATAGATATTCTCCAACTTCGCACATGTTTTAGCCGCAGTCTTCTCTTTCATGACGTTATATAGGACCTCATCTGCCAGGTACAACTGATTGAGACATTGGCCTTTTCATCGATCTTCTTCCACTCTCCTTCTTTTATAGCTTCTGGTCGCACTCCAAGAAGAGCATCTTGCAATCCTTACTGAACTAGAAGGCCTTTCATCTTCACTTTCCAAAGTTCAAAATTATTTTTTCCCGAATACTTCTTTATGTCGAACCTCATGCCTGATGCCATGCTCTTGTCTCAGATTCGAATTTCTGCTACACCCCAACGATCTCTCTGATACCAGTTGTTGGGATAGGAGGGCCGGCAGCGAAAGCAAAGTCGAAAACAAATAGTAAATTGAATTAAATAAGCCATACAATGCAATCACAATGCATGCAATCACCCACACATAGACAATCCGAATTTAACGTGGAAAAACCCCTCACGAGTAAAAACCCACGGCACAAAGCGACACCAATCCACTATAATATCCGAAGTTACAAGAGATGGCATCCAAGACAAAAAACCCAAGCCCACAAGAGAAATTCCAAGCTTACCCAAGAAGAAAGCTCTCTTCTTCAAGCTCTTTCTCTCACCTAGAAGCTCCCTCAATCCCCTTTGCAACCTTGGAAACCTCTAATTTCGTATTACACCTTAAATAGGAAGAAAAAACGGATTTAGAAACCTCTTGCGCGCACACCGCGCAAGAAATTCGTGTTGTACTAGGACACTGCCGACCGGTCGTCCGGCCAGTCGAACACCCCTACTGGCTGGTCGGCTATTGAGCTCTTAATTGTGCATATTCTAACCCCAATTCATCACTCATTGTGCGAGATTTTTGTGATTTAAAGGCTAACAGAATGCATGTTTTGAGATTACAGGATTGAGAGTGGACTTCGCCTAATTGCAGATGAAAAGAGCTTGTTTGGAACTATTTGGATGAAGATCACTTGAGGACCAAAGAAAGAAAGAAGCAACCAAAGAAAGAAAGAAGCAAGGAAAGAAAGAAAGAAGCAAGGAAAGAAGAAAGTAAAAGAAAGAAAAGGAAGAAAAAGAAGAAAGAAGACTGCCGACCGGTCTTGACCGGTCGGCCAAGGCTGCTGGACTACTGCTGAAGAGGCCAGACCAGTCGTGACCGGTCGGCCAGCCTAGTCCGACCGGTCGGCCATGTGAAGAAACAGGAATTTCTATTCCTGGCGCCGATTTTCTCCAGACCGGTCGGCCATGTGAAGAAACAGGAATTTCTATTCCTGGCGCCGATTTTCTCTGCGCACTGCGTAACTGTTACGCAGATTCTCGATCTTTTTGAAGTTGCGGAGCCTCCCCACTATAAAAGGACACCTAGGGATCGTTCCTAGGGTATCTAAGGAGGGTTGAAGCAAGCTTGGAGGCGGCGGAAGTGAATTTCGGAGTTCCACAACTCCCTCTAGTTTGTTTTATTTTTTTTATGAACTTTTTAGTTGTTTCATGTTTCCTTGGATCATGAGCAGCTAAACCTCTTAGCTAGGACTAAGAGGTGAAGCTTGTAGTGGATTCAAGATGTTTCAATTCGTAGTTAGTTGGTTTTAAGTGTGGAATTCATGATTATGAACTATGGTTTGAAGTTTATACAAGTTTTTAAGTAGTTTTTCTTAGTCTTATGATGACTCATGGATGTTTGGGAGAATTACTTAACTTCTTAATTGGTTTGTATCAGTCTAGACCTGTATGATCCGAGGAATCGGAGTGCGCTCTAGTACTATGATCTTCATGAAGGGACTTCCTACCAAAGTTCTATTTTTCTGATTTTCTGAAATATGTATGGACTGTGCATGTGATTTGAATCAAGTTCAAATCCTGATCTAGCCTTGACGTGTGATATGACTTGAGGATGGTTATGATTGTGAATTGGACCTTTTGGAAAGGGGAATGACCTATGCAATTGAGCATGCTTAGCTCAGCCTACATTGAGTGAATCTTATGCATTGAACTTACATATGACAGATTGTTTGGTTTAACAGCTCTATCATCAGACTAGATAGACCTTAATGTCGATTCTAGTTGAGAGAATGAAAAACCATAGCGGATTGAACATCAAGGGTTACTACAAGTGGATCCTTGAACCCCTAGTGCCTTTTTATAATTGTTTACATTCAAATTAGTTTAAAGTTGTTACTCATATCAATCTTATTCAAAATCTGATTATTAGCTTTCAATAGACACTTTTGGATGTGATTGTGAAATCCTACATAAGTCCCTGTGGATCGACCTCGGTCTTACCGAGTTATTACTACATCGTAACCCTACACTTGGGGAAGCGAACAAGTTTTTGGTGCCGTTGCCGGGGATTTTGACGGTTTTTCACAAATTTCTGAAATTAATATCTATTTAGGATTTTTAGGATTTTAGGACTAACTTAGATTGTTTATTTGATTTTTCTGTTCAGGGATTTCTAGGAAGCTGAAGAAGATACAAGGATTTCAAGTGCCGAATCAGGTTTTATCTTTCTAAACCTTACTCTTCTCCTTCTCCTATTCATTCCTATCATATTCATCTATTGTAGAGTGGGTGGAGACTCCTTTTGGATCTCTGAAAGGTCGGCCTTGTGCCACCTGGATTCCTATTGGTCGGCTCTGCCGTCTTGGATCACCTTGTGCTCAGAGATTTCTTTTCTCACCTCTACTCCTCTTTCTCCTTTTTCTGCACTTTTTCTCAAAAGATTCAAAGAGTGGGTGGGGAGTTCTCTGAACCCCTATTGACCAGGAGAAATCGGTCTCTATCCTTGCTTCTGGCTTAGCCATTGCAAGACACCTTGTGCTTCGGTCTTAGAGAAAAGTAAAGAAAGGGAGGAAGAATTCTTCTTTCTCTTTGTTTCTTATTTTTTTGGTTTTGCATGCCACATTGGGCTCGGGATTCCAATAATCGACTCATAAGTGAAAGGGGGATAGTAGAAGGAATTGACAGAGAACCACGTGTTAGGAGACATCTAAACTCTCCAATTTTGTCTGAAAATATGGTTGCAAATCAACTTAATCCGGGCCAAAACCAAACTGAAACAGGGGAGAATGTGGTTGAGAATGTTCCCCGACCTAGGACTTTACGTGATTTCTTGTAACCCGCAAGAGCGAGCACTCCCTCATGCATAGTTTTTCCACAAAATGCAGGGAATGTGGATTTGAAACCGGGAGTGATCCAACTTCTCCCTAAATTCCATGGATTAGACAGTGAAAGTGCCTATCAACACCTTAAGGAGTTTGATGAGGTAATCACCACCATGCACTTTGCAAATGTGACTGAAGATATAGTAAGACTCAAATTCTTCCCTTTCACTCTTAAAGATAAAGCCAAGGGTTGGCTTTATGCATTGAGGCCAAGATCAATTGGTGCATGGACTGATATGCACAGAGAATTCATAAAAAAATTCTTCCCTACTCACAAAACAAATATGTTGAAGCGCCTTATCATGAACTTTGCCCAAAAGGAAGATGAAACCTTCTTCCAATGTTGGGAGAGGTTTAAGGATTTATTAAATGCATGCCCACATCATGGCTATGAAATTTGGCGGGTTATAAGCTTTTTCTATGAAGGACTAACTTCGCCCATGCGCCAATTTGTAGAGATGATGTGTAATGGGGAGTTTATGAATAAGGAAGCTGATGAAGCATGGGATTATTTGGAAGAATTGGCTGAGAATGCACAGTCTTGGGACACATCGAAACCAACAAATTCTAAGACTGGCCAACAAAAGGAAAAAGGGGGGAATGTATGTCTTATCAGAAGAGGATAGCATAAGTGCACGGGTGGCTAGCCTCACAAGAAAGGTCGAAGCCATGGAATTAAGGAAAGGTGAAACGATCAACTCCACTGACGTTGAAACTGTTTGTGGAATTTGTGCTGGAACTCAACATGCAACACAAGATTGTCCCACAATTTCAGTAGTTCAAGGCATCTTACAAGAACAAACAAATGCCATAAACAGTTATCAACAGCAATTTGGTGCTCCAATTTCAAACACGTTTAATCCTAATTGGAAGAACCATCCCAACTTCAGTTGGAGGAATGGACCCACTGCAAATGCAAGCAACACTCCAAAAGTATCACTAGAGGAGATGTTGGGTGCATTCGTATCGGTCCAAGCTGAGTATAACAAGACAAATTCTCTAAAAATAGATGGGTTCATGCAAGAGCAATTGAAATTCAATCAAAATTCAACTCAAGCCATCAATGAATTGAAAACATCACTGGCTAGAGTTGAATCTCATCTAAGTGTTAGAGAGAAGGGCACACTTCCTGCCCAACCTCTTCCTAACCCAAGAACCCAGTTTGAGATACAAGATACAAGCTCATACTCCCACCACACGGAACATGTTCAAACCACTTTGAGAAGTGGAAAAGAAATTGACAAATCTAATCCGGTGAAGGCCCCAAAGCCTAAGGATCTGAAAATTTCAAAGAGGATGATAGCTCGAACAATACCCCACAAGAGAAAGAACCGGAAAGGCAATACAAGCCGGTTGCTCCGTTTCCACAAAGGTTGATTTCACCTAAACCCTTAGATAAAAATCTGAAAATTTTAGAAGTATTCAAGCAGGTGAAGATCAACATCCCGTTGTTGGATGCAATAAAACAAATACCATCTTATGCCAAATTTTTAAAGGAATTATGTACAGTCAAAAGGAAACACAATGTTCACAACAAAGTCCTCTTGACTGAGAATTTGAGCGCCATTATCAAACAAGAGGTGCCCCAAAAATACAAGGATCCGGGTAGTCCAACCATCTCATGCATCATAGGAGACTACCGAATTAAACAAGCCCTACTCGACTTGGGGGCAAGTGTGAATCTCATTCCATACTCGGTCTACGAACAACTTGGGTTAGGTGAATTGAAACCCACCAAAACCACACTCCAACTTGCTGATAGATCCATCCGTATACCGAGAGGAATGATAGATGATGTTCTAGTCCAAGTTGATAAATTCTACTACCCAGTAGACTTTATTGTCTTGGATACACATCCCGTGATAGGCATCGGTGCTCAAATTCCCGTCATACTTGGACGACCGTTTCTAGCTACTTCAAATGCCATTATCAATTGTAGAAACGGACTTGTACAAATGTCCTTTGGAAATATGACCCTTGAACTTAACATATTTGATTTGTGCAAACAACCACGGGAGGTTGATGACGATGTCCACGAATTAAACATGATTGAATCATTCGTGGAGGATACAGTCCCCTTATCACTATCTTCCGACCCTTTGGAGGCATGTGTGGCCCATTCTCATGAGATAAATGATGACACTATACAAGAGATGGATGCCATACTAGAGATGATGCCTGTGCTTGATAATAAAAGATGGAGGGCCCTATTTGAGCCTTTGCCTGTAAACGAGAACAAGGCCCTCCCATCCAACATCAAGGCACCAACACTCGACCTAAAACCATTACCAAGTGAGCTGAAATATGTTTATTTAGGTCGAGATGAAACATATCCAGTGGTGATTTCTTCCCACTTGGATGAGGAACAAGAGAGTAGGCTAATAGCTACTCTATTAGAGCACAAGAGTGCCATTGGATGGTCAATTGCGGATCTCAAAGGCATAGACCCACTGATTTGTACTCATCGCATACACCTTGAGGAGAATGCGAAAACATCTAGGCAACCACAAAGACGACTAAATCCAAACATGAAGGATGTGGTTAAGGACGAAGTGGTAAAACTATTGGATGTGGGTATTATTTACCCAATATCCGATAGCCAATGGGTGAGCCTAACTCAAGTGGTGTCTAAGAAATCCGGAATAACCATCGTAGCCAATGCCAATAATGAACTCGTGCCAACTAGAGTCACTACCGGTTGGAGAATGTGCATTGACTACAGGAAGCTAAACACTGTCACGAGGAAAGACCACTTCCCCCTACCATTTGTTGATCAAATTTTAGAACGGTTGGCAGGGTCATTCCCACTTTTGCTTCCTTGATGGCTATTCAGGGTACAAATAAATAGAAATTGCCTGTGAAGACCAAGAAAAGACTACCTTCACATGTCCATTCGGCACTTTCGCCTACCGACGGATGCCGTTTGGACTATGTAATGCCCCTGCCACCTTTCAGCGTTGTATGATGAGTATTTTTTCTGACATGGTGGGGACCATTCTCGAAGTCTTCATGGATGATTTTTCCGTATTTGGTTGTAGCTTTGATGAGTGCCTTGAGCACTTAAAATCTGTGCTGAAAAGATGTGAAGAGAAGAACCTTGTGCTCAATTGGGAGAAGTGTCACTTCATGGTTCAAAAGGGAATTGTACTTGGTCACATCGTTTCACAAAATGGAATCGAGGTGGACAAAGCAAAAATTGATCTTATCTCTAACCTTCCACCACCCAAAAGCATACGAGATGTACGGTCCTTTTTAGGACACGCAGGATTTTACAGAAGGTTCATAAAGGACTTCAGTTCACTCTCTCGCCCTTTATGTAACCTACTTCAAAAGGAAAATTCATTCGAGTGGAATAAAGAATGTCAAAAGGCCTTTACCACCCTTAAAGGTATGTTGACATGTGCTCCCATAATGCAACCACTTGATTGGAGCATTCCTTTTGAGATTATGTGCGATGCTAGTGACTATGCTATTGGGGCCGTGTTAGGTCAAAGAAAAGAGAAAAAGCCATGTGTCATCTACTATGCAAGTAGAACCCTAAACTCAGCCCAAGCAAACTACACTACTACTGAAAAAGAACTTTTAGCTGTAGTTTTTGCCTTGGACAAGTTTAGGTCCTACTTGATTGGATCCAAGATCATTATATTCACTGACCATGCCGCGCTTAAGTATCTTCTTTCTAAGAAGGATGTTAAACCACGGTGGTTAAGATGGATCCTTCTACTCCAGGAATTCGACATAGAAATACGTGATAAGAAATGAGTAGAGAATGTAGTAGCTGACCATCTCTCTCGACTTGTCCTCACTGACTCCCCTGAAACGACTGCGATCAATGACATGTTCCCTGATGAACAACTTTTTGCTGTTTCCTAATTGCCATGGTATGCAGACATTGCTAACTATCTTGCTACAGTACAATTCCTACACATTGGAAAAAGCAAGATAAGGATAAATTCTTCACGGAGGTGCGGAAATTCCTATGGGATGACCTATACTTATTCAAGTATTGTCCCGAGCAAATCATAAGGAGATGTGTGCCAGATGAGGAACAACAAAGTATCATCTCCTTCTGTCATTCTCAGGCATGTGGTGGCCACTTTTCGGCTAAAAAGACCACAGCGAAAATTCTGCAATGTGGGTTTTATTGGCCCACCATGTTCAAAGACACATGAGTTTTGTAAAGCATGTGAACCTTGTCAAAAATTAGGAGGAATCTCCCGTAGAAATATGATGCCACTCAATCCCATCTTAATAATTGAAAATTTTGATTGTTGGGGCATCGATTTCATGGGTCCATTCCCATCTTCTTTTGGAAACCTATACATCTTGCTTGCCATTGATTATGTTTCCAAATGGGTCGAGGCCATCCCTTGCCGAAATGACCATAAAACGGTCATTCGCTTTTTAAAAGAAAATATTCTTTCCCGGTTTGGAACGCCTCGAGTCATCATAAGTGATGGAGGGTCTCACTTTTGCAATCGCCCTTTTGAAACCTTAATGAAGAAATATGGCGTAACACATAAAGTGAGCACTCCCTATTACCCACAAACTAGTGGACAAGCTGAGATATCCAATAGGGAGATTAAACACATTTTAGAGAAAACGGTGAACCCCGATCGCAAGGATTGGTCACTTCGGCTTACCGATGCGCTTTGGGCTTACCGTACTGCTTTCAAAACCCCTATTGGAATGTCTCCCTATAGACTTGTCTATGGGAAGGCTTGTCACTTGCCTGTGGAGTTGGAACATAAGGCATATTGGGCAATTAAGAAGATGAATTTCAATTCTGACAAGGCAAGCTTGTTGCGCAAACTACAATTGAATGAACTTGCAGAAATTCGGAATGAAGCTTATGAGAATGCGAGAATTTACAAGGACAAGACGAAGATATTCCATGATAAGAATATTCTTCGCAAGACATTCACGATCAATAAAAAAGTCCTCATGTATAATTCTCGCTTACATCTATTTCCGGGAAAATTGAGATCTTGATGGACCGGTCCCTACATTGTGCAAACTGTCTATCCATATGGGACTGTCGAGCTGTTAAATCCGAGGAACGACAACATTTTTAAGGCGAATGGGCAGTGATTAAAGCCGTTCTTTGAGAAATTTCCTTCAGAAGGTATGTCCATACCCCTGAATGATCCTGTGTATCAGGATGATTGATCTCCTAGTCTGATGGAGGTATAGAGTAGTTAGGATTAGGATTTTGTTGCTTTTGTTTACTTTTGCTTAGGTCTGTTAGAAGGAGGAGGAATTACACTTTTCACTTTTCAGGTACTCTCACTCCTCACTCCCTTTATATTCACATTGCTCTCATGTTTGTTTATTGCACATCTTTTACATTGAGGACAATGCAAGATTTGGTTGGGGGGTGTAGGATCACTTGGATGAATCCAGCGTTTTGTAACATTTCAAGCAATTATGTCGAAATTTTTCGATTTTTCAAAAATTTGAAACTCTTTTGGAAAACATCGGTTCTATGCATTCAAGATGATATGAGCATAAGAGGAGGAGATATGAAATGTATGGGGATGTATGTCTGGAATCTCTCATAGCATAATGGTTTAATATGTGAATTCCCCTAGTTCTGTGATTGATAGAAAATCTGAACACTTTTACACCTAGTCCACATTACACGAGTTTCATGGGTTGAAGGGATTAGGTGATTTATGGATTGGCTAGACTTTGAATTAAGGTATTGAGAAATCAGGCCGGGGTACTTTGTCCATCCTTGTCCATGGGAAAACAACGAAAGATATGGATTTCTAAAAATCCTATCTAAATTAAAAGAAAAAGGAAAAGGAAGGATGAAATTGGGAATGATGGAAAAATGGTGGAAAATTCTGATTAGGGCTACCTACTACCAATCGGGGGATGGTCTACCCGTAACCAAAGCCGGAAATGGGACGTAGTGTGAAAGTTGTCGGAAGGACGGTAAGGCAAATTCCTGTCATTGGCTTGATGTGGCTCCATGTACCTTGAGTTCTATAGTCTAGATGATCTATGAAGAAGATAATCCTAGAAACTCATGAGATGAATTTCCACTATCCACACTAGATTGAATTTATTCAAGTTCTTCTATTTATCAACCAATCAGCGGGAATTTCATATGAATGCTTATCATGTCTTGAGGGATTACAGTTTTAACTTCTGTCACCAAATAGTTTTGAATCTTACATTTGTATGTCTTGGGATGTATAGAAGAAGGGTTTCTGAAAGAGAGTTGAGTTTTGAAGAATGGGATTAGTTTCACGCATGTTTTGCTCGGGACTAGCAAAATGCTGGTTGGGGGGGTGTGTTGAGCTCTTAATTGTGCATATTCTAACCCCAATTCATCACTCATTGTGCGAGAGTTTTGTGATTTAAAGGCTAACAGAATGCATGCTTTGAGATTACAGGATTGAGAGTGGACTCCGCCTAATTGAAGATGAAAAGAGCTTGTTTGGAACTATTTGGATGAAGATCACTTGAGGACCAAAGAAAGAAAGAAGCAACCAAAGAAAGAAAGAAGCAAGGAAAGAAAGAAAGAAGCAAGGAAAGAAGAAAGTAAAAGAAAGAAAAGGAAGAAAAAGAAGAAAGAAGACTGCCGACCGGTCTTGACCGGTCGGCCAAGGCTGCTGGACTACTGCTGAAGAGGCCAGACCGGTCGGCCATGTGAAGAAACAGGAATTTCTATTCCTGGCGCCGATTTTCTCTACGCACTGTGTAACTGTTACGCAGATTCTCGATCTTTCTGAAGTTGCGGAGCCTCCCCACTATAAAAGGACACCTAGGGATCGTTCCTAGGGTATCTAAGGAGGGTTGAAGCAAGCTTGGAGGCGGCGGAAGTGAATTTCGGAGTTCCACAACTCCCTCTAGTTTGTTTTATTTTTTTTATGAACTTTTTAGTTGTTTCATGTTTCCTTGGATCATGAGCAGCTAAACCTCTTAGCTAGGGCTAAGAGGTGAAGCTTGTAGTGGATTCAAGATGTTTCAATTCGTAGTTAGTTGGTTTTAAGTGTGGAATTCATGATTATGAACTATGGTTTGAAGTTTATACAAGTTTTTAAGTAGTTTTTCTTAGTCTTATGATGACTCATGGATGTTTGGGAGAATTACTTAACTTCTTAATTGGTTTGTATCAGTCTAGACCTGTATGATCCGAGGAATCGGAGTGCGCTCTAGCACTATGATCTTCATGAAGGGACTTCCTACCAAAGTTCTATTTTTCTGATTTTCTGAAATATGTATGGACTGTGCATGTGATTTGAATCAAGTTCAAATCCTGATCTAGCCTTGACTTGTGACAGGACTTGAGGATGGTTATGATTGTGAATTGGACCTTTTGGAAAGGGGAATGACCTATGCAATTGAGCATGCTCAGCTCAGCCTACATTGAGTGAATCTTATGCATTGAACTTACATATGACAGATTGTTTGGTTTAACAGCTCTATCATCCGACTAGATAGACCTTAATGTCGATTCTAGTTGAGAGAATGAAAAACCACAAGCGGATTGAACATCAAGGGTTGCTACAAGTGGATCCTTGAACCCCTAGTGCCTTTTTATAATTGTTTACATTCAAATTAGTTTAAAGTTGTTACTCATATCAATCTTATTCAAAATTTGATTATTAGCTTTCAATAGACACTTTTGGATGTGATTGTGAAATCCTACATAAGTCCCTGTGGATCGACCTCGGTCTTACCGAGTTATTACTACATCGCAACCCTACACTTGGGGAAGCGAACATCGGCCGACCGGTCGGATAGGCTAAAATATCCGCAGCAGCAACGCTGCCTCAGTCTTCTGTGTGGCCGGCCGGTCGGACACCCCCATCGACCGGCTGGTGGCCTCTGTGAAAAACTGATTTGAGGCGTCTATTTCCAACACCTGGAGGGATAATCTCTCAATTATTGTTGGGTCTTGAATGATTAGATCTCTCAATATGAGTAGGTGAGACATTAAAAAATTTAAGATGTATTTTGTCTTATATATGAACGTAAGTTATTGGTTTTTTTCTTTATAAATGACCATACATTGTCTTTTTTTTTTCTTTTTCCTCGTGGATTGTGGATGTTGTTGGTAATCCTTTCTAGTATGCTTTTGGTTAGTGATGGCTATTTAAGTGCATGAAAAATGTACGCACTGATGTTGTGAAATGATTTTGAGAGTTTCGGTTGCGAAACAATGTAATTCATGATAAATTTTAAGCTTCGTAACACATGAGATGGAAGAATCTTATAATACAATATGTAGTGCTGATACCTACTTTGGATTGTCAATAGACTAAGTATCGTCAATAGATGTGAGTATCGGTAATGGACAATGAGTATTGGTGATGGACAGTGAGACTATCGGCGATGGACAGTGACTATCGATGATCAATAATGAGACTATCGACGATTGACAGTGAGACTATTGACGATGATAGTGAGTAGCGACGATCGATAATTAGATTATCGACGATCGACAAGTAGTATTGGCGATCGACATACCAACTATCGGTGATGGACAACATGTATTGGCGATTGACATGCTACCTATTGATGATGGACAATGAGTATCCATGGTTGACAGTTAGTATATCGGCAATTACAACATTTATCCCCTTCAACAACATATCTCTAATACAAAAAATGCCTCCATTACAACAACATTTATCCTTTTCGGCAACATGCCTCGATTACAACAATGATCAATTACAACAACATACCTCCATTACAATAACGATCCATTACAACATTTCTCCCTTTTAAACTTCCTCCAAATCTACATTCATCCATCTTAATCTCAGCAGCTATCACATTCATCCATTTCAACGCACAGTCATTGTAAAAGGAATAATTATATTAATGAAATAATATATAGAAAGTAAATGAACTACAAATGGCTGGGTTTTTCCTTCTTCTATGATCGCAAAGAGTATCTATGTGTAGTTGGGGTCGTAATTTGAGGTTTTGAATTAATAACTTATACATTGTCTTCCTCATCTCGCGACTTGACTGGTTCGACTCTTTCAGTCTTTCTAGTATGTTGAAAATAGTCGAAAGACAAGGTCGCTCTAAAATAGGAAACTTCCTTCTGCAAGTTAATTTACAAATTAATATTATTCATGGTATGACCACTAATGAATAATGAATCAAGTTGAGAAAGTTTTCATAAGAATCTAACTAGGTTAAATACAAGATCCCAATCGCTACAAAGGAAGTCAATATATTTCATCATGAAGACCACACACTCGGTTCTACTAGGCTGTTTTGGGAGTGCTTGTGCTAATTTGAACACCTAAATTTTCTCCCAATGTTTGTTGCCCCCGTCACATAGATGGAATAATCATCCTAACCCCTTTGTATAACCGTCTATTAAGTCATCGTACCTTCAAAGATACTTTTCATCGATGTTATCAAATCGAACCAACCTTATTTTGGGCTACACAACAAACAAAATCTATTGTCGGTTTTTCATATTTTGTGAAAAGTATATCTACAAACACACATAAGCAATACTATAGGTAAATATAAATCAAATATTATGTATGACAGTATAATAAGTTAGTCAGATTTAGGTGCAATAACAAACTTACATAACCAGGCGTTCACATCTCCCTTTCCCTTGTAACAATAGCCAGAACTTGAGAATTAATCTCTTAGGATCTCATCTTTAGTTCTATAAACATTTTTTTTTTTTGCATCATATTCCCGTAGTAGACCAACATGCCTCTAAAAAAGTTGCTGCCATGAATGAATCAAAATACTATAAGTTAAATTAGTTGCAATAATAGTTAAACATAAATATCAACAAATGGACATTACCTAGAACAATGTTGTTACAAACTTGCAATCTTGAGAAAATTTTTGTGGATATTGTAGACATCGATTGGTAAAAAATTTCATAAACAGGTCGATTCCCTATGAAAGGCCATAACTATCAGTAAACATATGTAATGTAAAATGAAGCACATATAAGACTTTCGTATCAAATTTTTACCCTGTTATCAACCCATGTATAGTTCCATAGAGCTTATAGCTAAACAGAAGCATCGAGTTTCAAGGCCGCCTTAACAAATTTGTACTCCTCGGGGATAAGACTTCTTAACAGATGCATCTTATCGTAGCCTCGGCCAGGTGCTCTTCCTGGGCATGTATTATATATATTGGTTACATCGCAATAATCAAGACTTGCAGATGACAACAATTGAGAATTTAAATACCTTTCACGACTCTACCTCAGCCAGTAGAAGGATCACTTCATTGTGAAGGAGGAGATTCTCCTCTTCCACCTCCTTCAATTTTGCTGCTCATCGTGCGACTTCTTTAGTTAACCTCTTGATATATGAGTCTCTTCTTCTCCCTCGCTCTCGTCTCGTGAATCTCTCACCTTATTCTTTTTGTTATTCTCGATGGGAACATTTTCTTCCTATCTATGGGGATGAGTTTGTCGGTAACCCGAACAACATGTATGTAATGTCAGAAACACTGAAATATAAGGACTCCAAAACCTAGTTTGATGTGATATTTTAACTTACCGGTTCATTCAAAAAAAATTGGGCATCTCCTTGTATTGTTCCACAAAATTATTCACCTTCCAATTCAGAATTTGTGGAATTTTGATTGGAGTGTGCATGATGGCTTAACCATTTAGTCAAGATAGGCTGAGGATGACCTCATATGTCTAAACTTGATAGATAAGGGAAACAATGAATATTACAGTAAGTCACATTGACATTATATTTGACTGAATTTCATAAATAAAAAATTACTTACAAGGCATATGGGCATTAAGGAAGTCGTAGGACTTTGGAAGGTGAGATTTAATCATAGTCTTCACTTTTTTCTTCAATATTTGCTACCCCACACTCTCTTAAGGGTGATTATTAAATGCATTAAAATTATTTGCTGAATCTATATACTTATCTTTGCATGAGTACTTTTTTTGGGCGCTTCGATAACTAAATTCTGTATATATATCAATATCACCAACTATCTAGCGACCTTGTCAATATTGGTTCTCCTACCTCGGAGGGATGTAAATGTGTCGAGTAAATCATTAAAACATGGGAATGATCCTTAAAAAATTGATCCCTAATACTCATTGATGATTCTTGATTGGTTTGCTTTGATTCATCTTAGGTTCCCAACTTTAAATCCGTTATCAAGACGATGTTCATCTCCTTGAATTGGAGAATGTTGACATCGAAGTCAAAGCAGGAGGTTATCGAGGAGCCTCTGCATCAGGTAGTAGACTAATGATCGATTTTCCTTCCACTCTCCTCAGTCAAAGTCAAGGAGATACTCGAATTGAGTTATTCTAAACATCTCCCTCCTAACAGGGGACTTGTTCAATTCATCCTTAAAATTAGTTAGAAATTTTATTGAGCACTCGAATGTGACCTTTATATTGGAGTATTGTTGGCAAAGACCACGCCTTTTTGCCGCGGACATGGATTCTGTAGTGGTTGAAAGATAAATAATTAGATTTAAGTAAAACATCATATGTAATTTATCTAATTCAAAAGGGCTGTGTATCATCGATAATACCTCTCATTCATTGATACTCACTGTCGATCGCCGATAATAATTGTCCATCGCCGATAGTGGTTGTGTATCGATGATAGACAGTGAGTATCAATGATGGAGAGTTATTATTGGTGATGGAGAGTTAGTATTGGTGAATGACAATTATTATTTGTGATCGTCACTTCCTGACCTTAAAAAAAAACCTCCCAACATGGGACCACCACACTCTCCACCATCCATACAAACATGATATTCTCATCCCTTTCCGAAACTCTAATTATTCAAAAAGGAAAAGAAAAAAAATACAAAAACACTTTCAACAAAGGATCGCCACATTCTCGATCATACATACACTGTCTACACAACCACCACATCCTCATCCCTTTCAGAAACTCTAACCATTCAAACAACAACAAAACACACAAAAGCAAAAACAAAATAAACGACAAAACAACTAGCAAAGGGATTACCACACCCTTTTCCCTTTTACAAACTCCCGCTATTGTCAGCCACCAGCAAAAACAAAAACAACACATACAAACAATTACCTTTGTGCGTCATAGGTTCTACGTTTCACAATGTGGCCGATTAACTTAAAGAAACCCTACTTCTCGTCCTAGCACTTTGTCGGAGTTTCTCGGGGATTTACTAGAGTTTCTCATCCTTGTTAGGAGTGAGTTTTACGTTTGTGTGGGCTCGTGCTCTTCATGTGGTCTCCTCTTCTGAAGAAGATGAAGAAAGACAGAGAAAAGGCCGAATGACCTTCTTGGCGCAAGGGTCCCACCTTTAGAACTAATGTGAGACTCTCAAGAGACCCATTGGATAGTTTCAAAGGAGATCCTAGCCATCCACGTGAGAAGAGTCTTAATTGAAGGCCATCAGATGAAGTTTGATGGCAGAACTCATTGTCGATGTACCACACCCGTGGGAATAGTCCGGAATAAATTCGCGACTGTGGGCCATACAATAGGTTATTTTTTTTGAAATGACCCTTCTGGGAGTTCACAGCTGTCAGAATAAAGTAGAGGGTTCAGATTGACCAAGGGGTGGCTCCAACCATTGATTTAGTGGGGCTCACTCCCCCTGCACAAAAGGCCCCCTTAACTTCCGTGTTATACTGTTGCCATATGATGGGACAGCTAGGCAGAGGGGCAATTTCATTTAGAAAATGGCCAAACAATACCCACAAAGGCTAGACTTCTGACAAAGGGCCTAACGTCCCAATGATGTCACTAATGAAGTGCTCTTTCCACTAACATCCCCAATACTTACCTTGAGAAATTTCCTACAAGTAGGACCCTGGATGGATAATCAAAACTGTTGGTACGGTAGGCCTCAAAAGTGTATGAGCTGTGCACATAAAATCCTCTTGATTTGACGGTCCTAGTTATATTAAAACAGCACAATTGGAATGCTGGCTGAGGGGACACCATTTTATAATTTACTTCAATATCATTTTCTTGTAGGCTGCTTATTGGGAAGGCTTTGGAAATTTTTTTTTACATTGGTGAGATTTTTAGTGCATAGATGATGGGAAATAAGTAGAGGTTTGGTCTGGGCCGAGTTAGCCCTAGCTTGATATGGTTTGTTTTTGTGCCACCTCAGTTTGAATTTTGGGCCAACCCATGCAGCCCGAGTTTGGTTGCTCTAGAAAAATTTGGTTTGACCCGGGATCGGTTTGGTTGAAAATTTTGAACCGGGTTGAGCCGAGTTCGAATGCATAGCACCTTTTTTTTTTTTTTTGTTTAAATAGAAATAAATTAAAAATTAAAGTTAGAAATAACAAAAAAATAAAATAAAATGCAAAAGTATCTTACTACATGGTGTTTAATATCTTCAAAGGAAGAGTTCACTTCAAAATAGATATGTAAGGGCTTTTTTCAAACAAAAGCACACAAGCTTAACTTTACAACTGAAAGGAAACAATATGCATTCATGTATATGTATCATGTATTATCCACACCGTCCATCCATTTTATGATAATCAATTCCAATACTCAAGTGGATCACACCACAGGAAACAGTGTGCTTAAGATCTTTGAGCCGAATCAAACCAAGCTGAATCAAACCGAACTTCAAGCCAAGCCAAGCCGGTACTATTCTGGTTTAAGCTTTGTTTCTTTTTTTAATCGAGTCGGAGTCTTGGTTTGGTTTGAACTTCTATTTGAATCAATCCCAGCCGAGCTATTTCAAACCAATTTGAGCTGAGCTTTCAAGCTTGCTTGGTTTGTGCCCAGCTCTAGAAATGAGGTCCAAACTCTCAACGTTTTGGATCACTAAACATTTGCTCAGAATTCTGCAGTAGTTTTGAAATGGGCACACATCTGCCATGTATGACATCTCTCACGTTGCCCTCCGTGATGGCTTGGCACCCAAAAATAAGCCGGATCCAACCGGACGCAGCTTGCCTAAGCCCCAGCGACAGGAACTGTGAGGCCCACAGAGGTGCCCATGGCAAATCCACTCAATTCATCAGTTTCACATGACCACAGTATTACTGAAGTTAAAAAATCAGGCAGATCAAAAACTTAGGTGGGCTACACCAAACGAACAATTGGGATTCAACGTCTATCATTGGAAACTTTGGGGGCACAGAAGTTTTGTATCAGGATTATATTTGTGTCAACAGTTTATCTGAGTGGTAGTAACCCTGTGAACGGTTTGGATGGCATATAAATATCATGGTCAGCTGCAGGAAGGTTTCACCGGTTGAAAACGGTTTTCGTTATAACTGCTTTGTATAGTGTGGCCCACCTGAGTTTTGGATCGGCCTGATTTTTGGACCCGTCCAATTTTAGTTTTGTGAAACTGATGGACGGTGTGGATTTGTCATGGGCATTTATGTGGTGCCCATTAGAGTTGTACATGAGCCAAGCTGGCTTGGTTAGCTCGCTCCACCCGGCTCGAACCGGCTCGATTCGAAGGTTGGGTTCGAATCAAGCTGAGTGATTTTTCTAAGCTCGAAATGATTTTCAAGCCGAGCTTGAGCTAACCCAAGCTCGATTCGGCTAACTCAGTTGCAAAAGTATATTTTGCAGTCCCACATCAGAAGTGAGCAAAGAAATGAGAGGTGAAACTCGCTATAAGAGTAAGTGGGGTGGTGTAAATGGGCTTTGGCCCAATTTTAAATAGTTTTAGGCTAGACTTTGGGTTGGGCTTATTTAAAGTGTTTTTTTTTTTTTTTTTTTTTTTTTTTTTTTTTTGGGCTTGAATTCGGCTTGAAAGCTCGGTCAAGCCAGCTTGAACATGGCAGTCCAGCTTGAAGGCTGAGCCGAACACGAGCCAAGGTGATCATTGAATGAGCCTAGCTCGTATAGGCAAAGCTCAACTCGACTCAGCTCGTGTACATGTCTAGTGCCCATATAGCTTCCAACTGGAGGAACTTTCTATAGTTAAGGATTAGATATCATATATCACGAATTGGAGCTTTGCACTTAAATTTTTTAGGCTTTGGATTGTGAGGAGCGGATTAGGTGAGACCCCAAGACGGGTGCGGCTCCTTTCGTGGAGTTACCACTGGGGCCCACCTTAACGTATGTTTTATGTATCCACTCTGTCCATTCGTTTTTGCGTATCATTTTAGGGCATTAACCAAAAAATTAATCAAATGCAATTATTAGGTGGACCATACCATAAGAAACAGTAGTGATTCACCATGCTACCATTAAAAACGTCTTAGAGAGAATCTTACTTTTTGTAGTGTTTATTTACCATCCAATCTGTTGATAAGGTCACATTATCCTAGATGAAGGGAAAAAAACAAATATCATCTTGATCCAAAACTTGTGTGGCCCATTAATGGTCAATTACCACGGTTTATTATGGTATGGCTCACCTAATGATTGGATATACCTCTTTTTCGCATAATGTCATAAAATGATATGGAAAAACATATGAACGGCGTGGATACATAATACATACATCAAGGCGGGCCCACGATAACCCCATGGTAGGGGCCTCACCGTCTTGCATGAGGTTGAGATCTCACCCAAACTGCTCTCTTGGAATGTGGTGCATAGCTTTCAATCATATGACACATGCTGACTAGGTTGTTTAAGTTTTACGAGAGCGGATTAGGTGAGACCCGGGCTCACCTAATGCGGCCCTTACCATGAGGTTACCATGGGGCCCACCTTGATATATGTATTATGTATCCACTATGTACATCCATTTTTCCCGATCATCTTAGGGCATTATCCCAAAAATGAAGCAGAGACCATTACCAGGTGGACCATACCATAAGAAACAGTGGTGATTGACCATCCTACCATTAAAAACTTCTTAGGGCGCACCTTCATATTTCCGTACTGTTTATTTACCATCCAATCTGTTGATAAGGTCACATGAGCCTGGATGAAAGGAAAAAACAAATATCAGATTCATCCAAAACTTGTGTGGCCCATTAATGGTCAAACACCACTGTTTCCTATGTTATGGTCCACCTGATGATTGGATCTGCTTCCTTCTTTTTGTATAATCCCCTAAACTGATCTGGAAAAATGGATGAACGGCGTGGATACATAATACATATATCAAGGTGGGCCCCATGGTAACCCATGGTAAGGGCCGCACTGTCTTGGGTGAGGCCGGGATCTCACCTAATCCGATATCAAGTTTTGCGTTGAGTGGCAGCGCAACATGATGGATGCATGCATGCAGCACATAGGCCCCACGACAGCTTGCTACCAGTCAAGCCTCCCAATTCTTTTCTCTTGGACGCATCTGGCACTTACGCAGTCTAATCGATCCATCGATCCATCTAAACTATGCATGAAGTTTATAAAGCTTCTTATGAGCTATTATGTAAACAGAACACTGATTGCATGATCCAATCCATCCATGCCAACCCACGATTGGATGGTTAGGATTTTGTAACAAAACTGACTGTTAAGAATTACAAGCAATCTGTGATGGGATCCAGATATAGGTTGGTCAAATTGTTTATTGGATCGATTTTTGTGTAAATGATCTGGTCCGTCCAAATTAAAGGCTAACGAATAGATAGTTGCAGTTGTCAGATTAGAGCGATATTTCTAAATGGACGATGCAAAATGAGGTCCATAGTCTCAATGGTCTGGATCGCCACACATTTGGCTACAGAAGCACTCGATAAAAGCAAGACAGAATTGTATAGTATTTCCTCTTGTGAATTGCGCACTCTTGCTGCACATTCGGGGGAAAAGCGGATTGCCTGTTACCCGGGCACAGAGATATACCGCTGTGCCGGGGCTGTGTGGGCCTGCAAAGATGTCCGTGACAAATCCTCTCCGTCCACCTGTTTCGCAAGACCACAATAGGACTGGATTCTAAAAATAAAGCAGATCCAAAACTCATGTGGGCCATACCACACGGAGCAGTGGGGATTGAACGCCAGAGGGGGTTGTGTGACAGAAGTTTTGTACCACTAAGGAATATTTCAATCATTTCTATTCTATTCCAATTAAGATTTGTACTTGAAAGAAAATTTTACTATTTTAGGTAACTAAGAGTTTTGCTCTTTTAGGTAACTTACAAACAAATTAAGAAATTAAGCTCAAGAAATGTTTTTCTATTTTGGGGTTTTTTCGCATTAGGTTTTGAGTTTTCTTTATCAATAGTGTGATTGAGAAATTATACTTACATTATACAATAAAATATTCGAGTTGAGAGGCTTCGACTTCATCTTCATCTAGTTTTTCTTCTATTCTAGTCAAAGTTTTTATTTTTTATTTTTTATTTTTTTAGTTTTTTGAGTTTTCCATGTTAGGCTAATGTCTTAAATAGGGTTACGATGTGAACCTTTAGTTTAATTATGATACTCTAGTTCTTTTTATTCAAGTTATGGTTTGATTGATGAACAATTAGTTGATTTTGGTTTGAATAAAGATATATTTTTCGTTTATTTTGATCAATTGTCGACTCTGAGTACATTGGATGCTTAGGAAGGCTAAGAGTGTTTGCTTATCTATTTTATAAAAGATTGATCTTTAAAATTCATTGATCTATCGTTGTCTATGAGCACGATGGATGCTTTGAAATTTCTGTGATTAGTAACTTGGTACTTCATGTGGGAACTTAATCAATTAAAGTTCATATTTGTTTTGTTTTGTTGAAATCTGAATTAATTGCTCTATCATCCGGCTGGATATGATAGGATTTTGATTCCAATTGTGTTATCTGATTGAATCAAGTGAATTAGAGATTGTGAATAACTAAAAGTGGATCCTTGGGGCTCTAGCTGTTGTCTGATATTGAATTTCTCCTATTTAAAATTGTGTATTCCTCCTTTCATCATTACTTCTAGATTAATTCATATTAGTTTTAGTTCTCTAGTGTATTCAGATTTGTAATTCTCTTATTCCATAATCTTTAAGGACGATCTCAGTCTAATCGAGTTATTACTACATCGCGACATTTAGGTTTTAGGATATATTTTATTTTGGTGTTTAGGATATGATTTTCCCTTTTTTGAATTTATTAACTCGGTTATGTTTTTTTTTCCTGTTTTGTAGGATCTCCCTAACCGAGGTCTTCATCTCGGGTACCATCTTTCTAACTTGTTATTTTTATTTGCATTTTTAGTATTTTTTTTTTCATTTTAGAATTTAGATTAATTTCTGTGTGTTCATGCTAGTGTGGACACATGATAAGACCAATAAAATTTTAAGAGATAGGATTTTAGTTGAAGGACTCACAAATCATCGTGTCAGAAAACATGATGTTTTCATGTAAATCACCTGGAGCTATGAATGAGAATCAACCGAATTTGCAAAACCAACTAGTCCAAACTGAACATGATAAGAACGTAGTGAACAAAAACAATGATTCGCTGGTTAGGACGATGTGTGACTATCTTCAACCAACCAGAACAAGCACGCCTTCTTACATGGTTTTTCCAACCAATGTAGGAAACATCGATTTCAAACTGGGGCTGATACAGTTACTCTCGAAATTTTATGGCTTAAATTCTGAGAACCTGTATCTATACTTAAAAGAATTTGATGAGATTGTGGCTATCTTGCATTTTAACGTCTTTGAAGACATAATCAAACTAAAATCGTTTTCATTCTCTTTGAAAGAGAAAGCCAAGTCATAGCTTCACTCCTTGAGGTCGAGATCAATTGGGACACGGGCAAAAATGACCTGGGAGTTCCTTAAAATGTTCTTCCCGATGCATAAGACAAACACCTTAAGACACACTACCATAAAAATGACTTTCCCTGACGGCCCCGCCTTTTTTGCCGATGGCTTTTGGCCGTCGGAATTTCCAACGGTTGAAAGCCGTCGAAAAATGGTGTAAATCAGCCGTTGGCGAATCCCACTACAAAATGACTTTTCCCGATGGTCCCGCCTTTTTTCGCCGACGGATTTTAGCCATCGGCGAATGGTGTAATTAGCGGTCGGCGAATCCCACTACAAAATGACTTTTCTCGACGGCCCCGTCGACCCTTCTTGGGTGCAACACCGTCGGCGACCCTTCTTGGGTGCTTACCGTTGATTGTGGTATGGTCCACTTGCAAGTTAGATATGCCTTATATTTTGAATCCCTTGCTAGAATAATCTTTCAAAATGGATGGACGGAGTGGATAAACCACATTCATCACTATGGGCCCCACGATCCCACCGACTGGATTATCAGTCTCTTACCTGTCTCCTCCGCCCCAGATGTGGTTTGGTTAGTGACGCTAACACTAGCAACGTGGATAGTTTTGGTGCTCTGTGGGCCCCGCCATGATGTATGTGTTTTATCCACTCGGTTCATTCTTTTTTTAGATCATTTTAAGGCTTGATCTTAAAAATGAGGCAGATATAAATCTCGGGTGGATCACACCACAGGAAAACAGTAGTGATTGAATTTCCACCATTAAAAACCTCCTAAGGCTCACTGTAATGTTTATTTGACATCCAACCTATTGGTTAGGTCAAACAGACCTAGATGAAGGGAAAAAAACAAACATCAGCTTGATCCAAAACTTGTGTGGACCCCAAGAAGCTTTTAATGGTGGGAGTTCAATCAACACTGTTTCTTATGATGTGGTCCACTTGAGATTGGGATTTATGTCATTTTTGGGTTCATACCATAAAATGATCTGTAAAAATGGATGGACAGCCTGGATGAAATACATACATTATGGTGGGTCTTATAGAGCATCAACCAGGGTCATTAGCCAAACCGCATCCGTCCCGGTCGGGGTATAGCCCATTTCGTTGGCTGTTACCTGCGTAACATCACCGGTGTTTCCCCTGCCATGGGGCCCACCTTGATTATGCATTGTATATCTACACTGTCCATCTGTTTCTACATATCATTTTAGTAAGGGGTCTCAAAACTTAAGTAGATCCAAATCTCAGGTGGACCGTAACATAGTAAACAGTGGTGATCGAGTGCCTCACCATTAAAAATTCCAAAAGGCACATCATAAGGTTTTCATAATGTTTATTTGCCATCCAACCCGTTGATAATGTAAAAAAGATCTAGATGAAGGGAAAATAAGAATATCAGCTCGATCCAAAATTTTTGTGGCTCATAAAAAGTTTTTAATGGTCATTCATCACCGTTTCTAGTGGTATGGTTCACCTAAGATTTGGATCTTCTTAAGATTTCGAATGGTGTCCTAAAATGATATAGGAAAATAGATGGATGGAGTGGAATTTACAAAAAAATACATTAAGGTGGGCCCCACACGGTTAAGATAACACCTACTATGTTATTACTCAATCACAAGTTTTGTTACAGTGGTGGACATTCAATCACTATTGGTTTCCTGCGGTGTGGTCCACCTGAGATTTAGATGTGGTTAAGTTTTTCTATAAATCCATAAAATAATATTTAACAATTAATAGATGGTATGGATAGAACAAATAAATCATGGTGGGCACCAAGCAGCACGTGGTAGTATCAACCCATCTAATGGTGTGAAATGTATACGGATTTGAACGAAAATCCAATTTTTTTATGGGTTCAAGTGCTAAAATGATCTTGAGAAATGGATGAATGGTGCGGACAAAACACATACATCATGGTGGGGTCCACATAGTACTGAACACTAGTCACCTGGCCAGTGGCAACGGGTGCAAATTAGGTGTTACCAGCATAATAGTTTGGTGGGTGTTACCCTTACTATGGGGCCCACTTTGATGATTTTCTGTATATCTACGCTGTCCATCCGTTTCTACAGACAATTTTAGGATGAGGTACCAAAACTAATGCAGATCCAAATCTCAGGTGGACCACACCACAGGAAACAATGGTGATTGAGTGCCTCACCATTAAAAATTCCAAAGGGCCCACAACAACGTTTTATTAATGTTTATGTGAAATCCAACCTGTTAATAATGTTAAGAAGATCTGGATGAAGGCAAACTAAAATGATCAGAAGATCTGGATGAAGGCAAACTAAAATGATCAGATTGATCCAAAACTTTTGTTGCCCACAAAAGTTATTGATGGCAATTCATCAATTTTTCTAGTGGTATGGTCTATCTGAGATTTGGATTTTCTTAAGGTTTGAGATCCCGTCCTATAATGAGATGAGAAAATAGATGGATGGCATGAATATATAACAAATAGATTAAGGTGGGCGCCACACGGTTAGGAAAACACCCACTAAGGAGTTGACCGAGTAACAACTGATCCACTCTCCATTCCATACCGATGCAATTGGCGAGTGACCCTGCTCGGTGCTCTGTGGGCCCACAATCATGTGTGTTTCATCCATGTCGTCCATCCGTTTTTCCAGATCATTTTATGATATGAGCCCAAAAATGAGGACAATTTAAATCTCAAGTGGACCACATCACAGTAAACAATGTTAATTGAACGTTCACCACTAAAAACTTGTTGGGGCTAAAGAAGTTTTGGATCAACTTGATATTTGTTTTTTCCCTTCATCCAGGTCCAAATGACCTAATCAACAGTTTGGATGTCAAATAAACATTATAGTGGGCCCTAGGAGGATTTTAATGGTGGACGTTCAATCATTATTGTTTTCCTATAGTGTGGTCTACCTGAGATTTATATCTGCATCATTTATGGGATCCATCTGTAAAATGATTTGGAAAAATGGTTGTACGGTGTGGATAAAACACATGCATCATGGTGGGGCACACAGAGCACCGACCACTAGCCACCTGGCTAGTGGCAGCGTGGATGGAGGGAAACCAAAATTCCCAAATTGGCTACCCCGCCCTTGGGGCAAATATCTGGTAGTCCCCCCCCCCCCCCCCCCCCCCTCTATCTCATTGCGCCCCAAACTCCTCTACCTCTGCCCTGATTCCATCGCCGACGAGGCTAAGATCGATGATCGATGGCTCATCGATCCCAAGCTCCTCTACCTCCACCCCAAGATAAGGCGGCCATGCCAAGGTCTACGAGGCCATGTAATCTCTCTAACCTCTGTGTGTGTGTGTGTGTGTGTGTGTGTGTGTGTGTGTGTGTGTGTGTGTGTGTGTGTGTGTGTGTGTGTGTGTTCCACTATCTTTTTGGATGAAAGAGTGGAGATAGCACAAAAATCATGGTGGGCCCAAGAGTTTTCAACGGCGACATCAATCCCATTGATTCATGCGATGTGGCCCACTTGAGTTTTGGATGTAGTGTATCATGCCAACTCATGGAGAAATTTATGGGAAGTGTGGGAGTGCGAAGGATGCCTCTCACGTGTTTGATGGAATGCCTGTACAGCACATGGATTTGGCATTTGATGATAAGTGGGTTTGTTATTTATATGGTGATTTCGTTGGAATTTTGCTTTGTTTGGGATCTAGATTTATCTGTTTTGGTGAAAAAGGGGTTTGATTAGATTTATTAGGATCTTTTTTTTTTTTTTGCTAAGGATAATTATCTTTTTTTTTGTGGAATTGTTACCCGTAAGTCATTTTGGTAAAACATGCGGCCTTTCATTGGTAAGCTGATGCTTGTTGGATTATGATAATGCTACTTCTCATTTAATTTTGGAGCCTTTTCTTCTTATTCTTCTCTCTCTCTCTCTCTCTCTCTCTCTCTCTCTCTCTGTTTAACAATTGTAGTATTTGTATTTGTAAGCAGCCAATGCATTTGCTTACACATAAACTTAGACAATCATGAAAGGGGTAGGCCGAGATCTTCACACAAACTTCAATGCTCGTTTTAAATGAGACGCTCTAAAGGTATGATTTTTTCCCCTTATTTTTCTTTATGGGGTGTGCCTGAAATAGATTTCTAACAGTTCTCGACTCAACTCATTTTTCAGCTGGCAATGGTGAAGAATTAATGACTGGCTGAGAAGTAGGTTAAATTAGTGGATAGAGCCATATTCATTGAGCCATCTATGTACTGTTTTCAGCCTCCAGACAAGTCACCCTACATAACTGCAATTATAAACCATGATTTGTGGGCAAACCTAATTGGCTTTCTAGTTCCTTATGCACCTTCTCTTGATTTCCAGGATAGCAAATATAGGATTCCATTGCTTGTCTTTTTCATAACAATATGGAAGCTTCGAGATTCCTCTAATACATTGTTTAGATGGTTGTTTGGGCTATAACTCAAATATGCGAAATCTATATGGCTGTATGGAGTGAGGATTTGTGTAAAAATTGGTGAAAGATTTTTCTACTTTGTGTTTCTAGTGTAAAAATTAGTGAATTTTGAGATAGGGATCACTAAGCTTTGATCAATGGACCATGTCAAGGGTATAGATGGTCAGATAAGACCCACACACTGTTTGGTGGACCCCACAGAGATGGGCCTCACAAGATCTATTAGCACGGATTTTCAGTTTTCAAGTTGTGCAGAAATTGGTCGGGCCCATTTTTGGGTCCAATTCATGATCACATGGGGTCCACTTTGGGCAAGAGGATGTGACCTTTTGATAGCCCTATCTATGGGCATCAAAACCCCTAAGGTGGGGCCCGTTGAAAGTGTGCATGGAATTTATGGTGCAAGGCCCAATATGGGTACTTGGAATTTTTGCACAGTTTCTGCACAACTATTGCTAGCTCCATTTTGGGCGTTGCTCACCGATCACATGGGATCCACTTTAGGGGTGTAGGAGGTCATTTATACTCTTACTTATGAGGGCTACAAAACCTCAGTGGTGGTTAACCAAATGGGTATTTGTAGGGTCTGCCACAAGGGTCTAAAAATGAAGGTTTGCCCCAAAAAACAGGATTTTCAGAACTAGTGTGATTTGCTAAGAGTTTTTTTCATCTGTTTATGCGTAAAATGACATGATTTGTCCATCTTAACTTTCTTGGATGTTCCGTCCATCTTAACTTGTATTTGAGCTTTTCTGCTTCCTCTCATGGTTTTTTTTTTTTTTTATTTACTAGGTGCTAACATCCTTTAAGAAAAAATGTCTAAACTCTAATTGAAATTATGTTATATCAATCAATATTGAATGTGCATCCATGTGTAATTGGGATGTGGAATTCAGTTCGGGAATGGGAACATGCATGTCCGGGAGTCTTCTAACTTCCCCATCTTTTTAAGAAATTGTTGAGATTTGAGGTGCTTTTGCAATAACCAGTTGATTATAGCCTACAGGTGTCTACACTCCAGAAAGTCTTTTTGCTAATTCTTTTTTTTTAATGATTTCATTTCATAATTTATTGCTTTGATTGATGTTCATAACCAGGGCTTCACGTGAATGACTCCATACAGCTTAGGGAGGGCCTCATGTATTTGTCGAAAATGGCGGTATGCTATTTGCCATCTGGTCTTTTGGCGCAGCGCATACCTAGAAGCTTGGTTCCAAAAATGAAGCAGATACAAATTTCAAGTGGAGCTATTTGTTTACAAGTCCAATTTGAAAGCGATCCAATTGCCATGAAGCGTAGTTCATCAATATGAATACCGAGAAAGGTAATTACTGATTTTCCGCTTAACCAAACTGATTTTCCCATTCATTTCAATGAAGAATCCAGATGCAGCCTATGTGATTCATGAAAGAGTTTTCAGTTCTTATTCCGAGAACCCAAGCTGTATTATGACTGGAGGTTACAATATGCACATCATTTTGAGTTGGTTTGGTTACATTTGGTTCCCATATGTGAATTATAGGAATCTTCTCTTGCCTTTTGTGGTCCACATTGTATTTCTAGTTTAATGATGGAAGGGACTTTTGCTTGTCGAACTATTTAGTCTAATCTAAGATGTGTTCTTTAGCATCACGAGAATAAGGGGCAGCTTTCTAAAAAAAAACTTCTTAACCAATTGTAACTTTTAAAGATCAAAACTTCTTTAGCATCACTATGCTTCCTATACCCATTTCTGTTCTCATTGTAACTTTTAAAGATCACAAGATCAGCTTGCATGGAAATATCTTGCTTGATCATACTGTCAAATGTTCTCACCTCTTAGTTGTTGTCGTGTTTTGTAATATGCAGGAGAAAGTGTAGCTGTACATGATGAGCTTTAGAAGGTAAAATAGCAAACATGACACACTGTATTGACTTGCATAAACCCATCTGTTTTTACCCATAACTAGATCGTGCCACTCTACGTGGCACAGTTGCACGTGCACTGCCACCTTATAAACTGATTACAACTATGAAATTGTAAGGAAATAGAGATTATGGGGCTTGTAGCTTGCTTGGTTTGTTAGGCTAGTCTATATGATTTCTTTGTGTCATCTAATTGGATTGTGTTGTAACTACAAGGAGAAGGTCTTGTTTCAGGGCACTACCCTACAATCACTTTCAACAAGGGTCAGTACTGGATACCTACACCTTCTCAGATCCTCATCGGCCCTACACAGTTCTCATGTCTTGTCTGCTTCAAGACCTCCAACAGATACAACAACATGCAGGTATGTATGTGGGTAAAAAAAAATTAGTACCATGATACAAGATTTGATTGCACTTTGTTATCTATTTTTATTTTTTCCTTGGTTTTTATTTATTATGATTATTTTTATTTTCTTCTTCCTCTGTGACTGTGTTCTTTGTTCTTTTAAATATGGGTTGTTGGTTTTGGAAGTTAAATGCATATGGTCATTATGAGACTGAGATTAGGTACCCGTTTTCATGTATTTGATTGAACATAGGCAATGTTCCTACTGCTTTTGGGTACTTTGGAGTGTGTTTTTGGGCATTGGCAAGCTTGTACAACCGAAGTTTTTATCAATTTTTTTTCCAGGGTTCAGGTGATTTTTCAAAGAGAAGCACTCTCAAGCCTAAATGTAGATTATTTTGGTAGGTCATGTGTGTGCATATATTTGTATGAATTTGTTCATTTGCCTATGCACATAATTTGATAACCTATCATCTCATGTTATACTTGTTTTGTTGCCCCGTTTGGAAACTAGAATTATCAATTTATGTAGTTGCAGCAGAATAGGTAACAAAGAACTCGATTAGATATTGCATCTGACAGTACATCTACAATGTAATAAACTGCAGACTATTTCTGATTTTGATTGTGAACTGTTTTTGTATTTTTTATGGTGGTGGTCACAAGTAGGATGTAAATTAATCTTTCTTAATTGTCATTGAGGGCAACATAATGGTGGTTACAGATTGTTTATCCTATAAAATGGATCTTCTACTGCTTAGAAATTTCTTTTCATCTCTTTCTAAATCCACCTTTATATGATGTTTATTTATTTTCACTTTTCTCCTGCAGGTTTTCAACAACTGAGCTGTTGATGTTTGAGCTTAATGGCCACAGCAACAGATGGCTGGCACATTCTCTTATGAATCAGCTGTTGATGTTAGGAGATGAGGAAAAATGATTGCTTGGCATTCATTTTTCGGAGCACATTTATCTTCTAATGTCAACAATCAATCCATAAGAGCGCCAATTATTTGTTGTTGTCGCCATGCTTAAATGCTGATGGTTTTTTTTATATATGCTAAAGCAATGCCGATGGTCATGAACCGTCGGAATTTGCAAGGGCTCATCGCCGTCGGAATTTGTGACGGCTTGAACCGTCGAAATTACTAACAGCTCATCACTGTCGGAATTTCCGATGGTCGACCGACGGCTTATCGCCTTCGGAATTTCCGACGGCCGATCGACCTCGTTCCACGTTCCACCCACTCCGAAGAGCGACTACTGTTGAACTTCTTAAGCAAGCCCTCATGGCGAGCTCTTCAATGAATTTCATTCTTAATTCAGCCGTCGGGAATTCCTACGGCCCATAACCATCGGAAAGAACCTTTCCCGACGGCCCATCCAACGGCCAAAAGTCATCGGCAAAGCCGTCGTGAAAAGTCATTTTTCTAGTAGTGATTATCATGAATTTTTCTATAAGAGGGTGAAACATTGTTTCAATGTTGGGAGAGATTTAAAGAACTCCTACTTGCCTTCTCACATCATGGCTACGAAACATGGCGAGTCATTAACTTTTTTCTTTTATGATGAATTGGGCTCACCCATATGCCAGTTTGTAGAGATGATGTGTCATGACATGTTCATGGAAAAAGATCCCAATGATGCCTGAGACTATTTTGAGATGTTATCTGAGAACGCCTAATCACGGGACATATCAATCGAGGGCGATAAAACCAGGACGCTTCATCCCAAAGAGAGAGGAATACATTTCCACGCGAGGAAGATGATGTGAATGCAAGGTTAGCCGATCTCACACGTAAGGTCAAAGACATGAAACTTATGAAAGTGGATGTGGTTCAGCCCGAGACTGTTGAAAAAGTTTGTGGCATATATATGTGCGAGCAATGAACACTTGACACATGATTGTCCCACAATTCCCATATTCAAAGGAGTGTTGCATGAGCAAGATAATGCCACAAACGCTTACCAATAGCCATTTAGTGCTCCATTGTTAAACATGTATTATCCCGATTGGTGGAACCACCCAAATTTAAGTTGGAGGAGCATACCAATAAAAAATGCAAATACTAACCCCCGAAGGCCATCTATGGTGTTCCCACTTAAATCTACCCTTGAGGAAATGTTGGGAGCATTCGTGTAGGTTCAAGCTCAATACAACCAAAACAACTCTTAGAAATTGGACGGATTCATTAAAGAGAAATCGTAAATTAATTAAAGAACCTCACAAGTTATCGATGAGCCAAAAACATCGGTTGTAAGAATTGAATCAAATTTTAGTGTTAGGGAGAAAGGAACCTTCCCAGCCCAACCTTAGCCTAACCCAAAAGCACAATGTGAAATAAGTGATTCCAATCCTCGCAACCAACATATAGAGCATGTTAAATCCATCACCATTCTTAGGAGTGGAAAAGTAATTGGAAAAGATATTCTGAAGAAGGTTGAAAATCCAAGGATTTGGAAAAACCCAAGGGAGATGATGGATCTAATAATGTCCCGTAAGTTTTAGAGCTGGAGAGTGAATATATATAAGCCTATTGCTCCTTTTCCTCAAAGGTTGATTCCACCCAAACCTCAGGGCGACAACCAAGACATATTGGAGGTTTTTAAACAGGTGAAAATCAACATTTTATTGTTGGATGTTATAAAAAAATTCCCTCATATGCCAAATTCTTGAAAGATCTATGTACAGTGAAGCGCAAGCATTACGTACAACAGAGGGCCTTTTTGAATGAGCAAGTGAGTGCAATCATTAATAACAAGACTCCCCAAAATATGAAGATCCTGGTAGCCTAACCATATCGTGTATCATTGAAAACTACCGGATTGATCAAGCTCTTTTAGAATTGGGGGTAAGTGTGAACCTTAGACGTTTCTCGGTATATGAATAACTTGGGTTTGGTGGATTAAAACACACTGAAACAACATTACAATTGGCGGATCACTCAATTAGAATACCAAGAGAAGTGGTTAAAGATGTGTTTGTCTAAGTTGATAAATTCTACTACCCATGAATTTTACTGTCTTAGACACACAGCTGGTTATAAATGTGAGCACCCACATACTTATTATTTTAGGCCAACCATTCTTGGCCACTTCAAATCCTATAATCAATTGTCGAAATGGGGTTATGAAGCTATCTTTTGGGAATATGACGCTTGAGTTGAACATTTTCAACATGACCAAACAGCAAGGGAATGTTGATGAGGAGGTCAACGAGATAAACATGATTGATTCCTTTGTGGACAATGAGCACCCACCAAATCAAATTTTTGACATCTTGGAAGTGTGCTTGGCTCAGTTTGCCGATTGTGATGACCCCATGATTAGGGACATAGTGAATGCCTTATGGGAGACTACCCCGATGCTTGAGAAGTTCTCTTCTGTTTACACAACAAAATTACTTCTGTGTACATGAGAAGAACAAGAGTAATATTCTAACATTCTATAAGACAAAGAGAGATACATTCATTATTCCATTCATTTTATTCATTGTAATGGGGTTCTTTTACATTCCATTAATACATCCTTTAATTCTAAAACAGAATACTCTGAGTACAAGTTCAATCTGCTTATAGATTTCGGCAGACCTTCACTCATTCTTTCTTCTTTCATTCTGTCGAAATGACAGAAGAATAGATTTTAGGAGAGCCAAATTGGGATTGCTCTCTTTTCTTCTTTTACGCCATTGCTTTAATCCAGCTGAAATCTTTAAGAGTCTTGACTTTTGAAAGGGGAACGGGAGCAAAATTATAAAGACATGCTCCTAACATCTTTCACAAAAGATCAAAACTTTGTGCTGAAATTGCCTTCGAAGACCTTTTACGCGACCCAAGTAAAAGCTATAGTGTTACATGGGTTGTGTAAACACTTTACTTTGCACAATCTTTGTCTTTTGCCCTTTGATCTTTATTTTGGCAGAGTTTCTTCGTCGTTTTTCTTCGATTCTCAGGGTCCACAACTTGTGCGTTTAACCCGAGAAGAAGGAGATGCACAAGGCAACTCTTTATACCTTTGAAGTCGCTGGAGGAGCTCTGAAAGTCTGAACTTTGGAAGCGAATGCACAAATGAGGACCCCAAGGGGTTATTTATAGGCTTCTGGGACAAATCTAGTGGAACAACAATTTGCATGATATACCTTTTACGCGGGTGGCGTAAACACCAGAACTTTTATGCGACCCGCGTAAAAGGTTTATCAAGTGCACTTGTTTACTATTCTCTGCCAACTATTCCTCTTTTTTCCTTTTCTTTCCAAACTTTCTTTCTTCCATTTTCTTTCTTATTTTATGCCTCAATAGATGCCCTCATTCGATCTGTTTCAAAACAATGCCTTGAATTGAAGCTGATTAAATCTTTCTGCAAACAATCCTTCCTAGAAAGTTTTACGTGACCCACGTAAAAGCCCTTGCCTTTACGCAGGTCAGCGACCTACCTATATAAAGGGGTCCCGCCCTTTACTTCTTCACTTCTCATTTTGCTTCGAAGCCCTGCTACGTCGGAACCCTTTTACGCGACCCGCGTAAAATCTTTTAATTCCATGTGGTCCGCGTAAATAATCTTAGGACTGATTTTTTCTAATTTCCGAAACTCTACCCAAAATTTTCTAAGTCCTTCAGATCTTCACACTTCTCTTTCAAAGATATAACTTTGCACTTTTTTTCAATCTGTAATTCATATATGACTTGGAATTTTCTCAACTTATAATCTTTCCAAGCTTCTCATACTTAGATTTTTCTAACTCTTTCATTCTTTCTCTAAACAGATGGGTCTTCGTCGGAATCTTATTAAGACTTTCTCCTCATCTAATTAATCCAGCAACTCTCCTTCTCCTTCTCCATCCTTAAAGAAGAAAAGGAGTAAAATGCCTCTGAAAAGAACCCAGAGTCAACCATCTCCCACTCCATCTTGTCAAAGGCGAACTTAAAGCTAAAATATTGCTGTCATTGAAGTTCCTACTGGCCCTTCTCAACCTCTTCGTCCTGTCACAAATCCTCCAACCAAGAGGTCAAACATAGCTGTAAGCTACCCAAGCTTGTTCTGTCAACCTCACTCCCCAGAATTGAACTTTCAAGAAAATATTAGCAAGCTCTCATCAGATGTGATGCTGGCCATAGCGGCTGGTGAGATTGAAAGACCACCCCGAACGGGTAAGAAATCTCAATGGAATGATTGGGTAAAGACAACTCGCCACATTTTCTCTGATAATCCCCAAGTCCCTTCTCAAGAAGCCAGTCCACCCCCATCTCGTCGCAAGAAGAGGAGAAGAAAGAGTAAGAACGAACAGTTGCAGGATAAAATTCGGGAGCATAAGAAGCCAAAGTTGCCAAACTACTAGATCACAGTCAGATCTGTGCAACCACATAATATTGCCTTTCGCAATCCATACAAGGATGAGCTGAAGATTATCGGTCTGATAGTCCATCGTCATCAGTCGATGCTTCACCTGGAGCCCACTGATATGGCCATTCGAAATCGCATCCTTTTTTATTTACATCGGATAAACCAAGAGACACTACAAGAAATTCCATTTTTACCGACGAATGATTTCGTCGGTAATCAGTAAAATTTCGTCGGGAAATCTTTTTCCCGACGAAATAATTCGCGGCTAACATCGTCGCAGAAAGGCCATCGGTAAAGGTTTTTACCGACGAAATAATTTTTCGTAGGTAATAATTACACCATTACTGATGAAAATATTCGTCGGGAAAACATATGAATGTTTGTCGGGAATGAAAATGATATGTCGGTGAAAAAACTTTTACCGACGAAATAATTCGTAGGAAAAAACATGTTAAAACTTTTACCGACGAAATATTTCGTAGGTAAAAACTTGTTGAAACTTTTACCGACGAATTATTCCGTCGGTAAAAGTATGAAAAACGTTTTACCGACGAAATATTTCGTCGGTAAAACGATTTTAAATACTTTTACCTACGAAATATTTCGTCGGTAATAGTTTTCCCTGTCTCGGTTTCATTTGTTTTCAAAATTCAGGAAAATTCCTGATATACACCTGTAAAAAAACCTATACATTTTGAATCCTATTCACATCCACAACCATACAAATAAACAAAAACTACATCATCCATACATAAATAATCCATTCCACATCCACAAACAAACAATATTCATCCACACATAAATACATACAAGTTAAAAGTCGTATATTAAAAAAAATAATCAGGAAGATGAAGGCGGAGGTGGCGGAGGTGGCGGGGCATCGGCGCCAAGGCGTGCAGCGAGAGCCTGAAACATCTCCTGCATCCGTCGCTCATGCTCCTGCCGTAACTCCTCAATCCTCCTCTCCTGCTCCTCCCGTCGCCTCTCCTCCTCCTCCCTCTGCCTCTCTAGATGCTCCCGAATCCCATCGACGATGACCCGTAGCTGCTGAACCTCTCTCTCTGCGATGTCAGCTCGGCGTTGAGCGCTCTCACCAGCTACGGATCGGCTGGAGCCAGCTCTAGTTTGTGCCATGAGATTAGCACCATGGCCAAGCCCACGCACATATCCAGAACGGGTGCCAAGCACCTCGCTCAGGATTTCTGGCTCACTCCGCTGACTACCATCGGGAGTGGGCTGACTACGTATGGTGTCCATCGCCGCCTGTAATGAAAAGATATGAAATTTCATAAAAAATGACATGAATGACATTATTATCAATCAATGCGCAATTAAATTTTACAAAGTAAAGATTTTTACCCAATGCTCACTGGCTCTAGGATGAACCTAAGATCCCATCGCCTGCCGACAGTGAGTCCCTCTGTAGAGGTCTACTGGTCCAGGCTCCTGGCCGGTGATGGAATCCCACTGCGTAATCGAAAGGAAAAAAGACTTATAATAAATGCCAATCAAAATAATATATTAACTTAATAATCATCAATAATTTCTTACCATGTCGTAACGATGTCGTACAAATGACTTTGAACCAGCTACGTGGTTCACTTGTAACTTTTCCCTGTTCGCAGAATTTATTCTACTCCTTTTCTGAACACATTATACAAAATACATTTCTATTAATTGCGAAATTAATTGCGAATTTAATTGTTACCGTAAGATATCGTACATGTAAATATTACCTGAAAAGCCTCCGACGAAAATCTCTCGCAGAGTATCCGCCAGTCGTCTGTACTAACGTGTGGCGGTGCGGACAGTACGGCCTCATCGTGTGTCCTGCACCGCTTGTACCGCTGGTGCAACTCTCCGCGGTACTCCTTGAACCGCTCCCTAATCATGTCGTCGACGGCATGAGAAATGTAGGGAACATTCAAATCGAATTCAAATTTATCCTGCAGTTTCGTAAATAATAAATTAAGGCAATAAACTTATTAACAATAGGACTTAACCGTAAATGAACTTTCACAAAAGAAAATTTCAATTTACTAAACTTTACCTGAAGGCGCTAACGGATGAGCTGTCGCACATCATCTGTCACGTCAGTCCAACGGGGGGTGGTGGCGGGGATCAGAGATCGGCATAGGACACCGACCTCAGACGTAAACAATCTGGCACTGTCCCCAACAGGTCTAAGGCAGTCCTGTGGGAACTCTACCGCCACCCTACCCTCACGCGTAAGTCGCTCTAAAACTAACCCACGCGTGGGTCCACGTCCTCGTCGGCTGGTAGAAGATGCTGCTGCGAAAAGATATATGTAAGTAACAATATAAACAGAAATCACTAAATAAATGTCTAGACTTATATGCAGTGCCCGGTGTATGCTGAACCGAAGGATCAGATGACTGTGATGCACCGTGCGACGTCGATGCTGTCTGCGTCGCATCACGGGTGGAAGGGGTAGATCCAGTGCGCGATCGACCTGATCTCTCACCTGGTGCCATGACTGAATATATCTGAAATACAAACTTATAAATTTAAACAATGTCAATGCAAGTTTATGAACATCATTGCAGAGTGAATTTGTGCTTATGCTTAGAGAAATGATAAAAATATGATTAGACCATTATACTATAATGCAAGCAGAATATAATAAAACCGTAAACAGAATATAATAAAACTGTAAACAGAATATAAAAGTTAAAAAATTCATTACACATTGTCATTCTATATTAAATACATATATCTCATTGTAATACAAATCAACTTCGGATCAACTATCCGAAATACTTCCTGCGTAAGTTATCGTACGCTGCAGATGTATATGTCAAGCTGTATGAAGCACTCGACATTGTTACAGCCAACATGCCAGTCAAAATAGGAGAAATCTGTTCTCTCGAGACTCCATTCAGATGTGCAAGTGATAATGTCGCATCTTCCATACGAAGTTTTCCGCGGTTATATTCCTCAATCAGGTCCGGAATTTCTTTGAGATTGTATAATCTTTCATCTGAGTCATCGTCTTCCTCCCTACATTTCTTGACCAGACCGGGTATCTCTCTGGCCCTACCAGAAGAATATAGGGCCGGAAAGTCCATCCGCAACAGCTGATGAAGTATGCTGCGTGCTTCCGCTACGCTCCAGTTTGTGGAGGACATGATCAGAAAGTGACTTAACTGTAAATGTAGATTATCAACAAGTCAATTCAGGAAAAAAATCATGACTTGTAAAACATATATACATGTAATAATCAAATTAATCGAATTGAAAAATTACATGTACATCTTGTATACATTTAATAATCGTCGTCTGAATCATTATCGCTTAGGACTCTTTCTTCTTCACCATCACTATCGCTGATCAGAATTTCCTCTTCATCGTCTGCAACATTGTCATCGATGAAAGCGTTATCATCTCTAACAATGTCATTTATGATTGAGGCATCAACATGATCAGGTGGCACATCATCTCTATTCAATTGCACCACATCAATATCAACATTTGGATCATTCCCTCTATCCCAAGATGGCATGTCTTCTTGGTATGCTTGTTCAACTGACGACGTTCTATTACTCCCTTCATTGTTATCTCAACGTCTACTTCGGGAACGTCAAGTATGTTCCTGGGCTTTATTTTCTGCACTACGTGCCAAGAGCCGCCTAACTTGGTGTCAGCGAGGTAGAATACTTATTCGGCTTGGCCGGCTATGATAAATGGGTCATCTTTAAACCACTTCCGAGATAAATTTATGCTCGTGAAGTAATTATCAGTCTGTATTCCCAACTTTTTATTTCCAATGTCCCACCAATCGCATTTAAATAAGTACACCCGCTTTCTCATACAATAACTCAGCTCAATAATATCCATCAAAATGCCATAAAAATCAATTTCGACCTCCTCATGTATTCCTTTCACAACCACACCACTATTTTGTGTGGTCCTATATTTCTCACGCTCCTCAGTGTGGAACCGAATCCCGTTTACAATACAACCTGAATATCTAGATACACGTCTATCAGGGCCACACGCCAGTGAGTAGAGCGCATCAGACGCATCCGCAGAGTTGCTAGCGCGCAACATCTTCATCTATCATCACGTACAGAATATAAATGTACGTTTAGGCATTTAAAATTACGTGTAAATATTGTGCAATACAACAATATTGTAAGTGTGGTGAGATAGAAGGTAAATTAATCTTACACGTTTTGCAAACCATTCTGGAAACAAATCCTGATGCATTCGATCATAATTTGTAGGGTATTGGGACTTCATCTCCTCGATGTGTTCGCTATACACAATTGGTACGTTGTAAGCAAGAAATTTTGAGATTAAAACTGTCTGTAGATATACAATAATTATGTGCGAAGACTTACTCTAAGTACGACTTTATTTCTTCACAGTTATGCAACACATACCACCGCGCCTTCGCTTGATCCCGAGGGTCCATATCCTGAAACGTTGGCGATCCTAAAGGACGGACGTTATGTGCGAATACAGATATGAGTCCTTGTTCATGCTCCTGCCCTGCATCGGCATTACGATCTTCTCGGTTGAATCTAGTCTCTATGCCACGAAGATACATGGAGTAAAATGTCAGGCACTCATTATCAATGTACGCCTCAGCAATGGATCCCTCTGGACGTGCCTTATTCCTCACATATTGTTTTAATGTGTGAAGGTATCTGTACACAAAATCAATATGTTTAGGACATGAAAACATGGATATACGTAGTTTATGGAATGAATAAAAATTTATGATCATTGTTCTATCACCTTTCGATTGGATACATCCAACGATATTGTACTGGGCCTGCAAGCTTCGCTTCGTGCGGTAAGTGAATCGCTAGGTGTACCATGACATCGAAAAACGCAGGTGAAAAAATTCTTTCAAGTTTGCAAAGGATTACGATAATATCCTTCTCCAGTCGTTTAATAACCTCTACATTCAAAGATTTCGAACACAAATCCTTAAAGAATATCCCCAACTCAATCAGCGTAGCACTGACATCCTTGTTAAGGAATCCACGAATCGCAACCGGTAGTAGGCGTTGAAGAAGGACGTGACAGTCATGACTTTTCATTCCTGTTACCTTACAGTCCGTAATGTTGACGCGCCGAGAGATATTCGATGCATACCCGTCGGGAAATTTCACCTTGTTCAACCATTCACATACACGTTTTTTCTCTAGTTTTGTCAATGTGTAGCAGGCTGCTGGTATAGTATATGAATTTCCATGTGGTTGAAAGTGCAACTCTTTCTTTAAACCCATTGCTTGTAGATCCAATCGAGCCTTAAAACTGTCTTTCGTTTTCTTCTCTATGTTCATCAATGTTCCAAAGACATTGTCACATATATTCTTCTCAATATGCATGACATCCAAGTTGTGTCGTAATTTCAGATGACTCCAATAAGGCAACTGTGGACCCTCGCAGATTTTTCCGCGCTCCCACACGACGTCGTTCTCCCTTCCCCTTTCCTTTCGGAAAAGAAGGAGATGAGGATGCGTGAGTGCGAAATCGCCGTTTGTGCCACTGGCTTGCCTCGTTCTCGAGGGCTTCGTTTGGTTGTCGTGTTAAGCTGGATATGTTTAAATGAGTTTATATAAGACCAGAGTCGCCACTAGCCAATTACTTCGAATCTACAGTCGGCTAGACCCTGTAGAAACGTTAGAGAAGGGAATCCGAAGATTCCTTCCTCTAAAATGACTCCTGTTGATCTGCGGTCAGAGATTCAAGGTAAGGGATCACGGTTACAGGGTGGGAAGAGGTTAAGCACCCCACACACTGCCCATACCGAAGTACGGTCTCTACTTCACAAAATCGATCGGATACTTGAAAGTCTACTTTAATCCTCGTATATTCTCATGGATGACATGATGCATGAATGCGGGTCTGAACAGTAAGAGTTTCTGATGGGCAGGTTCCAACAACGGGCAAGCCCGGAGCGTACACTCGAACTGACAGGTGCTTAATGTAAGACGTATGCAGTGTGCTTGAATGATCAAGGTGTTTTATGGTGAAGCATGAATGCAAGTCTGAACAGTAAGAGTTTCTGATGGGCAGGTTCCAACAACGGGCAAGCCCAGAGCATACGCTCGAACTGACAGGTGCTTAATATAAAGACATATGCATGTGTACTTGACGAATCAAGGTGCTTGTAGTGAAGCAAGGGGGTTGGAAGAAAAGTAAATGTTGCACTTATGCTAGATGCAAATGAGATGATGCTGGAAAAGAGTAGCTGGGTGGACGGAGGTGTCGCAAGGATTGGCTTCGAGTGGCTGGATCAAGATTTGGATGACTTGAGAGGCTTGGACCAGTGGTCAGGCTGGGATGGACCAGGGCTAGACTCTCCTCACTCGGGCTCTCCTTGGTGGAAAAATGGGCAAAGGGGTGGATGAGGACTTGGACCGCACCCGGACTGGCTGGACTTGAAGGGCTTGTTGAAATGAGAAGGGGAGGGGGGTATTTATAGCAGCAGAGAGGGGCACTCTCGTAATTTTTTTCGGTTTCCAGCTAGTACGGTCGCTCCCTCGGGGCTGCTGTTGGACTCGCTGGTCGACTCAGTGAGTTGACTCAGCGGGTCGACTCGGTGGTTTGACTCGACGGGTTGACTCGGTGTTTTGACTCGACGGGTTGACTCGACGGGTTGACTCAGCGGGTTAACTCAGCGAGTTGACTCAGTGAGTTTGACTTTTTTGGGATTTTTTGACTGGCCTTTTTTATGGGGGGTTTTTCAGGGTGGTGTTTAGGACTGGGTTGACTGGGTTCAGGCTTGAACTGGGCTATGGAATGGGGCTTACAAGGGTGAGTTTGGCTGAGTTTGGACTTGGGATTTGGGGGTATGGTCCTCCATTTAACCAGCTATCTCTACCAACAGTGTAGCCGAAGGTGGGGTGTCTACAGATGCCCCTCTTTGGCAGAGGTTGCGTGCAACCGAATGCCAAAGCGAGTGGACACCCCACTTCTGACCCGGTCATTCATGGATCATGTTCTGAAATCTTTGCTTGCCTTTGCATCTGTGGCAGTTGATCGTTTGGAAACAGATCACTCGCACATACCGCGAGAGTTTGGAGAAAACGTTGCGATTGTCCCTGCAGTTTGCTGCAACCTGGGTACCCAATCGCAACCCTTCCATTCCCGACCGGTACTAACATCGGAAAGGTACAGCAGAGCCTCTGCGTCAACAGTCTTACGAGGTTACTGACCCTGTGATTGATTGTATGATGTTTGATGTTTTCCCAGATCACTCCAGGAGTACTTGTTTCGCTTGACTGTCAAAGTGGTTAGACGCCCTGCGTCAGATAGTCTTACGGGATTCTACTACGCCGACTTGGACTCAGTCAAGGTACTTCAGGCATCCACGCCTAGGTATGTGCGGGTGGGCTTTTCCACCCGATCTACTGGTTTCGATGCTTAGTTTGCAATTCATTCTTTCCTTGATTGTGGTCTGGAGTCTTTGTTGTCCTTTGTATCTGAGTCAGTTGATTGTCTGGAAATTGATAACTTGCACATACCGCGAGAGTTTGGAGAAAACGTTGCGATTGTCCCTGCAGTTTGCTGCAACCTGGGTACCCAATCGCAACCCTTCCATTCCCGATCGGTACTAACATCGGAAAGGTACAGCAGAGCCTCTGCGTCGACAGTCTTACGAGGATGCTGACCCTGAGACTGTTTGTGTGATGTTTGATGTTTTCCCAGATCACTCCAGGAGTACTTGTTTCGCTTGACTGTCAAAGTGATTAGAAGCCTTGTGTCAGATAGTCTTACGGGATTCTACTACGCCGACTTGGACTCAGTCAAGGTACTTCAGGCATCCACGCCTAGGTATATGCGGGTGAACTCTTTCCACCCAATCTGCTGGTTTTGATACTTGGGTTACAATTCATCGTTTCCACCTGTTCAAATGGTTTCTATGACCGAGCTTTTTGGCTTTCATCTTTTTTGTATCTTGGCATGTGGCACGACCGCACTGACACTGGAGTTCAGTTCGATCGTACTTTGAGTGCATTGGATCCGATGGTCTCCGGGGACACCGCAAGACATCGGATCTTATTTGATTTTTGCGTTGGCTCTTACCCAGAGATATGGAAGATCTCCTGGTGTTTTGGAGACAGAACGCTCTACTGGAAAAATATTTTTGGATTTTTGAAAAGATACCCACTCTGGGGAGTGATACTCCGTGGGGTTTTTATTTGCAAACAGAAATATTTTTTGTCTTTTTGAAATGGAAATCTGGTTTGCATGTGCCTCCACTAGGGATGCCTGTGGGGTCTGTAGCTAACCGACTTTTATTTTGAAAGCAGGTGAACATGATGATTGATGCAATGGATGCTGATGCATGGAGATGCATGATGAATGCATGGCTTGGTTCATTCTCTTTTCATTTAATGATTTTGCTTTTGCTGGAGATGCAGAGAATTTTGAGCTTATTGCTTGCAGGGTTGTACTCCCTTGGGGATTTTTCTTTTTGATACGGAGGTTTGGACAGCGGGTTGGTCAAGATCCCGACCCGTGGTCGATCAGGTCCATCGTCCCAAGATGTTGTTTCTTTGCTAATGAGAATGTACGAGGATATCATTCGACTTCAAGATGTTCTTCTGGGCATACATGTGATTGAGATGGTATTTGGTTGCCCGTTTTGGTCAAGATTCCAATTTGTGGGCGATTGGATCCGTCATCCCATACTGTGAAGTGAGCGGAGTTCAAGACTCCTGAATTGTAGTGCTGGGGATGCTAATTTTTATGATTTTTGTAAATATGTGGTCCGAATCTTTACCTGAGTGATCAGGATAGAGATTGGTTATTGAAAACACAGGAAATATTTTTGTATTTTTGAGGATATTTTCTTTGAAAGCAAGAGAAATATTTTTGTGATTTTTGACAATATTTTGATTGAAAGCAAGGGAAATATTTTTGTGATTTTTGAAGAGGTGATTTTGCAATGTTTTTGTATTTTGTGATTTTTCTGAAATGCAGGGAAAAGATGTGGAATTTCCATCCACTTCCAGCTTCTACTGCTGGTAAGGCACCCGATCCATTTTACGTCAGCGAGCAAGACGGGTCTCACACAGTTAAGTGCCGTAGTTTTACGTCTTCGGATGAGGGAATTTTGAGGGTTTTCAGTCAACACACCCACAAAGTTGCCTGTTCCTCATGTGCAATGCACATAGACTACGTATCGTCCGACGGACTCCTTCGGCCACAAAATGAGCCACATCCTCACATTTCCCTTAGTCAATCCAGTTTGGGGTCTTACGTTGCTCACAATTCCGTGAGGGTGAGCTCCACCTCCCAACAGCCTTAATCCCCTTCATTAGTTCTAGGAACAGGGAACATCCGTCAGCTTCAACAGCGACTTCCAAATCAAGGTTGTCTATCACGGTGCGTTCAACACGAACAGGATTGCGGAGTTCTACCCGCCACAGCCCTTACCTGTTTAAGAGATTCCAGACACCCGTACGATCAAGTGTTAGCCATGCCTGGAACAGGTTAGGAAAGAAAGCCCCCGAGAAGTTAATCCCAGTGTAGTTTAAGGTCTTTGGACCGCTGGGGATAAATTGGTGCGTTTGAAACTAGTGGTGAAATTTTTTTTGTTTTATATTGTATCTATATATATTTTTTTTGTTTTGAAAAGGTTCCAGATTTCAACTCGGGTGATCAAGATTGATACTGGTTTTTATGGAAAGCTTTAAAATATTTTTGGTATTTTTGAAATGATCCGGGTTATCGAACCATGATCCCAACGGTCGAGGCCGATGCCGGTTTTTAGTTGAAAGCGAGAAAGGTCCCCCGAGAAATTAATCCCAGTGTAGTTTAAGGTCTTCGGACCATGAAACTGTACAAAGAGGGGCAAACATGTTTTTTTTTTATTTTTGGAAAAATGTCCGATGTCAGCGGATGGACAATCCAGACTGATGCCGGTTTTTATTGAAAATCTCTCGGGATGTCGATCCCGATGTAGTTTAAGGTCTTCGGACCAAAAACTTTAAAAGAGGCAGATATATTTTTTTATTTTTCTGAAAATGTCCGAGATCGTTAGGTCTTGATTCGATCCAAACCGATGTCGGCTTTTATTGAAAATCCCTCGGGATTTTGATCCCGACGTAGTTTAAGGTCTTCGGACCACTGAATTTTAAAAGAGGGGCTGGTAGTATATATATATATATATATATATATATATATATATATATATATATATATATATATATATATATATATATATATATATATATATATATATATATATATATATATATTGGGAAAATGTCCGGTGTCAGCGGATCTTGATTCAATCCAGGCTGCTACCGGTTTTTATTAAAAAGTCCCTCGGGATCTTAATCCCGACGTAGTTTAAGGTCTTCGGACCAAATTTTATGTACAAAAGAGCAGCAATCCAGATTGGAGACTACGGGAATTCTCTTTGGAATGGTTCGGATCATCAGGTCATACCTTTTGGATGGTTGAGATCTTTGTTTGACCAAGTCAAATTTTCCTTTCTTTTTCTTAAAAATTCTATGGAACTTTTCCACATCATCAACCCAATTTCTCACCCATTTCTCATGAGATGAGATTTTGGTGAGATTTCTTCCTTTTTCTCACCCTTCTCTTCCATCACTTCATTCTTACATGAAGGTACAAGATTCACTTGCAACCACCCTTCCCAAGGGGGAGTTCTTCCCAAGGAGAGGGAGAGGGAGGTCGTTTCACCTAGGTAGGGGCTAGGACGGCCTCCCATGGGCCGCCCGGACGGTCTCTGCCTCCTGGTCTCTTCAGGGGGCTGGGTAAAAGGGTGCCCTCCCCTTTTCTATATAACATGGGGCACCTTCCCCCCCTCAAACGTGCAATCTCTCTCTTCTCTCTCTCATGCTCTTTCTTTCTTCAAGTTTCCTCTCTCTTCTTTGGTGGTCCTTTGCTCTTTTCAAGTGGTGGGCCTTAGAGAAGTCTTGGGACAGCAAGGTGGTCCTTCTTTGGTGGGTGGTAAAGGTATGGACCACTTCCTTTCTCTTTCTTGTCCTTTTCCATCTTCATTGTCTCTTCTCATGATCCTTTTTCTTTTTCATGTAGCTATTCAAAGGGGTGTGAAGGTGGGCCCAAGCATTCTTGATTTTTTCTTAGATTTCAAGTCTTTCAAAGGTGGTGCTTGGAGAAAGACATTGCAAGCTCTCTACTTTTTCATTTTTTTTTCTCACACTCCCTTCATGTGCATGTAAAGAGTGATTTTGCCATGTCATCAAGTGTGCATGGCAAAATACTCTATCTTTTTCATGGGAGTTGGGCCTCTTTTCATGTGTATCAAATGGGTTCAAAGTGAAGTCATGGCCCTTGGTGTATTTGATGGGCCCAATGCTTCATTTTGGGCTCCCTCTTACTTTCTTTCTCTTGTCATTTCCCTTGGAACTCTCCTTTCTTTTCCATCTTCTTTTCAAGATTTGGGCCCATGGGCATGGTAGGGCCCATCTCAAGTTTTGGGCTCATGGGGCTCACTTTGGGTGACCCCATCTTTCTTTACATGTGTATGGACCAAGGTGACTAGCCTCTTTTACATTTGGATCTCAAATGGGCTAGTTTTCCTAGTTGGGCTTATATGGACAAGTAGCCCAAGTCTTCCACTATTTCTTGATTATGATGTACATCCTTGTACAAAGTGTAGTGGGTTCCTTGAAGTTTTTCATGTGGATGGGCTTTTGGGCCTTCATTGAAACTTGGGTACTTCTTTGAACCATGTGTGCCCCACTACACTTTGTTCATGTGGGGTTTTTCTTTTCATGCTTTCTCTCTTGATGGATGGAGGACTTGAGTTACTTGACCATCTACAAGTCTCATGAGTGAGTTGTTCCCACAATCTTACTAGGTTCAAATGGTTTTTCTTTGTGGTAGGAATGTGATTTTCAAGAGTTTCCCTTTAATGTTATCAACCTCAAATGGATGATTCTCAAGTGAGCTATCCATACAACCATGGGTCCTTGATCTTTTCTTTGGAGACTTGGTGGGTCATCCACCATCATTCTCAAGTATGAGTAATTTTTCTTTCCATTTGTGGGAAAGAATGATACCCATAAGTTACCCATTTTTGTCCCATGCCTTGGGACATTTTGGATTTTGATCTTCAAGTGGGCTATGTGTACCATTCTTATCCATTTTCATGATGGTTGGGTGACTCATCAAGCCATGCTCTTTTGTGCTCAAATGGTCTCCCTTTTTGGTGAACAAGTTGGTGCACATAAGTTGCCCAATCTTGCCTTTTCATGGGCATTTTCAACTTTGATTCTTCATGTGGGCTATGTGCATCAACTTTCTACCCTTAGCTTCTTTGATTCATATGTTTGTGGGTAGACCTCCTTGTTGTATTCTCATGGTCAAAACTTTCATCAAGATGAGGCACATAAGGTTGCCCATGGTTAACCCATGAATGGGTTCTCATATTCTCCAAAGTGGGCTATGTGCTCTCTCCAATCCATTGAGATGAGGCATTTGGGTTGCTCTTGGGGGCCCGTTTCCTTTCTATTCCCCTCTCCAAAGTGGGCTATGTGCTCTCTCCAATCCATTGAGATGAGGCATTTGGGTTGCTCTTGGGGGCCCGTTTCCTTTCTATTCCCCACTTGTCCATGTATATGTGTAAAAAGATGGAGACATCCTAAGTGAGAATCATGACCTTGGCATAAAAGTGGGTCCATCCTTGGCCACATATGGACTTTGAGGAACTTCTCATATGAAGTAGGATTCTCATCTTTTGTTGATCTCATGGCACTTGAGTGCATGTGTTGTCCAAAATGTGTCCTTAGATGATGGACTTTCTTGCCTAAGGCATGCCATGCCACCTTCTTTAAGGTGGGCCTTACTTTTTCCAATGGGCCCAACACATATCCTAAGTGACACATGGAGTTGGACTTTAGATTTTGCATTTGAATGTGAGTCCAATCCCATGGGTTTCTTGGATGATAATTTGGATTTTAATGGGTAAAGGGATAGGGACTTACCTTGTCAAGCTTGTAGGATTCAATGGCGGATGGCACCAGAGGTCACCGAGTGGTTGACGAGGATGATCCTGCTTTCATTGTCCGTCGAGGGGACCACATGTGTTCCCTAGCTATGGAGCATCAACCTCTTCCTGCTATCAAGGGTCGAGGTACCAGGGATCGCTGGGACAATTGGATGAAGGAGCCACAGCCCTTGCTTGAGCGAGTACTAGATGGTACTCCTTTTGCTGGCCTCCTCACCCTACGCTTCCATAATAACGACGCTAACCGCATGATGCTTGCGGCCCTTTGTGAGAGGTGGCGGGATGAGACCCACACCTTTCAGCTCCCTTGTGGGGAGTGGGGAATAACCCCTTTGGATATTTATATGCAGATAGGTTTCCCGTTTCATGGGGCAATTGTCCCTCAAGTTAGCTCTCTAGCTCCCCTTTCTTCTACCGATTGGCTACGGCTTGTCGGTGACGTCCCTCCTGAGGGTGAATTCCAAGGCCATCAAGTGAAGATGCGATGGTTCTACAACAATTTTGCTTCCGTCGTCCCTACCACCGAGCGAGAGGCCCTCCACAAGGCGCGGGCCATGATCACTTATGCTTTTGGATCCTTTCTTTTTTGCCATGCGAATGAGAGAGTTGATCCCAAATTTCTTCGTTTAGTCGAGGATCTTCATCACCCCTATAACTGGAATGGGGCTATCCTGACCCGTCTCTTTCAAGGTCTGGACAAGACCTGTCGGCATAGCCGGTCCTTCACAGGCTTCTGGCCTGTCGTTGAGGTACCTCTTCTTTCATCTTCCTTGGAGTCATTTGCCTTCTTTATCTCTCTGATCATTAGATGTGCTTTTGCCCAGACCTGCTTTTATGACCATTTTCCGCATCTTGCGCCGAGGATGCGAGATGACATTGAACCCTCTCAGTATCGCCACATGTACTGGCATCAATAGAATCATCAGCGAAACTCCCGAGTTCCCGGGGACAATTGGCGTGCTGATATAGACGGGCTGACTATCGAGGACGTAAGTATTTTGCTTGTCTTTGCCCTCGTGCTGTACTGTAACTGATCGTGGTGACTTCCTTTGCTGCAGCTTGCTCGGATGCCGTATGCCAGTTTCCCTCTTTATTACACCCCCCAGCGTGTGGAGGCATACGATGCTTCATGTCTTCGTATCATGCTTTCTGACGCTGAGTCTTTCCAATGGTACTTGGGGGAGAGATTGCTTCGGCAAGTCACTGGGGTGGCTCGGGTCCCTTGTTCTGCACCTCCTCCAGCTGCTCGGATGCCGGTTGATGAGAGAGTTGAGGCTCTCGTGGGTCAGCCTGGATTTCGCTTCACGATCCCGGATCGTGATTATGATGAGTGGTATCTGCTGTTCGGCCAGGGGCCTCTGCTTCCTTCGCTTTATGTTCCAGGTGGCCGTCGCAGGTATGCTGGAGGTTCGGTGACTGCTCCTTTGATGGATCTTTATCGTAGGGAGCGGGACACGAGGAGGGACGATGATGATTATGTCGGCGACTTGTAGCCTGCTCGGGTGCTCTGCTTTATATGGCCTTGTATTTTTTTTTTATTTTCATCCCTTTTTTGTATCAAACTCTTTTGAATGAATATATAATCTTTGACTTGTCTCGAATTCTTTGATGATGTTTGGATGCTCTGACTTCTGACTTGTTCCTTCATGATTTGAGACTGCTTAGCTGCATGGATGATGACTTGAACGGTCCGGATTGCTTGTTTAGGCCTTGTGGGCCCACTTGATGATTAGATCTTGGATTTTGGCCCTTCTTTTTTTATGATCGAACCTTTGATCTTGCTGCTCCATGACTTGTGTAAGCTTTCCAATGGTTTGGATCCTGATGATCTAGCCCTTGAATAGTTCAGATTGATAGATTCAGCCCTGTGGGCCCACTTAAGACCTTGGCTTTACTTTGGGGCACCTCTTTTGATGACTTGTGAGGTTAAGAAGGCTTCTAATGGTGTGGATGATGGCTTGAACGTCTCAGATCGCTTGATTTGGCTTTGTGGGCCCACTTGATGGTTAGATCTTGGATTCTGGCCCCTCTTTTGACGATCCAACCTTTGATCTTGTTGTTTGATGACCCATGCGAGCTTTTCTATGGTTCAGATCATGATGATCTAGTATTTGAATGACTTGGATTGCTTGTGGCCCTCACTTGATCACCTTTCCTTCTCTTTGACTTGATCAGCCATGTTCTGGCCGCATTGCTCCGTGATTGGACCGGTGGGGCACCTTTTATATGATCTTGATCATCCTCAGTCGAAATCGGGAGTGGACCGGAGCCTTGGGCAGCCCATGGAGCGCCATCTGCTGACGTGGACTGTCAGCCTCACCTACCAAGAACCCTGGAGCCAATACCACGGAGAGAGGAAATCTGCGTCCGTACGGGCGGCCCAGGGCAGGCCGCCCAAGGCTCGCCTCTTGAGCGGCCTGGACTGGCCCTGGTTCGGACATCCTCTGCTGTCCTTTTCTCTTGTCCCCACATTCTCTGCACTGGATCATTCGATTCCAGCCATGAATCTCTCTTTTGTCTCCCCTTTTCTTCTCTTTTTGTCTTTTTCTTTCTTGATCTCTTGTTGGGCAGCCATTGATGATGGCTTGGGGGCCCTTGTGGGAGAGATTGGTGGGTCCCATATTTCAGCAATCGATGAAGGCTTTAAAGATGATGAGGTATCTTTGATTGATGGTGGAGATGGAGCATTAAATGGGGGCATTGATGAGGGGTTAGGGATGGTGGTTGGTGAAGCTTTGAATAGCTCCATTAATGGTGGGATGGCTGGATTTTCAGATTTGAATGGGCCCCTCATTATGGGAGGAATGGATGGCATGGATGAGATGGGAGGATGGGACATAGGTGAGACTATGCATTCTTTGAGTGTGGGCCCCATGGATGATGTGATGGATGGTGATGATGGGACTATGAGGGACATAGATGGGCTGATCTCATGTCTGGATGGTATGGATGGCTCAGATGGTACCTTTGACGGTTTGGATGTTCTGGATGAGGGCCGAGATGTGCGGCACACTTGTTTGGGTGGACTTGATGTGATCATTGATGATGTCCCCTTGATGATGGACGGTGTGGATGCCTCGATGATCCCTTTGATCGGCCAGGATGATGTTTGGATTCATGATTTCCTGTTGGAGGGGGCCGCAGGTCCAGATCTGACCGTTGATTCTTCGATTGGGGTTGCTGGGACCCTTCTGGCTGGTTCAAATACTTTCTTTGACGGTCGGATTGGTCAGGATTCCACGATGTGCGGTGTGATCTTCACCGATGGCCCTTTTGCTGGAGAATATCATCTTGATCATCGGCCTTTTGCGCACTCTGTTCATGAGGTGGGCGAGTCTTCTCACGCGGCTGAGATTATGACAGTTTCAGACAGCGATGCGACCATATCAGACGTAGCCGTCACTGAGGGCAGGTCAGGGGCTGTCGAGTCTGCAGAGGTTCCAGCCTTTCCTTCTCCTTCGCCCGTTGACCTTTCGATCCTCGATGAGTCATTATTGATTTCTGGGCCTTTTGTTCTGGATGGGGTACCAGTGAGGACTTGTCAGCTGCTTCCTCGTCCTTCTTGCTCGCCACGACTGCTTGCTTGGCTTGACAGCTTGTCAGTTTATGAGATTCGAGATTTAGAGTCTTATGGCTTCGGCGGTCTGATCCATATAGGCCAGAGTTGATATTGACTGGAGGATGCTCGGAGCTGCCTTGATTGACTGGGTCCCTTCGTTGAACTTGTTTGCGTTCAACGATATGGAGATGGGGCCTTCTTTGGAGGAGCTTGCTCGCTTGACAGGCCTACCCTGGGATTATGCTCAATATTTTTCTCCGAAGACGTCGCCGAAGACTGCTACACCGCAGAACTAGTTCGGGATCCCTTATCTTGTTCGGCCTGCAGCTGGTGGCCAGGATGCTGTAGTGTTCTCTTTAGACCTGCTGTATGATCTTTTTTCGGGCCCTCAGAGTACGGCCGGTTCTACCTTTGCTCGGAACGCACTGATGTTCTGCTTGATTGCTGAGGTGTTGTTCTCGGGATGGCGTAGATCCCAGACTCCTTTGCTTTTTGAGGTGATGAGCCGAGCTATCCGTCGGCAGGGGATCATTTCTCTTATCTTGGCCAAGCTATTCGATGGGCTGACCGACTGCGCCTTGGGCCGCACTCGTGTCCTTCGCTGCTGCTGTGCCTTTCTGCAGGTATCCTTTCTACACCTTTTTTTCCTTCTTGCTTTGTTGGGGATTGCTTTGCTTTAGCTGAACTTCTTTTCCTTTTTGTGATCAGGTCTGGCTATGGGAGCGTCTTTCTCTGATCGTTCCTGTACCTCTTCCTGGCATCCCGGGCTCTGACATCATGCGTTATATCATGGAGTTCCTTCCGCCTACAGCTATGATGAGCGAGCCCTTATATCGCAGGATGTTCGTTGAACTTCGTGACTGGAACGTTCGTTGGGAGTCATCTTGGCTTTCACTTCCTCCAGTGCTTTGCGATGCACATCGCCTTCCTCTGATGTTGGTAGGCTTTCGATCGTACTTTTCTTACCATCCCATCCGATTCCTGCGGCAGTTTGGATACGAGCAGGATGTTCCTCTTTTCGCTTTTACTGGGTATCGGGCGTCGAGTACTTCCATCCAGATCCTCTGACTTTAGGACCCGGATTGATTGTTCTTGGGCGAGTTATTTGACAGCTGATTTGTTGGGATTTGAGCTACGGACTTTTTCGATGGTGACCGCCCCATATCAGTATTGGGTTGCTGAGCAGTCTTTGTATCGACGTATCCCTTGTTGGCACCATACTGTTGATGAGGATGAGCAGGATATTCTTGGAGATGCTGGCTCTTCATCTGGTTCATATGAACCTTTTGAGGAGCGCCCGTTTATCGATCCTGGCTTCCTTTTGGCACTCATGGCCATTTGCTGTCTGAGATCTCCGCACTTCGGTATCATTGTGAGATGATGTCGAGGAGATTGGCTGCCGATCGGAGGTTGTCAGATGAGGAGACAGCGATCCGTACCCTTGAGCGCGACGAGGTGCATTACCTGCGTATGGAGGTGAGCAGGTTGAGAGCAAGACTACTTCATTATGAGTCAGAGGACTCACCTGATGTGGCCGAGGAGGAGGGTAGAGATTGATTGTGTTGGCCACCTGCACATTCTTTTTTGCATGTATGATTGATGATGATGTATTTTTTTTTGTATTTTTTGAAAAAGATGATATGATATGTGTAAAAGAAATATGATGCATCCTAATTAAAAAAGAGAAAACTGTTTGAAAATCTACTGTGCCATGAGTTGTCTTGTGAGTGTTTCTGGACTTTGTGTCGGGATATAGGAATCAGAACTGGGGCTCGGTCAATAATTTGACCGATGTCTCGAGATTTGACTTGCTTGATCCTTTGGTTCCCTAGAGATGTAGGCAATGGAAACTCTTGCTTCCTGAGATTGTCAGAGTTTGTAGAGTTCTTCGCTCCTGACTGTACTTCCTCTTGTTCTTGCACTTTCACTGCTTGAACCGATCTGGACTGTCTGATTTCTTGGTACCTGCACTTTTATTTTTTCTTTTTTTTTCTTTTTGAGCCATTTTTGCCTGCAGCGCTCTTTCGAGTTTTCACTACAGCCGGCTTTTTCCCGTCATTTTTGCCCAGTGGCGCCCTTTCGGGTTTTCACCACGTCCTGAGTATTTGGTCTTGCCTGCCCCTTGGCAGCTATGCTGTTTTTACCCTTGGCGCCCTTTCAGGTTTTCACCAAGTCCGCTGTATGCCCACTGTTTTTACTCGGAGCGCCCTTTCGGGTTTTCACTCCGCCCTCTTTGTTTAGGCCCACATTTTTTCTCTTTTTTTTTTCTTTCTTTCTGGATCTCTGGATAACTGCGGCGGCTAGAGGTCGGGAATCCGTCAGTTGCCGGCCGATGGCAGTCTTTCAGCCCTTATCCTGAGTTACGATAATAGAGCTGTTGGTCTTTGCTAAGGACCCTTCTGAGGTAGATGGATGGATGGATGTGTTTCTTCTTGGACTGATTTTTTTTTTCTCTTGGGTGCCTTGCTTTGGCTTCCCTTTTTCTTTCTCTTTTCTTCTCTTCTTTTTTTTTCTTTTGTATTCTTTTTCTCTCTCTTTTTTTTTTGTCTTTTCCTTTTGAATCCCTCTCTTTTTTTTGTATGTTTCTCTTTTTGAATCCCCTTATTTGAAACACTTGTTGGTGGACGGAATGATTTCTCAAAGGTCCTAGCTTCGACCTCTTGACTTCAGCTCTATTAAAGTAACTTTTGATAAGGTCAAAATAACTTACCCGTGAAAGATCTTCACGTTGTCGGCGTTGGTTGGCTCAGGAAGATCCACCCCTCTCATGCTGGTGAGTCTGAGGGCGCCTCCGGGAAGTACTTCTCTGACGATTAGTGGCCCGTCCCACGAGGGTTTGAACTTTCCTCTAGGGTCCGGAAGGTGCGACTGGTAGAATCTTCTTCATGACCATGTCGCCTACCTTGAAACTTCTTTTTCGGACTCTCTTGTTGTAAGCCCGAGCGATCCTTTTCTGATAACACTGAGAATGACTTAGTGCACGCATGCGCTTTTCATCTGCTAGTTGCAACTGATCGAATCTGGCCCGTTGCCATTCTCCTTCTTCAATTCCGCTTTCTAATAACACCCGAAGTGATGGTATTTCCACTTCGACTGGTAGAACTGCTTCCATTCCATAAGTAAGCTCGAAAGGAGTAACGCCCGTAGCAGACCGTACAGACGTTCGATAGGCCCAAAGTGCATATGGGAGCATATCTGACCAATCTCGATAGGTCACGACCATCTTCTCGAGTATCCTGACGATTGTCTTGTTTGCGGCTTCTACCCCACCATTCATCTGGGGGACGGTAGGGGCTTGATCGATGACGTTGGATCTTGAACTTGCTGAGGAAGTCATCCTATCTTCTTGTTGACGAACTGGGGTCCCATTATTTGTGATGATAGCATTAGGGATTCCATACCGGCATATGATGTTGTTCTTCATGAATTTGATCACTTGAGATGCTGCAATCAGTGGTGTAGGAGGCTGCCTCTACCCACTTGGTGAAGTAGTCGATTGCCATAAGTATGTACTCGTGACCATTTAATGCTTTGGGACTGATCTTGCCGATGATGTCGAGTCCCCACATGGAGAAGGGCCAGGGGGTGGTCAGGTTGTATAACTCTGATGATGGGGCATGGATTTGATTCGCATGCTCCTGACACTTGAAGCATTTTCTGACGTGCTGGCAACAGTCTGTCTCCATGGTGAGCCAATAGTAGCCGAGTCGTAGAATCTTCTTTGCCATCATGTGCCCATTCATGTGAGGGCCACAGATTCCTTCGTGTATTTCTTTCATGATCTTTGCAACTTCTGTTTCATTGACGCATCGGAGGAGGATGTGATTATAGGATCGCTTGTAGAGAACTTCGTCACTGATGGTGAACTGGCCGGCCAAACGTTGGATGGTTCGGCGATCTGTTGCTGTTGCTGATTCTGGATACTCCTGGGTTTCGAGATATTGCTTGATGTCGGCATACCAGGGTTTGTCAGGGACAGCTTCGGCTTCTTCTATTTGCAGGCAAAAAGCAGGTTCTTCTTGAATTTCGACTGTGAGCTCCCATTCTGAAGCTCCTTTTGGTATCTCGAGCATTGATGCAAGTGTGGCGAGAGCATCTGCAAACTGGTTCTTGGCTCTGGGCATGTATAAGAAGGTGATTTCCTTGAATTCTTCGATCAGATTGTCAAGATACACATGATATGGTATCAACTTCTCATCCTTGGTCTTCCATTCGCCATTGGTCTGATTGCTGATAAGCTGTGAGTCTCCAAATACTCGTAGCTTCTTGACGCCCAAGATTATGGCTTCCCTTAAGCCAGCGATGCATGCTTCATACTCTGCCATGTTGTTGGTGCACTCGAATGCGATGCGCCTCGAGATAGGAATAGGGACATCATCTGGAGAGTAGAGGATTGCTCCAATACCACTCCTTTTAGAATTTGCTGCGCCATCGAAGAATAATGTCCATTCATCTTTCTTCTTCTTTTCATCCTCTTCAATGAGCAAGAGATCTTCATCAGGAAAGAACGTCTTGAGCGGTTAATAATCTAGGAGAGAGTGAGCGGCAAGATGATCGGCGAGGGCCTGCCCCTTGATTGCCTTCTGTGTGACATAGGTGATGTCAAACTCAGACAGGAGTAGCTGCCATTTAGCTATTCTTCCAGTGAGTGCTGGTTTCTCGAACAGGTACTTGAGCGGATCCATGCGAGCGAGGAGGAGAATAGGGAATGCAATCATGTATTGACGGAGTCGCTGAGTTGCCCAGACTAGGACGAGGCAAGTCTTCTCGATTGAGGAATACCTGGTCTCGTAGTCGGTGAACTTTCGGCTCAAATAATATATTGCTTGTTCCTTCTTCCCGGTCTCGTCGTGTTGGCCGAGGACACAGCCAATGGCTTCTGCTGCTACCGAGATGTATAACAATAGTGGTCGTCCAGGAGTGGGAGGCACTAGGACTGGAGGATTCATGAGATATCTCTTGATGCGATCGAAGGCGACTTGGCAATCATCATTCCATTCTTTTGGAACGTTTTTTCGGAGGAGCTTGAATATGGGCTCACAGATAGGTGTGAGCTGTGCGATGAAGCGACTGATGTATTGAATTCTGTCGAGGAAGCCACGAATTTCTTTCTCTGTTCTAGGAGGGGGCATCTCGATGATTGCTCTGGTTTTGGTCTCGTCGACCCTGATGCCATCCTCGCTCACCATAAAGCCGAGGATCTTACCTCCCATTGCACCGAAGACACATTTCTGAGGGTTGAGGCGGAGCTTGTACTTTTCTAATCTGTTGAATAACTTCTTCAGATCTTCAAAGTGTCCTTCAATTGTGCGAGATTTGACGATCATGTCGTCCACATATACTTCAAGTTCTTTGTTCATCATGTCGTGGAATAGTGCTGTCATTGCTCGCTGATATGTTGCTCCTGCGTTCTTCAGACCGAACAGCATTACCCTGTAACAGAAGGTTCCCCAGGGAGTGATGAACGATGTCTTCTCGCGATCTTCGACGGCCATCTTGATCTGATTGTAACCTGAGAACCCGTCCATGAATGAGAAGATCTTGTATCCAGCAGTGTTGTCGACCAGAGTGTCGATATGTGGCAAAGGGAAGTCATCTTTTGGACTGGCTTTGTTGAGATCTCGGAAGTCGATGCACATTCGAACCTTGCCGTCCTTCTTCGGTACTGGTACAATGTTGGCGAGCCATTCAGGGTAATTGGAGACTACCAAGAATCCCGCGTTGTACTGTTTGATGACTTCATCTCGGACTTTCAGGGCCCACTCTGGCTTCATTCTTCGAAGTTTCTGCTTCACTGGCTTCATATCTGCCTTGGTTGGCAGATGGTGTACAACGAGCTCTTCATCGAGCCCCGGCATGTCTTCATATGAGAACGCAAAGTTGGACAATCTTGGAGCTAGGAACTCTATCATTTTCTGTTTCATCTCAGGTGGCAACGATTTTCCAATGCGTACTTCCCTAGGGATCTCAGGTGTCCCCAAGTTTACTATCTCGAAATCATCGGCTACAACATTGGCTTTGGATTCGAACTTTTTGAGGAGATCCTCAAGTTCGGGAGCAGGATCATCATCTTCCTCGTCCTGAGCTTCGTCCAGACCCATGAGTTCGAAGTCTAATTCGATGTCGAAATCATATGATTCGACTTCAAACTCATGCGACTCTTTAGACGATCTTGGCACACTATTGAATGCAGGGAAAGAAATGTTTTTTGGTTTTTGAGATTTTTCTGAAATGGAAATACTAGATGTTTTTGGCTTTTGAAAGTTTTTGATTTTTTTGGGTTTTTGAAATTCACGGGACTTTGAACAAGCGGGCATTGCAGACCATGATTGATCCCAACCTGTTCCAAAGTTCCGATCGTTGCCTAGACAGGCGTTTTTTTTTTAAGCCAGAGCCCTCAGATGGCTCTTTGGCTAATTCAAAAGTTAGGGGAACAGATGACCATTCAGGACCCCACACTTCCTCCCTTGAAGAGGTGGGGGTTGATGATTTGGGAGAAGAGTCACGATCTGGCCCAATGACCATGACTTCTTGCTGGTCAGGTTCGAGATCTGAGTCGTACTCAGTCCCTCCCGGATCACTTACCTCGCATTGCAGTTCGTCTGGTTCCACAGTGAGACACAAGTTTGGAACCTGGACATCAGACCAATCTAGGGCTGGCCACTTCCCTTTCTTGGTCCAATGGATGGGCTGCTTCTGCCCCTGGCTGATGATTGATGATGTTGACTTTGCAGAGATGGGCAAGTCGTGCCCCTTGCTAATTGGTGCTGAGATGGGCGAGTTGTGCGCCTTGCTGACTGAAGTGGGCAGGTTGTGCCCCTGGCTGATTGAAGTGGGCAGGTTGTGCCCCTGGTTGATTGATGCTGACGTGGGCAGGTTGTGCCCCTGGTTGGGAGCAGGTGTCAGGGATAACCTAGTCCTGAAGCTGCTGTGTTTGTCTTCCTTCTTCGTCTTCATCATTTCCTTCTTCTTCTGGAGGCTTTGATGGCTCGAGAATCTGATCCCATCGAATGGGGGGCCACGTGGCCCAAACTAGGCTCATCGGGAGGCCTTTGTGTAGTGCAGTCGGTTGATTCCCTCCTGGATCTTTGCAAGGTTCTCCTGGCTTGACGAATTGGATGGGTGAGCACCGAAATTTCTTCCTCCTTTTGTCCATGAATGTTGACCTGTATCCGAGTCCCCATTTGCGTTGGTTATATATCAGCGGTACCTTTCTGGACTTGAAGTGATTCTTCATTCGGTATTTGAGGCTCAGACGCTCTGCCGGCGAAAAGACACGGTCCACCCTTATTGGTTCTGGATTGGCGATAGAGTTCACAATCTCGAATTCGAAACTGTGAAACGGGATGTCTTCTTCAGAGTGCTGGATATCGATGACCGGGATGTCTGGTTCAGTGGTAGCAGCATTGGAGGGAATGATGAGCTCCTTCTCTGCGTGGATAGAGATCACTTGATTTCCACAGATGTATTTCACTCGTTGATGCAGGGTTGATGGCACAGCTCCAGCCTTGTGAAGCCAAGGTCGTCCGAGCAGCATGTTGAAAGAGGCTAATATATCCAGGACTTGGAACGTGATGGTGGAGACTTCCGGACCTATCTGTACCTCTATGTCGACCTCCCCTTCCACTGATCGGCGGGTGTTGTCGAATGCTCTGACGCATATGGTGCTGGGTCGGAATGAAGAAGGACTGATTCCCAAACGTTCTGCAGTCTTGAGTGGGCAGACATTTAAGCTTGAGCCATTATCGATAAGGACCAGCGGAACACAGAGGTCTTTGTATCGTAAGGCTATGTTGAGGGATCGCCCATGATCGCGCCCTTCTGGTGGCAACTCATTATCTGTGAAGGTGATGGCGCGCGGAGCCAGGAGTTGTCCAATCATCAAAGCTATCATTTCTGGTGCCGTATCGGAGGAGACATGAGCATCGTTCAAGGTTTTGGCAAACATTTCTCGGTGTATGCGAGATGTGCAGAGTAGCTCCCATACTGAGATTTGTGCAGGGATTGACTTGAGCTGAGTCGCCACATCGTATGCGGCTTCATTTTTGTTGCCGAGGCCTGAGAGAGCGCCTTTGGTATCTCCTCTGTTCTGATTATCTCTTTGGATGCAACGCCCATTGGGATTCATGTTCCCCACTTCCGCACATTCTGGATAGTGCCATGGAACCTCTTTGTAGTTTTCCTCCCTTTTGCCTTCTAGGACCACCGGTTCTTGCAACGGTGCTGTTGTGGGTACCAGATCTTCCTCGTATGGAGCTTTTGCCTTGAGGACTACATTGTTGCTTGTGCTGAAGGGGTAGTATCGAGGCTTGTCTTCATAGACCACATAAGGTCGTGGTCCTGGCTTGACTGCTCCTGGGGCAGGAGGCTCCCATGGAATGAATACTGGTCCTCTTGATATGGCAGGAGGTTTCTCTGTTCGTCCGAGCTGCCGTAGCGTGATTGATACGCCTCCGGAGTTTGCCCCTTGCAATACGACTGGCTCAAATGGAGGAGCTCCTTCCAAGATAACGGGCTCTTGCTGTTGATGAGTATAATCCTTCCATTGCGGATTGGATTGTTTTGGAGTTGCCCCTTGCAAGATGACAGGTTCGTATGCGGGCTCGATGTATGATTGTGCTCCTTCTAGGACGACTGGTTCCCAACATGAGGGGCCGTAAGGTGCCATTTGAACAACTGGTATATCATATGGAGGTGCTCCTTCGAGCACTACTGGCTCGGAGATTGAAGGAAGAAAGGGACTTGCCCCTTGCAAGACTGGAGGAGGATTTGTTGGCTCATAAGTGTAGGCGTGAATGGATTGGATGGGGGAGAAGAAGCGATCGAGATGATCCCCTTCTTCTATACTATTGACTGCAGGGCCACGAGACGAACTAGGGTCCGTCGGATGTTGAGGCAGAGGATTCTGAAGGATGTTGGTGGAAGCTGCTGGAGAAGTTCCAGGGACCGAGATGACGATCTTGCGGTCATCAATTAGGTCTTGTATAGCATTTTTCAAAGTATAGCATCGATCAGTGGCGTGGCCACGTCCTTGATGGTAGGCACAATACTCATTTTCTCGGTAGTTTGGAGGCAGAGGATGAGGCGGAGGCCTAGGTGTCATCAGAGTGAGTAACTGCTTTTGTACCAGCGTAGTCATGATTTGACTAAGTGGTTGACTGAGTGGAGTGAACTTCCTGAACTCCCTGTAATTCTGCCTGTTCTGGTATGAGTATTGGCCATTTCCCCTGAACTGCTGCTGTTGTCGAGGTGGTTGTGGCTGAGGATTCGGTTGTGGCTGATACCGCTGAGGCTGATGCTGAACTTGATTCTGCTGATACTGTTGACGTCCCTGTGGGGGAACATGTTGATTTCCTTGAGCAGTGGTGTTGATGTTGTTTACCTCTGTTGGGCGGGGAGGAGAACCACTGCGGTTTCCATTCCCGTGCCCGATAGGTCTTCCTTCCACTCTGTTCCTCTTGACTGGAGTGGCTTGATGAGGCCATGGGGAAATCGTCCCAGCACGGATTCCTGCTTCGACTTGCTCTCCAGCACGAATTAGCTGCGAGAAGTTCGCGTATGGATGCGAGATGAGATACCCGGATATGCCTAGATATGTTGAATGAACAATCATGGAGATTTGTTCTTCATCGTCGATGGGTGTCCGCATTCTGGCTGCCATAGCTCGCCAACGTCCCACATAAGCTGATAGTGTTTCATCACTCCTTTGCCTGAGTGCTGCGAGGTCGGCTCTTCTGGGTGCCATGTTGAGATTGTATGCGAATCTGTCGACGAAAGCCTGAGAAAGCTGTTCCCATGTTCTGATGCGGTGGCAGTCCAATGAAGTGTACCAATCTAGGGCATCGCCCTTCAGAGATTTTTGGAACAAACGAATAAGGGCCCCTTCATTTCCTGCGATTGCACTAAGCTCCCTGCAGAAAGCCTTGAGATGTGCTGTGGGACAACCGCTGCCATCGTATCTCTTGAATTTTGGTACCTTAAAGTTTTGAGGTACTTGAGCATCTGGGAAAGGACACAAGTCTTTGAACTTGGTCGAAGGTAAGTCGATTCCTTGCTGTCGCTGAAGCTGATTTTGCAAGATCTGGAACTGCTCCCGCAACTCGTCCAGTCCTGAGTGATCTGTTCGAGCGACTGGTGCCTCTTGGAGTAAGGCACGTTCTTCTTCGGCATAGTGGTCGATGTCTTCGACCCTATGGGCTTGCTGAAAAGCAACCGCGGGTTGCTGAAATTGATTTGATGACTGAACTGGATTCTGATGAACTTGTGCTTGAAATGATTGTAACTGAACTGGAGACTGTACTGAAGGTTGAACTGGAACTTGCCGAAAATTAACTGGATTTTGCTGAATTGAAGATTGCTGGAAATTAACTGGATTTTGCTGAATTGAAGATTGCTGGAAATTAACTGGAATCCCATCGGTGGGGATGTGCTGGAATTGAAAAGTGCTCCTGTTTGCAGGAGGCTGAGATGCTGGGAAGTGACCCCCTTGTTGGGTATTCGCCACTGTCCGCTGATTGATGTGGGCTTGACACTGACCCCCGTTGTGGGCATTCGCCAGTGCTGTCCCTGTTGCTGGAAATTGAATTGAAATCCCATCGGCGGGGATGTGCTGAAATTGAAAAGGTGTCCCATCGGCGGGGACGTGCTGAGATCTACTGAGATTGTTGTTTGCAAGATTGACTGGAAGCTGACTGGAAGTCCCTGCGACCAGGATGCTCTGAGATGGCCCTGTCGTCGCAGGAAGATATTGAGAAGGATGCCCCATAGCGAAGGGCTGAGATGGATGTTGTCGGTAGTCTTGGGTAGACTCCGCTGGTTGTGCTTGATTTGAACTGGAGGCCGGAAGGGCCGGCATGGTTGCTGAGATTGCTGAACCGGGCCAACCTGATTGTTGGCTGCTACGGTGGCTTGTGCTTGCATGAATTGCAAGAGCATTTCTTGCATTGCTCTCACTCCTTGTGCCAATTCTTGTATGATTGGCGTATTATCAATGGGCTATTGCGCTGGAGGTTGCGCTTCGGTCATCTCAAGAGCAGGGAAGAGACGAGTTTCTTCTTCGTGGTCGGACATGGCTTGTTGAGCCCGAGTGCGGATTATGCTGCGGAAGGAAAGTTGTCTCCGCGTACGTTGAGCCCGAGGAGGCGCAATGGTGAGGACTATACTCTTTTTGGGTTTTGGGATTTTCTATTTTTTTTTTATTTTGGGATCTTCTATATTTTTTTGTTTTGTTTTGGGTAGGATGCTATGCAGATGAGATTGTATGAGGATTAGTGACTTTCAAGTACGGGAAGGATTCTTTTTTTCAAGTCGGATCACGACTAGTGGGACTAGCTTATCCCCAGCGGAGTCGCCATTCTGTGGACCCTCGCCGATTTTTCCGCGCTCCCACACGACGTCGTTCTCCCTTCCCCTTTCCTTTCGGAAAAGAAGGAGATGAGGATGCGTGAGTGCGAAATCGCCGTTTGTGCCACTGGCTTGCCTCGTTCTCGAGGGCTTCGTTTGGTTGTCGTGTTAAGCTGGATATGTTTAAATGAGTTTATATAAGACCAGAGTCGCCACTAGCCAATTACTTCGAATCTACAGTCGGCTAGACCCTGTAGAAACGTTAGAGAAGGGAATCCGAAGATTCCTTCCTCTAAAATGACTCCTGTTGATCTGCGGTCAGAGATTCAAGGTAAGGGATCACGGTTACAGGGTGGGAAGAGGTTAAGCACCCCACACACTGCCCGTACCGAAGTACGGTCTCTACTTCACAAAATCGATCGGATACTTGAAAGTCTAGTTTAATCCTCGTATATTCTCATGGATGACATGATGCATGAATGCGGGTCTGAACAGTAAGAGTTTCTGATGGGCAGGTTCCAACAACGGGCAAGCCCAGAGCGTACGCTCGAACTGACAGGTGCTTAATGTAAGACGTATGCAGTGTGCTTGAATGATCAAGGTGTTTTATGGTGAAGCATGAATGCAGGTCTGAACAGTAAGAGTTTCTGATGGGCAGGTTCCAACAACGGGCAAGCCCAGAGCATACGCTCGAACTGACAGGTGCTTAATATAAAGACATATGCATGTGTACTTGACGAATCAAGGTGCTTGTAGTGAAGCAAGGGGGTTGGAAGAAAAGTAAATGTTGCACTTATGCTAGATGCAAATGAGATGATGCTGGAAAAGAGTAGCTGGGTGGACGGAGGTGTCGCAAGGATTGGCTTCGAGTGGCTGGATCAAGATTTGGATGACTTGAGAGGCTTGGACCAGTGGTCAGGCTGGGATGGACCAGGGCTAGACTCTCCTCACTCGGGCTCTCCTTGGTGGAAAAATGGGCTAAGGGGTGGATGAGGACTTGGACCGCACCCGGACTGGCTGGACTTGAAGGGCTTGTTGAAATGAGAAGGGGAGGGGGGTATTTATAGCAGCAGAGAGGGGCACTCTCGTAATTTTTTCTGGGCGGCCTGCCATGGGCTGCCCGTACGGCCGCTCCTCGGTTTCCAGCGAGTACGGTCGCTCCCTCGGGGCTGCTGTTGAACTCGCTGGTCGACTCAGTGAGTTGACTCAGCGGGTCGACTCGGTGGTTTGACTCGACGGGTTGACTCGGTGTTTTGACTCGACGGGTTGACTCGACGGGTTGACTCAGCGGGTTAACTCAGCGAGTTGACTCAGTGAGTTTGACTTTTTTGGGATTTTTTGACTGGCCTTTTTTATGGGGGGTTTTTCAAGGGTGGTGTTTAGGACTGGGTTGACTGGGTTCAGGCTTGAACTGAGCTATGGAATGGGGCTTACAAGGGTGAGTTTGGCTGAGTTTGGACTTGGGATTTGGGGGTATGGTCCTCCATTTAACCAGCTATCTCTACCAACAGTGTAGCCGAAGGTGGGGTGTCTACAGCAACTCAAAAAAATGCTCTTCTTCCTCCAGTTATACTCCAATACTGTACGTTTTCTCTTCTTCAAGTGCGGTGCCTTACCAAATCTAACTTCTTCAATGTTACTCAGCTGTTGTAACACATCTTCTGCAGATAGTTCTTTCGGTGGTGGCCTATGATCTTGTTTGTCATCAAAGATTACTGTCTTCCTGCGCCAACTATGATCCCTCGGAAGGAAGCGACGATGGCCCATATAACATGTTTTCTTACTATGCTTCAATGACAATGAACAAGTCTCAGTACTACATGTAGGACAAGCCAACTTTCCCTTCGTGCTCCACCCAGACAAATTTTCATATGCAGGGAAGTCATTTATTGTCCACAAGACCGCTGCGTGCAATCGAAACAGTCTGTTCTGCAAAAGTGTCATACGTCTGGACACCTTGACTCCACAACTCGTTTAACTCATCTACTAACGGTCGGAGATACACATCAATGTCATTCTCCGGTGACTTGGGTCCAGGAATAAGCAACGACATCATAAAAAATGATTCCTTCATACACAACCAAGGAGGTAAATTGTAGGGCATAAGTATCACTGGCCACATACTGTACGAGCTACTCATATTACCAAATGGATTAAAACCATCACTTGCAAGACCTAGCCGAACATTGCGAGAATCCTCTGCAAACCAGTCATATTGCTTATCAAAATGTTGCCAGGCTTCAGAGTCAGCGGGATGCCTCAATGTATTATCATCATGAAGGCGTTTCTCCTTATGCCACCTCATATCTTCAGCCGTCTTGCTCGACGTAAACAATCTTTGTAATCTGGGTTTCAATGGAAAGTACCTTAACACCTTTTGTGGAATTTTCTTACGCTTAGCTTCGTCATATTTCCACCTAGACTCTCCACATTGTGGACACTCCTCAACATTTTCATGTTCTTTCCAATATAATACACAATCATTTATACATGCATGTATGAGGATGTAACCAAGGCCCAAGTCTCGCATTAACGATTTTGCCTCGTAATGAGACTTAGGCAATGTCTCACCTTCAGGTAATACTTCTTTCAACAAGCCAAGTAACATGTCAAACGATTTGTTACTCCAACGATTTATTGTCTTTAAATGAAGTAACCTTGTAAGGAAATTCAACTTGGAGAAGTTCCGACACCCCGGATAGAGTGGACGTTGCGCATCCCTCAACAACCTACTAAACTTTTCTGATTCGGCATCACCCATAGGAGGAATATCCTAGCTAGTACTTGTCGCTGCAAAATCAGTATCCGCAATTGTTTCCCTTAACACATCCCCAATGATATCTTGCATATCGTCAACATCTTCATCCTCATCATTACGCACAATTGGGTCAGCAAGGACTTCAGTGGCCTCAACTCTTTGGTGGAAGTCTTCACCATGATGAATCCACCAAGTGTAACCCTGGTCAATCCCAACTATGAACAAATCATCTTCCACTTTGTCCAATGTCTTGTGAATCATGTTCTTGCATTTTCGGCATAGACACCTAATTCTATTACCTGAATCTGCCCGATCTCTCGCAAATTCCATGAACTCCTTAACACCTTCTTTATACTCTGGGCCAAACCGATTCTTAGCTTGCATCCAACTCTTATCCATATCTACAATGCAAAGATTAGAGTCAGGTTTAGTTTAGGTGACATGAGTTTAGGATTAAGTTTAGTCATAGGTTGAGATTTTCGAGTTTGAGATCGGGTTTAGGGTTAGGTTGCCGAGTTTGGGTCTAAGTTTAGGCTAGGTGAATGGATTTATGAATAGGTGTAGGTTTAGTTTAGATGATTTGAGTTTAGGATTAGGTTTAGGCATGGGTTGAGATTTTAGGGGTTCGGGATCGGGTTTCGGGTTAGGTTTTCATGTTTAGGTGTAAGTTTAGGATAGGATGAATGGATTTAGGAATAGGTGTAGGTTTAGTTTAGATGATTTGAGTTTAGGATTAGGTTTAGGCATGGGTTGAGATTTTCGGGTTCAAGATCGGGTTTCGGGTTAGGTTTTCGTGTTTAGGTGTAAGTTTAGGTTAGGTGAATGGATTTAGGAATAGGTGTAGGTTTTGTTTAGGTGACATGAGTTTAGGATTAGGTTTAGTCATAGGTTGAGATTTTCGAGTTCGAGATCGGGTTTAGGGTTAGGTTGCCGAGTTTGGGTCTAAGTTTAGGCTAGGTGAATGGATTTAGGAATAGGTGTAGGTTTAGTTTAGATGATTTGAGTTTAGGATTAGGTTTAGGCATAGGTTGAGATTTTCGGGTTCGGGATCGGGTTTCGGGTTAGGTTTTCGTGTTTGGGTTAAAGTTTAGGTTAGGTGAATGGATTTCGGAATAGGTGTAGGTTTAGTTTAGGTAATTTGAGTTTAGGATTAGGTTTAGGCATAGGTTGAGATTTTCGGGTTCGGGATAGCGTTTCGGGTTAGGTTTTCATATTTGGGTCTAGGTTTATGTTAGGTGAATGGATTCAGGTATAGGTGTAGGTTTAGTTTAAGTGATTTGAATTTAGGATTAGGCTTAGGTATAGGTTGAGATTTTCGGGTTCGGGATCGGGTTTCGGGTTAGGTTTTCGTGTTTGGGTTAAAGTTTAGGTTAGGTGAATGGATTTAGGAATAGGTGTAGGTTTAGTTTAGGTGACATGAGTTTAGGATTAGGTTTAGGGCATAGGTTTGGATTTGCGGGTTCGGGATCGGGTTTCGGGTTTGGTTCTCGTGTTTGGGTCTAGGTTTAGGTTAGGTGAATGGATTTAGGAATAGGTGTAGGTTTTGTTTAGGTGACATGAGTTTAGGATTAGGTTTAGTCATAGGTTGAGATTTTCGAGTTCGAGATCGGGTTTAGGGTTAGGTTGCCGAGTTTGGGTCTAAGTTTCGGCTAGGTGAATGGATTTAGGAATAGGTGTAGGTTTAGTTTAGATGATTTGAGTTTAGGATTAGGATTAGGCATAGGTTGAGATTTTCGGGTTCGGGATCGGGTTTCGGGTTAGGTTTTCGTGTTTGGGTTAAAGTTTAGGTTAGGTGAATGGATTTAGGAATAGGTGTAGGTTTAGTTTAGGTAATTTGAGTTTAGGATTAGGTTTAGGCATAGGTTGAGATTTTCGGGTTCGGGATAGCGTTTCGGGTTAGGTTTTCATATTTGGGTCTAGGTTTATGTTAGGTGAATGGATTCAGGAATAGGTGTAGGTTTAGTTTAAGTAATTTGAATTTAGGATTAGGCTTAGGTACAGGTTGAGATTTTCGAGTTCGGGATCGGGTTTCGGGTTAGGTTTTCATGTTTGGGTTAAAGTTAGGTTAGGTGAATGGATTTAGGAATAGGTGTAGGTTTAGTTTAGGTGACATGAGTTTAGGATTAGGTTTAGGACATAGGTTTGGATTTGCGGGTTCGGGATCGGGTTTCGGGTTTGGTTCTCGTGTTTGGGTCTAGGTTTAGGTTAGGTGAATGGATTTAGGAATAGGTATAGGTTTAGGTTAGGTGACATGAGATTAGGTTTAGGGCATAGGTTTGGATTTGCGGGTTCGGGATCGGGTTTAGGGTCACATTTTCGTAGCTTATAGGGTCTAGGTTTAGAGTTAGATGAATTGAGTTTAGGTTTCGGTTTAGCCATAGCTTATAGGTTTTAGTTTTAGGTTTATGGTTTCGAGTTTAGGGTGTAGGTCTTGGAGACTCAAGCAATTAAAGGATAGCTCCGACGCACATCCGGGTCTGCTCCACACAAAGCGGGCCTATCCAAATGGCCAGGCCACCCATATTGCTGTCCATAGGAAATGGACAGCTTCATCATCATGGTCATAACAGCGGTTCCCACCTTCCAGGGACCCCCGCTCAACACCCGGATAGCTCCGACGCACATCCGGGTCTGCTCCATTAATTTCGAGCTAATACATAAACATGGGCCTGTCCAAATGGCCAGGCCACCCATATTGCTGTCCATAGAAAATGGACAGCTTCATCATCATGGTCATAACAGCGGTTCCCACCTTCCAGGGACCCCCGCTCAACACCCGGATAGCTCCGACGCACATCCGGGTCTGCTCCATTAATTTCGAGCTAATACATAAACATGGGCCTGTCCAAATGGCCAGGCCACCCATATTGCTGTCCATAGGAAATGGACAGCTTTATCATCATGGTCATAACAGCGGTTCCCACCTTCCAGGGACCCTCGCTCAACACCCGGATAGCTCCGACGCACATCCGGGTCTGCTCCATTAATTTCGAGCTAATACATAAACACGGGCCTGTCCAAATGGCCAGGCCACCCATATTGCTGTCCATAGGAAATGGACAGCTTCATCATCATGGTCTAAACCGCGGTTCCCACCTTCCAGGGACCCCCGTTGAACAACCGGATAGCTCCGACGCACATCCGGGTCTGCTCCATTAATTTCAAGCTAATACATAAACACGGGCCTGTCCAAATGGCCAGGCCACCCATATTGCTGTCCATAGGAAATGGACAGCTTCATCATCATGGTCTAAACCGCGGTTCCCACCTTCCAGGGACCCCCGCTGAACAACCGGATAGCTCCGACGCACATCCGGGTCTGCTCCATTAATTTCGAGCTAATACATAAACACGGGCCTGTCCAAATGGCCAGGCCACCCATATTACTGTCCGTAGGAACAGGACAGCTTCATCATCATGGTCTAAACCGCGGTTCCCACCTTCCAGGGACCCCCGCTCAACATCAACATCAATCAACTACTCTTAATCACAAGTATCATGTTCGTCATCTAATTTGCCACTAAATGATAATATAATAAAATCAGTCGCCCATCCAAGGATGGATAGATTGAAATGCTATCATTATTTCCATTTAAATGCCCAAGCCTAAATTTCGACAGCATCTCCCCCTATCTCTCCAGATATATTTATCTTACATTTAATTTCCACGTCAACTATCCACACATTGTGTGGATTAAATTGACAATGGAATTAAACATAAGAAACATATCCAAGAGAATAGGAGAGTTACCGCACGAAACTAATGACAAAGCATGTAAATGACAAACAACGATAACATTCCAATCTATCCAACCTTGGACTGTCCAACAGGACAATTTGGCAGATTTCTATACCTCCAAAACACACTTTATCTATGCTCGGCAATATAGAAATCTCCAAATGGGCTAACTGATTCTATTATACTACCATTTGTGGACAAAAAATAACTATTAATAATAAGCCAAATACATCCACAACATACATCCACATAAATCAACCACGGGTAGCTCCGACGCACATCACGGGTTTGCTCCATCAATTCCAGATACACAAGCACATAAAATGACAGAATCATCAACACCATGAATCAAGTCTAATAAAATACCTAATGACTGCTACTTTCTCAACAAATAAGTATGTATGGGGCCCACCATGGGAATCGGATTGCGTGCAGAGTAACTCTGCACGCTCTTATCATGTAGAGTAAATTCAGTTGGGCCCACCTAGAATGTATGTGATTTATCTATTCCGTCCTTATGTTTTTTCAGCTCATTTTAGTGGTTGAGCCCAAAATTTAAGCATATCCAAATCTCAAGTGGACCATGCCATGGGAAACCGTGGGAATAATGATTTCCACCATTCCCAGGACCTACAGTGATCATTATTTGTCATCCAACCTGTTCATAAGATCACATGGATATGGATGAAGGGAAAACACAAATATCAGCTTGATCCAAAACTTCTGTGTCCTCTAAGAATTTTTCAATGATAGACATTCAGTTCACACTTGTGCTGTGGTCCACTTTAGATTTTGATATGCTTCATTTTTGGGCACCAGCGGTTCCCATCTTCGGGGGCCCCACAGCCAGTGGACAGCGACGTGGGCCCCACAGCCAGTGGACAGCGACCGTGGGCCCCACAGCCAGTGGACAGCGACATGGGCCCCACAGCTAGTGGACAGCAACGGTGGGCCCCACAATTACGTATTTCATTTTTTTTTAATTTGTAAAACAAAATTTTGGATTTTAAATTTTTAAATCCCTAATTAGGGATTTTAATATTGAAATCCCTAATTAGGGGATTTTAATTTCGAAATCCCTAATTAGGGATTTAATAAATCAGTGGGCCCCACCAAATTGTAGATAGCTAAGGTGGACCCCACATGCAATGGACTATGGAAAGCGACGGTGGGACCCACATGCAATGGACGATAGAAAGCGACGGTGGGACCCACCAACATGCATTGGACAGCGATGGTGGGACCCACATGCATTGGATTTTGGGAGTGGGCCCCACAATCAACAACGAGGAGAGAGGGAGAGAGGGGAAATGGAGCAAGAAGAAAGGGGGAAAGGGTTACCGGAGGAGGCGGCGGCGTACGGAGGTCGGTGGAGGCGAGTGGCAACCGGCGACACTAGTCGGCTGGGGGGGGGGTGGTCGGCTGAGGCGGTGGGCCGCCGGTGACGTTGGCGGCCGGCGGTCGGAGATGAGGGAGAGCCGAGATGGGTGGGCCTGCAGCGCGCGCGCGAGAGAGAGAGAGGAGAGAGAACAGAGCGAGAGTGAGAGAGATGGAGAGAAATGAGGGAGGCCCGATCGGGTAAGTGAAATAAAAGACTTTTACCGACGAAAATTTTCGTCGGTAAAAGCAGATTTTTCGTCGGTAAAAGTCCTCTTTTTCACTTGGGCGGGAATCAAATATTATTACCGACAGGCAATAATCGTCGGGAAAAATGACTTTTGCCGACGAAAACTTTCGTCGGTAAAAGTCATCTTCCTTAACTTACGCAGATACCACACATTATTACCGACAGACAATAATCGTCGCCAAAAAAAGACTTTTACCGACAAAAATATTCGTCGGTAAAAGCCAAATTATTTTTTAGCGACGGATAGTTTCGTCGGTAATAAACTTTTTACCGACGAAATCATGATTTCGTCGGTAAAAGTGTGTACTGGAATGTATTTTACCGACGATTACTTTATTTCGTCGGGGAAATGGCTTTTTACCGACGAAAATAATTTCATCGGTAATACTTTCGTCGGTAAAACACCGTTTTCTTGTAGTGAGAGAGGGATCTTGGAGGGGTGGTTGTCTAAGAAAGGGACCTGTTAGCATGCTGGTCGCATTCGTCCTATGCGCTTCCTCATGCCCTGCTACTGTCCACGCCTCCTGTATACCACCAGATTCTATGAGACTTTGCGGCAGCGCTTTCCATCTATGCCTCTTGAAGACGGCACTATCTGGGGGAAAAAAGGAATTCCACGCCTGATGACTTCTTCTAGAACGTGGTCATTACAAGAACTGGGCTTATGCCATATTGAAGAAATACCGACAACAGTTGATAGACCTCGAACTTTATGCTGCCATCGAAGTGGCATCCAACTACTTCTCCAAAGACGTGACAGTTTTGAAGGGTTTCTTGAATTTCTGGTGTCCTACCACTAATTCTTTTCATTTCCCCATAGGTGAAGCCAGCATTACTCTTTGTGACTTGCACAGAATGGCAGGCCTGCCAATCTTGGGGGCATACTATAACGAATTTGTTCCTACCAATGAAGAATTTGCTTTCTTTCATCCTTCCGTACGAAACGCTTCCATGTCCAAGACAACGAATTGAACTTTTTGACGAATTCGTCAAGTTCCCTAACCTAAGGAGAATCCTTCTTAACCAATGGATTGCCCATTTTTCCCCTTGAGGAAGATGGTGATCGACCTCATCACGTCCCTCCCTGTGTCACACACACCCCTAAATGAACAAGCCCATTTCAATCATTTTACTGTTTTAAGAGCATATTTTGAGGTTTTAAAATGTCGAGGGATTCTTTGTTAGCATGAAGATTTTGGACTAATTTTGCGGCATAATCCCCTATTCTCATTTGGACAATATTTGCCGCTCCACATTTTAACTATTGACTAGTAAAGGGTACGGTAATTGGAATTCAATTTTGCAACAAAGAGAAAATTGACTGATGTTGTGTGCATGGCATATGATAATCCACCCAAAGCACATTCGTCCACTAAAATTTATGTGGTCAGGATTGTCCAACTGTACGATTTCGACTCGGCTCATTCATTGGCAGGGACCACTTGATACAGTGTTGCCATGTATGGTAGAGGCAACAGGAATCCAATTTCGTGTAATTTTGTCGCCTCTTCAACTATCCACTTAAATACATGGAAACAAAAATGACATAATGATGCAAAGAGGATGAGAGAGATGCCACTGGAACCATCATACACACCACAAGGTCCATCACGACAAATCTATGACATTGACTTCACCAATCAACCCAAAACCTCAACATGAGTAGCTTCGGTAAAATGCGAGTAAAATGCACTCACGAGCATTACACACACAAACAGAAACGTGTCAAGGGGTACTGGCCATGGGAACACCACCTCATGCACTTGTCATACCTTGCCCGGCACAAGGCCATGTCATACCCCTCATGGAGTTTTCTCATTGCTTGCTCGACCGTGGGTTCATGATCACATTCGTGAACACCGAGTTCAATCATGCCCGCATGGTGGCCGCACTACCAAAGATGGGCAATAAGGATGAGAGGATTCGTCTGGTTGCAATACCAGATGGGATGGCACCGGGCGAGGACCGGAACCAAGTAGGCAAGTTGTGCGACAGTCTGTTAAGCAACATGCCTGGCGCCTTAGAAGAGTTGATAGGTAGGATGAATGAGTCAAGTGATGATAAGATCACATGCATCATTGCCGACGGGTGGATGACATGGGCCTTGGAGGTAGCTGCGAAGATGGGGATCCCAGGAGCTGCCTTTTGGCCCGCATCGATGGGCACCTTCGCCTCAATCTTTCATATTCCAAAGCTGATCGAAGAGGGTATCATCGACACCAATGGTAAGACCGTAGTTCCAATTTTCAAAACTCAGAGAGTCAACTCGAAACTCACTTAGTCAACTTGATTAGTTTGGGTTTCTGGTCAACTTGATGGAAAACTCACTTCCGTAATGCTTTTCCAGTTTGATCATTTATGTAAAAAGCTCATTACGCGGAATCAAAATTTCTATGGAGACAAATGCTCCAGTGCTCTCAGAGCATTATAAGATTATAAAATATAGTACTCCTTGTTGCATCAGTTCATGAAGAAATTTCAATCGATTGATCTGAACCTTCTATTAATAAGTCTACCACAAAAGGATCAGACTAATCTGATGATCCAATCCATCCATGGTTATGCCTTATTTTCTATAGCCATCCTTTTTCCAAACCATGGTTGGGTAAGTGATTCTTTAGAATCATAAACAATCATGGTGGTGTCTAACAAGTAGATGACTCACAATGTTGATCTATTTTTGTGTAAATGATCTAGACCATCCATATTAATGACCATTAATCAAATTGTTATATTTGTCGGGGGTCGCCAGCTAGCCCAGCTGGTAGATGCCTGGGCGTTTCAACTGCTGGTCTCTGGTTCGAAACCCACTAATCCCACTAGTGGGTGGGAGCATTGTATGACTGACTGGGTGGGTGCGTTGCGCATCTAACAGGGTGTGTGCATCTGCATGACTAACCAAAAAAAAATATATATATATTATATTTGTCATATTAGTGTTATTCTTGGATAGGTGCCCATGAAACAGACGTTGGATCTAGCGAACAGTCCAGACCCACGGATTGGGTAGCCCAAGTGTCTCAAAGCAACTAATTGCAACGAGGGGTACTAAAATTTATAGTGCTCTGGAAACAATGGAGCATTTCTCATCTATCGATGCTGTAGACAGTATCGATAGAATTTATATTTATTTCTTCTACTGTTTTAATTCAATATTGAGCTTTAAAGAACACATGTTGTGTGATGCAGAAGTTGGTTGATTTTCAGGTAGCATTAAACTCATTCAGTTTGAGGCTATTATTATTAAAATTCCTATTTCAAATCGTGAGATTGGCTAAACATAATTCATAAAGCCAAGCACAGAATATGGGACTGTAGTTCTAAAGCTCTGAAACTTGGCTGGGCTGACTCGAACCCAACAAGACTCATTGACACTGACTCAGTTAGATTGATGCAGCTGGTAGGGATACTCAAAACCAAAAAATAAAATTTTCCCTGTTAATGCATATGCGAACCATTTGTAGACCATGGAAAATGGTCTGGATGGTCCATTCATTCTGTCAAACAACCACTTGCTCTAAAAGCTCAAGCACATCGAGGATGGAGTATTAATGTATATCAAGAGACTCTAATAACCACTTGCTCTAAAAGCTCAAGGCCACAGAGGATGGTGTATCAATGTATATCAAGGGATTCTAATACATTCAAATCTATTGTTGGTCCTGATGTTGCCAATTTCCAGTCCACTGAAAGCAATGGGCCAGTTGCAAGAAGAAAAGTGTATGTTTATTTAGTAGTAAAAGATCATCCACTAATAGAATGTGTTCGGATTTTTTTATGTTGAAAGCACAAAAAATTCCAGTGCCAGCCATTCTAATTAGTACACGTCATTTCCGTTGACTCCAGTTCATAAAACATGTCGAATTTCTGCCTCTGAATAGATTGCATACTACACAATAGAATTTTTAACATGTGGAACTTTTTTGGTCCCACCATGATTTTTATCTTAGATCCACACCGTCTATCAACATTTTCAGATTATTATAGAGCAATAGCCTAAAAATGAGTTACATTAAACTCTCAAGTGGACCACACCACGGAGAGAAATCACTAGGGACTAAACAAACTGCCATTGAAACCTTCCTAGGGCCAACAGTGAGGCTTATTTGTCATCTAACCTATTCATAAGGCCACCCATACATGGATGAAGGTAAAACACGAATATCTGCTTGATCATAGCCTTCTTTTGCCCAAAACGGCTTTCAATGGTAGCATCAAGTTCTAATGTTTCCTGTGGTGTGGTCCACTTGAGCTTTGGATCTGCCTTGTTTTGAGATTCGTATTCCAGAGTGATATGAAAAAATGAATAGACGGTGTGGATCTAAGAAATACATCATCTTGGGGCTCACGTAAATTTCACACGCAAAGAAATTCGTTGTCGGCTGGATCAAGAAAACTGTTAACACTATGTCGAATTTCCGCGGGCCTACCATGATGTACACATTAGATCCACACCATCCATCAGTTTTTCCATTCCTTTTAAGACACTATACCAAAAACGAGGCAGATCCAAGGCTCAAGTGGGCCACACTACAGAATAAAGTGGGAATTGGACGTCTACTCTTGAAAACTTCTTGGGGCCACATAGGCATCTGATCAAGCTGATATTTGTGTTTTCCCTTCATCCAGGTCTGTGTGACCTTATGGAGAAGGTTGCAACGTCTATTCAATCCCCACTACTTTCTGTGGTGTGGTCGACTGAGCTTTGGATGTGCCTCATTTTTGAGCTCATGCTCTAGAAGTGGATGATATTTGTAACTGACCATCTTTTGCAGGTTCTCCATTGAAACATCAGATGATCAAGCTCTCTCCCACAATGCCCGCAATGAACACAGCTCACTTATTTTGGCTCTGCATCAATGACAACAACGCGCAGCAGTCCATCTTCCGATTTGCAAAACATATCAGCCCAGCTCTCAAATTTGCCGACTGGTTTCTTTGCAACTCATTCCACGAGATCGAACCATCTGCATTTGACTTGATTCCTAACATGCTGCCCATTGGCCCGCTTCTGGCAGGAAGACGGCTTGGACGGCTTGAAGGGAACTTTTGGCAGGAGGATTCCACTTGCCTGAGCTGGCTCGATAAACAATCTGCTCGTTCAGTCATCTATGTGGCCTTTGGCAGCTTCACTGTCTTCGACCAATGTCAGTTCCAAGAGCTGGCACTTGGGCTTGAACTTTCTGGTTGTCCATTCCTGTGGGTAGTGCGACCGGATCTCACCGATGGATCATCGGATGCCTACCCAGATGGTTTTAAAACCAGGGTGGCAGACCGCAGTCTGATTGTAGGCTGGTCACCTCAACAAAAGGTTTTGGCCCACCCTTCAATTGCCTGCTTCTTGACCCACTGTGGTTGGAACTCGACCATGGAGGGGCTGAGCAATGGAGTTCCTTTCCTGTGCTGGCCTTACTTCACTGACCAATTCCTTAACAAGACATACATTTCAGATGTTTGGAAGGTCGGTCTGGGATTCAAGCCAGATTGCAATGGGATCATACCAAGAGAAGAGATAAAGGGAAAGCTGGATGAATTGCTTGGTGACGAGGGGTTAAGAGCAAGATCTTTGGAGCTCAAGGAAATGGCTAGAAAGTCCATCGGTGAAGGAGGATCATCTTCGAAGAATTTCAACAACTTCGTTGAAGCAATGAAGATAGAGAAGTGATGGTTTGTTGGCATGAAAACTTATTGAAGAGGCGACTCGCAGCACATGTGCCAAAGGTAAGTCTGGCTATAAGTTTATTTAATGTATACATGTGTAACGTACCTGATGCACGGAACTTCTTCATATTTTCACCTAGTGTTATTTTGACAATGGATCCACCTGATCAACTCTAGAAGTTCTTCTGTGCCCTCATCTGTTGGTGGATCATGAACAGAACATCATATTCAATTTAGGAGTAATGCAAACCCACTCGTTGCGGGCCCCACGGTCCCCACATACGTCAAGATGCACAAGGATATTGATGAGAATTTTAGAAATGCAGTGGAATTAGTTTTAAAATTTTTTAATTTTAATAAAATCTTAACCTGTGGATCCCCATTTACATATTATCAAGTTTCTAATATGAAAAATTAAATTCTCAGGATTATGACTTTATTCAATATGCATATGTGACACATCGAATGCATGAACCGAGTTCATATTTTCACGTCCCTGCATATTTACAATGGCCCACCGGATGAATGTCTCTTGGGTTTTGCACGTATAGGAAACATCCATTTTATCATTTTCTTGGTACTAAGAATATCCATACTTTCTTTGACTTTTTGTTGTTGTTGGCTATAATTTACAGAGCATGGTAGATGTGCTAATTATAGAGGATGGTGGGTCCTTACTCATGCCTCGGAGGTACACTCAAAAGAGTTTCAACACGAGGTCATGGGTTCGGGTTTGAGTACCCATTGTGGTGAAATCCGACTCTAGTGTGAGTGCCTGGGTAAGTGTGGGGTGTGAGTGTGTGTAAGAAGGAAAAAGGAAATAAAAAAAAAAAAAAAAAAACTGTTAAGGGCCGGCCTCCTATCATATACCTCTTCTACCTATGAGTTTTTGCTCATACATTGCCCACCTGTACTCTCGATCTAAGAACAAGGCTCCTCGAACTGAGTGGGGAGATCCGAGACCGTTTGGAAGGTCTTGCAAAGTTCAGCCTCACTGATTAGGCTAAAGTGTTAGGTATGCTATTAACTTCCCTTGGCGAGTAGCAGATTTTTACCTCTATGCCCCTTTGAAGAGAATTTGCCCAGCCCCACCAATATCAAAGGGACCAATTAGGACTTTCTCGATTGACCATATTTACCATGACTTTGGAATTGCTTTCAAACTCAAGTATAAAGAACCCGCGGTGGACCCCAAGGGCAAGACCTTCAACTAGTGCCCGAGCTTCTGTGCACACATTTGTGCCAAACCCGTAACTAGCCGAAAAAGAAAAAAAAAAAAAAAAAGAAGAAGAAAAAGAAGAAAAAGAAGGCACCATCACTCCCTCTACATATTTCTCCTCCCCCTGAATGGCCTGGATTCGCCAACGTTGATCTTTATCCACCCGCTACTTGGTTTCTCCAACTTCACCAGGGTGAAGCTGTTAAGGGGCCTACCTAGGGGAGACGCCCAACTCTAGAAAATCCATCCTTCTTGCGAGAAGACTCTCCTTAAGTGGAGGAAGGTAAGGGCTGAGGATGTGTAACCATTTTTATTTATTTATTTATTTTTTTAAAGGGTGCACACCAACTATAATTTTATTAATATGATAAAATGGAATACATACATTCAGATGGGTGCCACAATAAGGGGTAGGCCTCACCTATCCTATATCTCCTCTATACAGCACTAAACAGATACGGGAAAAAACAGAGACAAGGCGCATGATCCCCACAACCAGCAAGGCGGCAAACAAAAAAGTGCCTCGGCTGCCCCAACAACGAAAAACAGCAGAAGCATAACATGAAAGCACCAAATCACTGCCAACAGAAGCATGTGTAACAATCTCTTCACACGGATGATTGTCCTCGTGGCATTGGCTTTAATTAATGTCTTCAAAACGGCTAGCGTTCCTCCCGGCATTGGCTTTAATGTGTAACCATCTCTTCATACCCCGAGTTAGCCCCAGCTTGATATGGCTTGTTTTTGTGCCACCTCAGTTTGTGGATTGGCTCGGTTTGGATTTTGGGCCAACCCTATGGGGCCTGAGTTTGGTTTGCTCTGAAAAAAATTGGTTTGACCCGGGATCGGTTTGGTTGAAAATTTTAAATCGGGTTGGGCCGAGTTTGAATCCATAGCGCCTCTTTTTTTTTTTTTTTTTTTCTTTTTTGTTTAAATAGAAACAAATAAAAAATTAAAGTTAGAAATAACGAAAAATAAAAAAAGTATCTATGTTTAATATCTTCCAAGGAGGAGTTCACTTCAAAATAGATATGTAAGGGCTTTTTTCAAACAAAAGCACACAAGCTTAACTATACAACTGAAAGGAAACAATATGCATTCATGTATATGTATTACGTATTATCCACCCTGTCCATCCGGTTTTACATATCATTTTAGGACATGATCTCAAAATTGAATCATTTCCAATACTCAAGTGGATCACACCACACGAAACAGTGTGCTTACCATCTTTGAGCCGAATCAAACCAAACTTCAAGCCAAGCCAAGCCGGTACTGTCCTGGTTTAAGGTTTGTTCGTTTTTTTAATAGAGCTTGACTCGGAGACTTGGTTTGGTTTGATCTTCTATTTGAATCAATTGAAGCCAAGCTTTTTCAAACCAATTCGAGCTGAGCTTTCAAGCTGGCTTGGTTTGTGCCCAGCTCTAAAAATGAGGTCCAAACTCTCAACGGTTTGGATCACTAAACATTTGCTCCAATAGCAATCAATAAAAGCCAGATGGAATTGTTTAATATTTGCCGCAGAGCATTCTGCAGTAGTTTTGAAATGGGCACACATCTGCCATGTATGACATCTCTCACGTGGCCCTCCGTGATGGCTCGGCACCCAAAAATAAGCCGGATCCAACCGGACGCAGCTTGCCTATGCCACAGCGACAGGAACTGTGAGGCCCACAGAGGTGCCCATGGCAAATCCACTCAATCCATCAGTTTCACATGACCACAGTATTACTGAAGTTAAAAAATCAGGCAGATCAAAAACTTCGGTGGGCGACAACAAACGAACAGTGGGGATTCAACGCCTACCATTGGAAACTTTGGGGCCACAGAAGTTTTGTATCAGGATGATATTTGTGTCGACAGTTTATCTGAGTGGTAGTAACCCTATAAACGGTTTGGATGGCATATAAACATCATGGTCAGCTGCAAGAAGGTTTCACCGGTTGACAACGGTTTTCGTAATAACTGCTTTGTATAGTGTTGATGTAGAACGGGTCGCTGATTATTTCATGGCCCAGATGGAGCAAAAGAAGACCGGTCGGGGTCGAAAGTGATCCGGACCGTCAGGACCGTAAATCGGTCATATCTCACAATCCGGAATGATTACGGGACATATAATATATCAATTTGGGGTAGCTCGAGCTACTTTAGCCAACCAACCCGCTACGTCGGGTTGCCCAAGCCGGAATCGCGAGAATCAACCGTATCGACGGTCATTAGGCTAGTTTATTTTCAGTTTTACTATTTATAGTAAGTTTTAATTCGATCATAACTTTGCATCCGTATGGTTTTAGAGTTAGTGCCCAACATGAAAAGGGCTTAGAATATTTAGTAGAACAACGTGGTTGAGGCCGTTTGAAAACTTTCTATTTTGGCCGAAAACCAAGAGTTCTAGTAGGATTGAACGACTTCTATAAATAGTAAGTTTACTATTTATAGTAAGTTGCGTTTTCTAGGAGTTTAAGTTGGAGTTGGATTCTGATACTTTACCTAGGGTTTAGTTTCCTATTTATATGCATTGTAATTTTATTATTATGCATTCAATCTTCAATAAACAATTATTTGGAATTAAATTCCTTTTTTTATCTTTTCTTTCTTCTCGTGGATTCGAGAAACTATCGGTTAGGGAGACGGTGATTGACCTACCACGTCCTCCCTGCGTCAAGTGTGGCCCACCTAAGTTTTGGATCGGCCTGATTTTTGGACCCGTCCAATTTTAGTTTTCTGTAACTGATAGATAGTGTGAATTTGTCATGGGCATTTATGTGGTGCCCATTAGAGCTGTACACGAGCCAAGCTAGCTTGGTTAGCTCGCTCCACTCAGCTCGAACCAGCTTGATTTGGCTCGATTCGAAGGTTGGGTTCGAACCATGCCGAGCCATTTTTCTAAGCTCAAAATGATTTTCAAGCCGGGCTCAAGCTAACCCAAGCTCGATTCGGCTTGACTTGAAGTTCAACTCGATCAAAGCTCGATTCGACTCGACTCGGCTAACTCATTTGAAAAAGTATGCTTTTAGTCCCACATCGAAAGTGAGCAAAGAAGTGGGAAGTGAAACTCTCTATAAAAGTAAGTGGGGTGGTGTAAATGGGCTTTGGGCTGCCTTTAGGCCCGATTTTAAATAGTTTTAGGCTGGGCTTTGGGTTGGGCTTATTTAAAGTTTTGTTTTTTTCCAGGCTCGAACTCGGTTCGGAAGCTCGGTCAAGCCAGCTCGAACATGTCAGTCCAGCTCGAAGGCCGAGCCGAACAGGAGCCAGGGTGGTCACTGAACGAGCCTAGCTTGTATGGGGCAAAGCTCGACTCGACTCAGCTCGTGTACATCTCTAGTGCCCATATAGCTTCCAACTGGAGGAACTTTTTATGGATAGGGGTTAGATGTCATATAACACGATTTGGAGCTTTGTACTTAAATTTTTTAGGCTTTGGATTGTGAGAGTGGATTAGGTGAGACCTCGGCCTCGCCCAAGATGGTGCGGCTCCTTTCGTGGAGTTACCATGGGGCTCACCTTGACGTATGTTTTATGTATCCACTCTGTCCATTCGTTTTTACGTATCATTTTAGGGCATTATCCAAAAACTTAATCAAAATACAATTATCAGGCTGGACCATACCATAAGAAATAGTGGTGATTGACCATGCAACCATTAAACGGTTTGTATGGCATATAAACATCATGGTCAGCTGCATACAGGAAGGTTTCACCGGTTGACAACGGTTTTCGTTATAACTGCTTTGTATAGTGTGGCCCACCTGAGTTTTGGATCGGCCTGATTTCTGGATCTGTCAAATTTTAGTTTTCTGTAACTGATGGACAGTGTGGATTTGTCATGGGCATTTATGTGGTGCCCATTAGAGTGGTACACGAGCCAAGCTAACTTGGTTAGCTTGCTCCACTTGGCTCGAACCAACTCGATTTGGCTCGATTCGAAGGTTGGGTTCGAACCAAGTCGAGCCATTTTCTAAGCTCGAAATAATTTTCAAGCTGAGCCTGAGTTAACCCAAGTTCGATTCGGCTGGACTTGAAGTTCGACTCGATCAAAGCTCGATTCAGCTCAACTTGGCTAACTCATTTGAAAAAGTATGTTTTTAGTCCCACATCGGAATTGAGCAAAGAAATGCGAAGTGAAACTCTCTATAAAAGTAAGTGGGGTGGTGTAAATGGGTTTTGGGCTGCCTTTAGGCCCGATTTTAAATAGCTTTAGGCTGGGCTTTGGGTTAGGCTTATTTAAAGTTTTGTTTTTTCCCAGGCTAGAACTTGACTTGAAAGCTCAGTGGAGCCAGCTCGAACATGTCAGTCCAGCTTGAAGGCCTAGCTGAACATGAGCGAGGGTGGTCACTGAACGAGCCTAGCTCGAACAAGGCAAAGCTCGACTCAACTCAGCTTGTGTACATCTCTAGTGCCCATATAGCTTCCAACTGGAGGAACATTTTATTGATAGGGGTTAGATGTCATATAACATAATTTGGAGCTTTGCACTTAAATTTTTTAGGCTTTGCATTGTGAGAGCGGATTAGGTAAGACCCCGGCCTCACCCAAGATGGTGTGGCTCCTTTCGTGGAGTTACCATGGGGCCACCTTGACGTATGTTTTATGTATCCACTTTGTCCATTCGTTTTTACGTATCATTTTAGGGCATTATCCAAAAAATTAATCAAATACAATTATCAGGTGGACCATATATACCATAAGAAACAGTGGTGATTGACCATGCTACCATTAAAAACTTCTTAGAGAGTATCTTAATATTTCTGTAGTGTTTATTTACAATCCAATCCGTTGACAAGGTTACATAAGCCTAGGTGAAGGGAAAAAAAAAATATCATCTTGATCCAAAACTTTTGTGGCCCATTAATGGTCAATTACGACTGTTTATTATGGTATGGCCCACCTAATAATTGAATATGTTTCATTTTTTTTTTTTTTGCAGAATGTCCTAAAATGATATGGAAAAACATATCGACAGCATGGATACATAATACATACGTCAAGGTGGGCCCCACGATAACCCCACGGTAGGGGCTGCACCATCTTGCGAGGCGGGGTCTCACCTAATCTGCTTTCTTGGATTGTGGTGCACTGCTTTCAATGATAAGATACCTGCTGAGTAGATTGTTTAAGTTTTGCGAGAGCGGATTAGGTGAGACCCAAGCTTGGATTAGGTGAGACTCGGCTCACTTAAGACGGTGTGGCCCTTACTGCGGGTTATCGTAGAGCCCTCCTTGATATATGTATTATGTATCCACTCTGTCCATCCATTTTTCCAGATCATCTTAGGGCATTATCCCAAAAATGAAGCAAAGACCATTACCAGGTGGACCATACCATAAGAAACAGTGGTGATTGACCATCCTACCATTAAAAACTTCTTAGCCTTCATATTTCTGTACTGTTTATTTACCATCCAATCTCTTGATAAGGTCTCATGAGCCTGGATGAAGGGAAAAAAAAACAAATATCAGCTTCATCCAAAACTTCTGTGGCCCATTAATGGTCAATCACCACTATTTCCTATGTTATGGTACACCTGATGATTGGATCTCCTTCCTTTTTTGTATAGTCCCCTAAACTGATTTGGAAAAACGGATGGACGACAGTGGATACATAATACATACATCAAGGTGGGCCCCATGGTAACCCATGGTAAGGGCCCCACTGTCTTGGGTGAGGCCGGGATCTCACCTAATTCGATCTCAAGTTTTGCGTTGAGTGGCAAGGCAATATGATGGATGCATGCATGCATGCAACAAATTATAGGCCCCACGACAGGTTGCTACCAGTCAACCCTCCCCCATTCTTTTCTCTTAGATGCATCTGGCACTTGCGCAGTCTAATCGATCCATCTAAACTATGCATGAAGTTTATAAAGCATCTTATGAGCTATTATGTAAAAAGAACACTGATTGCATGATCCAACTCATCCATGCCAACCCACGATTGGATGGTTAGGATTTTGTAACAAAACTGACTGTTAAGAATTACAAGCAATCTATGATGGGATCCAGATGTAGGTTGGTCAAATTGTTTATTATGGGGTTTTCCTCCTCAGGACAAAGGAGAGTTATGGTGCCACCTGGGTGTGGTCGGGCGCTCGGACCATTCTGGTCGGGCTCGGACCAGTCTGGTCGGGCGACCGAAAATCACCTAGATGAGGTAGAAAGTTGTTGGACAATTTTGACAACAGTCAGGCGCCCGATGGTTTGTGACCGGGCGCCCGACCAAGTTGGTATGGGCTCCCGAAATTGGGCAGTTCCTCCCGATGCACACTGGATAGTTTTTTGGGTTGGGCGGGTGCCCGACGGTCCACTGACCGAGCCCCCGACCCTGTGCGAACTACTTATACGCAGTTTCCTATTTGGGTTCTAATTCCTCCGGTTCTCTACTTAAGGGGTTCCAAATCGGGATTAGGGTATCCCATTGAAGTGTTTTCACATCCAAGGTGAGAGAGAAAGAGAAAAAGAGGAAGAGAGAAAGAGAAAATGAGAGAGAGGAAGATTGCAGAAGGGAGATATTGCTTGAAGAGGTGATCTTCGGTCTAACCATCGTCTCAGCTCTTCTACGTCCTCGTAATCAGTGAGATCTATCCATTTTCATTCTTCCCTTATTGTTTATCTACTCCTACGCGAGTGAAGAAGGTTTGATCCAAGCAGTGTGTGCTTGTGATTGGTTGTAATGCTCTACTTCATGGTGGATCGTTTGTCTGGACTAGGTCCCGTGGTTTTACCTCTTCGAGGGTTTTCCACATAAAAATCCCTTGTGTCGTGAGGTTGTTGATTTGCTTTTGATTATTGCATTATCATAGTCCATAATTCTAGTGCATTGGGGGATGAGATCCTAAGGTTTGTGTGAAACGCACCCAACAAATTGGTATCAAAGAGTTCAGGTTGGTTGAACGGAGTGGGATCAGTTCTGAATTATAGAAGGTGGCTCATCAAGGATGATCAATCTTAATGGTTCTAACTGGACCATATGGAAGGCTAAGATGGAGGACTTGCTTTATTGCAATGACCTATATGCTCCAATCTTAGGTGTATCAGCGAAGATAAAGGATATGTCAGATGATGATTGGAAGAAGTTGGACCGGAAGGCGATGGGGTTTATTAGACAATGGTTGGACGATCCTGTATGCCACCATGTGTCTACGGAAACCTCAGCCGCTAGCTTATGGCTAAAATTGCAAGGGCCGTATAAGAGGAAGACAGTTGGCAATAAGATTTTTCTGATAAGACGACTTGTGAATCTCAAGTTCAAAGATGGTAGTTCCGTGGCTGAACACATGAATGAGGTCAGCAACATATTGAACCAACTCTTCGCTATGAAAATGGTCCTGGATGATGAACTACATGCTCTGTTATTGCTTAACTCATTGCCCGACAGTTGGGAGACATTGGTGGTGTCTCTGAGTAACTCCGCGCCAGACGAAAATGTGTCCATGGAACATGTAACGAGTTGTCTTTTTAATGAGGAGGCAAGGAGGAAGTCTCAAGGGTCTACTCAACAAGAGACCCTTGTGACACAAGATTGGGGGAGAGGAAAGAACAGGAAGGGCAGGAAGGCCCGAGATAAATCAAGAGGCAAGTCGAGTGTCAGGAAGGATGTTGAATGCTGAAATTGTGGCAAGAAGGGCCACTACAAACATGAATGTCATAAGAAGAAGAATGACAAGAAAGGAAAATGAAAGGAGAAGAAATATGAATCAGACTCCACTGCGGTCGCTTCAGATGGCGACATTATGGTTATTCTTTCAGCAGATCACGACGTTTGTCTCACAGCTACGAGTCAAGATACCGACTGGGTGATAGACTCGGGAGCCTCGTTTCATGATGCTACTCCACGCAGAGATTTCTTCACGAGCTACAAGTCAAGTGACTATGGGACAGTGAAGATGGGAAATTCTGGTGTATCGAAGATTGTAGGGGTCGGTGATATTTGTGAGAAGAACGATATGGGCTGCACATTAGTTCTTAAGGAATGTGAGACACATTCTAAACCTTCGCCTCAACTTGATGTCGATGAGAAGGTTGGATGATGATAGCTGTTAACGTCAGATTTTGTAACTGATCCTCCGGAGGTTCACCTTCTCTCCAATAGAGACTTCCTCCGCCGGACCTGAAAGAAGACAGAAAGCAACTAAGGGTGGCCGGCGTCCAGCCGTTAGCCCTCCGATGCTTAAGTTAGATAAGGCAAGAAGGGGAATAGCCAAGCAACTGAAGCTAGGGATTGAATATTGTATACCTGTATCTTAACGGGGTCGCCTCTTTATATAGATCTGAAGTGATCCAATCTGTTACGCAAGATATCGAGATCCCACTGATTCTGCGAGATAAGATCCTTATCCTTAGATAGAGAAGAGACCTAATTTGAATGACTTGTCCGACAATTACGTTCCTTGATAGCAATCCCTTAGGATTCGGAACCATTGAAGAAGATAAGCCCAAAATCGGCCTATACAGGCTGCTGGTACTGAGGGCTAAGGGATGCCACCCCAGAAAAAGCTGTTCGCATGTTGGAAGATGGTCGCGAGTCCAAGTGGTCGCTCATTCAGATGTAACACCTTTCAACGACTTGTGAGAAGGTCTGCTCGCAGATCAAGAAGGAAATCTTTGCCTTGCTATATCCGACTATCAGCTATGGGAACTCGAGGCCTTGCGAATAGGTGCTCCGTATTTATCCATCCTGCTGTTGAATCTCCAATTTATACATTGCATTACCCATTACATGACATGGTTTGCATGATTTTCATGACTTAAAGGCCTATTTAACACATGTTTTGTGATTATAGGGAATGAGAGCGGACTTCATTTAATTAGGGATTAAAAGAATGCTTTGAGAGCTTTTGGATGAAGGATGAAAGTAGACCAAAGAAAGAAGAAAGCAAGGAGAAGAGAGAGAAGAAGAAAAAGAAGAAAAAGAAAGGAGAAAGAGTCAAATGGAAGAAGGCCGACCGGTCTTGACCGGTCGGCCATGGAAGCTGACCACATTGCAGAGGAGCCCGACCGGTCACGACCGGTCGGCTATAGACGCTGGAACAAGTTCAAATTGGGCCGACCGGTCATGACCGGTCGGCCACACTTGCTGGATGAATGGACAGTCCAGTCCGACCGGTCATGACCGGTCGGCTCTGTGTAACTAGAGTCCTTTCTAAATCTGGACTCCGAAAAACGCTGCGCACTGCGTAACCTTTCGCAGATTCTGACGCAATGGAGGTTTCTTACTATAAAAGGACACCTAGGGGCTCTTCTTAGGTATCAGGGAAGCTAAGGAACGTGGTTCTAAGGAGGGAAAGCTGTCGTGGAGCGTCTGCAACTCTTCTATTTCCGGTTTTGCTAGTTTTATGCTTTTATTTAGAGATTTTAGTTGTAGCATGACTATGCTCGGCTAGAACCTCTCAGCTAAGGCTGAGAGGTGAAGCTTGTAGCTAATTCTATGTTGGATTCAGTTTAATTCAAGTAATTTAAATTCAAGTTTGAATTTTTCTCATGGTCCAGTTCTTTAAGTGGTAGTTTGAGATGTTTTATGAGAGTTCATGTGCCCAGGACATGAATTCCTTGCAATTCTCTGAGATTATCACAGGTTGCTTGTTTAGATTCGAATTATAGTAATCCTTGAGCAGGCCATAGTCCATAGGCATGACTGTTACTCCGCAGGCTATGGTTTGAATTCTACATTGATTGTATGGGCTAGAACTTGGAAGTTCAACTTAATTTGGATTGAATGTGTGTGAATGCTTTATTTCCCAACTAGATGAGAGATAGGACTTCAAATCTAGTTGTGTTCTCTACTTGGATTAACTGAATTGACATAGGATTGCTACAAGTGGATCCTTGAATGCCTTAGTACTTTATATCCCTGATTTTTCATTAAGTTGCTGTTTTAATTAAACTACTCAATTGAATCTGAGTTTTCTTTCAAGAACTGAGTTGCTGGAGTACTTTGGAAGTCGTTTCTATTTCCCTGTGGATCGACCTCGGTCTTACCGAGATTTATTACTACATCGCAGCCTTACACTTGAGGCGAGCGAACACCTGCTACTCTCGAATATATGATCTCGAGAGTCGAATGGGCAGCCCGCGCTTATCCAATCTGCGACTCTCGAGCATATGATCTCGAGAGTCGAAAGGGCACTCCGCATTTACTCGATCTGCGACTCTCGAGCATATGATCTCGAGAGTCGAATGGGCACTCCGCATTTACTCGATCTGCGACTCTCGAGCATATGATCTCGAGAGTCGAATGGGCACTCCGCATTTACTCGATCTGCGACTCTCAAGCATATGATCTCGAGAGTCGAATGGGCGTCCGCATAAAATCTTAGCAGCTAAGTTGATCTCCATCATTTTGCCTATAACAGATGCCCCCAAGTCCTTGCCGCCCAGAATTCTTAAGGGAAGGACTTAGCTTACTGTCATGCGCAGCTGCCTGCTGCCTTTACTGAGAAGCCGTACATGATTGGGCTGGAATTAATGAGCGCCAGCCTTTCCGCAGTCAGAAAATGAAGAGACGCTCACCACGTGTCCGAGTATTTAATGGGCGTGCCTGCTCGAGTGCCGTGCCGAACGAGAGACTGCCACGTGCTACCATATACGGCGGAATGATTGCCTATAAATATACGGAGTCCGCCATATCTTCTGATTTTTACAGAAGTTTCAGAATTTTCTTCTTTCTTTTCATGCAATGAATGCCTTCTTGTTTTAATGAGTTGTGCTCAACCCGGGGGGTCGTGACGACCATACCCTCGTGGAGATAGACCGATCTATCGATTGAGAAATGAGTTGTGCTCAATCCGGGGGGTCGTGGCGACCATACCCTCGTGGAGATAGACTGATCTATCGATTGAGAAACGAGTTGTGCTCAATCCGGGGGGTCGTGGTGACCATACCCTCGTGGAGATAGACTGATCTATCGATTGAGAAATGAGTTGTGCTCAATCCGGGGGGTCGTGGCCACCATACCCTCGTGGAGATAGACTGATCTATCGATTGAGAAATGAGTTTACCAAGGGTAGAAAAACAGGCTCTCCTGCAACGTTGGTTTCGATCCATAAAATGGAAATGTGACCATCCCAGGTGATTTTAGCCCTACCAAAGGTAGGCAATTGGTCAAGAGATGGTATGCACTCTCTTCAGGGCTATTCAGGTCCAGGTAAATGGAGTAGCGACCAAAAGATATCTTCAACTTTATTCATAAAATGTTGTTATGAACTACATCGAATCTAGGGAAAGTATTGTAGCAAACACTCCACGTGCCAAGGGCGACGCACGAGTTTGCCCTGCATGTCTTCAAGATAATAGGTACCGGGTCGCACAATCTTAATAACCCGATACGGGCCTTCCCAATTTGGATCCAGCGAACGAGCGGGAATTCCGAGTTTTTGCCTCAGGACCAAATCTCCGAGCTGGAATGATCTGGGCCTGAACCTTAGCATCTCGATAACGAGCAATACATTGTTGATACGCGGCCGCTCGTACTTGGGAAGTATTTCTTCGTTCTTCCAAGAGATCGAGATGAAGTCGGAGGTTTTCCTAATTACCCGCGGGGTCATACTGCTCGGTCCGATATGAGGGCACTTGAATTTCTACTGGTACTACTGCATCGACACCAAATGCTAAAGAGAAAGGGGTCTCACCCGTTGATGTACGAGTTGTAGTCCTATATGCCCATAATACCTCTGGTAGAAGCTCTGGCCATACACCTTTGCATACGCCAAGCTTGGTCTTTAAATGATGCTTGATGATTTTATTCACTGCCTCAACCTGCCCGTTCGCCTGAGGATGATATGGAGAAGTGCGGAGGTTACGTATCTTCCACTTTTCACAAAATTCATCAAAGGCTGCGTTGTCGAACTGTGTTCCGTTGTCGGTAATTATAGTGTGAGGGAGTCCGAAACGGCATATGATATTTCTCCATATGAACTTCATAGTTTGTTTCTCGGTGATCTTGGCCAACGGTTCTGCCTCGGCCTATTTGGTGAAGTAGTCGACCCCTACTATCGCGAATTTGTTTTGTCCTTTTCCAGTAGGCAAGGGTCCGATGAGATCGACCCCCCATTGTGCGAAAGGCCAAGGGCTATCAACTGGAGTCATTTGCTCGGACGGTGCGTGAGGTATAGGAGAGTATCGCTGGCACTTGTCACATTTTTTGGAGAATGCAATTGCATCTGCTTTCATAGTGGGCCAATAATATCCTTGCCTCATCGCCTTATACGCTAGGGATCGCCCCCTGGGGTGGTTACCATATGTCCCCTGGTGTACTTCGTCTAGAACACGAAGTGCTTCTTCTGGATGAAGACACCTTAAATAAGGCAAGGAAAAACTCTTGCGTAACAATATTCCGTCTTGCAGGGTATACCTGGCAGCTCGAAGACGAATTTGTCTTGCAGCTTTCTTGTCCTCTGGTAAGCATCCGTCTCTGAGATAAAGGATGATGGGATCCATCCAGCATGGAGATGATTGTACCGATATAACTTGCTCAAGAGTCGCTTGGTCGATACTCAGGTTCTGACGATGCTCGATGGGGATCGAATGTGATAACTCAGATTCTGGTGCAGAGGCGAGCTTTGCCAGGGAATCGGCAAGTTGGTTCTTCTCGCGAGGAATATGAATTATTTCATAAGTCTTTAGTTTCGCGAGCAGGATGAGGACACGAGACTTGTATAAGGCCATCCTTTCTTCTTTGGCCTCGAATTCACCAAGAACTTGGTTGACAATGAGCTGGGAGTCGCTATGAATTAATAGATTCTGAATTGCAAGGACAATGGCCAGTTCGAGGCCAACGATCAGGGCCTCATATTCTGCTTCATTATTTGAGACGCGAGAATCGAAACGCAGAGCATATTGGAAATGCGACCCGTCGGGAGCCACTAAAATCAGGCCCGCTCCGCTGCCCGTGGCCCGCGATGACCCGTCCACAAAGAGTGACCAAGGAGGCTGGTCGCTGGTCATGGTATTATCATCGGAAGAGTATGTGAATTCGGCGATAAAGTCAGCCATGGCCTGGCCCTTGACTGCGGTCCTAGGACAGAATGAGATATCGTGCTCGTTGATATCGACCGCCCATTTAGTTAAGCGTCCGGAAGCCTCAGGTTTTTGAGGGACTTGCCGTAGTGGATGATTTGTTGGTACTAGAATAGCGTGGGCTTGAAAGTATGGTCGCAGTTTTCGACCTGCCGTGACTAAGGCTAGGGCCAGCTTTTCCATATCAGAATACCTAGTTTCTGCATCAACCATTGCTCGACTGATATAATAAACGGGCCTTTGCACCCCAGAATCTTCTCTTATCAAAGCGGCGCTAACAGCCGTAGTGGACACAGAAAGATAAAGAATGAGTTGCTCATGTGCTACAGGTTTAGATAAAATGGGAGGTGTGCTCATGTATTGCTTCAGTTGCTGAAAGGCTTCTTCACACTGTGGTGTCCATTTCCAATCAGACTTGGCCGTTGCACGAAGGAGTTTGAAGAATGGTAAGCACTTGTCAGATGCTCGCGAGATGAATCTATTCAACGATGCGATGCGACCAGCCAGACGCTGGACGTCCTTCAGAGTAGTGGGGGATTTCATCTCTACCAATGCTTTTATCTTTTCGGGATTTGCCTCAATTCCTCGCTAACCGACCATGAATCCGAGGAAATTTCCAGCAGATACTCCGAATGCACACTTTTCTGGATTCAACTTCATCTGATATTTCCTCATTAGATCGAATGCTTCTTGAAGATCAGGGAGATGATCATCTTCCACGATGCTTTTCACGAGCATGTCATCGATGTAAACTTCCATATTTCTGCCGATTTGGGCAGCGAATATTTTGTTGACGAGGCACTGATAGGTGGCCCCTGCATTTTTAAGACCAAACGGCATTACCTGGTAGCAATATAGTCCCCGATCTGTGATGAAGGCGGTATGCTGGCTATCAGGTGGATGCATCATGATCTGGTTGTAACCAGAATAAGCATCCATAAAACTGAGCAGAGCGTGTCCAGCTGTTGAATCGACCAACTGGTCGATCCGCGGTGTCGGGAAGCTATCTTTGGGACTGCTTTGTTCAAATCTGAATAGTCGACGCACATTCTCCATTTGCCATTAGCTTTTCGGACGAGAACTACGTTCGCGACCTACTCTGGGTAATCAACCTCTTTTATGAAATTGACCGTGAGTAGCTTCTCGACCTCAGCTTTGATCGCCATTTGCCTTTCTGCAGTGAAAGCACGTCGACGCTGGTGTACGGGTTTATGCTTCGGGTCGATATTGAGACGATGTGAGATGACATTGGGGTCGATGCCTGGCATATCTTTATGAGACCAAGCGAATACGTCCTGGTATTCGGTGAGAAAACGGACCAAATCTTCACGATGGACACTGGTTAAAGAGGATCCAATATATACGACCCTGGACGGGTCATCTTTGGTTAAGTGAATCACCACTGTTTCTTCCCCAGGAGTTCCTGATTGGAGAACGTTCTCTCTCGGATCCAGCGAGGTGTTGGTGGAAAAGTTGGGTGAATCTTGTGCTATCTCCATAACGGGTGTCGCTTGAGCTTTCTTTCGATCTTGTAGGGCTATCTGGTAGCAAGACCGAGCCTCCTTTTGATTTCCTCGCACAACCCCAACACCATTTGGGGTAGGGAACTTGACGCATAAATAGGATGGGTGTAAGGCTGCCCCAACCTTATTAAGCGATGGCCACCCCAAAATGGCGTTATATGCTGATTTACGATCCACCACGAGGAAGTTCACGAAGACGGTAGTCTTCACTGGACTTTCTCCAAAAGTAACTGGGAGATCAATGCTTCCTTCAGGTGTTACCACCTCACCTCCGAAGCCGACGAGAGGAGTCGAAACTGGTTTGATAGGCTTCTGGCAAGTGCCATTTTGTTGAAAGCCTCCAGATACAGAATATTCGCTGAACTACCTGTATCCACCATGATTCGATGAGTCAGATAATTCGATACCTTTAATGCGACTACGATGGAGTCTTCGTGAGGGAAGTGAACTCCTGCTGCATCTTCGCGAGAGAAGGAAATTGGAAGATGGCTGGCTTTTGACACACTGGATGCCTGTTCCAGCCAATAAATATGCTGGGGTTCTTTAGACGCCTTCCGAGTGTACGCTTTCCTTGAAGCTTGAGAGTCGCCCCCGCAAGCTGGTCCTCCGACGATGGTACGAATTTCTTCAGTAGGCTCAGCGTCCTCTTAGGTCAGTTTGATGATGAGGCGGTTCCTTTTGGCGAGATGAGGCCTTCGCCCTTTCAGGTGATCGATTTTTACAAGCGACATAATCCTGGAGATGGCCTTTTCGAATAAGGGCTTTAATATGATCTCGTAGAGAAATGCAGTCTTGGGTTCTATGCCCGTGATCTTTGTGGAAGTAACAGAACTTGCTCTTATCTCTCTTCTCGGGATCGGATTTGATCTTTGCAGGCCACTTTACATATGGCTTGTGTTTGATCTCCATTAAAACCTTTTCATGAGACCGATTGAGAGGAGTGTAGTTATGATATTTACCAGAATAAGGTTTCTTGGGAGAACGATCGCGCTGATCACGACGATATTTTTTATCTGCAGAAGAGGTTCCCTCTGGCTTGCGTTTCTTACTCTGGGCTCCATGGCGTGTCAATGCGACTTCTTCTGCATTGATATATTTCTGAGCTTTGGCTTGGAATTCTGCCATAGTTTTCGGCGGGCTCTTATCTAAGGCAAACCTGAATTTCTCGCTCGTTATTCCGGCTATGAGGGCTGTGAGACCTTTTTCTTCAGTATAGCATTCAGTTTGAACGGCTTCGGCAGTGAATCGTACTGTGAACTCCTTTATTGTCTCCCCATGCTGCTGCTTCAAATCCATCAGATGGGAGGCTGGCTTCTTAATGCGAATGCTTCCCATGAATTGAGAAAGGAATATCTCCGATAACTGTGAAAAGGAGCTGATGGAACGAGGCTTTAGTCCCCGGAACCATGTACGAGCAGCACCCTTTAAAGTTAAGGAAAAAGCCCTACACATAATTTCTGAGCCATGTCCCTCCAACTCCATAAGAGACCTATATGTTTCCAGGTGTTCAAGAGGGTCGCCAATACCTGTGTACGGGGTGATAACAGGCGTTCGATACTTTCTAGGTAATGGTGCCCCCATAACCTTGCTGGTAAAGGGGGACTCGGATTGATGTATCGCCGCCATGACGGCAGATGGTCGATTTGCCTGATATCGCTGTTCCATGACGTCAAAACGATCATGGATTCTTTTGAGATCTCCTTCCCATGGTAAGGTATAGCCTGATGTTTCGGCGGTGGAGCCCTGAGGTTGAGGTTGTCGAGACGAACTAGAATGTATAGAATGTGGAGACGGCACAGGGTGATGGTTGCCGAGTGGTGTTCGGTTTGATGGAGGAGGATGTGGTGGGACCTGTGGTTTGTCCACAGAATGTCTGGAAATCGCCGGTATGGGTTGCGGTGGTAACCCTTTGGAGGGTTGTCCCTGTGGTTCGGGGAAATGCTGATCAAGTCGATTTGACAGGGCCTGAACTCCGGCATTCAAAGTTAGAAGAGTATTTTCGAGGAAACGCAGGACGTCGTCTTGATTTCCAGGATTTTCAGAGGCCTCCAATAATGGGTTTGCTGATAGCATATTTTGGGCTCCTTGAGGGATATTCGACGAAGTGGGTGGAAGGACAGGTACGGATTCTGTCTCATCGGGCGGAGGTGGTGCCTGCCTTGAAGTCGAAGGATGAACAGCCTTTTTAGGAGGCATCACAAGAGGATTTCGATCGGTGGCTAGAACGATTGATTTTGACGATCAAGTCGTTCCCACAGACGGCGCCAAACTGTTAACGTCAAATTTTGTAACTAGATCCTCTGGAGGTTCACCTTCTCTCCAATAGAGACTTCCTCCGCCGGACCTGAAAGAAGACATAAAGCAACTAAGGGTGGCCGGCGTCAGCCGTTAGCCCTCCGATGCTTAAGTTAGATAAGGCAAGAAGGGAAATAGCCAAGCAACTGAAGCCAGGGATTGAATATTGTATACATGTATCTTAACGGGGTCGCCTCTTTATATAGATCTGAAGTGATCCAATCTGTTACGCAAGATATCGAGATCCCATTGATTCCACGAGATAAGATCCTTATCCTTAGATAGAGAAGAGACCTAATTTGAATGACTTGTCCGACAATTACGTTCCTTGATAGCAATCCCTTGGGATTCGGAACCATTAAAGAAGATAAGCCCAAAATCGGCCTATACGAGCTGCTGGTACTGAGGGCTAAGGGATGCCACCCCAGAAAAAGCTGTTCGCATGTTGGAAGATGGTCGCGAGTCCAAGTGGTCGCTCATTCAGATGTAACACCTTTCAACAACTTGTGAGAAGGTCTGCTCGTAGATCAAGAAGGAAATCTTTGCCTTGCTATATCAGACTATCGGCTATGGGAACTCGAAGCCTTGCGAATAGTTGCTCCGTATTTATCCATCCTGCGACTCTCGAATATATGATCTCGAGAGTCGAATGTGCGCCTGCGCTTATCCAATCTGCGACTCTCAAGCATATGATCTCGAGAGTCGAAAGGGCACTCCGCATTTACTCGATCTGCGACTCTCGAGCATATGATCTCGAGAGTCGAATGGGCACTCCGCATTTACTCGATCTGCGACTCTCGAGCATATGATCTCGAGAGTCGAATGGGCACTCCGCATTTACTCGATCTGCGACTCTCGAGCATATGATCTCGAGAGTCGAATGGGCACTCCGCATTTACTTGATCTGCGACTCTCGAGCATATGATCTCAAGAGTCGAATGGGCGTCCGCGTAAAATCTTAGCAGCTAAGTTGATCTCCATCATTTTGCCTATAACAATAGCTATGAAAGCCGATTTGTTGGTGGGCGCCGGAAGCTCATCAAGGGTTCGTTGATTGTAGCCAGAGGAAAGAAGAGTTGCACCCTTTACAAGGCAAGTGTCAGTGTATGCAAGGGTGGGTTGAATGCAGCAGAAGATTCAGCAATTGACATGTGACACAGGCGTCTAGGCCACATGAGTGAAAAATGGCTTCAGCTACTAGCGAAGAAGCGGCTTCTTCCAGACATTACATGTATACCTCTAAAAACCTGTATTAACTGTTTATCAAAGAAACATCATAGAGTTTTATTTGTTAAAACTGCTTTTCATGTTAATAAAGTATATGCATTAGATTTGGTTTATTCTGATGTTTGTGGTCCTATAAGGACAAAAACCTTGGGTGGGGCATTGTATTTTGTCATTTTTATAGATAATGCATCTAGGAGGGTTTGGGTTTATGCTTTAAAATCGAAAGATGAGGTCTTTGTTGTGTTTAAAATGTTTTATGCTATGATCGAGAGATAGACAGGTAGATCATTGAAGTGCGTCCGCACTAACAATGGTGGTGAATACATTAGTCACTTCCACAAGTATTATAAGTCATTGGGTATACTGCATGAACAAATAGTTCCCAAGACCCCCCAGTATAATGGTGTGGCTGAGCGAATGAATCGCACCATTGTAGAGAGAATCAGATGCATGTTATCCTATGCAAAGTTGCCTAAGATGTTTTGGGGAGAAGTAATGCACATGCGGTGTATTTGATAAACAAGTCTCCATCAGCCCCGTTGAATGGAGAAGTACCTGAGAAGGTGTGGACTAGACGAGATCCGTCGTACAGTCATCTCAGGATGTTTGGATGCAGGGCATTTGTTCACATACCAAAGGACGAGAGGTCCAAGCTCAATACGAAGATCAGGCAGTGTGTGTTCTTGGGGTACAGTGATGAAAAGTTCGGTTACAGATTGTAGGATCCGACCGAGAAGAAACTCGTTATGAGCAGATATGTGGTTTTCTTTGAAGATCAATGTATAGAAGACATTTGTAAGCCAGAAAAAAGCCAACCTAGTTTAGGTGAGCTAGAGGACATGGATCCGCTTACTCCTCTCATGATGCCTGATGACGGGGGAGTACAACAAGGTGTAGAGGATAAGGGAGTCCCTATAGAAAATGGATCGGGGGAGCAGCCCCCACTTGATTCACCTGTTAACCTACAGGTGAGGAGGACATCAAAGGACAAACACCCGTCTAAGAAGTACTCGCCGCATGAGTACATTATGCTTGCTGATGGAGGAGAGCCAGAAGACTATTTTGAGGCCCTAACCGACGAGTATAAGGGAGAGTGGTTGAAAGCTATGGAAGAGGAGATGAAATCCTTGCATAAGAACCACACTTATGATATAATGAAATTGTCTAAGGGCAAGAAAGCTCTGAACAATAAGTGGGTATTCAGAAAGAAGGATGAGTAGAAGAATTCACAAATGAGGTTCAAGGCCAGACTAGTAGTGAGAGGGTTTGATCAGAGGAAAGGTATAGACTTCAAGGAGATATTCTCACCAGTAGTGAAGATAACATTCATACGGGTGTTGCTTGGGTTGGCGGCTAGCATGGATCTAGAGATAGAACAGTTAGATGTTAAAACTACCTTTCTCTATGGTGACTTGGAAGAAGAGATCTACATGCACCAAGCAGAGGAGTTCGAAGTCAATGATAAAGAGCATATGGTGTGTAGGCTTAGGAAGAGCTTGTATGGGCTGAAACAAGCTCTTAGGCAATGGTACAAGAAGTTTTCGTTCATGTTAAAGCATGGATATGATAGAACGGAGTCGGACCACCGTGTGTTCACGCGCAAGTTCTCAGATGGTGATTTCTTAGTTTTGCTATTATACGTTGATGACATGCTCATAATGGGAAAAGACATCAAGAAGATTGACAGGCTGAAGCAGGAGTTGGGCAAGTCGTTTGCGATGAAAGACTTGGGCCAGGCAAAACAGATCCTAGGAATGGAGATAACACGTGACAGAAGCAGCGGGAAGCTTTAGCTATCACAAGAGCAGTATATTGAGAAAGTCCTAGAGTGGTTCAATATGAATGCAGCGAAGCCGGTCAGTATTCCACTGGATGACACTTCAAATTGAGCGACAAGCAATGGCCCTAAGACGAAAGCGGAAGTGAAAGAGATGCAGAAGATACCCTACGCTTCAGTGGTAGGAAGTTTGATGTATGTTATGGTGTGTACACTACAACAAATATGAGTTTTTACAACATCATTTTAACCGCGTTCGTCTATTGTACATTGTTAAAAGTATAATTTACGGTGTTCGCTCATAAAATGTTGTCATTTGAAAGCTGTAATTGAGGAACTTTTTTACAGCGTTCGGAAAACATTGTTAAAAGGAATTTACGGCATGTGAAAAACGCTATTAAAAAGAATTTACAACGGTAAAAAAAATGTTGTTAAAAGTAATTTACAATGTGCGTACGAACGCTGCAATGTCTTATATACCACAGTGGCTGAAAAATGCTATCGAAATGAATTTACAATGGTCGAAAAACATTGTTAAACGAAATTTACAACGGTTGAAAAACGCTGTTAAAAGCAATTTATGACGTGCGGATGAACGTTGCAATATATTTTATATACCACAACATGTTTAATCCGTTGTTAAAAATGCTCATAAGAATTTTTTTCAACAGTAAAACTTCTAGTCACACTATTTCATGTGGTGTAGTCCCCTTGAGCTTTAGATATGCTTCATGTTTGAGATCAAGGTCTAAAATTATTTGGTAAAATGGATGGATGAAGCAGATAAAATACATAAATCAAGGTGGGCCTCACATAGCTCATGCCCTAAAATAGTTGGTTAAAATAAATGGACAGTGTAGATAAAATATATACATTAAATAGGCTCCACATAGCCCTGACACGGCCGTCCATCTCTAGCTAAGTCCTGGTGGGATGCAGTTTGGTTTGTGTCCCTGCCACTAGCAAGGTGGCTAGTGGTTGGTGCTCTGTGGGCCCCACCATGATGTATATCTTTCATCCATGCCTTCCATCCATTTTTAAGATGATTTTAGGTGTTGATCCCAAAAATGAGGCAGATCTAAATCTCAGGTTGACCCCACCATAGGAAAACAATACTAATTGAATGTCCACCGTTAAAAACCTCCTCGGGTCCTGTGTTTGTTTGACATTCAACATGCTGATTAAGTAATACAGAACGGGATGAAAGGAGAAAACAAATATCAGCTTGATCCAAAACTTATGTGGCCCAGAAAAGTTTTTGATGCTGGACATTTAATGAGCACTATTTTCTGTGATGTTGTCCAGTTGACATTTGGATCTATTTCATTTTTGGGCTCATTCCATAAAATGATATGGAAAAATGCATGAACGTCATCGATGAACTAAATACATCATGGTGGGGACTACAATACACCAACCACTAGCCAATCAACCTAGCCAAACCGCATCCGTCCTGGTGGGGTAGTACCCAATCCGCGGATTAGCTAGTTGAGTAGCGCGCTACTGAAGTGACGTCATCATGGTCTGTGGGCCTCCACATGAAGTATCTATTGTATCTACACCGTCCAATCATTTGGAGAGATCATTCTAAGGCATGAAACAAAAAATAAGGCAGATCTAGATCTCAAGTGGACCCCACCATAGAAAACAGTGGGACAGTGACATCCACCCACCATAGAAAACAGTGGGACAGTGACATCCACCGTTGAAAAATTCTTAGGGGCTACCATGATTTTTATTTGAGATCCAACCTGTTCATAAATTCACACAGACATGGAGGAAGGGTAAACACAAATATCAAGTTTGATCGGAAACTTTTGTGGGCCTAGGAAGTTTTCAACAGTGGATGTCACTGTCCCCACTATTTTCTGTGGCGGGTCCACTTGAGCTTTGGATCTGCCCCATTCTTTGAGTCAGGCCCGAAACTGGTCTCTCAAAATGGATGGACGGTGTGGATGCAACATATACATCATGCTAGGCCCATAGAACATGGTGACGTCACTTCAGTAGCCAGGTTCGTACTCAGCCTGTCTGCGTCCATCCAAATAGGGACGCGGATTTCCTGCCAAAGCCTTGCTCACGAAGTTCCTGCCTGGAACCAAGGTCGGGCCACAGTGATGTTTTTCGATAAATCCACCGCGTCCATCCGTTTTGGGAGCTAATTTTAGGACATGAGACATAAAATGAACCGGATCCAAGACTCAAGTGGGCCGAAAATGTGAGGATTGAACGTCTACAGTTGAAATATTTGTGGAGCCACAGATGTCTCGAATCATGATAATAATTTTTGTTTCCAGTTCATCCCAGTAGTGACGTTATGAATGGTATGGATGTCATATAAACATCACTGTGGACCCCAGGGAGGTTTCAACAGTAGTAATTTCCCTACCCACCATTTCCTTTAGTGAGGCCCACTTGAGTCTTGGATCCGGCTCATTTTTGTTCTCATGTCCTAAAATGAGTTCCCAAAACGGATGGACGGAGTGGATTTATCAAAACATATTACTGTGGCCCCACCTTGGTTCCAGTGCAGAAACTTTGCGCAAGGCTTTCGCAGGAAATCCGCGTCCTCCAGAGTCCAAATAGGAAGCGGATTGCGTAGTGAGGCCCATCTTGATGTACCCCTACCGTGTGCGGCCCATCTTGATATATTTTGTATATATTGAAGCCGTCTATCTTTTTTTTCATATTATTTTAGTATCTGATCCAAAACCCTAAGAAGATCCAAATCTCAGGTGGACCATGCCACTAGAAACATTGATGAATAACCATTAATAACGTTTTGTGGGCAACAAAAGTTTTGGATCAAAGTGCTATTTACATTTTCCCTTCATCAAGACCTTATTGACATTATAAAGAGCTTGGATTCCAAATAAGCACTACCAAAACCTTACGATGGACTCTTTGAAAATTTTAATGGTGGGGCACTCAATCACACAATTTCTAGTGGTGTGGTCCACTTGAGATTTGGATCTGCATAATGTTCCGAACCTCATTCTAAAATGGGCTGTAGAAACGGATGGATAGAATGGATATACAATATATCATCCATGTGGGCCATACGGTAGGGGTAACAACCGCTACGCTGTTCCCGGGATAACACCTAATTCATCTCACCCAAGTCGCGCCCACCGGGATCTTAGTAGAGACGGACGGTCATGTCAAAGGCTATGCGGAGCCCACCGTGAAATATATCTTATATCCCATCCATTCATCTATTTTGACAAATCAGTTTAGCACATGAGCCAAAAACGGATGCAGATTGAAGGCTCAAGTGGACCACACCACATGAACCAGTCTTTACTGTATTATGGTTGAGTACCACTCTTACTATATTATGGCCCACCAGAGGTTTGGATCTACTTCATTTTTCTTATCATGCTCTAAAATCAGTTTTCAAAATACATGGACGGTGTGGATTTACGACACACACATCACATAGTGGACGCCACGCTTAGGTATCCACATCACAGTGGAAGTCGATCCGCCTCCCAAAACAGTATCCGCGCGCAAGTTTTCCCCAATCTCTCCTCTTTTCCGCCAAATCTCTCTCTCTCTCTCTCTCTCTCTCTCTCTTCTTCTTCCTGCAATACCACATCTCTGCCCATCTTCATCCTACAAAATATCATATCATCAAGGCTCGCGCATCTACCATCTCAGCTTATTAAATCTCTCCTCGTCGAAATCGTTTTGCAGAATTGAAGCAGCAGATACACAATTCGAAGGAGAGGTACGGATGATGTCTCATGTTTGAGCTATTAGTTATTCTTTTTCTTTATTTTTTTCAAAGGTTATTTAGACCGCGTAGGACTTTCCCTTCATGTGCGAGACCACGTGCGCTTTGATAACGGAATATTGATTCTTATGATGTAGCCCACTTGAGTTTTGGATGTGCTCACGTCCTAACATGACCTAGAGAAACTGATGGATAGAGTGGATGTAACACGAACTAGCAATGGATGTTAGTACGAGGATTACCACTACTTTTTGATCTTTACTGTGGGGGATCACGTGAATTCCTAGTCCGAGGATCACTGTATCTGTACGTGGGGCCATCTATTCTATCGAACAGACAATCTAACCATCCAATTAATGGACTTTTTGCTGATGGGTAGGCCCTTTTATATTTTTCGTCCCCTGGGTAGGCCACAGTGGCCCCTACATCTAGTTGCACCTTAAATGGGGCCCGCTCAACATACAGCGGGCCAAAACATTGATGTGTCAGTGTGAAAGGTACCATTGGGGACCTACGACATTGCGAAAATTAGGTGGGCTCCAGTGGTACCGTTACCACAATACTGTGCGGAACACTTGATGTGTGAGCACCATCCAAACTGTCTATCAGATGCGTCACCTCAAGTTGGTCAAAGACCCACAAATTGGCCTGGTCCAAAACTCAGGTGGACCACAGAAAATCGAACAAGGTGGGATGAGATGAAGGTCCCAAAACCATATGATTATTTCCTGAACCTTCATCCATAAAGGGACTGAACGGTCTAGGTTCTATATAGACAACATGGTGGGCCAACCTGAGTTATGGACCGGGCTGATTTTCCAGTCCTGAGGGAAACTTGGGTGATACATCATCAGATGACGAAGCGACACATGCAGGTGGGCCACACCACGTGAATTCAGAGTCTTAGGAATGATTTTACATTGTTCCCTGTGTTGTGGCACACCTAAGTTTTGGGTCTATCTGACTTTTGGTTTCAACGGTGATCATGAGGGGGAGAACACGATTGACATTGTGGATTGGGTGCACTGTTGTTGTGGGTCCCACAGAAGCTCGATACCATGACAAGCTGTGGTGGTCCCGGTACCATATGAGCGCAGCTCTTTTAGAAGATGAGGCATATGTACTCATAGGGCCGCATCCCGGATCATCGCACACGTGTCCCGCCTCAATTTATGGTGGGTTTGCGTTTGGTGAATGAAGATGGGACTCGGATTCGGTAGCGACCCCTCCAGTACTGGTCGTTGATGCGGGCCCCAACATAATGCATGTGTTTTATCGATGCTGTCCATCCATTTTGCTAGTTCATTTTAGGGCATTGCTGGTGATGTTAGTTCAACAATTATAGTTGTGGCCAAGGTGTCCCATAACGGTAACGGTGGCCATAACGGCGGCCACCACCGTTACCGATACGATACGGGCCGTAATGGCCGTTACGGACCCCGTATCGGCCAATACGGCACTTTTTTATTTTTTTTTTAAAAAAACTATTATAGGACCGTGACGGGGCCGTTACGGTCTGATACGGGGCCGTATCGGTCCGATATGGGCCGTTACAGGGCCGTTACGGCCCGTTTTTCTGTAACGGCCGTTACAGCCGTTTTAACCTCGTAACGTGTAACGGTCATTACCGTTTCCGTTACGTATCGACCGATATAAACCGTTTTGGGACACCATGGTTCTAGCCCGTCAACAACCGTTTTTTCGTCAGCAATTTTCAAAGGGGTCATGCATCTTTTCCAGTCCCATAGCCATTTCATAACTCAGGTGGGCCACACCACTAGAATTTAGAACCTTTAAGCATGAGTTTACATGAGTCAAGGCCAAAAGATCAGGCCCATCTACTCATCGAAGGTTAACACTAGAACATTAAATGTGAACCGTTAACAAGTTTATGGCTAGCATTGGAAAGTGTATGTCTTTGTCTTAACAGGTTATAGCAAGTAGGCCACTCACGATAGATAAAGAATGGGTGTATCTTTCAAGGTTCTTTTTTAAACACTGCATAAATATTTTTAAAATTTTGCACATCTACATGGTTAAATTAATAAAATTGCAAGTTTTTCATTTATAGACTCACAAATGAGTATAGTGATGGAGCACGAAAGTTTGTCGATATGGCTCATGCAAATGCAGGCGATTCAGATAAGATCATATGCCCTTGTAGAGAATGTCGAAATCTATATCACCAACATTTCAACATAGTGTACGAGCACTTGATTATAAAAGGGATGGATCCTACATATACTACCTGGGTCCATCATGGAGAACGATCAAGTATTGCGTCTATATAACCTGAAGATGTTGAAATGTCAGAGATACATAGGATATACAAAGATGTGTATAGTCAAGATGGTGTTACTGCAGAACCTACAAATGAAAGAAGAGAGGCAGAGTTCACACATTTGTTGAACGATGCTGAAACTCCTTTATATCCAGGTTGTGCAAAGTACACAAGGTTGTCAGTAGTTGTAGTTTTATATAAGCGTAAAGCTACATGTTTGTGATATATTACCACAAGATAATACACTACCCGATTCTGTATATTCAACAAGGAAGTTACTTAAGGCATTTGAGTTAGGGTACGAGAAAATACGTGCCTGCGTGAAACATTGTTGTTTATTTAGAAAAGAGAATGAGCATGTGGAGATATGTCCAAAATGTGGTTCGTCACAATGGAAAGTAAACAAACGCACTAATAAGATTCAAAAGGGAGTTCTTGCAAAGGTGTTGCGTTATTTTCTAATAATTCCTAGACTTAGGAGGATGTACAAATCAGCGGAAATGACAGAACAATTAACGTGGCATTCCACTCACAAAAGTCGAGATGGCAAGATGTGACATCCAGTTGATTCTTTGTGCTGGGATACTATAAATAAAAGGTGGCCTTGTTTCGCATCTAATCCACAAAATCTCAGACTTGGTCTTGCAGCTGATGGGTTTAATCCTTTCTGTAATCTTAGTTATAAATACAGTTGTTGGCTAGTGATATTGGTTACATACAACCTTCCTCCATGACTATGCATGTTGAAGGAAAATTTATTGTTGACGTTACTAATCCCAGGGCCAAATCAACCAGGGAATGATGTAGATGTATTTTTAGAGCCACTTGTAGATGATTTGAAAGAGCTATGGAATAATGGCGTGGATGTGTATGATGCCATTCAGTAAGACCGTGTTCAATTTAAAGGCTATTTTGATGTGGACAATAAATGATTTTCTAGCTTACGGAAACCTATCTGGATATACAACAAAGGGGAAAGTAGCTTGTCCTGCATGTGGTATTGACACTCGATCATAATGGTTGAAATGTAGTATGAAGTTTTCCTATATGGACCATAGGCGATTTCTTCGACAAAAGCATCCACTTCGAAATAACAAAAATTGGTTTTATGGAAATGAAGAAAAGGGGGGGGGGGGGCTAAAATTTTGAATGGTTCAGAAGTTTTGTGTGCAGTCAAGGATATTAAAAATGATTGGGGAAAAGTGGGAAAGAAAAGAAAGAAGAGGAAAACAGATTCTATCCAGCCGTGGAAAAAGAAGTCAATATTTTTTGACTTACCGTAATGGGAGGTAAGTTATTTATAGATGAATAAATATTTGTTTCTACTTCTTTTTCTTATTTTCAATCATCGGTAGAGTTTATTGTCACATTTATGAATTTAATGCACCTTCTATTATAGGCATTGCTTTTGCGACATAACTTAAACGTGATGCACATCGAGAAGAATATCTACGAGAGCATTATTGGCACAATATTGAATGTGAAGGGAAAATCAAATGATGGGCTTAATTCTCCTAGATATTTACAAGAAATGGACATTAGGCATGATTTACACCCAGAGGACAAAGGAAATAAATTTTACTTACCAGCATCACCACACACATTATCGAAGGCAGAAAAGAAACTTTTTTGTAAGAGGCTATTTGATTTAAAATTACCTGATGGCTATAGCTCCAATATTGGAAACAGTGTTTTAAATAGCTACGCTATGTAGCATGTAGCTTACGCTACGTAGCGTAGCATGGCCTTAACGCTACGTAGCTCATGAAAATAGCTTAAGTTCCATGAAGCCCACGCTACATCATAAATTGCATACGGTACATGCTAAGTAACTATGCTACACGCTATGTAGCTCGCATGATGCTTTCAATGATTTGCTACATTTTTTCATTTCCAATAAAAATTAGTTAACCTTTTTAATGCTTTTAGTAAATTGAATAGAAAACAGTATTAAATCAATTTCATTGCTCTTTCTTTACCTTTATATTTAATCATTGCTCTTTCCTATGACTTTAGGTTCCATTTTGTTGCACAAAAAACAATGAAATTTTATTAACTTTCATTATGAATCAGTCTAATTTGGTATGGAATATCATGACATTGGTGCAACCAAGCACCTTGATTAAAAAACTAGTAGTTGTGTGTAGCTTACGCTACACGCTATGTAGCTTACGCCTCACGCTTCAAAGGGGTGAACGCTATGCTACACGCCATTCGCTATTTAAAACACTGATTGGAAATTGCATTTCATTAGAAAAATGTAAGATACTAGGCCTCAAGTCTCATGATTGTCACGTACTCTTGCAACAATTGTTGCCAGTAGCATTAAGAGGACTTTTACTGAAGGGATCAAGGAACGCAATATTTCGACTATGTGCATTCTTCAATGAAATATGTCAAAGAGTGATTGACAGAAATAGATTGGAACGACTTGAAGTTAATGTTGCTGAAACTTTGTGCATGTTGGAAAAGGTTCTTCCCTCCATCATTCTTCGTGGTTCACTTGACGATGCACCTAGGACGAGAAGCTCGTCTATGTGGACCAGTGTAATACCGTTGGATGTACCCTTTCGAGAGGTGACTAACCTTATCTTTTCTTTATATTTATCGTAACAAATGTATTAAGATCTAAATCAATTAATATAAGTCTTGTTCTATTTATGTTGTGATTTAAATTTATGAAGGTACTGAAGGGATTTGTTAGGAATCGTGCACGCCCTGAAGGATGCATTCCAAAATGCTATCTAGCTGAAGAGTGCATGAGGTTTTGTAGTGGGTACATGAAACAAGCAACTGAAATATGTGCTCCATATGCACGTAACGAAGATTATGAAAATGAAAACATACTTGAAGGATGTCCAATTTCTAAGGGACGAACTTTTACTATGTCTGATAACATGTTACAGATTGCTCATCGTTATGTATGATTTAATAGTGCAGAAGTCGAACTATATTTGCAGTAAGTATGATGTCTATTTTATTTAATTGCTTTGCAATTATTCACATCATATATTGGTCTTATCATTTTGATTTCTTAATAGAATGCACGTAGAGGAGCTTAAGCATTCGGATAGTCGTCTCTCAAGGAATGAAAAACTACTACAGAAGAGACATATAGAGACTTTCTGTGCATGGTTGGAAGAGAAGATCCGAATGAGTAGTAGCATGTCAAGCACATTGAAGTGGCTTGCGTATGGGCCTCGAAAGCATGCCATGTCATATACTGGATATGTTATCAATGGACACCGATTTCATACAAGGGATATGGAGAAGGCCACACAAAATAGTGGTGTTTCCATTGAAGCAGAAATTATATGTCGATCTAGTGCGAGAGATAATACACAAGTTGTTGGGATAATCTCATTCTACAGGGTTATAAGAGACATAATTTTGTTGGACTATCACACATTTCAGGTCCCTATATTTAGATGTGGTTGGGCAAACATTGGAAATGGTGTGAAAATTGAAGATGGATTTTCATTGGTTAACCTCCATGAAGGACACAATCAATTTAAACGAGATCCATTCATCCTAGCATCACAGGTAAAGCAAGTGTTTTATTGCAGGGAAAATGATATATCGGGTTGGTATGTTGTACTAAAAGCACCTCCAAGAGGTTTTCATGAGTTGGAGATGTATGATGAGAATGCTTATATGCCATCTATCGTACCAGTAGATGTATCTATACTTGACTTGAACCCTGATGATGAAGATGAACATTATGTAAGGAGGAATTGTGAGGGCATGCTAGTCTAGAAATATGACTTCAATTAGTATTCATGGATTTCAATGATGAGCATGGATTTTTCTTCATTATATACTTCAATATCTAATCTTTAGTGGTGGATTTTTTTTCCTTTTCTTCTTTTCTTTTCTTTTCTTACTTTTCTTTGTAGTCATGTAGCTAACCATGTGTGTGTTAATGGTTGCTCTTGTAGGCCAAATTGATTTTTAGAGAGTTGAAGAATATGTCTGATGAGGTAAGCTATGAGTTATTTTATATATCACTATTTATGTATATAGTTATTGATTTTGTTATTGTTCTTATTTTGCATGTCTTATTTAGAGCTCTAAAAGGGGGGAGAAGAGAGCACATAGGGAACGGTTAGTTGTTATTGCCACCTCTTGGCAAAAAGGGAATGAACCTATAAATATATCAGGTGGAGGTTCTAATTCACCTGACAGACAAGCAACCCCTGAAAGCGTTCAAGTACGAAATAAAAAGAAAAGGGGCCCCACAAGGTTGAGTGTTATTGGTGCTGAAATGGCTTCACATATGGAAGTTGATTTCAATGAGAGGGGTCAACCAATGGGCCAAATTCTGCTAAATTTTGTTCTTTTCTCGGGTGCTTGGTGTGAGAAGTAGTGCCAATAACACTTGAAAAATGGTTGAACTTTTCTGCACAATCCAAAGATGATTTATGAAGTATTATTATTATATAAATAATATTACATTACAAAATGAAGTATCTTTTCATTTTTAGTGAATGTAAAATTCTTACTATGCCAACATAGCAAAAATACAAGATAGACGAATCAAACAAGAAAATGTCATTTATGTTTGTAGGCAATTACTGGCGAAGTTACAAATCAACATTATTAAAAAAAAAAAAATGTCCTTGCTGGAAGTGAGGATGTAGCACGTTCTCTTACCCTTCTCAAGCCTGACAACATAAAGTCTAGAGAAGAATGGGATTCATTTGTCAAAGAGCGGTTATCTCCTGAGTTCAAAGTAAGTAAATTTCTTTTTAGTAATACAACTTCAAATTCTTGTTCTTAAAGTAATCAAAAGTTTATTTGTTTTACAGGAAAAGAGTAAAATTTTTTAAAAAATGAGGAGGAAGCAAACCCTTGTACACATAATGAGCCGTAAGGGTTATTGGCGTTTGGAAGATGAAATGGTAAAACTAATCTTATCACCTTCAATGTTATCATAATATTCATTGATATAACTATCAAAAATGTTATTTTGTAGAAAAAAGAAAGTCCAACACCTTCGACGATATCTAGAGTAGATGTTTGGACTCATGCGCCTATGAGGAAGAATGGAGAACTTGTAAATAACATAGCTGGAGAAGAAATGGTAACAAGTCATTTTTACAAATATTATTTATATTTATATCACTTTCTAAACAAATTCTTACATACTTTTAGAAGAAATTGCAAGAATACACACAATTGCAAGATGGAAGACTACAAGCTCTCTAAGAGAAGATGCTCTTTCTCGTATACTCGGTCCAGAACGTCGAGGTCGAGTAAGAGGGCTTGTATTTGGAGTTACACTATCTAAAGTAGATATCCAAGTACACCAGACTGGGAAGATGAAAAAACTATACGACGAATTATAGGACCTAAGACATCAGTTCATTGACTTTAAATCTATGTACATCCATCATAGTTGTTAGAGGTGTGGACGGTCATAGATGGTGTGCTCAACATGGATGGCTGGATGGATGTCCTTTGCTGGACATTGGAAATGAGGCCCAATTGATGGATGATGGAGATCTCCCCATCTGGTTGTTGTGTTTGTAGGGCTGATGGTGATTTCAATGAACACCTTATCTGCAGGATTGAACAATTCGATGTGATGAAATTCATAAGTGGTCCTTCTAGTGGCGATCAGCGGAGAAATTGTCACGAGGATTGTCGTATATAGAAGTCGTGCAGGGTTTGGCCTCACAAAATGTTGTAACATCGTGCGAAATCAGAATTGCTGAACTCTAGCTTGCAGTGTAAGTTAAATGGGGTCCACCAAGTTGTTTGGTGGTGATGGACACTGATGGAAGTAAACGTTAGCTCATAATGATCTGATGCTGGCGTTGAAGGTGTCCACCTTGCTGATCCGGGTCGTTAATTGAAGATGGCCCATCTATGCTGGTGGAAAATGAGGTGGTGGCCGGAATTGCAATTGCCACTTTGGACGGCTGATGATTTAAGTGTAGCCATCTGATGGAGTTGATGATGACCAATCAGAAAGTTGCGTATGTGGAGATCTTTGTAAGTGCTCCATGGTTAGCACGTGTGACCTAAAGGTGGGACGTGATATCCTTCACTGTGTTGGCCTGTCGCACGTGGGAACATATGGTGAGCTGATCGGTTCAGATGGTTGCATCATCTAGATCGTTGAAAGAGATTTGCACGCAAGAGCTAAAAGGTCACCCAACCCATGGCTATCCTGAATGTCTTAGCCGAGTTAAATGGACGGTCGGTGCATCCATCATGATTTCTGCTGGCCGTAGACCAGCTTGCTAGGTACCATCTTGAACGTCCATTGGATAGACGGTTGATCATCTGCTGTTTTGGACAGCTGGGATGAAGTTTCTCCTCATGCTAAATTCGATGGATGGTGTGATGGCGGGACGTTCCTTGGAAATCCATTGGATGCTCCTAGACGACTGAATGGATGAACGATGATCTTCATCAGCCGATGGCAGATGGTGGAGCCACTTTTTAGCTGATGGCAGATGGGAGTCATTGAATTTATGGACGGTGGAGTGGTTGAGATGAAGATGGAACTTCCTGATTGGTCTCTCGGCAACGAAAGTGCTGGAAAAGAAGATCCATTGAATGAAGGAATTTTGGGAAGGTTGGGATGGCTGAGATTGCGGAGATCGCATCTCACACTGATTGCCAGCAGGTGGAGTTTCCAAGTGCGGAATGATTTCCGCTTTGGGCGGAACTTGCAGCAGTTGAGGAAGGTGCGGCTTTCACGTGGATAGCAAGCGGAAGAAGTCGTGTTTCTTTAGGTGTTCAGGACATAGTTGCAGAGATGATGCAATCCACTTACTTTGGATGCAGCTGGAATATTGAAGATGGGTCCACCATATCCAGACATTAGATTGGTGGTGATGCTAGATGGAGCCGATGCTTACAATGGATGGAGTGGATGGCTACTAACTGGATGATGAAGATCAACTAGGCGGTGTTGATGGTTGCTGCTCCCACACGTGATGATGAATGGTGGTCCATTACAAGTCAGACGAGGAAATCTAAGTCATTGATCAGTTTTGCGAGATTTGGATGGTCTTGAACTCTGGTGGGCCGCATAACAGGAAACAATGAAAAAGCTTTGGACGATCAAAGTTTTCCAGGAGCTTGGATCAAATGGGCGGTTTAGATCAGGAACATGGGTTCCATCACTATAGAAGGTTTGGATGTCGCTGGTGGTGCGTGTGCTGGCTCGTGAATGAATGAGGCATCCCAAATGAAGGAGGTGTCACAGTTGCTGGAGTGGATAATTGAAGAGGATGGATTATCCATGCTGGATGTTGGATGATGCGAGCTCCATTGCTGGTTTACGATGTCCTTAGCATGGAGTTGGACGGCTAGATGGAGACTAAAGGAGCTTGATGTTGCTGGGATTTGGAATTTGAGCTGCTTAAGATGATGGACAGCTGAGGTTGGAAGTGCCCGACTATTGGACTGGAATTGAAAGAAATTTTCACTCAGCACGTGCATAGGATATTGGTGTGAAGGCTGTTGCTTAATGTATGGATGTGGGTCACCTGCCTGGATTGATGGTCGAAATAGCATCTAGGCTAATGATCTTGATAACCGACTGATGCACTAGCTTCTGGGGCCGCAAATGATTGTTGATGGAAAGTGATCTGTGGATGGCCCCGATCTGTTTGACTTCTTGCATTGTTTTCTCACAGGCAGCAGCTCCGGCGGCAACATTGTCTACCACGCGGCCCTGTGCTAGATCTGGACCCTCTGTTCAAGATATCTGGGCCGATCCTTGCTAGCCGTTGATGAAGCTGGTGAACATTGGAGGAACAATCAGCGGCAGCTCTTACACGTGTGATTAGTTGGAGTTGTTGATGGCCTCCCATTTGCTGGATTGAAGACAATAATCAGGACGGCAAAAATGATGGCGGAGCCGCTCCATTGATGAGGTGAAGAACGATTGAATGCCATAGAAAAAGATCAAGCCCGATCTTCAATTGAGAAGGAATGGAATAGATGACTGAATGACGAAGAAAGAGGTAGATGAGAACGATCTAGTCATGCCCACAGACGGCGCCATTCTGTTGACACTAAAAATCGTCAACAGATGTTGGTTAGGGACCAACTTTGATTCCTCATTGTCTGATCTCCACTCGGAGATGAAAGTTGTAGATTGAGGGACCTGGAATCATTGAGAAAGGTTAGGACCGCCGCCGGTTGGCCCGGCTTATGGCCCTCCGATGCCAAAGTTAGTACGGATACTAAGAGGAAAGCTTGTGGAGTTTTAATGGTGGTGGATTGCATACCTGGAGAGAGTACGGTAGACTTCTTTATAGATAATTGTTGGAGAGAATTAAGTGGATCTCAAATTTGTTGGGATAATCCTTATCTTATTTGGATCAGTGAGATAAGCCTTATCCTTATCCTTATCCTTATCATATCAAGAGGGATAAAGCGAGGCGAATGAGGCCAGGCCTCTTACCGAGGCTGAGAGGGCCTAATACTGTGCCCGATTGGGTCGAGGCTGAGAAGGCTGAATGCTGAGCTCGAGCGGGCCGAGGCTGAGAGGGACAAATGCTGAGCCCGAGCGGGCTGAGGCTGAGAGGGCCGAATGCTGAGCCCGAGGCGCCGAGGCTGAGAGGGCCGAATGCTGAGCTCAAGTGGGCCGAGGCTGAGAAGGCCGGATGCTGAGCCCGAGCGGGCCGAGGTTGAGAAGGCCGGATGCTGAGCCCGAGTGGGCTGAGGCTGAGAGGGCCGAATGCTGCGCCCGAGTGGGCCGAGACTGAGAAGGCTGAATGCTGAGCTCGAGTGGGCCGAGCGGCAAGTGCCCAAGGCTGACTTAGCTTCCTCTCCTAAATACTCGGTCCATGACCATACTTAGTGTAGAAGATTAACTCTAGTGGGAAGCTTTCCATGTTTTGAGTTCAGCCCGAATTTACCCATAATAGCATAGGTGCAAACCTGGTTAATGTGTGGGACATTTGACTGGTGGCATAAGGTGGACTTCCCAAGAAAGTTAACCTAGTGATAAAATCAGGCTGGTCAACTCACCATTAAAATTTATAGTTCTCCTTTTCTACCTGAAAGATTTGGGTTGTTTCCATGGAATGGATGTTCGAATTGCATTGTCATTGAAAGATGGGTGCTTGTTTTGTTGCAGGAATCTTATCTGTCTATAAATGAGTTGGGTTACATTCCTTCTTTTTAATTGAATGTGAATTTAAGAAGGTTTAAGATCTGGTTCTTTTGTGTTGTAGCATGTTTATGTCTAGTGGTTTTTGAACCTATCCGCATGAAACCTCCAAAATTTTCTAACATGACTCTAATGAAAAGTATTGTTCCCTCATAAGGATAGAAGCAGTCTGATGTAGGATGATGAGCCTCTGGCTATTCAACATTAGAAATGTTCCTTCATATGGTTAACATTACACCAAACCAGCTTTGGGTATCACACCCAAAGAGTTGAGGCTTCACTCCCAAAGGTAAATTTTATGTTTATATGGGATTTACAGATTTTTTTTTTTTTTTTTAACCGTGATCATGACTATTGCCTCCATAATAATGCAGATTTTCAGCCACTACTCAACTTTACAAACCAAAGAAACCAATGTAAGAATTGAAAATGACATTCTTGAAGATTCAGATTGTTCTATTGATGTAAATTCACAGGATCTTGACAAAATCAGATTTATCTTTTTTTTTTTTTTAGCTCTTTCCTTTCTTTTTTCTCTTTTTAAAAAACCAGATTGATGCAACAATTTTCTCCTGAGTTGGAGCAAGAAGATGGTGGATGCTTTAGTATCTTTCTTTCTTGTTATGTGTCCTCTTTGTCAATTTAATAATGTCGTTGATTTGATAAACCCAGTCCACCATGTTTCTCAGGATCAGTCCCACCTGGCGTAGCTACATCCAGTTGCCTTGATAGACCCATTCAAAATTTCAAACACAGGTAGAATTCCTCAGTCTAAAACATTGTGGCCATTGAATTGGTTAAGGGTGCACATGGATGGTACCAATATGATGGTGATTCGACTAATATAACAACGAGTCCAGATCTTTCCTTTGGTATTGATGGTCAACCACTATTACGCTGTTACCTTTGTTATTAACCCATTTCTTATGGTAGATATTTGTTTTAAAAATGGGTTGCATTTCTCCACTGCTTTGTCAAAATTAGCAAGAATTCTGCTAGTCTTCATTCACTTATTAGCCAGAATGATTGTTGAGCTATTTTACTAAATTAACAAAGTTATATGTATGACATCCAGTCCATCCAACAGGGTTGCCCCATCTTGGGTCCAGTTTGTACAAGCGAGGCCCATGGTCCAGTGATCCGAACTGTTTGATATTATGGGCCACATTGTGGATAGATGATGCACCAAAAATCTTCCAGTTGAAAAGATACTAACCCCTCAGTAGGTATTCCAACATATGTAATTAAGAAAGAAAATAACACACCAGTTGGGACCTACACTGCATATGGTTGCGTTCCATTGTCTCACATGGATCCACTTACACTAACATGGATCCATCCTCTTTTGTTACAAAATGACACTTCAACAAACCTAACCTGATGAATGGACTGGATATTGCACCAATATCATCTGTGGTCGTAAATTGGTGATAGTGTGCTTCACAGTTTAGTACTTCTTGTTTCTACTTCTTCTTTTTTTTTTTTTTTTTATCATGTCATGTGTACAATTTTTTAGTTATGCGTATCAAGCATCATACAAAGCCAAAGCGAAAATATCATATTACACGAATGCATGTTATGATTTTTCAACCACTCTGATATTACAGCTGTAAACTGGTGCCAATTTCTTAGTCACTGCATATCAATCGTCATATGCAGCAAGAGTATCATATTCGCCGATGCGGATTGCCATATCACAAAAACTTTACGCGGCAGGATGTTTGGTGGAGCCCACTGTGATGTTTGTGAAAAATCCGCTTTATTCCCAGATCATGTTAGGAAATGGCATGAGGATGCCTTTCCATGTTATGTTAGGACATGCCAAAGCTGAGGGACATCTAAAACTTAAGCCGGCTGTACAATAGGAAAAAGTGAGTAGGGAAATGCCCACTGTTGAAACATCCCTGGATCCACTGTGGTGTTTTTATGCCATTCATACAGTTCATAAGGTGGGATGAATTGAAACATAAAAATATTAGTAGGATCCAATTGTGCTAATATCATCGGGCAAAATCGATGGGCCGGTGCATTTCTCACCAACATCAACGGCCCCACTTAACTTTACTTCGCAGGAACCTCCCGCGACAGCCGGCAATCCGTGTCCCTTAGGGAAAAAAAGAAAAGATTCGAGAAACGAAGAGAAGAAAAATTGTGATGTGTATTTTCTTTCCATATGCTATTTCATCATAGTGCCAAGCAGTGTTTGCATTATCTCCGATATTATCAAAATATCCCCGATATTATCTCTATTTCTAGCTCAGCGACATCGATAACACTGGTAGCGATACCGATAACACTGATAGTATTAAAAATTCTTGATATCGGTGATGTATCACTAAATATTGCCAATGTATCGATATCGTCAATATTTTCAATTGTGTAAATTCCAGGCGTCGTTTGTATTGTCAATACATTGACCCCCTCAGTGTATCGCCAATATTTTTTACTGTTTAAATTCCAAGTGTCACTTGTATCGTCAATTTATTTGCAGTATTTCGATAATATCACCAATGTATCGATAATATCACCAAAAATCTATATATTTAAAAAATTCCCATTTCATATTTTTTATGGGTGCATGGTTGTATGCAACACTCAATTTGTTGATGATAACATTGATAATATCACAATATTATCATTATCGCAACATGACAATAACGATACCACAATCTTTAGCTTCTTTTTTAGTTGTTAACGATTTGTTTGGATATTTCATGTGTTGCCGATATTCTGAAATATCAATGGATGTTTGAATGGAAGTTCAGATTTTGGATGGATGAGATGATTGGACTAACTTCTTACTGTAGCACATACTTTTAGGCCCCCATTAAATAGAAACCTATTATGTATGCATTCTTTATGCAAATTTTTTATTCCTAAATATGTAACTATGTGTATTTTATCAACTCCTGAGGTTTCATTGAAAAATTCCATTGTTTTTCCCATTTTCCCCGCATTTTCGGTTATCAACGATATTATCGGCGATATCGATATTGTTTCCGTATCCCCGACTGACGAAACTTGTAGCGATACCGAAACTTCGAACACTGGTGCCAAGTACATCTTTTTCCTTATAAATTCGTTGGTATTGCATTTTTTGTTGATTTTCTGACATGTCCTCTTCAGCAGATATACACAATAGGTATCAGATCTTAATATCTAACATCTTGGCATGTTCCCATATGCTATCTTAGTGAGCATGAACTCTCTTTTTCTTTAGTTAATTTATGCACATGCTTGGGTTACGCCTTTTTTTGCTGTGTTGTTTGCTTTGAATGTTAGTGGCAAACTCTTCAGGTGTGCTGCTCATTTGATAACCATCATCTCTTTTTCACCTGTTTTAACAAGACCCGCAAAGCAGGTATACATGGTTCTTGTATCATTTTTTATGTTCGCTGGTGAGAGTACCATCATTGAATATGGAAAGCGTAGGCATTTAAGGCTTTAAGATAGTTATGCAATTTGTTATTACTTTGCTAGAGATAGATAGCAGGCTGGAATTAATTCTGATGGTGTTTTTCCATGCTTTTGGCCTATAGTGAGAGATGATTTGGTTATATTTGTTCAAGACTTCAACACTCATGTCAGCTTTGCAAGGAATTAGTGCCTCTATGTTGCTTATTAATAAAAGATATGGTCTTTGGCTTTAGCTAATTAGCTTGGTAGGGAGTTATTCTAAAATATTGGCTGAATTTCTAGCGGTTAGAATGCAAGGAGTGCTAGATTATTTAATTCTTCTTTCCAAAGAGGAGCCTTTGTTATTTGATTATTTAATTACCTTTTTTTTTGCTTGTTTAGGATTAAGATTGTTTGATTATTGTAGTTTTTGGGTCTATGGTTCACTAGTTAAGAGTTTTATGGAAAATGAATGGTTTGGTTCATCATATGCATGTGGCCTCATCTACAGTATAAAATTCATCTCAAGTGGACCGGATGTCCTCCTGTGTTTTATAATTCTGCATATTTGGTGGAGAGTGGACATTTCCTTATTGAGTTGATCAAATCAGCTTATTCATTACTCTCAAATTCACTAAAGTTCAGGTAAACTCACCTAAACCTTATATTATTTTCTGGGATTTCATGATTTGAATTCATAAGACAGGCCGAAAGTTGGGCTCAAGAAGTATCTTTTTCTTTTTCTTTTTCTGTGTTCTTTTGAAAGGGTGGCCCAAGATCCACTACAAGAAATATGCGTATTACCGGCAGGTGTTAGATACGAATCGCGGGCACTATCACGTGGGGCACGAAACGGCCACGGATTAAAGTCCAAAAAACCTTATTGATATAAACACTTTCTAATTTCCTCTTTTAAAAAAAAAAACTTTCGCATTTCCTCCTCTAAAAGAACGATTGCCGCTACTCTCTCCCTCCCTCTCTCTCTCTCTCTCTCTCTCTCTCTCTCTCATTTCTAGGGTTTTGGCTGAGGTTGCTGTTGACGATGCCGCCCTTGGCGGAGGTCGTTGATGCGACAGAGGGCACAGCTTGGCACATCAGGTGAAGCTGCACTCTATTGACGGTGGTTGCGACTATCGGATCTAAGAAGGATGACGGATTAGAGGCGGAGCAGGGGCGCTGGTGGTGGCTGCATTTGGCGGTCGAGGCCTGTCGTTGAAAGCAATGGACAGGGGTTCTGCTTCACCTAATCAGAGATGCAGAAAGGGGGGGGCGGCGACTGCCCTTGATTGCAGTGGGAGATGGGCCTTGAAACCCTGATTTTAATGGCGGATGGAGATGAAGATGTATGGGTGATGATTGTTTTGGAGTTGAGAAATAGATATTTTCCGCCACAGGCTGGACTTGAGCACGTTTGTCCAGACCGGGCTGCTGGATTTCTCTACAAAATGCGAAGTGATTGGGTGTGCACGTGGGGTGTCCGATGAAATTCCTATGAGGAATTTGTTCGCTTGGAGTGCGATGATTAATAGTGGGTATGCAAGGGTTGGGTTGGTTAATGAGGCTTTCGGTTTGTTTAAGGAGATACAAAAGATGGGGATTTGCCCGGATGAGGTTACAATGGTTAGTGTCATTTCAGCTTGTGTGAAGGCAGGCACATTGGATTTGGGGAGGTGGATCCATGCGTTTATTAACAAGAGCAGGGTTAAGCTTGATCTTGAGCTTAGTACTGTGCTTGTTGATATGTATGCAAAGTGTGGGTGTATCAAAAGGGCAATGGAGGTGTTTGATGAAATGCCCAATAGAGATATGCAAGCTTAGAGCTTGATGATTGTTGGCTTGGCTGTTCATGGGATTGCTGAGAATGCACTAGAGGTTTTCTATAGGATGGGACAGGCTAAAGAGGTTTGAGGATGTTCTGTTAATAAAATAATTTCTTTAGGTTACTTTTATTTTTATTTTATTCTTGCTTTCAAATTCAAGGCACTCTATGCTAGCTGAATTCATAACCTGTTGCAGGCCCTTCCAGAAGGCAGTTGGTATTGCCCATATTGCAGATGTGCATTCTGTATAATGGCTAAGAAGGTAGAAGATAGAACCCGAGAATCTTTTACGTTACTCAAATATATTCAATGCAGGCTCAAATGTAAGTAAATCTATTATTGTTGATGCTTCAGTTGGTTATCAGATCCTTTCAGCCTTAAAATTTCCTTTTGTTTAAGGCTTTAGTGATGATGATATTAGCACAACCATTTACAAGGGTTCTTTTGAGAATCTTGTGACCGTCTGATCAGCTCAAAATAGTGATAAGGAGCAAGCCTCAGCAAATAAAGACTTATCATTGATGTCAAGGCTTAAGGTATCGTCTACCAGTCCATATCAACCGATATGTACCAGTATTTTCCATGAACAATATAGCCATATCAGCAGTTCGGCACAAAACAACCAATACAGGGTGATAAGGGCCAATATGACCCTTTATTGGTGGTGAATGATACAATACATCAAAACTGATTCTTTGAAACCATGATTGATGTCCAACATCGGATCATTTTTCTACTTTGTAAGCATGGATTCTAGTTGTTCGGAAGTTCTTTCACTAAGCTATTAATCCAACTTTGAATTCATGTGTAATAATCACAAGTAGATGTACACATTGTGGACTTTCAGAAAGATAGATGCTTGCATTTTGTTTCCAGTTTATTTGTTACAAAGGTTTGCATTTCTAGTGCTTCAGGTTGCAGACATTAAATGATCGAATGGCTTGGTGACAGATTTTCAGATATTGCTTGTAAAACACTGCGAATACCACTGCCTAAAAGGCACCCACCATCTCCCATTCTATCAAATGGTTCAGCTAGTCCAGGGTATTGCTATTGCTCTTACCATTGCGTATTTATAAAATTATTTTCCTTTTTTAATTCTGTTTTGACTTTATCTTTAATGCAGAATGACATCTTGTTTACATGATTATTGAAAGCCACTGCCAGAAGAGAGCCTTAAAAAGACACTTGATGCATGTGATCGAACCCTTGCTCAAAGAAGGTCCTTGATTTTGTAGAGAGTAGAATGGGATATATTGCACCAAAGCTTTCTGCTGTTGTATGTTGTTATTTTCCAATTTTAAATTTGTTATGACTTCGTTATTGGTCTTATTGAGATGACTTGTGTGACTTTTGTGACTTTTTGACATTTTTTGTTTCTTTGGTGCCAGATCTCACTGGTTATAATAGGTTTTGAAGAACCAAATGGTTGTGCAATTTTCACCAGCTTACATTTTGTTGTTTTACTTCACTGAATTGTTAGTTTCAACCTTGTTTTGTTTTGTTTTTTTTTGGTTACTGGTTCTAGAACTGATTTACAAAGATCAATATGGTCCATACTATGCTACATGATCATTTTATTAGCACTCTGACACACCGAGTGTCTACTTTCTTAGATTTTCTCAAATTAGTAAGTAATGCATTGGATACATGAAGAGCGATTTAGGTCTCTAGAGTAGCTAACCTATCTCATTTCCACTGCTTCTATTGGGTTTTTGAACATATATAGCAGATAGAGTTTATTTCATACTTTAGGGATCCAACTTCATCCCTGTGATTTTTTTAGTAATAGTAGTCTAAGTACTGATTTGTAGGGCTGAAAGTCGGGCGGGTTGGGTCGGGTTGGTGCTGAACCCTAACCCAAGCCAAGGTTCCTATACCTCAACCCTAACCCAACCCAACCCAACCTCGGGTTGGAAATTCTCAACCCAAGCCCAACCCAAGCGGGCTCGTTCGGGTTGGTCGGGTTGATACATGCTAATATTTTCGTTATTACATTAGTCTATTATGTTTCAATACACGCCTTATTTTTTGTACCTATGGCTTTATTAATTATATATGTACTTATTTATGTAAAGAGCTTCACTTTTCCTAAACAAATAAGTTAAAATACAAGTAAACATTATAAGTTTACTTCACTAAAATATAATAAAATTATAAGTAACTTGTATATAGATCGGGTTCGGGTTGGGTCGGGCAACCCGAGACCTCAACCCAAGCCCAACCCAAACTTCATCGGGTTGATGTTTTCATAGCCCAAGCTCGAGATCGGGTTCGATACTTCTTGCCCAAGCCCAACCCAATGTCGGGTCGGTCACGGGTCGGTCGGGTTGAACCCGCCCAACTTTCAGCCCTTCTGATTTGGGTATGTTCCATCCATCTCTTCTCTTAGGTGAAGATCCATAGGAAAGAATCCTATTGGTACAATGGTATTGGATCTGTGGTAACCATTGATCAGGCTCTCACTCACTCTCTCTCTCTCTCTCTCTCTCTCTCTCTCTCTCTCTCTCTCTCTCTCTCTCTCTCTCTCTCTCTGCGCGTTGAATTATGGTTGAATCGTTGCAGAAACAAAAGTATTTCCGTCACTTGTATTTCAAACCAAATTAATTATGGTTGAATCGTTGCAGAAATAAAAGTATTTCCATCACTTGCATTTAAAATCAAATTTTCAAATCCCATTTAGTCATTTCTGAAATGACGTTGCCCCTTCAATGAAAACCAAGAGGCCACGGAAGATTACTTCCTCACATTCATATGCTTAGATCTGTTTCAATGGGCCATGATCTTATTTTAGAGTATATACATAAGACATTGTGTATAAAGCTCTCTCTCTCTCTCTCTCTCTCTCTCTCTCTCTCTCTCTCTCTCTCTCTCTCTCTTTCTCCCCTCTTCTCTAATGTTAATTCCTCTCTATGTAAATATGGCTTTCGGAGAAAAGATAATGTATTTTTCTCTTGTAAGTGAATGAGCATTCAACCTTGGGTGAGTAAATCCCAAAGCAATTTATAATGTATTGTCATCTTCATTTTCAGTCTCAAAACTCATATTTTCTTAGCATTAGATACTGTCCATGATTTCCATCATTTACTAACTTGAATTGTCTTGGCTTTTGGGTTGCAGGATCTGATAGCATATAAAGATGGGAGTGATCAGGTATGGTTCTTCCTTTCAAACCATTCAGGTTCAAGGAAATGCAAATTCATGAAATCTGACATGAAAAAAATCCTGCTCAAACCATTCAGGTTATGGTGCTCCTATTTGTTGTATGGAGGGTGACTTAACCAGCTCAACCACCAGCTTAAAATATTCATGTTTTCAAGTTCAAATTAAGTGAAAATGCATCACCATCTCACGACACTCATTGAATTTTCTAACTTCAGCAAACCTCAGCCAATGGGATTCTTCTTGTGATTGGAACATGTGCCATATCTTTCTCCAAATTCCTCTAAATCCTTCAAGCATTTTTTATTTATGTTTTCAAGTCCAATTGAGTCAGGATAATCAGGTAATGTTGCTCAAGGAAGACGGAATTTACCCTGATAATTCATTTCTACTCAAGTAAAGTTCCACCACATTGTAAAGCTTCCCAATATTAATGGGAACAGTATCTGTTAAAAAGTTATGGCCCCATATTCAATCTTGTTAAGCCCACAAGATTTTGAAAGGCAGATGGAATTTACCCTTAGCCAAAAGAGAAGGCTCTTAGCACATAAAGAGTTACCCAGGGTACATATTAATTAATAAGGAGGACAAATAATTTAGTTAAGCCGTACAGAAAAGAGAAATGCTCTAATGCTCTTAGAGTTCTATAACTTACCATGCTAGTTGCATCATAGGTCTGTTAATTTACTTGGAGCTGATTGCTTATCAAATATGTTCTCAGTGCATCATATATGCTATAGCAATCAATACAACGTTCATGATGATAGAAACAAATGTCTTTCTTTATTTTAAATGAAATGGTAATCTCCAAACAGAAACATGCCTGGAACTTGAACTGAACCAACACCCCCAAATGAGTTGTACATGAACATGGAGTACTATGACATTTCATATAGCTGCAACCGAGTTACAGAAACTATAAGTCGAATGTAAGCATTTGAGAACAAATGTTTGGTATCTTGTTGTACGATTCATTTGAATTGTCGGTCTTGATGTTGTTTTTTTTTTCTACTGTGGACAGCATGGAGACAGTAGATTCGTTCTTAGATATTTGTTTGAAAATCCATGTTTTCATTTTGAGGTATGCTTCAATCATTTAAACTGTCCAAAAATTAAATTTTAAATTTCTGTGGAGTTTCTGTATTGAGGTAATCCAAGATTTGTATACATTGCGATTTTGGGATTCTTCCGACCTGAATTTAAGATTGATTCCCTAGATTTCTATTTGGATATCTATTTGAAACAGAGCCTGTCTACCACTAAGCCATGGAGTCCCCTAGATATATCATAGCCCAAGGATTTTCCAAGCAAGGTAAAATCCTTTTCTTTCAATTTTGTTTACAAACCTTCTCCTCCTTCTATTTAATTCTTTGGATAGCATGGTGCAAAAATTTCTTTTTTTAATTGAAAAGCTTTTCACATCCTGAATAGACTGAGAGCCAGTTCCATCAAGTTCTAAGTTACTTTACTACAGGCTTCATGTATAAAAAGTAGAGAGAGGACCCTTGAAATATGGAAAGAAAAAGAAAAAGAAAAAAGAGCTGCCACAGCCAGCCCATGGCATGCCCAAAAAGGTAGGCTATGACTTTGACTACCCAGCCTGGTGAGCTTGAATCTCCCGTTGTAATTTTAGTATCATTTCTTGTGAAATCAAATGGTTTTGGTTGAATATGTGCGCTGTCAATTTGTTTTAAGGCTGTGGTTTGGGTGTATAGCTGGTTGGGTTCAATGGTAAAAGGTGCTATGAATTTTGGGCAGCAGGCTATTGGTTACTTACTACTAAAGGGGAAATACACATGTTTATGTGGTATTCAAACCATTCATGAGGTTGCTCCTACTGGCTTGAACAAAAAAAAACAAATACTAGCCTGATCTAGAACTCATATGGCTCCACAAAGTTTCCCAGAAATGACAAAAGATTTAAAATAATCATTTTAAGTACAAAGAGCACTTAATTGCTTAGATTGTGACTGCTCTTCAAGCTTTCATCAGTCTTCATCAGTTTGTAGTTTCAAATCATTTACTGATCTGCTTCTTCATGGTCCAAAAGCTACCACTATACGTGGTTTGTCATGACGTGCAACCTGCCAAGATTTTCTTGCTACCACTATCTGTTGTCTATCATGTGTATAGACTGCCATGTCTATGATTCCTGGGTGTGGATTACAAACAGGCAGAGTGGACATATTACTGGGTTATTTTTTAAAATCTAGGACATGGATAATGGACATATGAGTAGGCTTGCTTCAATTGATTCCTTTGATTCTAGATGGTAATTCTGAAACAATTATATATATTTTATATTTTCCATCAATTCTAATAGGGTAGTGTCGATGGTTGGTTTTCAATTATATGTGAATGACCGTTTAAAAAAAAAATCAGCCCAATATACTGATATGGAGAGGCAGCATTTTTTATGCATGGCTGAACTGAATTGCAAATATTTTGTTCAATCAAGAGGAAAATGACCAGATTGTAATGCCATTTCTAAGCATTCAGAATCAGGAAATTCAATTGGGCTAATTCTTGATTATAAATTCCTCAAATTGCAGTGGCAAGAAATTTTTTGCTGATTTTTTCTCATGCTAAGATTAATATTAGATTTGTTACATAGATTTATACATAATTAATGGATTTTTTCATGTTTGAAATCCTAGCTAGGTGGTGAAGTGGATTGTGGAGATATGGACCGCAAAGACGATCAGCATAACAGTGCCATCCATGTTCCTTGGCAAGACTCGATGAGAGGGCAACCAAGTAGTTTACGTTTCACTCAACGGTGTGGCCAAGCTAGGAGTGGACCACATCGAGGATTTTTTTTATATATTTGAACCATTTTGAACTTATTGTTATAATATTATTTTTTTATTGTAAAGTAATACATTTTTTTCTTTAATATTCATTGTTAATATTATTGCAACATCCATTAGGTTTCAAATATTAAAAAAATACAGGTTCTAACCCAGTGTTTAAGAAAACATTAACCTGCACTTTTGTAGACCATTACCGGCGCTTTGGTAGACTTTTACAGGCGTTTTTAACCTTTTCCGGTTGCCAGCAGAAACGCCGAAAAGTGCACAAATGGGCGCCAGGAAAGCCTACTCGTTCACGGCGCCTAGCAAAAACGCCAGGAAAACCTTTGCCGACGGAACTATTCTCAACACTTGTCTAAACGCCGGAAAATCTTCTACCAGCGTTTTTATTGACTTTTACCGGCGCTTTTAACCGCCAATAAAGGCTATTTTTTCTTATAGTGAGAAGATTTGAATATTAGACATAAAACTATTTGAAATGGCTTTTTGGGTGAGGCTAATTACAGCCATGAAGTGGATGAATTGGGTTTGTGTATGCAGTGATTGGTGAGTGGATGCCACAAATTAAGTAAATTCGAACTCTTTATGTACAACAAATTCCTGCAACCTACTTCCGATCTCTTTATGCGAACGTCACGGTTCTTATGTTTATTGCCTAAGCACATGGGCCCAACAGATATTTTGTTGCAATGCCTCCCTCTGAATTTTGTAGATCATGTCCATCTGTCTTGAATCTGCCATATGCTGAAAACCTAGATTGTAACAGCCACTTCTTGGTAGACCTACAATTTCATTGATCGGACAATCAATACAAGTCTAGCCATCTCCAATTAACTTCTTTTGATTGAAATTGTATTAACCTTTCAATTGATGGATATTTCCAGCTATTGTTTTCATGGTTCAAATCATCTCATCAACTCAGGTTTTTGGTCAATGGCCTACCTAAGAGGTAGCCATGATAACAGACGACCCAAATCAATGAGTGCATTAGCAGCTAATGACATTTTTAACGATTGACACTAATGACACCAAAACTATTTCTGATTTTGATTGTGAACTGTTTGTAATTTTTATGATGGTGGTGGTCACAAGCAGGATGTAAATTGATCTTTCTTAATTGTCATCGAGGGCAAAGTAATAGTGGTTATTGTTAACGTCAAATTCTGGTAACAGGTTCCCTCTTAATATACAACCTTCTCGAAGGTAGCTCTCCTCCTTACCTGAAAATCACAGAGGAAAACTAAAGGTGGCTGGTGCTCGGCCGTTGGCCCTCGGAAGCTTAAGTTAGAGATGGCTTGAGAGTAAGATGAAGTGTGAAACGTGAGATTAGAGGTTGTGTACCTTTATTATCTGTAGGACCATCTATTTATAAAGATCCAGGTGATCCAGTTTGTTACGTAAGCTATTAAGATCTCTCATGACTTCAGGGGATAAGATGCTTACGTGATCGAATTAGACATCTGGTTGATTACGTTCATTGATGGAGGTCCCCTTTAGTTTGGAACTACGAGTAAAAAAAAACCCAGATCGGCCTATATGGGCTGCCGAGACTATGAGACGGGGGGCGTCCCCACCAAACGACCAGAGACCAGGGCTGCTCGGATACGAACGATGACTACTAGCTAATGAGCAAGCTTCCTTAATATATGAGATGCGACCACCTTAGCTCGCTAGACGGCTTATCTGCTCCCGACTTGTGATACTCGAAGGCGCCCGCGGGTCGCATGTACGCGATCATAAAGACATTCAAGATCTGCAGGCTATGAATTCCTTCGACCTACTTTATCCTACAACAGATGCCCCCCAAGCCCTTTGTTTTGAGCAGCTAAGCGAAGGACTTTACTGCGCATGTAACCGCCTAACACGTCTTTCGAAGGGAAGAAGCCATACATGATTAAGCCTGCATTGATAAGCGATAGCTTTTCGACCAAAAGAAATGAAGTGGCGCTCACCACGTGTCTTCAGGAGTTAATGCCCGTGACCGTTCAATTGTTGTGTTAAACGAAGAGTCGCCTGCGTGTCATTCAAATCTTGATGGAATGATTGCATATATATATATATATATATATATATATATATATATATATATATATATATATATATATATATATATCCGGACACCTGCTGAGGATTTCTTTACTTCGAAGTTTTCTACAGAATTTTCAAAACACTCTCCTTCCTTTTTCTTCTCTGGTAAGACCTCGTTCTTGAGGTATTTCCTTTCTTTTTTTCCACTTTCTTCTTTTCCATGACGAGGGATTCGAACAATGAAGTTGTTCCTTTGGGGGATGAAACTCCGGATTCCTCCGGCTCAAACAATGCAAGGGTGCTCGCGGGAAGGTACTCTGCGTCTGGGTACCGCTCTATAATGGCGGAGGAACATTTGAATGGTTTACGGGAAAAATACCAGATTCTCGACTCCGTCATTCTCAGATTGCCTGGGGAGGTAGAAACTCTGGATTCTCCACCATTGGGCTGCGTGGCCTTGTATAAGTATTTTTTTGAGCTTCGCGTGCGTCTCCCCCTTCATCCTTTTATCTAAGACGTGCTCCGTATTTATAAGATCGCCCCTAGACAACTCATTGTAAATGGTTGGAGAGTTGTGCTGAGTGCCTATGTCCTCTGGAAGCAAGCTGGTAATGGGGACTTGACGACCGATGAGTTCTTGAAGATGTTCCAACTCAAGAAGGCCCCATCCAGTGAGGGTTAGTACTATCTGTGTTACTGATACCGGGAGAATTTCATTTTGGGGAATCCCTCTTCGAATTATCCCAAGTGGAGGAGACAGTGGTTTTATGTCTCTGGTAACTGGGAATCTGACGTGGGGTCCAACCTCAGGGGTCATAACGTCGGTCGCTTCTTTTGTGAAGGTGGGTGAATCTTCACTTCTGTGAGAGTACGAACATGGTTCTACTTCTTTTACTTATTCAATTTTTCTCGTGTTCACAGGTATTCCGGCTGGAAGGAAACCCAGCTTGAGAGGAGGAATTAATGAGAAGATTGTCAAAGTTTTCAAGCTGTCGGAGGATGATAGAGATATTAGCTTCACCCTTTCGCTTCCACGACTCGCCGCTTCCGGCCTCTTCTCCCAAGAAGAAGCGATGGTAAATGTTGGTGAGAAGAGGGGAGTGCTGACCTGTCTAAAGGGCACTACCTTGAAGAGGCAGAAGAGGACGGCGCCTGGCCCCTCCAATCCGCCATAACGAACAGATGAGCTTGCTCATGGCTCAAAGCCACACAACCGACCCCAGCCAAAGCTGCAATGACCCCTCCGGCTGTTCCTCGTGAACAGCCGGTTATTGATATAATTGATAATTCCCCGAGGGGTGACGAAGCGGGACCAAGTCATCCTTCGGATGAAGGGAGTCGTGGGCCTATTGCTACTCGCGGGTTGGCTCTTGCCGGGGAGTCAGTTCCTGCTCGAGAGTTGGCTCCTGCTTGGGAGCCATCTTTTACTCGTGAATCGAGCGCTACCGAGATGGTTGTGGCCCAGCCTTTTGGGGTTGGGACTTTACTATTTCGGGTCACTTACACCCTATTTGCAAGTTCTTGTTTGATTACGTCAATCTGCAGTCTTTCGATGCTCTTCCTGAGCCCAGTCTGGAGGATCTCTCTCTGGATGCAGGGATGAGGATGGTCCAGGTATATATAGAATACTTCGTCGTTTCTTTTATTTATTTAAAGAAACTTCTATGCCTTTGGTGACACTTCTTTTAATTTTCAAGTAGGGTTTGGACCTTACCATTTCGGACGAGATGCGACATCATTGCTGCTTGTCGTATTATAGATGAGGCAGAAGAAAAATAAGAAGGCCATGGAAAATGCGATCTAAGGGAGGGATCAAGTTATAAAAGCTCGCGAGACTTTAATCGCCAAAATAAATGAGGAGAAGAAGATCCTCATTGGCAAGATCCAAGCCTTAATCGAGATATATCAATCGCTAGATCTGAAGTTCGTGAGACTTGCTGAGGTGAAGGAGAAGATCGATAAAGAAAAAGAGATCTTTCACCAGGACAAGATCTCTCTGGAAGAGCAAAGAGCAGAGAGCAAATTGCGACTCAAGGAGGTTAGCGAAAGCTTTGAGAAGGAGAAGCTGCCCTTACAGAACTAAAAGTCGACTCCATTCACTGGGAAGAGGAAAGGGTGGCTTATGTTAAGATGGTATCCAAAGAAGGCCCTCGTGCGGTTCTAGAGTTTTAGACTTCGCAGCTTCATGAAGACGAACGGTACGAATCGTACGACGCTGGTCGCAATTTTGCGATTAAAGTGATGTAACAAATTTCTCTAGCATTCAAACTGTAGGAATTTGAAAAGGTCACGGCCATCGTTGTTGCTAAGGAAAGAGCAGCTGCTGCAAATGAAGCCACGGAGGCTACCGAAGCTGCGAGAGTTCCTGAGACGGAACTTGAAGTACAGAACCATGCACCTCCTTCAAGTGATGCTCAAGAATGAGTGACTATATATTGATCTTGATCTATCCTTTCTACTTTGATAAAAAATAATTTAATGTTTTTGGTAATTGTTTTTGTAATTGAATGAACTCTGAATAGAAAGGAATCATTTTGTCTTCTTTTTCCTAACTCATGAGAATAAATTTATGCTTGAATGTGTATGTACTCAACCTATGAAAATGATTTGGGCTCAATCAGGGAGGTCTTAGCGACCACATCCGTATAGAGATAGACTGATCTATCAATTGAGCTTTGGCACTGTAGTAATGTTGAGCCTCAAATTTATATATTTGCCAACCCATTACATCACATTATATGCATGGTTTTCATGTTTAAGAGACTCATCTAATACATGTTTTTGTGATTGTAGGAATGAGAGGGAGACTTCACCAATTCATGAATAAAAGAGTCACTTTGTATGCCTTGAAGATCAAAGAAAGAAAGGATATGAGATGGAGGAAAGATGCAATGCAATGGATGAAGAAAAGTGTGAAAAAGTCACAATTTACAGCTTGACCGGCCGGCCGGCCACAGCCACCGACTGGCCGGCCAAACCCTCCAGAAACAGCAAACTCTCTGGACTAATTTTATGAAGGCTGACCTATGGTCCGACTAGTCGGCCGACCGGTCGGAGGACAGGTCGGCCATGCACTTTCTAAAACAGATTTCAAATACAGGCAGTCCCGTTTTTATTTTTTTGGCCCAGTTTTTGGGGGCCATCTTGATGATATTTGGAAATCTAATACATTCATGTCGAAGAGGAACTCGACGCCGAAATAACCCAAGTGGTTTCGTGTCGATCGGAGCTACGGATTGACCGTGGCGGCCAAAACAATACAAATTGTCCAGAAGGTTTCCAGATTTCGCTGTTCAACACTGGAATGGTCCAGGTGGCCCATCATTGATGATATGAAAATCTAATTTGACTAACTTCTAGAACACATCCATATATGAAAAATCACAAAGTTTCAGATCAAAAGGATGTGTGGTTTGATCATACCGGTTGAAGAAAGATGGACCATCCAGAAAGATTCAACTGCGCAGATTTTATAAAAGGCCTAAGTGTTCTAATTTTCGCACCCAATTTTGGAGTTGATTTGTAAAATCTAATCAATCTATCATCTAGAGGATGAAGGTTTCTACTAATGTTCAAAATTTGAAATCCATCCGACCTCTGCACTTCGTAGCGTTGAAAGCAATATGACTGGTTCTGGAGGTACCCGAATTGCGTGATTTTGAGAGGCGGTCACTTATCTCATTGGTGGGCCCATTCAGAAGATAATCTTGGAAGTCTAAATCATCTATGAGGAAGATCACATTACAAGGAAGCTACATATCAAATTTGAACGCAATCCGATCATTGGTTAAGTAGCCGTATGAAGTGAAACAAAATTTGTTATGTTGCGGTACTCTTGCTGTATTATAAAAGGAGGCGCTCTCTTCTATTTCAGGGCAGTCAAGGACGTGGAAAGCAAGGAGTTCAAGTCCTAGGAGGCTACCTAGCCTGCTATAGCTAGTTTTTCTTCTTTTTCTTAGTTCTAGTTTTAGTTTTAATATGCTTTTTCTTAGTTAACCTCCTAGCTAGAGCTAGAGGTGAAATTTGTAGTTGGTTTTAATTCTTTAATTCTTTTATTTCAAGTATCCTTTTCTTAATTTTGGATTTTGAACTTCTAGTTTGAATAAAGTTTGGATTTTTAGATGAATTATGAGAGTTCGTGTACTCCGAACATGAGTTCCTTGCAATTCTCTAAGATTGCCATGATGAGTTTGTTTAGATTCGAATTATAGTAACCCCAGAGCATGTCATAGTCTCTTGTCATGGCTGTTACTTCGAAGGCTACAAGTTTGAGTTCTATGTGCTTCATTAGAACTAGAAATTTGATTTTCAGATTTAAGTGGGACTGTTTGTGCTTGAATGTTATATCATCTAATTAGATGAGAGATAGGACTTTGATTCTAATTGTGTTGTGCTTGGATGAATGGATTGGTATTGAACTACTACAAGTGGATCCTTGATGCTCTAGTTGTACCCATATCTCAGATTTCCTATTTAGTTCTTAAAAACTATTTTTCTAAAAACTTCTTAGATTTAAGTTATTAGAGTAGTTGGAATTGATCTCCTCTTTCCCTGTAGATCGACCTCGGTCTTGTCGAGATTTATTACTACATCGCAGCCTTGCACTTGAGGCGAGCGAACAAGTTTTTGGCGCCGCTGCTGGGGAAAAGGTTAAATGGTTCTGATTGTTCTAGTAGCTATAGAGTAGTTTTAGTTAGGTAGGATTTTTAGTTTTTCTATAAGTATGATTTTTTTTTTCTAGATTACGATCAATTGTTTGTTTGATTTTGTAGGACATTATTGCTGACATATATCTAACTCTATTGTGTAACATTTCCCCATCTCCCTTCTTTTTGTTCTTTTTTTTTAAGATTAGGGTAGTTTCCAATTCCTTAAAATTTTATCATGTATGATTGGACGAATGGTGTGTACAAGTACCTTTTGGAGGATGAGACGTTTGATTGGGGGACCCAAACTCATTGTGATCAGGATCCCTTCAAACATGAGTATTTTTCTGAGATTCAAAGAACCTCCACTACCCCCCCCCCCCCCCCCCCCCCCCCCCACGTAAGACAATGCGTGATTACATTACTGAAAGCAATGCACATATTGAGACACGACATAAGATGATGAGGGAATATTGGAGCGAAGTACAATCGAATAATGATCATCCGGAGAAAACATTACGTGATTACTGGATTGAAAATAACATGTGTTCCACCGGTTATGGTAGGAGGTGTGCAACAACAAAAGGAATGGGTGAATAGTGGCCAATCGGTTAAGACAATGCGTGATCACTTGTATGGATATGCCTATCAACCATCATATAATTCTTCATCCTACAATGCGTACGGCCTTAATTGGGGAAACCACCATTCTCCTTGTTCAAGGGAAGAACCAACTATGGTTATTAACAATCACCCTAAAACGTCTTCCTCTGGTGCTGACATGTATACACAAGTACTTGAGGAAATATGGAAAGAGTATGTGGATGAACAATCAAATCAAGCTAACTCGCCATCTTGTGAAGACATTGAGCCCGAAATTGGGGGCATTGAATCAATCCCCTCTAATGAGGAGGATGGGGCTACCCAAGTCCCACCTTCTTTGGATTTAATGAATAGACTTTTAGAGAAGATTGATCTCAATGATCCCGATGTCATCATAAATTATGGTGAGTCCACAATCTTTTTTTGATTCTTTGAACTTAATGATGAAGAGATTTCAATGACGGTTGATGAACCCGAGGAATCCATTAAATCTGAAAGCGATAATGGGGTTACTTACAATGGGGGTTCAGTGGATGCTTATGAACCTATGGTTTCTTTTTCCCAAGGGCATAATGATTATGAGTCTCTAGAGGATATGCATGCTAGAGAGATGGCCGATGTTGATATTTTTTAGTCACTCCACCAACTTGACATGCTTAATTTTAATGTGGAGAATGAGACTCTCATGGGTGAAAATTTAGATTCTTTGGATGAATGCTTCGCTCACTTTGAAAATTCAAACGACCCCATTATTCAAGAGATTGTTAAAGCCATGCATACTTCCAGCTTGATGCCTATACTAGTTATGGAGAACCTAGTTTGGAAGAATTCCACTCCATGGAGGGCGAGTCCTTTACCATTGAAACTGAATTTTTGCACTCACTCAAGCAAGATCATGATCCTTTATCCGAGTATCTCGATTTTCTAGAGGAATGCTTGGCCCTACTCTTATGATCTTAATGATGACATGATTAAGGAGTTGAATATTTTGTTAGACACGGTGTCGGTGCCTGAAGAACACCATTCATTGATTTATACTCTTTACCATTGTTTATGGAAGCACCATACAATTCTGAAATTGTGGAGGAGATAAGTTTAACTAATGAAAACTTGATGAATGTCTCTCCAACATCATGGTCCTTTAGTCCATTGAAAATTCTGATTGGAAGGACCCATTTTTAATCAATCATAACCCAAATCAGAATTTGAGGAGATATCTTTTTGCTGCTCTTATCTCCTCCTACCATGCCTGTGGTGCACATAAATATTGGACTTCAATGAAGACAAGCACCCATGTCTACTGTTGTGCAGGACTTTGGATGATCCTCATGAGAAATTTATTAAAATTCATGAAGATCCTACTCAAATTTGATTATGCAGTCAATCGGACTAATCAAAGGTAGGTAGGTAGGTTAGGATTTATTTTTTTGCAATTAGGATTGAATAAGCCTTATCGAGACAATGGAAGATGCTAGAATTGATCAACTTGCTACCTTAGGTACTCTCGTTCTCACTCTCCTTTGTTTTATTTCATTGCTCTCATGTCATGCTTATTGCATATCTTGTTACATTGAGGACAATGTAAGATTTTGGTTGGGGGGTGAGATTCTTTAGATGAATCTACTAGATTTTGTGACATTTCGAGCAATTATATAGATTTTTTTTGAATTTTCTAAAAATTCAAAACTCTTTTTAGAAAACTTTGTTTCTATGCATTCGAGATGATACGAGTATAAGAAAAGGAGATACGAAGTGAGTGATGTTGCAAGTCTTGAACTACCTTTAATATAATGGTTTTATATGTGAATTCCCCTATTTATATGATTGATTGAAAATTTGAACACTTTTACACCTAGTTTACATTACACGATTTTCATGGTTTGAAAGGATTATGTAGCTTTGTGGATTGGCTATACTTAGATTTGCAGTGTTGAGGAACCAAGCCGGGGTACTTTGTCCATCCTTGTTGCTACAACCCGAAGATTGCACACCCAAGTGCAGGTAGTGAAGTAGTAAAATACTCGGTAAGACCGAGGTCGATCCACAGGGATTGGGGTTAAGAACACTTAGAGGAATTAGTTTAGGTGAGAGAGATGAAATCTGGTTTAATCCACAAGAGTGGAGCAAGTTGTGTGTGGTGGAAGACAGAAATAGAAAAGGGGCTAAGGCATTAGGGATCCACCTTTGATTCATTCACAAGATTTGATTCATTGGTCCAACTATAACTCAACTGGAATCGAATAAAGAATCATTTCAATCAGAAGATGAAACAGTTAAACCACTGCATATTTCATAAAAGATGGTGATCTAAACCGATTGATTTGACCATGAAGCACTCGTTAGTTGATCGCAGGGAATTCCAAGCATCCACTGTGCCCGGAGTCGACAATGGATCAAGGAATTGTACAGATCAACAACTTTGCCAACAAGTCAACCGATAAGATCACAATTTATACGATCAAATGCATACTTACAAGATAGGAGGCTTTGATTGACCGATCCAACCGTTAAGATCTCGTCTATCGATCGCAGGGAATGCAAAGCATCCAATGTGCCCAGAGTCTACAATGGATCAAGAGATTTTACAGATCGATGACTTTACCTGCACTAGCTCGATGACCGTAGGGAATCCAAAGCATCCAACGTGCCCGGAGTCGACGATGGATCAAGGGACTTTATCGATCATGAACTAGCTAATTGGTGTGCAAGGGATCCCAAGCATCCAACGTACCCGGAGTCGACGATGGATCAAGGGGCTTGCACAACAATAGCGTCCGCCGAGGTGGATAACCGAACCAATCAACTAAAGAATACTCCAACATTCACACACCAATGTTGAACCAAAAGAATCAAAGCTTGAAAATTTCTTCAAAGGCTTTCACCCCTAGCCTTAGCTAGAGGTTTAGGCCAACCATGCTACAATGGAAGACTAAATTCTCTACAAAGGAAAAACTACACTACTCTACACTACAAAAGAAAGAAGAGAAGACTAAAGAAGAGAGAACTCTTGGATGGGATGATGAGAATGTGAGGGAGAGGAGCTTCTTTTATAGCCTCATGAGAAGCTCCCAAGCCTAGGTGGCACACCAAAAGTTTCTTTAGGTTTGGGAATGGAGTTAGGCTTGGAGTGCTCAAAGCAAACTTTTCTTTTAGGTTTGAGCTTGGAGTTAGGCTTGGAGTGACATGTGGCAAGAAAAGTACTCCAATCCTAGGTGTCACTCCAAGCTTAAAGCAAACTTTTCTTTTAGGTTTGGGCTTGGAGTGAGGCTTGGATGATGAGGTGGCATGATAGCCTTACACAAGTGTTGGGGAAGAAGAGAGAGAGAGAGAGAGAGAGAGAGAGAGAGAGAGAGAGAGAGAGAGAGAGAGAGAGAGCTCCTCTCTTGCTGGAAATTGAAATGGATGGACGGCTGGTGCTGGACGGTGGCCACTTGCTGGAGTTGCTGCACGTGTGAAGCTTGGACGTTGTGCATGGGGCCATCTTGATGGATGGCTGAGGAGCTGGAGTGGACTGCACGTGTGAGGGTGTTGGAGATCCAGTTGCTTGTTGATGCAAAAAGGGCTGCTGATCTTGTTGGATGCCATACACTTTTTGCTAGTCCCGAGCAAAACATGCGTGAAACAATTTCAAACCTCCAAACCCAACTCTCTTCCAGAATCCATGTTTCTATCAATTCCAAGATGCAGAAGTATAAAATTTGGAGAAATTAGGTGATAGAAGCTGAACCTTGGACTCTCAAAACATAAGAAGTGTTTACATGAAGTTCCTGCTGATTGATTGATAAATAGAAGAACTCGAACAAATTCAACCTAGTGTGTATAGTGAAAATTCATCTCATGAGTTCCTGGGATCATCTTCTTCATAGATTAGGTAAACCAATGATTTTAAAGTGCACAGAGCAACAGCAAGCCTATGACAGGAATTTGCCTTACCGTCCTTCCGACGGCTTTCACACTACGTCCCATTTCCGGCTTTGGTTACGGTTCGACCATCCCCCAGTTGGTAATAGGTAGCCCTTTTCGGAATTTTCCACCATTTTTCTTTCCGTCCCGATTTCATCCTTTCTTTCCTTTTTCTTTTAAATTAGATAGGATTTTTAGAAATCCATATCTTCCGTTATTTTCCCATGGACAAGGATGGACAAAATACCCCGGCTTGGCTGCTCAACACCTTTGAATCACAGTCTAGCTAATCCACAAATCACATAAACCTGTCACTCATGAAAATCGTGTAATGTGAACTTGGTGTAAAGATGTTCAAATTTTCTATCAATCATAACAATAGGGGAATTAACATATAAAACCATTATGTTGGAAGAAATTCAAGACGACAACATCGCACACTTCATATCTCCTCCTCTTATACTCATAGCATCTCAAATGTATAGAAACAAGATTTTCTAAAAGATTTTTTTGAGATGTTAGAAAATTCGAAAAATTTTTATGCTTCATATGCATATGAAGCTCGAAATGTTGCAATATTCTAGATGAGGGATCTCATCTCACCCCCCAACCAAATCTTGTATTGTCCTCAATGTAAAAAGATAGTCAATTAGCATGAACATGAGAGCAATGGTAAACAATGAGAGAGTGAGAACAATAGTACCTGAGAGAGCGATCATGGAATTCTCCAACTCAACAACTAAAACCTAATAAAACAGAAGAACAAAACTAAACCTACCTATGCTATACCTCCATCAGACTAGGAGATCAATCATCCTGATAGACAGGATCATTCAGGGAGATGGACATGTCCTCTGAATCAAATTTCTCAACGAATGGTTTAAGGCGTTGTCCATTAACTTTGAAACAGTCACCATTCGCTGCATTCTCAATCTCAACAGCCCCATGAGGAAAAACTTCTTTGACAATATATGGGCCGGTCCATCGAGATCGTAATTTTCCCGAAAAATGATGAAGTCGGGCATTATACAAGAGCACTTTCTGTCCTTCATGGAAAGATTTTCTTAAGATGTGCTTGTCATGAAAGGCCTTCATCTTGCTCTTGTAAATTCTCGAATTCTCATATGCATCGTTCTGGATCTCATCAAGCTCATTTAATTGAAGTTTGCGAAGCGAGCTAGCCTTGTCAATGTCAAAATTTAAGGCCCGAATTGCCCAATAGGCTTTGTGTTCTATCTCCACAGGCAAGTGGCAAGCTTTCCTATAGACAAGTCTATAAGGGGACATTTTCAATGGGTGTCTTGTAGGCAGTACGGTGAGCCCAAAGTGCATCATCTAATCTTAGGGACCAATCCTTGCGATCCGGTCTCACCGTCTTTTCTAAAATCTGCTTGATTTCCCTATTGGAGATTTCAGCTTGCCCACTTGTTTGTGGGTGGTATGGGGTGCTCACTTTGTGCCTAATACCATATTTCTTCATCAAAGTTTCAAAAGATCTATTGCAAAAGTGAGAACCACCATCACTAATAATGGCTTGAGGCGTCCCAAATCTAGAAAGTATGTTTTCTTTAAGGAACTTGAGAACCGTACGATGATCATTGGTTCTACATGGGATAGCCTCTATCCATTTAGACACATAGTCTACGGCAAGCAGAATATAGACATGCCCAAAAGATGAGGGGAATGGTCCCATGAAATCTATGCCCCAACAGTCAAAGACTTCAAGATGTTGAATTGGGGTGAGAGGCATCATATTTCGACGGGATAATCCTCCTAGCTTCTGGCAGCGCTCGCAAGCTTTGCAAAACTCGTGGGTGTCCTTAAATAACGTGGGCCAATAAAAACCACATTGCAGAACTTTTGCAGTTGTTTTCTTGGCTGAAAAATGACCCCCACATGCTTGATCATGACAAAAGGAGATGACTGAATTGTGTTCATCATCGGGGACGCATCTCCTTATAATTTGGTCTGGGTAATATTTAAACAATAGAGGTTCATCCCAGAAAAATCTGCGCACTTCCCTTAGAAATTTACGTTTGTCTTGCGCAGTCCAATGAGTCGGCATCGCACCTGTGGAAAGATAATTGGCTATATCAGCGTACCATGGTGGATGCATAGCAACAAAGAGTTGCTCATCAGGGAATGAGTCCTCAATAGGTGACTCGTCAATGGAATTTGGTAGGACTAGGCGGGATAGATGATCCTGCCACCACATTTTCTACCCCCTTCTTATCTTTGATCTCCAAGTTGAATTCTTGAAGGAGTAGGATCCATCTTAACAAACGGGGCTTAGCATCCTTCTTAGAAAGAAGGTATTTCAGCGCCGCATGATCCGTATAAACAATAACTTTGGATCCTATTAAGTATGGCCTGAATTTGTCCAAGGCAAAAATGACAGCTAGGAGCTCTTTCTCCGTAGTCGAATAATTAACTTGGGCAGGATTCAAGGTCCTACTTGCGTAGTAGATGACATGGGGCTTTTTATCTTTCTTTTGGCCTAACACCGCCCCAATAGCAAAATCGCTCGCATCGCACATCAACTCAAAAGGAATGGACCAATCTGGTGGTTGCATGATAGGAGCGGTTGTCAACATGTCTTTTAGCTTTGAAAAAGCTAATTGACATTCGACACTCCACTCAAATTGGTTCTCCTTTTGTAGAAGGTTGCATAAAGGCCTTGAGATGTGACTAAAGTCCTTTATAAACCTTCGACAGAAACCGGCATGTCCAAGGAAGGACCGCATATCGCGTATGCTTTTGGGTGGTGGTAAATTGGAAATTATATCAACTTTTGCCCGGTCTACCTCTATTCCATTGGACGAGATGATATGTCCAAGGACTATTCCTCTTTGTACCATGAAATGACACTTTTCCCAGTTTAGTACAAGTTGCTTCTCCTCACACCTCATCAAAACCAACTTCAAGTGCTTGAGACACTCATCAAATGTACAACCAAAAACCGAAAAGTCATCCATGAATACCTCAAGAAACTCACCCACCATATCCGAGAAAATACTCAACATGCATCGTTGGAATGTGGCGGGTGCATTGCATAACCCGAATGGCATCCTTCGGTAAGCGAAGGTACCAAACGGGCATGTAAATGTGGTTTTCTCTTGGTCTTCTGGAGCTATCTCAATTTGGTTTTATCCGGAATAGCCATCTAGGAAGCAATAATAGGAATGACCTGCCAATCTCTCCAAAATTTGATCCATAAATGGGAGAGGGAAGTGGTCTTTCCTAGTAACTGTGTTGAGCTTCCTATAATTAATGCACATACGCCAACCGGTAGTCATCCTCGTTGGTATAAGTTCGTTGTTGGCGTTCTCAATGATGGTAGTACCGGATTTCTTGGGGACAACTTGGGTAGGACTCACCCATTGGCTATCTGAGATGGGGTAGATAATACCCACATCCAATAGCTTCAACACCTCGGCTTTGACAACCTCCATCATGTTTGGATTTAGCCGTCTTTGAGGTTGTCTAGTCGTTTTGGCATTTTCTTCAAGGTGTATTCGGTGCGTGCAAACCGAAGGATCTATCCCTTTGAGATCCGCTATTGTCCAACCTATGGCTTCCCTATGTTCTTTGAGTAACTCAATCAACTTGAGCTCTTGGTCCTTCTCAAGATGGGAGGCAATGACAACTGGGAATGTTTCCTCTTGACCCAAATATACGTATTTAAGCTTGGATGGCAATGGTTTGAGGTCAAGTTTTGGTGATTTGATGTTAGACGGTAGAGGCCTTGATGTGGTTGGTGGTAATTTCTCAAAATGGGGCCTCCACCGGCTAATATCTACCACCGGTCTTTCTATATTTAATGCCTGCACAATCTCACTAATGATGGGATCTTCAGAATCCATGAAATGTGCTAAGCATGTCTCCAAGCTTTCTAGTGGTTCAAGTTGGAGGAGTTCTTCTTCTTCAAAAGTTTCGAGCATGTTCACATCGAAGAACTCATCATCATCGACATCCCTATGTCTTTTGCCCAAGTGAAACACATTCACCTCTAGTGTCATGTTTCCAAAAGATAGTTGCATCACCCCATTCTGGCAATTGATGATTGCGTTTGATGTGGCAAGGAATGGGCGGCCTAGGATTACCGGTATTTGGGTGTTAGCATCCAAAACCGGTTGTGTGTCCAAGACTATAAAATCTACCGGGTAGTAGAATTTGTCAACTTGGACTAGAACATCCTCAACTATCCCCCTTGGTACACGAATAGATCTATCAGCGAGTTGCAACGTGGTTTTGGTGGGTTTTAATTCACCAAGACCCAATTGCTCATATACCGAGTATGGGATCAAGTTCACACTTGCCCCCAAGTCTAACAAGGCACGTTCAATTCGGTAGTCTCCAATGATACATGAGACGGTGGGACTACCGGGATCTTTGAATTTTGGGGGGGTCTTTTGAGTGAGGATGGCACTCACTTGCTCAGTTAAGAAGGCCTTTTGCTGCACATTATATTTGCGTTTTGTTGTGCATAGGTCTTTTAAAAACTTGGCATAAGAGGGAATTTGTTTGATGGCATCAAGCAAAGGGATATTGATCTTGACTTGTCTGAAAATCTCTAGAATATCTTGAGAATTTGGGAGAGATTTTGGGGCAACCAATCTCGAAGGGAATGATGCTACGGGCTTGTAAATGCGTTCCGGTTGTTGTGGGGCTAAGTTAGATCCATTTTCATCCTCAGAATTTACCGGATCATTAGGCTCATCGGCCTTCACTGGAATAGTTTTGTCAATTTGTTTACCACTTCTAAGGGTGGTAATGGATTTAGCTTGCTCCATGTTTTGGTTGGAAGGATTAGGGATGCTCACTTCATGTACTTGCTTTGGATTGGGCTGAGGTTGGGCTGGAAAGGTCCCTTCCCTAGCATTCAAGCGTCCCTTAATCTCATCAACCGAGACTTTCAGCTCTTGGAACATTTGCTGATTCGATTCATTTATTTGCGCTTGCCCTTGCATAAACATTTTCAAAGTATCCTCCAATGAGAATTGAGGTGGGGCCATATTTTGCATGGGTGGCCCTCTTTGGGAGTTGGTAGGATTGCCCGTAGGAGCATTCTTCCAACTGAAATTTGGGTGGTTCTTCCAACTCTCATTGTACGTATTACCTACCGGTCCATTGAAGGGCCGTTGATAACCATATGTGGCATTGGCTGTCTCTTATAGCACTTCCTTAAATGCAGGAATTGTGGGACAATCTTGCGTAGCGTGTAAGTCGGTGAGGCAAATCCCACATGTAGTTTCAACAGCTTCCTTGGACTTGGGAACTCCACTTTTGCTAAGTTCCATGGCTTCAACCTTCCTTGTGAGGTTGGCTATCCTTGCATTCACGTCGTCTTCCTCTTTAAGGACATAGATCCCTCCTTTCTCTTGAGTGGGCTTGGGGTTCTTGGGTTTATCCGAGGTATCCCAAGATTGGGCGTTTTCAGCCAACATGTCCAAGTAACTCCAAGCATCATCTGGATTTTTACTCATAAACTCGCCATTGCACATCATTTCCACAAATTGGCGCATATTGGAACTTAATCCATCATTGAAAAAATTTATAACTCGCCAACTCTCATAGCCATGATGTGGGCAAGCAAGCAGGAGTTCCTTAAATCTTTCCCAACATTGAAAGAAAGATTCACCTTCTTTAGCCGAAAAGTTCATTATGGCCCTTCGAAGGGTGTTCGTTTTATGAGCCGGGAAGAACTTTTTCAAGAATTCCCGGTTCATCTCAACCCATGACCCAATCGAGCGTGGTCTAAGAGAGTGAAGCCAATCTTTGGCTCTTTCTTTCAAAGTGAAGGGAAAAAGTTTAAGTCTGATTGTATCCTCAGAAACATTGGGATAATGCAAGGTGGCCAACACTTCTTCGAATTCTTGCAAGTGTAAGTATGGGCGGTCAGAGTCTAGCCCATGAAATTTAGGTAAAAGTTGAATTACACCCGGTTTTATGTCAAGGGTTCCACCGTTAGCTGGTAGAACTATGCAAGAAGGTGTAATTGCACGGGCAGGTTGTAGGTAATCCCGTAGTGATCTCATTGGAGGAACATTATGTACCTCATTCTCTCCTACTCCTTCCTGATTTGCGTTTGTAGTTGGAGTAGGGGGGGGGGGAGGATTCCTTACAGGTGTTTGATTCATATTCCCCAAATTTTCACAATGCTCTTGATAATTCCGGACTCGTCTATGGACTGACAATGGTCCAACTAAACCACCTTCAGATTGGAGATGATTTGAGTGATTACGTTCCCAACGGGACATAAACCACTCAACCAGAAACTGAAACTAATCCTCCTAGAAATCTGAAATCTGAGAGTAATCTAAAAAAAAAAACTAAAAAGACTAAGTTAGAAAAATATCACCTGATGCGCTTGAACTAAAGAAGAATTCCTACAAAACAGAAAGAATTAGTTAGTTCTAAGAAAATCAGGAAGCCTATCTATTTCTACTTCTACAGCCACTGAATTATTTGAAAACCGTTATCTAATTTCCCCGGCAACGGTGCCAAAAACTTGTTCGCTCGCCTCAAGTGTAAGGCTGCGATGTAGTAATAAAACTCGGTAAGACCGAGGTCGATCCACAGGGAAATAGTAAAAGCTACCAAATCACTCCAGCAACTCAGTTTTTAAAAGAAATCAGATTTAATTGAATGTTTACTTAAAACAGGAACTTAATGGAAAATCAGAGATAGTAAGTACTAAGGCTTTCAAGGATCCACTTGTAGCAATCCTATGTCAATTCAGTCAATCCAAGTAGAAAACACAACTAGAATCGAAGTCCTATCTCTCATCTAGTTGGAAAATAAAGCATTCACACACATTCCATCACATTCAAGTTGAACTTCCAATTTCTAGTTCCATTCAATCAATACAAAACTCAAAACTATAGCCTGCGGAGTAACAGCCATGCCTCTGGACTATGGCCTGCTCAAGGATTACTATAATCCGAATTTAGATAAATAAACATGATAATCTCAGAGAATTAAAAGGAATTCATGTCCGGAGCACATAAACTCAGATAAAACATCTCAAACTACCATTATTTGGAACTAAATCATGTAAAAATCCGAACTTGAATGTAAATTACTTGAATTAAACTGAAATCAACATAGAATTAGCTACAAGCTTCACCTCTCAGCCTTAGCTGAGAGGTTCTAGCCGAGCATTGTCATGCTACAACTAAAAACTCTGAAATAAAGCATAAAAACAGGAAAACCCGAATAGGAGAGTTGCAGCCGCTCCACGATCGCCTTCGCTCTCCAAACCCACGTTCCTTCGCCTCTATGATACCCTAGGGAGAGCCCCTAGGTGTCCTTTTATAGCAAGCAACCTCCCTTGCGTCGGATTCTGCGAAAGACTACGCATTGCGCAGCAATTTTCGGAGTCCAGATTTAGAAGGGACTCTCCATACACAGAGCCGACCGGTCGTGACCGGTCGGACTGATGTTTTACACATTCCAGGGAGTGCTACCGACCGGTCAAGACCGGTCGGACTGATCTGTCCAACCTTCCAGCGTGCATACCCGACCGGTCATGACCGGTCGGGCTTTGTTTTTGGCTTTGTCCAGTATATACAGCCGACCGGTCAAGACCGGTCGGGCTCCAATGTCCAGCTTCCAGTGTTCATGTCTTTGATCAGGCTTCATGGCCGATCGGTTATGACCGGTCGGCCTTCTTCCATTTGCTTCTTTTTCTCCTTCTTCTTCTTCTCTCTCTTCTCTTTGCTTTCTTCTTTCTTTGGTCTTCTTTCATCCTTCATCCAAAAGCTACAAATGTATTCTTTTGGCTCGCAATTGAATGAAGTCCGCTCTCATCCCTATAATTACAAAACACGTGTTAGGTGGGCCTTTAAACCATGAAAATCATGCAAACCTTGTCGGGTAATGGGCAATGCAATGTATAAATTTGAGGTTCAACAGACACCATGGACGGTCAGCTGTTGCTGAGATCTGGATGAATGGCTGGTGAAGTGGCTTCAACTGGTGGACATACTTGCAGTTGATGGAGCTGGAAATGGTGGGGTCCACTAGAACATGGGATGGACGGTGGAGATCACTGCTGGACGTGATGGGGCTGTCTGATATGTGGCCCACCTTCCAGCTAGACATGGATGAAGGTTGGGTGGATTTAGACAACCGTCCATTGCTGGACATGAATTGATGTACTGGACGCTGGTGGGGTCCTCCTGCTGAACGTGGAGCTGGTTCCTAGCTTGGATGGTGGAAATCTCCTCCACACTTGCTGAGTTATTGGCACGTGTGGAGAGTCGGCAGCTATTGGACGTGGGTTGAAATGGACGGACGATCAGTGTTGAGCTCTTAATTGTGCATATTCTAGCCCCAATTCATCACTCATTGTGCGAGGTTTGCATGGTATATAGACAAATCTAATGCATGTTTTGTGATTGCAGGTTTGAGAGTGAACTCCGCCAAATTGATGATGGAAAGAGCTGATTTAGAACCTTGGATGAAGACCCAAGGAGGGCCGAAGGAAGAAGGAAGCAAAGAAAGAAGCAAGGAAAGAAGAAAATAGAAGAAAGAAAGGAAGAAAACAAGAAGAAAAAGAGACCGACCGGTCTTGACCGGTCGGCCAAGGAAGCCAGACCGGTCTAGACCGGTCAGCTATGCACGCTGGAAGGTAGCTGAACAAGCCCGACCGGTCTTGACCGATCGGCCATGCTTGCTGGAGTAATGCCAAAGAAGGCCAGACCGGTCGTGACCGGTGGGCCAACCCTGTCCGACCGGTCTTGACCGGTTGGCTATGAAAATTCTGAGTTGCAGATTGCAGACAGCAGGCTATTCCAGTTTCTAACTTTTCAGACCAGTTTTCTGGGCCGATCTTGATAATATTTGGAAATCCAACAATCCATGTCGAAGAGGAGCTCGACGCCGAACTAACCCAAGTGGTTTCGTGTCGATCGGAGCTACGGATTGATCGTGGTGGCCAAAACAATAGGAACTGTCCAGAAAGTTCCAGATTTCGCTACTCCTCTCTGGGCCGGTCCAGGTGGCCCATCATTGATGATATGAAAAATCTACTTTGACCATCTTTTAGACCACATTCATATATGAATAACCACAAAAGTTTCAGATCAAAAGGATGTGTGGTTTGATCGTACCGGTTGAAGAAAGATGGACCATCCAGAAGATCCAACTGGCGCAGAGTTTATAAAAGCCCTAAGTGTTCTAATTTTCGGACCACATTCTGGGATGTTTTTGGACAATCTAATCCATCTATCATGTAGAGGAGGAAGTTTTCTACCAATGTTCAAAATTTGGGATCAATCCGACATCTGTACACTCCGGACCAGTTGAAAGCAAGATGACTGGTTCTGAAGGTACCCGAAGTGCGTGATTTTGAGAGGCGGTCGGTGATGAGATTGGTGGGCCCATTCAGAGGATAATCATAGAAATCTAAATCATCTATGAGTAAGATCACATTACAAGGAAGCTATAAATCAATTTTGAAGGCAATCCAACCATTGGTTAAGCCGTACCAAGCGAAACAAATTCTGCTATGTTGCTGTACTATTGCTGCACTATAAAAGGAGGTACTCTCTTCTATTCCAGGGCAACCAAGGACGTGGGGAGCAAGGAGTTCAAGTCATAGGAGGCTTCCTAGTCTCCTCCAGCTAGTTTTTCTTCCTTTTCTTTGTTCTAGTTTTATTTTTAATATGCTTTTCATTAGCTAATCTCTTAGCTAGAGCTAAGAGGTGAACCTTATAGTTTTCTTAGATTGTTTAATTCGTTTTATTAGTTTTAAAGTTGGAATTCATGATTATGAACTATGGTTTGAAGTTTATACAAGCTTTAAGTAGTTTTTCTTAGTCTTATGATGACTCATGGATGTTTGGGAGAATTACTTAAATTCTTAATTTGTTTGCATCAGTCTAGACCTGTATGATCCGAGGAATTGGAGTGCGCTCTAGTACTATGATCTTCATGTGGGGACTTCCTACCAAAGTTCTACTTTTCTGAATTTCTATAATATGTATGGATTGTGCATGTGATTTGAATCAAGTTCAAATCATGATCTAGCCTTGTCTTGTGACAGGACTTGAGGATGGTTATGATTGTGAACTGAACCTTTTGGAATGGGGAATGACCTATGCAATTGAGCATGCTCAGCTCAGCCTACATTGAGTGAATCTTATGTATTGAACTTACATATGACAGATTGTTTGGTTTAACAGCTCTATCATCCGGCTAGATAGATCTTAATATCGATTCTAGTTGAGAAAGTGAGAAATCATAGCGAATTATGCATCTAAGGAAAGCTATAAGTGGATCCTTGATGCTCTAGATATCTTTTCATTATCAGATTTTCTATTTTATGTTCAAAATCAATTTCACAATCCTCTTAAGATTCTAGTTATTAGGATAGTTTGAATTGTTTACTTCCTTCCCCATGGATTGACCTCGGTCTTACCGAGTTATTACTACTTCGCAACCCTACACTTGGGGAGTGAACAATCAGCAATGCACGGTCTGGACAGTTGATGTGCTTCATCAGGACATGGATATGATAGCACGGGTGAGTGGATACACTCCTGCTCCTGACCCTGGATGCTCTGCACGTGAGAGAGATGCAGAAATTCTCTCCATCTGCTACACTTGTTGGATCATCTGGACGAAGGAATAGTTGTTGGAGAGATGAGATGGACGGAGGATTGATGGCAGCTTCTGGTTGAACAGGAGCGGACCGCTGGATGTTGAAGCTGATCAACGGCTTGAGATTTCCTGCTGTGGTGATCACTTGATCGTGGTTAAACGTGATGATGATGGCGGCGTCTTTCATCAGCTGGGATCCATGGACGGATGTTGATGGTGGGCCACTTGATGGATGGTTGATGGATAAGGACTGGAGGGTGCTAGTGATGCACAACATCTGATGGACGGTTGCTGTCTTGGCAGCTGCTGCTGTTGCTGGACGTGAGGTCCACTGGACAGTCAGATGATGATTTGGACGGCTGGATCTCGAAGGGACCCACAGCTTGGATGGTGGAGATGATGTTTAATGATGGACGGCTTTGATGGCGTGACCTCCACGGCTGAAGTGAGTGGATGGCTGAGGTTTGGACGTGCTTGACAGGTGGGGTCCACCTTAATGGATGGCTGACGCTGAACGTGGCCCACTTGTTTTGTTGAGTGGGCTCCACAATAGCTAGATTTTGATGCCCATGAGAGAGTGTGGCTCGCCTTGATGCACAATTGGTCCCAAAAGTGGACATCTCATCTTGACCGTCCAAACTTGTGTGATTGCCCAAACACAACCATCCAAACATGCACAACCTCAATTTTCCCAATGAGCAGTTGTGATGCAAGCTACCGTACAACATGATGGTCCTTCGATCTTTACGGTTCGACTTCCTTAAGGATCGCCACATACTTTATCTTGATCACTTTAGGCCTTTAATCGCCCTGATTGACTCGGATCTTGTCTAACATCTCCTGATCACCTGAAGACAGAAAATTCACCTAATGAGGGATAATTAACCAGAAAAACAATGATAATGCCCTTAACAACCAGGGTTAATTATGCAATATTAGGTACTCATCACTTGTCCATGGGAAAATGATGAAAGATAAGGATTTCTAAAAATCCTATCTAATGCATATGAAAAGGAAAGAAGGAAAGAAGGTATGGGTATGATTGAGAATATGGTGGAAAATTTCGAAAAGGGATACCTATTACCAACCGGGGGATGGTCTACCCGTAACTAAAGTCGAAAATGGGACGTAGTATGAAAGCCGTCGGAAAGACAACAAGGACAACTCCTGTCATAGGCTTGTTGTTGATCTGTGCACTTTTTTATTCATAGTTTAGTTGATCTATGAAGAAGATAGTCCCGAAAAATCATGAGATGAACATTCACTATGCACACTAGGTTAACTTTGTTCAAGTTCTTCTATTTATCAATTGATCAACGGGAATTCAATATGAACACTTATTATGATTTGAGAAGTTTAAGATTTCAGCTTCTACCACCCAGTTTCTCTGATTTTTGCACTTGTATGTCTTGGAATGTATAGAAGCATAGTTTCTGAAGGAGAGTTTGGTTTTGGAGATTTGAACTTGTTTCACGCATGTTTTGTTCGGGACTAGCAAAATGCTGGTTGGGGTGTGTGTTGAGCCTCCAATTTATACATTTGCCAACCCATTACATCACATTATATGCATGGTTTTCATGTTTAAAAGATTCATTTAATACATGTTTTTGTGATTGTAGGAATGAGGGGGAGACTTCACCAATTCATGGTTAAAAGTGTCACTTTGTATGCCTTGAAGATCAAAGAAATAAAGGATATGAGAAGGAGGAAAGACGCAACACAATGGAGGAAGAAAAGTGTGAAAAAGTCACAATTTACAGCCTGACCGGTCAGGCAGGCCACAGCCACCGACCGGCCGGCCAAACCCTCCAGAAACAGTAAGCTCTTTGGACTAATTTTATGAAGGCCATCTTGATGATATTTGGAAATCTAACACATCCACGTCAAAGAGGAGCTCGATGCCGAAATAACCCAAGTGGTTTCGTGTCGATCGGAGCTACAGATTGACCGTGGCAGCCAAAATAATACGAACTGTCCAGAAGGTTTTCAGATTTCGCTGTTCAACACTGGAATGGTCCAAGTCGCCCATCATTGATGATATGAAAAATCTAATTTGACCATCTTCTAGACCACATCCATATATGAATAACCCCAAAGGGTTAGATCAAAAGGATGTGTGGTTTGATCTTACTGGTTGAAGAAAGATGAACCATCCAGAAAGATTCAACTGCGTAGATTTTATAAAAGGCCTAAGTGTTCTAATTTTTACACCCAATTCTGGAGTTGATTTGTAAAATCTAATCCATCTGTCATTTAGAGGATGGAGGTTTCTACTAATGTTCAAAATTTGAGATCAACCGACCTCTGTACACTTTGTAGCGTTGAAAGCAAGATTACTGGTTCTGGTGGTACCCGAATTGCGCGATTTTGAGAAGCGGTCACTTATCTGATTGGTGGGCCCATTCAGAAGATAATCTTGAAAATCTAAATCATCTATGAGGAAGATCACATTACAAGGAAGCTACAAATCAAATTTGAACGCAATCCGACAATTAGTTAAGCCGTACAAAGCGAAACAAAATCTGTTATGTTACGGTACTCTTGCTGTATTATAAAAGGAGGTGCTCTCTTGTATTTCAGGGCAGTCAAGGACGTGGGAAGCAAGGAGTTCAAGTCCTAGGAGGCTACCTAGCCTCCTACAACTAGTTTTTCTTCTTTTTCTTAGTTCTGGTTTTAGTTTTAATATGCTTTTTCTTAGCTAGAGCTAGAGGTGAAATTTGTAGTTGGTTTTAATGCTTTAATTCTTTTATTTCAAGTACCCTTTCTTAATTTTGGATTTTAAACTTCTAGTTTGAATAAAGTTTGGATTTTTAGATGAATTATGAGAGTTTGTGTACTCCGGACATGAGTTCCTTGCAATTCTCTAAGATTGCCATGATGAGTTTGTTTAGATTCGAATTGTAGTAACCCCAGAGCATGCCATAGTCTCTTGGCATGGCTGTTACTTTGAAGGCTACAAGTTTGAGTTCTACGTGCTTCATTAGAACTAGAAATTTGATTTTCAGATTTAAGTGGGACTGTTTGTGCTTGAATGTTATATCATCCAATTAGATGAGAGATAGGACTTTGATTCTAATTGTGTTGTGCTTGGATGAATGGATTGGTATTGAACTACTACAAGTGGATCCTTGATGCTCTAGTTGTACCCAAATCTCAGATTTCCTATTTAGTTTTTAAAAACTATTTTTCTAAAAACTTCTTAGATTCAAGTTATTGGAGTTGTTGGAATCGTTTACCTCTTTCCCTGTGGATCGACATCGGTCTTACCGAGATTTATTACTACATCGCAGCCTTGCACTTGAGGCGAGCGAAAGTAAGCAGAAGACTTAGTCAAGAGAACGTTTGTATTCTCTTCAGGGCTATTCAGGTAAAAAAATGGAGTACCGACCAAGTTATAAGTTTTATATCTGATAAGCTAAAATGAAGGAGATCGTCTTTATTTAAATATGATTCAGCGTTCAGATTACAAATGCTTTATGAAAAATATTGGAGTAAGTGTTCCATGTGCCAAGGGCGACGTAGGGGTCTTCCTCGCATGTCTTCCAGATAGTTGGTACCTGGTCGAACGATCTTGATAACTCGATACGGGCCTTCCCAATTAGGATCCAATGACCGAGTGGCTGTTCTGATGTTTTGCTTGAGCACTAAGTCATCGAGCTGAAAAGCCCTGGGTTTGATCTTTGAATTGTGGTAACGAGCTATATGTCGTTGATAGGCCGTTGCTCGAAGTCGAGATGTGTCCCTCTTTTCTTCTAGGAGATCGAGGTGATATTTTAAGCCTTCTTCCTTATGCACTACCTCATAATGTTTTACTCAATGAGTGGGTACTTTGACTTCCACTAGGACAACTGCTTTAGTACCAAATGGTAGTGAGAAAGGTGTTTCTCCCGTTGACGTGCAGGTTGTCGTTCCGTAAGCCCATAAAACTTCTGGTAGAAGTTCTGGCTACATACCTTTACGTTCATCCATCTTAGTCTTTAGATGGTGCTTGATAATTTTCTTAATTGCCTCTACTTGTCCGTTAGCTTGAGGATGATATAGGAAAGTTCGAATATTACGTATTTTCCATTTCTCGCAAAACTCGGAGAACGCGGTTGTTGGGGCTCAAATTCACACCCATGGTAAAAGCAACATCCCGTAGTCCATCTATGAAGTTTTGAATCAATTTCGAGATAAAAAACTCAAAAAATGCCAGTGCAACCCTAACACGAGCAGTCATGACCAAAATCCATAAATGGCATTTCAGAGCGGAACTGGACATGCGAGTTGCAGCCAAATGATTTGGAACACCCTAAAACCCTCATATTGCAAGTTTTAAAGTCACGCGGTGCATATCTTTAATTGCGTACCTCAAAATGCGTTTCGCGCTTGTACGGAGCTGACTGAAAGGGTCCAAAAGCCTACAGGTACCATTTTAGAGAGGATTTGAACATCCGTACCCCTGCCAAATGATCTGGAGCACCCCAAAACCCTTAAATAGCAAGTTTGAAGTCCCTGTGGTGCATATTTTTATGGTGCACTTCCCGAAACAATGTTCCTATATGAAGAGCTAACCCGGAGGCTCCAAATTAAGAAGTACCAAAATTTGCAACATCTGAACCTCCACACCCCATTCCATTCATTCAGGAGGTCAATCCCAACCTAAAAGTGGCTTGGTGACATTGACCGCAATCCCAGAAAAGGTAGCTGTCCTCTGGAGGTCTCTTGTAGGAGCCAAAACCTGAAAAAATCTAAGTCTGGAAGCTTATTTTTCTCTCTCACAAAGTGCAGAATCTGAAATTTGGATAAGTAGTGGGAGAAGTGAGAATTTCCAAGAGGGACATCCGTCCGGCCTAAGACCACAGCGCCCGCAACATATGTTCGAAAGGAGATAATCCTGAAAACTTCCCGTAAATCGTCCAAAAAATTCGCCAGAAAGGCACATGCGCCCAGCCTGAAAAGCACATGTGCTAGGCCTGAAATGACATGCGCCTGGACCCTTGCACTCACCACTTCCACCAAGCACATGCGCCGAAAAACGTTCCAGAAACATATGCGACGGGAATTACCTGTCGGATCGAACCCAAACCCGATTGCACTACTATAAATAGTAGGTCCGCCTGTTGACATGCATCGACATCATCCCCTTCTGACCTCAGAGTGACGCAAGAGGTACATGCGCCTGCTCTGTTATCCCTCACTAGATACCCTCGTCGGAAAGGTTTCCCTCGCCGGAAAGGGATTTCCTTGTCGGAACTAAAAAATTGCACTACCATCGGATAATTTCTCTCATCGGAATCCCTCGCCGAAAAGGAATATCCCCCGTCAGAACAAAGTGAAGGGGGAGGAAATCCTGAAATTTCTAATTATTGGGACTTTTCCCATTTTGTAGAGGGACATGTGCCCACTTCTGCTCGCCGGGAGATGCAAAATGCATTAAGTCTCAATGGGACATGCGCCCACTATTTGGGATGCCAGAAAACCCAAAAATTCACTAAGTATTAGTTCCACATGTGCCCACTATTTGGGGTTGGGCACATGTGCAATGCCTCATGTGCCTGAAAGTTGATCTCTCTCGCTCTCTCTCTCTCTCTCTCTCTCTCTCTTTCATTTACTTAGGGCATATGTGCCCTGAGAGGAGGGCACATGTGCCCACCTCCTAGGCACATGCGCCCACCAGCCCTTTAGAAATGCTACATGTGCCCACATGCACCCCGCCATGCACCTGGACACTGGTTGGAGGGGTGGACCTTCTATCGTGCGGCCCGCCTTTGATCAGGATCGACTTTTGATCAAACCACTTCTCCTAGAAGCACACCGACGAGATCTTTCCATCCCCTGGATCGGATTCTCCAATGGTCAATGATAAATGGCCCAAAATAGTGTTTTAACCAAAAAGGACCAACACTTAGCTAATTTTGTAACTCCGAAAATCCTTCCGAAAGAGCCGAAAACGGCCGAAATCGAGGATAATCGGGCGGAATTAGATCGAGCCTGAGAGAGAAACTTCTCTTCTTTATGATATGATACACCATAATTATGTACTTCCGCAAGGTTATCCGATCTCAAGACCCTCAAATACCCTAATCAAACAGTAAATAGGCCTAGTACTTAGTCATTTTCAGCCCTAGGAAGTGCCTTGTTGGCTCGAAAATTGACTTACGCCAAGGAGATCGAAATGCGATCGTATTGCGATCCTCGAGGACATGATCCATCCCTGTTCAAAGGTGATCATCGATGCTATTCACCGACTACCCTGATCAGACCGTAAACAGGTCCACTTCTTAGTCATTTTCAACCCTAGGAAGTGCCCTGATGGCCCGAAAACTGACTAACGCCAAATGAAATCAATCGCGATCTCAAAGACGCTAAGCAAAGCTAAAGCACTCAGGATATGAAACAGTCAAGTTAAACATTTATGGGGCACCAATCCCCATCATTCATAAAAAATGGGCATGTACGGGCACCCATCAGACCCGATATTTAGCCACTTGCAGGCATCGAAAGTAGCCGATCCAGCCCATTGAATTTGAATCCTCAAAGGATATCGACTCAATATAGCCTATTAGATCCCAAATATATCACCAGAAAGTATTTAGAAGAAGGAATATTCTCGAAGATGGGTCGCCCGACTCCAAGAAGAAACACATTTACTTTACTGTACAAAGCTCCATTCATCCAGGATAAAGGTCCGAGGCTAAACCTAAGGAATTATGGTTATCACAAGAAACCACAAATAAAAGAGTTTAAATGAATATTCGAAACATCCTGTTATGGATTGCCACTATGAAAAAGACAGTCGATGCCCTACCCATCGACAACTGTCCATCGGTTGAGCTGATGAGGCAGTTGCGTAGTGCTTTCCTAAGGTTACCCGTCATAAAAATACGGGCACAGGCCTTGGGTTATGCCGACCAACATTTCAATGCTCGTGTATTCCAAAGGCCAATGGCCCAAAGTTACACTACTCGATTAAAAACCTCACTCAGGGAGTTGCGGAATGCCTTCCTAAGGTCACCTGTTATATATGAGCACGGGCCTTGGGTCGTGCCGACCAACATTCGATGCTTGTGTATTCTAGAGGCCCATTGCTTAGAGTTGCACCACTCGATAAAATCCTGACAGTCCCTTAACCCGGACAATCCGAAAGAAAATGGGACATAGACATCCGACTTGTCTAGAAACATGGATCAGTCCATAACAAGAAAACAAATAGGTCTATAGAACCATAAACTTAAGACCATAATCCCCAGCGGATTAGTCTTTTGCCTTCTAATCAAGGGTGATCAACCATTGATGTAATTAAAGGCTCGTGACCAGTATCACAGCTTGGAATGTAAAGGATCTCAGAATCTCTGGAATAAAATTCACCTTGCGATATCTCTCTTATGTATACTTTGTGATTGCTTATGATTGTCTATGAATGTCTCTATACTCAGAATTCTCCCAGAATAATGAAACACAGGAAAAACTGCTGATGAGACTTTTTCTAGTTTTAACAGTGGCATTATTAAATTATCTTCCATTGTTAGAAATTATGGTATAGGGAAGTCCATAACGGCATATAATATTTATCCATATGAATTTAGTAGTTTGCTTTTGGTGATGGTGGCCAGAGGTTTCGCCTCGACCCATTTGGTGAAATAATCGACTGCCACAATTGCGAACCTATTTTGTCCTTTTCCCATAGGTAGTTGTCTGATTTTATCGACTGCCCATTGAGCGAAAGGCCAAGGGCCATCCATTGACATCATTTATTCAGATGGTAAATGAGGGACTGGAGAATAGCGTTAACATTTGTCACATTTCTTTGAGAATTCGATGGCATCTGCCTTCATAATGGGCCAATGGTACCCTTGTCTCATTGCTTTGTACGTTAGAGACCGTTGATCCTTGGGGATGATTACCACATACCCCCTGGTGTATTTCATCTAGAACACGTTGTGCTTCTTATGGATGAAGACACCTTAAATATGGTAAAGTAAAACTTCTACGCAACAAATTTTCATTTTGTAAGATGTACCTGACAGAACGATAGTGAATTTGTCGAGCTGATTTTTTTTTATCATCTGGGAGTTATCTGCTTTGGAGGTAAAGGATGATGGCATCCATCCAACATGAAGATAATTGTATTGCAGCGACTCATTCTGGAGTGACTCGATCGATACTCGAAGTAGAGAAATGCTCGATAGGAACAGCTCGCGTCAGATCGGACTCAGGTGCAGAAGCTAATTTCACCAAAGAATCTGCGAGCTTGTTCTCCTCTCGAAGAATATGAATTATTTCATACTTGTTCAATCTAGCAAGTAAGATTTGTACTTGTGATTTGTATGAAGCCATCCTCTCTTCTTTTGCCTCAAATTCGTTGAGTACTTGATTTACAACGAACTGTGAGTTGCTATGAATGAGTAGGTTCCTTATCACGAGTATATTTGCTAATTCGAGACTAACTATTATGGCTTCATATTCTGCTTCGTTATTTGAGGCATGAAAGTCGAAGCGCAGAGCATATTTAAATTGTGAGCCATCAAGAGCGGTTAGTATTAATCCGACTCCACTGCCCGAGGAGCACGATCATCTATCTACATAAAGTGACCAAGGTGTTTGTTCATTTTCCAACGAGTAATCACTGGAGGTAGGAATGATAGGGGTCGAATATGAAAATTCGACAATAAAGTCTGCTACGGCTTGGGCCTTTACGGCAGTTCAGGAGCAGAAGGTAATATCGTGTTCGCCAAGTTCGATCGCCCATTTAGTTAATTGCCCAGATACTTTAAGGTTTTGAAGGACTTGCTTCAATGGATGATTGGTAGGTACTATTATAGAATGGGCCTGAAAAAAAGGCCGTAGCTTTCGTGCTGCGATTACCAGTGTTAGAGAAAGTTTCTCCATATGTGAGTATCAGATTTTAGTATCCACCATTACACAACTGACATAATAAATGGGCCTCTTCACCTCGGAGTCTTCTCTTATTAAAGTGGCACTAACGGCCGTGGAAGATACAGATAAGTAAAGAAAGAGTTGCTCATGCGGAACAGGTTTTGATAAGATGGGAGGCGCACTCATATACTGCTTTAGTTGTTGAAATGCTTCTTCACATTGTTGGGTCTATGCCTAGTTGGATTTTGCAGTCGTACGAAGTAGCTTGAAGAAAGGAAAACATTTATCAAAGGCATGTGAAATAAACCTATATAAGGATACAATACGCTCGGCCAATCATTGGACCTTTTTGACAGTGGAGGGAGATTTCATTTCTATCAAGGCCTTAATCTTTTCGGGGTTTGCTTTGATCCCCCACTGACCAACCATAAACCCAAGAAATTTTTCAGCGGAAACCCTAAAAGTGCACTTTTCTAGAGTCAGCTTCATCTGATACTTCCTCATCAGATCGAAAGCTTTTCGGAGATCCGCAAGATGATCATCGGCCATAATAATTTTTACGAGCATATCATCGACGTACACTTCCATATTCCTGCCAATCTGTGCAGCAAACATTTTATTGACTAGGCGTTGATATTGGGCCCGGTATTTTTGAGATCGAACACAATCACTTTGTAACAGTATAGACCTCGATCAGTAATAAAGGCGGTATTCCCATGATCGGGTGGATGCATCATGATCTAGTTATAACCAGAATAAGCATCCATAAAGCTAAGTAGGGTGTGTCCTGCCGTTGAATCGACTAGTTGGTCGATGTGGGGAGTTGGGAAGCTATCTTCGGGCACGCCTTGTTTAGATCGGAATAATCTAAGCACATTCTCCACTTGCCGTGTGCCTAGCGTACAAGAACGACATTTGCGACCTACTCTGGGTAATCGACCTCTTCAGTAAAATCAATGGCCAGTAATTTGTGGACTTCGATTTTTATAACCATCCGCCTTTTAGCTGTGAACGCTCGTCGACGTTGATGGATGGGTTTAAATTTTGGATCAACATTCAAACGATGAATTGCAACGTCGGGGTTGATACCTGACATATCTTTATAAGACCAGGCGAACACGTCTTGATATTCGACCAGAAAATCGGTCAGGTAGGCTCAGAAGATGCAATCCAGAGATGATCCGATATGGACCTTCTTGGAAGGATCATTCTTAGATAAATGAATTTCGACCTTTTCTTCTTCGGGAGCTCCTGCCTGATATGTATCCTCCCTTGGGTCCAAGTTAGTTGTTATCAGAGAGTCGGTTGAATCTCCTGAGATTGTCATAAGAGGAATTGCTTGGACATTCTTTCAATCTTGTACCGCGATTTCATAACATGCTTAAGCTTTTTTCTGGTTACCTTGAACTTCCCCAATTCCGTTTTGGAGTAGGGAACTTAATTCATAAGTAGAAGGGGTGTAAAGCTGCCTCTATCTTGGTGAGCGAGGGTCGGCCTAAGATAGCATTGTATGCTGATTTTCGATCAACCACGAGGAAGTTGATGAAAACAACGACTTTGGTTGGGGCTTCTCCAAAAGTGATGGGAAGGTCAATGCTCCCCTCTGGTGTTACCACCTCACCCCCGAAACCGACAAGGGGAGTGGAGATTGGTTTGAGTAGATATTTGGCGAGAGCCATCTTGTTAAAACTTCAAGATAAAGGACGTCCACAGAGCTACCTATATCCAACATAATATGATGAGTTAAATAATTTGATACCTTCAATGCAACTACGATGGAGTCCTCATAAGGGAAATGAATTCCTTCAGTGTCTTCATGAGAGAAAGAGATTGGATGATGACTTGAACTTAACGAGCTAAATGATTTCTCCACCCAGTAAATATGTTGAGGCTTCTGATATGCCCTTCGAGCATATGCTTTCCTTAAGGCTTGGGAATCTCCTCCACAAGCTGGACCACCTGCAATGGTCCAAATTTCGCCTGAAGGTTCAACATCTTCCTATGAAGGACAATGTTGCGATGACTTTTTCCTTCGTGCTTGATTTTCGCGATGCGCCAGGGCATCGGATCCTTTGGGTGAACGATCTTGTCGTGCGACATAATCTCAGAGATGTCCCTTTCAAATGAGGGCTTCGATCTGATCTTTAAGAGATATACAGTCTTGGGTATTATGCCCATAGTCTTTATGGAAGTAGCAGAACTTCCTCTTGTTTCTTTTTTCGAAATCCGATTTGATCCTTAGAGGCCATTTAACATATGATTTATGCTTGATCTCCATCAGTACCTTTTCTGGAGACTGATTGAGAGGTATATAATTGCGATATTTCCCAGAATAAGACTTCTTAGGAGAGTGATCCCGTCAATCACGCCGACACTTTTTATTTGTTGGAGAAATTTTCTCAGATTTTCTCTTCTTTCCTTAAATACCATGACGAGCCAAGGTTACTTCTTCAGCATTAATATATTTTTTAGCTTTGGCTTGAAACTCGGTCATGGTTTCTGGAGGGTTTTTATCCCTCTTTCTGGACTGCTTTTGCTGTAAATCGAACTGTGAATTCTTTAATCGTCTCTCCATGTTGCTGCTTTAGATCTGATAGGTGAGAGGCAGGTTTTTTGGTACGGATGCTTCCCATGAATTGAGAAAGGAAAAGATCCGATAATTGAGAAAAAGACTTTATAAATCGAGGCTTTAGACCGTGAAACCAAGTACGCGTGATGTCCTTTAGAGTTAACAAAAAAGCTCTGCACATAATTTTCTAGCTATATCCTTCTAGCTCCATAAGAGATATATACGTCTCCAGATGTTCGAGAGGATCACCGATACCAGTATATGGAACAATGCTGGGCGTTCGATACTTTTTAGGTAAAGGAACCTCCATTACCTCGCGAGTAAAAGGAGGTTTAGCTCGATGGATTGATGCAAGAGTGGAAGACGGGAGGTTGGATTGATATCGCTATTCAATATCAGCGAAATGGGTAAAGTATAATTGTACGTTTCGGCATCAGGTTGTTCTTCAGGTTAATGTTGTTGAGAAGCACTAGAGCGGATAAATTACAGGCATTGATTCAGAATTTGATTGTCGAGAGATACGGTTTGGAGGAGGATTTTGGTGAGCTTGCGGTTTGTTTAGAGAGTGTCTGGAAGTTGCAGGCGTAGGTTGTAACAGCGGTCCTTTTGGAGCTTGCTGCGGTTGAGGAAAGTGTTGATCAAACTGATTAGAAAGGGTTTGAAATCCAGCTTGGAGAGTAAGGAGCGTATCTCCTACTAAAGCGCATAATACCATTGAAGCCACCAGATATATCTTGGAATGGGTTTTACGGTATGGAATCAGGTGGGTTGGGCTGCCCCGGAGGAATTCATGGTAGCATAGCTTGAGGGAGACTGGGATTTTTCTCAAGAACATTTGCTGGAGGCAGCGCCTGCGTTGAGGTAGAAGGATGGGTCGTTTTCTTAGAAAGCATAATGGGAGGTAAAAATTGGTGATGAGAACGAATTAAATATTCGGTTCCCACAGACGGCGTCAATCTATTAACGTCAGATGCTGGTAATAGGTTCCCTCCTAATATACGACCTTCTTGAAGGTAGCTCTCCTCCTCACTTGAAAATCAGAGAGGAAAACTAAGGGTGGCCGGCGCTCGGCCGTTGGCCCTCCGAAGCTTAAGTTAGAGATGACTTGAGAGTAAGATGAAGTGTGAAACGTGAGATTAGAGGTTGTGTACCTTTATCATCTATAGGATTATCTATTTATAGAGATCCGGGTGATCTAGTTTGTTACGTAAGCTATTAAGACCTCTCCTGACTTCAGGGGATAAGGTGCTTATCTTATTAGATCTCAGATAAGATGCTTACGTGATTGAATTAGACATTTGGCTGATTACGTTCATTGATGGAGGTCCCCTTTAGTTCAGAACTACGAGTAGAAACAAACCCAGATCAGCCTATACGGACTGCTGAGACTATGAGACGGGGGGTGTCCCCACCAAACGACCAGAGACTAGGGTTGCTTGGATACGAACGACGACTACTAGCTAATGAGCAAGCTTCCTTAATATATGAGATGCGACCACCTTGGCTCGCTAGACGGCTTATCTGCTTGCGACTTGTGATACTCGGAGGTGCTTGCGGGTTGCATGTACACCATCATAAAGACATTCGAGATTTGCAGGCTATGAATTCCTTCGACCTACTTTATCCTACAACAGTTACAAATTGTTTATCCTATAAAATGAATCTTCTATTGCTTAGAAATTTATTTTCATCTATTTTTAAATCCACTTTTATATGATGTTCATTTATTTTCACTTTTCTCCTACAAGTTTTCAACAACTGAGCCGTTGGTGTTTAAGCTTAATGGCCACAACAACAGATGGCTAGCACAGTCTCTTATGAATCAGTTGTTGATGTTAGGAGATGAAGAAAAATGATTACTTGGCATTCATTTTTCGGAGCACATTTTTCTTATGTCAACAGTCAATCCATAAGAGACGGCCAACTAATTGCTGTTATGGCCATGCTCAAATGCTGATGGCTTTTTTTTTTATGCTAAAGCAACGCCGACGGTCATAAACCGTCAGACATTATGATGAGCAGTCGGAATTCGTCGGACTTGTCGACAGTCGAGCGACGGCTTATCGCCGTCGGAATTCCAGACGGTCGAGACGGTTTATGGCCGTCGGGATTCCCGACGGCCCATAACTGTCGGAAAGAAATGGTGACGCCCCCTTCATAGACGGCCCGTCCGACGGTCAAAAGCCGTCAGGAAAAGCCCTTTTTCTGTTAGTGGGAACTTTGGTTTGAAGTTCCTACATGAAGAACCAAGTTTTAGAGCGTCTTGAATCCGATTCATCGGAGTGTACAGGTCTAGATCCATGCAAAACAACCAAGAACTAAGACAATTCTTCCAAACATCCATGAGTCATAAGATTAAGAAAAACTACTTAGAACTTTATTCAAACTCAACAAACCATTGGTGCAAAAAGTGTCCAGAGAGTTCCAGCAACAAGTCTTCAAAAATCTGGATTTTTTATGGCTCGGCGATTGATCTATAGGATCCGTCGATCATTCGCTCATGTTGAGAGATCAATTGATCAGGCTGGGAGATCAATCAATCTTGGTCTTTTTTTGTCTAGCAACTTTTTTGGATTTCTGCATTATGGGCGATCAATCGGTTTGAGCAACCGATCAATCGATCACCCATCTTTCAGTCCAGCAGAACATGTAGTGTGGTGGATCAATCGGTCTGGCCAGTGGATCAATCAACCAGGCCAACCATCAATCAGCCAGGGCATTTTTTTTTTTCTTCTTGCTTCTTTTCTTCACTCTTTTTCTTGCTTCTTTTCTTTAATCTTCAATGCACATTAAGAGTGTCCTTTAATCATCATTTTGGTGAAGTCTTTCTCTCATCCTACAATCACAAAACCATTGCATTAGATAAGTCCATAAGCATAGAAATCATGTAATGTTAGTGATGAAATGGGGTTAGAATATGCACATTTTATAGCTCAACAATATGGACCCCATGATTTTATGCGAGTTGCCAAACAATAGCTCTTTCACTCTTCGCAATTTGGCTGCAAAGGCCTGCGTAACAGAGCGGTCCGTTTCGGAGGCATGATTCAAAAACAAAAGGCTAAGGCATGAGACAAAAGAGAGAATTAGAGTTAATACAAGAAAGAATCCTAGGAACCAAAACTAACCGAATCCAAGATACAAGACAAAAATCAACGTAGCAGAGACAAGAGACAAGGATAAGAGGTCTCAAAGAACATGACACATGACAATCGTTGGGCGGGGCAAGGCGAATGGGCCGTATATGTTTGACGTTGAAGACCTTATCCCAATCATGGACTAGCTGATTGAAGAAGGAGAACTGCAATTACCGAAACTTGCTTTACCTGAAGAAGAAGGGCGAGTGAATAATCCTAACTACTATAAATACCATTGGATCATGGGACACAGGACTGAAGATTTCTTCATCCTAAAAGGAAAAAAATCAGAGGATGATAAATCAGGGCATCATTAACTTGAAGACCAAAGAGCCCAAGAAAATCCCAATCAACATGGCTCCAGTAAATACGACCCAGTAAAACATGCGCACGAGGACTTTGTTTCCTAAACTTGAATAACCATGAACACCCTTGAGCAGATATTGTTAGTGCACTTTTCTGTGGCATACTAGTGCACCTTGTTTGTCAATTACTTAGGTCAGTGAGTTTAGTGTCGGTTGAGCTTAATGAAGACGAAGACCGAAGACTCAAGACGGACCTGCTGCATCAAGAAGGAAGAAATAGGTAAAATAGATGCCTTGGTGAGCCTTAACCTTATACCTACAAAAATCATAACTTCTAGATGACCATGACCATTAGGTATACCCCTAGTCATCTTAGATTAGCCTTAGTTGTCTTAAACAATCACCAAAAGAATGGCCAAGAGGTTGCATGTTCTGCTACAAAACACAACCAACAAAATAGCAGAAAAACATGCTTGACTAGGCACCCGACCATGTGTCCACCAGGCGCCTGACATAAGAGAAATCCGTCCAATGAGTTGGCCTGAAATTTAAATGGTCATCGAGTGCCCGACCAGTGCAAAAACTGTCCAATGACTTAAACTATTGCTAGACTGATTTTTGAGCGCCCAACCATGTGTTCATTAGGCACTGACCAGCTCAAAAAGTGTCTAGTGACTAAAACTTAAATCTGGACTGGATTTTAGGCGCCCGACCAAGTGTCGACCAAGCACCTGACCATGCACAAATTTGCCCATTATTTGACTATTCGGAAAAAATCTATAAAAGCGGGGGATTCATTTTTTGACATAAGAGGGGGTATTTTGAGGAGATAGAAGCCACCATTGCTAAAGACCGATTAGAGGCTCTATTCCAAACCCATAGCAAGTCATTCTCCTTGTGATTTATCACAAGCTTGGGGCATTCAATACCAAAATGAGAATGAACTTGTTCCCTATTGATTCTTAAGAGTTTAGACACCTTGATCATAGTTAAATCCTATGTCTAAATACTACTTAGGAGTCCAAATAGGTGTATTCCTTTAGGAAACCCATTTTCTACCATTTGTAGAGGTTTCACCACCTCCCATCCACCTTGGTCATCTCAAGAAGAGCAAATGCAAGGGGATTGATCGCTAGAGCTAGAGCATTGACAAAGCATTGGCAACAACATCGAGGGAGCATAAGGGAAGCTGATTGAAGCACGGGAGAGTGGAGATCAAGCAATCCAAACCGGTGTAAGAAAAGGGGCTCAATCCGACAAGTAAGTTGTCAATTGTAAGAGTCTGTTTTCACTCTATTCCTGGTGGAAATTCAATGTAGAGTTTATCTTCAAACTCGATAGGTTCGGTTGTAAGACCTAGACCTGATTGTAGGGTCGAATATATTCTCCAAGTGGGGAGCCTCCGATGGGAGTAAACGCTAGGTTTGGTTGTAGAACCTTGGCTCAATTGGAAAGCCTAAAACCGTTGAGGTTCGGTTGTAGAACCTTGACTCATGAGTGAAGTCTAAATTGAGGTTCGGTTGTAGGACCTTGGCTTGGTTGTAGAACCTAAATAAGTCTTCAAGGGGAGCCACCAATATGGGTGTGTACATATAGGTTGGGAGGAACCTGTAAACTCTCCAGTTGGGTGGATTTGAGTTAAAACACCTTGGTTGGGAGGAACCAGATTTAAACTCTCTAGTGAATGTCGGAGTGCTCAAAGGGGTTAAGTACTTGAATTAGGAGTGGAATAGACTTGAAGCCGAACCACTATACATGCTTATGTTTGTGATTGATTTGAGCACATTGTTATCTTAGCACTGTATGTTTAATTGTTTAATTATGAATGCTTGATAGGAATGTATGCTATGCTTTAGATAGACACATCACACACAAGACATACTTTCACTAAGTTGTGTAGACTTGAGCTCATTGATCCATTTTCATAAATCTACATAGGTTGCATAGATTAGGAGCTTGATTTGTTTAATCATTTGATTATTTATACATACTTAGGCTAAGTTAGTTTATTTGTTAATTATATGCTAGCCTTGTGAGCTTAGAAGCTTAAAGTGTTCTTGCTTACTTAGTTTAATTTTTTAAATTGTGTAAGTAAGCAAAAAGAATTTTAGAAGGTCCTAATCATCCCACCCCCCCCCCCCCCCCCCCCCCCCCTCTAAGACTTAGCCATAATTCTAGTTGCTCCTCAAGCTTTTGCATGCACACGCCTTTACAAGTGTATTAGATAAAAAGGCGTAATTTCAAATATGATGGGCTATAAAGTAGACAGGGATGTACTTATGTTCATTCATACATCTATTCATCTATACGCTATATTTCCTACTCATTCACACACTCACTCACATCATACTGTTACACATATGAACACAAAATATCCCTATAGCTTCTCTTGATGATAGGTACCATAGTAAAATAATGTTAAAAATCCAACTCTACAAATCATTAGCGAACTCATTATATTCCTATCAAACTAGTCGAACTAGAAGAAAGCATTCTGTAGAAAACCTAACCAAGGCGCAGCACTCTAATATTATTATATCTTCGTCACAGGCTCTCTTATTACTACCCTGGTATTCTGGCATCTCTTTGCTTAATAGGAAAGCAATTCAGACTTGATGGTCTTTTACACATATGGTTCTGTATGAAGACAACTGGGATATTCTATTATTATTGATCTTTTATATATAGGTGCATGGTCCTATATGAAGATTATCAGAACGTCTTGCTATTTGTATTCGACTATCGTATTTTATTGTGAATCCCCTCATCATTATTGTGATATTTTTTACTCTACATAAGAACAAGTTAGGCTAGGAATCTCTTATATATATATATGTATGTATATATATATATATATATGTATGGCCTTATATGAAGATGATCAGGGTATTATATTACATATAGCTTTACCTTGAGAATATCGGTGGCTTTCTCTTATGAATAATTCAACAACAAGAATATGCGATTAAAGATTATGATCAGACGGGTATTCTATATAGATTCCTAAAGCACAGGGCATCTTTCATCAGAAGGAAGCAGTCTTGCAAAGCGACGAGCAAAATACACTAGGGGCAAGCCCCAATATATGATGAGAAACTCAAGTTTATAGGAAGAAATGACTGGGGACAGGCTAGGAAGGACGACAGATAAACCTAATAACGAGGAGTTGGACGAAGGTTTTGGACTTATGGTACTAACATTTCTCAGAAGCAACAACTTAAGGACGCGCGGATTAAGTAAAAGGGAAGTACTATTCTTACTCATATTTTCATTTATGTTTTAATTAATATGCTCAATTCACATTAAACTCATACATAATGCTTCATCATATGCGCACTAATTTTAAACATGCAACACCAAGCAATAGCTTAGCAAAATAATCATTGCCACTACATTGAATCATGAAGCACATGGTTAATAGTTCTAATGTCAATTACATCATATGCGAGTATCAGTTAAGCATTTAAAACAAATTTCTAATATCGCTTATGTCTGACAATGACTGTAAAGAGCAAAATAGTAGAGTTACAACTTCCCCAGACACCCTGCCACGAACTGCATCATGTCTCTCCTTATTGCTTCCACGGTAGCCTTTGCTTCTGCTAACACCAGCGCAGGATCTGGGACGTCTCGAAGTTCATCTTCCAAATCCGCGATTTTCTTGCACGCGGTTTCTCCTTCACTCTCAAGCCGCATGACCTCGATTTGATTCTGATTAATGACAAGGTCGAGATGAGCAACCTCAAGATTTATGGCCACGTCTTCCGCCTGCAACTGTGCCATCTCGGATATGGCATTAGTGAGGCGATCAATACATCCACGACGTCGAATCTCACTGTCCTTTAAAGTCGTTCTACCATCCATTGCCAAGTGTTCTCGTTGCTCCGCGATAGGCTTCAAAGAAGAAAGCACTCATCATTTCTCTTTGGCTGTAGGGTCAGGTTCATCCTGTTCAGTCATGATAACCTATGCAATAGAATCCTCGAAAGAAGAAATGTAGCGCACTATTCTGGATACATCAGGTCCGGTTACCCCCACACAAACTTCCAATACTTTCACCCTAGCTCCTAAAGTGTACCACTCACATGAGTCGGCCAGCGCCTTTGAGATACTGAACAACAAGCCCCTCAATATGCTCTGCCCAAAATAGTCCAAATGATCGAAACAAGGATCGTCGAACGCTTCATGGACAACAACACCAGAATCAACAATAATTGTGGCGAGAAAACATGGTGAGCATACAACGAGATGATAAATGTAGAAAAAGAATATACCAAGAAGTTATGAAAGAGTGCTACCAAGGGCCAGAGATGAGTCAGTAACAGGTTTCGAGGGGCCCCCAATATATGCCGTCGCATCAACAAATAACTTAGTGATCTCAGTCAGTAGCGCCGAAGTCATGTCTGAAAATTCAGTAGTATCACTATCGGTGTCGATTACCTTAGTCGTCGTCGGCGCCTCCACCATACTCTCAACATTAGAAACACCAGAGGCCATGAACACAGTCATATTATTTACCGACACAGTGGTCTCTTGCAGATTATCTCCTTCAACTTGTTCAACCTACTCTCTCGTGCCGTCATGATCTGACATTTCACTCGTCGGTCCGGTCATTGTTGGATCCTCTTCAATAATTAATTAGTCGATTATTATCCTCATCACTTGCAACCATTAAAAGACGTGTGAAGCCTGCCTCTTATGACCATCTCATCAAAGGTACTCCGAAAGTATGCCAACTGTCCAATGTCGTATCCTCCTTACGACAGTCAATCGATACACTAAGAGAAGTCTTGTGCCTAGTACTTAATAATAGATACACCTCAGCCTGCTCTCCCAGATAACCCAGTCCATCAACGGGAATCCAGGTCAACCTTGGAGGAAGAATATAGATAGGATCATCAACAGAACGGTTGTTCCGAATCAGAGCATACTATTGTACCCACTATCTCATCTAACCATAAGAGCCGTTAGTCTTTCGATAAAGATCAAGAAGCATGAACCTCGCGCCAGTGCGCGTCATCAGAAACTGATGCCATATCCACTCCCAGTGAGCGGGACCTGTGCTGTACACCCACTCTAATCTAGTTATATCTGGTAACGTCATTGGAACACCCTGATCATATCCAAATTGCCTGGCAAATTGGCTGGGGTAATAAGACTCTCGCCAAAATTTCATTCCTTCACGCAGCGGAAGCGAAGCAGTGCGAATAGACACTAAGAACTCTTTCTCAATAATATCTATAGAGTGCTCATCGTCAACGAGTTCTGGATCTTCTTCGATGCTAGAAATAGGGAAGTGGTAGAAGGAAACCTCTGTCCAGCTACCAGTTTTTAAAGTTACCCAATCATGTGTCTGCACTATCATCTCAAGTTTCCTATAACAATAGAGGGGCGTATGATTAGTGTAGAAATACCGAAAGAGATCCATTCCATATGTCCATGGGAAATATATGCCCAACCATCTATAGAAGAAATGCCATGGGCAATAAGCCGTATTCATTCCTCATCCAGGTCGATCTTAGTTACTAACAACATTGCCGAACGCCCTATACAGACTACATAATACCGGAGGTGCTAAAGAATATTGGCGACCATTTACAAGAGCTCATGCCATGACAAAACAAGAAACCCTGACCCCATCAGTGCCCTTGAATCTAGGCAACATAACCGTCGACAACCAGTAGGCTAAGAAGCCCACTAGTTCACAAGTCAATGTAAGCTCATTCGGATTGCAGAATTTATGTTCGAAACGGTGATTCATCGAAACCTAGTCTTCTTGTGGGGTTCCATGTTCTTCATAATTAATGCTTCAAGAAGAAAGAAGAGTTCCACGTCAGAAGCAAAGAAACTAAAAGCATACAAAATGCAAAGTACAAAAGAGGGCATTAGAAGAAATGTTACTTCATCCTCTGGCAGAAGTAGACCAACTAATCGTCGTAGTGAATTTTTGTAATATTTTTGAACTGTGACAACTCAGCGAAAAGCTTTAGAAAAGTCTCTGAATGGTAAGCATCTTGAGGACTTTTAAGCCAAGTGTCTTGAGGAAAACCATTTCTCTTGGGAGGCCTACCCGCTGCTCTCTCCCATCATCAACCAATAGGGTAGTCAACAACTACTCAGGAGTAAATGTCCATCGTTCAACCCCATAGAATTGAAAATGACCTTGAACATCAGATGGCTCGATACTCGGGAGAGGCTTGTGCCTCCCAAGAGACTTTTCATGTGTAATAAATTGGCCATTGTTGTTGAGCTCTTAATTGTGCATATTCTAACCCAATTCATCACTCATTATGCATGGATTTTATGTTTAAAGAATATTCTAATGCATGGATTTGTGATTGTAGGAATGAGAGGGAGACTTCACTAATTCATAGTTAAAAGAGTCACTTTGTATGCATTGAAGATCAATAGAACAAGTGCCAAAAGGTGGAAGAAAGAAGCAAGAAAGAAAGAGAAGATCTGAAATTTTGTTCTTAGACCTGTCTGTAGACCGGTCGCCAGACAGGTCTATAGTGTATTTTTTAGACTATTTTTCTCCTCTTAGACCGGTCGCCAGACAGGTCGAGAGTAGTCCAGAAACACAAAACTCACTGGACTGTTTTTGAGGTTTTGAGACCGGTCGTGCGACCGGTCGTCCAGGAGCTCAAACCGGTCGTGCGACCGGTCGTCAACGTAATAGAGCTTGTGCGTGAAGCTCCGATTTTCTCTGCGCAATTACGTAATTCCTTGCGCAATCTGGAATCTTCCGCGCCAATCTATAAAAGAGACTTCTCCTCTTCATACCAAGGCATGCTAGGACGTGGGGATTATCAAGGAAGCTTAGGAGACGGTTTCTACTTCAAGTTTTTCTAGTTTTTCTTCCTGTTTTAGTTGTTTTTATGTTTTTGAGGCTTCTAGTTCAAGGATGTTAGAGATGAACTGAAACCTCTTAGCTAGGCTAAGAGGTGAAGCTTTTGATTTGTTTTTGATGGATTGATGCAACCTAGGTTTCCTTTTTATATTGTAATTGAAGAATTTAGTTCAATATGAGTTTGAATCAAGTACTAGTTTGGTTTTACTTTGATCTCTTGATGACTCCGAGCTCATGTGATTCTTTGTGATTCTAAACTCAGTAGCTTATCTTCTGAGCATTGGTTATGCTTATGTAGTTCATTGATCTATCTGAAAGTACGTCGGTAGTCTAATACGACACCTACGTATGTGCGAAAGCTTAAAGAGCAACTATAATTATGGCTAAACCTATAGGAGGGGGTGATGAGGACCTTTTTTGAAATTCTTTTCTCCTACTTACAAAATTCAACAAATTAAACTAAGCAAGAACACTTCGGCTTCCAAGCCTAAGTGGGTCCAATCACAAGACTAGCATATGGTTAAGCAATAAACAATCCTAGTCTAAGTATGCATAGGTAAATAAATGATTTAATTAATCAAGCTCCTAACCTATGCAAACTATGTAGACTTATGAGAATGAATCAATGAGCTCAAGTCTACACACTTAGTGAAAGTACATCTTGTGTGTGGATGTGCCAATCTAGTGCCTAGCATACATTCCTATCAAGCATTCATAAATAAACAATTAAACTTCCAATGCTAAGATATTAATGAGCTCAAAACAATCACAAACACAAGCATGTATAGTGGTTCGACTTTGGGTCTACTCCACTCCCGATTCAAGTACTCAACTCCTTTGAGCACACCGGCATTCACTATCGGAGGTTTTAAATGAGGTTCACCTCTCAACCTTTACACGGAGGTTTTGCCAGTTCACCTCTCAACCATAACCGGAGTTTTGGACAAATGGCTAACTCTCAACCCAAACGGAGTTTTGAACATAAGCTAACTCTCAACCCGACGCACGTTCACTCCCGTGTCGGAGGCTCCCCCTTGGAGACTTAGTTTAGGCCTGGCTAACGGGCCAAGGAATGTCTAAAGTCCCTAGATCGAGTTTGACAAACAAACTCTAATTGGACTCTCAATAAAGACAACCTTATTTGTCGGATGAGCCCCTTGTTTAGCGCCGGTTCGGGTTGCTTGATCTCCGCTCTCCCGTGCTTCAATCAGCTTCCCTTGCTCCCACGATCGTTTTTCCGTTGTGTTGCCAATACCTCAACCACACTTGATAAAACACCTTGCATGTGATGCCTTTGAGATGCCCAAGGTGATAGGAGAATAGGTTTGAGAACTCTACAACTGATGTGAATGGGTTGCCTAGAGGTTCTCTCCTACAACGATCTCATCTTAGAGTTTTGGACAAGGATTTGCCAATCAAGACGGTTCCAAACTCTAGAGATCAAGAGGGGATGAAGGTCATCTTCTTCATGAGCTTGGAATGCTCCAATCTTGTGTTAAAGCACAAGGAAGATGCCTTGCATAGGTTGGGAATGAGCCTCAAATGGTCTCCAACAATGGTGGCTTCACTCCTCTCGAAATCCCTCTTGTTGCCCCTCAAAACAAGCCAAGCCCTTATATAGAAAAATGCACAACGGATACAAAATGGGCAGAAAACGACTAGTGCAGACCAGTCGCGATCGGTTGGCCAGGGGTCCCCTACCGGTCTGGACCGGTCGGCCATAGGCCTGAAGGTGAACAGGGGCACTTGCCTAAGTGGAGAGAGCTGCCAGACCGGTCAAGACAGGTCGGACAGGCCCAATTGACCGGTCGGCCCCCAACGGCCTGCACTCCAGCAGGTTGCTGTCCAAGGTGGATCCATGTCCGACCGGTCCGCCAGGGGTCCACACCGGTCAGGACCGGTCGTCCAGGCCTGCCAGGCCTGGGTTCAGCCAGATTGGCTTGCTGACCTACATTTCTCAACCCTCTCACATTGGCCAAGGTTTGGGTGCACTTTTGGGATACCTAGGGCCAATCTATGATGACTAAAAGGTTTCCTAACATGGTCAAGGTCATCAAAAGGTTTAAAGAGTTGGGTTTTGGTCAAGGTTAAGGTACATCAAGGCATCACTTTTACTTATTTCTTCTTCCTTGATGTAGCAGGGCCACTTGAGTCTTCGGTCTTTGTCTTCATTAAGCTCAACCGACACTAGACTCACTGACGTAAGTGAATGACATACAAGGTGCACTAGTATGCCTCAGAAAAGTGCACTAACAATCTCCCCCTTTGTCAATTACTTATAAAAACCTAACCTACCAAAACAAATTACATATTCAAGATATTACATTGATAATGAATTAAATACAGGACTCTTGACATGCCTAAACTAAGCTGCTCCTCTTCAATTTGCTCCCCATAACCTGTCAATCCCTGCACCACAAAACATAGCAAACTAGTTTTGGTGGGACTTGATCTTTCTCCCCCTTTTTTTTAGCAATTGACAAACTATTCTCTCCCCCTTAATGATATATTAATAAGGTTAAGGTAAGAGTAGATAGTATGTCGCAGTTATAACTATAAGCACATGCTAACAAGGAGAGTAAAGGGTGCATGAACATAAAAGCATAGAGCATGTTAAGGAACATGATTAACAAGAAAATGTAACTATCTAAGCATAGTTAATCATGCATAATTGGTCAAGGATATACATTTGCAATAAAAGCACAAGGGCTTATAGCCCAATCAACCAACCTCCCCTATTGGTATATCAAGACCAATACTAAGCAAAGATTAGCATACAATGAAGTATAAAATTCAGAAAAAATAGCTAATCTAAGCATGGAGATAGTCTAGTGTTGAGCTCTTAATTGTGCATATTCTAACCCCAATTCATCACTCATTGTGCAAGGTTTGTATGGTTTGTAAGCTAATTCAATGCATGTTTTGTGACTACAGGATTGAGGGTGAACTCTACTCAATTGAAGACATAAAGAGCTCACTTAGGATCATTCTGATGAAGAATGTTTGAGGACCAAAGAAGAAAAGAAAGAAAGAACCAAAGCAGAGAAGAAAGCAGATGAAAGAAAAGAAGAAAATAAGAAGAAAATGAAGCTGACCGGTCGTGACCGGTCGGCCAAGGAAGCCAGACCGGTCAGTGACCGGTCAGCCATGTATGTTGGGCATTACTGAAGAGGACCGACCGGTCATGACCGGTCGGTCATTGGTGTTGGAAAAGTGCTGAAGGCGTCCGACCGGTCATGACCGGTCGGACATGCTTGCTGGACCAAGGAGGAGTAAGCCCGACCGGTCATGACCGGTCGAAGATGCTTGCTGGAGTGTTTTCACTTGAGGCCGACCGGTCTTGACCGGTCGGCCATGCGTACTGAGTTAGAACTTTCTAATTTCTTCCCGAAATTCTCTGCGCTGCGTAAGTGTTACGCAAATTTCCGATTCTTCCGACGTTGTGGAGCCTCCAGACTATAAGAGGACACCTAGGGATCGTTCCTAAGGCATCCTAGAAGGGTTCAAGCGAGGTTGGAGACTGTGGAAGTGGAGATTGGAGTTTCACAACTCCTTTTGGTTTGCTTTGCTATTTTCATGCTTTTTGTAGTTGTTTCATGTTTCCTTGGATCATGAGCAGCTAAACCTCTTAGCTAGGGCTAAGAGGTGAAGCTTGTAGTGAATCCAAGATGTTTTAATTCGTAGTTAAGTGGTTTTTAGTTTGGAATTCATGATTATGAACTAAGGTTTGAAGTTTATACAAGTTTTTAAGTAATTTTTCTTAGTCTTGTGATGACTCATGGATGTTTGGATGAATTACTTATCTTCTTAATTTGTTTGCAACGGTATAGACCTGTATGATCCGAGGAATCGGAGTGCGCTCTAGTACTAAGCTCTTCATAAAGGGACTTCAGGCCAAAGTTCTATTTTAGTTGATTTTCTGGAATATGTAAGGACTGTGCTGGTGATTTGAATCTAGTTTAAATCTTAATCTATCTTTGTCTTGTGAGAGGACTTGGGGATGGTTATGATTGATAACTGGACCTATAGGAAAGGGGAATGACCTATGCAATTGAGCATGCTCAGCTCAGCCTAGATTGAGTGAATCTTATGCATAGAACTTACATATTACAGACTGTTTGGTTTAACAGTTCTATCATCCGACTGGACGGACAGGAATGTCGATTCTAGTTGAGAGAATAAGAAACCACAGCGGATTGAACATCAAGGATTGCTACAAGTGGATCCTTGAAACCCTAGTACCCTCTTATAATTAATTACTCTCGATTTAATTCAGCTTTTGTTACTCACATCAACTTTATACAACAATCTGATTAGTAGACTTCAATAGACACTTGTGGATGAATTTGTGAGATCCTACAGTCCCTGTGGATCGACCTCGGTCTTACCGAGTTTATTACTACATCGCAACCCTACACTTGGGGAAGCGAACAAGTTTTTGGCGCCGTTGCCGGGGACCTTGACGGTTTTCACAAATTTTTGAAATTAGTATCTATTTAGGATTTTTTTTAGATTTTTAGAACTAACTTAGTTTATTTATTTGATTTTTTTTCTTTTCAGGGATTTCTAGGAAGCTGAAGAAGATACAAGAGTTTCAAGTGCGAATCAGGTTCTATCTTTCTAAACCTTACTCTTCTCCTTCTCCTATTCATTCCCATTCATCTCTTGTAGAGTGGGTGGAGATTCCTTTTGGATCTCTAAAAGGTCGGCCTTTTTGCCACCTGGATTCCTATTGGTCGGCTCAGCCACCTTGGATCACCTTGTGCTCAGAGATTTCTTTTCTCATCTCTACTCCTCTTTTTCCTTTTTCTGCACTTTTTCTCAAAAGATTCAAAGAGTGGGTGGGGAGTTCTCTGAACCCCTATTGACCAGGAGAAATCGGTCTTTATCCTTGCTTCTGGCCTAGCCATTGCAAGACACCTTGTGCTTCGGTCTTAGAGAAGAGTAAAGAAAAGGGAGGAAGAATTCTCCTTTCTTTCTGTTTCTTATTTTTGGTTTTGCATGCCACATTGGGCTCGGGATTCCAATAACCGACTCATAAGTGAAGGGGGGATAGTAGAAGGCATTGATAGAGAGCCACGTGTTAGGAGACATCTAGATTCTCCAATTTTATCTGAAAGTATGGCTGTAAATCAACCTAACCCGGTTCAAAATCAAACTGAAACAGGTGAGAATGTGGTTGAGAATGTTCCCCGACCTAGGACTTTACGTGATTTCTTGCAACCTGCAAGAACGAGCACTCCCTCATGCATAGTATTTCCACCAAATGCAGGGAATGTGGATTTGAAACCGGGAGTGATCAATCTTCTCCCTAAATTCCATGGTTTAGACAGTGAAAGTGCCTATCAACACCTTAGGGAGTTTGATGAGGTAATCACCACCATGCACTTTGCAAATGTGACTGATGATGTAGTAAGACTTAAATTCTTCCCTTTCACTCTTAAGGATAAAGCCAAGGGTTGGCTTTATGCATTGAGGCCAAGATCAATTGGGTCATGGAATGATATGCACAGAGAATTTATTAAAAAATTCTTCCCTACTCACAAAACGAACATGCTTAAGCGCCTTATCATGAACTTTGCCCAAAAGGAGGATGAAACCTTTTCCCAATGTTGGGAGAGATTCAAGGACCTATTAAACGCATGCCCACATCATGGCTATGAAAATTGGCGGATTATAAGTTTTTTCTATGAAGGACTGATTCCATCCATGCGCCAATTTATAGAGATGATGTGTAATGGGGAGTTCATGAATAAGGAAGCTGATGAAGCATGGGATTATCTGGAAGAATTGGCTGAAAGAGCACAATCTTGGGACACATCTAAACCAACAAATTCCAAGATTGGCCAACAAAAGGAAAAGGGAGGAATGCATGTCTTATCAGAAGAAGATAGCATAAGTGCACGGTTGGCTAGCCTTACAAGAAAGGTCGAAGCCATGGAATTAAGGAAAGGAGAAACAATTAACTCCACTGAGGTTGAAACTGTTTGTGGAATTTGTGCTGGAAATCAACATGCTACACCAGATTGTCCCACAATTTCAGCAGTCCAAGGCATCTTACAAGAACAAACAAATGCCATAAACAGTTATCAACAGCAATATGGTGCTCCAAACTCAAACACGTATAATCCTAATTGGAAGAACCATCCCAACTTTAGTTGGAGGAATGGACCCACTGCAAATGCAAACAACACTCCAAAAGTATCACTAGAAGAGATGTTGGGTGCATTCGTATCGGTCTAGAATGAGTATAACAAGACAAACTCTCTAAAAATAGATGGGTTCATGCAAGAGCAATTGAAATTCAATCAAAACTCAAACCAAGCCATCAATGAATTGAAAACATCTCTGGCTAGAGTTGAAGCTCACCTTAGTGTTAGAGAGAAGGGCACACTTCCTGCTCAACCTCTTCCTAACCCTAGGACCCAATATGAGATACAAGATGCAAGCTCATCCTCCCACCATACGGAACATGTCCAAGCTATCACCACTTTGAAAAGTGGGAAAGAAATTAACAAATCTAATCCAGTGAAGGCCCCAAAGCCTAAGGATCCGGAAATTCCCAAAGAGGATGATAGCCCAAACAATATTCCACAAGAGAAGGAACCAGAAAGACAATACAAGCCGGTTGCCCCATTTCCACAAAGGTTGATTTCACCTAAACCTTTAGATAAAAATCTGGAGATTCTGGAAGTTTTCAAGTAGGTGAAGATCAACATCCCGCTGTTGGATGCAATAAAACAAATACCATCTTATGCCAAATTTTTAAAGGAATTGTGTACAATCAAAAGAAAACATAACGTTCACAACAAAGTGCTTTTGGCTGAGAATTTGAGTGCCATCATCAAACAAGAGGTGCCCCAAAAATACAAGGATCTAGGTAGTCCAACCATCTCATGCATCATAGGAGACTACCAGATTAAACAAGCCCTACTCGACTTGGGGGCAAGTGTGAATCTCATTCCATACTCGGTCTATGAACAACTTGGGTTAGGTGAATTAAAACCCACCAAAACCACACTCCAACTTGCTGATCGATCCATCCGGATACCGAGAGGAATGGTAGAGGATGTTCTAGTCCAAGTTGATAAATTCTACTACCCAGTAGATTTTATTGTCTTGGACACACATCCCGTAATAGGCACCGGTACTCAAATTCCCGTCATACTTGGACGACCGTTTCTAGCTACCTCAAACGCCATTATCAATTGTAGAAACGGACTTGTACAAATGTCCTTTGGAAATATGACCCTTGAGCTTAACATATTTGAGTTATGCAAACAACCGCGGGAAGTTGATGATGATATCCACGAATTAAACATGATCGAATCATTCGTGGAAGATACAGTCCCCTTATCACTATTTTTCAACCCTTTGGAGGCATGTATGGCCCATTCTCATGAGACAAATGATTACACAATACTAGAGATGGAAGCCATTCTAGAAATGATGCCAGTGCTTGACGATAAAAGATGGAGGGCCCCAATTGAACCTTTGCCTGTAAATGAGAACAAGGCCCTCCCATCTAACATCAAGGCACCAACACTCGACCTAAAACCATTGCCAAGTGAGCTAAAATATGTTTATTTAGGTCGAGATGAGACATATCCAGTGGTGATTTCTTCCCACTTGGATGAGGAACAAGAGAGTAGGCTAATAGCCACTCTATTAGAGCACAAGAATGCCATTGGATGGTCAATTGCGGATCTCAAAGGCATAGACCCACTGATTTGCACTCACCGCATACACCTTGAGGAAAATGCAAAGACATCCCAGCAACCACAAAGACGACTAAATCCAAACATGAAGGATGTGGTTAAGGCCGAAGTGGTGAAACTATTGGATGTAGGTATCATTTACCCAATATCCGATAGCCAATGGGTGAGCCCAACTCAAGTGGTGCCTAAGAAATCTGGAATAACCATCGTAGTTAATGCCAATAACGAACTCGTGCCAACTAGAGTCACTACCGGTTGGAGAATGTGCATTGACTACAGGAAGCAAAACACTGTCACGCGGAAAGACCACTTTCCCCTACCGTTTGTTGATCAGATTTTAGAACGGTTGGAGGGTCATTCCCACTTCTGCTTCCTTGATGGCTATTTAGGGTACAACCAAATAGAAATTGCCCGTGAAGATCAAGAAAAGACTACATTCACATGTCCATTCGGCACTTTCGCCTATCGACGGATGCCGTTTGGACTATGTAATGCCCCTGCCACCTTTCAGCGTTGTATGATGAGCATCTTTTCTGACATGGTGGAGACCATTCTCGAAGTCTTCATGGATGATTTTTTCGTATTCGGTTGTAACTTTGATGAGTGCCTTGAGCACTTGAAATCTGTGCTAAAAAGATGTGAAGAGAAGAACCTTGTGGAAAAGTGTCACTTCATGGTTCAAAAGGGAATTGTACTTGGTCACATCGTTTCACAAAATGGAATTGAGGTAGACAAGGCGAAAATTGATCTTATCTCCAACCTTCCACCACCCAAAAGCATACGAGATATACGGTCATTTTTAGGAAACGCAGGATTTTACGGAAGGTTCATAAAGGATTTCAGTTCACTATCTCGCCCTTTATGTAACCTACTTCAAAAGGAAAATTCATTCGAGTGGAATGAAGAATGTCAAAAGGCCTTTACCACCCTTAAAGGTATGTTGACATGTGCCCCAATAATGCAACCACCTGATTGGAGCCTTCCTTTTGAGATTATGTGCGATGCTAGCGACTATGCTATTGGGGCAGTGTTAGGCCAAAGAAAAGATAAAAAACCGTGTGTCATCTACTATGCAAGTAGAACCCTAAACTCAGCCCAGGCAAACTACACCACTACTGAAAAGGAACTTTTAGCCGTAGTTTTTGCCTTGGAGAAGTTTAGATCCTACTTGATTGGATCCAAGATCATTGTATTCACTGACCATGCCGCGCTTAAGTATCTTCTCTCTAAGAAGGATGCTAAACCACGGTTATTAAGATGGATCCTCCTACTCCAAGAATTCGACTTAGAAATACGTGATAAGAAAGGAGTAGAGAATGTAGTAGCTGACCACCTCTCTCGACTTGTTCTCACTGATTCCCCTGAAACAACTGCAATCAATGACATGTTCCCTGATGAACAACTTTTTGCTGTTTCCCAATTGCCATGGTATGCGGACATTGTTAATTATCTTGCTACAGGTACAATTCCTACATATTGGAAAAAGCAAGATAAAGATAGATTCTTCTCAGAGGTACGAAAATTCCTATGGGACGACCCATACTTGTTCAAGTATTGTCCCGATCAAATCATAAGGAGATGTGTCCCAGATGATGAGCAACAAAGTATCATCTCCTTCTGTCATTCTCAAGCATGTGGAGGTCACTTTTCGGCCAAAAAGACCACAGCGAAAATTCTGCAATGTGGGTTTTATTGGCCCACCATGTTCAAAGACACACATGAGTTTTGCAAAGCATGTGAACCTTGTCAGAAACTGGGAGGAATCTCCCGTAGAAATATGATGCCACTCAATCCCATCTTAATTATCGAAATTTTTGATTGTTGGGGCATCGATTTCATGAGCCCATTCCCATCTTCTTTTGGAAATTTATACATCTTACTTGCTGTTGATTATGTTTCCAAATGGGTCGAGGCCATTCCTTGCCGGAATAATGACCATAAAACGGTCATTCGATTTTTAAAAGAAAATATTCTTTCCCGGTTTGGAACGCCTCGAGTCATCATAAGTGATGGAGGGTCTCACTTTTGCAATCGCCCTTTTGCAGCCCTAATGAAGAAATATGGCGTTACACACAAAGTGAGCACCCCCTATCACCCACAAACTAGTGGACAAGCTGAGATATCCAATAGGGAGATTAAACACATTTTGGAGAAAACGGTGAATCCCGATCGCAAGGATTGGTCACTTCGACTTACCGATGCGCTTTGGGCTTACCGTACTGCCTTTAAAACCCCTATTGGAATGTCTCCTTATAGACTTGTCTATGGGAAGGCTTGTCACTTATCTGTGGAGTTGGAACATAAGGCATATTGGGCTATTAAGAAGATGAATTTCAATTCTGACAAGGCAAGCTCGTTACGCAAACTACAATTGAATGAACTTGCAGAAATCCGGAATGACGCTTATGAGAATGCGAGAATTTACAAGGACAAGACGAAGATATTCCATGATAAGAATATTCTTCGCAAAACATTCACGATAAATAAAAAAGTCCTCATGTATAATTCTCGCTTACATCTATTTCCGGGAAAATTGAAATCTCGATGGACCGGTCCCTACATTGTGCAAACTGTCTATCCATATGGGACCGTCGAGCTGTTGAATCCGAGGAACGGCAACATTTTTAAAGCGAATGGGCAGCGATTAAAGCCGTTCTTTGAGAAATTCCCGTCAGAAGGTATGTCCATACCCCTGAATGATCTTGTGTATCAGGATGATTGATCTCCTAGTCTGATGGAGGTATAGAGTAGTTAGGATTAGGATTTTGCTGCTTTTGTTTTCGTTTTCATAGGTTTGTTAGAAGGAGGAAGATTTCTAATGTTCACTCTCTCAGGTAATATTATTCCTCACTCCCTTTTATTTTTAAATTGCTCTCATGTTTTGCTCATTGCGCATCTTTTACATTGAGGACAATGCAAGATTTGGTTGGGGGGTGTAGGACCGCTTGGATGAATCCAGTATTTTGCAACATCTCAAGCAATTATGTGGAAATTTTTCGATTTTTTCAAAAATTCGAAACTCTTTTGGAAAACATTGGTTTTATGCATTCGAGTTGATATGAGCATAAGAGGAGGAGATATGAAGTGTATAAGGCTGGATGTCTGGAATCTCTCATTGCATAATGGTTTTATATGTGAACTCCCCTATTTTTGTGATTGATAGAAAATCTGAACACTTTTACACCTAGTTCACATTACACGATTTTCATGAGTTGAAGGGATTATGTGATTTATGGATTAGCTAGACTTTGAATTAAGGTATTGAGCAATCAGGCCGGGGTACTTTATCCATCCTTGTCCATGGAAAATAATGAAAGATATGGATTTTTAAAAATCCTATCTAATTTAAAAAGAAAAAAGGAAAAGGAAGGATGAAATTGGGAATGTGGAAAAACGCTGGAAAATTTCGATTAGGGCTACCTACTACCAACCGGGGGATGGTCTACCCGTAACCAAAGCCGGAAATGGGACGTAGTGTGAAAGTCGTCGGAAGGACGGTAAGGCAAATTCCTGTCATTGGCTTGATGTGGCTCTATGTACCTTGAGTTCAATAGTCTAGTTGATCTATGAAGAAGATAATCCTAGAAACTCGTGGAATGAATTTTCACTACCCACACTAGGATGAATTTGTTCAAGTCCCTCTATTTGTCAACCAATCAGTGGGAATCTCATATGAATGCCTATTATGCCTTAAGGATTTACGGTTCCAACCTTTGACGCCTAATCTTTCTGAATCTTACACTTATGAACCTTGGAATGTATAGAAGGATGGTTTCTGAAAGAGAGTTGAGTTTTTGAAGAATGAGATTAGCTTCACGCATGTTTTGCTCGGGACTAGCAAAATGCTGGTTGGGGGGTGTGTTGAGCTCTTAATTGTGCATATTCTAGCCCTAATTCATCACTCATTGTGCAAGGTTTGTATGGTTTGTAAGCTAATTCAATGCATGTTTTGTGACTACAGGATTGAGGGTGAACTCTACTCAATTGAAGACATAAAGAGCTCACTTAGGATCATTCTGATGAAGAATGTTTGAGGACCAAAGAAGAAAAGAAAGAAAGAACCAAAGCAGAGAAGAAAGCAGATGAAAGAAAAGAAGAAAATAAGAAGAAAATGAAGCTGACCGGTCGTGACCGGTCGGCCAAGGAAGCCAGACCGGTCAGTGACCGGTCAGCCATGTATGTTGGGCATTACTGAAGAGGACCGACCGGTCATGACCGGTCGGTCATTGGTGTTGGAAAAGTGCTGAAGGCGTCCGATCGGTCATGACCGGTCGGACATGCTTGCTGGACCAAGGAGGAGTAAGCCCAACCGGTCATGACAGGTCAGAGATGCTTGCTGGAGTGTTTTCACTTGAGGCCGACCAGTCTTGACCGGTCGGCCATGCGTACTGAGTTAGAACTTTCTAATTTCTTCTCGAAATTCTCTGCGCTGCGTAAGTGTTACGCAAATTTCCGATTCTTCCGACGTTGTGGAGCCTCCAGACTATAAGAGGACACCTAGGGATCGTTCCTAAGGCATCCTAGAAGGGTTCAAGCGAGGTTGGAGACTGTGGAAGTGGAGATTGGAGTTTCACAACTCCTTTTGGTTTGCTTTGCTATTTTCATGCTTTTTGTAGTTGTTTCATGTTTCCTTGGATCATGAGCAGCTAAACCTCTTAGCTAGGGCTAAGAGGTGAAGCTTGTAGTGAATCCAAGATGTTTTAATTCGTAGTTAAGTGGTTTTTAGTTTGGAATTCATGATTATGAACTAAGGTATGAAGTTTATACAAGTTTTTAAGTAATTTTTCTTAGTCTTGTGATGACTCATGGATGTTTGGATGAATTACTTATCTTCTTAATTTGTTTGCAACGGTATAGACCTGTATGATCCGAGGAATCGGAGTGCGCTCTAGTACTAAGCTCTTCATAAAGGGACTTCAGGCCAAAGTTCTATTTTAGTTGATTTTCTGGAATATGTAAGGACTGTGCTGATGATTTGAATCTAGTTTAAATCTTAATCTATCTTTGTCTTGTGAGAGGACTTGGGGATGGTTATGATTGAGAACTAGACCTATAGGAAAGGGGAATGACCTATGCAATTGAGCATGCTCAGCTCAGCCTAGATTGAGTGAATCTTATGCATAGAACTTACATATTACAGACTGTTTGGTTTAACAGTTCTATCATCCGACTGGACGGACAGGAATGTCGATTCTAGTTGAGAGAATAAGAAACCACAGCGGATTGAACATCAAGGATTGCTACAAGTGGATCCTTGAAACCCTAGTACCCTCTTATAATTAATTACTCTCGATTTAATTCAGCTTTTGTTACTCACATCAACTTTATACAACAATCTGATTAGTAGACTTCAATAGACACTTGTGGATGAATTTGTGAGATCCTACATAGTCCCTGTGGATCGACCTCGGTCTTACCGAGTTTATTACTACATCGCAACCCTACACTTGGGGAAGCGAACATCTAGCAAGCAAATATGTAAGATGAAAGCAAGGCTAAACTACCAAATTTGGGCTTATGAGGCTTGAATCCTCTGATTTGCCCATACACATAGAGATGGGGCTGAAATCCTCAGATTTTCCTATTTAAGCATATCTAGCTACCCTTACTATTCTATGTTTAGTTTGAAAAGCCTAAGGGTAACTAATTTCCTCAACACCCTCATAAGATGTAGCATGAGGTGAGGGGTTGGGAACACCTTCTTCTCTAGAAGGGATAGCGGTTGGGATCCCCTCTTAGATAAGCTAGAAGAGGGGTTGTGGTGGAGGCCGAGAGAGCAAGATCTTTATGTTGGCTCTCATCACAAGCGGAGTCACCAGATTCGGACTCCTCCGTATCATCCCAAGTGGCAGCGATTGCCTTTTTACCTTTCGGTTTAGGCCCATCCGGACATTTCGGGGCAATATGGCCACGACGACCGCAACCGTAACAACGGACGGATGAAGGCCTGGATGATTTTCCTTTATGTTTATCACCCTTCTTGTCCTTCTTGTCATGACTATTCCCTCTATCAAATTTGAGGAATCTCTTGAATTTTTTATTTAATTTCTCTTCCTCATCATCCTCATCATCACTATCTTCCTCCGACTCACTCTTAATTTTCTTATGTTTGTGAGAGGATTTAAGAGCGATGCTTTTCTTCCTAGAGGGGGCTTTAAAGTGTAGTTCATGAGTTTGTAGGAAACCTATGAGTTCTTCTACTTTCATGTTATCTATCTCTACACTCCTCTAAGGAAACTATCTTGGAGTCAAATCTATCCGGGAGGGACCTAAGTATTTTTCTACAAATCCTACCATCCGGAACCCGATTACTCAAGACAAACATGGAGTTGCAAATATCTAAGAATTTAATATAAAACTCCATGAAAGTTTCAAACTCTTCCATCTTAATGTTTTCAAATTTGGTGGTTAAGAGCTGAAGCTTCGAGCGTCTTACTATGCTAGTTCCCTCGTGGGTAACCTCAAGTATATCCCACGCTTCTTTTGCAGTTGTGCATGTGAGAATGCGCTGAAATTTGTCCTGGAAAACCGCACAGCAAATCGCATTGAGAGCTTTGACATTCGCCATGTATTGTGCTCTCTCTGTGTCATCCCATTTGGAATCATCTTTGGGAATGACAATGCATTTTCCATCAACCTCCACTTGCACAGTGGGCAAGGTGTATCCATTTTGTGTGCTTAGCTACACCAGACGGTCCATGGATTGGAGAAAAATTCTCATTCTAGCCTTCCAATAGGCATAGTTGGACCCGTCAAAGAATGGTGGACGGTTGGTGGTACTCCCATCTCAGTCAGACATCATGCTAGTGCTCCGGTACTGGATCTTACTCTAGACGGTTACGTCCTTGAAGAGCAACCCGCTTTGATACCAATTGAAAGTAGCAACCATCAGGTTATGCTGTGGATGCATACACGCTTTCGAATTTCTCGTTGATCTTAATACCGATTTCGCTATAGGAGGGGGTGATTAGGACCTTTTTTTAAATTCTTTTCGCCTACTTACACAATTCAACAAATTAAACTAAGCAAGAACACTTCGGCTTCCAGGCCTAAGTGGGTCCAATCACAAGACTAGCATATGGTTAAGCAATATTTGTTAGGATCAGATTCATACGTATCCATTTATTTACTAAATTAATTAGTTCGAGGATTGGATACGTTTGATACATCTGAATACTCTTACTTAGTTACTCGAGTTCAGATGTGTGAATCACTTTCATGTAGAACACACACCTACACGGTTAGATCACGGATCGTATGTAAGGATAGTTCGTAAGTATTTATTTGTTAATTTGAAGGTTACGCCCAACGACAGGTTCCACCTAGGGTCAGGCTGGCCAGAACTGGCCAGCCGGTTCCCAGGTGCTGGCCAGTCCTGGCCAGCCCCAGGCTGGGTTCAGCCAGATTGGTTGGCTGACCCACATTTCTCAACCCTCTCGCATTGGCCAAGGTTTGGGTGCACTTTTGGGACACCTAGGGCCAATCTATGATGACTAAAAGGTTTCCTAACATGGTCAAGGTCATCAAAGAGGTTTAAATGGTTGGGTTTTGGTCAAGGTTAAGGCACATCAAGGCATCACTTTTACCTGTTTCTTCTTCCTTGATGTAGCAGGGCCACTTGAGTCTTCGGTCTTCGTCTTCATTAAGCTCAACCGACATTAGACTCACTGACGTAAGTGATTGACAAACAAGGTGCACTAGTATGCCACAGAAAAGTGCACTAACACTATCATCAACTCCGGGCATGGTAGACCCTTTGATTGCCTTGTGTACAATGACCCGATCTTCATGTGGAACTCATTCAACTAAAGTTCTTATCTTTTGTTATAATTTGAAATTGTTGTTTACTGATTGATTTTTATTTAATTAGAGTTATAATCATTAGTCGTAATCAAGTCTAGTGATAGGACTTGATGAAAGCTATGGTTGTGAATCTCAACTAGATTGGAAGGAGGCTTGGCCTATACAATTGAGTGTTCCCAAGGCCTGAGCATTGTTATGGGAATTGAATCAATGAATAAGCAACTATTTTCGATAATTGTTGATTGAACCGCTCTATATTCCGATCGGATAGAGATATGAATTCGATTCCGATTGAGTTATGAGAGACTTAGTTGTATTGATGCATTGAAACTTATCAAAAGTGGATCCTTGGCGCTCTAGTGCCTTTTTAGATTATTATTACCTTACACATTCACTGTTTAAACTCAATCACTATTTTCCAGCTTTAGTTCTTAATAAGATCTTAATTATTAGTTGTTTTAGATAAATCCTGAGAATACCCATACATAAGTCTCTGTGGGAACGATACTCGGTCTTTCCGAATTATTACTACTTCGCAACCCTACACTTGGGGAAGTGAACAGTTGTAGGGATTCATGATGAAGAAACAACACATCACAATGATCTTGTTTTTGTCCCATCTAATCTTCATTCTGTCACGCTTCAGATTGGCAAGCTGTGTCAGTTGCTCCGCTCGGCCGATTTCCTCTGCCGACAGGTTAGAAGGGCCCACCCCAATGGCACCTTGAGCATCAGAAAGTTGACAATACCAAGTGACCCACTCTTGCTTGGTCCCTCGCATCGGAGGTTCAAATATGGTCTTCTCTACATAAACACGTAACAACACCTCATGAGGAAGCTGCTTAATACAATCGGAGAAATCGTTCACTTCAGGTTCAACTGCCGTAAAGAAGTGCGAGCGACACTTTATTGTAGATGGATCGACAATATCTTCAGCCACCCTCTTCTTCCCGCGTTGTGCGGATGAGGGACCAGAAACTTGCGACCTAAAAGCTTCACCAGAAGATCTCGTTGTTGTCGCCATGATTTGCTGCGGCACGCAAACAAGAAAACATCAAGAGAGAGCTCCATTGCATGCAACAAGCAACACAATAAGGTAAGCATCATAAGAAACAAAATTGCATCATCCAGTCATGAATTGCACACACAAACAAATCACACCAATAAACACGTGCACAAAATCATGACCCACAGGAGCATGGGAGTAGCAGAATTTAAGAGCGCATCCGACGAACAAGTGCACACATGTCATAGCGCAGCAAATACAATGACAATCCCACACATATACGTTTGGAGTGCATGCGAATTCGCACTAACCCTGAACCATACATATGCACCCACTCGAAAGTGCACACCACAAAGCCATTAGAACGAGCAGTTACAGGCCCTAAAAGACCAAGACATGCAGCATATTATGAGCACGAGACACTAAAGTTACGATCATGTTCAGTCACCAAGAATAATGGCCACGAACAACATCAAATTTGGCCGAGAATGGAGCTGGGTGAGTGTACTTTTCACTATAGGCAAGAGGGGGTGACAAAATCTTAAAAATTGACTAAGTGGTGGACTAACATGCGCCCAGGGAGGTGCCCCAGGTGCATGTACTCTCTCAAATGCGCCCACCTTATAAGTAAAGAAGATGAAGGAGTTTTGAGAAAGACCCTAGGCGCATGTCATATACCACATGCGCCTGAGCAGTGCATATACACATACAAGGAGTTAACTCTAAAAAACTATTGTTCCCAAGCGCACGTGTCCTTCCTCATGCGCCTATCCCAAAGAGATGAAAGAGGACTAAGTTTGAATGAAGCTCCAGGCGCATGCTCAGAAGAACATGCACCACACCTTGTGAAGAAAGGCAACATGCACCCAGAGTAACTCCTTATGCGCCCGGGGATTGAATCCCGCTCACCAAAAACTAGTCGGATAGGCACATGCGCCCATGAAGAGGCTACATGTGCCCACTCTCTAGGGAAGAACTCTCTCACCTCAAAAAACTTTATCTTTTAACTAAAAAATGAAAAATGACTCAGTGAGTCACTAATTTAGAGCTGAACCCAGGAACTGGTGCACTGCATTAGCGTGATGTAAGCATCCAGCGCAGCACACCGAGGGGGCACTTTTTGGGGCTCAAATTCGCACCCATGATAAAACAACATGTTGCGGTTCATTTGCAATGATCCAGATCGATTCTAAACCCGAGAAACACCTGACAAATATGATCGGATGCTGGCATAACCCTAACATTTGGCGACCTACACAGTTGTGATCAAAACCTACAAAGGTTATTTCAGAGTGAAACTGGATATGGGTATTACTGTCAAATGATTTAGAATGCCCAAAAACTCTTAACCCTTGAATTTAGATGCTGTATGATATATATTTTCATTTGTGCACCCTGAAGTGCATTTTAACCCTGTTTGGAGCTGACCAAAACGGTCTAAAACCTACAAATACTATTTTAGAATGGAATTGGACATGCTTATTGCCGACAAATGATCCAGAATGTCTGAAAACCCTTAACTACCAAGTTTGAAAGTAGGGCAGTGCATATTTTCATGTGTGCATCTTGAAATGCATTCTGCCCCGGTCTAGAGCTGACTGAAAGGGTCCGAAACCTACAAATACTATTTTGGAAGGGAACGAGACATGTGTATTGCCACCAAATGATCTGAAATGCCCAAAAACCCTTGACTACCAAGTTTAAAAGGCAGGCGATGCATATTTTTGTGTGTGCGCTTCCCGAAACAAAGTTCCTACATGAAGAGCCAACCTGGAGGGTCCAAATTTGGAAGCAACTACCAAAGTTTGCAACATTTGACTCTCCCCACCCCATCTCATTCATTTCATAGGTTGATAAAAGCTTAAAAGTGGCTTGGTGTTAGTGACTTTGGTCCCCGAAATAGTACCTGTCCTTGGAAGGGTTGCCTGTCAGAGCTTAGAATCCTAAAATATTATAAGTCTGGGAGTTGTTTCTCTCTTGCAGAGTGCAGAATCCATAAATATTCTAAGTAGTGGAGAATTTGCATTTTTAAGAGGGACATGTGGAAGCCCTGAAACCACATACGCTCGGGACATTTCTTCCCGAAAAATGTCAGGAAAAGTGAAGTTTGAAGACATGCACCAGGCCTGACAACACATTTGCCAGCCACAATTGGAGGGCACATGCGCCCAAAAATCCCCCTGGAAACACATGCGCTCACCATATTCGTTTACCCGGACTCAGACCTGATTAAACTACTAGAAATAGTAGGTCGACCTGATGACCATAAGCAACATCATCCACGGATGACTTGATAGTGACGTAAGAGGTAACATGCGCCCGCTTTGTCTTTCCTTGTAGGATCCCTTCATTGGAAGGGGATTTCCTCACCAGAATCCCTCGCCAGAAAGGGACTTTCCTGCCGGAGTCCGAATGCCGAGAGAGAGAGAGAGAGAGAGAGAGAGAGGAAAGAAATCCTAAAATATGCTAAGTAGTGGAGATTTTCCACTTTTTAAAGGGACATGCGCCCACCTCCTCTTGGCCGAAAATCCTAAAAAACGTCTAAGTGTTAGGAAATCTACACCTTTGCAGGGGGACATGCGCCCACCTCCTCTTGACCTAATCCTGAAATATTTAATCCTGAAATATGCTAAGTAGTGGAAAAATCCACTTTTGAAGAAGGACATGCGCCCACTCATTTTCAGCCCGAAAAATATAAAAATCAACTTAGTTGCAAGGCAACATGCGCCCACCATAAGGTATCAGGCGCATGTGCTTAGAAGGAAAATCCTCTCTCCTTTCTCAAACCTTGGCAACATGCGCCCAGGGGGGCACATGTGCCCACACCACTCCCTCATGTGCCCGGACGGTCATACCCTATCCAAGAACTCCGTGGTGTGGCCCGCTTTCGATGTGGTCCACCTCTTCATCGCACTATGTCTCGTAGACACACCTCGCCAAGCTCTATTCATCCCTTGGACTGGATTTTCCAACGGTCTACATTAAATGGTCCAAATCAGTGATTTAATCGAAAATGATCAACACTGATCCAAATTTGCAAGTCTGAAAATCCCCCTGAAAGAGGATAAAATAGCTGAAATCAAGAAGAATCAAGCGAAATATGACCGACGCCAAGAGAGAAATTTAGTTTCTCTATGAACCAAAACACCATAATAATGCACCGCAACTTTGTTATTCACTTTTCTAATCATTGAATACCCTAATTAAGCAGTAAACGGGCTAAATACTTAGTCATTTTCAGCCCTGGGAAGTGCGTTATTAGCTCGAAGATTAACTTACACCAAGTAGAATTAAGCATGATCTCACTGACGCCAAAGTGGATCTAGCATCTTTACAACCCTAATGAACATAATCTAACATTGTTAAGAGATAATCATCATCGGTATTTGTTAGATACCCTAATTAAGCGATAAATGAGACCAGTAATTAGTCATTTTCAGCCCTGGGAAGTGCCCTGTTAGCTCGAAGATTGACTGACGCCAAGTAGGATTAAGCGCGATCTCACTGACGTCAAAGTAAACTTAACATCCTCATACTATAAGGTAACTAATCAAGCACTTGTAGGATACCAATCCCCATTGTTTATCAGATGTTTGCATAAATGAGCATATATTAGACCTGGTACTTAGCCATTTACAGGCCTCGAAAATATGCAATCTAGTCCGTCGGACTTGAATCCTCGAAGGAGCCTGACTCAATACAAATTATTCAATCCCGAATCAATAATAAGAAGATATACAAAAGAAATAATGTTCTCAAAGATGAGTCGTTGGATTCCAAGATTGAACACATTTATTTTGTATTCGTTTATGTATAAGCTCTATTCACCTCGGATAAACGTCCGAGGCTAAACTTAAGGGACTATGGTCACCACGAGAAACCAGAATCAAAGAGTTCCAACAACATTTGAAATGTCCTGCTATGGACTGTCATTATAAAAGCTAGTCAATGTCCTACCTATCTACAACTGGATCCATCGGTTGAGCTGATTAGGCAGTTGTGATGCGTCTTCTCATAGTCACCTGTCATAAAAATATGAGAAGAGGGCTCTAAGTTGTACCATCTCAAGGTCACCCGTCATAAAAATATGGGAAGAGGGCTTCGAGTCGCGCCTTCTCAAGGTTAACCATCATAAAAATACGGGAAGAGGGCATTAGGTCATGCTGACCAACAATCTTAGTTCAGTGTACTCTAGTGGTCACCTGTCATAAAAATACAGGGAAGAGGGCCCAACAATGCATGGCTCGATTAAAAATTCTGAAGTCCTTCAACCCAGACAACTGTTCACTTTCCCAAGTGTAGGGTTGCAATGTAGTAATAATTTGGTAGAGACTGAGATTGTTCTCGGGGACTTATTTAGGAATTCACAAAACCACTTTCAATACTGTTAGAACTAGAAAAATGAACTCCAAAAGGGGCATTTTCCTTAAAATGTGGTGTTTTGTTGCTCTGGGGTTCTGAATAATGGAAACATCATAGACAATCACAAGCATTCATAAAAGTACACAAGGAGAGATATCGCAAGGCGAATTTTATTCCAGAGATCCTGAGATCTTGTACATTCCAGGCCGTGTTCTGGCACAAGCCTTTAATTACATCGAATGATCGATGACCCTTGATTAAAAGGCAAAAGACTAGTCAGCAAGGACTATAGTCTGAGATTTTGTGGTCATAGAGACCTGTATTTGTTTTGTTATGGACCGAACCATCTTTGTATTAGTCAGATGTCTATGTCCCATGTTTTGGCCGGAGATCCGGGCTAAGACTATCAGTGTTTATGACTGAGAAGGACGACTCTGGGCCTGCGCTTGTCAATGTATGGACAGGTGACCTCGGAAAGTCTACTCTGCAGTTGTGTATACCTGCGTAGCCCAACCGACGGATGCCGTTGTTAATGGGTAGGGCATCGACTGTTGTGTTGTGGTAGTTCATAACAATTGTTTTGTAGTGAATTGAAACTCTTTGGTATGGTTTATCGTGATAACCATAGTCCCGTTTGCCTAGCTTTCGACTCAAATCGGATCACATCTTTACAGTAAATATAAATGATGACATGTTTGCATAGTTCTGGATGCTGGCGGCGTCTCTTTCAAGAAGTCGTTTCGTTCATCGTGTCGAATCAGATTGAACTTTGAAGATGCGCAATTCTGCTCATTTAGAGATCCTGAAACATCCTATTTAACCATTCCATTGCGTCCGGAACGCTCGAAATACCCAAAATAGGCTCAAGTGGCACTTGAAAACACTTAAAATTGAGTCCGGTGCACCCATGAACATGTTCTGGAATTGGCTGATTTTTTAGGTGCGTGGGACATAATTTATGGGTGCGTGGGAGTCCAACGCACCTTGAAAATACATGTCTGAATTATGTTGATTTTACGGATGCGTGGGGTAATTTTCGGGTGCGTTGGGGTCCAATGCACCCTGAAAATACAAATCCACTTTTTGTTGAATTTGCGGGTGCGTCAAGCTATTTTCGGGTGCGTGGGAGTCCAATGCACCCTGAAAATACAAGTTTGCTTTTTGTTGAATTTTTGGATGCGTCAAGCTATTTTCAGGTGCGTGGGAGTCCAATGCACCCTGAAAATACATATCTGAATTATGTTGAATTTTCAGGTGCGTCAAGCTATTTTCGGGTGCGTGCTCACACTTATGATTTTTTATAATCCGGACTTGTGGTGGTGTTGGTCAGAGTGACCTTTCGGTGGAAGATGCCGGCGATCGGAAAAGAATTTCGGTCACCGGAAAAGTTTTTCGGCTGTTGGAAAGGGATTCCGGCGACAAATCCCAGATACTCAGGGGATAATAGCTCTCTCTCTCTCTCTCTCTCTCTTAATCTGTCCTAATCTGTCTAAATGAATAGTGGGAGGGGTATTTATACCCGAAAATACCGGACAGTGACCAATGAGGGCCTGCCACGTATGGCGCATCCCATAAAGTCTTTGACGCACCCCCAAATAGGCACGTGGGAGCTCCGACGCACCCAAAAATGATATTTTGAAAAGTGCTAATTTTATGGATGCGTCGAGCTATTTTTGGGTGCGTTGGAGTCCAATGCATCCAAAAAATACCTATGCTGGTTTTGGTGATTTTATGGGATGCGTTGGGCTATTTTAGGGTGCGTTGCAGTCCAATGCACCCTGAAATTGTAGTTCCATATTTTCTAAATTTATGGACGTGTCAAGGGTATTTTTAGGGTGCGTCAAGCCATTTTTTGGATGCGTCAGAGGTAAAATACATCCTGAAACACTTCTTGAATTTTCATGAATTTAAGGGTGCAGTTGGACTGAATAAATGGGTGTGCTTGACATACCCGTGTCTTGCAAAATTGGATTTTGCGAAACGGAGGGCTTGTGGGGCCCATTTCTCGGTGAATCGCCATGCATTGCTTATCACAATTCATGAAGAACGTGTCTGCTTGATTCCGGACGGTTTTGATCACTGGTGATCCGTGGGGCCCACCGGAGAAAATGGCTAAGTACTGGATCCTTTGTAAAATCTGGGTATTTGGGTGCGTCGGATAGTGCTTTGTGGAATTTCCTCGAAGCACGTGCCCAATTGATTTGTTTTAGAGGGTACTGACTTTTTGCGACCCCAACAAATACACTCTAATTGAGACAAGCTAAACAGATTTTGGTAATTCGATATAGATGAGAATCTAAATTTAAAAGTGAATGTAATTAATATAAAAGAGCACTAGGGGTTCAAGGATCCACTTGCAGCAATCCTTAATACATAATTTGCTATGGTTTCCCAATTACACAATTAAAATCGAAATCAAATCCTATTTAGCCGGATGATAGAGTGGTTAATTCATCAAAACAGTTAAATTCATGTGTTGTTCATAAACATGATTCCCTCAATTCAAGTTAGGACTTGAGCACACTCGATTGCATAGGTCAATCCTAGTTCCAATAGGTTAAGATCACAATCATAATAATCATCAAACCCTATCACAAAGCTTAACTATATCATGATTTGAACTTCATTCAAATCACATGCATAAGTAACACGTAAACCAGGCTTTAGAGAAAAGGTAGAACTTTGGTTTGAAGTTCCCACACTGAGGATTCAAGTCTAGAGCGTCTTGAATCCGATTTCTAGGAGCAGTACAGGTCTAGATCCATGCAAAACAACTAAGAACTAAAGCAATTCTTTCAAACATCCATGAGCCATCATAAGATAAAGAAAAACTATTTAGAATTTTATTCAAACTTCATAAACCATTATTCTTTAATAAAAATTCAAACTTGGAACCATATAAACGAATTAAAGCATCCTAGATTTACTACAAGCTTCACCTCTTAGCCCTAGCTAAGAGGTTTAGCCGATCATGATTAAAGGAAACATGAAATCAACTAAAAATATCAAAACTAGAAAGCAAACTAGAGAAAGGGAGTTGTAGAACTGTTCGCTTCCCCAAGTGTAGGGTTGTAATGCAGTAATAATTCGGTAGAGACCGAGATCATTCTTGAGGACTTATTTAGGAACTCATAAAACCACTTCTAATATTCTCTAATTGAGACAAACTAAACAGATTTTGGTAATTTGATATAGATGAGAATCTAAAATTAAAAGTGAATGTACTAATATAAAAGATGCACTAGGGGTTCAAGGATCCACTTGTAGCAATCCTTAATGCATAATTCGTTGTGATTTCCCAATTAAACAACTAGAATCGAAATCAAATCCTATCTAGTTGGATGATAGAGCAATTAATTCATCAAAACGGTTCAATTCATGTGTTGTTCATAAACATGATTCCCTCAATTCAAGTTAGAACTTGAGCACACTCAATTGCATAGGTCAATCCTAGTTCCAATAGGTTAAGATCACAATCATAATAATCATAAAACCCTGTCACAAATCTTAACGATATCATGATTTGAACTTCATTCAAATCACATGTATAAGCAACACCTAAATCGGACTTTAGAACAAAAGGTAGAATTTTAGTTCGAAGTTCCCACATGAGGATTTAAGTCTAGAGCATCTTAAATCCGATTCCCCGGAGTGTACAAGTCTAGATCCATGCAGAACAACTAAGAACTAAAGCAATTCTTCCAAACATCCATGAGCCATCATAAGATTAAGAAAAATTACTTAGAACTTTATTCAAACTTCAATAAACCATTGTTCTTCAATAAAAATTTAAACTTGAAACCATATAAATGAATGAAAGCATCTTAGATTCACTACAAGCTTCACCTCTTAGCCCTAGCTAAGAGGTTTAGCTGATCATGATCAAAGGAAACATGAAATCAAATAAAAACATCAAAACTAGAAAGCAAACAAGAGAAGGGAGTTGTAGATCTCTGAATCCGTCTTTCTCCACCTCCCACCTTCGTAGATCTCTTTTAGCATGCCCGAGGAACGAAACCTAGGTGTCCTTTTATAGTAGAGAGGCTCTACAGCCTCAGAATCTTCCAGAATTGTGTAAGAACTCCCGTAAGCACATGAAAAATGGAGCTTCTATTAGAAGCTGTTGAAAACACTCTGTAAGACCGGTCAGACCTATGTGGTCCTTGCTCCAGCGACTTCAAGAGAGGAGGTAGTACCTAGTTGACCGGTCTTGACCGGTCTAGCCTGTCTAGCCGACCGGTCATGACCGGTCAAGCCTTCCTTTTTTCATCTTTTTTCTTTCTTTCTTCTTCCTTCTTTGGCCTTCTTTCTTCTTCCTTCTTTGGCCTACCTTGGGTCTTCATCCAATGACTCTAATTGGGTCTTTTAAACATCAATTTGGGTGAAGTCTCTCTCTCTCTCTCTCTCTCTCTCTCTCTCTCTACAATCACAAAACCATGCATTAGGATAGTCTTTAAACATGCGAATCATGCATAGTTAGTAATGTAATGGGGTTAGACTATACACATTTCAGAGCTCATCAAGAACTCCGAAACCGTCTTTCTTCGCTTCCAACCGTCGTAGATCTCCTCTAGGATGCCTTAGCTATGATCCTTAGGTGTCCTTTTATAGATTTAGAGTCCCACCGACTCTGAAACTTCCGAATTTGCGTAACACTTACGCACTTGCTCCACAAAACTCGAAGCTTCAATGAGAAACTGCTAGAATCATGCCACAATACACTGGCCGATCGGTCTTGATCGGTCGGACCTATGTTTGAATAGTCCAGAAAGCACAGTGGGGGGGCCGACCTGTTAGCCGATCGGTCTTAATTGGTCAAACTAAATTGGACCTAGTTCCAGCGAGCTCTAAGAGGGGCAGCAACCTGGCCGATCGGTCTTAGCCCTTGTTCTTCATTTTTTTCTTTCTTTCATTCTTCTCTTCTCTCCTTCTTGCTTCTTCCTTCTTTGGCCCACCTTGGGTCTTCATCCAATGGCTCCTAAGTGAGTCTTTTAAGTATCAATTGAGTGAAGTTTCTCTCTCATTCCTACATACACAAAACAAGCATTAGATGGGTCTTTTAAGCATACAACCCATGCATATAATGTAATGTAATGGGTTAGAATATGTATAAATTGGAAGCTCAACACACCCCCAACCAGCATTTTACTAGTCTCAAGCAAAACAAGCGTGAAACAAGTCCAATTCTCCAAAATCAAACTCTCCTTCAGAAACTATGCTTCTATACATTCTAAGACATACAAGTGCAAAAATCAGATAAACTAAGTAATAGAAGTTGATACCTTAAACTTCTCAAAACATAACAAGTGTTCATATAGAATTCTGATTGATTGATTGATAAATAGAAGAATCCAAACAAATTTAACCTAGTGTGCATAATGATTTTTCATCTCATGAATCTCCGAAATTATCTTCTTCATGATTTAGCTAGATTAGGGATCTGAAGGTGTGCAGATTAACAAAAGGCCTAAGACAAGCATTTGCCTTACCGTCCCTCCGAAGGCTTTCACACTTCCCATTTCCGGCTTTGTTTACGGGTAGACCATCCCCCGGTTGGTAATAGGTAGCCATTTTTGGAATTTTCCACTATATTTTCAACCATACCCATTTTTCATCCTTCTTTCCTTTCTATACACATTAGAAATTTTTTTTAGAAATCCATATCTTTCGTTCTTTTCCCATGGACAAGGATGGACAAAGTACCCCAACTTGGTTCCTCAACACCTCAAATTTAAGCCTAGCCAATCCATAAGTCTACATAATCCCTTCAAATCATGAGAATCGTGTAATGTGAACTAGGTGTAAAAGTGTTTCGATTTTCTATCCATCACATAAATAGGGGAATTCTCATAGAAAACCATTATCTTAGAGATATTTCAAGATGCTCGACATCACTCACTTTATATCTCTTTTTCTTATACTTGTATTATCCCGAATGCATAGAAACAAAGTTTTCCAAAGGAGTTTTGAATTTTTAGAAAAATTAAACAATTTTCTACATACCATTGCTCGAAATGTTACAAAATACTAGCTTCATCTAGAAGTCTCACCCCCGACCAAATCTTGCATTGTCTTAATGTAAACGGTATGTGATGAGCAAAATATGAGAGCAATGATAAAAATAAGAGGAGTGAGGGTTGAGAGTACCTGAGAGAGTAAGAGTTAGAATTCTACCTCCTTCTAACAAACCTACGAAAAACAAATAAAACAAAAAGAAACAAAATCCTAGTCCTAAACTACTTTATACGTCCATCAGATTAGGAGATCAAATATCCAGATATACAGAATCAATCAGAGGTATAGACATTGTTGAGGCTCTTAAATATGCATATTCTAACCCCATTTCATCACTAACTATGCATGGTTTTCATGTTTAAAGACTATTCTAAAGCATGTTTTGTGATTGTAGGAACGAGAAGGGAGCTTCACCAATTCAATACTTAAAAGGTCATTCTGTACTCATTGAAGATCAAAAGACCAAGTGCCAAAGGGTAGAAGAAAGAAGCAAGGGAGAAAGAGAAGGAAAGAAGAAAGAAGTGTAGAAAATTGCACTAAAGACCGATCGTCCGATTGGTCTGCCATAGCCCATGATCGGTCATCAGACCGGTCGAAACACTCAACAGAAGAAATCCCTGCTGCACAACTCACTGGACCAAAATCTCCCATTTATGACCGATCGCCCACTACTCAGATCGGTCGTCCATGGGCTCAGACCGGTTGTGCGACCGGTCGTCTGCTTAATAGAGCTTGTTCTACAAGCTCCGAATTTTGTTGCGCAAAATGCAGTTTTTGTGGGATTTCTCGAAGGTTCTTCGCACCAAGGGCTCAACACCTATAAAAAGGCACCTCTACCTCGTTCCTAAGGCATCCTAGAAGAGATTTACTAAGGTGGAAGGTGGCGAAAGACGGATTCAGAGTTCTACAACTCTTTCTAGTTTGTTTCTCATAGTTTTTATGTTTTTAGTTGATTTCATGTTTCCTTCGATCATGATCGGCTAAACCTCTTAGCTAGGGCTAAGAGGTGAAGCTTGTAGTGAATCTAAGACGCTTTAATTCATTTATTTGGTTTCAAGTTTGGACTTTTATTGAAGAATAATGGTTATTGAAGTTTGAATAAAGTTCTAAGTAGTTTTTCTTAATCTTATGATGACTCATGGATGTTGGGAAGAATTTCTTTAGTTCTTAGTTGTTTTGTATGGATTTAGACCTGTATGCTCCGAGGAATTGGATTCAAGACGCTCTAGACTTGGATCCTCATGTGGGAACTTTGAACCAATGTTCTACCTTTTGTTCTAAAATTTGATTTACGTGTTGCTTATGCATGTGATTTGAATGAAGTTCAAATCATGATATAGTTAAGCCTTGTGATAGGGTTTGATGATTATTATGGTTGTGATCTTAACCTATTAGAACTAGGATTGACCTATGCAATTGACTGTGCACAAGTCCTAACTTGAATTGAGGGAATCATGTTTATGAACAACACATGAATTGGACTGTTTGGATGAATTAACTACCCTATCATCCGGCTAGATAGGATTTGATTTCGATTCTAGTTGTGTAATGGGGAAACCACAATGAATTATGCATCAAGTATTGCTACAAGTGGATCCTTGAACCCCTAGTGCTCTTTTATATTAAATATATTCACTTTTAATTTCAGATTACCGTCTACATTCAAATTCTAAAATTTGTTTAGTTTGATCTCAATTAAAGAATATTAGAAGTAATTTTGTGAATTCCCAACAAGTCCCTGAGAACAATCTTGGTCTTTATTAAATTATTACTACATCGCAACCCTACACTTGGGGAAGCGAACAAGTTTTTGGAGCCATTGCCGGGGATTTTCAACGGTTTTTTCAAAATTTCTGAAAATAATTTCTATTTGAGAGTTTTAGGAGTCCTTACTAACTTAGTTTACTTTGTTTTTTTTTATTTTTTTTGCAGGGATTATAGGAGTCGAAGTAGACACTTCAATCAGGTTTTTCTAACTCTTTTTAGGCTTTTATTTTTCTGAGATTTGCATGCCACATTGGGTTTGGGATTCTAATAATCGACTGATTAGTGAAGGAGGGATTGTTGAGGGGATTGATAAGGAACCCCATGCTAAGAAACGTTTGGATTCTCAAACTTTTTCTAAAAGTATGGCTGAAAATCAACCCTGATCCAAGGCCCAATCAAAATCTAGGCCAAAACTAAACTGAAACGGGAGAGAATGAGGTTGATAATGTTCCTCGACCTAGAACGCTACATGATTACTTGCAACCTCCAAGAGCGAGTACTCACTCATGCATAATTTTTCCATATAATGTGGGGAATATTAATCTGAAACTGGGTGTAATCCAACTCCTTCCTAAGTTCCTTGATTTAGACAGTGAAAGCGCATATCAACATCTTAAGGGATTCGATGAGGTGATAGCCATGTTGCACTTTGTTTTTCCCTATTCATAAAACAAACATGTTGAGGCACCTAATCATGAATTTTGCTTAAAAAGAGGATGAGACCTTCTTCTAATGTTGGGAGAGGTTTAAAGACTTATTAAACATATGTCCACATCATGGCTATGAAATTTGGCGGGTAATAAGCTTTTTCTATGAAGGATTGACTTCGCCCATGCACCAATTTGTAGGAATAATGTGCAATGGAGAATTCATGAATAAGGAAGACGAGGAAGCATGGGACTACTTTGATATCTTAGCCGAGAATGGACAATCTTGGGATACAACTAAACCAGCAAATCCCAAGATAAGCCAACAAAGAGAAAAGGGAGGAATCTATGTCCTCTCCGAAGAAGACAACATAAGTACATGTGTGGCTAGCCTCACAAGAAAAGTTGAGGCCATGGAATTAGGAAATGGGGAAAATACTAAGGAAGTTGATAATATTTGTGAAATTTATTTCGGTAACCAACTTGACACATAGGATTGTTTTACAATCTCTGCGTTTCAAGAAGTTCTACAAGAACAATCAAATGCCATAAATAATTATTAACGACCATTTAGTAATCCGAACTCGAACACATATAATTCTAGTTGGAAGAACCATCCCAACTTCAATTGGAGGAATGGGCCATCAGAGAATGCAAACAATAAACCAAACGCTACGCTTGAGGAGATATTGGGCACATTCGTCTCGGCCCAAACTGAGTATAACAAGACTAATTCTCAGAAAATCGATGGGTTCATGCAAGAATAATTAAAATTTAACTAGAATTCATCTCAAGCCATCCATTACTTGAAAACTTCAATGGCTAGAGTCGAATCTCATCTTAGTGTTAGGGAGAAAGGCACACTTCCTGCCTAACCTCTCCTTAACCCAAGAACCCAATTTGAGATACAAGACCTCAGCTCATCCTCCCAAAATACGGAGCATGTTCAAGCTATCACCACTTTGAGGAGTGGCAAAACAATTGATAAATCCAATCCGGTGAAGGCCCCAAAGCCTAATGATCCAAAAATTGCCAATAAGGATGATATCTCGAATAACACTCCACATGAGAAAGAATCGGAAAGGCAATACAAGCCGGTTGCCCCGTTTCCCCAAAGGTTGATTTCACCCAAACCATTAGATAAAAATCTGAAAATTCTAGAGGTTTTTAAGCAAGTGAATATCAACATTCCATTATTGGATGCCATAAAACAAATACCATCATATGCTAAATTTCTGAAGGAATTATGTATAGTCAAACGGAAGCACAATGTACACAACAAAGTACTTTTGATTGAGAATTTGAGCGCGATCATCAAACAAGAGGTACCCTAAAAATATAAGGATCCGGGTAGTCCTACCATCTCATGCATCATAGGTGACTACCAGATCAAACAAGCCTTACTCGATTTAGGGGCAAGTGTTAACCTCATCCTATACTCAGTCTATGAACAACTTGGGTTAGGTGAATTAAAACACACTCCAACTTGCTGATAAATCTATTCGTATGCCGAGGGGGATGATTGAGGAATTCTTGGTCCAAGTCGATAAATTCTACTATCCAATGAATTTTATTGTCTTAGTGTGAAAGCTGTCGGAAGGTTGGTAAGGCAAATCCCTGTCATAGGCTTTTGTTAATCTAAACACCTTCAGATCCCTAATCTAGCTAATTCATGAAGAAACTAATTCTAAAAGTTCATGAAATGAACATTCACTATGCACACCAGGTTAAATTTGTTTGGATTCTTCTATTTATCAATTAATCAGCGGGAATTCTATGAGAACACTTGTTATGTTTTGAGAAGGTTAAGGTCTCAACTTCTATCACTAAGTTTTTTCGATTTTTACACTTGCACGTCATGAAGTGTATAGAAACATAGTTTCTGAAGGAGAGTTGGAATTTTGAGAACGGAATTTATTTCACGCATGTTTTGCTCGGGACTAGCAAAATGCTGGTTGAGGGGTGTGTTGTTCACTTCCCCAAGTGTAGGGTTGCGAAGTAGTAATAATTCGGAAAGACCGAGTATCGTTCCCACAGAGATTTATGTATGGGTATTCTCAGAATTTAACTAAAACAACTAGTAATTAAGATCCTATTAAGAACTAAAGCTGGAAAATAGGAAATTGGGTTTAAACAGTGAATAGGTAAGGTAAATTCAATCTAAAAAGTCACTAGAGCGCCAAGGATCCACTCTTGATACGTTTCAATGTATCAACACAACTAGGTCCCATATAACTCAATCAGAATCAGATTTCCATCTCTATCCGATCGGAATATAGAGCAATTAATCACAGTTATCTGAAATAGGTGCTTATTAACTGATTTGATTCCCACAACCATGCTCAGGCCTTGGGCACACTCAATTGTATAGGCCAAGCCTCTTTCCAATCTAGTTGAGATTCATAACCATAGCCTACACCAAGTCCTGTCACAAGACCTGATTACAACTCATAATTTGAACTCTATTTAAATAAAAATCAATCACTAAACAACTATTCCAGATTAAACACAAAAGATAAGAACTTTAGTTGCATGAGTTCCCACATGAAAAACAGGCCATTGTACACGAGGCAATCAAAGCGTCTACCATGCCCGGAGTCGATGGTAGATCAATGCATTACACAAGCATAAACAATGCTCAATAGCTACGATACTAAGTTAGGATCACTAAGAATCACATGAGCCCGGAGTCATCAAGAGATCAAAGTAGAAACCAACATAGTACTTGAATCAAACTCAATTTGAACTAAAATTCATTCATTAAAGCATAAAAGGAAACCTAGGTTGCATTAATCCATAAAAAACGAATCAAAAGCTTCCTCTCTTAGCCCTAGCTAAGAGGGTTTAGTTCATCTCTAACATCCTTGAACTAAAAGCCTCTAAAAACATGAAAAACTACTAAAACAGGAAATCTGAAGTAGAATCCGTCTCCTCAGCAATCCCCACGTCGTAGCCTCCTCTGGTATGAAGGGATGAAGTCCTTTTGTAGCTTGGAGGAGTCCAATACGCAAGAACGTTCCAGAAATTGCATAATCTTACGCAATTGCGCAGAAGATTTCGGAATTTCTGAAATAGAAAGTGGCTAATCTTACTCAATATATAGTCACTCCAGCAGCTATGCCCGACCGGTCATGACCGGTCGGGCTGGACAGTCCATGCATTCTTTTGGTACAGTAGCAATGGCCGACCGGTCTTGACCGGTCGGGCTGCACTACTTGATCAGTTCAGCAACTATGGCCGACCGGTCATGACCGGTCGGCCTGGGTAATCCATCCTCCAGCGTTTCTTCTCTTCAAATAAATGAGTGGCCGACCGGTCTTGACCGGTCTGGCTTGCCTTGGACGACCGGTCAGCTGACCGGTCTAGCCTCTTTTCTCTCTATTTCTTTCTTTCTTTCTTCTTTCCTCTTCTCTCCTTGCTTTCTTCTCTTTGATCTTCCTTCAATACTTCATCCTATGGTCTTCAATGCTTGTAAAGAGCCTCATTTAGCTTTCAAATGGTGAACTCTCCATCTTGTTCCTACAATCACACATCATGTATTAAGTTGGTCCTTTAAACATGTATATCATGCATAATGAGTGATGAATTGGGGTTAGAATATGCACAATTATGAGCTCAACATGTGTTAAGCTCTTAAATGTGCATATTCTAACCCCATTTCATCACTAACTATGCATGGTTTTCATGTTTAAAGACTATTCTAAAGTATGTTTTGTGGTTGTAGGAACGAGAAGGGAACTTGACCAATTCAATGCTTAAAAGGTCATTCTATACTCGTTGAAGATCAAAAGACCAAGTGTCCAAAGGGTAGAAGAAAGAAGTGCAGAAAATTACATTGAAAGACCGGTCGTCCGACCCGTCTGTGATAGATCACGACCGGTTATTAGACTGGTTGAAACACTCAACAGAAGAAGACCCCTGCTACATAACTCATCGGACCAAAATTTCCCATTTACAACTGGTCATCCACTACTCAGACCGGTTGTCCATGGGCTCAGACCGGTAGTGCGACTGGTCGTCTGCATAACAGAGCTTGTTCTACAAGCTCCGAATTCTACTGTGCAAAACGCAATTTTTGTGGGATTTCTCGAAGGTTCTTTGCACCAAGGGCTCAACACCTATAAAAAGGCACCTCTACCTCGTTCCTAAGGTATCCTAGAAGAGATTTACTATGGTGGGAGGTGGCGAAAGATGAATTCAGAGTTTTACAACTCCTAGTTTGTTTCTCTTAGTTTTTATGTTTTTAGTTAATTTCATGTTTCCTTGGATCATGATCTGCTAAATCTCTTAGCTAGGGCTAAGAGGTGAAGCTTGTAGTGAATCTAAGATGCTTTAATTCATTTATTTGGTTTCAATTTTGAATTTTTATTGAAGAACAATGGTTATTGAAGTTTGAATAAAGTTCTAAATAATTTTTCTTAATCTTATGATGACTCATGGATGTTGGGAAGAATTGCTTTAGTTCTTAGTTGTTTTGCATGGATCTAGACCTGTACACTCCGAGGAATTGGATTTAAGACACTCTAGACTTGGATCCTCATGTGGGAACTTTAAACCAATGTTCTACCTTTTGTTCTCAAATTTTATTTACGTGTTGCTTATGCATGTGATTTGAATGAAGTTCAAATCATGATATAGTTAAGCCTTGTGACAGGGTTTGATGATTATTATGGTTGTGATCTTAGCCTATTGGAACCAGGATTGACCTATGCAATTGAGTGTGCTCAAGTCCTAACTTGAATTGAGGGAATCATGTTTATGAACAACACATGAATTGGACTGTTTTGATGAATTAACCGCCCTATCATCCGGCTAGATAGGATTTGATTTCGATTCTAGTTGTTTAATTGGGAAACCACAACGCATTATGCATTAAAGATTGCTACAAGTGGATCCTTGAACCCTTAGTGCTCTTTTATATTAAATACATTCACTTTTAATTTCAGATTATCGTCTACATTCAAATTCTAAAATCTGTTTAGTTTAATATCAATTAGAGAATATTTGAAGTAATTTTGTGAATTCCTAACAAGTCCCTGAGAACAATCTTGGTCTCTACCGAATTATTACTATATCGCAACCCTACACTTGGGGAAGCGAACATACATACCTTTTGAGGAAAGTTCTTAAAGAACGGCTTTAAACGCTGACCATTTTCTTTAAAGATGTTGTCGTTCCTTGGATTCAACAACTTGACAGTCCCATAAGGATAAACAAGTTTCTCAATGAAGGGATCGGTCCATCAAGACTTCAATTTCCCTGAAAATAAATGTAACCGAGAATTATATATAAGGACCTTTTGATTAATCGTGAAGGCCATACGAAGGATGTTTTCATCATGGAATACCTTTGTCTTATCCTTGTAAATTCTTGCATTTTCATATGCCTCGTTCCGGAGTTCCGCAAGTTCATTCAATTAAAGTTTGCGCAACGAGCTTGCTTTGTCAGAATCAAAATTCATTTTCTTTATTGCCTAATATGCCTTATGTTTCAATTCCACAAGCAAGTGACAAGCTTTCACATAGACAAGTCTATAGGGAGACATTCCAATGGGGGTCTTGAAAGCTGTACGGTAAGCCCAGAGCGCATTTAAAAGTCGAAGTGACCAATCCTTGCGATCGGGGTTTACTGTTTTCTCTAAGATATGTTTGATTTCCCTGTTGGATATCTCAACTTGTCCACTTGTGTGTGGGTGATAAGGAGTGCTCACTTTATGATTGACACCCTATTTCTTCATTAAAGATTCAAATGGGTGATTACAGAAGTGGGACTTTCCATTACTAATAATGACTCGAGGGGTTCCAAACTCGGAAAGAATGTTTTCCTTTAATAATCTAATGATTGTTTTATGGTCATTATTTCGACATGGAATCTCCTTGATCCATTTTGAAACATAATCGACGGCAAGCAAAATATATAAATTTTCAAAAGAAAATGGGAATGGACCAATGAAATCGATGCCCTAACAATAAAAAATTTCGATTGGTAAGATGGGATTGAGTGACATCATATTTCTACAAGATATTCCTTCCAATTTCTGAGAAGGCTCACACGTTTTACAAAACTCATGGGTATCTTTAAATATCGTGGGCCAATAAAACCCACATTGTAGAATTTTGGCTATGGTCTTCTTAGCCGATAAGTGGCCACCACACGCCTGAGAATGACAAAAGGAGATGATACTCTATTGCTCATCATCCGGCACACATCTCTTTATAATTTGATCGGGACAGTACTTGAATAAGTATGGGTCGTCCCATAGGAATTTTCTCACCTCGTTGAAGAACTTATCCTAATCTTGCTTTTTCCAATGTGTCAGAATTGTACCTGTAGCAAGATAGTTAGCAATGTCCACATACCATGGTAATTGGGAGACTTTGAAAAGTTATTTATCAGGGAACATGTCATTAATCACAGTCGTCTCAGGGGAATTGGTGAGGACAAGTCGTGAGAGATGGTCAACCACTATGTTTTCTACTCCCTTCTTATCTCGTATTTCTATGTCGAATTCTTGAAGTAAGAGGATCCATCTTAATAAGCACGGTTTAGCATCCTTCTTAGAGAGAAGGTACTTAAGCACGACATAATCGGTAAATATGATGATCTTGGATCTGATCAAGTAGGACCGAAACTTGTCCAAAGCAAATACTACGGCTAAGAGTTCCTTTTCCGTAGTGGTATAATTTGATTGAGCCAAATTTAGAGTTCTACTTGCATAGTATATGACGTATGGCTTCTTCTCTTTTCTTTGGCCTAACACTCCCCTAGTAGCGTATTCGCTTGCATCTTACATAATTTCAAAAGGAAGGCTCCAATTAGATGGATGCATTATGGGAGCACTTGTCAACATTCCTTTAAGTTTTACAAACACATTTTGACAATCCTCATTCCACTCGAATGATGTTTCCTTTTGAAGGAGGTTACATAAAGGACGAGAGAGTGAACTAAAGTCCTTTATGAACCTTCTATAATATTGGCATGTCCTAAAAAGGATCGCACATCTCGTACGCTCTTGGGTGGTGGAAGGTTAGAGATAAGATCGATTTTAGCCTTGTCCACCTTGATTCCTTTTTTCTGAGATGATGTGACCAAGGACTATTCATTTTTGAACCATGAAATGAAATTTCTCCCAATTCAAAATGAGGTTATTCTCTTCACATCTTTTTAAAACATTTTTTAAGTGCATAAGGCACTCATCAAAATTACAACTAAATACCGAGAAATCATCCATAAAGACTTCGAGAATCAATCCCACCATATCAGAAAAAATGCTCAACATACAACGCTGAAACGTGGAAGGGGCATTGCACAGTCTAAACGACATCCTTCTATAAGTAAAAGTACCGAATGAGCATATGAATGTCGTCTTCTCTTGGTCCTCTAGGGCGATCTCTATTTAGTTATATCCTGAATATCCATCAAGGAAGCAAAAGTGGGAATGACCCGCTGACCTTTCTAAAATTTGATCAACAAATGGTAAGGGGAAGTGGTCTTTCCTCGTAACTGTGTTTAGCTTCTGGTAGTCAATGCACATTCTCCAACCTGTAGTAACTCTGGTTGGCACGGGTTCATTGTTGGCATTGGCTAGGATGGTTATTCCATATTTCTTAGGCACCACTTGAGTTGGACTCACCCATTGACTATCGAATATTGGGTAGATGATAACCACATCCAATAGTTTCAACACTTCGTCTTTAACCACTTCTTTTATGTTTGGATTGAGGCCTCTTTGTGGTTGCTTAGATGTCTTCGCATTCTCCTCAAGGTGTATGCGATGAGTACAAATCAGAGGGTCTATGCCTTTGAGATCTGCAATTGACCACCCAATGGCATTCTTATGCTCTTTAAGAGTGGCTATCAGCCTACTCTCTTGTTCTTCATCCAAGTGGGAAGAAATCACCACCGGATGTCTCATCTCGACCTAAGTATATATATTTCAAATCAGTACGCAAATGTTTTAGGTCGAGCTTCGGAGCCTTGATACTAGATGAAAGAGGCTTATTTTCAGTTAGAGGCAAAGGCTTAAATGGTGTCTTCCATCTTTTATTATCAAGTACATGGCATAGAATCCAAAATGGCATCCATCTCTCTTATTATGTCATCATCAATCTCATGAGAGTGGGCCAAACATGCCTCCAAGGGATCGGAATAGATTGTCAAGAGGGATTTGTCTTCCACGAATGATTCGATCAGATTTATTTTGTGAACCTCATCATCAACTTCCTGTGGTTGTTTACATAAATCGAAAATATTCAGCTCGAGTGTCATATTTCCGAAGGACATTTGTACCAGCCCGTTTCTACAATTGATAATTGAATTTGAGGTGGTTAAGAAAGGGCAGCCAAGTATGACAGGAATTTGAGCATCGGTTCCCATCATAGGATGTGTATCCAAGATAATAAAATCCACTGGATAGTAGAATTTATCGACTTGGACAAGGACATCTTCAATCATCCCTCTTGGTATATGAATAGATCTATCAGCAAATTGAAGTGTGGTTTTGGGGGGTTTTAATTCACCTAACCCAAGTTGTTCACAGACCGAATATGGGATGAGGTTAACACTTACCCCTAAATCAAGTAAAGCTTGTTTGATCTGGTAGTCACCTATGATGCATAAGATGACAGGACTACCCAAATTCTTATACTTTTAGGGTACCTCTTGTTTGATGATGGTGCTCAAATTCTCAGTCAAAAGTACTTTGTTGTGTACATTGTGCTTCCTTTTGACTGTACATAATTCCTTCATAAGTTTGGCATATGATACTATTTGTTTTATGGCATCCAACAACAGAATGTTGATCTTCACTTAAAAACGTATAGGATTTCCACATTTTTATCTAAATGTTAAGGTCAAATTAACCTTTGGGGAAACGGGGTAACCAGCTTGTATTTCCTTACCAATTCTTTATCATGTGGAGTGTTGTTTGAGATATTATCCTTATTGGCAATTTCCGGATCATTAGGCCACTACCAAAAAAACTTCCCCGATGGCCCCACCCTTTTTCCCCTGACCGCTATAAGCCGTCGGCATTTCCGACGGTCAAAAACCGTCGGAGAATCTGTATAGGCCGTCGGGAAAAATAACAAAAAAATTACCTTCCACGACGGGCCAGCCAAAAGCGGTCAGAATCGCCGACGGTCAAAAACCGTCGGCAAATAAAAATAAGCAACAACCCATGTGTGGGGTGTTATATCCTAGTTATTATTATTTTTTAATTGTTTGTCATGCAATGCATCCACCCTGTTATCCTTACCTTGAGGCCCGCCGTCATGATTTAATGTATATCCATGCCACCCATCGATTTTAAAAGCTAATTTTAGGGTTTTACCCCAAAGGAGCTAGATCAAAAGCTAAAGTGGACCACACCGTGAGGAGCTAGATCCATGTTGTGCATTGTTGATTTTAGTGCTGTCCACTTGGACCTTTAATATGCCTCATTTTTTGGATCATGCCCTAAAATGATATGGAAAAACGGATGGACGGAGTGGATGAACCACATACAACACAATGGGCCCCATGATCCCCTGTTTGGATCGTCCGTCTCTAGCGCCCCAATTGTCGCTCAAATTATGGTGTGAATTAGGTGTTACCCAGGTAACAGTTCAGTGGGTGTTACCCCTACCATGGGCCCCACATTGATGATTTTCTGTTTATCCACACCATCCATCTGTTTTCTATGGATCATTTTAAGATGTGATACCAAAATTTATAGAGATAGAAATCTGAGGTGGATCACACCACATGAAACAATGTTGATTGAGTGCCTCACCATTAAAATTTCCAAAGGGCCCATTGTAACATTTTCTTAATGTTTATTTGTAATCTAACCTGTTGATAATGTCAAGAAGATCTATATGAAGGAAAATTAGAAAGATAATATTGATCCAAAGCTTTTGTGGTCCGCAACAATGTTTAATGGTTATTCATCACTCTTTCTATTGGTATGGTCCACCTGAGATTTGGATCTTCTTATAATTTTGGATCGCTTCCTAAAATGAGATGAAAAAACATATGGATAGAATGGATATATAGAAAAAAAATCAAGGTAGGCCCCACATGGTAGAGGTAACACCCACTAAGTTGTTACCCTCTAATTCAACTACAACAAAATTGTAGGTATTAACGGCGTAACATTAATGGCGTGTGGTAAAAGAACACCATCAATGATACCTTTTTTTTACGGCGTGCACCAATCTAGCATTATTTATAAAGATCTACTTTAATGGCATTCACTAATTAATAGAATGCCAACACATTGTTGAATATCTTATACGATGGTTAATTTGCACATCGTCTTTGACCCTGTCACTACTGTAGCAGGTACTGGTCGGTGCTTGTGGGGCCCACTGTGATTTATGAGTTTTATCCATTAAATATGCCTTAGGACGTTTTTAATGGTGGACATTCAATCACTATTGTTTTCTTATGGTGTGATCCACCTGAGATTTAGATATGGCTCATTTGTAGGATCAAGCCCTAAAATAATTAATCTTGAGAAATGAATGGACAATATTGATAAAACACAATAATCGTGGAGTCCATAGAGCCCTACCACTAGCACCTGACCAATGTCAATAGCCAAACTGCTGGGAATCTAAGAGCTGGGGCCTACTGTGATGTTTGTAAGAAATCCACCTCGTCCATCCGTTTTGAGAGCCATTTTAGGACATGCATGAGACAAAAAAAAAGAGCTGGATCCAAAACTCATGTGGGCTGAAAACATGAGGATTGAACGCCCACGGTTGAAATATTTGTGTGACCATAAAAGTTTTCAATCAGGGTAATATTCATTTTTTCATGTTCATCCCAGTAGGACTGATGTTACAAACGGTATGGATTGTAATGGTAGATCCAAATCTCAACTAGACCACAGCACAGGAAACAATATGTAATTGAATGCCCACCATTAAGCTTCTTGGATGCCATGAAAGTTTTGGATCAAGTTGATATTTGTTTTTTCCTTGCATCCATGTCTGTTTGACCTAATCAAGAGGTTGGATGTCAAATAAACATTGGTGGACATTCAATCACTACTATTTTCTCATGGTGTGGTCTACTTGAGATTTAGATTTGCCTCATTTTTTAGATAAAGCCCTGAAATGATAAGTATAAAAAATTAATGGACAACATGGATAAAACACATACATCATGGTGGGGCACACAAGGCACCGACCAGCGACACTAGCCAAACCAAGAGAAATTAATACGTTAGTTTTGCATATAATGTTAAATGGTGGTGACTCTTTCATATCACTTGTGACAATTATGTAGGGTTATCCAGACCATCCAAATAGTGGGTCCACTTGTATAGGTTAATAATTATGCATGTAAGACAATCTTAACCACCAAATAAGTGCATGGACCATGAATTATACAATTGATGGTACGTTTTACTGCATATTTGGTGGAAAATGCACATTGGTGCAAATTTCAACCCTCTTTGCTTTTGCAAAGGGCTGCAAGGGACACAGATTGCCTGCTATGCTTGGAATCTAGGTGGGGCCCATGATGTTTGTGAGAAATCTACACCATCCAACCATTTTGTGAGCTCATTTTAGGGATTGCAACAAAAAATAAACGAGATCCAAGACTCAAATGGGCCGAAAACATGACAATTGAACTTCCACAGTTGAAATATTCGTGGCACCACAGAATTTTCGAATCAGGATAATATTTGTGTTTTCAGTTCATCTAAGTAGGAATGACATTATGAACGGTATGGATGGCATATAAACATCACTATGGACCCCATTGACTTTCAATGGTAGGAATTTCCCTACCCACCTTTTGCTTTTGTGCGGCCCACTTGAGTCTTAGATCCCGTTCATTTTTTGTCTCAACGCCTAAAATGAGCTCACAAAACAGTTTGACGGCATTGATTTCTCACAAACATTATGGTGGGCCCCACCTAGATTCCGAGCGTAGGAGATGCCTGCGAAAGGCTTTCGTAGGCAATCCACGTCCCTTAGCAAATGAAGAGGGGTTTTTTCCCCAAACCCATCTCCTGCCTCTCCCTCTCTTAAAAAGGGTTTTTTCCCAAACCCATCTCCCGCCTCTCCGTCTTCGCCACTACTGAGGACGTGGCACTCTCCCTCTCTTTCTTCCTGTCCGATCTCCATCCCTCTCCCTCTCTCTGTCTCTCGTCACTGTCGAGGACATGACCCCCCCCCCCCCCCCCCCCCCCCCCCCCCCCCCCCCCCATCTACCACTATCGGTCTATTGTCTCTTCATCTCTTTTCGTTTTCTTTTACTTATTTTTTTTTTCTATTTTCTCTTCATCTGATTTTACTTATTCTAAGGATCTTCAGCTATGAACCTACACCGATCGGAAGAAACAAAGGGTTTCTTCAGCCGTTCCACTGCTGCCCCTTTATTTGGCATTGCAGGTATCTCTCTCTCCCTCAAACATCGAATGTCCAAACCCGATATTTTAAAACCTAGAACGGATAGCGTTAGGTCATTTTATAGGATACATGTATGCCATGTATAATAGCCTTGCATAGCATGTGTTTGATGAAATGTCTCTGTTTACATTTTTCAATTTATAAATGTATGCCATGTATAGAATAGTCTTGCCTTTAATTGTTTATTATGAATACTTAAGTGTGCACAGCATGTGTTTGATAAAATGTCTCTGTTTAACAGATTTCAATTTGTAAATGTATGCCAATTACATTTATAAATCTCTCTGTTTGATGAAATGTTTAAGGTGCATAGACTTTGATCTTCAATGACATCAAGCACCATAATTTTCATTCTAGTTTTGGATTTGATTTAGGTTAGCCGAACGAAATTGTATTTCAATTCAAGATTTTTGAGGACAACTGGATTGTTAGGATTGTTGGATTGGTTTCATTCGCTGGGCCATTTTTTATTCACAACAAGGCCAACTGTTTGGATAGCCTTGATGGATAAACATGTGTACTACATGTGGTGGATGACTCTCCATTGCCTACAATAGTATCAGAAACCAGCACTGGATTCCAGTACCTACAACCTAACTTTTTTAAGGAGCCAGTGGATGTGGCTTCATTTGTAGAACTAACATAGGAGTCTAGCCCACACGTGAGTATGGGTCATCACCATTTTTAAATCGAGTACAACTAATATAGGAGTCTACTCTTGATTGTTGTACTCTGTTGTCACTTGGTGCTAATGTCCTCCTGCTCTTAATTGTTATTCTCTTCCTCTGGGCAAAATCAGGAGCAATTCTCAACAAGTAAATTCATGGCCTTGTTGAGCTTTGGTAAGAGCTAGAGGTGTGTGTGTGTGTGTGTGTGTGTGTGTGTGTGTGTGTGTGTGTGTGTGTGTGTGTGTGTGTGTGTTCACTAACCTCAAGTGCAAGACTGCGATGTAGTAATAATTCTCGGTAAGACTGAGGTTGATCATCAGGAATTGTCGTAATAATTCTAAGTGTTATAATTAGGATGGGCTAAATTCGGATTTACATCAATAAATGAAATTTAATAACATAAAACTATCAACTTAAGAACTAAATCAGGAAAATAAACACTAGAGCGCCAAGGATCCACTAATAATCATTCACAATGCCAATTCAAACCATTCAAGCCAATAAAAAAATTGGAATCGGAGTTCTATCCCTATCTAATCGGAATATAGAGCAATCAAATCATCATAATGCATCTAAGATAGATGAATCATCTATTGATATAGTTCTCTCATAATCAACTAAGGTATTGGGTGTATTCAATCATACAGCCCAATTCTTCACAAAACAAGCAAGATCACATTCATGATTCTTCCTCAAGCTTTGTCACTAGACTTGATTTAGAAGCATGAATTAAACTTCTATTGAACTAAAATCAATACATAAACACCTATCTTAGATTAAATCAAAAGATTAGAACCCCTTCTAGTTTAGTTATAGATAAGCTCTTAGGAAACTTAGTTTGTAAGATCCCTTAGCATCCAACATATCATGATGAATCTAGGATCTCTACAACCCAAAATCCTATCAATCAACACCTCATAAGCAATCTCAATAATCAAAACATCCCATGTAAGAGAAATCACAAGAGATAGAAGATTAGCTAAAAATACTAATTTTATTTCAAACTAGAACTACAAGTGTTCTTCATAAAACTCAAAAGTATTTGAACTAATTCGAATTGAACATTACAAACAACTAAATGCTTCACCTCTTAGTCCTAGCTAAGAGGTTTAGCTAACCATTAACAGATTAAACTAAAGCTTAAAGGAAAAACTACTAAAAATATAGAAAAATCGAGTTGGAGGATTTGCAAACGCTCCATAACGATCTCCTTTACCTCCCACGACTTCCCAAGCCTTCTATGATATGTTTAGATCCACCCCCAGGTGTCCTTTTATAGATTTTGAGCTCCACCGCATGAGAAAATCGTGAAACTGGATGTCCTAGCCGCACTAGGAAGCTTTAAAATTCTGAATTTAGAAAGTGCAAAATTTTGCACTTGCTATCTATGTATGGTTGATCGGTCTTGACCAGTCATGACCAGTCGGACTAAGCTGGCCGACCGATCTTGACCGGTCTAGCCCATTTTTTTCCTTTTCTTTCTTTCTTTCTTCTCCTTGCTTCTTCTTCCTTCTTCTCTTTGACCCACCTTCCTTTCTCATCAAAAGGGCTTCTAAATAGGTCTTTTAGCCATCAATTGGGTGAAGTCTCTCTCACATTCCTCCATACACAAAACATGCATTAGATTAGTCTTTTAACCATGCAAACCATGCATATAATGTGATGTAATGGGTTGTAAAATGTATAAATTATAGGCTCAACACACCCCCCAACTAGCATTTTGCTAGTCCCGAGCAAAACAAGCGTGAAACAATCCCTTTCTCCGAAAACTCAACTCTCTCTTGAAAACTATGGTTCTATAGACTTTAAGACATATAAGTGCAAAAATTTAAAAAATAATTGATGAGAGATTGAAATCCTAAATTTTCCAAACATAATAAGTGTTCACGTAGAGTCCCCATCGATTTATTGACAAATAGACAAATCTGAACATGAATGGTCTAGTGTGCATTGTACATGTTCATCTTATGACTTTCTTTATAAATCAGCTAAACCAAAGATCTAAGAGTGTACAGATTAATCAATTGCCTATGACAGGAATTTGCCTTACCATCCTTCCAATAGCTTTCACACTACGTCCTATTTTCAGCTTTGGTTACGAGTAGACCATCCCCCGGTTGGTAATAGGTAGCCCTTTTCAGAATTTTCCACCATATTCTCAATCATACCCATACCTTCTTTCCTTTTCATACACATTAGATAGGGATTTTAGAAATCTATATTTTTTGTTATTTTCCCATGGACAAGGATGGACAAAGTACCCCGGCTTGGTTCCTAAACACTTCAAATCTTCAGTCTCACCAATCTACAAGTCTCATGAGAATTGTATAATGTGGACTAGACTCAAAAGTGTTCAAATGTTCTATCGATCATACAAATAGGGGAATTCACATGTAAAATGATCATGTTTAAGTTAATTTAAAGATTTCAAAATCATATCATTTCATCTTTCATCCTTTCATACTCATGACATATCAAGTGCATAGAAACAAAGTTTTCCAAGAGACTTTTGATGTTTCAAAAGAAATGAAAATTTTCTACAAAAACCTTACTCGAAATGTCACAAATTGCTAGAGTCAAGGAATCTCACCCCCAACCAAATCTTGCAGTGTCCTCAATGTAAAAAGATATGCAATGAGCATAAATCATGAGAGCAATGATAAAATAAAGGAGAGAGAACGAGAGTACCTGAGAGAGTCGATCATGGAAGTTTGCAACTCCAAACAACTAAACAGTTAAAATAAATGAAACTACTCTAAACCTCCGTCAAACTAGGAGGTCAATCTTGATACACAAGATCATCCAAAGGAATGAAATTTAGCAGAATTAGTAGGTGGAGTAAAATATTTTTCAGTAATACCATCCACCATCCTGCTTCATAGCCACATGAGTGATGTTTCTCATTCTAATCCACTAAAAATCTTGCTGAAAAAATTCAGCAGGCGTGGACCCTCGCCGTTTCCGCGCTCCCCCACACGACGTTCTCGTCCCTTCCCCTTTCGGGAAAAGAAGGAGAGGATGATGCGTGAGTGCGAATCGCCGTTTGTGCCACTGGCTTGCCTCGTTCTCGAGGGCTTTGTTTGGTTGTCGTGTTTAAGCTGGATGTGTTTAAATGAGTTTATATAAGACCAGAGTCGCCACTAGCCAATTACTTCGAATCTACAATCGGCTAGACCCCGTAGAAACGTTAGAGAAAGGGATCTGAAGATTCCTTCCTCTAAAATGACTCCTTTTGATCTGCGGCCAGAGATTCGAGGTAAGGGATCACGGTTACAGGGTAGGAAGAGGTTAAGCACCCCACACACTGCCCGTACCGAAGTACGGTCTCTACTTCACAGAATCGAACTAATACTTGAAAGTCTGTTTCAATCCTCATACATTCTCATAGATGACATGATGCATGAATGCGGGTCTGAACAGTAAGAGTTTCTGATGGGCAGGTTCCAACAACGGGCAAGCCCAGAGTATACGCTCGAACTGACAGGGTGCTTAATATAAGACGTATGTAGTGTGCTTGAATAATCAAGGTGCTTTATAGTGAAGCATGAATGCAGGTCTGAACAGTAAGAGTTTCTAATGGGCAGGTTCCAACAACGGGCAAGCCCAGAGCATACGCTCGAACTGATAGGTGCTTAATATAAGACGTATGCAGTGTGCTTGAATAATCAAGGTGCTTTATAGTGAAGCATGAATGCAAGTCTGAACAGTAAGAGTTTCTGATGGGCAGGTTCCAATAACAGGCAAGCCCAGAGCATACACTCGAACTGACAGGTGCTTAATATAAGACGTATGCAGTGTGTTTGAATAATCAAGGTGCTTTATAGTGAAGCAGGGGGGTTGGAAGAAAAGTAAATGTTGCACTTATGCTAGATGCAAATGAGATGATGCTGGAAAAGGAGTAGCTGGATGGACGGAGGTGTCGCAAGGGTTGGCTTCGAGTGGCTAGGATCAAGACTTGGATGGCTTGGGAGGCTCGGACCAGTGGTCAGGCTGGGCTGGACCAGGGCTAGGCTCTCCTCACTCAGGCTCTCCTTGGTGGAAAATGGGCTAAGGGGTGGAGAAGGGCACTCGAACGAACGGACTCTCTCTGGCCGGTTGTTCTATTGAAATGAGAAGGGGAGGGGGGTATTTATAGCAGCGAGCAGTGGCAGTGCTCGTAAATATTTTTGGGTGGCCTGCTATGGGCCGCCCGTACGGCCGTTCCTCGATTTCCAGCGAGGTACGGTCGCACCCTCGGGGCTGCTGTTTGACTCGCTGGGTCGACTCAGTGAGTTGACTCAGCGGGTCGACTCGGTGATTTGACTCAGCGGGTTGACTCGACGGGTTGACTTGGTGTTTTGACTCGACGAGTTGACTCAGTGGGTTGACTCAGCGGGTTGACTCAGTGAGTTTGACTTTTTTAGGATTTTTTGACTGGCTTTTCTTATGGGGGTTTTTCAGGGTGATGTTTAGGACTGGGTTGACTGGGTTCAGGCTTGAACTGGGCTATGGAATGGGGCTTACAAGGGTGAGTTTGGCTGAGTTTGGACTTGAGATTTGGGGGTATGGTCCTCCATTCATCCAGCCATCTCTACCAACAGTGTAGCCGAAGGTGGGGTGTCTACAGATGCCCCTCTTTGGCAGAGGTTGCGTGCAACCGAATGCCAAAGCGAGTGGACACCCCACTTCTGACCCGGTCATTCATAGATCATGGTCTGAAATCTTTGCTTGCTTTTGCATCTGTGCCAGTTGATCGTCTGGAACTCGATCACTCGCACATACCGCGGGAGTTTGGAGAAAACGTTGCGATTGTCCCTGCAGTTTGCTGCAACCTGGGTACCCAATCGCAACCCTTCCATTCCCGATCGGTACTAACATCGAAAAGGTACAGCAGAGCCTCTGCATCGCTAGTCTTACGAGGATACTGACCCTGAGACTGTTTGTGTGATATTTGATGTTTTCCAAGATCACTCCAGGAGTACTTGTTTCGCTTGACTGTCAAAGTGGTTAGACGCCCTGCGTCAGATAGTCTTACGGGATTCTACTACGCCGACTTGGACTCAGTCAAGGTACTTTCAGGCATCCACGCCTAGGTATGTGCGGGTGGGCTCTTTCCACCCGACCTGCTGGTTTCGATGCTTGGTTTGCAATTTATTCTTTCCTAGATTGTGGTCTGGAATCCTTGTTGTCCTTTGTATCTGAGTCAGTTGATTGTCTGGAAATTGATAACTCGCACATACCGCAGGAGTTCGGAGAAAACGTTGCGATTGTCCCCGCAGTTTGCTGCAACCTGGGTACCCAATCGCAACCCTTTCATTCCCGATCGGTACTAACATCGGAAAGGTACAACAGAGCCTCTGCGTCGCTAGTCTTACGAGGATACTGACCCTGAGACTGTTTGTGTGATATTTGATGTTTTCCCAGATCACTCCAGGAGTACTTGTTTCGCTTGACTGTCAAAGTGGTTAGACGCCCTGCGTCAAATAGTCTTACAGGATTCTACTACGCCGCTTGGACTCAGTCAAGGTACTTCAGGCATCCACGCCTAGGTATGTGCGGGTGAACTCTTTCCACCCAATCTGCTAATTTTGATACTTAGGTTACAATTCATCGTTTCCACCTGTTCAAATGGTTTCTGTGACCGAGCCTTTTGGCTTTCATCTTTTTTGTATCTTGGCATGTGGTACGACCGCACTGACACTGGAGTTCAGTTCGACCGTACTTTGAGTGCATTGGATCCGATGGTCTCCGGGGAAATCGCGAGACATCGGATCTTATTTGATTTTTGCGTTGTTGGCTCCTACCTAGAGATATGGAAGATCTCCTAGTGTTTTGGAGGCAGAACGCTCTACTGAGAAAATATTTTTGGGTTTTTGAAAAGATACCCACTCTAGGGAGTGATACTCCGTGGGGTTTTTATTTACAAATAGCGATATTTTTTATCTTTTTGGAATGGAAATCTGGTCTACACGTGCCTCCACTAGGGATGCCTGTGGGGTCTTTGGCTAACCAACTTTATTTTGAAAGCAGGTAAACATGATGATCAATGGATGCTGATGCATGGAGATGCATGATGAATGCATGGTTTGGCTCATCCTCTTTCAGTTCGATGAGTTTGCTTTTGCTGGAGATGCAGAGAATTTTGAGCTTATTGCTTGCAGGGTTGTGCTTTCCTGGGGTTTTTCTTTTTAATGCGGATGTTTGGTCAGCGGGTTGGTCAAGATCCCGACCCGTGATCAATCAGGTCCATCGTCCCAAGATGCTGTTTCTTTGCTTAATGAGAATGTACGAGGATGTTGAGACTTCAAAATGTTCTTCTGGGCATAAATGCGATTGAGACGGTGTTTGGTTGCCTGTTTTGGTCAAGATCCCAATTTGTGGGTGATCGGATCCGTCATCCCAAATCATGAAGAGAGTGGAGTTCAAGACTCCTGAAGTGTAGTGCTGGGGGACAGTGGCAATTTTTGTGATTTTTGTAAGTATTTGGGTCCGGATCTTTTACCTAAGTAGTCAAGATAGAGATCGGTTATTGAAAACCAAGGAAATATTTTTTGTGATTTTTGAAAATATTTGATTTGAAAGCAAGGGAAATATTTTTTGTGATTTTTGACAATATTTTGATTGAAAGCGAGGGAAATATTTGTTTTGCAAGGGAAATATTTTTTGTGATTTTTTTGACAATATTTTGATTGAAAGCAAGGGAAATATTTTTTGTGATTTTTGACAATATTTTGATTGAAAGCATGGGAAATATTTTTTTGATTTTTGAAGAGGTGATTTTGCAATGTTTTTGTATTTTGTGATTTTTCTGAAATGCAGGGAAAAGTGTGGAATTTTCATCCACTTCCAGCTTCTACTGCTGGTAAGGCACCCGATCCATTTTACGTCAGCGAGCAAGACGAGTCTCACACAGTTAAGTGCCGTAGTTTTACATCTTTGGATGAGGAGATCTTGAGGGTTTTCAGTCAACACACCCACAAAGTTGCCTGTTCCTCATGTGCAATGCACATAGACCACGTATCGTCCGACGGACTCCTTCGGCCACAAAATGAGCCACATCCTCACATTTCCCTTAGTCAATCCAGTTTGGGGCCTTACGTTGCTCACAATTCCGTGAGGGTGCGCTCCACCTCCCAACAGCCTTAATCTCCTTCATGAGTTTTAGGAACAGGGAACATCCGTCAGATTCAACAGTGACTTCCAAATCAAGGTTGTCTATCACGGTGCGTTCAACACGAACAGGATTGCGGAGTTCTGCCCACCTCAGCCCTTACCTGTTTAAAAGATTCCAAACACCCGTACTATCAAGTGTCAGCCATGCCTGGAACAGGTTAGGAAAGAAAGCCCCCGAGAAGTTAATCCCAGTGTAGTTTTAGGTCTTCGGACCACTGGAGATGAATTTGTGCAGTTGAAATTGATGGTAAATCATTTTTTTGTGTTTTTTGGAAAAAGTTCCAGATTTCAGCTCGAATGATCGAGATTGATGCTGGTTTTTGTGGAAAGATTTAAAATATTTTTGGTATTTTTGAAATGATCCGGGTTATCGAACCTTGATCAAGGCTGATGCCGGTTTTTGGTTGAAAGCAAGAAAGGTCCCCCGAGAAATTAATCCTAGTGTAGTTTAAGGTCTTCGGACCATAAAAAAAACTTTATGTACATGCTGAAAGTACATTCTTTTTTGTGATTTTTCGAAAACTGTTCCAGGTCATAAAATCTCAATTTTGAACGGTCAAGATTGACACTGGTTTTTATTGAAATCTCTCGGGATTTTGTTCCCGACGTAGTTTAAGGTCTTCGGACCAGAAACTGTACAAAAGGGGGCAAACACATTTTTTTTCATTTTCGAAATGATCCAGATCATCAGATCTTAGCCTGAACGGCTGGGATCGATGCTAGTTTTTATTAAAAATCTCTCGGGACGTTGATCCCGACGTAGTTTAAGGTCTTCGGACCAGAAACTGTACATGCTGAAAATACATTCTTTTTGTGATTTTTAGAAATGATCCAAGTCATCAGATCTTAGCCTGAACGGCTGGGATTGATGCTGGTTTTTATTAAAAATCCCTCGGGATCTTGATCCCGACGTAGTTTAAGGTCTTCAGACCCAAAAACTGTGCATGATAGGGAAAACCTATTTTTTGTTCTTTTTTAAAAAATATCCAGTATCAGCAGATCTTGATTCGACGATCCAGACTGCTACCGGGTTTTATTAAAAAGTCCCTCGGGATCTTGATCCCGACGTAGTTTAAGGTCTTCGGACCCAAAACATGTACAAGAGAGCAGCAATCCAGGTTGGAGACTATGGGAATTCTTCTTGGAATGGTTCGGATCATCAGGTCATACCCTTGGATGGTTGAGATCACTGTTTGACCAAGTCAATCTTTTTCTTTCTTTTCCTTGAAAATTCGATGGAACTTTTCCACATCATCAAGCCAATTTCTCCACAATTTCTCACAAGATGAGATTTTGATGAGATCTCTTCTTTTTTCTCACCATTCTCTTCCATCACTTCATTCTTACATGGAGGTACAAGATTCACTTGCAACCACCCTTCCCAAGGAGGAGTTCTTCCCAAGGAGAGGGGAGGAGAAATCGTTTCACCTAGGTAGGGGGTAGGACGACCTCCCGGACGGTCTCTGACCCCCTGTTTCTTCGATGGGCTGGGTAAAAGGGTGCACCCCCTTCTTCTATATAACATGGTGCACCCTTGCCCCCTCCACCGAGCCATCTCTCTCTTCTTTCTCTCATACTCTTTCTTTCTTCAAGTTTTCTCTCTCCTCTTGGTGGTTCTTTGCTTTCTCTCAAGTGGTGGGCCTTAGAGAAGTTTTGGGACAGCAAGGTGGTCCCTCTTTGGTGAGTGGTAAAGGTATGGACCACTCCCTTTCCCTTTTCTTGTCCTTTTCCTTCTTCATTATCTCTTCTCATGACTCTTTTCTTTTTCCATGTAGTTATTCAAAAAAAAGTGAGGGTGGGCCCAAGTGTTTTTGGCCATTTTCTAAATCTCAAGACTTTTTCAAAGGTGGTGCATGGAGAAGGACATTGCAAGCTCTCCACTTCATTTTTTCTTTCTTCTTTTCACACTCCCTTCATGTGTATGTAAAGGGTGATTTTGCCATGTCATCAAGTGTGCATGGCAAAATACTTTATCTTTTTCATGGGAGTTGGGACTCTCTTCATATGTATCAAATGGGTTCAAAGTGAAGTCATGGCCCTTGGTGTATTTGGTGGGCCCAATGCTTCATTTTGGGCTCCCTCATGTTTTCTTGCCCTTATTATTTTTCCTTGAAGCTCTTCCTTTCTTTTCCATCTTCTTTTCAAGATTTTGGGCTCATGGACATGGTAGGGCCCATTTCAAGTTTGGGCTCATGGGGCTCACTTTGGGTGACTCTTTCTTCACATATGTATGGACCAAGATGGCTAGCCCATTCTTCATTTGGATCTCAAGTGGGCTAGATTTCCTAGTTGGGCCTTTATTGACAAATGGCCCAAGCCTTCCACCATCTCTTGATTATGATGTACATCCTTGTACAAAGTGTGGTGGGACCCTTGGAGTTTTTCCATGTGGATGTGCTTTTGGGCCTTCATTGAAGCTTGGATTTCTTTGGACCATGTGTGCACCACTACACTTTGTCCATATAGGCTTTTTCTTTTCATGCTCTTTTCCTTTGATGAATGGAGGACTTGAGTTACTTGATCATCTACAAGTCCCATGAGTGAGTTGTTCCAACAATCTCACTAAGTTCAAATGGTTTTTCCTTGTGGGAGGAAAAGTGGTCCTCAAGAGTTTCCTTAGATGTTATCACTCTCAAATGGATGATCCTCAAGTGAGATATCCATACAACCATGGCTCCTTGATCTTTTCTTTGGGGGCTTGGTGGGTCATCCACCATCATTCTCAAGTATGAGTGATTTCTTTTTCAATTTGTGAGAAAGAATGATACCCATAAGTTGCCCATTTTTGTCCCATGCTTTGGGACATTTTGGATTTTGATCTTCAAGTGGGCTATGTGTACCATTCTTATCCATTTTCATGATGGTTGGGTGACTCATCAAGCCATGCCCTTGTGTGCTCAAATGGTCTCTCTTTTTGGTAAAGAAATTGGTGCACATAAGTTGCCCAAACTTGCCCTTACATGGGCATTTCCAACTTTGATTCTTCATGTGGGCTATGTGCATCGACTTTCTACCATTAGCTTCTTTGATTCATATGTTTGTGGGTAGACCGCCATGTTGTATTCTCATGGTCAAAACTTTCATCAAGATGGTGCACATAGGGTTGCCCATGGTTAACCCATGAATGGGTCCTCATATTCTTCAAGTGGGCTATGTGCTCCCTCCAACCCATTGAGATGAGGCATTTGGGTTGCTCTTGGGGGCCCACTTCCCTCCTATTCTCCACTTGTCCATGTACATGTGTAAAAAGGTGGAAACACCTTAAATGAGAATCATGGCCTTGGCATAAAAGTGGACCAATCATTGACCACATATAGACTTTGAAAAGGGATTTCTCATGTGAAGTAGGATTCTTATCCCTTGTTGATCTCGTGACACTTGAGTGCATTTGTTGTCCAAAATGTGTCCTTGGATGATGGACTTTTCTTACCTAAGGCATGCCATGTAACCTTCTTTAAGGTGGGCCTTACTTTTTCCAATGGGCCCAACACATATCCTAGGTGACACATGGAGTTGGACTTTAGATCTTGCATTTGGATGTGAGTCCAATCCCATGGGTTTCCTGGATGATAATTTGGATTTTAACGGGTAAAGGGATAGGGACTTACCTTGCCAAGCTTGTAGGATTCAATGGCGGATGGTACCAGAGGTCGCCGAGTGATTGATGAGGATGATCCTGCCTTCATCATCCGCCGAGGGGACCACATGTGTTCCTTAGCTATGGAGCATCAACCTCTTCCTGCTATCAAGGGTTGAGGTACCAGGGATCACTGGGACAATTGGGTGAAGGATCCACAGCCCTTGCTTAAACGAGTACTGGATGGTACTCCTTTTGCTGGCCTTCTCACCTTACGTTTTCATAACAACGATGCTAACCGCATGATGCTCGCGGCCCTTTGCGAGAGGTGGTGGGACGAGACCCACACCTTCCAGCTCCCTTGTGGTGAATGGGGAATAACTCCCCTGGACATTTATATCAAGTAGGCTTTCCATTTCATGGAACAGTTGTTCCTCAAGTCAGCTCTCTGGCTCCCCTCACTTCCACTGACTGGCTACGGCTTGTCGGTGATGTCCCACCCGAGGGTGAATTCCAAGGCCATCAAGTAAAGATGCGATGGTTCTACAACACTTTTGCCTTCGTCATCCCCACCACCGAGCGAGAGGCCCTCCACAAAGCCCGGGCCATGATCACTTATGCCTTCGGGTCCTTCCTTTTTTGCCATGCGAATGAGAGGGTTGATTCTAAGTTTCTTCGTTTAGTTGAGGATCTTCATCATCCCTATAACTAGAACGGGGCTATCTTGACCCGTATCTTCCAAGGTCTAGACAAGACCTGTCGGCATAGCCGATTCTTCACAGGTTTTTGGCCTGTCGTTGAGGTATCTCTTCTTTCACCTTTCCTGTAGGCTTTCGCCTTCTTTCACTCTCTGATCATTAGGTGTGCTTTTGCCCAGACCTGCTTTTATGACCATTTTCCCCTATCTCGCGCCGAGGATGCGGGATGATATTGAGCCCTATCTGTATCGCCACATGTACTGGCACCAGCAAAACCGTCAGCGAAACTCCCGAGTTTGTGGGGACAATTGGCGTGCTGACATAGACTGGCTGACCATCGAAGATGTAAGTGTCTTGCTTTCCTTATCCCTTATGCTGCTCTATAACTGATTGTGGTGACCTCATTTGCTGCAGCTCGCTCGGATGCCGTATGCCAGCTTCCCTCTCTATTACACCCCCCAGCGTGTGGAGGCATATGATGCTTCATGTCTCCGTATCATGCTTTCCGACGTTGAATCTTTTCAGTGGTATCTGGGTGAGAGGTTACTTCGGCAAGTCACTCGGGTGGCTCGGGTCCCTTGTTCTGTACCTCCTCCAGCTGCTTGGATCCCTGCTGATGAGAGAGCTGAGGCTCTCGTGGGCCAGCCCGGATTTCGCTTCACGATCCCGGATCGTGACTATGATGAGTGGTATTTGCTGTACGGCCAGGGGCCTCTGCTTCCTTCGCTTTATGTTCCAGGGGGTCGTCGCAGGTACGCTGGAGGATCGGTGACTGCTCCTTTGATGGATCTTTATCGTCGGGAGCGGGACGAGAGGAGGGATGATGATGACTATGTTGGCGACTTGTAGCTTGCTTGGGTATTCTGCTTTGTATGGCCTTGTACTTTTGCTTTTGTCTTCTTTTGTATCAAGCTCTTTTGAATGAATATACAATCTTTGACTTGTCTCAAATTCTTTGATGATGTCTGGATGTTTTGACCTTTGACTTGTTCCTTAATGATTTGTGGAAGATGAGACTTCTTAACTGCATGGATGATGACTTGAACAGTTCAGATTGCTTGATTAGGCCTTGTGGGCTCACTTGATGATTAGATCTTGGATTCTGGCCCTTCTTTTGATGATCGAACCTTTGATCTTGCTGCTCCATGACTTGTGTAAGCTTTCCAATGGTATGGATCCTGATGATTTAGCCCTTGAATGGATTAGATTGATAGATTCGGCCCTATGGGCCCACTTGAGACCTTGGCTTTACTTTGGGGCACCTCTTTTGATGATTTGTGGGGCTAAGAAGGCTTCTCATGGTGCAGATGATGGCTTGAACGTCTCAGATCACTTGACTTGGCTTTGTGGGCCCACTTGATGATTAGATCTTGGATTCTGGCCCTTCTTTTGATGATCAGCCCTTTGATCTTGTTGTTTGATGGCTCATGCAGGTTCTTCAATGGTTTAGATCATGATGATCTAATCTTTGAATGACTTAGATTGCTTGTGGCCCCCACTTGACCACCTTTCCTTCTCTTTGACTTGATCAACCATGTTCTGGCTGCATTGCTTCGTGATTGGACCGGTGGGGCACCTTTTATATGATGTTGATCAGCCTCAATCGAAATCTGGAGTGGACCGGAGCCTTGGGCGGCCCACGGAGTGCCATCTGCTGACGTGGACTGTCAGCCTCACCTACCAAGAACCCTAGAGCCAATCCCGCGGAGAGAGAAGGAGCGCGTCCATATGGGCGGCCCAGAGCAGGCCGCCCAAGGCTCGCCTCTTGAGCGGCCTGGGCTGGCTCGGGTTCGGACATTCTCTGCTGTCCATTGTCTTTGTCCCCTCATTCCCTGCACGTCCGGGTTCGATTGCAGCCATGAATATTCCTTTTGTCCCTTCTTTCCTTCTCTTTTTATCTTTTTCTTTATTGATCCTCTCTTGGGCAGCCATTGATGATGGCTTGGGGGCCATTGTGGGAGAGGTCAGTGGGCCCCGCACTCCAGCAATTGGTGGGGGCTTTAAGGATGGTGAGGTACCTTTGATTAATGGTGGAGATGGAGCATTAAGTGGGGGTATTGATGAGGGGTTAGGGATGGTGGTTGGTGGAGCTTTGAATAGCTCCATTAATGGTGGGATGGCTGGAATTTTAGAATTGAATGGGCCCCTCATTATGGGAGAAATGGATGGTATGGATGGGATGGGGAGATGGGACATAGGTGAGGCTATGCATCCCTTGAGTGTGGGCCACATGGATGATGTGATGGATGGTAGTGATGGGGGTATGATGGACATAGGTGGGCTGATCTCATACTTGGATGGGATGGATGGTTCAGATGATACCTTTGACGGTTTGGATGCTCTTGATGAGGGCCGAGATGTGTGGCATACTTGTTTGGGTGGACTTGATGTGATCATTGACGATGTCCCCCTGATGATGGACGGTGTGGATGCCTCGATGATCCCTTTGATCGGCCCTGATGATGATTGGATTCATGATTTCCCGTTGGAGAGGGCCGCAGGTCCAAATCTAACCGTTGATTCTTCGATCGGGGTTGCCGGGACCCTTTTTGATGGTTCAGATGCATTCTTTGATGGTCAGATTAGCCAGGATACCATGATGTGTGGTGTGATCTTTGCTGGCCGCCTTTTTGATGGAGAGCATCGCCCTTCTTTTGATCGTCAGTCTTTTGCACACTCTATTCATGAGGTGGGTGAGTCTTCCCATGCGGCTGAGATTATGACAGTTACAGACAGTGATGCGACTATGTTAGACATAGCCGTTTCAGAGGGCAGGTCAGGGGCTGTCGAGTCTGCAGAGGTTCCAGCTTTTCCTTCTCCTTCGCCCGTCGACCTTCGATCCTCGATGAGTCATCATTGATTTCTGGGCCTTTTGTTCTGGAGGGGGTGCCAGTGAGGACTTGTCAGCTGCTTCCTTGTCCTTCTTGCTCGCCACGGCTGCTTGCTTGGCTTGATAGCTTGTCAGCTTATGAGATTCGGGATTTAGAGTCCTATGGCTTCGGCAATTTGATTCATATGGCTAGAGTTGATATTGATTGGAGGATGCTTGGAGCTGCCTTGATTGACTGGGTCCCTTTGTTGAACTTGTTCGCGTTCAACGATATGGAGATGGGACCCTCTTTGAAGGAGCTTGCCCGCTTGACAGGCCTTCCTTGGGATTACACTCAGTATTTCTCGCTGAAGACGTCGCCGAAGACTGCTACACCGCAGAACTGGTTCGGGATCCCCTATCTTGTTCGGCCTTGCGGCCGCTGGCCAGGATGCTGTAGTGTTCTCCTTGGATCTACTGTATGACCTTTTTTTGGGTCTTCGGAGTGTGGCCGATTCTACCTTTGCTCGAAACGCACTGATGTTCTTCTTGATAGCTGAGGTGCTGTTCTCGGGATGGCGCAGGTCCCAGACTCCTCTGCTTTTTGAGGTGATGAGTCGAGCTATCCGACGGCAGGGGATCATTTCTCTCATCTTGGCCGAGCTGTTTAATGGGCTGACTGACTGCGCCCTGGGCCGCACTCGTGTCCTTCGCGGCTGCTGTGCCTTTCTTCAGGTATTTTTTCCACCTTTTTTTCTTCTTGCTTTGTTATGAATTGCTTAGCTCTAGCTGAACCTCTTTTCCTTTTTGTGATCAAGTCTGGCTATGGGAGCGTCTTTCTTTGACCGTTCCTGTACCCCTTCCTGGCATTCCTAGCTCTGACATCATGCGTTATATCATGGAGTTCCTTCCTCATACAGCCAGGATGAGCGAGCCCTTGTATCGCAGGATGTTCGCTGATCTTCGTGACTGGAATGTTCGTTGGGAGTCATCTTGGCTTTCACTTCCTCCAGTGCTTTGTAATGCACACCGCCTTCCTCTGATGTTGGTAGGCTTTCGATCCTACTTTTCTTATCATCCCATTCGGTTCCTGCGGCAGTTTGGTTATGAGCAGGATGTTCCTCTTTTCGCTTTCACGGGTATCGGGCGTCGAGCACTCCCCTCTAGATCCTCTGACTTCAGGACCCGGATTGATTGTTCTTGGGCGAGTTATTTGACTGCTGATTTGTTGGGTTTTGAGCTGCGGACTTTTCCGATGGCGACTGCCCCATATCAGTACTGGGTTGCTGAGCAGTCTTTGTACCGACGTATCCCTTGCTGGCATTAGACTGCTGATGAGGATGAGCATGATATCCTTAGAGATGCAGGCTCCTCATTTGGTTCATATGAACCTTTTGAGGAGCGCCCATTCATTGATCCTTGCTTCCTTTTGGCCACTCATGGCCATCTGCTGTCTGAGATCTCTGCACTTCGGTATCATTATGAGATGATGTCGAGGAGATTGGCTGTTGATCAGAGATTGTCTGATGAGGAGACAGCGATCCGTACCCTTGAGCGTGATGAGGTGCATTACCTGCGTATGGAGGTGAGCAGGTTGAGAGAGAGGCTATCTTTTTATGAGTCAGAGGACTTACCTGATGTGGCCGAGGAGGAGGGTAGAGATTGATTGTGTTGGCCACCTACACATTCCTTTTTTGCATATATGATTGATGATGATGAAATTTTTTGTATTTTTTGAAAAAGATAATATATGTAAAAGAAATATGATGCATTTAATTGAAAAGAGAAAACTGTTTGAAAATCTACTGTGCCATGAGTTGTCTTGTGAGTGTGTCTGGATTTTGTGTCAGGATATAGGAATCAGAACTGGGGCTCGGCCAATGCTTTTGATCGATGTCTCGAGATTAACTTGCTTGATCCTTTGGTTCCCTAGAGGTGTAGGCAATGGAAACTGTTACTTCTTGAGATTGTCAGAATTTACAGAGTTCTTTGTTCCTGACTGTACTTCCTCTTGTTCTTGCATTTTCACTGCTTGAACCGATCTGGATCGTCTGACTTCTTGGTACCTGCACTTTTAATTTTTTTTTCTTTTTGAGCCTTTTTTGCCTGCAGCGCTCTTTCGAGTTTTCATTACAGCTGGCCTTTTCCCGTCATTTTTGCCCGTGGCACCCTTTTGGGTTTTCACCACGTCCCCGGTGTTTGATCTTGCCTGTCCCTTAGCAGCTATGCTGTTTTTACCCTCAGTGCCCTTTCGGGTTTTCACCAAGTCCGCTGTATGCCCACTGTTTTTACTCGGAGCGCCCTTTCGGGTTTTCACTCCGCCCTCTTTGTTTAGGCACACATTTTCTTTTTATCTTTTTTTTTGTTTTTTTTTTCTGGATCTCTGGATAACTGCGGCGGCTAGAGGTCGGGAATCCGTCGTTGCCGGCCGATGGCAGTCTTTCAGTCCTTATCTTAAGTTACGATGATAAAGCTGTCGGTCTTTGCTAAAGACCCCTCTGAGATGAATGGATGGATGACTGTGTTTCTTCTTGGGCTGATTTTTTTCTTGGGTGCCTTACTTTGGCTTCCCTTTTTCTTTCTCTTTTCTTCTTTTTTTTTTCTTTTTCTTTTGTATTCTTCTTCTCTTTTTTTTTTTTTGTCTTTTCCTTTTGAATCCCCCTTTTTTTTGTATTTTCTCTTTTTGAATCCCCTTATTTGAAACACTTGTTGGTAGACGGAAATGATTTCTCAGAGGTCTCAGCTTTGACCTCTTGACTTCAGCTCTATTAAAGTAACTCTTGATAAGGTCAGAATAACTTACCCGTGAAAGGTCTTCACGTTGTCAGCGTTGGTTGGCTCAGGAAGATCCACTCCTCTCATGCTGGTGAGCCTGAGGGCGCCTCCGGGAAGTACTTCTTTGATGATCAGCGGCCCGTCCCACGAGGGTTTGAACTTTCCTCTGGGATCCGGAAGGTGCGACGGTAGAATCTTCTTCATGACCATGTCGCCTACCTTGAAACTTCTTTTTCGGACTCTCTTGTTGTAAGCCCAAGCGATCCTTTTCTGATAGCACTGTGAATGACTTAGTGCACGCATGCGCTTTTCATCTGCTAGCTATAACTGATTGAATCTGGCCCGTTGCCATTCTCCTTCTTCAACTCCGCTTTCTAGTAACACCCGTAGCGATGGTATTTCCACCTCGACTGGTAGGACTGCTTCCATTCCGTAGGTAAGCTCGAAAGGAGTAACGCCCGTAGCAGACCGTACAGACGTTCGATAGGCCCAGAGTGCATATGGGAGCATATCTGACCAATCTCGATAGGTCACGACCATCTTCTTGAGTATCCTGACGATTGTCTTGTTTGCGGCTTCTACCCCACCATTCATCTGGAGACGGTAGGGGCTTGATCGATGACGTTGGATCTTGAATTTGCTGAGGAAGTTATCCATCTTCTTGTTGACGAACGGGGTCCCATTATCTGTGATGATAACATTAGGGATTCTATGCCGGCATATGATGTTGTTCTTCATGAATTTGATCACCTGAGATGCTGCAATCGTGGTGTAGGAGGCTGCCTCTACCCATTTGGTGAAGTAGTCGACTGCCACAAGTATGTACTCATGACCGTTTGACGCTTTGGGACTGATCTTGCCGATAATGTCTAGTCCCCACATGGAGAAGGGCCAGGGGGTGGTCAGGTTGTATAACTCTGATGATGGGGCATGGATTTGATTCGCATACTCCTGACACTTGAAGCATTTTCTGACGTGCTGGCAACATTCTGTCTCCATGGTGAGCCAATAGTAGCCAAGTCGTAGAATCTTCTTTGCCATCATGTGCCCATTCATGTGTGGGCCACAGATTCCTTCGTGTATTTCTCCTATGATCTTTGCAGCTTCTGTTTCAACGACGCATCGAAGGAGGATGTGATTATAAGATCACTTGTAAAGAACTTCGCCACTGATGGTGAACTGGCTGGCCAAACGCTGGATGGTTCGGCGATCTGTTGCTGTTGCTGACTCTGGATACTCCTGGGTTTCGAGATATTGCTTGATGTCGGCATACCAGGGTATGTTAGGGGCAGCTTTGGCTTCTTCTATTTGCAGGCAAAAAGCAGGTTCTTTTTGAATTTCGACTGTGAGCTCCCATTCTGAAGCTCCTTTTGGTATCTCGAGCATTGATGCAAGTGTGGCGAGAGCATCGGCAAACTGGTTTTTGGCTCTGGGCATGTATGAGAAGGTGATTTCCTTGAATTCTTCGATCAGATTGTCAAGATACACATGATATGGTATCAGCTTCTCGTCCTTGGTTTTCCATTCGCCATTGGTCTGATTGATGATAAGCAGTGAGTCTCCAAACACTCGTAGCTTCTTGACGCTCAAGATTATGGCTTCCCTTAAGCCAGCGATGCATGCTTCATACTCTGCCATGTTGTTGGTGCACTCGAATGCTATGCGCCTCGAGATAGGAATAGGGACATCATCTGGAGAGTAGAGGATTGCTCCAATACCACTCCCTTTAGAATTTGCTGCGCCGTCGAAGAATAACGTCCACTCACCTTTCTTCTTTTCTTCTTCTTCAATAAGCAAGAGATCTTCATCAGGGAAGAATGTCTTGAGCGGTTGATAATCCAGGAGGGAGTGGGCGGCAAGATGGTCGGCGAGGGCCTGCCCCTTGATTGCCTTCTGAGTGACATAGGTGATGTCGAACTCAGACAGGAGTAGCTGCCATTTAGCTATCCTTCCAGTGAGTGTCGGTTTCTCAAACAGGTACTTGAGCGGATCCATGTGAGCGAGGAGGAGAATAGGGAATGCAATCATGTATTGACGGAGTCGCTGAGTTGCCTAGACTAGGGCGAGGCAAGTCTTCTCGATCGGGGAGTACCTGGTCTCGTAGTCGGTGAACTTTCGGCTCAAATAATATATTGCTTGTTCCTTCTTCCTGGTCTCGTCGTGCTAGCCGAGGACACAGCCGATGGCTTCTGCTGCTACCGAGATGTATAACAACAGTGGACGTCCAGGAGTGGGCGGCACTAGGACTGGAGGGTTCATGAGATATTTCTTGATGCGATCGAAGGCGACTTGGCAATCATCATTCCATTCTTTTGGAACGTTATTTCGAAGGATCTTGAAAATGGGCTCGCAAATAGGTGTGAGCTGTGCGATGAAGCGACTGATGTATTGAATTCTGCTGAGGAAGCCACGAATTTCTTTTTCTGTTCTAGGAGGGGGCATCTCGATGATTGCTCTGGTTTTGGTCTCGTCGACCCTGATGCCATCCTCGCTCACCATAAAGCCGAGGAGCTTTCCTCCCATTGCACCGAAGACGCATTTCTGAGGGTTGAGGCGGAGCTTGTACTTTTCTAATCTGTTGAATAGCTTCTTCAGATCTTCAAAGTGTCCTTCAATTGTGCGAGATTTGATGATCATGTCGTCCACATATACTTCAAGCTCTTTGTTCATCATGTCATGGAATAATGCTGTCATTGCTCGCTGATACGTTGCTCCTGCGTTCTTCAGACCGAACGGCATTACCCTATAACAGAAGGTTCCCCAGGGAGTGATAAATGATGTCTTCTCGCGATCTTCGATGGCCATCTTAATCTGATTGTAACCTGAGAACCCGTCCATGAATGAGAAGATCTTGTATCCAGCAGTGTTGTCGACCAGAGTGTTGATATGTGGCAAAGGGAAGTCATCTTTTGGACTGGCTTTGTTGAGATCTCGGAAGTCAATGCACATTCGAACCTTGCCGTCCTTCTTTGGTACTGGTACGATGTTCGCGAGCCATTCAGGGTAGTTGGAGACTACCAAGAATCCCTGCGTTGTACTGCTTGATGACTTCATCTCGGACTTTTAGAGCCCATTCTGGCTTCATTCTTCGAAGTTTCTGCTTTACTGGCTTCATATCTGCCTTGGTTGGCAGATGGTGTACAACGAGCTCTTCATCGAGCCCCGGCATGTCTTCATATGAGAACGCGAAGTTGAACAATCTTGGAGCTAGGAACTCTATCATTTTCTGTTTCATCTCAGGTGGCAACGATTTTCCAATGCGTACTTCCCTAGGGATCTCAGGTGTCCCCAAGTTTACTATCTCGAAATCATTGGCTACAACATTGGCTTTAGATTCGAACTTTTTGAGGAGATCCTCAAGTTCAGGAGCTGGATCATCATCTTCCTCGTCCCGAGCTTCGTCCAGACCCATGAGCTCGAAGTCTAATTCGATGTCAAAATCATATGATTCGACTTCAAACTCATGTGACTCTTTAGACGAACTTAGCACACTACTGAATGTAGGAAAAGAAATGTTTTTTGGTTTTTGAGATTTTTCTGAAATGGAAATGCTAGATGTTTTGGCTTTTGAAAGTTTTCTATTTTTTTGGATTTTCGAAATTCATGGGACTTTGAACAAGTGGGCATTGTAGACCATGATTGAACCCAACTTGTTCCAAAGTTCCGGTCGCTGCTTAAACAGTCGTTTTTTTTTTAAAACCAGTGCCCTCAGATGGCTCTTTGGCTGATTCAAAAGTTAGGGGAACGGATGACCATTCAGGACCCCATACTTCCTCCCCTGAAGAGGTGGGGGGTGATGATTCGGGCAAAGAATCACAGCCTGGCCCAATGACCATGATTTCTTGCTGGTCGGGTTCGAGATCTGAGTCGTACTCAGTCCCTCCCGGATCACTTACTTCGCATTGCAGTTCGTCTGGTTCCACGGCTAGCCACAAGTTTGGAATCTGGACATCAGACCAATCTAGGGCTGGCATTTCCCTTTCTTGGTCCAATGGATGGGCTTCTTCTGCCCCTGGCTGATGATTGATGATGTTGACTTTGTAGAGATGGGCAAGTCGTGCCCCTTGCTGATTGATGTTGAGATAGGCAAGCTGCGCCCCTGACTGGTTGGAATTGAAGTGGGTAGGTTGTGCCCCTGGTCGATTGATGCTGAAGTGGGTAGGTTGTGCCCTTGGTTGGGAGCAGGTGTCAGAGTAACCTGATCCTGAAGCTGCTGTATTTGACTTCCTTCTTCATCTCCTTCTTCTTCTGGAGGCTTGGAGGTTCGAGAATTTAATCCCATCGAATGGGGAGCCATGTGGCCCAAGTTAGGCTCATTGGGAGGCCTTTGTGTAGTGCAGTCGGTTGATTCCCTCCTGGATCTTTGCAAGGTTCTCCTGGCTTGACGAATTGGATGGGTGAGCACCGAAATTTCTTCCTTCTTTTATCCATGAAGATTGACCTGTATCCAAGTCCCCATTTGCGTTGGTTATATATCAGCGGTACCTTTCTTGACTTGAAGTGATTCTTCATTCGGTATTTGAGTCTCAGACGCTCTGCCGGTGAAAAGACACGGTCCACCCTTATCGATTTTGGATTGGCGATAGAGTTCATAGTCTCGAATTCGAAACTGTGAAACGGGATGTCTTCTTCAGAGTGCTGGATATCGATGACCGGGATGTCTGCTTCAGTGGCAGCAGCATTGGAAGGAATGATGAACTCCTTCTCTGCATGGATAGAGATCACTTGATTTCCACAGATGTATTTCACTCGTTGATGTAGGGTTGATGGCACAGCTCCAACCTTGTGCAGCCAAGGTCGTCCGAGCAACATGTTGAAAGAGGCTGATATATCAAGAATTTAGAATGTGATGGTAGAGATTTTCGGACTTATCTGTACCTCTATGTCGACCTCCCCTTTCGCTGATCGGCGGGTGTTGTCGAATGCTCTGACGCATATGATGCTGGGTCGAAATGAAGAAGGGCTGATTCCCAGACGTTCTGCGGTCTTGAGTGGGCAGACGTCTAAGCTTGAGCCATTATCGATAAGGACCAGTGGGACGCAGAGGTCTTTATATCGTAAGGCTATGTTGAGGGATCGCCCATGATCTCGTCCTTCTGGTGGCAACTCATTATCTGTGAAGGTGATGGCGCGCGGAGCCAGGAGTTGTCCAATCATCAAAGCTATCATTTCTGGTGCCATATCAGAGGGGACGTGAGCATCGTTCAAGGTCTTGGCAAACATTTCTCGGTGTATGCGAGATGTACAGAGTAACTCCCATAGTGAGATTTGTGCAAGGATTGACTTGAGCTGAGTCGCCACATCGTATGCGGCTTCATTTTTGTTACCGAGGCCTGAAAGAGCGCCTTTGGGATCTCCTCTGTTCTGATTATCTCTTCGGATGCAATGCCCATTGGGATTCATGTTCCCTACTTCCGCGCATTCTGGATAGTGCCATGGGACCTCTTTATAACTTTCCTCTCCTTTGCCTTCTAGAATCACCGGTTCTTGCGACGGTGCTGGTGTGGGTACCAGATCTTCCTCGTATGGAGCTTTTGCCTTAAGGACTACATTGTTGCCTGTGCTAAAGGGGTAATATCGAGGCTTGTCTTCATAGACCACATAAGGTCGCGGTCCTGGCTTGACCGTTCCTGGAGCAGGAGGCTCCCATGGGATGAATACTGGTCCTCTTGATATGGCAGGAGGTTTCTCTGTTCGTCCCAGCTACCGTAGTGTGATTGACACGCCTCTAGGATTTACCCCTTGCAATATGACCGGCTCAACTGGAGGAGCTCCTTCCAAGACAATGGGCTCTTGCTGCTGATGTGTATAATCCTTCCCTCGTGGATTTGATTGCTCTTGAATTGGGGTTGCCCCTTGCAAGACGACAGGTTCGTATGTGGGCTCGATGTATGATTGTGCTCCTTCTAGGACGACTGGTTCCCAACATGAGGGGCCGTAAGATGCCCCTTGAACAACTAGCACGTCATATGGAAGTGCTCCTTCGAGTACTACTGGCTCGAGGACTGAAGGAAGAAAGGGACTTGCCCCTTGTAAGATTGGAGGAGGATTTATCGGCCCATAAGTGTAAGCATGAATGGACTGGATAGGGGAGAAGAAGCGATCGAGATGGTCCCCTTCTTCTATACTATTGACTGCAAGGCCACGAGACGAACTGGGGTCCGTTGGGTGCTGAGGCAGAGGATTATGAAGGATGTTGGTGGAAGCTGCTGGAGAAGTACCAGGGACCGAGATGACGATCTTGCGGTCATCAATCAGGTCTTGTATGGCATTCTTCAAGGTATAGCATCGATTAGTGGTGTGGCCACGCCCTTGATGATAGGCACAATACTCATTTTCTCGGTAGTTCGGTGGCAGAGGATGAGGCGGAGGCCGAGGTGCCATTAGAGTAAGTAACTGCTTCTGCACCAGTGTAGCCATGACTTGACTGAGTGGCTGAGAGAGGGGAGTAAATTTCCTGAACTCCCTGTAGTTTTGCCTATTTTGATATGACTATTGACCGTTTCCTCTGAACTGCTGCTGTTGTCGAGGTGGTTGAGGCTGAGGATTCGGTTGTGGCTGATACCGCTAAGGCTGATGCTGAACTGGATTCTGCTGATACTGTTGACGTCCCTGTGGGGGAGCATGTTGATTTCCTTGAGCAGTGGTGTTGATGTTGTTTACCTCTGTTGGGCGGGGAGGAGAACCACCGCGGTTTCCATTCCCATGCCCGATAGGTCTTCCTTCCACTCTGTTCCTTTTGATTGGAGTGGCTTGATGAGGCCATGGGGAGATTGTCCCGGCACGGATTCCTGCTTCGACTTGCTCTCCAGCACGGATCAATTGTGAGAAGTTCGCATATGGATGCGAGATGAGATACCCGGATATGCCTGGATACGTTGAATGAACAATCATGGAGATTTGTTCTTCGTCGTCGATAGGCGTTCGCATTCGAGCTGCTATAGCTCGCCAACGTCCCACATAAGCTGATAGTGTCTCATCACTCTTTTGCCTGAGAGCTGCGAGGTCGGCTCTTCTGGGTGCCATGTTGAGATTTGTTGAACCTCCAATTTATACATAGCATTGCCCACTACATGACATGGTATGCATGGTTTTCATTATTAAAAGGCCCATCTAATACATGTTTTGTGATTGTAGGGATGAGAGCGGACTTCACTCAATTAGAGACCAAAAAGGGGCCATTTGGAGCCTTTGATGAAGGCCCAAGGTGGACCAAAGAAAGAAGAAAGCAAAGAGAGAGGAAGGAGAGAAGAAAAGAAAGAAGAAAAACAAGCAAAACTGGGTCCGACCGGTCATGACCGGTCGGATGCACTCGCTGGAGCAAGGCCAGCTTTGTCCGACTGGTCATGACCGGTCGGCCATGCAAGTTTCAGATTCTAGATTCTAAAACAGCAAGGTATTCCCGTACCTAATTTTTTGGACCAGTTTTTTGGGCCCATTTTGATGATATTTGAAAATTCAACACATCCATGTCTAAGAGGAGCTCGACGCCGAACTAACCCAAGTGGTTTCGTGTCGATCGGAGCTACGGATTGACCGTGGTGGCCAAAACAATACGAACTGTCCAGAAAGTTCTAGATTTCGCTGTTCCACTCTGGGCCAGTCCAGGTGACCCATAATTGATGATATGAAGAATCTACTTTGACCATCTTTTAGAACACATCCATATATGAATAACCACAAAAGTTTCAGATCAAAAGAATGTGTGGTTTGATCATACCGGTTGAAGAAAGATGGACCATCCAGAAAGATCCAACTGCGCAGAGTTTATAAAAGCCCGAAGTGTTCTAATTTTCGGACCATATTCTGGGATTGTTTTGGACAATCTAATCCTTCTATCATGTAGAGGAGGAAGTTTTCTACCAATGTTCAAAATTTGAGATCAATCCGACCTCTGTACACTCCAGGGCGTTGAAAGCAAGATGACTGGTTCTGAAGGTACCCAAAGTGCGCGATTTTGAGAGGCGGTCGGTGATGTGATCGGTGGGCCCATTCAAAGAATAATCTTGGAAATCTAAATCATCTATTTGGAAGATCACATTACAAGGAAGCTACAAACCAAATTTGAAGGCAATCCGACCATTGGTTAAGCCGTACCAAGCGAAACAAATTCTGCTATGTTGCTGTACTATTGCTGCACTATAAAAGGAGGTGCTCTCTTCTATTCCAAATGAACCAAGGACGTGAGAAGCAAGGAGTTCAAGTCCCAGGAGGCTACCTAGCCTCCTCCAGCTAGTTTTTCTTCCTTTTCTTAGTTCTAGTTCTAGTTTTAATATGCTTTTCCTTAGCTAACCTCTTAGCTAGAGCTAGAGGTGAAATTTGTAGTTGATTTCAATGCTTTAATTCTTTTATTTCAAGTACCCTTTTCTTAATTTTGGATTTTGAACTTCTAGTTTGAATAAAGTTTGGATTTTTAGATGAATTGTGAGAGTTTGTGTGCTCCGGACATGAGTTCCTTGCAATCCTCTGAGATTACCATGATTGGGTTGTTTGAATTCGAATTGTAGTAACCCTTGAGCATGCCATAGTCCATAGGCATGGCTGTTACTCCGAAGGCTACAAGTTCAAGTTCTATGTGCTTCATTAGAATTAGAAATCTGATTTCCAGATATAAGTGGGATTGTTGTGCTTAAATGTTATATCTTCCAATTAGATGAGAGATAGGACTTTGATTCTAATTGTGTTGTACTTGGATGAATGGATTGGCATTAGACTACTACAAGTGGATCCTTGATGCTCTAGTTCTTCTTAATTTCAGATTTTCCTATTTCATGTGAAAAACTACTTTCTTAAACTTCTTAGATTCTAGTTATTAGAGTACTTGGAATTGTTTACCTCTTTCCCTGTGGATCGACCTCGGTCTTACCGAGATTTATTACTACATCGCAGCCTTACACTTGAGGCGAGCGAACAAGTTTTTGGCGCCGTTGCCGGGGAAAAGGTTAAACGGTTCTAATTGTTCTAGTAACTATAGAGTAATCTTAGTTAGGTAGGATTTTCAGTTTTTATAGAAGTAGATTTTCTGATTTTTTTTTTTTTTAGATTACTAACAAATTTTTTTGATTTTGTAGGACATTGTTGCTGACATAGATCTCACTCTAATGGGTAACATCTCCCCATATCCCTTCTTTTTGTTCTTTTTTTTTATATTAGGGTAGTTTTCAATTTCTTAAAATTTCATCATGTATGATTGGACGAATGGTGCATATAAGCATCTTTTGGAAGATGAGATGTCAGACCATGAAATTGAAAGTCTTTATGATTGGAACCATTATAAGCATAAGTATTTTTCTAAGATTCAATCAACCTCCACTATCGCCCCACGTAAGACGATGCGTGATTATATTAATGAAAACAATACACATATTGAGACACGACGTAAGACGATGGGGGAATACCGGAACGAAGCAAAATTGGATAATCATCCGGGAAAAACATTACGTGATTACCGGATTGAAAATAACATGAGTGTTCCACCGTTTATGGTAAGAGGTGTGCAAAAACAAAAGGAACAGGTGAATAGTAGCCAACCTGTTAAGACAATGCGTGATTACTTGTATGGATATGCCTATCAACCATCATATAACTTTTCATCCTACAATGCGTACGGTCTTAATTGGGAAAACCACCATTCTCCTTGTTCAAGGGAGGAACCAACCATGGTTATTAACAATCACCCTAAAACATCTTCCTCTTTTGATGATAAGTATACATAAATACTTGAGGAAATATGTAATGAGCATGTGGATAAACAATTAACTCAAGCTTCCTCACCATCTTATGAAGACGTTGAGCTCAAAATTGGAGGCATCGAATCAATCCCCTCTAATGAGGAGGATGGGGCTACCCAAGTCCCACCTCCTTTGGATTTAATGAATAGACTTTTAAAGGAGATTGATTTCGATGATCCCAATGTCATCATCAAGTATGGTGAGTCCACTATCTCTTTTGGATGCTTTGAACTTAATGATGAAGAGATTTCAATGACGGTTGACGAACCCGAGGAATCCATTAAATTTGAAAGCGGTAGTGGGGTTGCCTACAATGAGGGTTTGGTGAATGGTTATGAACCTATGGTTTCTTTTTCCCAAGGGCATAATGATTATGAGTCTCTAGAGGATATGCATGCTAAAGAGATGGCCGAAGTCGATCTTTTTGAGTCCTTCCACCAACAACACATGCCAAATTCTACTGTGGTAGACCTCCCTTTGATTGAAAATTCTATTCCTTTGGATGATGAGGTGGCACAATTTGAAATTTTCAAAGATCAAACAATGTTAGATAATGTGCTTACCACTGAATCTGAAGAATTCTCTTTGGAAGACCTCCTCTCTATAGAGGAGGAATTCCTTACCATTGAAACAGAATTTCTTCAATCATTAAGGGAGGATGAGGACCCTTCATCCGACTATCTCGATTTTCTAGAGGAATGCTTGGCCCACTCTTATGATCTTGATGATGAGATGATTAAGGAGTTGGATATTTTGTTAGACACGGTGTCGGTGCCTGAAGAACACCTTTCCACTGATTTACACTCTTTACCATTGTTTGTGGAAGCACCGTACAATTCTGAAATTGTGGAAGAGACAACTTTAACTAATGAAAACTCGATGAATGTCTCTCCACCGTCATGGGTCTTTCAGCCCATTGAAAATTCTGATTGGGATGACCCATTTTTAATCAATCATAACCCAAATCAGAATTTGAGGAGATATCTTTTTGCTGCTCTTATCTCCTCCTTTTATGCATGTGGTGCACAATACGATTGGACTTCAATGATAAGAAGCACACATGTTTACTGTCGAGCAGGACTTTGGATGGTCCTCATGAGAAATTTATTGAAATTCATGAAGATCCTGCTCAACTTTGATCATGTAGTTGATCGGACTAATCAAAGGTAGGTAGGTAGGTAGGTTAGGATTTATTTTTCTGCAATTAGGATTAAATAAGTCTCATCGAGGCAATGGAAGATGCTAGAATTGATCAACTGGCTATCTCAAGTACTATTGTTCTCACTTTCTCATATTTTACCATTGCTCTCATGTTCATGCTAATTGCATATCTTTTTACATTGAGGACAATGCAAGATTTGGTTGGGGGGTGAGATGAGATTCCTCATCTAGCATGTTGCAACATTTCGAGCCTCACATGTGCAAATTTTTTCGAATTTTCTAAAATTTCAAAACTCTTTTAGAAAACCTTATTTCCATGCATTCGAGATAATATGAGTATAAGAAGAGGAGATACGAAGTGTGTGATGTTGTAAGTCTTGAATTTCTCCCAACATAATGGTTTTATATGTTAGTTCCCCTATTGTTGTGATTGATAGAAAATTTGAACACCTTTACACCAAGTTCACATTACACGATTTTCATGAGTTGAAAGGTTTATGTGATTTGTGGATTAGCTAGACTTTGATATAAAGGTGTTGAGAAACCAAGCCGGGGTATTTTGTCCATCCTTGTCCATGGGAAAATAATGAAAGATATGGATTTTTAAAAATCCTATCTAATTTTAAAAGAAAAAGGAAAGAAAGGATGAAATCGGGAATGAAGGAAAAATGGTGGAAATTTTCGAAAAGGGCTACCTATTACCAACCGGGGGATGGTCGAACCGTAACCAAAGCCGAAAATGGGACGTAGTGTGAAAGCCGTCGGAAGGACGGTAAGGCAAATTCCTATCATAGGCTTGTTGTTGCTCTGTGCACCTTAAAATCCTTGGTTTACTTAATCTATGAAGAAGATGATCCCAGAAACTCATGAGATGAACTTTCACTATGCACACTAGGATGAATTTGTTCGAGTTCTTCTATTTATCAATCAATTAGTGGGAATTTCATGTAGACACTTATTATGTTTTGAGAGTCCAAGATTTCAACTTCTATCACCTAATTTCTCTAAATTTTATACTTGTATATCTTGGAATGGATAGAAACATGGTTTCTGAAAGAGAGTTGGGTTTGGAAGTTTGAACTTATTCACGCATGTTTTGCTCGGGACTAGCAAAAAGCTGGTTGGGGGGTGTGTTGAACCTCCAATTTATACATTGCATTGCCCACTACATGACATGGTATGCATGGTTTTCATGATTAAAAGGCCCATCTAATGCATGTTTTGTGATTGTAGGGATGAGAGCGGACTTCACTCAATTAGAGACCAAAAAGGGGCCATTTGGAGCCTTTGATGAAGGCCCAAGGTGGACCAAAGAAAGAAGAAAGCAAAGAGAGAGGAAGGAGAGAAGAAAAGAAAGAAGAAAAACAAGCAAAACTGGGTTCGACCGGTCAAGACCGGTCGGCCAAGAAGGCCTGACCGGTCATGACCGGTCGGATGCACTCCCTGGAGCAAGGCCAGCTTTGTCCAACCGGTCATGACCGGTCGGCCAGCCCTGTCCGACCAGTCGTGACCGGTCGGCCATGCAAGTTTCAGATTCCAGATTCTAAAACAGCAAGGTATTCCCGTACCTAGTTTTTCGGACCAGTTTTCTGGGCCCATTTTGATGATATTTGAAAATCCAACACATTCATATCGAAGAGGAGCTCGACGCCGAACTAACCCAAGTGGTTTTGTGTCGATCGGAGCTACGGATTGACCGTGGTGGCCAAAACAATATGAACTGTCCAGAAAGTTTCAGATTTCGCTGTTCCACTCTGGGCCGGTCCAGGTGATCCATCATTGATGATATGAAGAATCTACTTTGACCATCTTTTAGAACACATACATATATGAATAACCACAAAATTTTCAGATCAAAAGAATGTGTGGTTTGATCATACCGGTTGAAGAAAGATGGACCATCCAGAAAGATCCAACTGCGCAGAGTTTATAAAAGCCCGAAGTGTTCTAATTTTCAGACCATATTCTGGGATTGTTTTGGACAATCTAATCCGTCTATCATGTAGAGGAGGAAGTTTTTTACCAATGTTCAACATTTGAGATCAATCCGACCTCTGTACACTCCAGGGCGTTGAAAGCAAGATGACTGGTTCTGAAGGTACCCAAAGTGCGCGATTTTGAGAGGCGGTCGGTGATGTGATTGGTGGGCCCATTCAGAGAATAATCTTGGAAATCTAAATCATCTATTTGGAAGATCACATTACAGGGAAGCTACAAACCAAATTTGAAGGCAATCCGACCATTGGTTAAGCCGTACCAAGCGAAACAAATTCTGCTTTGTTGCTGTACTATTGCTGCACTATAAAAGGAGGTGCTCTCTTCTATTCCAAATGAACCAAGGACGTGGGAAGCAAGGAGTTCAAGTCCCAGGAGGCTACCTAGCCTCCTCCAGCTAGTTTTTCTTCCTTTTCTTAGTTCTAGTTCTAGTTTTAATATGCTTTTCCTTAGCTAACCTCTTAACTAGAGCTAGATGTGAAATTTGTAGTTGATTTCAATGCTTTAATTCTTTTATTTCAAGTACCCTTTTCTTAATTTTGGATTTTGAGCTTCTAGTTTGAATAAAGTTTGGATTTTTAGATGAATTGTGAGAGTTTGTGTGCTCTGGACATGAGTTCATTGCAATCCTCTGAGATTACCATGATTGGGTTGTTTGAATTCGAATTGTAGTAACCCTTGAGCATGCCATAGTCCATAGGCATGGCTGTTACTCCGAAGGCTACAAGTTCAAGTTCTATGTGCTTCATTAGAATTAGAAATCTGATTTCCAGATTTAAGTGGGATTGTTGTGCTTAAACGTTATATCTTCCAATTAGATGAGAGATAGGACTTTGATTCTAATTGTGTTGTACTTGGATGAATGGATTGGCATTGGACTACTACAAGTGGATCCTTGATGCTCTAGTTCTTCTTAATTTCAGATTTTCCTATTTCATGTGAAAAACTACTTTCTTAAACTTCTTAGATTCTAGTTATTAGAGTACTTGGAATTGTTTACCTCTTTCCCTGTGGATCGACCTCCGTCTTACGGAGATCTATTACTACATCGCAGCCTTATACTTGAGGCGAGCGAACAAGATTGTATGCGAATCTGTCGACGAAAGCCTGGGAAAGTTGTTCCCATGTCCTGATGCGGTGGCAGTCCAATGACGTGTACCAATCTAGGGCATCGCCTTTCAGAGATTTTTGGAACAAACGAATGAGGGCCCCTTCATTTCCTGAGATTGCACTCAGCTCTTCGCAGAAGGCCTTGAGATGTGCTGTGGGACAACCGCTGCCATCGTATCTTTTGAATTTTGGAACCTCAAAGTTTTGAGGTACTTGAGCATCTGGGAAAGGACACAAGTCTCTGAAATTGGTCGAAGGTATATCAATTCCTTGTTGTCGCTGAAGCTGATTTTGCAAGATCTGGAACTGCTCCCGCAACTCGTCCAGTCCTGAGTGATCTGTTCGAGCGACTGGTGCCTCTTGGAGTAAGGCACGTTCTTCTTCGGCATAGTGGTCGATGTCTTCGACCCTATGTGCTTGTTGAAAAGTAACCGCGGGTTGCTGAAATTGATTTGATGACTGAACTGGATTCCGTTGAACTTGTGCTTGAGAGGATTGTAATTGAATTGGAGACTATACTGAAGGTTGAACTGGAACTTGCTGGAAATTAACTGGATTTTGCTGAATTGAAGATTGCTGGAAATTAACTGGAATCCTATCGGTGGGGATGTGCTGGAATTGAAAAGTGCTCCTGTTTGCAGGAGGCTGAGATGCTGGGAAGTGACCCCCTTGTTGGGTATTCGCCACTGTCCGCTGATTGATGTGGGCTTGACACTGACCCCCGTTGTGGGCATTCGCCAGTGTTGTCCCTGCTGCTGGAAATTGAATTGAAATCCCATCGGCGGGGATGTGCTGAAATTGAAAAGGCGTCCCATCGGCGGGGACATGCTGAGATCTATTGAGACTGTTGTTTGCAAGATTGACTGGAAGCTGATTGGAAGTCCCTGCGACGGGAATGCTCTGAGATGGCTCTGTCGTCGCAGGAAGGTATTGAGGAAGATGCCCCGTAACAAAGGGCTGGGATGGATGCTGTCGGTAGTCTTGGGCAGACTCCGATGGTTGCGCTTGATTTGAACTGGAGGCCGGAAGGACCCGGCATGGCAGCTGGGATTGCTGAACTAGGCCAACATGATTGTTGGCTGCTGTGGTGGCTTGTGCTTGCATGAATTGCAAGAGCATTTCTTGCATTGCTCTCATTCCTTGTGCCAATTCTTGTATGATTGGCGTATTATCAATGGGCTGTTGCGCTGGAGGTTGCGCTTCGGTCATCTCAAGAGCAGGGAAGAGATGAGTTTCTTCTTCGTGGTCGGACATGGCTTGTGTTCGCTCGCCTCAAGTGTAAGGCTGCGATGTAGTAATAAATCTCGGTAAGACCGAGGTCGATCCACGGAGAAAGAAGTAAACAATTCCAACTACTCTAATAACTAGAATCTAAGAAGTTTAAGAAAGTAGTTTTTCACATAAAATAGGAAAATCTGAAATTAAGAAGAACTAGAGCATCAAGGATCCACTTGTAGTAGTCCAATGCCAATCCATTCATCCAAGTACAACACAATTGGAATCAAAGTCCTATCTCTCATCTAATTGGAAGATATAACATTTAAGCACAACAATCCCACTTAAATCTGGAAATCAGATTTCTAGTTCTAATGAAGCACATAGAACTTGAACTTGTAGCCTTCGGAGTAACAGCCATGCCTATGGACTATGGCATGCTCAAGGGTTACTACAATTCGAATTCAAACAACCCAATCATGGTAATCTTAGAGAATTGCAAGGAACTCATGTCCGGAGCACACAAACTCTCACAAAACTTCTAAAAAACCAAACTTTATTCAAACTAGAACTTCAAAATCCAAAATTAAGAAAATGGTACTTGAAATAAAAGAATTAAAGCATTGGAACCAACTACAAATTTCACCTCTAGCTCTAGCTAAGAGGTTAGCTAAGGAAAAGCATATTAAAACTAGAACTAGAACTAACAAAAGGAAGAAAAACTAGCTGGAGGAGGCTAGGTAGCCTCCTGGGACTTGAACTCCTTGCTTCCCACGTCCTTGGTTGATTTGGAATAGAAGAGAGCACCTCCTTTTATAGTGCAGCAATAGTACAGCAACATAGCAGAATTTGTTTCGCCTGGTACGGCTTAACCAATGGTCGGATTGCCTTCAAATTTGGTTTGTAGCTTCCTTGTAATGTGATCTTCCTCATAGATGATTTAGATTTCCAAGATTATCCTCTGAATGGGCCCACCAATCACATCACCGACCGCCTCTCAAAATCGCGCGCTTTGGGTACCTTCAGAACCAGTCATCTTGCTTTCAACGCCCTGGAGTGTACAGAGGTCGGATTGATCTCAAATTTTAAAAATTGGTAGAAAACTTCATCCTCTACATGATAGAAAGATTAGATTGTCCAAAACAATCCCAAAATGTGGTCCGAAAATTAGAACACTTAGGGCTTTTATAAACTCTGCGCAGTTGGATCTTTCTGGATGGTCCATCTTTCTTCAACCGGTACGATCAAACCACACATCCTTTTGATCTGAAACTTTTGTGGTTATTCATATATGGATGTGTTCTAAAAGATGGTCAAAGTAGATTCTTCATATCATCAATGATGAGTCCTCTGGACCGGCCCAGAGTTGAACAGCGAAATCTGGAACTTTCTGGACAGTTCGTATTGTTTTGGCCACCACGGTCAATCCGTAGCTCCGATCGACACGAAACCACTTGGGTTAGTTCGGCGTCGAGCTCCTCTTCGACATGGATGTGTTGGATTTCCAAATATCATCAAGATGGCTTCAGAAAACTGGTCCGAAAAACTAGGTGCGGGAATACATTGCTGTTTTAGAATCTGGAATCTGAAACTTGCATGGCCGACCGGTCACGACCGGTCGGACAGGGCTGGCCGAGCGGTCACGACCGGTCAGGCCCTCTTTGGCATTACTCCAGCAAGCATGGCCGATCGGTCAAGACCGGTCGGTCTCTTTTTCTTCTTCTTTTCTTCCTTTCTTTCTTCTATTTTCTTCTTTCTTTGCTTCTTTCTTTGCTTCCTTCTTCCTTCAGCCCTCCTTGGGTCTTCATCCAAGGTTCTAAATCAGCTCTTTTGGTCATCAATTGGGTAAAGTAACTCTCATTCCTACAACCACAAAACATGTATTTGATTAGTCTTTAAATTATGAAAACCATGCATAACATGTCATGTAGTGGGCAATGCAATGTATAAATTGGAGGTTCAACACACCCCCCAACCAGCTTTTTGCTAGTCCCGAGCAAAACATGCGTGAATAAGTTCAAACCTCCAAACCCAACTCTCTTTCAGAAACCATGTTTCTATCCATTCCAAGATATACAAGTATAAAATTTGGAGAAATTAGGTGATAGAAGCTGAAATCTTGGACTCTGAAAACATAATAAGTGTTTACATGAAATTCTTGCTGATTGATTGATAAATAGAAGAACTCGAACAAATTCAACCTAGTGTGCATAGTGAAAGTTCATCTCATGAGTTTCTGGGATCATCTTCTTCATAGATTAAGTAAACCAAGGATTTTAAAGTGCACAGAGCAACAACAAGCCTATGACAGGAATTTGCCTTACCGTCCTTCCGACGGCTTTCACACTACGTCCCATTTCCGGCTTTGGTTACTGTTCGACCATCCCCCGGTTGGTAATAGGTAGCCCTTTTCGAAATTTTCCACCATTTTTCCTTCATTCCCGATTTCATCCTTTCTTTCCTTTTTCTTTTTAAAATTAGATAGGATTTTTAAAAATCCATATCTTTCATTATTTTCCCATGGACAAGGATGGACAAAATACCCCGGCTTGGTTTCTCAACACCTTTATATCAAAGTCTAGCTAATCCACAAATCACATAAACCTTTCAACTCATGAAAATCGTGTAATGTGAACTTGGTGTGAAGGTGTTCAAATTTTCTATCAATCACAACAATAGGGGAACTAACATATAAAACCATTATGTTGGGAGAAATTCAAGACTTACAACATCACACACTTTGTATCTCCTCTTCTTATACTCATATCATCTTGAATGCATGGAAATAAGGTTTTCTAAAAGAGTTTTGAAATTTTAGAAAATTCGAAAAAATTTGCGCATGTGAGGCTCGAAATGTTGCAACATGCTAGATGAGGAATCTCATCTCACCCCCCAACCAAATCTTGCATTGTCCTCAATGTAAAAAGATATACAATTAGCATGAACATGAGAGCAATGGTAAAATATGAGAGAGTGAGAACAATAGTACCTGAGATAGCAAGTTGATCAATTCTAGCATCTTCCATTGTCTCGATGAGACTTATTTAATCCTAATTTCAAAAAAAAATAAATCCTAACCTACCTACCTACCTACCTTTGATTAGTCTGATCGACTACATGATCAAATTTGAGCAGAATCTTCATGAATTTCAATAAATTTCTCATGAGGACCATCTAAAGTCCTACTCGACAGTAGACATGGGTGCTTGTCTCCATTGAAGTCCAATATTTATGTGCACCACATGCATGATAGGAGGAGATAAGAGCAGCAAAAAGATATCTCCTCAAATTCTGATTTGGGTTATGATTGATTAAAAAGGGTCATCCCAATCAGAATTTTCAATGGGCTGAAGGACCCATGATGGTGGAGAGACACTCATCAAGTTTTCATTGGTTAAAGTTGTCTCCTCCACAATTTCAGAATTGTACGGTGCTTCCACAAACAATGGTAAAGAGTGTAAATCAGTGGAAAGGTGTTCTTCAGGCACCGGCACCGTGTCTAACAAAATGTCCAACTCCTTAATCATCTCATCATCAAGATCATAAGATTGGGCCAAGCATTCGTCCAAAGAATCTGAATTTTCACTCATGGGAGTCTCATTCTCCACATTAAAATTACACATGACAAGTTGGCGGAGTGACTCAAAAATATCAACTTCGGCCGTCTCTCTAGCATGCATATCCTCTAGAGACTCATAATCATTATGCCCTTGGGAAAAAGAAACCATAGGTTCATAACCATTCACCAAACCCTCATTGTAGGCAACCCCACTACCACTTTCAAATTTTATGGATTCCTCGGGTTCGTCAACCGTCATTGAAATCTCTTCATCATTAAGTTCAAAGCATCCAAAAGAGATAGTGGACTCACCATAATTGATGATGACATTGGGATCATCGAAATCAATCTCCTTTAAAAGTCTATCCATTAAATCCGAAGAAGGTGGGACTTGGATAGCCTCATCCTCCTCATTGTTGGGGATTGATTCGGTGTTCCCAATGTTGGGTTTAATATTTTGAGATGGCGAGAGGTTTTGTATGTATTGCTCAGTTGTTTCCATAAACTCTCGCAGCACATCCTCAAGAGTTCGTGTTGGTTGCGGCTCATGAGAAAGAAACTCTTGAGGATAGTTGTTGGCATCCATGGTTGGTTCCTCCCTTGAACAAGGAGAATGGTGGTTTTCCCAATTAAGACCGTACGCATTGTAGGATGAAAAGTTATATGATGGTTGATAGGCATATCCATACAAGTAATCACGCATTGTCTTAACCAGTTGGCTACTATTCACCTGTTCCTTTTGTTGTTGCACACCTCTTACCATAACCGGTGGAACACTCATGTTATTTTCAATCCGATAATCACGTAATGTTTTTCCCGGATGATTATCCAATTTTGCTTCGTTCCGGTATTCCCCCATCGTCTTACATCGTGTCTCAATATGTGTATTGTTTTCATTAATGTAATCACGCATCGTCTTACGTGGGGCGGCAGTGGAGGTTGATTGAACCTTAGAAAAATACTTATGCTTATAATGGTTCCAATCATAAAGACTTTCAATTTCATGGTCTGACATCTCATCTTCCAAAAGATGCTTATATGCACCATTCGTCCAATCATACATGATGAAATTTTAAGAAATTGAAAACTACCCTAATATAAAAAAAAAGAACAAAAAGAAGGGATATGGGGAGATGTTACCCAATAGAGTGAGATCTATGTCAGCAACAATGTCCTACAAAATAAAAAATAAAAAAAAAATTGTTAGTAATCTAAAAAAAAAAATCAGAAAATCTACTTCTATAAAAACTGAAAATCCTACCTAACTAAGATTACTCTATAGCTACTAGAACAATTAAAACCGTTTAACTTTTTCCCCGGCAACGGCGCCAAAAACTTGTTCGCTCGCCTCAAGTGTAAGGCTGCGATGTAGTAATAAATCTCGGTAAGACCGAGGTCGATCCACGGGGAAAGAAGTAAACAATTCCAACTACTCTAATAACTAGAATCTAAGAAGTTTAAGAAAGTAGTTTTTCACATAAAATAGGAAAATCTGAAATTAAGAAGAACTAGAGCATCAAGGATCCACTTGTAGTAGTCCAATGCCAATCCATTCATCCAAGTACAACACAATTAGAATCAAAGTCCTATCTCTCATCTAATTGGAAGATATCTAGTTCTAATGAAGCACATAGAACTTGAATTTGTAGCCTTCGGAGTAACAGCCATGCCTATGGACTATGGCATGCTCAAGGGTTACTACAATTCGAATTCAAACAACCCAATCATGGTAATCTTAGAGAATTGCAAGGAACTCATGTCCGGAGCACACAAACTCTCACAAAACTTCTAAAAAACCAAACTTTATTCAAACTAGAACTTCAAAATCCAAAATTAAGAAAATGGTACTTGAAATAAAAGAATTAAAGCATTGGAACCAACTACAAATTTCACCTCTAGCTCTAGCTAAGAGGTTAGCTAAGGAAAAGCATATTAAAACTAGAACTAGAACTAACAAAAGGAAGAAAAACTAGCTGGAGGAGGCTAGGTAGCCTCCTGGGACTTGAACTCCTTGCTTCCCACGTCCTTGGTTGATTTGGAATAGAAGAGAGCACCTCCTTTATAGTGCAGCAATAGTACAGCAACATAGCAGAATTTGTTTCGCCTGGTACGGCTTAACCAATGGTCGGATTGCCTTCAAATTTGGTTTGTAGCTTCCTTGTAATGTGATCTTCCTCATAGATGATTTAGATTTCCAAGATTATCCTCTGAATGGGCCCACCAATCACATCACCGACCGCCTCTCAAAATCGCGCGCTTTGGGTACCTTCAGAACCAGTCATCTTGCTTTCAACGCCCTGGAGTGTACAGAGGTCGGATTGATCTCAAATTTTAAACATTGGTAGAAAACTTCATCCTCTACATGATAGACAGATTAGATTGTCCAAAACAATCCCAAAATGTGGTCCGAAAATTAGAACACTTAGGGCTTTTATAAACTCTGCGCAGTTGGATCTTTCTGGATGGTCCATCTTTCTTCAACCGGTACGATCAAACTACACATCCTTTTGATCTGAAACTTTTGTGGTTATTCATATATGGATGTGTTCTAAAATATGGTCAAAGTAGATTCTTCATATCATCAATGATGAGTCCTCTGGACCGGCCCAGAGTTGAACAGCGAAATCTGGAACTTTCTGGACAGTTTGTATTGTTTTGGCCACCACGGTCAATCCGTAGCTCCGATCGACACGAAACCACTTGGGTTAGTTCGGCGTCGAGCTCCTCTTCGACATGGATGTGTTGGATTTCCAAATATCATCAAGATGGCTTCAGAAAACTGGTCCAAAAAACTAGGTGCGGGAATACATTGCTGTTTTAGAATCTGGAATCTGAAACTTGCATGGCCGACCGGTCACGACCGGTCGGACAGGGCTGGCCGAGCGGTCACGACCGGTCAGGCCCTCTTTGGCATTACTCCAGCAAGCATGGCCGATCGGTCAAGACCGGTCGGTCTCTTTTTCTTCTTCTTTTCTTCCTTTCTTTCTTCTATTTTCTTCTTTCTTTGCTTCTTTCTTTGCTTCCTTCTTCCTTCAGCCCTCCTTGGGTCTTCATCCAAGGTTCTAAATCAGCTCTTTTGGTCATCAATTGGGTAAAGTAACTCTCATTCCTACAACCACAAAACATGTATTTGATTAGTCTTTAAATTATGAAAACCATGCATAACATGTCATGTAGTGGGCAATGTAATGTATAAATTGGAGGTTCAACACACCCCCCTCTTTGCTTTGTATGCTAGAGACCGTCCTTTGGGATGATTACCGCATGCCCCTTGGTGTATTTCATCTAGAACACAGTGTGCTTCTTCTAGATGGAGACACTTTAAATACAGTAAAGTAAAACTTTTACGTAACAATTTTTCATTTTGTAAGATGTACTTGGCAGCACGATAGCGGATTGTCGGGCTGATTTTTATCATCTGGGAGTCATCCGCTTTAGAGTAAAGGATGATGGGGTCCATCCAACAGGAAGATAAAAGTAATGTGCGAGCTGCTTTGGAGCAACTTGATCGACACTCGGGGTAGATAGATGCTCGATAAGAACAGCTTGCGTCAAATCGGACTCAGGTGCAGAAGATAATTTTGCCAAAGAACTTGCGAACTTGTTCTCCTCTCGAGGAATATGACTTATTTTATATTTGTTCAATTTGAGCGAGCAGGATGAGTACCCGAGATTTGTACGAAGCCATCCGCTCCTCCTTTGCCTCGAATTCGTTGAGCACTTGATATACAACGAGCTGAAAGTCGTTGTGAATGAGTAGGTTCCTTATTACGTGTATATTTGCTAATTTGAGGCCGACAATTAAGGCTTCATATTCCATTTTGTTGAGGCATGAGAGCTTTAACGCTACAACGATGGAATCCTTATGAGGGACATAGATTGCTTTAGCATCTTCGTGAGAGAGAGAGAGATTGGATGATGGCTCCAAACTTAACGTGCTGGATGATTTTTCTACCCAATAAATATGCTAAGGCTTCTGGCATGCCTTTCGAGTATATGCTTTCTTGAGGCTTGGGAATCTCCTCCACAAGCTGGACCACTTGCAATGGATGGAGTGGATGACCGCTAGCTGGATGATGAAGATCAGCTGGGGGGCGTTGATGGTTGCTGGCCCCACACGTGATGTAATCTTGATTCAAAACGAGCCCAGTTTGCTGAATCGTCCATGGCTGGATGGTGACGAAAATGATGATGGAAGAGTTGGACAGTTGGCCGGATGATGGTGTACAAGTACCGGAGAACTGCAGCCATTGATTTGTTGGGGACCGTTGGACTGGACAGATGGATTGCTGGCTGCACTTGGAGATGTTGATTTGGACCGTCTTCCATTAATGGACGTACATGATGTCCAACTACTGCAAGTCGTGTGAGAGCATGCTAGAATCGAACGCTCAAAAGGGTGGAATGCTTTGAAGAAGGTGAAAGAATGGTCGAAGATCGTTGTAGGACTGCTGGTTCATTAGATCTTTGATCCACCATTGCTATATGTTATACGACCTGGATTGACTCTGGAGGTTTCGCTAATATGAAGAATTGAAGGAATCGAAATTGGTTCCGTGCCTTACGCGATTTGTGATCCTCACAGTCGTTTTCCTGATCGGCGGATGCCATGAGAGAGGCCGAGATGAAATTGTGATGTGTGAGGACCACGCCCTTGTTGATACCGGTCATGCCGGAGGAGTAGAGGAGTGCGGCAGTGTCGGACTGCCCGTTGGGCACTGGCAGGAATTCAGATAACGGCCCCGAGATGAGATCTTCGAAGTAGGTGATCTTATTATTGGGGATGATCGGAGGGATGTAAAGAGGGTTGACGGTCTCGATGTGTTCGAAGACGGCAGAGAGATCAGCGATGGTGATGCTATGCACATGAGATGGATGGTTGGGAAGAAGACGTGGTCCACACGAAGATGTGTTGCTTGTTTGGAGGAGCTGTTGAAGGTGGAATCCACTTTGATGGACGTTGATTGCAGGAATTAGAGTAGTAGGGTCCTTAGTTGGACGGCTGATGATGGGCTGGAGATGCAGATATGTGCATAAGATTGTACAGTGGAATCTAATGGACGGTGATGATGAAAGAGGTCCCAAATTGCTGCTTGGCTTCAACTAATCACGTGAGATGGAAGCACACGTGTAAGGCCTGGTCGTTCACCAGCTTCTAGATGATGATTGCCCTGCTGAACGGTGGGGTCAATCTGTTAAAAGTTAGATGGTGTTGATCTTTTTTTTTTTTTTACGGTGAAGATGATGGACGTCCATCTGCATCGTTGGTTGATCAGGTGCTGATGATTGAAGATGGCCCACCTGTTGGGCGTTGATGATGTCCACCATCAGGTTGGATGTTTACACTTATGAAGGCTAGGTGACGTGGAATCAGGAATGTTGGATGAGGGGTTGTACACTTATGATGCCCTGGTCTCTGGAAGACGGGATGTACAGGCAAGATGAAGGCCATCGATGATAGGTGCGACGTCCTCAATTGATGGACGACTGAGCGGCTTGGTGGAGACGTGGGCCCCTCCTGACGTTGGAGTGCTGGAGAGGAAGATGAGACTGGCGGAGATGTGGGCCCCTCCTGACATTGGAGTGCTGGAGAGGAAGATGAGACTGGTGGAGATGCACGTGTGAAATGATCCACCAACTCTTGGTTGAGCATGTGTGGTAGATGATGCTAACCATTGATTAGGAAAAGGGAGAAGATGACTGAACGACGAAGGAAGGAATAGGCGAGAACAATTTAGTCATTCCCACAGACGACGCCAATCTGTTAACGCCAAAAATTGACTAATAGATGTTGGTTAGAGACCAACTTTGATTCTTCGTCATCTGACCTCCAATCGGAGATGAATGGTGTAGATTGGGGAACCTGCAATCACCAAGAAAGGTTAGGACCACCGCCGGTTGGCCCGGCTTATGGCCCTCCGATGGCAAAGTCAGTACGGGTACTGTGATAGTAAGATGAAGTGTCAAATGTAGGCTTAGATATTGTGTACCTTTATCATCTGTGAGGTCATCTATTTATGCAGATCCGGGTGATCCAGTCTGTTACGCAAGCTGTTAAGATTAGTACTGATTTCAGGGGATAAGGAACTTATCCTGTTAATCCTTAGATAAGGGGATAGCTTAACCTCTTTACACGTCTAACTGATTACATCTCTTGATGGAGATCCCTTGAGACACGGAGCCGTAGACGGAGATAAGCCCAAAATCGGCCTATACGTGCTGCTGGTACTATAGGCTAAGGGATGTCATCGCTGATCATCAGTAGTTAAAGCTGCTCGCACGTCAGAAGATGCTCGCGAGACAAGCTGGTCGCATTATAGGCTGCTCACATACCAGAGATCAGAGAGCAGGGACCAAAGTCTAGAGATCAGAGAGCAGAGACCAGAGATCAGAGAGCAGAGAGCAGAGACCATGGACCAAAGACCAGGGCTGCTCGCATGTTCGGGAGCTGCTCACATGTCGGGAGTGCTCATGACGAGAGTGGTCATATGTCGGGAGTGCTCATGACGAGAGTGGCCATATTCGGGAGTGCTCATGACGAGAGTGGTCTTATGTCCGGAGTGCTCATGACGAGAGTGGTCATATTCAGGAGTGGTCACATTCGGGAGTGCTCATATTGGGGAGTGCTCATGACGGGAGTGGTCATATTCAGGAGTGGTCACATTCGGGAGTGCTCATGACGGGAGTGGTCATATGTCTGGAGTGCTCATGACGAGAGTGGTCATATTCGGAAGTGGTCACATTCGGGAGTGCTCATATTCGGGAGTGCTCACATGTTGAGATGCGACCCCTTTTAACGACCACGAGCTGAGCTACTCACATGTTCGGGATGCGACCCCTTTCAACGACCACGAGCCGAGCTGCTCACATGTTCGGGATGCGACTCCTTTCAACTGACCATGAGCCGAGCTGCTCACATGTTCAGGATGCGACCCCTTTCAACGACCATGAGCCAAGCTGCTCGTATCTCTGAAATGCGACCCCTTTCGTCAAGCACGAGCCGAGCTGCTCGCATTCGGGATGCGACTGCGATTTCTCTTGAGCATCATCTGCTCATAGCCAATTTTATCTACAACAGTATCCAAAATGATAAAATCTACCGGGTAGTAGAACTTATCGATTTAGACTAACACATCCTCAATTACTCCTCTCAGTATTCTAATCGGAGCGATCCCCAAGTTGTAAAGTTATCTTGGTGGGCTTTAATTTGCTAAGTCCAAGTTGCTCATATACCGAGTAGGGATCAAGTTAACAGTAACCCCTAGATCGAGAAGTACTCTATTGATCCGGAAGTTACCTATCATGCAATAAATTATAGGGCTTCCGGGATATTTGAATTTTGGGGGAGTGTTTTGTTGTATGATAGCAGTTACTTGTTCCGTAAAAAATGCCCTCTTGTGCAGGTTTTGCTTACATTTTACGGCACATAGATCCTTTAGAAATTTGGTGTATGAAGAAATTTGCTTAATTGCATTCAACAAGGGAATGTTGATTTTGACTTGTTGGAAGACTTCTAGGATGTCCTGATTTTCACTTGGCCTTTTTGTTGAGACAAGATGTTGGGGGAATAGGGCCATAGGTTTATACACAAGCTCCGACTCTTCATCTTGTAGAGCATTGTTCAATTCACCTTCACTCTTAGAATCAACCAAGTCATTAGGCATTGTAGCCTTCACCGGTTCAGATTTTTCAATTATTTTGTCACTTCTAAGAGTGGTGATGGCTTGAACATGTTCCACATGAGGGTGGGTTGAAGAATTAGTATTTGTTTCCAATTGTTCCTTGGGGTTAGGATGAGATTGGGTCAAAACAGTCCCTTTCTCCCTAACTCCTAGGTGTGTCTCAATTCATTCAACCGAAATTTTGAGTTCATTCATGGCCTGCATATTAGACTGATTTATCTGAGTTTGTCCTATCACGAATGCGTTCAATGTATTCTCAAGAGTGCTCTTTTGAGGAGGCCCTTGGGACGCATTGTTTGCATTTACCATGGGTCCATTTCTCTCATTAAAATTTGGATTACACCGCCACTCAGGACTAGTCAAGTTAGAATTTGGTCCACTAAAGGGGCGTTGGTAAGCATTTGTAGCATTCGATTGAGTTTGCAAGATATCTTGAAACGCAGGGATTGTTGGGCAATCCTTTTTCAAGCGAACATCACTCTCACAAATACCACATACACTCTCAACGGCCTCACCAATGGTTATCATGTTAACACTCCTCAATTTTATGGCCTTAACCTTCTTTGTGAGACCCGCCACCTTTGTGTTTAAATCATCCTTCCCATCTAATACATGTACACCTTTCTCTCTTGGGGTTGACTTGGGATTGCTAGTCAGATTAGAGATGTCCCAAGATTGGGCATTCTCGGCTAGCATATTAAAGTAATCCTAAGCATCATCGGGTGCTTTGTTCAAAAACTCACAATTACACATTATTTGGACAAATTGGCGCATGTTTGAACTCAATCCGGCATGGAAAAAGTCAATCAAGTGCCACTTTTCATAACCATGGTGAGGGCACTCTAATAAAAAATCATTGAACCTCTCCCAACATTGAAAAATATTTCATCTCCTTTTTGGGAGAAGTTCATGATAGTCCATCTTAGTGCATTGGTTTTATGAACCGAAAAGTACTTTTTAAGGAACTCCCAAATCATTTCAGCCCATGTCCCGATACTTCTAGGTTTAAGTGATTAAAACCATGCTTTGAATTTGTCCTTTAGAGAGAAAGGGAACAATTTCAGTTTGATTACATCTTAGGAGACATCATTGAATTGAAAGGTGTTGGAAATCTCCTCAAATTCACTAAGGTGCGCATATGGACTTTCAGAGTTAAGTCCATGAAATTTCGGGAGTAACTTGATAATTCTCGGTTTAAGGTCCACGTTTCCTGCATTAGTTGGAAAAATAATGCAGGAAGACGTGGTTGTTCTCTCCGGTTGTAGATAATCTCGCAATGTTTTAACCGGAAGAGCATAGTATTCCTCATTCTCATTATGTTCCATCCTAATCGGTGGTGCATCATGCTCAACATTCTCAACGTTGTGTGGTTCATTCAGGGCCATTATTTCAAAAGATTTAGGATTCCCTAGACGTTTTCTAACTCGTTTATGATAGATTAGGCCTTCAACTAGATTTCCCTCACTTAGAAGTCGCGATGTATGATCACACCCCCAATGAGGCATAAACTACACAAAACTAAACTAAATCCTAAAATCTAAAAAAAAAAACTAAAAATTAAACAAGTCTAAGTTAGAACGGGGTTACCGAATTTGAAGAATTAGGTTAGTGAAGAAAATCCTACAAAATAAACAAAATTTGTTACTAGTAGAAAATTATGATAAAAACCTATTAAAGCAATGAATCCTAACCTAACCTATCTAACCTAACTATACCCTAATTACAAAATTAAGAACCATTAACTTAATCCCCGTCAACAGCGCTAAAAACTTGTACGCTAACCTCAAGTGCAAGGCTGCGATGTAGTAATAATTCTCGGTAAGACCGAGGTCGATCATCAGGGATTGTCGTAACAATTCTAAGCATTATAACTAGGATGAGCTAAATTCGAATTTGTATCGATAAATGAAATTTAATAACATAAAACTATCAACTTAAGAACTAAGTTAGGAAAATAAACACTAGAGCGCCAATGATCCACTAATAATCATTTACGATGCTAATTCAAACCATTCAAGCCAATAATACAATTGGAATCGGAGTTCTATCCCTATCCAATCGGAATATAGAGCAATCAAATCATTATAATGCATCTAAGATAGATGGATCATCCATTGATATGGTTCTCTCATAATCAACTAAGGTATTGGGTGTATTCAATCACACAACCCAATTCTTCACAAAACAAGCAATGATCACATTCAAGATTTTTCCTCAAGCCTTGTCACTAGACTTGATTTAGAAGCATGAATTGAACTTCTATTGAACCAAAATCAATACATAAACACCTATCTCAGATTAAATCAAAAGATAAGAATCCCTTTTAGTTTAGTTTTATATAAGCTCTTAGAAAACTTAGTTTGTAAGATCCGCTAGCATCCAACATATCATGATGAATCTAGGATCTCTACAACCCAAAATCCTATCAATCAACACCTCATTAAGCAATCTCAGTAATCAAAACATCCCATCTAAGAGAAATCATAAGAGATAGAAGATTAACTAAAAATATTAATTTAATTTCAAACTAGAACTATAAGTGTTCTTCATAAAACCCAAAAGTATTTGAACTAATTCGAATTGAACATTGCAAACAACTAAAAGTTTCACCTCTTAGCCCTAGCTAAGAGGTTTAGCTAACCATTAACAGATTAAACTAGAGCTCAAAGGAAAAATTACTAAAAACACAGAAAAATAGAGTTGGAGGAGTTGCAGACGCTTCACAGCAATCTCCTTCACCTCCCACGACTTCCCAATCCTTCTATGATATGTTTAGATCCATCCCTAGGCGTCCTTTAATAGATTTGGAGCTCCACCGCATGAGAAAATTGCGAAATCGAATGTCCTAGCCGCACTAGGAAGCTTAAAAATCCTGAATTTAGAAAGTGCAGAATTTTGCACTTGCTGTCTGTGTATGGCCGACCGGTCTTGACCGGTCATGACCGGTTGGACTAGGCTGGCCGACCAGTCTTGACCAGTTGGGGCTTGTTTAGCTGACCGGTCTTGATTGGTCTAGCCCATTTTTTGCCTTTTCTTTCTTTCTTTCTTTCTTCTCCTTTCTTCTTCCTTCTTCTCTTTGACCCACCTTCCTTTCTCATCAAAAGGCTTCTAAATAGGTTTTTTAGCCATCAATTGGGTGAAGTCTCTCTCATATTCCTACATACACAAAACATACATTAGATTAGTCTTTTAACCATGCATATAATGTGATGTAATGGGTTGTAAAATGTATAAATTGGAGGCTCAACAGTGTGTGTGCATTTTGTCTTTCTTTAGTTCTGAATGTTGTACTAAAATATCCGAGTTATTCAACATTAGGTCTTGGTCATTGGGGTAAACATGGATGTGATGGTATCTGTCATTGTGCTACACATGTGATGTGGACCATTCATTTGTTGGGCCTTGGCATGGGTTGTAGGTGCGCCAAAGCTTATTGTCAGGCCATCCTACCTATAGATTGGATGATTTCATTATAAATGTGTAAATGGAAAAGTTTCGGCCAATGGTTAACATTGAAATGGAAGAAGTCTTCCAACTTCCAAATAGGTAACTTGGATCATCTGACATTTGTATTTTATCATGGCCCATTGTCAGAAGGGCCTAGAAATGAATGGTCCACATCTCATCCATATGACCACAACTCTGATTGAGTTCTTGATATCAAACTTAAATATTAGCATTATATTGACCGAGATTATTGTCGTGCATGCAGAATTGTGGAAGGAAGATGGTAATCATCATATACTTGGAGAGGTCGGCGTGGGAGGATTTGTTGTTTGGCCTCGACAATTTATTATGGTCTATCCGTAATATTTATTACTAGACTTTGTACTTATTCACAATTATCAAACAATCCCATGTATTGTCAGATTTATTTGTGGTTGACCTTCAACCTAATTTCTTTTATTGTACTTTTTTTTTATCTAAGCATTGGTTGAATGCTCTTTCGATGATTTATGGCAAGATGAGGTATATGTACTATTGAGGACGTATGCGTGTGACTAGCTTGGTACATGACCTTTTATGAGTTGGGCCTCAAACTTGATTTCCTTGTGTTTTTTTTTAATTTTTATTTGTTAGAACATGAAAACGCACTCTTGATGATTTCTTGTGAGATAAAATATATCGACTATTATTGATCATTTATGTAGGTGAGATGGATGGATGGATTTGATCTCTCTCTCTCCCTCTCTCTCTCTCTCTCTCTCTAGTATATGACCATATTGATTGATGTGTTGAAAAGCAGTTGATTTATCGGTTTTGGTTTTTCAAATGCTTAGTATTTCATAATCCGTGATGGTCTAAATCCATTTCCTATGTGGTGAACCTAGATAGAAAGCTTGGGCGAATTGTAAGTCTTCAAAACCTTGAACTTGGTTAGATATCTTTTATTTTTATAAATTTTAGTAATAGTTAGTTGAATTAAAAGATGCGTGGATGTAGGCAGCTATCTCGTTGCCCAGTGGTTTTGGATGGTGAATAAATGTTGCAATTGAGCATGAAAATAATCAACCAATGTTGCATATATATATGTTATTGGAGGAGGATGTTGGTTTTAGGGGGACATGATATTCTTGTAGCCTATGTATGGTGCCCCGATATTGCTTCTATGTTACTAGTATATAGTAAATATTATTAGGTTATTTGGTTTATATATACTTGTGAACTACAATGACCATAGTGGGATTTCACCACAATGGGTAAGTCACCCAGTTTCTTGGTAGACTGAGTGAAGATAAGCTTGTTTCAACACTAAGGTCCTCGTATCGATTCCCAACGTGGGGGTGGCTAACACTGAAGTGTGACTAACAGTGTGGGTGTGTGTGTACTAATAGTGGGATGTGTCGGATCTTAAGCCAGTCCTCTCCCACATTCTCTTTCACCCTTTTTTTTTAATTCTTCCGGAATGCATACCAACTTCAATTCTTGAAGGGTGGTGACATGCTGCAATCCATCAGGAAGCATTTTCAATCCTCCGCATCCATGAATCACTAAACTTTTAAGATTCAGCATCTTTCCTTTCTCTACTATCCACTCCTCTATTTTACCCATTTCAAAAATAATCAATTTGTCGAGTAGTGGAAACCCTCCAACAGAGCAAACCATTTCCTTTCCCACATAAACTTCCTTTTTAGAGAACATTTCATTCCTCCCTAAAATGAGAGTCCGAAGGTTTGACAGCTTCTCTAGTGTTCTCAATGGGTCTATATCTAATTTATACCTAAACTAGTATAGCTCGGTGAGGTTAGGTGGGAATACATGCGGCTCCGGCAAATTCTCCAAGATTCCTATCAAATACATCCTATATAAATGAAGATGATTTGAGAAGGAATCAAAAGCTAGAATCGACCCTTCATTAATTGCTCTTAGCCACAATGATCTAAGGTGGACCAATTTATAAAGGGAAGGGAATAATGCCATTTTGAGATCTCCTATTATTCCCAAATCTCTCAAATTGGTTCGTTTCTCCAGCCCATCATCCATCCAGCTTCCCGCCTCTACTAATTTTATAGTATGGAGATTGCTTAAGCAATGGAGAGTCGTGTATTACCAGAAGTAGAATGTGTGGGTGTATTATCATTTAGGATGGGTGCAACTAAAAAAAAGGTTATTTCATTTCTTTCCTGACAAATGCTTTTAACTGCACATGCTTCACACCTTGAAACGATGCACATGTGTGTCATATCAGAGCTGTTCATCAGGCCACACCATCTATGTAGATGCCCTGATTAAAAATCAAGGAGCACTTGCACTTGCACTATGAACAGCTTGAATGGCAAATATATAAACATCACAATTGTAGAAGTTTTGGATCAAGCTAATATTTGTGTTTTCCTTTTATTCAGGTCTATATGACCTTATGAACAGATTGAATGGCAAATAAACATTACAGAGATTCATAGAAGGCGTGGCTTCCTATAGTGTAGTTCACTTGAGTTTTGGATCTGCTTCCTATAATGTAGTCCACTGTTGGTACACCGCTATTGTCACACTGCAATGTTAGCCACCCCCACTTGGGCCTCGAGAGTCGATACCAAGACCTGAGTGTTGAAATGATGTTATCTTCACTCAGTCTACCACTTGAGTTGTAGATTAGGGTGTGCCTAGATGGATTATTGTCTAGGCCAGGGCAGGACGCAATCCACATGCCAGTTAAACAGGGGCAAGAGTATTAATTTATTAGCTAGAAGAGCGACTGTATGAAGTTGGCAGCATCACCTTTTCAATTAAAAATAGAGATAAACTTTGTGGGTCCCACCATGATTAGCATTGGACACAAACATGGCTCACATTCACACGGCATCACCTTTTGCACACACTCACACCATAGTTGGAAAAGTGCACTGTGCACATAAACAGATTTGCAACCCTTGACTTTTTTATGAATGAGTTGTCCCTGTTTCTTCATGGTGGCTAACAAGGAATGATAGGTTACTTCCTTGACTTTATGTGAATGGTATCATAGTGTGAATGTTGAGCTCTTAATTGTGCATATTCTAACCCCAATTCATCACTCATTGTGCGAGGTTTGCATGGTTTATAGACAATTCTAATACATGTTGTGTGATTGCAGGTTTGAGAGGGAACTCCGCCAAATTAATGATGAAAAGAGCTGAATTAGAACCTTAGATAAAGACCCAAGGAGGGCCGAAGGAAGAAGGAAGCAAAAAAAGAAGCAAAGAAAGAAGAAAATAAAAGAAAGAAGGAAGAAAACAAGCAGAAAAAGAGACCAACCGGTCTTGACCGGTCGGCCAAGAGAGCCTGACCGGTCTAGACCGGTCAGCTATGTGTGCTGGACCTTCACTGAAGATGGCCGACCGGTCTTGACCGGTCGGCATAGGTTGCTGGAGTGCTGTCCAAAAGAGGCCAGACCGGTCGTGACCGGTCGGCTAGCCCAGTCCGACCGGTCCAGACCGGTCGGCCATGCATAATTTCGAAAGCTTCTATTCCTGGCGCCGATTTCCTCTGCTCACTACGTAACTCTTACAGCAGTTTCTCGATTCTTCTGAAGTTGCGGAGCCTCCAGACTATAAAAGGACACCTAGGGATCGTTCCTAGGGTATCTAAGAAGGGTTGAAGCAAGCTTGGAGGCGGCGGAAGTGAATCTCGGAGTTCCACAACTCCCTCTAGTTTGTTTTGCTGTTTTTATGAACTTTTTAGTTGTTTCATGTTTCCTTGGATCATGAGCAGCTAAACCTCTTAGCTAGGGCTAAGAGGTGAAGCTTGTAGTGGATCCAAGATGTTTCAATTCGTAGCTAGCTGGTTTTAAGTGTGGAATTCATGATTATGAACTATGGCTTGAAGTTTATACAAGTTTTTGAGTAGTTTTTCTTAGTCTTATGATGACTCATGGATGTTTGAGAGAATTACTTAATTTCTTAGTTGATTTGTATCAGTCTAGACCTGTATGATTCGAGGAATCGGAGTGCGCTCTAGTACTATGATCTTCACGAAGGGACTTCCTACCAAAGTTCTATTTTACTGAGTTTCTGAAATATGTATGGACTGTGCATATGAGATTTGAATCAAGTTCAAATCCTGATCTAGCCTTGTCTTGTGACAGGACTTGAGGATGGTTATGATTGTGAACTAGACCTTTTGGAAAGGGGAATGACCTATGCAATTGAGCATGCTCAGCTCAGCCTACATTGAGTGAATCCTATGCATTACACTTACATATTACAGATTGTTTGGTTTAACAGCTCTATCATCCGACTAGATAGACCTTAATGTCGATTCTAGTTGAGAGAATGAGAAACCACAGCGGATTGAACATCAAGGATTGCTACAAGTGGATCCTTGAACCCCTAGTGCCTTTTTATAATTGTCTACATTCAAATTAGTTTAAACTGTTATTCACATTAATTCTATTCAAAATCTGATTATTAGCTTTTAATAGACACTTTTGGATGTGTTTGTGAAATCCTACATAAGTCCCTGTGGATCGACCTCGGTCTTACCGAGATTATTACTACATCGCAACCCTACACTTGGGGAAGCGAACAAGTTTTGTTGGCACTGTTGCCAGGGACTTTGACGGTTTTTCACAAATTTCTGAAATTAGTATCTATTTAGGATTTGTTAGGATTTTAGGACTAACTTAGTTTGTTTATTTGATTTTTCTTTTCAGGGATTTCTAGGAAGCTGAAGAAGATACAAGGATTTCAAGTGCTGAATCAGGTTCTATCTTTCTAAACCTTATTCTTCTCCTTCTCCTATTCATTCCTATCTTATTCATCTCTTATAGAGTGGGTGGAGACTCCTTTTGGATCTCTGAAAGGTCGGCCTTTTTGCCACCTGGATTCCTATTGGTCGGCTCTGCCATCTTGGATCACCTTGTGCTCGGAGATTTCTTTTCTCATCTCTACTCCTCTTTCTCCTTTTTCTGCACTTTTTCTCAAAAGATTCAAAGAGTGGGTGGGGAGTTCTCTGAACCCCTATTGACCAGGAGAAATCGGTCTCTATCCTTGCTTCTGGCTTAGCCATTGCAAGACACCTTGTGCTTTGGTCTTAGAGAAAAGTAAGGAAAGGAAGGAAGAATTCTTCTTTCTCTTTGTTTCTTATTTTTTTTGGTTTTGCATGCCACATTGGGCTCGGGATTCCAATAACCGACTCATAAGTGAAGGGGGGATAGTAGAAGGAATTGACAGAGAACCACGTGCTAGGAGACATCTAAACTCTCCAATTTTGTCTGAAAATATGGCTGCAAATCAACCTAATCCGGGCCAAAACCAAACTGAAACAGGGGAGAATGTGGTTGAGAATGTTCCCCGACCTAGGACTTTACGTGATTTCTTGCAACCCGCAAGAGCGAGCACTCCCTCATGCATAGTTTTTCCATAAAATGCAGGGAATGTGGATTTGAAACCGGGAGTGATTCAACTTCTCCCTAAATTCCATGGTTTAGACAGTGAAAGTGCCTATCAACACCTTAAGGAGTTTGATGAGGTAATCACTACCATGCACTTTGCAAATGTTACTGAAGATGTAGTAAGACTCAAATTCTTCCCTTTCACTCTTAAAGATAAAGCCAAGGGTTGGCTTTATGCATTGAGGCCAAGATCAATTGGTGCATGGACTGATATGCACAGAGAATTTATAAAAAAATTCTTCCCTACTCACAAAACAAATATGTTGAAGTGCCTTATCATGAACTTTGCCCAAAAGGAAGATGAAACCTTCTTCCAATGTTGGGAGAGGTTTAAGGAATTATTAAATGCATGCCCACATCATGGCTATGAAATTTGGTGGGTTATAAGCTTTTTCTATGAAGGACTGACTTCACCCATGCGCCAATTTGTGGAGATGATGTGTAACGGGGAGTTCATGAATAAGGAAGCTGATGAAGCATGGGATTATTTGGAAGAATTGGCTGAGAATGCATAGGCTTGGGACACATCGAAACCAACTAATTCCAAGACTAGCCAACAAAAGGAAAAAGGAGGAATGTATGTTTTATCAGAAGAAGATAGCATAAGTGCACGGTTGGCTAGCCTCACAAGAAAGGTCGAAGCCATGGAATTAAGGAAAGGAGAAACAATCAACTCCACTGACGTTGAAACTGTTTGTGGAATTTGTGCTGGAACTCAACATACTACACAAGATTGTCTCACAATTTCAGCAGTCCAAGGCATCTTACAAGAACAAATAAATGCCATAAACAGTTATCAACAACAATATGGTGCTCCAAACTCAAACACGTTTAATCCTAATTGGAAGAACCATTCCAACTTCAGTTGGAGGAATGGACCCACTGCAAATGCAAACAACACTCCAAAAGTATCACTAGAGAAGATGTTGGGTACATTCGTATCGGTCCAAGCTGAGTATAATAAGACAAATTCTCTCAAAATAGATGGGTTCATGCAAGAGCAATTGAAATTCAACCAAAATTCAACTCAAGCCATCAATGAATTGAAAATATCACTGGCTAGAGTTGAATCTCACCTTAGTGTTAGAGAGAAGGGCACACTTCCTGCCCAACCTCTTCTTAACCCAAGGACCCAGTATGAGATACAAGATGCAAGCTCATCCTCCCACCATACGAAACATGTCCAAGCTATCACCACTTTGAGAAGTGGGAAGGAAATTGACAAATCTAATTCGATGAAGGCCCCAAAGCCTAAGGATCTGGAAATTCCCAAAGAGGATGACAGCCCAAACAATATTCCACAAGAGAAAGAACCGGAAAGACAATACAAGCTGGTTACCCTCATTTCCACAAAGGTTGATTTCACCTAAACCTTTAGATAAAAATCTGGAGATTTTAGAAGTTTTCAAGCAGGTGAAGATCAACATCTCGTTGTTAGATGCAATAAAACAAATACCATCGTATGCCAAATTTCTAAAGGAGTTGTGTACAGTCAAAAGGAAACACAATGTTCACAACAAAGTACTTTTGACCGAGAACTTGAGCGCCATCATCAAACAAGAGGTGCCCTAAAAATACAAGGATCCGGGTAGTCCAACCATCTCATGCATCATAGGAGATTACCGGATTAAACAAGCCCTACTCGACTTGGGGGCAAGTGTGAATCTCATTTCATACTCGATCTACGAGCAACTTGGGTTAGGTGAATTAAAACCGACCAAAACCACACTCCAACTTGCTGATAGATCCATCCGTATACCGAGAGGAATGATAGAGGATGTTCTAGTCCAAGTTGATAAATTCTACTACCCAGTAGACTTTATTATCTTGGACACACATCCCGTGATTGGCACCGGTGCTCAAATTCCCGTCATACTTGGATGACCGTTTCTAGCTACCTCAAATGCCATTATCAATTGTAGAAACGGACTTGTACAAATGTCCTTTGGAAATATGACCCTTGAGCTTAACATATTTGATTTATGCAAACAACCACGGGAAGTTGATGATGATGTCCACGAATTAAACATGATCGAATCATTCGTGGAGGATACAGTCTCCTTATCACTATTTTCCGACCCTTTGGAGGCATGTGTGGCCCATTCTCATGAGACATATGATGACACAATACAAGAGATGGATGCCATGCTAGAGATGATGCCAGTGCTTGATAATAAAAGATGGAGGGCCCTATTTGAGCCTTTGCCTGTAAACGAGAACAAGGCCCTCCCATCCGACATCAAGGCACCAACACTCGACCTAAAACCATTACCAAGTGAGCTGAAATATGTTTATTTAAGTCAAGATGAGACATATCCATCCAGTGGTGATTTCTTCCCACTTGGATGAGGAACAAGAGAGTAGGTTAATAGCCACTCTATTAGAGCACAAAAGTGCCATTGGATGGTGAATTGCGGATCTCAAAGGCATAGACCCACTGATTTGTACTCATCGCATACACCTTGAGGAGAATGCGAAGACATCTCAGCAACCACAAAGACGACTAAATCCAAATATGAAGGATGTGGTTAAGGCCGAAGTGGTGAAACTATTGGATGTAGGTATCATTTACCCAATATCCAATAGCCAATGGGTGAGCCCAACTCAAATGGTGCCTAAGAAATCCGGAATAACCATCGTAGCCAATGCCAATAATGAACTCGTGCCAACTAGAGTTACTACCGGTTGGAGAATGTGCATTGACTACAGGAAGCTAAACACTGTCACGAGGAAAGACCACTTCCCCCTACCATTTGTTGATCAAATTTTAGAACGGTTGGCGGGTCATTACCACTTTTGCTTTCTTGATGGCTATTCAGGGTACAACCAAATAGAAATTGCCCGTGAAGACCAAGAAAAGACTACATTCACATGTCGATTCGACACTTTCGCGTATCGATGGATGCCATTTGGACTATGTAATGCCCCTGACACCTTTTAGCGTTGTATGATGAGTATCTTTTCTGACATGGTGGGGACCATTCTCGAAGTCTTCATGGATAATTTTTCCGTATTTGGTTGTAGCTTTGATGAGTGCCTTGACTTGAAGTCTGTGCTGAAAAGATGTGAAGAGAAGAACCTTGTGCTCAATTGGGAGAAGTGTCACTTCATGGTTCAAAAGGGAATTGTACTTGGTCACATTGTTTCACAAAGTGGAATCGAGGTGGACAATGCGAAAATTGATCTTATCTCTAACCTTCCACCACCCAAAAGCATATGAGATATACGGTCCTTTTTAGGACACGCAGGATTTTACAGAAGGTTCATAAAGGACTTCAGTTCACTCTCTCGCCCTTTATGTAACCTACTTCAAAAGGAAAATTCATTCGAGTGGAATGAAGAATGTCAAAAGGCCTTTACCACCCTTAAAGGTATGTTGACATGTGCTCCCATAATGCAACCACCTGATTGGAGCATTCCTTTTGAGATTATGTGTGATGCTAGTGATTATGCTATTGGGGCTGTGTTAGGTCAAAGAAAAGAGAAAAAGCCATGTGTCATCTACTATGAAAGTAGAACCCTAAACTCAGCCTAAGCAAACTACACCACTACTGAAAAAGAACTTTTAGCCGTAGTTTTTGCCTTGGACAAGTTTAGGTCCTACTTGATTGGATCCAAGATCATTATATTCACTGACCATGCCGCGCTTAAGCATCTTCTTTCTAAGAAAGATGCTAAACCACGGTTGTTAAGATGGATCCTTCTACTCCAGGAATTCGACATAGAAATACGTGATAAGAAAGGAGTAGAGAATGTAGTAGCTGACCATCTTTCTCGACTTGTCCTCACTGATTCCCCTAAAATGACGGCGATCAATGACATGTTCCCTGATGAACAACTTTTTGCTGTTTCCCAATTGCCATGGTATGCGGACATTGCTAACTATCTTGCTACAGGTACAATTCCTACATATTGGAAAAAGCAAGATAAGGATAAATTCTTCACAGAGGTGCAGAAATTCCTATGGGACGACCCATACTTATTCAAGTATTGTCCCGATCAAATCATAAGGAGATGTGTGCCGGATGAGGAACAACAAAGTATCATCTCCTTCTGTCATTCTCAGGCATGTGGTGGCCACTTTTCGGCTAAAAAGACCACGGCGAAAATTCTGCAATGTGGGTTTTATTGGCCCACCATGTTCAAAGATACACATGAGTTTTGCAAAGCATGTGAACCTTGTCAGAAATTAGGAGGAATCTCCCGTAGAAATATCATGCCACTCAATCCCATCTTAATAATCAAAATTTTTTATTGTTGGGGCATCGATTTCATGGGCCCATTCCCATCTTCTTTTGGAAACTTATACATCTTGCTTGCCGTTGATTATGTTTCCAAATGGGTCGAGGCCATCCCTTGCCGGAATAATGACCATAAAACGGTTATTTGATTTTTAAAAGAAAATATTCTTTCCCGGTTTGGAACGCCTCAAGTCATCATAAGTGATGGAGGGTCTCACTTTTGCAATCGCCCTTTTGAAACCTTAATGAAGAAATATGGCGTAACACACAAAGTGAGCACTCCCTATCACCCACAAACTAGTGGACAAGCTGAGATATCCAATAGGGAGATTAAACACATTTTAGAGAAAACGGTGAACCCCGATTGCAAGTATTGGTCGCTTCGGCTTACCGATGCGCTTTGGGCTTACCGTACTACTTTCAAAACCCCTATTGGAATGTCTCCCTATAGACTTGTCTATGGGAAGGCTTGTCACTTGCCTGTGGAGTTGGAACATAGGGCATATTGGGCTATTAAGAAGATGAATTTCAATTCTGACAAGGCAAGTTCGTTACGCAAACTACAATTGAATGAACTTGCAGAAATTCGGAATGAAGCTTATGAGAATGCGAGAATTTACAAGGACAAGACGAAGATATTCCATGATAAGAATATTCTTTCCAAGACATTCACGATCAATCAAAAAGTCCTCATGTATAATTCTCGCTTACATCTATTTCCGGGAAAATTGAGATCTCGATGGACCGGTCCCTACATTGTGCAAACTGTCTATCCATATGGGACTGTCGAGCTATTGAACCCGAGGAACGGCAACATTTTTAAGGCAAATGGGCAGCGATTAAAGCCGTTCTTTGAGAAATTTCCTTCAGAAGGTATGTCCATACCCTTGAATGATCCTGTGTATCAGGATGATTGATCTCCTAGTCTGACGGAGGTATAGAGTAGTTAGGATTAGGATTTTGCTGCTTTGATTTACTTTTGCTTAGGTTTATTAAAAGGAGGAGGAATTCCAATTTTCACTCTCTCAGGTACTATCACTCCTCACTCCCTTGTATTTTTCAAATTGCTCTCATGTTTTGCTCATTGCACATCTTTTACATTGAGGACAATGCAAGATTTGGTTGGGGGGTGTAGGATCACTTGGATGAATCCAGCGTTTTGCAACATTTCAAGCAATTATTATGTGGAAATTTTTCAATTTTTCAAAAATTCGAAACTCCTTTGGAAATCATCGGTTCTATGCATTCCAGATGATATGAGTATAAGAGGAGGAGATATGAAGTGTATGGGGCTGTATGTCTGGAATCTCTCATAGCATAATGGTTTTATATGTGAATTCCCCTATTTCTGTGATTGATAGAAAATCTGAACACTTTTACACCTAGTCCACATTACACGATTTTCATGGGTTGAAGGGACTGTGATTTATGGATTAGCTAGACTTTGAATTAAGGTATTGAGAAATCAGGCCAGGGTACTTTGTCCATCCTTGTCCATGGGAAAACAATGCTGGATATGGATTTCTAAAAATCCTATCTAAATTAAAAGAAAAAGGAAAAGGAAGGATGAAATTGGGAATGATGGAAAAACGGTGGAAAATTCCGATTAGGGCTACCTACTACCAACCGGGGGATGATCTACCCGTAACCAAAGCCGGAAATGGGACGTAGCGTGAAAGTCGTCAGAAGGACGGTAAGGCAAATTCCTGTCATTGGCTTGATGTGGCTCCATGTACCTCGAGTTCTATAGTCTAGATGATCTATGAAGAAGATAATCCTAGAAACTCATGAGATGAATTTTCACTATCCACACTAGATTGAATTTGTTCAAGTTCTTCTATTTATCAACTAATCAGCGGGAATTTCATATGAATGCTTACCATGTCTTGAGGGATTACAGCTTCAACCCCTGTCACCAAATAGTTCTGAATCTTACACTTGTATATCTTGGGATGTATAGAAGAAGGGTTTCTGAAAGAGAGTTGAGTTTTGAAGAATGGGATTAGATTCACGCATGTTTTGCTCGGGACTAGCAAAATGCTGGTTGGGGGGTGTGTTGAGCTCTTAATTGTGCATATTCTAACCCCAATTCATCACTCATTGTGCGAGGTTTGCATGGTTTATAGACAATTCTAATGCATGTTGTGTGATTGCAGGTTTGAGAGGGAACTCCGCCAAATTAATGATGAAAAGAGCTGAATTAGAACCTTGGATAAAGACCTAAGGAGGGCCGAAGGAAGAAGGAAGCAAAGAAAGAAGCAAAGAAAGAAGAAACTAGAAGAAAGAAGGAAGAAAACAAGCAGAAAAAAGAGACCGACCGGTCTTGACCGATCGGCCAAGAGAGCCTGACCGGTCTAGACCGGTCAGCTATGTGTGCTGGACCTTCACTGAAGATGGCCGACCGGTCTTGACCGGTCAGGCATAGGTTGCTGGAGTGCTATCCAAAAGAGGCCAGACCGGTCATGACCGGTCGGCCAGCCCAGTCCGACCGGTCCAGACCGGTCGGCCATGCATAATTTCGAAACCTTCTATTCCTGGCGCCGATTTCCTCTGTACACTACGTAACTCTTACGCAGTTTCTCGATTCTTCTGAAGTTGCGGAGCCTCCAGACTATAAAAGGACACCTAGGGATCGTTCCTAGGGTATCTAAGAAGGGTTGAAGCAAGCTTGGAGGCGGCGGAAGTGAATCTCGGAGTTCCACAACTCCCTCTAGTTTGTTTTGCTGTTTTTATGAACTTTTTAGTTGTTTCATGTTTCCTTGGATCATGAGCAGCTAAACCTCTTAGCTAGGGCTAAGAGGTGAAGCTTGTAGTGGATCCAAGATGTTTCAATTCATAGCTAGCTGGTTTTAAGTGTGGAATTCATGATTATGAACTATGGCTTGAAGTTTATACAAGTTTTTGAGTAGTTTTTCTTAGTCTTATGATGACTCATGGATGTTTGAGAGAATTACTTAATTTCTTAGTTGATTTCTATCAGTCTAGACCTGTATGATCCGAGGAATCGGAGTGCGCTCTAGTACTATGATCTTCACGAAGGGACTTCCTACCAAAGTTCTATTTTACTGAGTTTCTGAAATATGTATGGACTATGCATATGAGATTTGAATCAAGTTCAAATCCTGATCTAGCCTTGTCTTGTGACAGGACTTGAGGATGGTTATGATTGTGAACTAGACCTTTTGGAAAGGGGAATGACCTATGCAATTGAGCATGCTCAGCTCAGCCTACATTGAGTGAATCCTATACATTACACTTATATATTACAGATTGTTTGGTTTAACAGCTCTATCATCCGACTAGATAGACCTTAATGTCGATTCTAGTTGAGAGAATGAGAAACCACAGAGAATTGAACATCAAGGATTGCTACAAGTGGATCCTTGAACCCCTAGTGCCTTTTTATAATTGTCTACATTCAAATTAGTTTAAACTGTTATTCACATCAATTCTATTCAAAATCTGATTATTAGCTTTTAATAGACACTTTTGGATGTGTTTGTGAATTCCTACATAAGTCCCTGTGGATCGACCTCGTTCTTACCGAGATTATTACTACATCGCAACCCTACACTTGGGGAAGCGAACAGTGAACTATTGCTGTTTTCTTTTCTTAGACATCTATTTGTTGGCCACCATGAAAGGGTGAGCATATCCACCATAGCCATCAATTTGGATCAGCGAACCATGGGCTCCAATTGGAAAAAACTTAAAAAATAAAATAGAGCTATACAATCTTTTGGGCTGAGCATTTTTTTTTTTTTTTTTTGGGGGGGGGGGGGTTGATTATGTGATGGTAAAATTATATGGGTTCTTTCATATCTGTTTGATTTCTGAGAATGAGGATCCTTTTATCAACTTTGAATGAAATCTAATTGAGCATAGGGACTTAGTTCTTCTTAATTTCTAGTACTTTTTTGGTTGATATGAGTGCATGGTGGAAAACAGAACATGGTTATCATTGAAGTATGTATTGGATGGAATTGATTCTACCCAAAAATGATAACCCACCACCAATTTCATCTACATGTGAGTATAATAATGTTTTCAGCCATTTTGATGAAAAAATGATAGCCTCCAACTAGTATAATAATGCTTTTCAAAAGCCTTCAAAATTGTGAGGACAGGTCTTGACGGGTCACATACAGACATCTTTGTGCCCCGGGCTGTGTGGGTTCAACGGAGATGTCTGTGACAAATCCACTCCATCCATCTGTTTTGAAAGACTATAATTGGACGTATTCTAAAAATCAGGCAGATCCAAAACTGTGGACCGCAACAAGAAAACAGTGGAAACAGCAACGTCTACAGTTGACAACTTCCCGGAGCTGACCATGGTGTTTATATCACATCCAAACCATTCATAGAATTATTACCATAAACTACAGGAACAAATAACATCGTGATACAAAACTTCTGTCAACCAGGCATTCAATCCCAACTGTTTCTGTGTTATGGCCCACAATAGTCTTAGATTTGCCTGATTTTTAGAATCCTGTCTTATTGTGATATTTAAAAGCAGATGGACGGAGATGATTTGCAACGTACATCTCCACGGGCTACACCGAGTCCAGGTTCTTGCCCCATTTCCCTCCATTCCTAACGGATAGTGAATTGCATGTGCACCTTGCACAAACATATTCCTATGCTCGGGGCTTTGTGGGTCCCATAGAGATGTACATGATAAATCCACTCTGTCCATCTGTTTTCGAAAATCACAGTAGGGTAGGATTCTAAAATAAAAACCAGTAAGATTCAAAACTCAGGTGGGCTACTACAAACGATACAGATGGACAGAAGGCGTACAATCTGGACAACTCTACTCCTAAATCTAGATAGTTTTTGGGCCCCAAAAACGTGTACAATTTGGAGCATTTTTTAAGTTCAGAATTCTGTCAAATCTGGACTAAAGATGGGCCTAAAATTTCTCTCAAATCTGAACTCTTTTGGGGCCTAAAATTGGGGCCCAAATCTGAACTATTGTTGGGCCTCAATTAGAGTAGAAATCTGGACTGTTTTGGGACTTAATTTGGGCTTTAAGTTAAGCCTAGATTTGGACAATTTCTAGCCATCCGGATGTGCCACAATCTGACCATTTTTTGTTGTCATTTTGATGTACAGTTAGTCAAATCATTGTACCTTTTTTTTTCTTTTCTTTTTTATTCATCTAGACTGAGGACCACTATTTGGACGGTTTAATTTGGTTACTTATATGCGAAGGGCAAGTAACTTTGGGCAGTGTACGTAGTCAATAGTTCGAGCCCCTCCACTCATTAGGCAGGCATGGGCATTTTCGAAAGAAACTTGCCAGCTGTGCACATCTGGCCCATCTCGTTAATGTGGTCCTGATTTTTTTTTTTAAACTGTGTTCATCTTCACGTTGGGGGCCCCTTCATGTATCGGTCAGATGTCTTACATTTCTCTCCCACCGTGTTCATCTTGTTGGTTGCTGCTGCTGCTTTTCTTCTAGTAGCTGTTGTAGCAGTACTGGCTACTGTCGTAGATATTGTCGTTGGTAGCAATTGCTAATATTGTTGTTGTTGTGGCTGAGGATGATAATTTCAAAATAAAAAGAACCTCTTTAGTCTTACAAAGTGGCTGAAATGGCTGTGTTTTCTTCTATGGATGTCACTCTCTTCTATTTTATATTATGAAGGCATGAAACTGAGGTTAGAGATGGGACACGAAATCTTTGATTGTGTTAGGGCGTGAGCCCAAAATATAGGCAGTTCTAAAACTTAGGTGGGCCATACCATAGGAAACTTTGGTAATGGGACTCACCACTGGAACTTTCCAGGATCTCACGTGAGTATATATGCCATCCAACCATTCATTAGATGACCCCCACCCATCCAACCATTCATTAGATGACCCCCACCAGGATGATGAAACAGACAAATATCAGCCTGATCCAAATGACAAAGTTACTGTCATATAGTCATCACAGTGGGCCCAATAGATATTTTGTTGCAATGCCTCCCAACGACGTGTAGATCATGTCCATCTGTCTTGAATATGCCATATGCTGAAAAACCAGATTGTAACAGCCACTTCTTGGTAGACCTACAATTTCATTGATCGGACGGTCAATACAAGTCTAGCCATCTCCAATTAACTATTTTTTATTGAAATTGTATCAACCTTTCAATTGATGGATATTTCCAGCTACTGTTTTCATGGTTCAGATCATCTCATCAACTCAGGTTTTTGTCAATGGCCTACCTAAGAGGTAGCCATGATAACAGACGACCCAAATCAATGAGTGCATTAGCAGCTAATGCTTGTGACAGTCAATACACTTCACCCATGCATAGTAGAGGGTTTAGTTATCTTCCTTCTGAAAAATGATATGGTAGAGCTGGCTATATCTTAATACAATAGAAACTCCCATCTTAAACATGACAGGTGAGGTAGTAGATCAAGACCATCTGCTGGATAAAAACTCCAGAGTATAATATAACTGTCCTAGAGGTGATGTAGAACGGGTCGCTGATTATTTCATGGCCCAGATGGAGCAAAAGAAGACCGTTCGGGGTCGAAAGTGATCCGGACCGTCAGGACCGTAAATCGGTCGTATCTCACAATCCGGGATGAGTTACGGGACGTATAATATATCAATTTGGGGTAGCTCGAGCTACTTTAGCCAACCAACCCCGCTACGCCGGGTTGCCCAACCCGGAATCGCGAGAATCGACCGTATCGACGGTCATTAGGCTAGTTTATTTTCAGTTTTACTATTTATAGTAAGTTTTAATTCGATCATAACTTTGCATCCGTATGGTTTTAGAGTTAGTGCCCAACATGAAAAGGGCTTAGAATATTTAGTAGAACAGCGTGGTTGAGGCCGTTTGATAACTTTCTATTTTTGGCCGAAAACGAAGAGTTCTAGTAGGATTGAACGACTTCTATAAATAGTAAGTTTACTATTTATAGTAAGTTGCGTTTCATAGGAGTTTAAGTTGGAGTTGGATTCTGATACTTTACCTAGGGTTTAGTTTCCTATTTATATGCATTGTAATTTCGTTATTATTCATTCGATTATCAATAAATTAATTATTTGGAATTTATTTCCTCTTTTTATCTTTTATTTCTTCTCAGTGGATTCGAGAACTATCGGTTAGGGAGACGGTGATCGACCTACCACGTCCTTCTTGCGTCATTCGTATCAGAGAGAGGTTTCTTCCTCAGGACGATGACCTCTAATGAAGGGATGGATCCTCATCCTAAGGACGGTGCTCCAAGGGACTATCTAACGGCGACAGCTTTCGAAGCAGCACAACGGGAGAACCGGTTGATCCTGCAAGGTATACAGGCAACCCTCGACCAGATTGCAGCATCGCTAGCTTCGCTTCGAGCCTAAGGCAACCAATAACCACCAACCGTTGCTATACGGGACAATCATGTTGTCCGTAGAGCACCCTAGGTGGATAATCGTAGGGCTACACCAGACGAATCAGAACCAAGCGATGATGAGGTCGAAGACATTTTGGTACGACGACCTGCGCTAGGGAATGAGCATGTGGAACGAGCAGAACGAGACTATCGGGGCAAAGCTGATCTTCCCAGCTTTAATGGCCTACTTCGAATAGAAGAGTTCCTCGACTCGCTGGCAGAGGTCGAGCGATACTTCGACTATATGGAAGTGCCAGACGACAAGAAGGTAAAACTAATTGCTTATAAATTTAAATCCGGTGCTTCAGCATGATGGGAAAACCTACAGGTTTCCCGCACCCGTCAGAATAAGACACCCATCCGAACATGGCCTAGAATGAGACAACTTCTTAGAGCTCGATTCCTCCCTAGCGATTATGAACAAATTTTGTTCCAACAATACCAAAATTGTCGTCAGGGAAATCGAACCGTAGCCGAATATCTTGAAGAATTCCAACGATTGGCTACACGGAATAATTTATCGGAATCAGAGGCACAACAAGTATCACGACTCATTGGTGGGTTGCGATTTGCAATCTAGGATCGAGTCCAGATGCATCCAGTATGGACGTTGAGTGAGGCCAACCAATTGGCCACTCGAGCAGAAATACAGTTGTCCCGGCCCCCTGCCCGACCCTATCCGGCAACACGAAATCCCAACACCGGACCCACTCAAGATACAACGCTGGCCAAAGGCAAGGAGCCTATAGGAGGGCGTCCTCAACCTCCTACGGTCATGAACCGGGACGGGGGAAGAGGTTCCTCAAGACCTCAACGTACAACTCCCACTACAAAGGGTTCCAGCAGGATCCCCAACCCGTATGGTCGGCCAAGACCAGACCATTGTCTCCGTTGTGGCCAACCAGGTCACTGGTCGAATGCTTGCCCTCAACGCCCTGCAGCACACTTAACTACGAATGAAGGCGGCGCGAAGGTGAATTAACAGAAGACAACCCTGAATTGGAACAGGCCGAAGAGGGGGATACAGAAGATGTCGATTGGCTGACTGAAGATCATGGGGAATCGCTAGTAGTAAGACGACTACTTTACGCCCCCAGGAAGGAAGTGCACCCACAACGACATAATATTTTTCGCATAAAGTGCACCGTGCAGGGCAAAGTCTGTGACGTGATCATAGATAGTGGGAGTAGCGAAAATATTGTCTCGAGAATTATGGTGGATAAGTTACATCTGCCTATGACGAAGCACCCTACCCCTTACTCTATCGGCTGGATCAAGAAGGTGAACGAAACCAAGGTAACTCATCAATGCATTATTTCATTTTCCATTGGTAAAAGCTATAAGGACGAGGTCCTCTGTGATGTGGTTGACATGGAAGCCTGCCACATGTTACTTGGGCGGCCATGGCAATCGGATCGAGATGTGACCCACAGTGGACGGGAAAACATATACATGTTCACCAAGGATGGTCGGAAAATTATTTTGGCCCCTATGACACCAGACAAACACCCTGAGGCTTCTAAAGTGGAGGGGAACTCTCTCCTTACCATTCGCGAGTTTGTTAAGGAATCAAAGGAAACGGGCGAGATTTATGCCGTTATGGTAAAAGGCGAGGAGCCAGGATCCTCTAATATTCCTCAACGCCTTAAACCGCTGCTGGAAGAATTTCGAAGTACTTGGCCTGCAGAGTTACCTGATGAGTTGCCTCCCATGCGAGACATACAACATCACATCGACCTTATCCCAGGGTCCAGTCTACCCAATCGACCGCACTATCGGATGAGTACGAAAGAGTGTGAAATTTTACAGGACAGGGAGGACTGATCGTAGGGTTAAGAGAGCATGAGCCCGTGTGCCGTTCCGGCACTCCTTACCCCAAAGAAGGACGGAACATGGCGTATGTGCATCGATAGCCGCGCGATCAATAAAATAACAGTTAAATATCGATTTTCAATACCGCGGTTGGATAACATGCTGGACATGCTCGAGGGCTCCAAGGTATTCTCGAAACTAGACTTACGGAGTGGATACCATCAAATCCGTATTAGGCTAGGTGATGAGTGGAAAACGGCCTTCAAGACCAAGGAAGGGCTATATGAGTGGCTGGTTATGCCTTTCGGTTTGACCAACGCACCAAGCACCTTCATGCGTTTAATGAACCAAGTGTTGAAGCCGTTCATTGGCCGTTTCGTTGTCGTTTACTTTAACGACATTCTAATATATAGTCAGGATGAAACGGAGCACATGACCCACATCAGAAAAGTGCTATAAGTGTTGGCCGACAACAAGCTATACTTAAATCTGAAAAAGTGTAGCTTCTTAACTGATCAATTATTGTTTCTAGGGTTCATTGTGTCGTCCACGGGTATCCGAGTGGACGAAGAAAAAGTTCGAGCTATTCGGGATTGGCCGACTTCGACAAACATTCATGAGGTACGAAGTTTTCATGGGTTGGCGACCTTCTATCGTCGATTTGTGCGGAACTTTAGCAGTATCGTCGCGCCGATTACCGACTGTATGAAGAAGGGTCCGTTTCAATGGACCGATGGGGCTGAGAAGGGCTTTGCAGAAATTAAACATCGGTTGTCCACTACCCCGGTCCTGGTACTCCCTAATTTCGATAAGCTATTTGAGGTAGAATGCGACGCATCTATTGTCGGCATTGGGGGAGTCCTTTCTCAGGAGGGCAGACCGGTTGCCTTTTACAGTGAGAAACTCAGCGACGCACGACAGAAGTGGTCTACCTATGAACTTGAATTATATGCAGTGGTTCAGGCACTGCGCCATGGCGCCATTATCTTATTCAAAGGGAATTTATACTGTACACTGATCATCAGGCCTTAAAATTTATCAATACTCAGACTAATGTGAATCGTATGCATGCTAGATGGATTTCGTTTTTACAGGAATTCACGTTCGTTCTGAAACACAAATCAGGGCAGCAAAACAAGGTGGCAGATGCACTAAGCCGACGTGCATCCCTTCTTATTACAGTGCGTAATGAGGTGATCGGATTCGACTGTCTCAAGGAACTTTATGCCGAAGACGAGGATTTTGCAGATGCGTGGAAAAAGTGCCAAGAGGGGCACCCGAGTGACCTTCTAATTCAAGATGGTTTCCTCTTCAAAGGAAATCGACTTTGCATCCCGCAGAGTTCGTTACGGGAAAAAATTATTATCGAGCTGCACGGCGGTGGCCTCGGCGGTCATCTAGGACGAGATAAGACTCGAGCGATGGTGGAAGAGCGGTATTACTGGCCGCAAATTGCTCGTGATGTTGGCAGGGCGGTACAACGATGTCATATTTGTCAAACCGCTAAGGGACAATCTCAAAATACAGGTCTTTACACGCCATTACCCGTGCCAGAAGCCCCTTGGGAGGATTTATCTATGGATTTTATATTAGGGCTCCCACGAACACAACGCGGTATGGACTCAGTGTTTGTGGTGGTAGACCGATTCTCCAAGATGGCACACTTCATTCCGTACAAGAAGACTTTTGATGCGATACACGTTGCGAACCTTTTCTTCAGAGAGGTTGTGCGACTACATGGGATTCCTAAGACGATCACTTCAGACCGGGACACAAAGTTCGTTAGCCACTTTTGGCGAGCCTTGTGGAATCGGTTCGGTACACGACTTCACTTCAGCAGTGCTTATCATCCACAAACAGATGGACAGACTGAGGTCGTCAACCGTACATTGGGCAATCTCATCCGTTGCCTTTCAGGTGACAAACCGAAGCAGTGGGACATGGCCCTAGCTCAAGCAGAGTTTGCGTTCAACAACATGGTAAACCGATCGACAGGAAAATCTCCGTTCCAGATTGTTTATGGGTGCGTTCCTCGTCACACACTCGATTTGGTTCCCCTGCCCAAGCTTCCGGGCATGAGCGTTACAGCTGAACATATGACAGATCGAATCATGGACATACATGCAGACGTGCGCAACAAATTACAGGCTTCGAACGAAAAGTACAAAGAAGCGGCCGACAAGCATCGGCGCGCCAAAGTGTTCGAAATAGGTGATCAGGTGATGGTCCACCTACGTAAAGAGCGATTTCCTACCGGGACCTACAACAAGTTGAAGCAAAAGAAGATTGGACCGGTACCAATCATTCGAAAGATCAATGACAATGCCTACGTTGTTGATCTTCCGGATGACATGGAGATTTCAAGGACTTTCAACGTGGCAGATCTGTACGAATATCATGAACCAAAGCTGGACGAGAACTCGGGGTCGAGTTCTTTCGAAGTGGAGGAGACTGATGTAGAACGGGTCGCTGATTATTTCATGGCCCAGATGGAGCAAAAGAAGACCGTTCGGGGTCGAAAGTGATCCGGATCGTCAGGACCGTAAATCGGTCGTATCTCACAATCCGGGATGAGTTACGGGACGTATAATATATCAATTTGGGGTAGCTCGAGCTACTTTAGCCAACCAACCCCGCTACGCCGGGTTGCCCAACCCGAAATCGCGAGAATCGACCGTATCGACGGTCATTAGGCTAGTTTATTTTCAGTTTTACTATTTATAGTAAGTTTTAATTCGATCATAACTTTGCATCCATATGGTTTTAGAGTTAGTGCCCAACATGAAAAGGGCTTAGAATATTTAGTAGAACAGCGTGGTTGAGGCAGTTTGATAACTTTCTATTTTTGGCCGAAAACGAAGAGTTCTAGTAGGATTGAACGACTTCTATAAATAGTAAGTTTACTATTTATAGTAAGTTGCGTTTTCTAGGAGTTTAAGTTGGAGTTGGATTCTGATACTTTACCTAGGGTTTAGTTTCCTATTTATATGCATTGTAATTTCGTTATTATTCATTCGATTATCAATAAATTAATTATTTGGAATTTATTTCTTCTTTTTATCTTTTATTTCTTCTCGTGGATTCGAGAACTATCGGTTAGGGAGACGGTGATCGACCTACCACGTCCTCCTTGCGTCAAGAGGGGGCGGGGGCAGGATGTAATCCTTTTAGGGAAAAATCAAACTAAACACTTCTTTATATAAAAAAAGGGCCAAATTAAAAAATAGAGATTGATAAAATTGAATAGAAGGTGAAATTTTTTTGTAGCACTAACTGATTTATATGAATGCTGCAGGAGAAGGAAGGATTTGAGAAAGACAAAAAACAACATTTGACTATCTATATATATTATTGTTCATACATATGGAAATTTTAATTATTTTAATTAAAAATTCTATTTTATCCTTATTTATAGATAGTAGATAGGCACATTGTTTTTTTTAACACGCGCACTCACATCACGGTGGGATTTCACCACAATGGGTATTTGAACCCATGACCTTGCTTGAAACTCTTGTGAGTCAATCACCAAGGCATGAGTAAGGATCCATATTTGCATGCATTGCTCTTTTCTTTACTCGGTTCTTTTTTAGTCAAAATCATGTTAAACCAAAACTTTTCATTCTCCAAACTTTTGCCTTTTGATTTTTTTTACCACATTTTTAACGATTGACACTAATGACACCAAAACTATTTCTAATTTTGATTGTGAACTGTTTGTATTTTTATGGTCGTGGTCACAAGTAGGATGTAAATTAATCTTTCTTAATTGTCATTGAGGGCAAAATAATGGTGGTTACAGATTGTTATCTTATAAAATAGATCTTTTATTGCTTAGAAATTTATTTTCATCTCTTTCTAAATCCACTTTTATATGATGTTAATTTATTTTCACTTTTCTCCTGCAGGTTTTCAACAACTGAGCCGTTGGTGTTTGAGCTTAATGGCCATAGCAATAGATGGTTGGCACAGTCTCTTATGATTTGGCTGTTGATGTTAGGAGACGAGGAAAAATGATTGCTTGGCATTCATTTTTCGGAGCACATTTATCTTCTAATGTCAACAATCAATCCATAAGAGACGACCAACTATTTGTTGTTGTGGCCATGCTCAAATGCTAATGGCTTTTTTTTTATATGCTATAGCAACGCCGACGGTTCACCACCGTCGGAAGTGCCGACGGTCGAGCGATGGCTTATCGCCGTCGGAATTCCCGACGGTCGAGCGACGGTTTATAGCCGTCGGTACTTCCGACGGCCCATAACCGTTGGAAAGAAATGGTGACGCCCCCTTTATCGACGGCCTGTCCAATGGCTAAAAGCCGTCGGGAAAGGTCATTTTTCTGGTAGTGGGCTTTGGGGCCTTCACCGGATTGGATTTATCAATTGTTTTGCCACTCCTCAAGCTGATGATAGCTTGAACATGCTCCATATTTTGGGAGGATGAGCTGAGGTCTTGTACCTCAAATTGGATTCTTAGGTTGAGGAGAGGTTGGGCAGGAAGTGTACCTTTCTCCCTAACACTAAGATGAGATTCAACTCTAGCCATTGAAGTTTTCAAATCATTGATAGCTTGAGATGAATTCTGGTTGAATTTTAATTGTTCTTGCATGAACCCATCGATTTTTTAAGAATTAGTCTTGTTGTACTCAGCTTGGGCTGAGACTAATGTACCAAATGTTTCCTCAAGCGTAGCTTTTGAGTTATTGCTTGCATTCTCTGATGGCCCATTTCTCTAACTAAAGTTGGGATAGTTCTTCCAATTAGAATTATACGTGTTCAAGTTTTGATTACTAAATGGTCGTTGATAATTATTTATTGCATTTGATTGTTCTTATAAAACTTCTTGAAACGCAAAAATTATAGGACAATCTGTGTTGCATGTTGGTTACCGGAACAAATTCCACAAACATTCTCAACTTCCTTAGTCTTTTTCTCCCTTCCCTAATTCCATGGCCTCAACTTTTCTTGTGAGGCTAGCCACACGTGCACTTATGTTGTCTTCTTCGGAGAGGACATAGATTCCTCCCTTTTCTCTTTGTTGGCTTATCTTAGGATTTGCTGGTTTAGTTGTATCCAAAGATTGTGCATTCTCGGCTAAGATATCGAAGTAGTTCCATGCTTCCTCGGCTTCCTTATTCATGAATTCTCCATTGCACATCATCTCTACGAATTGGCGTATAGGCAAAGTCATTCCTTCGTAGAAAAGGCTTATTACCCGTCAAATTTCATAGCCATGATGTGGGCATATGTTTAATAAGTCTTTGAACCTCTCCCAACATTAGAAGAAGGTCTCATCCTCTTTTTTAGCAAAATTCATGATTAGGCGCCTCAACATGTTTGTTTTATGAATATGAATTTTTTTTAATGAACGTCCTAGTCATCTCAGTCCATGTGCCAATTGATCTTGGCCTTAATGCATGAAGCCAAGCCTTAGCCTTCTCTTTCAGAGAAAAAGGAAATAAACAAAGTCGCATGACGTCATTAGATACATTGGCAAAGTGTAATGTGGCTATTGTAAGTGCACTTTTCCGTGGCATACTAGTGCACATTGTTTGTCAATCACTTACATCGATGAGTCTAGTGTCGGTTGAGCCCAATGAAGACAAAGACCGAAGACTCAAGACGGACCGGCTGCATCAAGGAAGAAGATTCAGGTAAAAGTGATGCCTTGGTGCCTTAAACTCGACCAAAACCTATCCCCTTTGTATCCTTGATGACCTTGACCATATTTAGAACCCTTTAGGCATCATAGATAGGCCCTAGGTGTCCCATTTGATCAACCAAACCTTGGCCTAAAACTACATGCTGAAGAATGAAGAACTCAGCACATTGAAGAGGGGACCCAGGCTGGTCCGACCGGTCATGACCGGTCGACCAGCAGCCCTGCTGCATGCTCAATGGCCAGCCGACCGGTCAAGACCGGTCGGCCTTCACAAATCAGGGAGGCCAGCATGAGTGACCGACCGGTCATGACCGGTTGGCCTGGCATGTCCACATGTCCAGCAAGGGACGCCGACCGGTCATGACCGGTCGGCCTGAAGTGTTAAGGCAGTCCAGTGAGGGGGTCTGACCGGTCGGCCCATATATGTGGCTTGTGCACTTGAGCTTCTTTCAGCAGGGGAGTCCGACCGGTCATGACCGGTCGGGTCAGGCCGTTTTATGACCGTTTTATGCCCGTTTTATGACCGTTGGAGCCATTTTTCTATAAATATGGGGCTCCGTTTTTGGGCAAAGTGGGAGGGATTTTTGAGGAGTGAAGCCACCATTGAGAGAGACCATTTGAGGCTCAATCCTTGACCTATGCAAGGCATCTTCCTTGTGCTTTAACACAAGATTAGAGCATTCTAAGCTCATGAAGAAGATGACCTTCATCCCCTCTTGATCTCTAGAGTTAGGAAGCTTCTTGATTGGCAAATCCTTGTCCTAAACTCGAAGATGAGATCGTTGTAGGTAAGAGACTCTAGGCAACCCATTCCCACTAAGTTGTAGAGCTCTCAAACCCATCCTCCTAGCACCTTGGGCATTTCAAGGCATCGCATGCAAGGTGTTTGATCGAATGTGGCTGAGGCATTGGCGATGCAACGGCGGCACGATCGAGGGAGCAAAGGGAAGCTGATTGAAGCACGAGAGAGCGGAGATCAAGCAACCCAATCCGGCTCTAAACAAGGGGCTCATCTGACAAGTAGGTTGTCTTATTTGAGAGTCCATTTTAGAGTTTATTTTTCGAACTCGACCTAGGGACGTTAGTCGTTCCTTGGCCCGTCAGCCGGGCCTAAACTAAGTCTCCAAGAGGGAGCCTCCGACACGGGAGTAAACGTGCGATTAGGTTGAGAGCTAGCCTATGTCTAAAACTCCGGATACGGTTGAGAGGTGAACCGACAAAACCTCCGTGTAAAGGTTGAGAGGTGAACCTCATTTAAAACCTCCGATAGTGAATGCCGGTGTACTCAAAGGGGTTGAGTACTTGAACCGGGAGTGGAGTAGACACGTAGTCGAACCACTATACATCCTTGTGTTTGTGATTGTTCTTGAGCACATTATATCTTTGCATTGTTAGTTTAATTGCTTAATTATGAATGCTTGATAGGAATGCATGCTAGGCACTTTTTAAGCATCCTCACACAAGATGTACCTTCACCACTTGTGTAGACTTGAGCTCATTGATCCACTCTCATAAGTCTACACAAGTTGCATAGGTTAGGAGTTTGATTAGTTGAATCTTTTACTTCCTATGCATGCTTAGACTAGGACTAGTTATTGCTTATACTTTTGCTAGTCTTGTGATTGGACCCACCTAGGCTTGGAAGCCGAGGTGTTCTTGCTTACATAGCTTAATCTATTGAATTGCATAAGTAGGCGAAAAGAATTTTAAAAAGGTCCTATTCACCCCCCCTCTAGGTCCATAGACATATCTCCAAGTATCTCTACAAGTGGTAAAACCGCAGTTTCATTTGGTATCAGAGCGGGTTCCTCCGCTCAGGTTTAAAAACCTGGAGTGAGATCCTAAGAGAAACTTGAAAATATGTCTAGAGAGGACTCTTCATCCGTCACCAAGCCTCCTTTCTTTGATGGGTCAAATTATCCATACTGGAAAGCCCGAATGCGCATCTTCTTGGAATCCATTGATTCGGATGTGAGGGACATGGTTGATTTTGGATATGAACCCCCAATGGCCACTATTTCTAAGGAAGGTGAGCCGGATGTTCTTAGGCCAAAAGACAAGGCATTGTGGACTGATCATGAAAAAGCTCAACGTATCCAAAATGCCAAAGGCCTGAATGCCATTTTTTGTTCAGTATCTAGAGAAGAATTTGGTCGGATTCAAAACTGCACTACCAGTAAACAAGCATGGGATATTCTTGAAGTTACCCATGAAGGTACAAATGTTGTTAAAAATTCTAAACTCCATCGCCTCTCCACTCTATTTGAAAATATTACTATGAAGGAGGATGAAACGTTTACTGAATTTTATACCAAACTGAACAAAATCACAAATGATATGTGGGGCTTAGGAGATCCGGTTCCGGAACATAGGCTTTGTAGGAAAATTCTGAGATCTCTTCCGGATCGGTTCTCTTCTAAAGTCACCACCATTGAAGAGAGTAGGGATCTAAACACAATGAAAGTTAAAGAACTCATAGGTTCCCTACAAACCTTTGAGCTAGGCTTTAAAGCCCCCTCTAGAAGGAAAAACATCGCCTTTAAGTCCTCTCACAAACACAAGAAAATCAAAAGTGAGTTGGAGGAAGATAGCGACGATGAGGATGATGAGGAAGAGAAATTGAACAAAAAATTCAAGAGATTCCTCAAATTTGATAGAGGGAATAGCCGTGACAAGAAGGACAAGAAGGGTGATAAACGTAAAGGAAAATCATCCATATCCTCATCCGTCCGTTGTTACGGTTGCGGTCGTCATGGCCATATTGCCCCGGAATGTCCGGAAGGGCCTAAACCGAAAGGTAAAAAGGCAATGGCTGCCACTTGGGATGATACGGAGGAGTCCGAATCTGGTGACTCTGCTTATGATGAGGGCCAACATAAAGATCTTGCTCTCTCGGCCTCCATCACGACCCCTCTACCAGATTATCTAAGAGGGGATCCCAACCGCTATCCCTTCTAGGAGAAGGAGGAGTTCCCAACCCCTCACCTCATGCTACATTTTATGAGGGTGTTGTGGAATTTTGCTACCCTTTGGCTTTTTAATCTTAACATGGTTAGTGAGGGTAGCTAGTTATGTTTATATAGGAAAATCTAAGGATTTCAGCCTCATTTCTGTGTATACGGGTAAATCAGAGAATTCAAGCCTCATTCGCCCAGTTTTGATGATTTAGCCTTATTTCTATTTAATATATTTGCTTGCTAGATTGTCATCCTGCTTAGATTAGCTAATCCTCTTGAGTTTTATGCTTCATTTCATGCTAATCTTTGCTTAGTATTGGTCTTGATATACTAATAGGGGAGGTTGGTTGATTGGGCTATAAGCCCTTGAGCTTTAATGCTTAATGTATATCATAGATGACCAATTATGCATGATTAACTATGCTTGGATAGTTACATTTTCTTGTTAATCATGTTCCTTAGCATGCTCCATGTTTTTATGATTCATGCACCCTATATTCTCTCTAGTTAGCATGTGCTTATAGTCATAACTGCGACATTCTATCTTCTCTTCCCTTAGTCTTATTGATATATCATTAAGGGGGAGAGAATAGTTTGTCAATTGCTAACAAAAAGGGGGAGAAAGATCAAATCCCACCAAAACTAGTTTGCTTTGTTTTGTGATGCAGGGATTGACAGGTTATGGGGGAGCAAACTGAAGAGGAGTATCTTAGTTTGTCATGTCAAGAGTCCTGTATTTTATGTTTTATCTATGTAATATCTTGAACATGTAATTTGTTTTGGTAGGTTAAGTTTTTGTAAGTAATTGACAAAGGGGGAGATTGTTAGTGCACTTTTCCGTGGCATACTAGTGCACCTTGTTTGTCAATCACTTACATCGGTGAGTCTAGTGTCGGTTGAGCCCAATGAAGACAAAGACCGAAGACTCAAGACGGACCGGCTGCATCAAGGAAGAAGATTTAGGTAAAAGTGATGCCTTGGTGCCTTAAACTCGACCAAAACCTATCCCCTTTGTATCCTTGATGACCTTGACCATATTTAGAACCCTTTAGGCATCATAGATAGGCCCTAGGTGTCCCATTTGATCAACCAAACCTTGGCCTAAAACTACATGCTGAAGAATGAAGAACTCAGCACATTGAAGAGGGGACCCAGGCTGGTCCGACCGGTCATGACCGGTCGACCAGCAGCCCTGCTGCATGCTCAATGGCCAGCCGACCGGTCAAGACCGGTCGGCCTTCACAAATCAGGGAGGCCAGCATGAGTGACCGACCGGTCATGACCGGTTGGCCTGGCATGTCCACATGTCCAGCAAGGGACGCCGACCGGTCATGACCGGTCGGCCTGAAGTGTTAAGGCAGTCCAGTGAGGGGGTCTGACCGGTCGGCCCATATATGTGGCCTGTGCACTTGAGCTTCTTTCAGCAGGGGAGTCCGACCGGTCATGACCGGTCGGGTCAGGCCGTTTTATGACCGTTTTATGCCCGTTTTATGACCGTTGGAGCCATTTTTCTATAAATATGGGGCTCCGTTTTTGGGCAAAGTGGGAGGGATTTTTGAGGAGTGAAGCCACCATTGAGAGAGACCATTTGAGGCTCAATCCTTGACCTATGCAAGGCATCTTCCTTGTGCTTTAACACAAGATTAGAGCATTCTAAGCTCATGAAGAAGATGACCTTCATCCCCTCTTGATCTCTAGAGTTAGGAAGCTTCTTGATTGGCAAATCCTTGTCCTAAACTCGAAGATGAGATCGTTGTAGGTAAGAGACTCTAGGCAACCCATTCCCACTAAGTTGTAGAGCTCTCAAACCCATCCTCCTAGCACCTTGGGCATTTCAAGGCATCGCATGCAAGGTGTTTGATCGAATGTGGCTGAGGCATTGGCGACGCAACGGCGGCACGATCGAGGGAGCAAAGGGAAGCTGATTGAAGCACGAGAGAGCGGAGATCAAGCAACCCAATCCGGCGCTAAACAAGGGGCTCATCTGACAAGTAGGTTGTCTTATTTGAGAGTCCATTTTAGAGTTTATTTTTCGAACTCGACCTAGGGACGTTAGTCGTTCCTTGGCCCGTCAGCCGGGCCTAAACTAAGTCTCCAAGGGGGAGCCTCCGACACGGGAGTAAACGTGCGATTAGGTTGAGAGCTAGCCTATGTCTAAAACTCCGGATACGGTTGAGAGGTGAACCGACAAAACCTCCGTGTAAAGGTTGAGAGGTGAACCTCATTTAAAACCTCCGATAGTGAATGCCGGTGTACTCAAAGGGGTTGAGTACTTGAACCGGGAGTGGAGTAGACACGTAGTCGAACCACTATACATCCTTGTGTTTGTGATTGTTCTTGAGCACATTATATCTTTGCATTGTTAGTTTAATTGCTTAATTATGAATGCTTGATAGGAATGCATGCTAGGCACTTTTTAAGCATCCTCACACAAGATGTACCTTCACCACTTGTGTAGACTTGAGCTCATTGATCCACTCTCATAAGTCTACACAAGTTGCATAGGTTAGGAGTTTGATTAGTTGAATCTTTTACTTCCTATGCATGCTTAGACTAGGACTAGTTATTGCTTATACTTTTGCTAGTCTTGTGATTGGACCCACCTAGGCTTGGAAGCCGAGGTGTTCTTGCTTACATAGCTTAATCTATTGAATTGCATAAGTAGGCGAAAAGAATTTTAAAAAGGTCCTATTCACCCCCCCTCTAGGTCCATAGACATATCTCCAAGTATCTCTACAAGTGGTAAAACCGCAGTTTCATTTGGTATCAGAGCGGGTTCCTCCGCTCAGGTTTAAAAACCTGGAGTGAGATCCTAAGAGAAACTTGAAAATATGTCTAGAGAGGACTCTTCATCCGTCACCAAGCCTCCTTTCTTTGATGGGTCAAATTATCCATACTGGAAAGCCCGAATGCGCATCTTCTTGGAATCCATTGATTCGGATGTGAGGGACATGGTTGATTTTGGATATGAACCCCCAATGGCCACTATTTCTAAGGAAGGTGAGCCGGATGTTCTCAGGCCAAAAGACAAGGCATTGTGGACTGATCATGAAAAAGCTCAACGTATCCAAAATGCCAAAGGCCTGAATGCCATTTTTTGTTCAGTATCTAGAGAAGAATTTGGTCGGATTCAAAACTGCACTACCAGTAAACAAGCATGGGATATTCTTGAAGTTACCCATGAAGGTACAAATGTTGTTAAAAATTCTAAACTCCATCGCCTCTCCACTCTATTTGAAAATATTACTATGAAGGAGGATGAAACGTTTACTGAATTTTATACCAAACTGAACAAAATCACAAATGATATGTGGGGCTTAGGAGATCCGGTTCCGGAACATAGGCTTTGTAGGAAAATTCTGAGATCTCTTCCGGATCGGTTCTCTTCTAAAGTCACCACCATTGAAGAGAGTAGGGATCTAAACACAATGAAAGTTAAAGAACTCATAGGTTCCCTACAAACCTTTGAGCTAGGCTTTAAAGCCCCCTCTAGAAGGAAAAACATCGCCTTTAAGTCCTCTCACAAACACAAGAAAATCAAAAGTGAGTTGGAGGAAGATAGCGACGATGAGGATGATGAGGAAGAGAAATTGAACAAAAAATTCAAGAGATTCCTCAAATTTGATAGAGGGAATAGCCGTGACAAGAAGGACAAGAAGGGTGATAAACGTAAAGGAAAATCATCCATATCCTCATCCGTCCGTTGTTACGGTTGCGGTCGTCATGGCCATATTGCCCCGGAATGTCCGGAAGGGCCTAAACCGAAAGGTAAAAAGGCAATGGCTGCCACTTGGGATGATACGGAGGAGTCCGAATCTGGTGACTCTGCTTATGATGAGGGCCAACATAAAGATCTTGCTCTCTCGGCCTCCATCACGACCCCTCTACCAGATTATCTAAGAGGGGATCCCAACCGCTATCCCTTCTAGGAGAAGGAGGAGTTCCCAACCCCTCACCTCATGCTACATTTTATGAGGGTGTTGTGGAATTTTGCTACCCTTTGGCTTTTTAATCTTAACATGGTTAGTGAGGGTAGCTAGTTATGTTTATATAGGAAAATCTAAGGATTTCAGCCTCATTTCTGTGTATACGGGTAAATCAGAGAATTCAAGCCTCATTCGCCCAGTTTTGATGATTTAGCCTTATTTCTATTTAATATATTTGCTTGCTAGATTGTCATCCTGCTTAGATTAGCTAATCCTCTTGAGTTTTATGCTTCATTTCATGCTAATCTTTGCTTAGTATTGGTCTTGATATACTAATAGGGGAGGTTGGTTGATTGGGCTATAAGCCCTTGAGCTTTAATGCTTAATGTATATCATAGATGACCAATTATGCATGATTAACTATGCTTGGATAGTTACATTTTCTTGTTAATCATGTTCCTTAGCATGCTCCATGTTTTTATGATTCATGCACCCTATATTCTCTCTAGTTAGCATGTGCTTATAGTCATAACTGCGACATTCTATCTTCTCTTCCCTTAGTCTTATTGATATATCATTAAGGGGGAGAGAATAGTTTGTCAATTGCTAACAAAAAGGGGGAGAAAGATCAAATCCCACCAAAACTAGTTTGCTTTGTTTTGTGATGCAGGGATTGACAGGTTATGGGGGAGCAAACTGAAGAGGAGTATCTTAGTTTGTCATGTCAAGAGTCCTGTATTTTATGTTTTATCTATGTAATATCTTGAACATGTAATTTGTTTTGGTAGGTTAAGTTTTTGTAAGTAATTGACAAAGGGGGAGATTGTTAGTGCACTTTTCCGTGGCATACTAGTGCACCTTGTTTGTCAATCACTTACATCGGTGAGTCTAGTGTCGGTTGAGCCCAATGAAGACAAAGACCGAAGACTCAAGACGGACCGGCTGCATCAAGGAAGAAGATTTAGGTAAAAGTGATGCCTTGGTGCCTTAAACTCGACCAAAACCTATCCCCTTTGTATCCTTGATGACCTTGACCATATTTAGAACCCTTTAGGCATCATAGATAGGCCCTAGGTGTCCCATTTGATCAACCAAACCTTGGCCTAAAACTACATGCTGAAGAATGAAGAACTCAGCACATTGAAGAGGGGACCCAGGCTGGTCCGACCGGTCATGACCGGTCGACCAGCAGCCCTGCTGCATGCTCAATGGCCAGCCGACCGGTCAAGACCGGTCGGCCTTCACAAATCAGGGAGGCCAGCATGAGTGACCGACCGGTCATGACCGGTTGGCCTGGCATGTCCACATGTCCAGCAAGGGACGCCGACCGGTCATGACCGGTCGGCCTGAAGTGTTAAGGCAGTCCAGTGAGGGGGTCTGACCGGTCGGCCCATATATGTGGCCTGTGCACTTGAGCTTCTTTCAGCAGGGGAGTCCGACCGGTCATGACCGGTCGGGTCAGGCCGTTTTATGACCGTTTTATGCCCGTTTTATGACCGTTGGAGCCATTTTTCTATAAATATGGGGCTCCGTTTTTGGGCAAAGTGGGAGGGATTTTTGAGGAGTGAAGCCACCATTGAGAGAGACCATTTGAGGCTCAATCCTTGACCTATGCAAGGCATCTTCCTTGTGCTTTAACACAAGATTAGAGCATTCTAAGCTCATGAAGAAGATGACCTTCATCCCCTCTTGATCTCTAGAGTTAGGAAGCTTCTTGATTGGCAAATCCTTGTCCTAAACTCGAAGATGAGATCGTTGTAGGTAAGAGACTCTAGGCAACCCATTCCCACTAAGTTGTAGAGCTCTCAAACCCATCCTCCTAGCACCTTGGGCATTTCAAGGCATCGCATGCAAGGTGTTTGATCGAATGTGGCTGAGGCATTGGCGACGCAACGGCGGCACGATCGAGGGAGCAAAGGGAAGCTGATTGAAGCACGAGAGAGCGGAGATCAAGCAACCCAATCCGGCGCTAAACAAGGGGCTCATCTGACAAGTAGGTTGTCTTATTTGAGAGTCCATTTTAGAGTTTATTTTTCGAACTCGACCTAGGGACGTTAGTCGTTCCTTGGCCCGTCAGCCGGGCCTAAACTAAGTCTCCAAGGGGGAGCCTCCGACACGGGAGTAAACGTGCGATTAGGTTGAGAGCTAGCCTATGTCTAAAACTCCGGATACGGTTGAGAGGTGAACCGACAAAACCTCCGTGTAAAGGTTGAGAGGTGAACCTCATTTAAAACCTCCGATAGTGAATGCCGGTGTACTCAAAGGGGTTGAGTACTTGAACCGGGAGTGGAGTAGACACGTAGTCGAACCACTATACATCCTTGTGTTTGTGATTGTTCTTGAGCACATTATATCTTTGCATTGTTAGTTTAATTGCTTAATTATGAATGCTTGATAGGAATGCATGCTAGGCACTTTTTAAGCATCCTCACACAAGATGTACCTTCACCACTTGTGTAGACTTGAGCTCATTGATCCACTCTCATAAGTCTACACAAGTTGCATAGGTTAGGAGTTTGATTAGTTGAATCTTTTACTTCCTATGCATGCTTAGACTAGGACTAGTTATTGCTTATACTTTTGCTAGTCTTGTGATTGGACCCACCTAGGCTTGGAAGCCGAGGTGTTCTTGCTTACATAGCTTAATCTATTGAATTGCATAAGTAGGCGAAAAGAATTTTAAAAAGGTCCTATTCACCCCCCCTCTAGGTCCATAGACATATCTCCAAGTATCTCTACAAGTGGTAAAACCGCAGTTTCATTTGGTATCAGAGCGGGTTCCTCCGCTCAGGTTTAAAAACCTGGAGTGAGATCCTAAGAGAAACTTGAAAATATGTCTAGAGAGGACTCTTCATCCGTCACCAAGCCTCCTTTCTTTGATGGGTCAAATTATCCATACTGGAAAGCCCGAATGCGCATCTTCTTAGAATCCATTGATTCGGATGTGAGGGACATGGTTGATTTTGGATATGAACCCCCAATGGCCACTATTTCTAAGGAAGGTGAGCCGGATGTTCTCAGGCCAAAAGACAAGGCATTGTGGACTGATCATGAAAAAGCTCAACGTATCCAAAATGCCAAAGGCCTGAATGCCATTTTTTGTTCAGTATCTAGAGAAGAATTTGGTCGGATTCAAAACTGCACTACCAGTAAACAAGCATGGGATATTCTTGAAGTTACCCATGAAGGTACAAATGTTGTTAAAAATTCTAAACTCCATCGCCTCTCCACTCTATTTGAAAATATTACTATGAAGGAGGATGAAACGTTTACTGAATTTTATACCAAACTGAACAAAATCACAAATGATATGTGGGGCTTAGGAGATCCGGTTCCGGAACATAGGCTTTGTAGGAAAATTCTGAGATCTCTTCCGGATCGGTTCTCTTCTAAAGTCACCACCATTGAAGAGAGTAGGGATCTAAACACAATGAAAGTTAAAGAACTCATAGGTTCCCTACAAACCTTTGAGCTAGGCTTTAAAGCCCCCTCTAGAAGGAAAAACATCGCCTTTAAGTCCTCTCACAAACACAAGAAAATCAAAAGTGAGTTGGAGGAAGATAGCGACGATGAGGATGATGAGGAAGAGAAATTGAACAAAAAATTCAAGAGATTCCTCAAATTTGATAGAGGGAATAGCCGTGACAAGAAGGACAAGAAGGGTGATAAACGTAAAGGAAAATCATCCATATCCTCATCCGTCCGTTGTTACGGTTGCGGTCGTCATGGCCATATTGCCCCGGAATGTCCGGAAGGGCCTAAACCGAAAGGTAAAAAGGCAATGGCTGCCACTTGGGATGATACGGAGGAGTCCGAATCTGGTGACTCTGCTTATGATGAGGGCCAACATAAAGATCTTGCTCTCTCGGCCTCCATCACGACCCCTCTACCAGATTATCTAAGAGGGGATCCCAACCGCTATCCCTTCTAGGAGAAGGAGGAGTTCCCAACCCCTCACCTCATGCTACATTTTATGAGGGTGTTGTGGAATTTTGCTACCCTTTGGCTTTTTAATCTTAACATGGTTAGTGAGGGTAGCTAGTTATGTTTATATAGGAAAATCTAAGGATTTCAGCCTCATTTCTGTGTATACGGGTAAATCAGAGAATTCAAGCCTCATTCGCCCAGTTTTGATGATTTAGCCTTATTTCTATTTAATATATTTGCTTGCTAGATTGTCATCCTGCTTAGATTAGCTAATCCTCTTGAGTTTTATGCTTCATTTCATGCTAATCTTTGCTTAGTATTGGTCTTGATATACTAATAGGGGAGGTTGGTTGATTGGGCTATAAGCCCTTGAGCTTTAATGCTTAATGTATATCATAGATGACCAATTATGCATGATTAACTATGCTTGGATAGTTACATTTTCTTGTTAATCATGTTCCTTAGCATGCTCCATGTTTTTATGATTCATGCACCCTATATTCTCTCTAGTTAGCATGTGCTTATAGTCATAACTGCGACATTCTATCTTCTCTTCCCTTAGTCTTATTGATATATCATTAAGGGGGAGAGAATAGTTTGTCAATTGCTAACAAAAAGGGGGAGAAAGATCAAATCCCACCAAAACTAGTTTGCTTTGTTTTGTGATGCAGGGATTGACAGGTTATGGGGGAGCAAACTGAAGAGGAGTATCTTAGTTTGTCATGTCAAGAGTCCTGTATTTTATGTTTTATCTATGTAATATCTTGAACATGTAATTTGTTTTGGTAGGTTAAGTTTTTGTAAGTAATTGACAAAGGGGGAGATTGTTAGTGCACTTTTCCGTGGCATACTAGTGCACCTTGTTTGTCAATCACTTACATCGGTGAGTCTAGTGTCGGTTGAGCCCAATGAAGACAAAGACCGAAGACTCAAGACGGACCGGCTGCATCAAGGAAGAAGATTTAGGTAAAAGTGATGCCTTGGTGCCTTAAACTCGACCAAAACCTATCCCCTTTGTATCCTTGATGACCTTGACCATATTTAGAACCCTTTAGGCATCATAGATAGGCCCTAGGTGTCCCATTTGATCAACCAAACCTTGGCCTAAAACTACATGCTGAAGAATGAAGAACTCAGCACATTGAAGAGGGGACCCAGGCTGGTCCGACCGGTCATGACCGGTCGACCAGCAGCCCTGCTGCATGCTCAATGGCCAGCCGACCGGTCAAGACCGGTCGGCCTTCACAAATCAGGGAGGCCAGCATGAGTGACCGACCGGTCATGACCGGTTGGCCTGGCATGTCCACATGTCCAGCAAGGGACGCCGACCGGTCATGACCGGTCGGCCTGAAGTGTTAAGGCAGTCCAGTGAGGGGGTCTGACCGGTCGGCCCATATATGTGGCCTGTGCACTTGAGCTTCTTTCAGCAGGGGAGTCCGACCGGTCATGACCGGTCGGGTCAGGCCGTTTTATGACCGTTTTATGCCCGTTTTATGACCGTTGGAGCCATTTTTCTATAAATATGGGGCTCCGTTTTTGGGCAAAGTGGGAGGGATTTTTGAGGAGTGAAGCCACCATTGAGAGAGACCATTTGAGGCTCAATCCTTGACCTATGCAAGGCATCTTCCTTGTGCTTTAACACAAGATTAGAGCATTCTAAGCTCATGAAGAAGATGACCTTCATCCCCTCTTGATCTCTAGAGTTAGGAAGCTTCTTGATTGGCAAATCCTTGTCCTAAACTCGAAGATGAGATCGTTGTAGGTAAGAGACTCTAGGCAACCCATTCCCACTAAGTTGTAGAGCTCTCAAACCCATCCTCCTAGCACCTTGGGCATTTCAAGGCATCGCATGCAAGGTGTTTGATCGAATGTGGCTGAGGCATTGGCGACGCAACGGCGGCACGATCGAGGGAGCAAAGGGAAGCTGATTGAAGCACGAGAGAGCGGAGATCAAGCAACCCAATCCGGCGCTAAACAAGGGGCTCATCTGACAAGTAGGTTGTCTTATTTGAGAGTCCATTTTAGAGTTTATTTTTCGAACTCGACCTAGGGACGTTAGTCGTTCCTTGGCCCGTCAGCCGGGCCTAAACTAAGTCTCCAAGGGGGAGCCTCCGACACGGGAGTAAACGTGCGATTAGGTTGAGAGCTAGCCTATGTCTAAAACTCCGGATACGGTTGAGAGGTGAACCGACAAAACCTCCGTGTAAAGGTTGAGAGGTGAACCTCATTTAAAACCTCCGATAGTGAATGCCGGTGTACTCAAAGGGGTTGAGTACTTGAACCGGGAGTGGAGTAGACACGTAGTCGAACCACTATACATCCTTGTGTTTGTGATTGTTCTTGAGCACATTATATCTTTGCATTGTTAGTTTAATTGCTTAATTATGAATGCTTGATAGGAATGCATGCTAGGCACTTTTTAAGCATCCTCACACAAGATGTACCTTCACCACTTGTGTAGACTTGAGCTCATTGATCCACTCTCATAAGTCTACACAAGTTGCATAGGTTAGGAGTTTGATTAGTTGAATCTTTTACTTCCTATGCATGCTTAGACTAGGACTAGTTATTGCTTATACTTTTGCTAGTCTTGTGATTGGACCCACCTAGGCTTGGAAGCCGAGGTGTTCTTGCTTACATAGCTTAATCTATTGAATTGCATAAGTAGGCGAAAAGAATTTTAAAAAGGTCCTATTCACCCCCCCTCTAGGTCCATAGACATATCTCCAAGTATCTCTACAAGTGGTAAAACCGCAGTTTCATTTGGTATCAGAGCGGGTTCCTCCGCTCAGGTTTAAAAACCTGGAGTGAGATCCTAAGAGAAACTTGAAAATATGTCTAGAGAGGACTCTTCATCCGTCACCAAGCCTCCTTTCTTTGATGGGTCAAATTATCCATACTGGAAAGCCCGAATGCGCATCTTCTTGGAATCCATTAATTCGGATGTGAGGGACATGGTTGATTTTGGATATGAACCCCCAATGGCCACTATTTCTAAGGAAGGTGAGCCGGATGTTCTCAGGCCAAAAGACAAGGCATTGTGGACTGATCATGAAAAAGCTCAACGTATCCAAAATGCCAAAGGCCTGAATGCCATTTTTTGTTCAGTATCTAGAGAAGAATTTGGTCGGATTCAAAACTGCACTACCAGTAAACAAGCATGGGATATTCTTGAAGTTACCCATGAAGGTACAAATGTTGTTAAAAATTCTAAACTCCATCGCCTCTCCACTCTATTTGAAAATATTACTATGAAGGAGGATGAAACGTTTACTGAATTTTATACCAAACTGAACAAAATCACAAATGATATGTGGGGCTTAGGAGATCCGGTTCCGGAACATAGGCTTTGTAGGAAAATTCTGAGATCTCTTCCGGATCGGTTCTCTTCTAAAGTCACCACCATTGAAGAGAGTAGGGATCTAAACACAATGAAAGTTAAAGAACTCATAGGTTCCCTACAAACCTTTGAGCTAGGCTTTAAAGCCCCCTCTAGAAGGAAAAACATCGCCTTTAAGTCCTCTCACAAACACAAGAAAATCAAAAGTGAGTTGGAGGAAGATAGCGACGATGAGGATGATGAGGAAGAGAAATTGAACAAAAAATTCAAGAGATTCCTCAAATTTGATAGAGGGAATAGCCGTGACAAGAAGGACAAGAAGGGTGATAAACGTAAAGGAAAATCATCCATATCCTCATCCGTCCGTTGTTACGGTTGCGGTCGTCATGGCCATATTGCCCCGGAATGTCCGGAAGGGCCTAAACCGAAAGGTAAAAAGGCAATGGCTGCCACTTGGGATGATACGGAGGAGTCCGAATCTGGTGACTCTGCTTATGATGAGGGCCAACATAAAGATCTTGCTCTCTCGGCCTCCATCACGACCCCTCTACCAGATTATCTAAGAGGGGATCCCAACCGCTATCCCTTCTAGGAGAAGGAGGAGTTCCCAACCCCTCACCTCATGCTACATTTTATGAGGGTGTTGTGGAATTTTGCTACCCTTTGGCTTTTTAATCTTAACATGGTTAGTGAGGGTAGCTAGTTATGTTTATATAGGAAAATCTAAGGATTTCAGCCTCATTTCTGTGTATACGGGTAAATCAGAGAATTCAAGCCTCATTCGCCCAGTTTTGATGATTTAGCCTTATTTCTATTTAATATATTTGCTTGCTAGATTGTCATCCTGCTTAGATTAGCTAATCCTCTTGAGTTTTATGCTTCATTTCATGCTAATCTTTGCTTAGTATTGGTCTTGATATACTAATAGGGGAGGTTGGTTGATTGGGCTATAAGCCCTTGAGCTTTAATGCTTAATGTATATCATAGATGACCAATTATGCATGATTAACTATGCTTGGATAGTTACATTTTCTTGTTAATCATGTTCCTTAGCATGCTCCATGTTTTTATGATTCATGCACCCTATATTCTCTCTAGTTAGCATGTGCTTATAGTCATAACTGCGACATTCTATCTTCTCTTCCCTTAGTCTTATTGATATATCATTAAGGGGGAGAGAATAGTTTGTCAATTGCTAACAAAAAGGGGGAGAAAGATCAAATCCCACCAAAACTAGTTTGCTTTGTTTTGTGATGCAGGGATTGACAGGTTATGGGGGAGCAAACTGAAGAGGAGTATCTTAGTTTGTCATGTCAAGAGTCCTGTATTTTATGTTTTATCTATGTAATATCTTGAACATGTAATTTGTTTTGGTAGGTTAAGTTTTTGTAAGTAATTGACAAAGGGGGAGATTGTTAGTGCACTTTTCCGTGGCATACTAGTGCACCTTGTTTGTCAATCACTTACATCGGTGAGTCTAGTGTCGGTTGAGCCCAATGAAGACAAAGACCGAAGACTCAAGACGGACCGGCTGCATCAAGGAAGAAGATTTAGGTAAAAGTGATGCCTTGGTGCCTTAAACTCGACCAAAACCTATCCCCTTTGTATCCTTGATGACCTTGACCATATTTAGAACCCTTTAGGCATCATAGATAGGCCCTAGGTGTCCCATTTGATCAACCAAACCTTGGCCTAAAACTACATGCTGAAGAATGAAGAACTCAGCACATTGAAGAGGGGACCCAGGCTGGTCCGACCGGTCATGACCGGTCGACCAGCAGCCCTGCTGCATGCTCAATGGCCAGCCGACCGGTCAAGACCGGTCGGCCTTCACAAATCAGGGAGGCCAGCATGAGTGACCGACCGGTCATGACCGGTTGGCCTGGCATGTCCACATGTCCAGCAAGGGACGCCGACCGGTCATGACCGGTCGGCCTGAAGTGTTAAGGCAGTCCAGTGAGGGGGTCTGACCGGTCGGCCCATATATGTGGCCTGTGCACTTGAGCTTCTTTCAGCAGGGGAGTCCGACCGGTCATGACCGGTCGGGTCAGGCCGTTTTATGACCGTTTTATGCCCGTTTTATGACCGTTGGAGCCATTTTTCTATAAATATGGGGCTCCGTTTTTGGGCAAAGTGGGAGGGATTTTTGAGGAGTGAAGCCACCATTGAGAGAGACCATTTGAGGCTCAATCCTTGACCTATGCAAGGCATCTTCCTTGTGCTTTAACACAAGATTAGAGCATTCTAAGCTCATGAAGAAGATGACCTTCATCCCCTCTTGATCTCTAGAGTTAGGAAGCTTCTTGATTGGCAAATCCTTGTCCTAAACTCGAAGATGAGATCGTTGTAGGTAAGAGACTCTAGGCAACCCATTCCCACTAAGTTGTAGAGCTCTCAAACCCATCCTCCTAGCACCTTGGGCATTTCAAGGCATCGCATGCAAGGTGTTTGATCGAATGTGGCTGAGGCATTGGCGACGCAACGGCGGCACGATCGAGGGAGCAAAGGGAAGCTGATTGAAGCACGAGAGAGCGGAGATCAAGCAACCCAATCCGGCGCTAAACAAGGGGCTCATCTGACAAGTAGGTTGTCTTATTTGAGAGTCCATTTTAGAGTTTATTTTTCGAACTCGACCTAGGGACGTTAGTCGTTCCTTGGCCCGTCAGCCGGGCCTAAACTAAGTCTCCAAGGGGGAGCCTCCGACACGGGAGTAAACGTGCGATTAGGTTGAGAGCTAGCCTATGTCTAAAACTCCGGATACGGTTGAGAGGTGAACCGACAAAACCTCCGTGTAAAGGTTGAGAGGTGAACCTCATTTAAAACCTCCGATAGTGAATGCCGGTGTACTCAAAGGGGTTGAGTACTTGAACCGGGAGTGGAGTAGACACGTAGTCGAACCACTATACATCCTTGTGTTTGTGATTGTTCTTGAGCACATTATATCTTTGCATTGTTAGTTTAATTGCTTAATTATGAATGCTTGATAGGAATGCATGCTAGGCACTTTTTAAGCATCCTCACACAAGATGTACCTTCACCACTTGTGTAGACTTGAGCTCATTGATCCACTCTCATAAGTCTACACAAGTTGCATAGGTTAGGAGTTTGATTAGTTGAATCTTTTACTTCCTATGCATGCTTAGACTAGGACTAGTTATTGCTTATACTTTTGCTAGTCTTGTGATTGGACCCACCTAGGCTTGGAAGCCGAGGTGTTCTTGCTTACATAGCTTAATCTATTGAATTGCATAAGTAGGCGAAAAGAATTTTAAAAAGGTCCTATTCACCCCCCCTCTAGGTCCATAGACATATCTCCAAGTATCTCTACAAGTGGTAAAACCGCAGTTTCATTTGGTATCAGAGCGGGTTCCTCCGCTCAGGTTTAAAAACCTGGAGTGAGATCCTAAGAGAAACTTGAAAATATGTCTAGAGAGGACTCTTCATCCGTCACCAAGCCTCCTTTCTTTGATGGGTCAAATTATCCATACTGGAAAGCCCGAATGCGCATCTTCTTGGAATCCATTAATTCGGATGTGAGGGACATGGTTGATTTTGGATATGAACCCCCAATGGCCACTATTTCTAAGGAAGGTGAGCCGGATGTTCTCAGGCCAAAAGACAAGGCATTGTGGACTGATCATGAAAAAGCTCAACGTATCCAAAATGCCAAAGGCCTGAATGCCATTTTTTGTTCAGTATCTAGAGAAGAATTTGGTCGGATTCAAAACTGCACTACCAGTAAACAAGCATGGGATATTCTTGAAGTTACCCATGAAGGTACAAATGTTGTTAAAAATTCTAAACTCCATCGCCTCTCCACTCTATTTGAAAATATTACTATGAAGGAGGATGAAACGTTTACTGAATTTTATACCAAACTGAACAAAATCACAAATGATATGTGGGGCTTAGGAGATCCGGTTCCGGAACATAGGCTTTGTAGGAAAATTCTGAGATCTCTTCCGGATCGGTTCTCTTCTAAAGTCACCACCATTGAAGAGAGTAGGGATCTAAACACAATGAAAGTTAAAGAACTCATAGGTTCCCTACAAACCTTTGAGCTAGGCTTTAAAGCCCCCTCTAGAAGGAAAAACATCGCCTTTAAGTCCTCTCACAAACACAAGAAAATCAAAAGTGAGTTGGAGGAAGATAGCGACGATGAGGATGATGAGGAAGAGAAATTGAACAAAAAATTCAAGAGATTCCTCAAATTTGATAGAGGGAATAGCCGTGACAAGAAGGACAAGAAGGGTGATAAACGTAAAGGAAAATCATCCATATCCTCATCCGTCCGTTGTTACGGTTGCGGTCGTCATGGCCATATTGCCCCGGAATGTCCGGAAGGGCCTAAACCGAAAGGTAAAAAGGCAATGGCTGCCACTTGGGATGATACGGAGGAGTCCGAATCTGGTGACTCTGCTTATGATGAGGGCCAACATAAAGATCTTGCTCTCTCGGCCTCCATCACGACCCCTCTACCAGATTATCTAAGAGGGGATCCCAACCGCTATCCCTTCTAGGAGAAGGAGGAGTTCCCAACCCCTCACCTCATGCTACATTTTATGAGGGTGTTGTGGAATTTTGCTACCCTTTGGCTTTTTAATCTTAACATGGTTAGTGAGGGTAGCTAGTTATGTTTATATAGGAAAATCTAAGGATTTCAGCCTCATTTCTATGTATACGGGTAAATCAGAGAATTCAAGCCTCATTCGCCCAGTTTTGATGATTTAGCCTTATTTCTATTTAATATATTTGCTTGCTAGATTGTCATCCTGCTTAGATTAGCTAATCCTCTTGAGTTTTATGCTTCATTTCATGCTAATCTTTGCTTAGTATTGGTCTTGATATACTAATAGGGGAGGTTGGTTGATTGGGCTATAAGCCCTTGAGCTTTAATGCTTAATGTATATCATAGATGACCAATTATGCATGATTAACTATGCTTGGATAGTTACATTTTCTTGTTAATCATGTTCCTTAGCATGCTCCATGTTTTTATGATTCATGCACCCTATATTCTCTCTAGTTAGCATGTGCTTATAGTCATAACTGCGACATTCTATCTTCTCTTCCCTTAGTCTTATTGATATATCATTAAGGGGGAGAGAATAGTTTGTCAATTGCTAACAAAAAGGGGGAGAAAGATCAAATCCCACCAAAACTAGTTTGCTTTGTTTTGTGATGCAGGGATTGACAGGTTATGGGGGAGCAAACTGAAGAGGAGTATCTTAGTTTGTCATGTCAAGAGTCCTGTATTTTATGTTTTATCTATGTAATATCTTGAACATGTAATTTGTTTTGGTAGGTTAAGTTTTTGTAAGTAATTGACAAAGGGGGAGATTGTTAGTGCACTTTTCCGTGGCATACTAGTGCACCTTGTTTGTCAATCACTTACATCGGTGAGTCTAGTGTCGGTTGAGCCCAATGAAGACAAAGACCGAAGACTCAAGACGGACCGGCTGCATCAAGGAAGAAGATTTAGGTAAAAGTGATGCCTTGGTGCCTTAAACTCGACCAAAACCTATCCCCTTTGTATCCTTGATGACCTTGACCATATTTAGAACCCTTTAGGCATCATAGATAGGCCCTAGGTGTCCCATTTGATCAACCAAACCTTGGCCTAAAACTACATGCTGAAGAATGAAGAACTCAGCACATTGAAGAGGGGACCCAGGCTGGTCCGACCGGTCATGACCGGTCGACCAGCAGCCCTGCTGCATGCTCAATGGCCAGCCGACCGGTCAAGACCGGTCGGCCTTCACAAATCAGGGAGGCCAGCAAGAGTGGCCGACCGGTCATGACCGGTCGGCCTGGCATGTCCACATGTCCAGTAAGGGACGCCGACCGGTCATGACCGGTCGGCCTGAAGTGTTAAGGCAGTCCAGTGAGGGGGTCCGACCGGTCATGACCGGTCGGCCCATATATGTGGCCTGTGCACTTGAGCTTCTTTCAGCAGGGGAGTCCGACCGGTCATGACCGGTCGGGTCAGGCCGTTTTATGACCGTTTTATGCCCGTTTTATGACCGTTGGAGCCATTTTTCTATAAATATGGGGCTCCGTTTTTGGGCAAAGTGGGAGAGATTTTTTAGGAGTGAAGCCACCATTGAGAGAGACCATTTGAGGCTCAATCCTTGACCTATGCAAGGCATCTTCCTTGTGCTTTAACACAATATTAGAGCATTCTAAGCTCATGAAGAAGATGACCTTCATCCCCTCTTGATCTCTAGAGTTAGGAAGCTTCTTGATTGGCAAATCTTTGTCCTAAACTCGAAGATGAGATCGTTGTAGGTAAGAGACTCTAGGCAACCCATTCCCACTAAGTTGTAGAGCTCTCAAACCCATCCTCCTAGCACCTTGGGCATTTCAAGGCATCGCATGCAAGGTGTTTGATTGAATGTGGCTGAGGCATTGGCGACGCAACGGCGGCACGATCGAGGGAGCAAAGGGAAGCTGATTGAAGCACGGGAGAGCGGAGATCAAGCAACCCAATCCGGCGCTAAACAAGGGGCTCATCTGACAAGTAGGTTATCTTATTTGAGAGTCCATTTTAGAGTTTGTTTTTCGAACTCGACCTAGGGACGTTAGTCGTTCCTTGGCCCGTCAGCCGGGCCTAAACTAAGTCTCCAAGGCGGAGCCTCCGACACGGGAGTAAACGTGCGATTAGGTTGAGAGCTAGCCTATGTCTAAAACTCCGGATACGGTTGAGAGGTGAACCGACAAAACCTCCGTGTAAAGGTTGAGAGGTGAACCTCATTTAAAACCTCCGATAGTGAATGCCGGTGTACTCAAAGGGGTTGAGTACTTGAACCGGGAGTGGAGTAGACACGTAGTCGAACCACTATACATCCTTGTGTTTGTGATTGTTCTTGAGCACATTATATCTTTGCATTGTTAGTTTAATTGCTTAATTATGAATGCTTGATAGGAATGCATGCTAGGCACTTTTTAGGCATCCTCACACAAGATGTACCTTCACCACTTGTGTAGACTTGAGCTCATTGATCCACTCTCATAAGTCTACACAAGTTGCATAGGTTAGGAGTTTGATTAGTTGAATCTTTTACTTCCTATGCATGCTTAGACTAGGACTATTTATTGCTTATACTTTTGCTAGTCTTGTGATTGGACCCACCTAGGCTTGGAAGCCGAGGTGTTCTTGCTTACATAGCTTAATCTGTTGAATTGCATAAGTAGGCGAAAAGAATTTTAAAAAGGTCCTATTCACCCCCCCTCTAGGTCCATAGACATATCTCCAAGTATCTCTACAAGCGGTAAAACTGCAGTTTCAGCTATCACCTCATCGAATATCTTAAGATGTTGATATGAGCTTTCACTGTCTAATCCAAGGAACTTGGGAAGGAGTTGGATTACTCCTGGTTTTAGATCAATATTCCCTATATTATATGGAAAAATTATGTATGAGGGAGTACTTGCTCTTGTTGGTTGCAAGCAATTATCATGCAGAGTTCTAGGTCGATGAACATTCTCAACCTCATTCTCTCCTGTTTCAGTTTGGTTTTGGCCCAGATTTTTATTGGGCCTTAGATTGGGTTGATTTTCAGCCATACTTTCAAAAAAAATGGGAATCTAAACATTTTTTAGTACGGGGTTCCTTATCAATCCCCTCAACAATCCCTCCACTAATTAGTCAGTTATTAGAATCCCGAACTCAATGTGGTATGCAAATCTCAGAAAAATAAAAAATTAAAAAGAGTTAGAAAAGCCTGATTGAAGTGACTACTTCGACTCCTAAAATCCTTGTAAAAATAAAATAAAACAAAGCAAATTAAGTAAGGACTCCTAAAAATCTCAAACAGAAATTATTTTAAATTTTTTTTATGAAAAATCGTAAAAAATCGCCGGTAGCGGCGCCAAAAATTTGTTCGCTTCCCCAAGTGTAGAGTTGCGATGTAGTAATAATTTGGTAGAGACCGAGATCGTTCTTAAGGACTTATTTAGGAATTCAAAAAACCACTTCCAATACTCTCTAATTGAGATAAGATAAGCATATTTTGGTAATTTGATATAAATGAGAATCTAAATTTAAAAGTGAATGTAATTAATATAAAAGAGCATTAGGGGTTCAAGGATCAACTTATAGCAATCCTTGATGCATAATTCACTATGGTTTTCCAATTACACAACTAGAATCGAAATCAAATCCTATCTAGCTGGATGATAGAGTAGTTAATTCATCAAAACAGTCCAATTCATGTGTTGTTCATAAACATGATTCCATCAATTCAAGTTAGGACTTGAGCACACTCAATTGCATAGGTCAATCCTAGTTCCAATAAGTTACGATCACAATCATAATAATCATCAAACCTTGTCACAAAGCTTAAGTATATCATGATTTGAACTTCATTTAAATCACATGCATAAGCAACACCTAAATCAGACTTTAGAGAAAAGGTAGAACTTTGGTTTGAAGTTCCCACATGAGGATCCAAGTCTAGAGCTTCTTGAATCTGATTCCTCGGAGCGTACAGGTCTAGATCCATGTAAACAACTAAGAATTAAAACAATTCTTCCAAAGATCCATGAGCCATCATAAGATTAAGAAAAACTACTTAGAAGTTTATTCAAACCTCCATAAACCATTGTTCTTCAATAAAAATTCAAACCTGGAACCATATAAACGAATTAAAGCATCTTAGATTCACTATAAGCTTCACCTCTTAGCCCTAGCTAAGAGGTTTAGCCGATCATGATAAAAGGAAACATGAAATCAACTAAAAACATCAAAATTAGAAAGCAAACTAGAGAAGGGAGTTCGAGAACTCTGAAACCGTCTTTCTCTGCTTCCCACCATCATAGATTTCCTGTGGTGCATAGCCATAGATTCAAAGTGGCTTGGGATGTGTTCTTCGGTAAAGCGTCTAGCCCTTGGAGTTGTTTCATGAAAGGTCAATATGGGCTTTTCGAGATCTTGAAGCGAAAAATAATGGAGGGAGAAAGTCTTCATTCTGGGCGTGCATTGCTAGCCCAAGGCCCACTCTTGAGACGCAGGCACGCTGCCTCATTAGGGACTGCTGGTTTTGGATAGTGGATTGGACCGGCCTGGGCCCTCTTTCAGCGTGGGCTCTTCAGCCTATCCCCGAGGGTTTGGTCTCTCTCAGAGTCAAGGACTGCCTCGGGGCTAGGGGCTTACTATCAGTTCCAAACTTGGGTCAAATGCTCCCTCCAGTGGTTTGGGACCACATCCATAGCAAGGGTTTCTGCACCTCTGAGGAGGAAGACAGATGCTGTTGGCCTTCAGTTTCATCTGGCGGATTCTCTGTTAAAGATGCTTGGAATCTATGTCGCGCATCAGCGGAGAGGAAAGATTGGTCGAAATGGGTATGGAACTCCAAACTTCCACCCAAAATTTCTCTTTTCTCATGGAAAATTCTTCAGAAAGTGGTTCTGGTTGATGATAGGGTCTAGAACAAAGGTATTTACTTTGCTTCATGCTATGTTTGCTGTGGGGTTCACCAGAGGCCTCACAAGGAAGATTTAAATCACCTCTTCGCATCGGGGGAGTTGACAATAGAAGTTTGGAGACACTTCAGCAACATCTTCAGTCTAGCTCTCATTGAAGGTCAGTCTGCCTTAGGTAGAGCTTCCCAATGATGGCGTGAGGCCTCGACTGCGAAAGGATTATCATATATGCGTGGGTTGATTCCTAGTTTAGTGTTTTAGGAAATATGGTTGTAAAGAAACAGAAGTCGCTTTCATGATAAAAAATTCTCGAACAATAGGGTGATTTCTAAAATTAAGTGGTGGATAATAGTCCTGCAGTCTCTTCTACCTCCTTTGAAGGAGAATACCCTAGCCAACCAGCTAGACATCCAGATGTTGGGCTTACAAGGGCGAATTCAGGGCATATATTCTTTCAAGGTGCTAAAATGGACTAGGCCCCCAGCTGGGTGGGTTAAGTTGAATGTTGATGGCTCTGCTTGTGGTAACCTCGGGCCATCGGGAGGGGGTGCAGTGTGCAGAGTCTCTAGGGGTGAGTTCCTGTTTGCTTTTTCTAGCGGCTATGGGGTGGGCACGAATGTTAGAGCGGAGGCGAAAGCCATTTTTGAAGGCCTTTTGAGGTGCGTGGACAGAGGATTTCCCAACATCCTTTTGGAAAGCGATTCCAAGACAATGGTCAGTGCGCTTAACAAAGCTAGGCCAAGGAATCATGCTTTATGGTATTGGTGGGCTCAGGTTACTGCCACATCTAGGAATGCTGAAATTGTTCTTTCTTTAGCTCCTAGGGAAATTAATGGCATGGCAGATGCGTTAGCCCGACAAGGGAGTGAAACTCAGGTTGATAACTATTTCACCCATTCTGATCATCTGCCTAAAATCTGTCGTGGGAACTTTTTCCTCGATATGGTCGGATTAGGGATTGTCTATCTCATGATAGGTTGCCCGGGCCACTTTTTGGGGATGTCGGGCTTCCCGAAATTAGATTTTTAGGGTGTAAATGTTTTGCAGATTAATGATATTTCAGTTAAAAAAAAAGATATATCGAAATGATCAATTCGATTGATTGAAGAAACTACCCAGAGACTTAGTAAGTTGCTGGACAAATTTTGATATATTGAAATGGACTTTCCGATCAATCGAAGTCCTATCGAAACTGGACTCCGATCTATCGAAGACCTATCGAAAACTACTGTTTGAGCTGGTCAGTTTACAACAACTTTCACCTCTTTTATTAACCTAATTTATGGTGTTTTTTTGTATGATATAAGGCTAATAAGGATGACTAAGGGTTTTCCTGGTTGGTTCAAGTCATCTAAGAGGTTTAGGGTGTTTTGGTTCAAAGGGTTAGGTCACCAAGGCATCTCATTTACAAGTTCTTTTTCTTTGATGCTTCTAGTCCACTTGAATCTTCAGTCTTCAGCTTGCCAAGGTTCAACCGACATTACAACACATGGACTCATGTGATTGACAACTAAGGTGCACTAGTATGCCACAGAAATGTGCACTAACATAGTCTACTAGATAGTACTTGATTGTAATCAACCTATGTAATGGTCGATCATATCTCTCTTGTGGGAGTTTTATGCTTTCTTCTCTCCTACCTAGTTCAAACAAAGGAGTACAGTCGCATTACGTTGGCAGCACATCACACTTATGCAAAAACTTCCAAAACATGATCCAGAAGAACAAGATTCATGAACCCACCTCCATTGAAATGGCAGCAGTTACTATGGATGGCCCAGGTGCAAAATATCCAACCAAATCAAATCCTTTGGCCAAGGTACGAAATTAGAAGATCCTTTCCATCAGCTTATGGCCCTTTTCATGGTTGAATATAAACCATGGTTATGTTTACTTTCTCAACCCTCATTTCTACTCCTACCATGGAAGAGTTATTTTTTAGTTTATCGGCCATCTATAGTAAGACCATCAGCTGGATGGCCAGTAGCATTTAATCATATGCCCCATTTATATAAACCTGGAAGAATAGTGTACAAACATTAGGTGTGATGGTCGTATAATGAGTTTTTTTTAAAGGAGCATAGAGTGCTAATTTATTGAAAAGGAACCAGAAAACAACCCACAGCTTCGGATAGGGCCCCACAAAAGAGATGGGACCCACCTATCATGTACCCCAGGGAATCATTACAAAAAAGAAAGAAAGAAGAAAGACTAAGGATCAGCCCCCTCGACTCAGACTTTGACAATGGTTTCCTCGAAACTTTGCACCATCAAGTCTTCTTCAATTTCCTGATGTGACCAGGTCTGCATGGCTGTAATAAGTCATGTTGGGAAGGCCTCCGCTTCCCATCCTCGCAAGGCCATCTGCTACAACGTAGCCTAGCTCTCTCACAAAACATGGGTGATTATGAGGCTTATGGATTCTCTATCTTTGTTTATTATTCTCTTTCAACACCAAATGTTTCCTGTCCCTTTCCCATCCAGTCGTATAATGAATTATTGTACAATACTTGTCCTTGGAAATTTCGTACAAGTGGCACCCCTGGATGGTGATTCAAACCATTGGTTCAATTGGTCTCAAAGTGTATTAACTATGCACAAAAATCCTTCAGATATATATATATATATATATATATATATATATATATATATATATATATATATATAAAGTACACGACCCGACCCGAACCCGACCTGGCCTAAACCCGAAAATAATCTGACCCGAACTACCCTAGTTATATTAAAACAACACCTTTGGAATTTTCTTGGCGGACTCCATTATTGAATTTCGTTCTTTACAATTTTGCTGTAGTCGGCTTATTGGGAAGGCTTTGGATTATTTTAGGACGGTGAGACTTTGAGTGCATGGACGCTGTGAAATGGGGTCCATAATTTCAATGGTTTAGATCACTAATCATTTGTCTCCCGCAACAACGAATAAAAGCTAGACGGAATTCTATTTGCCTCTATCTCAACTTGTTCATTAGATTGAGAAGACTTCGACGAAGAGACTACATAAATATCAGCTTGATCCAAAACTTTCGTCACCCACCGTGAGCTTTTAATGGTGGATTATCACTCTTTCATGTATTCTGGTCCACTTGAGACTTGGATCTGCTTTATTTTTTATCATGCCCTAAAATGAGTTTTCAAAACGTATGGACAGTGCTGTACTTTTTGGGTTGGGCACACACCGTGCCATTACTATCACTACCTATCCATTGCACATGGGGGACGTTGTTAGTATATTACATCTCTCTCGTCCGATAGGTGTGGCTAGTGTAGGATAAGAATCCCCAGGTGAAGGGTGTGGATTGAGAACTTTTCTATCACACAAGGACTGAAAAAAATTCAGAAAAAGTTTCAAAAATTCAACAATTTTTGGGCGCCCGATGGTTTCTCGACAGTCGCCCAAAACTCGACTAGATTCCAGACTGTCTCTGGACAATTCTGAACAGTTTCAGTCGCTCAATGCTTTTCCCGATAGCTCGGGTCAGTCACTCGACAAAGCCTGATAACCCTACGCAGATTTGTGCGGATTTTGTTAATTTTTTTCATTTTAAACTAAGATTCGTTTCTTATAAAGTTAGGGTTTTATAGGGTTTGTTTAGTCATCTTAGGAAGGCCTCGTTTCCCATCCTCGTAAGGCCATATGCTACAACGTAGCGTAACCCTCTCGCAAAATATGGGTGATTATGAGGTTTATGGATTCTCTATCTTTGTTTATCATTCCCATTCGACACCAAATGTTCCATGGACCTTTCCCATCCGGTCGTATAATTAGTTATTGTACAATACTTGTTCCCAGAAATTTCGTACAAGTGGCACCCCTGGATGGATGATCTAAACCGTTGGTTCAGTTGGTCTCAAAGTGTATGAAGTATGCACAAAAATCCATTAGATTTGACGGTCCTAGTTATATTAAAACAACAAATTTGGAATTTTCTTGGCTGACTCCATTATAAAATTTAGCACTTTACAATTTTCTTGTAGGCTGCTTATTGGGAAGGCTTTGGATCTTTTTAGGATGGTGAGACTTTTAGTACATCGACGCCACGAAATGGGGCCCATAATTTCAACGGTTTGGATCACTAATCATTTGTCTCCAACAACAACGAATAAAAGCTAGACGAAATTCTATTTGCCTCCATCTCAACCTGTTAATATGATTGAGAAGACTTCGATGAAGAGACTACATAAATAGCAACTTGATCCATAACTTTCTTCTCCCACCATGAGTTTTTAACGATGAATTGCCACTGTTTCCTTTATTATAGTCCACCTGAGACTTGGATCTGCTTCATTTTTGGATCATGCCCCAAAATGAGTTTTCGAAACATATGGATAGTGCAGTACTTTTTAGGTTGGGCACACACCATGCCATTACTATCACTACCTATCCATTGCATGGGGGACGTTGTTAGTATATTACATCTCTCCCATCCGATCAGTGTGGCAGATGTAGGACAAGAATCCCCAAGTGAAGGGTGTGGATCGAGCACTTTTCTATTACATAAGGACCGCAAAAATATTTAGAAAATTTTTCAGAAATTCAGTAATTTTCGGGCGCCCGACGGTTTCCCAAAAGCCGTCCGACGATTGCCCAATGGTCGTCCCAAACTTGGCCAGATTTCGGACAGCTTTGGACAGTTTCGGTCAGCCAACGCTTTTCCCGATAGCTCGGGTCGGTCGTCTGTCGAAGCCCGATGGTCCTGCATAGATTTACGCGGATTATGCTGATTTGTTTCCATTTTAAACTAAAATTCTTTTCTTACACATATCAGTTAGGGTATTATAGGATTTGTTTAGTCTATTTAAACTCGTTTATTTTCGTTGTTAATGATCTATCTTACATTATTATTAATCAAATTCGAGTTTTTACTTTTTTCTCATGGATTCGAGGAAATCCGGTTAAGGTCCCGGAAGCTCCGTGGATTCGGAGTAGTTATCCAATGAAGGAAGACGACGATCGACCTCACCATGTCCCTCTCTACGTCAGTGGCCCTCTATGATGGCTTGGCACCCAAAAATAAGGTTGATCCAACTGGACTCAACTTGCTTGTGCCCCTCAACATAGGAAATGTGGGGCCAAAAGAGATGCCCGTGACAAATCCACTCTGTCCATCAATTTTACAATACCATAATAGTACAGTATTTCAAATATCAGTCAAATCCAAAAACTTAAGTGGGACACACAACACGAACAACTGGGATCGAATGCCTACCTATGAGGAGCACAAGGAAAATCATTCTTAGTTGGGATGTCAAAATCGATGAGGTATCCTTATTCTGTGAGGAGCACAAGATAGCAGAAAAGTTGGTTATTGATGTTAAGATAGACAAAGGTGAAACACATTCTGAAACTAAAATGCAGACAGAGGTACATAAGCAAGTGGAGGCGCCACTTATGAGAAGGAATTCGACAAGAGATCTTAGATTATCGGCCAAATACAGAGATGACTCAAATGTTGCATTCTCCCTCATTACAAATGGCGGGGATCCGTCTACTTTTCAGGAGGATTTTGATGATGTAGATGTCGAAAAGTGAAAGGCGGGATGCAGGATGAAATTGATTCTCTATATAAGAATGAGACATGTGAGTTGGTGGAGCTTTTCGTTGGTCATAAAGCGATCAGGTGTAAGTGGATCTTCAGGAAGAAACATGATAGGTACAAGGCAAGACTAGTAGCGAAGTTATACGCAGAAGGAGGGTATCAACTTCAGTGAGATTTTCACATCCGTAGTGAAGCAAATATCTATCATGTTTGTGTTGGCACTGGTTGCCTGACACAATCATGAGTTGGAACAAATGGATATGAAGACTACTTTCTTGCATGAAGAATTGGAAGAACAAATCTACATGAAACGACCAGAAGGATTCGAAATACATGGAGTAGAAAATAAAGTTTATAGATTGAGGAGGTTGTTGTAGGGATTGAAATATTCGCCTATGCAGTGGTACACGAAGTTTAATTCTTTTATGGTGAGTCAGCGGTTTACCAGGAGTAAATATGGTCATTATGTCTACTTGAAAGACTAAGTGAAGATAATTTCATTATCCTAGTATTATATGTTGATGGTATGCTTATCGCCAGTCATAGCATGTCTTGGATAAACATATTGAAGACTTAGTTATCAAGGACATTTGAGATGAAAGATCTAGGGGTTTCTAAGATGGTTCTCGGCATTAATATACACAAAGGCAGGGAAGGAGCATGCTATGGTTATCTCAGTCAGAATACTTTAAGAAAGTTCTGGTGAAGTTTGAGATGGACAAGGCAAAGCCAGTTGTCGATTCCCATACGGCTCACTTTTGGCTTTCTTTAGATCAATGTTTTACTATAGATGAAGAAAAGAAGGAAGGTTATGTCTTGTGTACCTTATTTGAGCGCAGTTGACAGTTTAATGTACGCCATAATGGGTGTTGTGAGCAGATTCATGCCTAGCCCCAACAAGCAACATTAATTGGAAGGCAATGAAATGACTACTTCAGAATATTTAAGATACGTAGGACTACATATAGACATTTGAGAAATCAGGGGATAAATTAGTAAGTTATGTGGATTCTGATTATGCAGGCAATATGAATAGTAGAGGTTCAACTTTCGGTTATTGTTTATCTTAACGAGTTGAGCAATCAATTGGATGTCGAAGCTTCAGTCTGTGCTTGTTATTTCCACAACCGAAGCTGAATATATGGAGGTGATGGAAGCATTTGGTTACAAGGAATGATAAATCATTTGGGGCTTAGCAGGAGGTTGTGCCGGTTAATTGTGATAGCGAAAGTTCTATCAATTGGCAAAGAACTCAATTTATCATACTAGAACTAAGTATATTGATATGCATCATTATTTTATTCGACAGGTTCTTGAGGAAGGCGATGTGACTCTTAAAAAGATCCATACGAATGTGAATCTAGCCAATATTCTTACGAAGGTGATCTCTGTAAAGAAGTTCAAGTTTTATTTGACTTCTCTAAGTTTAACGAAGATGGAATGAAGACAGAATGTGTACGAAAGGCGGCGATGGTGAAGCTATGTTAGAGATGAATTAGAGATGGAGGATAAAGCTTGGAGTAAAGGAGTTTGAAGATTGAAGCCATGATAGAGAATGTTGAAAGTGGTGTTTTCAATCTGCACAGAAATAGGGAGTTCGTTTGATCAACCCCCTAGCTCGAGCGATCGAGCCTCCTCGATTTTATTCTGAAGTGTGTTGAAAGCTCTCTGGATGCTTTTTGACATGTTTGAGTGATTGAATATGTGGCCTTCGAGTGATCGAAGATTACTCGATCACTCTAGACTGATCGATAGATGGTTTACACAATTTTGCATTAAGTGCGCTATTTTGTTTTAATTCCGAGTGTAACACTATATAAGCGGGTGTAATGCAGGATTAGGGTATTCAAAGGAATCCTAATATGTCTAAAAGGGTTTAGAGAGTTTTGTGAGAGAAAAAGCAAGGGTTTTACTCCGAGCTTTTGATTCAGTAACTGATCCATCTCTTGTAACTTTGTTTTCATAGTCGAATTGTCACTTTGTGTCGTGGTTTTTTCCTGCAAGGTTTTTCCACGTAAAATTTGTATGCTCTCTGATTAGCTTTGCTTGTGATATTGTGATTGTTTGTTTGATTCTTCTCTACGTTGCTTCCAAGGTCCCAACACACTGTAGGTGCCCAGCGAAAAAAACTGATTAAAAGATTACATAAAATGTGTCTTTTCTCGTATTACACATTTGGTATAATTCTGTTGTCTTTTCTCGTACTACACATTTGGTATAATTCTGTTGTCTTTTCTTGTATGTGTGACCTCTTCAATGCGTCCATTAATTAACAACAAACAGAAAATGGCATCACAAGGGGAAAGAGGACGAGAGAGATGCCATTGGATCCAATCATTCACACCAGAAGGCATATCACGACAAATCCATGACATTGGCTTCTCAGCCAATCAAACCAGAACCTCAATATAAGTAGCTTTGGGAGACCATCGAGGAAAATGCACTCTCTAGCATTACACACATACACGTGTAAAAGAGTACTGGCCATGGGAACACCACCTCATGCACTAGTCATACCGTTCCCGGCACAAGGCCATGTCATACCCCTCATGGAGCTCTCACATTGCTTGCTCGACCATGGGTTCTTGATCACATTCGTGAACACCGAGTTCAATCATGCCCGAATTGTGGCCGCACTGCCAAAGATGGGCGGTGACAATGAGCGGATTCGTCTGGTTACGATACCAGACGGGTTGGCACCGGGCGATGACCAGAACGAAATAGGCAAGGTGTGTGACAGTGCTTTAAGCTTCATGCCCTTTGCCTTAGAAGAGCTGATAGGGAGGATCAACAAGTCCAACGATGGTAACATTACATGCGTCATTGCGGATGCCAGCATGGCATGGGCTTTGGAAGTAGCTAGAAAGATGGGGATTCGAGGAGCCGCTCTTTGGCCCGCATCAGTGGGCCTCTTGGCCCAAATCTTTCACATTCCAAAGCTGATCGAGGACGGTATCATTGATGCCAATGGTAAGACCATAGTTTCAATTTTCAGGGCTCAGCGAGTCAACTCAAAACTCAGTTGAGTCAACTCGATTATGTTGGATTTCTGGTCAACCTGATGAAAAATTGACTACCATCATGCTTTTCTAGTTCCACCATTTATTTAAAAGAATCAATCACGCGGAAACAAATGTTCGATGGAGACGAATGTTCCAGTGCTCCCAGAGAACTATATACTATAGTAATCCTTGTTGCATCAGTTCAAGTAGACAGTTCAATTGATTGATCTGTACTTTCTATTAAGTCTAGAAGACATTTCTAACGCTACCACCCAAGGATCGCACTAATCCCATGATGCAATCCATTCATGGGTATGCCTTATTTTCTATATAGCAATCCTTTTTCCAAGTGATGGATGGGATGACTGTAGTTGCCTAACAATAGTGCTCTCTTGTAATCATAAGCAATCCACGGTAGTGCTCTCTAGCTAATAAAAAGATCACACTTGAATAGATCTATTCGTGTAAATGATCTAGACCGTCCATATTAATGATCATCGGTCAAATGGTTAATATTTGTCAGATTAGTGTGATGCTTGCACAGTTGACCATGAAATATGTGTTGGATCTAGTGAACCATTCAGATCTATCGATTGGATGTCCAAGTGTCCTAATGCAACTAATTGCATCTAGGGTCACTATAACTAATTAGAGTGTTCTGAAAGCACTGGAGCATCCCTCATCTATAGATGCTGTAAAATTTCAATTAATTACTTATGTTGTTTTAATTAAATATTGAGTTTTAAAGAACATATGTTGTGTGATCTAAAAGTTGATTTCTGTAGGCATATTGGGAAGCTATATATTATCAGAATTCCTATTTCAATCTTGACATCGGATAACATAATTCATAAAACCAAGCATAGATATTCTTAAACTTGAAACTTGACTGAATGGAATCAAATCAAGGGGACTTTAAGCTGAGTAGTAATGAAAGTCACGGATGGCTAACTCAATCCAAACACAATGAGAATCATCGAGTTTGCTGACTGACTGGCTTGAGGCAGATGGTGGGGGATACTTAAACCAAGAAATCGATTTCAAAGAACAATAGTAACTATCTACCAAATGATTTTATCGCTGGAGGTCCAATCATTAGAACGAATTGTTGGTCCTGATGTCCCCGATTTTGGGTCCACTATGGCATTGGGCCAGTTCTAAGAAGGAAATTGTAAGTTGCATTTAGTTGTAAAGATCATCTAATAATCCCAATAGAATATCTAATTAATGGATTATATTAGTAACTGAATATCTTTTGCAGGTTATCCATCCAAACATCAGATGATCAAGCTCTCCCCGACAATGCCCCCAATGAACACGGCCCACTTATTTTGGCTCTGCATCAATGAGAACAGCGTGCAGCAGTCCCTTTTCCGATACTCACACCATGTCAAACGAGCTCTCAAATCTGCTGACTGGCTTTTTTGCAACTCATTCCACGAGATCGAACAATCTGCATTTGAATTGGTTCCAAACATCCTGCCCATTGGCCCGCTTCTGGCAGGAAGACGGCTTGGACAGCTTGAAGGGAACTTTTGGCAGGAGGACTCCACTTGCCTGAGCTGGCTCGATAAACAACCTGCCCGTTCAGTCATTTATGTGGCCTTTGGCAGCTTCACTGTCTTCGACCAATGCCAGTTCCAAGAGCTGGCACTTGGGCTCGAACTTTCTGGACATCCATTCCTGTGGGTAGTTCGGCCGGACCTCACCGAGGGATCATCGGATGCCTACCCAGATGGTTTCAAAGCCAGGGTGGCAGACCGCAGTCTGACTGTAGGCTGGTCACCTCAACAAAAGGTGTTGGCCCACCCTTCAATTGCCTGCTTCTTGAGTCACTGCGGTTGGAACTCGACTATGGAGGGGTTGAGCAATGGAGTTCCTTTCCTGTGCTGGCCTTACTTCACTGACCAATTCCTTAACAAGACATACATTTCAGATATTTGGAAGGTTGGCTTGGGATTCAAGCCAGATTGCAATGGGATCATACCAAGAGAGGAGATAAAGGGAAAGCTGGATGAATTGCTTGGTGATGAGGGGATAAGAGAAAGGTCCTTGGAGCTCAAGGAAATAGCTAGAAATCATGTCCGCGAAGGAGGATCATCTTTGAAGAATTTCAACAGTTTCATTGAAGCAATGAAGTTAGAGAAGTGATGGGTTTATTAGGATGAAGACTTAAAAGAGGCAACTCACAGCACACGTGCCAAAGATAATTCATAAGTCTGGCTATATGTTTATTCAATGCATACATGTGTGGCCCACCTGATGCATGAAACTTCTTCATATTTTCGTCCCGGTGTAATATTGACAATGGATCCACCTCATGGATGACTAGTTGGATCCTGCACATATGTGCAACTACCTTGTTGTCATGCTATTATGAATCAACAAACTTTCCTTTTGTTTTTGGCCATAATTTTAGAGGATGATAGATGTGCTGAGTGTGGAAAAGATGTATAGAGCCCCAGTTGGTGATACGGTGCAAAGATGGGGTAACATATTTTCATATGGTGACCGTTTAGGAACCAATAATCCCGCTCTTTTGTGCCTTCATATAATGGTGGATTATGAACAGAACTTCATATTCAATCCAGAAGTAATGCAAAGCTACTCGTTGTGGGGCCCCAGATATGGATCTCCGGATGCACAGGGATACTGTTGAGAATTTTAGAAGAAATGCGGTGCAAATAGTTTTTAAATTTCAAATTTTAACAATATTTCTTTTCTTTTTTATTTTTTAAATTTCAAATTTTAACAATATTTTTTTTAAAAATCAAATTTTAACAATATCTTGACCTACAGATCCCGTCTGGATATTATCTACTTAAATGCTAGGTCTATGACTTTATTCGATGTGTATACATGACGCACCTAATTGCATGAATCTCCTACATATTTTCACGCCCCTGCATATTTATAATGGCCCACCTGATGAATGTCTTGGATTTTGCACATATACGCAACATCCATTCTATCATTGTCTTGCTACTATGAATATCCATACTGTCTTTTCCTTTTTGTTGTTTTCTGCTATAATTTACAGAGGATATATAGTAGATGTTCTAATCATGGAAAAGATACCTATGCCCTAGTTAGTGATGCAATTAAATGGTGGGTCAAAAGTTTTTAACATGGTGATCACTGAAGAACATATGATCTAGCCATTCTGAGCCTTCATCTAATGGTTAATCGTAAACAGAATTTCGAATTTGATCCAAGAGTAATGAGTAGCCCCTTGTTTTAAGCTCCATGGATCCACATATAAATGTCCGGATGCATTAGGATTCACCGAAGAGGAATGCCAAAAGAGCTGCCCCATTAGCAGGTCAAACATTATTCCATGTTGGCCATCCATGACATTTACTTTAGATCAAGTTTACTAGATCAGCAAAAGTGACTCGAATTTAGTGGTGGAGGCGCCAAACAGCAAAAGCCAATAAAATTGGAAGGGATGGTATCGGTCTATCAGGTTTTCCAATCTTCTTTAGCAAGCCCGGGTGCGTTTTACCCTCATTTAGTGGGAGGGGAACGAAGTAGCAGATGGCTTGGCTCGTTTAGGAAGTGCCACCTAAGGCAAAAAGTTCTCTTCTGGGCGCCTGACCTTCCGCAGGCCATCCGGGGGCTAGTTTTCGTAGACAGTGGGTCTCCAGAATATTAGGGAGCATGTCGTCTATACATAAGGTTTTTTTTTTTTTTTTTTTTTTGGCTCCTGTTTTTTTGGTGTATGATAGGTTGGCCCAAGGTTTTTTCTTAGGGCTAACCCAAAGTCCAGGGCAAGCTTGGGGCCTATTTGGTTGCAGAATTCAAATTCTAGAGAAAATTCAGATTCCAGGGTTGGAATCCAAAATTTCAGAAACTAGATTGGAAACCATCTGGAACTTGTTGTTTGGTTGAAAATTGTGTAATCCAAATTCTGTTCCAACCGTTGCTTATGGCATGGCCCACTTGGGCTTCAGATCTGCCTGAGAACCTGACCCCTGGCCCATAGTAGTCCCACAAGACAGATGGCCAGGTTGGATGGCAAATAAACATTATAGTGGGCCCTAGGAATTTTTTAATGGTGGACGTTCAATCAACACTGTTTTCTTCTGATGTGGTCCACTTGAGATTTAGATCTGCCTCATTTTTGCTCTAATACCCTTAATTTAGCTCTCAAAACAGATGGACCGTGTGGATATAAAACACATACATCATAGATGTACAACGCAGAGATGGAGGTGGGTGACTCTTAGGTGCTGTTTGGTAAACTGAAAAATTAAGTCTGAAAATTAATTTAAGTACTGAAAACTTAAAGTGCTGAATTTAAGTACTTATAAGAACTGAAAAATCTGTTTGGTAATTTATCTTAAAACTACCATTGAAAACTTATCACGGCCACAAAAGTTTCGGATCAAGCTAATATTTGTGTTTTCCCTTAATCTAAGTCTTTGTGTTATGATGAATAGGGTTGATGGTAAATAAACATCATGGTGGGCCCTAGTAAGGTTTCAATGGTGGGCATCATTGTCCCAATTGCTTTCAGTGGTGTGGTCCACCTGAGGTTTGGACCTGTCTCATTTTTGGGCTCATGCCTTAAAATCATCTCTCCAAATGGATAAACTATGTAGATATAATACATCATTATGTTGGGGCTTATAGAATTTGGTGACTTCAAGTATTTGCGTGGGGTGGTTTCATGGATAGGAAAGTAAACAAAGATGGGTAATCTTGCCATTTTTAAATGTTAATAGGGATACTTTTGTCAATTTTTATCTAAAAATTTAAAGAGAAACCACTTACCGCATTCAGCTATAAGCTTTAAGTCAAGTTGGCATCACTTAAAATAATCCACTTAATTTAAGTGATTTTTCCAATTAAGCACTTAAATTTTTTTAGTTACCAAACGGTCTGAATTACTAGAATCACTGAAAATATCATTTTTCAGTGATAAGTCGTGGAATTAAGTTTTACCAAACGCACCCTTAATTCCACCTCTTTTCCCTTCGGTAGAAGCGGTCCCCACACCGTTTCCACTAATCCCCATATTCTAGCCAATTTAGGTTTTCGGACAAAATCTTGTTTGGCTGGAATTTGCCACCAAACACACCAATTAAAATTGGATTTCACAGGAATCCACATTTTAAGCTAGAGATGGGTGTCGGGTGTGTCGTTTTGGTAGGTGGTTCCTGTTCTTTTTGTAGGGTTCACTCGAGTTGAGGATCTGTTACGTTTGTATATCCGTGTTTGTATATCCGAAAGGCTTCTACTCCTTTTTAAATATATTTTTTATATATTAAAAAAATAGAAAAAGTACTATGCCTCAAAAGTAACTTTGATAGGAATATCTTAAACATGGGCTGATCCCACCATCATGTGGGCCATCATGAATTTAGAGTTTTTGGATGTTGTCAATTGTTGTCTATGTTGTGGCCTACCTAATGGAAGGATAGGCTTGTTCTTTCTTCTTCTTCTTTTATTTATTTATTTATTTATTTATTTTTTATCATCCCATCTTCATGTTGAGGTTGACTTATCATGGGATTGCATGGCATACACACAAGGTACGCCCCATGCGGGTTGTTTACATTCCCAGGTATAAGATTGCGATATAGTAATAATCTCGGTGAGACTAAAGTGAATCCACAATAAGGATATAGGTTCAAACACTCAAAAGCTATCTATGATATAAAATTAAATTAATTAAATTGAACTGAAATCAGATTAAGGATATATGAATTCAATTTTAATGAAAAATCAATGAAAATAAATATTAGGGTTTCGAAGGATGTACTTCTAGGTATTTACAACGTCTAATTCATTTTTTTTAACATGACCCGGCTCGAACTCGACCCAGCTTGAACTCGAACATAACTCGACCCGAACACGACCCGGCCCGAACCCGACCTGGCCCAACCGAAAGTACCCAAAGGTGCTACTGATGTGCCTCGAACCTGAGACTAGCTAATTGATAAACTCAGACTCAACCAACTGGGCTACAGGCCCTTCCACAATGTCTAATTCACTTAATTCAATTAAATAACTCAACTGTAATTGAAGTCCTATCCTATCCAGTCAGATGATAGAGTGGATAATTTAGAATTAAATATGTCAAAATAAATATGAACTTCAATTGAATTGATTCCCACATGAAGTATGAAGTTATTGATCGCAGGTAATCCAAAGCATTAATTTTTTCTATTAGATCATCACTAGATCAAAGTAAAACCAAAACTATCTATTTTTTCAAACCAAAATCAACTAATTGTTCAACATTCAAATTCAAAATTTGAATCAAAGTAAATTAAAGCATTGAAAATAAACTAGAAAGCTTTAACTCTTAACCCTAGCTAAGAGATAAGCCTATCATGGCTAACTCAAATAGAAAAACAAGGTAAAAACTAAAAAACTCGAAAAGAATTAGAAAGCTTAAGGTAAAACCATCATGTCAACTCCACCCTCGAGCTCCTCACTCTTTTGTTGCTTCGATCCTCTTAAAAAATGAGCCTTGGAGTCCTTTTATAAGACTTAGAACCGACCTTCCACGACCTTAGGAAGGTCTCAAACAAAATTTTGCAATTACGCAAAAATTCCATAAATTTTCGCACTGTCGTCGATCTATTCACCGAATTTTTTAGTTGACCAAAATTTGTCCAGCAAAAAACTCAGTTTTCGATTGATTTTGGGTCGACCGAACTTTTGACCTTCGGTCAACCAAAGTCTATAAAAACAAGTCAGCAACATTACAGGGTTAGTTCCTGCACTTTTTGAATTCTAACTTTCTAGCCCTACAAATATGCAATATAATTTTTCTGGCCAATTCAGGTCTTTTAACTTGATTTCTTCGGGATCTTTCTTCATTATTCATTTTAGGCTTTAATTCTTTCTTTTTAGCATAAATTTTGTCTTAGTCTTCAAATCTTTCCTTACACATGAAACATACATAATTAGGACATTAGCTTAATGTATTTAACAAAATCAAAGCTAAGTATGGGATAAATATGCAATATGTATGCCTCAACACACCCCAAACTAGCATTTTGTTAGTCCACGAGCAAAACATACCAAAATATTTCTAAAACCAAGATCAAAATTCTTTTCAGAAGAGTAAATTCTATAAACTCATATAATCTTTCAAGTCATCCAAACTATAGAATTCCAAAGCTTAAGTTTTAAAAATCGTATCCACCTAGATTCTAGCACTTAGTAGACAACCTAATTGAGTTCAAACTATTAATCAATCCATGGAAATATTCCAAACATAGAGTTTCATGGTGGATGGTTAAATCTAACTCAGCACAACTAGAGGTTCAATTTTCTACATTCATGCTAACATTGATAATTACAAGAATGGTCAGATTAGCCAAGTCACTAATTCTGAACTTTGCTAGTGCTCCTCAATAATGTTTTTCCTTTATTTTTTTTTTAATTTTTTGATCAACGATTTTCACACTAATCCCATTCCTTTTTAGTGGTTATAGGTAGCCCTTGGATGTCACTGGTTTTTAGTTGATTTCTATAAACATTCTATTTTTCTTTTTCTTTTTTTTAGTTCTTCATTCACACTTTTCTTCTCTCTTTTTTTTCAATTTCTCAATTCTCGGTTTTTTTTCTAGAACAAAAATAGACAAGGATCTGCAGGCTTGGTACCTAGCACTCTTAATAATCATCGAGTTATCACTAAAGTATCAAACTTAAATTCTACAAGTGTAAGCTTGTAAATTGCGAAAAATTTATGACTCAATCAATGTTTAAACTTTTTTTGTAATCCAAAGCCTGTGTTTAGGTACATCCCACCAGTCACCACAGTGAACTGATGACAGTACGTGTTCAGGAGCACCTTTTTTTTAACAAAAAAATTCATTGATAGGAGAAACTGCTCAACCTACAGCACATCTTTTAGGCAGGCCCGTGAACAAAAAGAAACATGTCCGCCTATCATATAGCCTTAAATACAATCGCTTACCCTCCCCAAAGGATACCCAAGCCTACCTGGAAGTCCAATCAGCTAACTAAATGAAGTCTAATCAATGTTTAAACTTTCTAACAAAAAAAATTAACAAAAATAACTCATTTTGAAATTCATTAAGTAACTAGACTCTACACCTAAAAAATTCCAATCATAAAGGTGCCTTTTCATTCTAAAATTCAAAATTCTTTCAATTTATTCAAATTCATAGAAAGAAACTTCCAAAAGTTTTTTTTAGCCCAAAATAGCCTAAAAGTATAAACAATTGGAAGAAATTTTGTAAGAATTTCCACCCCAAACCTAAATTCTACATTATCATCAATGTTGAAAAACAATGCAATTAATATGAACATGAGAGAAGGATAAATATAATGGGGGATGAATGAGAGAAACTATCCCTCAGATAAGAAAGAAACTTCTCCATCAAACTAGGAGAATTATTAATATGTTGAACAAAATATAAGAAAACCTAATGCATAAAATAAAACCAACCCTACCTAACCTACTATACTCTAGTCAGGTATTCCACATGGATAGATTTAAACAGGATCATAATGTATTTTAGCAAATTTCTCATTAAAACCATCCATAGTCCCCGCTTGACAATATACATGTGTGCACTTTATCATTAAGGCCCATTGAAACCCATACCATGCATAGAAATTCTATACTGGGTTTCTTAGAGAAATTTTCACCGCATATGTAAAGAAAGGAGATGATATCGATTTATCTATTAAAAACATATATTCTGAAATTCAGAACTGGGCAAGGATTATACATGTACAGATCTTATCAGTCATTATCAACTTTGGGTTAAAAATCCCAAGGTGTTGGAGAGACTTCAATCAATTTTCTTTAGATGGTAGTGTCCTCTCCATAAAATTTAAATTTTTTTGTCCTTCCACAATAGATGGTAACGGTTGCAAATAAGTGGAAGGGGGACTTCTTAAGTATATGGGGTCTTGTAAGGCTTTTACTATATCTAAAATTATAGGATCGTTTGAGTTTTCAAAGTAAGCTAAGCAATCTTCTAAAGAGTCGAAATATTCAATCAACGGGGGACTCTTCTTCCACAATGGAATTAGGCATTGCAGTTTGGTGGATTAGATCAATGTCACTTAATTTAGAAAGATCCATAGCGTGATCATCAACTAGAGGCTCAGATGAAATCAACCTTTGGGGAGATGGAACCACAGACTCATAAGCACACTCTAGCCCTTCATCTTGTTGAGCATTGTCAATCTTATCATAACCCTTAAATTTTGTAAATTTCTCGAGTTTTTCAACTTCCATTGTGATCTCCTCATTGATCCGCATGTTATATCTAAAGGTGATGATATATAAATTCATCACACTTAACTAGTATGTCGAGAGAACTGAAATGGATCACCTCATATTCTTTCATTAGGTTGGGTGGAGGTTGGACTAGAAAAGTCCCTTCCTCCTTATTAGTGGGGTGTGATTTAGTTCTCTCAATGTCCAGTTCAAAATCTTTGAAAGTTCATGAGAGGTTTTGATTTAATTTCTCAGTTGTTTTCATAAATTAAGTCTTGCTATATATCCTTAAGGGTCTTTGTCGGTTGAAGCTCATGAAGTGAGGTCTCTTGAGGATAATTATTAGCATCCATGGTTGGTTCGTCCCTCCAACTCAAATTCTAATGGTCCCACCAATTAGGATCGTACGTGTTGTTGGAATACTGGATGGTTGTTGATAATCATAGTCGTACAAATAGTTATGAATTCTTCTAACCAATAGAACATCATACACCTCATTCTCAATCCGATAATCATGCAATGTCTTACTCGATGAAATGTCAATACATTATTTTTATTCTGATAATCACGCAGTGTCTTACCCGTCGAAATGTTACAAGCATTGTTTTTATAGAAATAATCACTCATGAAGCGATTCTTAACACAATGAATTAATGAACCTTCATCTAATATCTCATCTTTTAGAAGATATTTAGAGTATTCTCGTGTCCACTCGGGTATGGGCATGATGGCACTCTAATAATTAATTTACAAACAATCTAAAAAGTAAAAATAGAAAATTTAGAAAAAATAGTAAAAGAGGGGAGAAGGAAGGATCTTACTTGAGAAGAAGAACTAGGTTAAAACCTCCTACAAAACAAAAAAAAAAAAATGTTAGTAATCTGAAAAAATAAAATAAAATAAACCCTAACCTAGAAAACAATGAAAATTTTAAACTTATCCTAACGACAAATCCTAAAATGTAAAAGTACTCGAAACTGGCACCTCCCATACAATGGCGCAAAAAACTTGTTCACACCAAGTATAGGGTCATGATGTAGTAATAATCTCGGTGAGACTGAGGTTGATCTAAGGGAAGGATATAGGTTTAAGCACTCAAAGGCTATCTAGGATCTAAAACTAAACTAACTAAACTGAACTGAAATTAAATTAAGGATAGATTAATTCAATTTTAAAGAAAAATTAATGAAAATAAATATCAGGATTTTAAATGATACACTTCTAGTTATTTACAACATCTAATTCACTTTATTCAATTAAATAACTCAACTGGAATCAAAGTCCTATCCTATCCAACCAAATGATAGTGCGGTTAATTCAGAATTAAATAAATAAAAACAGATATATATGAATTTCAATTCAATTGCTTCCCACATGAAGCACAAAGTTATTGATCACAGAGAATCCAAAGCATCTACCATGCCCTTAGATCACAATGAATCAATGAATTTTATAGATCAATCCCTTGCAAAAATATTAAGAAAATAATCCCAACCTTCCTAAGCATCGAATGAGCTCGAAGTTATCACTAGATTAAAGTAAAACCAAAATTATCTCTTTATTCAAATCAAAATCAACTAATTGTTCAACATTTAAATTCAAAACTTGAATAAAGGTAGACTAAAGAATTGAAAATAATATAGAATGCTTCACTTCTTAGTTATCGCTAAGAGATTAGCCTAGCATATAGCTAACTCAAAATGAAAAATGAACTAGAAATTAAGAAGATTTGAAAAGTATTAGAAAACTTGATGTAGAATCGTGTGGCCACTCTATCGTCAAGCTCCTCTCTCTTTCCTTCAATCCTCCTAAAAAAGAGCCTAAGAGTCCTTTTATAAGCCTTAGAAATGACCTTTCATTGCCTTTAGAAAGTCCTAAACAAATTTAGAAACAAATTCTGCAATTACATCAAAATCGTGTAAATTTACCACACCATCGTTGGTCGACCAACCTGATTTTTTGATCAATTGAACTTTGCCAAAACTATCCCGTGAACAAACTCAATTTTTCGTTGATTTTTTGTTGATCGAAGGTCCTTGAATGAAGTCCATAAAAATAGTCCAACAACACTACAGGCTCAGTTCCTGTAATTTCTAGAATTTGACTTTCTTGTCCTGCATTTCTGCACTCACTACAAAAAAAATGACTAAAGGCTACGAACTATAGGGACTTTTAGCTTCAGATTTAATCCGTAGTAAATCTACTACAGATTTACCCTTTGTACCCTCATCAACACGTACCTCTAGTTTGATTGTCCCATAAAGGGGCTCTCTAGGGTCCACCGTAATGTTTATGTTTTATCTAAGCCGTCCATCCATTTTAACAGCTCATTTTAAGGCATGAGCCTAAATAAGGAGGCAGATTGAAGGCTCAAGTGGACCACACCATAAGAAACTGTGGATATTAAGTGTGTGCCATTGAAATTTTTTGTGGTCCATTTGGGCCTTTTGTTTGGCTCATTTTTGGGATTTTACCCTAAAATTATAATTCAAAATGAGTGGACGGAGTGGATAAACCACATACATCACGGTAGGCCCCACGAGTCACTAACAGGACTCACAGGACCGTTCGCCTGTCGCCCGCACACGGTCCCCAAAATGTTCTCCCCACACCATTTTCCCCCAAACGAAAAGAACCCCTCCCTTGCCCTCTTGCTCACCCTTGCCCTCTCCCTCTCTCCGTCACCATCACCCTCACCATCACCCTCGCCTTCTCCCCCAAACGAAAAGAACCCCTCCCTTGCCCTCTTCCTCACCCTTGCCCTCTCCCTCTCTCCGTCGCCATCACCCTCACCATCACCCTCACCTTCTCCCCCAAATGAAAAGAACCCCTCCCGCGCCCTCTTCCTCACCCTTGCCCTCTCCCTCTCGCCCTTGCCCTCGACCTCGCCATCACCCTCGCCCTCTCTTCCCCAAACGAAAAGAACCCCTCCCACTCCCTCTTTCTCACCCTTGCCCTCTCCCTCTCTCCATCGCCCTCGCCCTCTCTCCCTCACCCTCACCCTCGCCCTCTCACCCTTGCCCTTTGTAGACACCCCACCTTCGGCTACACTGTTGGTAGAGATAGCTGGATGAGTGGAGGACCATACCCCAAATCCCAAGTCCAAACTCAGCCAAACTAACCCTTGTAAGCCCCAATCCATAGCCCAACTCAAGCCTGAACCCAATCAACTCGCCCCTAAACATCAGCCTGAAAAACCCCCCATAAGAAAAACCAGTAAAAAAATTCTAAAAAAGTCAAACTCACTAAGTCAACCCGCTGAGTTAACCCATTGAGTCAACCCGCTGAGTCAACCCGTCGAGTCAAAACATCGAGTCAACCCGACGAGTCAAATCACCGAGTCGACCCGCTGAGTTAACTCACCGAGTCAACCCACCGAGTCAAAACAGCAACCCCGAGACATGACCGTACCATGCGGTGGAAACCGAGGAGCATCCGTACGGGCGGCCCCCAGCCCTTCTCATATTTACGTAAACTGCCACTCTCCAATGCTATAAATACCCCCCTCCCCTTCTCATTTCATCCATCCCTCCAAAGCCATCCAACCCGAGTGCGATCTGTCCCTCTACCTCTTAGCCCATTCCTCCACCAAGGAGAGCCTGAGTGAGGAGATCCTAGCCCTGGTCCAACCCAGCCTGACCACTGGTCCAAGTCTCCCAAGCCATCCAAGTCTTGATCCAGCCACTCGAAGCCAATCCTTGCGACACCTCCGTCCATCTAGCTGTTCCTCACTAGCATCATCTCATTCGCATCTAGCATAAGTGCAACATTTACTTTTCTTCCAACCCCCCTGCTTCACTGCAAGCACTTTGATTATTCAAACACATAGCATTCATCTCGCATAAAGCACCTGTCAGTTCGAGCGTATGCTCGGGGCTTGCCTGTTAGTGAAACCTGCCCATCAGAAACTCTTACTGTTCAGACCTGCATTCATGTACATATCACTACAAGCACTTTGATCATTCAAACACACAGCATGCATTCCACATAAAGCACCTATCAGTTCGAGCGTATGCTCTGGGCTTGCCTGTTAGTGGAACCTGCCCATCAGAAACTCTTACTGTTCAGACCTGCATTCATGCATCATGTCATCTATGAGAATGTACGAGGATTAAAATAGACTTTCAAGTGTTAGTTCGATTCTGTGAAGTAGAGACCGTACTTCGGTAGGGGCAGTGTGTGGGGTGCTTAACCTTTTCCCACCCTGTAACCGTGATCCCTTACCTCGAATCTCTGGCCCCAGATCAAAAGGAGTCATTTAGAGGAAGGAATCTTCGGATCCCCTTCTCTAACATTTCTACGGGGTTTAGCCGACTGTAGATTCAAAGTAACTGGCTAGTGGCGACTCTGGTCTTATATAAACTCATTTAAACACATCCAGCTTAACACAACAACCAAACAAAGCCCTCGAGAACGAGGCAAGCCAGTGGCACAAACGACGATTCCCACTCACGCATCCTCCTCTTCTTTTCCCGAAAGGAAAGGGATGAGAACGTCGTGTGGGAGCGCGGAACGGCGAGGGTCCACAGAATGGCGACTCCACTGGGGATGAGCTAGTCCCACTAGTCGTGATCCGACTTGCAAAACAGAATCCTTCCTATACTTGAAAGTCATTAGTCCTTATACAATCTCATCTGCATAACATTCTACCCAAAACCAAAACAAAAAAATAAAAAATCCCAAAACCCAAAAAGAGTAGAGTATAGTCCTCACCATTGCGCCTCCTCGGGCTTAACGTGTTCGGAAACAACTCCCCTTCCGCAGCATAATCCGCACTCGGGCTCAGCAAGCCATGTTCGATCATGAAAAAGAAACTCATCTCTTCCCCACTCTTGAAATGACTGAAGCGCAACCTCCAGCGCAACAGCTAATTGAGAATAAGCCAATCATGCAAGAATTGGCACAAGGAATGAGAGTAGTGCAAGAAATGCTCTTGCAATTCATGTAAGCACAAGCCACCGTAGCAGCCAACAATCAGGTTGGCCCAGTTCAGCAATCTCAGCAGCCATGCCGGGTCCTTCCGGCCTCCAGTTCAAATCAAGCACAACCATCGGAGTCTGCCCAAGACTACCGACAGCAGCCGTCTCAGCCCTTCGCTATGGGGCATCCTCCTCAATACCTTCCTGCGACGACAAGGCCGTCTCAGAGCACTCCCGCCGCAGGGACTTCCAGTCAGATTCCAGTCAATCTTGCAAACAACAGTCTCAGTAGATCTCAGCATGTCCCCGCCGATGGGACCCCTTTTCAATTTCAGCACATCCCCGCCGATGGGATTTCAATTCAATTTCCAGCAACAAGGATAACACTAGCGAATGCCCACAATGGGGTCAGTGTCAAGCCCACATCAATCAGCGGACAGTGGCGAATACCCAACAAGGGGGTCACTTCCTAGGATCTCAGCCTCTTGTAAACAGGAGCACTTTTCAATTCCAGCACATCCCCGCCGATGGGATTCCAGTTAATTTCTAGCAATCTTCAATTCAGCAAACTCCAGTTAATTTCCAGCAATCTTCAATTCAGCAGTCTCCAGTCAACTTCCAGGAAGTTCCAGTTCAATCTTCAGTACAATCCCTAGTTCAGTTACAATCCTTTCAAGCACAAGTTCGTCAGAATCCAATTCAATCATCAAATTAACTTCAGCAACCCGCGGTTGCTTTTCAGCAAACCCATAGGGTCGAGGACATCGACCACTATGCCGAAGAAGAACGTGCCTTACTCCAAGAGGCACCAGTCGCTCGAATGGATCACTCAGGACAGGACGAGTTGCCGGAGCAGTTCCAGATCTTGCAAAATCAGCTTCAGCGAAAACAAGGAATCGATCTACCTTCGACCAAGTTCAGAGACTTGTGTCCTTTCCCAGATGCTTAAGTACCTCAAAACTTTGAGGTACCAAAATTCAAAAGATACTATGGCAGCGGTTGTCCCACAGCACATCTCAAGGCCTTCTGTGGAGAACTGAGATGCAATCTCAGGAAATGAAGGGGCCCTCATTCGTTTGTTCAAAAAATGTCTGAAGGGCGATGCCCTAGATTGGTACACCTCATTGGACTGCCACCGCATCAGGACGTGGGAACAACTCTCCCAGGATTTCGTCGACAGATTCAAATACAATCTCAACATGGCACCCAGAAGAGTTGACCTCGCGGCTCTCAGGCAAAGGAGTGATGAAACTCTATCAGCTTATGTGGGACGTTGGCGAGCTATGGCAGCCAGAATGTGGACACCTATCGACGACGAAGAACAAATCTCCATGATTAGTCATTCAACATATCCTGGCATATCTGGATATCTCATCTCGCATCCATATGCGAATTTCTCACAGTTGATCCGTGCTGGAGAGCAAGTTGAAGAAGGAATCCGTGCCGGGACAATCTCCCCATGGCCTCACCAAGTCACTCCGGTCAAGAGAAACAGAGTGGAGGGAAGACCCATCGGGTATGGAAACCGCAGCGGTTCTCCTCCCCGCCCGACAGAGGTAAACAACATCAACACCACTGCTCAAGGTAATCAACATGCTCCCCCACAGGGACGTCAACAGTATCAACAGAATCAGGCTCAGCACCAACCTCAGCCGTATCAGCCGCAATCGAATCCTCAATCACAGCCACAACCACCTCGTCAACAGCAGCAGTTCAGAGGGAACAACCAATACTCATACCAGAATAGGCAGAATTATAGGAAGTTCAGAAAATTCACTCCACTTACTCAGCCACTTAGTCAAGTCATGACTATGCTGGTACAAAAGCAGTTACTCACTCTGATGACACTTAGGCCACCTCCTCATCCTCTGCCTCCAAACTACCGAGAAAATGAGTACTGTGCCTACCATCAAGGGCGTGGCCACACCACTGATCGATGCTTTACTTTGAAGAATGCCATACAAGATCTGATCGACAACCGAAAGATCGTCATTTCAGTTCATGGAACTCCTGCAGCAGCTCCCACCAACATTCTTCAGAATCCTTTGCCTCAACATCAGACGGACCCCAGTTCGTCTCGAGGCCTCACTGTCAACAGCATAGAAGAAGGAGAACGCCTCGATCGCTGCTTCTCCCCCATCCAATCCATTCATGCCTACACTTATGGGCCGACAAATCCTCCTCCGATCATGCAAGGGGCAAGTCCTTTCCTCCTCCAGTCCTCGAGCCAGTAGTATTCGATGGAACACTTCCATACAATGTGCCAGTTGTGCAAGGGGCCTCTTACAGCCCTTCATGTTGGGAGCTAGTCATTCTGGAAGGAGCACAATCATACATCGAGCCCACATACGAACCTGTCATCTTGCAAGGGACAATTTCAGCACAACAACAATACCATTTGCCATGGAGAAACCATACTCATCAGCAGCAAGAGCCCATTGTCTTGGAGGGAACTCCTCCAATTGAGCCAGTCATATTGCAAGGGGCAAATCCCGGAGGCGTGTCAATCACACTACGACAGCTGGGACGAACAGAGAAACCTCCTGCCATATCAAGAGGATCAGTATTCATTCCATGGGAGCCTCCTGCTCCAGGAACGGTCAAGCCAGGATCGCAACCTTATGTGATCTATGAAGACAAGCCTCGATATTACTCCTTCAGCACAGGCAACAATATAGTTCTCAAGGCAAAAGCTCCGTACGAGGAAGATCTGGTACCCACACTAGCACCATTACAAGAACCGGTGGTCCTAGAGGGAAAAGGTGAGGAAAATTATAAAGAGGTCCCATGGCACTATCCAGAATGTGCGGAAGTGCAAAACATGAATCCCAATGGACGTTGCATCCGAAGAGATAATCAAAACAAAGGAGATCCCAAAGGCACTCTTTCAGGCCTTGGCAACAAAATGAAGCCGCATACGATGTGGCGACTCAGCTCAAGTCAATCCCTGCTCAAATCTCAGTATGGGAGCTACTCTGCACATCTCGCATACACCAAGAAATGTTTGCCAAGACCTTAAGCGATGCTCACGTCTCCTCCGATACGGCACCAAAGATGATAGCATTGATGATTGGACAGCTCCTGGCTCCACACGCCATCACCTTCACCGATAATGAGTTACCACCAGCAGGACGCGATCATGGGCGATCCCTCAACATAGCCTTACGATACAAAGACCTCTGCAGCCCACTGGTCCTTATCGATAATGGCTTAAGCTTAAACGTCTTCCCACTCAAGACCGCGAAACGTCTGGGAATCAGTCCTTCTTCATTCCGACCCAGCACCATATGTGTCAGAGCATTCGACAACACCCGTCGATCAGTGGAAGGGGAGGTCGACATAGAGGTACAGATAGGTCCGAAAATCTCCACCATCACATTCCAAATTCTGGATATATCAGCCTCTTTCAACATGTTGCTCGGACGACCTTGGCTGCACAAGGTTGGAACTGTGCCATCAACCCTGCATCAACGAGTGAATACATCTGGGGAAATCAAGTAATCTCTATCCACGCAGAGAAAGAGCTCATAATTCCTTCCAATCACTATAAGAAAATGGAGTTTTACCGATGAAAGTATTACCGACGAAAATAATTTCGTCGGTAAAAAGCCCTTTCCTCGACGAAATAAAGAAATCGTCGGTAAAATACATTCCAGTTTCCCGCCACCGCTGGATTAGATACCCGCCATACACTTTTACCGACGAAATTAGAATTTCGTCGGTAAAAAGTTTATTACCGACGAAGATACCCGTCGCTGAAAAATAAAGCAGGAAATTTGGCTTTTACCGACGAATATTTTCGTCGGTAAAAGTCATTTTTAGCAACGATTATAGTCTGTCGGTAATAATGTGTGATTTCTGCGCATGTAAAAAAAAGAGGACTTTTACCGACGAAATTTTTCATCGGTAAAAGTCATTTTTCCCGACGAATATTGCTGTCGGTAATAATGTTTGATTTCCGCCCAAGTGAAAAAGAGGACTTTTACCGACGAAAAATTACGCTTTTACTGACGAAAATTTTCGTCGGTAAAAGTCTTTTTTTTTCACTAACCCGTTCGGGCCTCCCTCATTTCTCTGTCTCTCTCACTCTCGCTCTGTCTCTCTCTCTCCTCTCTCTCTCTCTCTCTCTCTCTCTCTCTCGCACGCGCGGCCGGCCCACCCATCTCCGCTATCCCTCTTCTCCGACCGCCGGCTATCAACGTACCGGCGGCCCACCGCCTCAGCCTACCACCCCCCCCCCCCCCCAGCCGACCACCGTCACCGGTAGCCACTCGCCTCCACCGGCCTCCGTACGCCGCCGCCTCCTCCGGTAACCCTCTCCCCCTTCCTTCTTGCTCCATTTCCCCTCTCTCCCTCTCTCCTCGTTGTTGATTGTGGGGCCCACTCCCAAAATCCAATGCATGTGGGTCTCACCATCACTGTCCAATGCATGTGGGTGGGTCCCACCGTCGCTTTCTATCATCCATTGCATGTGGGGTCCACCTTAGTTGTCTACTATTTGGTGGGGCCCACTGATTTAGTAAATCCCTAATTAGGGATTTCGAAATTAAAATCCCTAATTAGGGATTTTAAAATTTAAAATCTAAATTTTTGTTTTACAAATTAAAAAAAATCAAATACGTAATTGTGGGGCCCACCGTCGCTGTCTACTGGCTGTGGGGTCCACCGTCGCTGTCCACTAGCTGTGGGGCCCCCGTCGTTGTCCACTGGCTTTGGGGTCCACGTCACTATCCACTAGCTGTGGGGCGATCGTCACTGTCCACTATGTGTGGAGTAAACTATGTGGGGCCCACAGTGATTTACGTATTTTATCCACTCCATCCATCCATCTTAGCAGGGAATTTTAGGTATGGTGCCCAAAAATGAAGCATATCAAAATCTAAAGTGGACCACACCACAAGTGTGAACTGAATGTCTATCATTGAAAAATTCTTGGAGGACACAGAAGTTTTGGATCAAGCTGATATTTGTGTTTTCCCTTCATCTATATCCATGTGATCTTATAAACAGGTTGGATGAAAAATAATGATCACTGTAGGGCCTGGGAATGGTGGAAATCATTATTCCCACTGTTTCCCATGGCATGGTCCACTTAAGATTTGGATATGCTTAAATTTTGGGCTCAACCACTAAAATGAGCTGAAGAAACACAAGGACAGAATAGATAAATCACATACATTCTAGGTGGGCCCAACTGAGTTTACCCTACATGATAAGAGCGTGCAGAGTTACTCCGCACGCAATCCGATTTCCATGGTGGGCCCCATACATACTTATTTTTTGAGAAAGTAGTAGTCATTACGTATTTGATTAGACTTGATTCATGGTGTTGATGATTCTGTCATTTTCATGTGCTTGTTTATCTGGAATTGATGGAGCAAACCCAGATGTGCGTCAGAGCTACCCGTGGTTGATTTATGTGGATGTATGTTGTGGATGTATTTGGCTTATTATTAATAGCTATTTTTTATCCACAAATGGTAGAATAATAGAATCAGTTAGCCCATTTGGAGATTTCTATATTGTCGAGCATAGATAAAGTGTGTTTTGGAGGTATAGAAATCTACCTAATTGTCCTGTTGGACAATCCAAGGTTGGATAGATTGGAATGTTCTCGTTGTTTGTCATTTACATGCTCTGTCATTAGTTTTGTGCGGTAACTCTCCTATTCTCTCTGGATATGTTTCTTATGTTTAATTCCATTGTCAATTTAATCCACACAATGTGTGGATAGTTGACGTGGAAATGAAATGTAAGATAAATATATCTGGAGAGATAGGGGGAGATGCTGTCGAAATTTAGGCTTGAGCATTTAAATGGAAATAATGATAGCATTTCAATCTATCCATCCTTGGATGGGCGACTGATTTTATTATATTATCATTTAGTGGCAAATTAGATAAATTTGACTTGATACTTGTGATTAAGAGTAGTTGATTGATGTTGATGTTGAGCGGGGGTCCCTGGAAGGTGGGAACCGCTGTTGTAATCATGCTGAAGCTGTCCTGTTCCTATGGACAGCAATATGGGTGGCCTGGCCATTTGGACAGGCCCGTGTTTATGTATTAGCTCGAAATTAATAGAGTAGACCCGGATGTGCGTCGGAGCTATCCGGGTGTTGAGCAGGGGTCCCTGGAAGGTGGGAACCGCGGTTTAGACCATGATGATGAAGCTGTCCATTTCCTATGGACAGCAATATGGGTGGCCTGGCCTACACCTACACCAATTCCTAAATACATTCACCTAACCTAAACTTAGACCCAAACTCGAAAAGCTAACCTTAAGCCCGATCCCGAAGCCGAAATGCTAAACGTAGGCCTAAACCTAATCCTAAAGTCATGTCACCTAACCTAAACCTACACCTATTCCTAAATTCACAACTCTAACCTAAACCTTGACCCAAACTTGGTAACCTAACCTTAAGCCCGATCCCGAAGCCGAAATGCTAAACCTAGGCCTAAACCTAATCCTAAACTCATGTCACCTAACCTAAACCTACAACTATTCCTAAATCCACTCACCTAACCTAAACTTAGACCAAAACACAAAAATGTGACCCAAAACCCGATCCCGAACCCGAAAATCTCAGCCTATGCCCTAAACCTAATCCTAATCTCAAATCACCTAAACTAAACCTACACCTATTCCTAAATCCATTCACCTAACCTAAACCTTGACCCAAACACGAAAATATGACACTAAACCCGATCCCGAACCCGAAAATCTCAACCTATGCCCTAAACCTAATCCTAAACTCATGTCACCTAAACTAAACCTACACCTATTCCTAAATCCATTCACCTAACCTAAACCTTGACCCAAACACGAAATTGCGACCCTAAACCCGATCCCGAACCCGAAAATCTCAACCTATGCCCTAAACCTAATCCTAAACTCATGTCACCTAAACTAAACCTACACCTATTCCTAAATCCATTCACCTAACCTAAACCTTGACCCAAACACGAAATTGCGACCCTAAACCCGATCCCGAACCCGAAAATCTCAACCTATGCCCTAAACCTAAACCTAAACTCATGTCACCTAAACTAAACCTATACCTATTCCTAAATCCATTCACCTAACTTAAACCTTGACCCAAACACGAAATTGCGACCCTAAACCCGATCCCGAACATGAAAATCTCAACCTATGCCCTACACCTAATCCTAATCTCAAATCACCTAAACTAAACCTACACCTATTCCTAAATCCATTCACCTAACCTAAACCTTGACCCAAACACGAAAATGCGACCCTAAACCCGATCCCGAACCCGAAAATCTCAACCTATGCCCTAAACCTAATCCTAATCTCAAATCACCTAAACTAAACCTACACCTATTCCTAAATCCATTCACCTAACCTAAACCTTGACCCAAACACGAAAATACGACACTAAACCAGATCCCGAACCCAAAAATCTCAACCTATGCCCTAAACCTAATCCTAATCTCAAATCACCTAAACTAAACCTACACATATTCCTAAATCCATTCACCTAAGCTAAACCTTAACCCAAACACGAAAATATGACACTAAACCCGATCCCGAACCCGAAAATCTCAACCTATGCCCTAAACCTAATCCTAAACTCATGTCACCTAAACTAAACCTACACTTATTCCTAAATCCATTCACCTAACCTAAACCTGACTCTAATATTTGCATTGTAGATATGGATAAGAGTTGGATCAAAGCTAAGAATCGGTTTGGCCCAGAGTATAAAGAAGGTGTTAAGGAGTTCATGGAATTTGCTAGATATCGGGCAGATTCAGGTAATAGAATTAGGTGTCCATGCCGAAAATGCAAGAACATGGTTCACAAGACATTGGACAAAGTGGAAGATGATTTGTTCATAGTTGGGATTGACCAGGGTTACACTTGGTGGATTCATCATGGTGAAGACTTCCACCAAAGAGTTAAGGCCACTGAAGTCCTTGCTGACCCAATTGTGCCTAATGACGAGGATGAAGATGTTGACGATATGCAAGATATCATTGGGGATGTGTTAAGGGGAACAATTGCAGATACTAATTTTACAGCAACAAGTACTAGCCTGGAAATTCCTCCTATGGGTGATGCCGAATCAGAAAAGTTTAGTAGGTTGTTGAGGGATGCGCAACGTCCACTCTATCCGGGGTGTCGGAACTTCTCAAAGTTGAATTTTCTTACAAGGTTACTTCATTTAAAGACAATAAATCGTTGGAGTAACAATTCGTTCGACATGTTACTTGGCTTGTTAAAAGAAGTATTACCTGAAGGTGAGACATTGCCTAAGTCTCATTACGAGGTAAAATCCTTAATGCGAGACTTGGGCCTTGGTTACATCCTCATACATGCATGTATAAATGATTGTGTATTGTATTGGAAAGAATATGAAAATGTTGAGGAGTGTCCACAATGTGGAGAGTCTAGGTGGAAATATGACGAAGCTAAGCGTAAGAAAATTCCACAAAAGGAGTTAAGGTACTTTCCATTGAAACCCAGATTACAAAGATTGTTTACATCGAGCAAGACGGCTGAAGATATGAGGTGGCATAAGGAGAAACGCATTCATGATGATAATACATTGAGGCATCCCGCTGACTCTGAAGCCTGGCAACATTTTGATAAGCAATATGACTGGTTTGCAGAGGATTCTCGCAATGTTCGGCTAGGTCTTGCAAGTGATGGTTTTAATCCATTTGGTAATATGAGTAGCTCGTACAGTATGTGGTCAATGATACTTATGCCCTACAATTTACCTCCTTGGTTATGTATGAAGGAATCATTTTTTATGATGTCGTTGCTTATTCCTGGACCCAAGTCACCGGGGAATGACATTGATGTGTATCTCCGACCGTTAATAGATGAGTTAAACGAGTTGTGGAGTCAAGGTGTCCAAACGTATGATACTTTTGCAGAACAGATGTTTCGATTGCATGCAGCGGTCTTGTGGACAATAAATGACTTCCCTGCATATGGGAATTTGTCTGGGTGGAGCACGAAGGAAAAGTTGGCTTGTCCTACATGTAGTACTGAGACTTGTTCATTGTCATTGAAGCATGGTAAAAAAAGTGTTATATGGGCCATCATCGCTTCCTTCTAAGGGATCATAGTTGGCGCAGGAAGACGATAATCTTTGATGGCAAACAAGATCATAGGCCACCACCGAAAGAACTATCTGCAGAAGATGTGTTACAACAACTGAGTAACATTGAAGAAGTTAGATTTGGTAAGGCACCGCACTTGAAGAAGAGAAAACGTACAGTATTGGAGTACAACTGGAGGAAGAAAAGCATTTTTTTTAGTTGCCTTATTAGAGTCATCTGAAATTACGACACTACTTGGATGTCATGCATATTGAGAAGAATATATGTGACAATGTCTTTGGAACATTGATGAACATAGAGAAGAAAACAAAAGACAGTTTTAAGGCTCGATTGGATCTACAAGCAATGGGTTTAAGGAAAGAGTTGCACTTGCAACCACATGGAAATTCATATACTATACCAGCAGCCTGCTACACATTGACAAAACTAGAGAAAAAACGTTTATGTGAATGGTTGAACAAGGTGAAGTTTCCCGATGGGTATGCATCTAATATCTCTCGGCGTGTAAACATTACGGACTGTAAGGTAACAGGAATGAAAAGTCATGACTGTCACGTCCTTCTGCAACGTCTACTACCGGTTGCGATTTGTGGATTCCTTAACAAGGATGTCAGTGCTACGCTGATTGAGTTGGGGATATTCTTTAAGGATTTGTGTTCGAAATCTTTGAATGTAGAGGTTATTAAACGACTGGAGAAGGATATTGTCGTAATCCTTTGCAAACTTGAAAGAATATTTCCACCTGCGTTTTTCAATGTCATGGTACACCTAGAGATTCACTTACCGCACGAAGCGAAGCTTGTAGGCCCAGTACAATATCATTGGATGTATCCGATCGAAAGGTGTTAGAATAATGATCATAAATTTTTATTCATTCCATAAACTACGTATATCCATGTTTTCATGTCCTAAACATATTGATTTTGTGTACAGATACCTTCACACATTAAAACAATATGTGAGGAATAAGTCACGTCCAGAGGGATCCATTGCTGAGGCGTACATTGATAATGAGTGCTTGACATTTTGCTCCATGTATCTTCGTGGCATAGAGACTAGATTCAACCGAGAAGATCGGAATGCCGATGAAGGGCAGGAGCATGAACAAGGACTCATATCTGTATTCGCACATAACATCCGTCCTTTAGGATCGCTGACGTTTCAGGATATGCACCTTCGGGATCAAGCGAAGGCGTGGTGGTAAGTGTTGCATAACTGTGAAGAAATAGAGTCGTACTTGGAGTAAGTCTTCGCACATAATTGTATATCTACAGACAGTTTTAATCTCAAAATTTTTTGCTTACAACGTACCAATTGTATATAGCGAACACATCGAGGAGATGAAGTCCCAATACCTTACAAATTATGATCGAATGCATCAGGATTTGTTTCCAGAATGGTTTACAAAACGTGTAAGATTAATTTACCTTCTATCTCACCACACTTACAATGTTGTTGTATTGCACAATATTTACACGTAATTTGAAATGCCTAAACGTACATTTATATTCTGTAAGTGATGATAGATGAAGATGTTGCGCGCTAGCAACTCTGCGGATGCGTCTGATGCACTCTACTCACTGGCGTGTGGCCCTGATAGACGTGTATCTAGATATACAGGTTGTATTGTAAACGGGATCGGTTCTACACTAAGGAGCGTGAGAAATATAGGACCACACAAAATAGTGGTGTGGTTGTGAAGGAAACACATGAGGAGGTCGAAATTGATTTTTATGGCGTTTTGACGGATATTATTGAGCTGAGTTATTATATGAGAAAGCGGGTGTACTTATTTAAATGCGATTGGTGGGACATTGGAAATAAAAAGTTGGGAATACAGACTGATAACTACTTTACGAGCGTAAATTTATCTCGGAAGTGGTTTAAAAATGACCCATTTATCATAGCCGGCCAAGCCGAACAAGTATTCTCCCTCGCTGACACCAAGTTAGGCGGCTCTTGGCACGTGGTGCAGAAAATAAAGCCCAAGAAGATATTTGACGTTCTCGAAGTAGACGTTGAAGATAACGATGAACGGAGTAATTGTTGAACCTCCAAATTTATACACTGCATTGCCCATTTCATGACATGGTTTGCATGATTTTCATGATTTAAAGGCCCATCTAACACATGTTTTGTGATTATAGGGGATGAGAGCGGACTCCATTCAATTAGGGATTAAAAGAAAGCATTTGGAGCTATTGGATGAAGGACGAAAGAGGACCGAAGAAAGAAGAAAGCAAGGAGAAGAGAAAGAAGGAAAAAAGAGGAGAAAAGAAAGAAAGAAGAACAAAGTGAAGAGGGTCCGACCGGTCTTAACCGGTCGGCCAAAGGAGCCAGACCGGTCTTGACCGGTCGGCCATGTGCACTGGACAAGGCAAAAGACAGACCGACCGGTCTTGACCGGTCGGCTATGCACGCTGTCCATCTTGTTAAAACAAGCCCGACCGGTCTTGACCAGTCGTATATGCACGCTGTCCATCTTGTTAAAACAAGCCCGACCGGTCTTGACCGGTCGACTGCACTCCCTGGATGGTTGAAAAGGCTAGTCCGACCGGTCTAGACCGGTCGGCTCTGCGTAAACTGAGTCCTTTCTAAATCGGGACTCCGAAAATTGCTGCGCACTGCGTAACCTTTCGCAGATTCTGGATGTTTCCGACGCAAGGGAGCTTTCTTACTATAAAAGGACACCTAGGGGCTCTTCCTAGATCATCAGAGCAGCTAAGGAACGTGGTTCTAAGGAGGGGAAGCTGTCGTGGAGCGTCTGCAACTCTCCTATTTCCCATTTTTCTAGTTTTATGCTTTTATTAAGAGTTTTTAGTTGTAGCATGAATATGCTCGGCTAGAACCTCTCAGCTAAGGCTGAGAGGTGAAGCTTGTAGTTAATTCCATGTTGGTTTCAGTTTAATTCAAGTACTTTTTAATTCAAGTTTGGATTTTTCTCATGTTCTAGTTTCCAAAAGTGGTAGTTTGAAATGTTTTATGAGAGTTCATGTGCTCCGGACATGAGTTCCTTGCAATTCTCTGAGATTATCATATAATGCTTGTTTAGATTCGAATTATAGTAACCCTTGAGTAGGCCATAGTCCATAGGCATGGCTGTTACTCCGCAGGCTATGGTTTTGAATTCTACATTGATTGAATGGGACTAGAACTTGGAAGTTCAACTTGATTTGGATTGAATGTGTGTGAATGCTTTATTTTCCAACTAGATGAGAGATAGGACTTCAAATCTAGTTGTGTTCTCTACTTGGATTGATTGAATTGACATAGGATTGCTACAAGTGGATCCTTGAATGCCTTAGTACTTTAAATTACTGATTTTCTATTAAAGTTACTGTTTTAGATAATTACTCAATTAATCTGATTTTCTTCCAAAAACTGAGTTGGTGGAGTAGTTTGGAGATCGTTTCTAATTCCCTGTGGATCGACTTCGGTCTTACCGAGATTTATTACTACATCGCAGCCTTACACTTGAGGCGAGCGAACAAGTTTTTGGCGCCGTTGCCGGGGACTTAGATAACGGTTTTCAAATAATTTCAGTGGCTGTAGAAGTAGAAGTAGATAGGTTTTTCTGATTTTCTTAGAACTAACAAACTTTTCTGTTTTGTAGGAATTCCTCTCTAGTGTTCGCTCGCCTCAAGTGTAAGGCTGCGATGTAGTAATAAATCTCGGTAAGACCGAGGTCGATCTACAGGGAAAGAGGTAAACAATTCCAAGTATTCTAATAACTAGAATCTAAGAAGTTTAAGGAAGTAGTTTTTCACATGAAATAGGAAAATCTGAAAATAAGAAGAACTAGAGCATCAAGGATCCACTTGTAGTAGTCCAATGCCAATCCATTCATCCAAGTACAACACAATTAGAATCAAAGTCCTATCTCTCATCTAATTGGAAGATATAACATTCAAGCACAAACAGTCCCACTTAAATCTGGAAATCAGATTTCTAGTTCTAATGAAGCACATAGAACTTGAACTTGTAGCCTTCGGAGTAACAGCCATGCCTATGGACTATGGCATGCTCAAGGGTTACTACAATTCGAATTCAAACAACCCAATCATGGTAATCTCAGAGGATTGCAAGGAACTCATGTCCGGAGCACACAAACTCTCACAATTCATCTAAAAATCCAAACTTTATTCAAACTAGAACTTCAAAATCCAAAATTAAGAAAAGGGTACTTGAAATAAAAGAATTAAAGCATTGAAACCAACTACAAATTTCACCTCTAGCTCTAGCTAAGAGGTTAGCTAAGGAAAAGCATATTAAAACTAGAACTAGAACTAAGAAAAGGAAGAAAAACTAGCTGGAAGAGGCTAGGAAGCCTCCTATGACTTGAACTCCTTGCTTCCCACGTCCTTGCTTGATTTGGAATAGAAGAGAGCACCTCCTTTTATAGTGCAGCAATAGTACAGCAACATAGCAGAATTTGTTTCGCCTGGTACGGCTTAACCAATGGTCGGATTGCCTTCAAATTTGGTTTGTAGCTTCCTTGTAATGTGATCTTCCTCATAGATGATTTAGATTTCCAAGATTATCCTCTAAATGGGCCCACCAATCACATCACCGACCGCCTCTCAAAATCGCGCACTTTGGGTACCTTCAGAACCAGTCATCTTGCTTTTAATGCTTCGGAGTGTACAGAGGTCGGATTGATCTCAAATTTTGAACATTGGTAGAAAACTTCCTCCTCTACATGATGGATGGATTAGATTGTCCAAAAAAATCCCAGAATGTGGTCCGAAAATTAGAACACTTAGAGCTTTTATAAACTCTGCACAGTTGGATCTTTCTGGACGGTCCATCTTTCTTCAACCAGTACGATCAAACCACACATCCTTTTGATCTGAAACTTTGTGGTTATTTATATATAGATGTGGTCTAAAATATGGTCAAAGTAGATTCTTCATATCATCAATGATGAGTCCTCTGGACCGGCCCAGAGTTGAACAGCGAAATCTGGAACTTTCTGGACAGTTCGTATTGTTTTGGCCACCACGGTCAATCCGTAGCTCCGATTGACACGAAACCACTTGGGTTAGTTCGGCGTCGAGCTCCTCTTCGACATGGATGTGTTGGATTTTCAAATATCATCAATATGGCTTCAGAAAAGTGGTTCGAAAAATCAGAAACGGGAATGGCCTGCTGTACGCAATCTGGAAGTTGAACTTTGCATGGCCGACCGGTCACGACCGGTCGGACAGGGCTGGCCGACCGGTCATGACCGGTCGGACAAAGCTGGCCTTGCTCCAGGGAGTGCATCCGACCGGTCATGACCGGTCGGGCCTTCTTGGCCGACCGGTCGGGCCTTCTTGGCCGACCGGTCTTGACCGGTCGGACCCAGTTTTGCTTGTTTTTCTTCTTTCTTTTCTTCCCTCCTTCCTCTCTCTTTGCTTTCTTCTTTCTTTGGTCCACCTTGGGCCTTCATCAAAGGCTCCAAATGGCCCCTTTTTGGTCTCCAATTGAGTGAAGTCCGCTCTCATCCCTACAATCACAAAACATGCATTAGATGGGCCTTTTAATCATGAAAATCATGCATACCATGTCATGTAGTGGGCAATGCAATGTATAAATTGGAGGTTCAACATCTAGTTCAAGCGCATCAGGTGATACCTTTCTAACTTAGCTTTTTGCAAAAAAATTTCAGATTAATTTCAGATTTCAGTTTTCTAGGTTAGGATTAGTTGAGTGGTTTATGTCCCGTTGGGAACATAATCACTCAAATCGCCTCCAATCTGAAGGTGGTTTAGTTGGACCATTGTTAGTCCATAGAGGAGTCCGAAATTATCAAGAGCATTGTGAAAGTTTGGGGAGTATGGAACAAACACCTTTAAGGAATCCTCCCCCCCTACTCCAACGACAAACGCGAATCAGGAAAGAGTAGGAGAGAATGAGGTACATAATGTTCCTCCAATGAGATCACTACGGGACTACCTACAACCTACCCAAACAATTACACCCTCTTGCGTGGTTCTACTAGTAAACGGTGGAAATTTTGACATAAAACCAGGTGTAATTCAACTCTTACCAAAGTTCCGTGGGCTAGACTCTGACCGCCCATATTTACACTTGAAAGAATTCGAAGAAGAGTTGGCCACCTTGCATTACACCAATGTTTCCGAGGATACTATTAGACTTAAACTTTTTCCTTTCACTTTGAAAGAAAGAGCCAAAGATTGGCTTCACTCTCTTAGACCACATTCGATTGGGTCATGGGTTGAGATGAACCGGGAATTCTTGAAAAAGTTCTTCACGGCTCATAAAACGAACACCCTTCGAAGGGCCATAATGAATTTCTCGGCTAAAGAAGGTGAATCTTTCTTTCAATGTTGGGAAAGATTTAAAGATCTCCTGCTTGCTTGCCCACATCATGGCTATGAGAGTTGGCGAATTATAAACTTTTTTAATGATGGATTAAGTTCAAATATGCGCCAATTTGTGGAGATGATGTGCAATGGCGAGTTTATGAGTAAAAATCCAGATGAGGCTTAGAGTTACTTGGACATGTTGGCTGAAAATGCCCAATCTTGGGATACATTGGATAAACCCAATAACTCCAAGCCCACTCAAGAGAAAGGAGGGATCTATGTCCTTAAGGAGGAAGACGATGTGAATGCAAGGATAGCCAACCTCACAAGGAAGGTTGAAGCCATGGAACTTAGTAAAAGTGGAGTTCCCAAGTTCAATGAAGCTGTTGAAACCATATGTGGGATTTGCCTCACCGATTTACACGCTACGCAAGATTATCCCACAATTCCTGCATTTCAAGAGGTATTACATGAACACGCCAATGCCACATATGGTTATCAATGGCCTTTCAATGGACCGGTAGGTAATACGTATAATGAGAGTTGGAAGAACCACCCAAATTTTAGTTGGAAGAATGCTCCTACGGGCAATCCTACCAACTCTCAAAGAGGGCCACCCATGCAAAATATGGCCCCACCTCAATTCTCAATGGAGGATACCTTGAAGGCATTTATACAAGGGCAAACGCAAATCAATCAATCGAATCAACAAATGTTCCAAGAGCTTAAAGTCTCGGTTGATGAGATTAAGGGACGCTTGAATGCTAGGGAAGGGACCTTTCCGGCCCAACCTCAGCCCAATCCAAAGCAAGTACATGAAGTTAGCACCCCTAATCCTTCCAACCAAAACATGGAGCAAGCCAAATCCATCACCACCCTTAGAAGTGGTAAACAAATTGACAAAACTATTCCGGTGAAGGCCGATGAGCCTAATGATCCGGTAAATTCTGAGGATGAAGATGGATCTAACTTAGCCCCACAACAACCGGAACGCATTTACAAGCTTGGTTGCCCCAAAATCTCTCCCAAATTCTCATGATATTCTAGAGATTTTCAGACAAGTCAAGATTAATATCCCTTTGCTTGATGCCATCAAACAAATTCCCCCTTATGCCAAGTTTTTAAAAGACCCATGCACAACAAAACGCAAATATAATGTGCAGCAAAAGGCCTTCTTAACTGAGCAAGTGAGTGCCATCCTCACTCAAAAGACCCCCCCAAAATTCAAAGATCCCGGTAGTCCCACCGTCTCATGTATCATTGGAGACTACCGGATTGAGCGTGCCTTGTTAGATTTGGGGGCGAGTGTGAACTTGATCCCATACTCGGTATATGAGCAATTGGGTCTTGGTCAATTAAAACCCACCAAAACCACGTTGCAACTCGCTGATAGATCTATCCGTGTACCCAGGGGGATAGTTGAGGATGTTCTAGTCCAAGTTGACAAATTCTACTACCTGGTAGATTTTATCGTCTTGGACACACAACCGGTTTTGGATGCTAGCACCCAAATACCGGTAATATTAGGCCGACCATTCCTTGCCACATCAAACGCAATCATCAATTGCCGGAATGGGGTGATGCAACTATCCTTTGGAAACATGACATTAGAGGTGAATGTGTTTCACTTGGGCAAGAGGCATAGGGATGATGATGATGTCCACGAGGTTGATATGATTGATTCAATCGTGGAAGAGGAGTTCGCTTTAAGGCAGAATTTTGATCCTCTAGATGTTGTTAGCTTGATCCCTTTGAGGATTGGGACGACAATGATGGTCCCCATGAGGTAAACATGATAGAATCCATGGATGATGGGGGGTTTTTCCAACATGATCTACCTGAAAGTTTGGGGACATGTTTGACACATTCTAAGGATGAATCTAAATTTCATTTTATTAAGTCCTTGGAAGTGTTAACTTCTGAAAATTCATTCGACAAGTCACCAATTTCTGATTTACATAAATTTGTTGTGCAGGATTTGGAAGAATTGGTGCTTGACTTGCCTACAGAGAGGCCAATTTCTGAAAGTGTAGAGGTTGAGGACCCACTCCAACCTACACAAAATTCTGTGAAGGAGGAAAACATAAAGGGTCCAAATCTGAAAACTTCCTCCGATGAAGTCTCCTACACTCTAGAGGAGTGTTTAGCGTATTTTGAAGATTGGGATGATCCCATGATTCAGGATATCGTGCATGCTTTGAAGGAGACCCCTCCGGTGCCCAAAAAGCTTCCTTCCACAAAGTGCCAAACTGAAAAATCAATTGTGGTAGCACCGGTGAAATCTGATTTTGTGGAGATCATACGACTTGTGAAAAAGAAATACAAGTCTCCACATCTCTTTGGTTTTTTCAAACCGAAGAAAACTTCTGGGATGATCCATACTTGAATAATTTTTGCCCAGACAAGAAGGAAAGGAGATCCATATTCAATGATTTCCAACCAATGCAATTCTCCTTTCCTAGTTCATGTGACAATTCTGAACTCGCTGAAATTTTTCAGCTGGATTTTCAATGGGGTAGAATGATCAATGTCACCAATGTACTTTCCAAAGCAGGATGGTGGTTAGTTTTATTGAAAAATTTGTTACACCACTTGATGATCCTGCTCAACTTTGTGCTTTTGGATGATATAATGATAATCGATCTCCTAGTCTGAGGGAGATCCTTTTTTTTACAAGGACAGGTTAGTTATCTTTACTGCTTTCCGTAGATTAGGTTTAGTTTATCTAGTTTTACTGTTTTAGTAAGATTTAGTTATTGGAGTTGCAGACTTCCATGATCGCTCTCTCAGGTACTATTGTTCTCACTCTCTCATATGTTACCATTGCTCTCATGTTCATGCTAATTGCATATCTTTTTACATTGAGGACAATGCAAGATTTGGTTGGGGGGTGAGATGAGATTCCTCATCTAGCATGTTGCAATATTTCGAGCCTCACATGCGCAAATTTTTTCGAATTTTCTAAAATTTCAAAACTCTTTTAGAAAACCTTATTTCCATGCATTCGAGATGATATGAGTATAAGAAGAGGAGATACAAAGTGTGTGATGTTGTAAGTCTTTAATTTCTCCCAACATAATGGTTTTATATGTTAGTTCCCCTATTGTTGTGATTGATAGAAAATTTGAACACCTTCACACCAAGTTCACATTACACGATTTTCATGAGTTGAAAGGTTTATGTGATTTATGGATTAGCTAGACTTTGATTAAAGGTGTTGAGCAGCAAAGCCGGGGTATGTTGTCCATCCTTGTCCATGGGAAAATAACAGAAGATATGGATTTCTAAAAATCCTATCTAATTTAAAAGAAAAAGGAAAGAAAGGATGAAATCGGGAAGGAAAGAAAAAATGGTGGAAAATTCCGAAAATGGCTACCTATTACCAACCGGGGGATGGTCGAACCGTAACCAAAGCCGGAAATGGGACGTAGTGTGAAAGCCGTCGGAAGGACGGTAAGGCAAATTCCTATCATAGGTTTGTTGTCGCTCTGTGCACCTTAAAATCCTTGGTTTACTTAATCTATGAAGAAGATGATCCTAGGAACTCGTGAGATGAACTTTCACTAGGCACACTAGGTTGAATTTGTTCGAGTTCTTCTATTCATCAATCAATCAGCGGGAATTTCATGTAGGCACTTCTTATGTTTTGAGAGTCCAAAGCTTCAGTTTCTACCACCAAATTTTTCCAAATTTTACACTTGTACATCTTGGAATGGATAGAATCATGGGTTCTGAAGGAGAGTTGGGTTTGGAGGTTTGAAATTGTTTCACGCATGTTTTGCGGGACTAGCAAAAAGTTGGTTGGGGGGTGTGTTGAACCTCCAAATTTATACACTGCATTGCCCATTTCATGACATGGTTTGCATGATTTTCATGATTTAAAGGCCCATCTAACACATGTTTTGTGATTATAGGGTATGAGAGCGAACTTCATTCAATTAGGGATTAAAAGAAAGCATTTGGAGCTATTGGATGAAGGACGAAAGAGGACCGAAGAAAGAAGAAAGCAAGGAGAAGAGAAAGAAGGAAAAAGGAGGAGAAAAGAAAGAAAGAAGAACAAAGTGAAGAGGGTCCGACCGGTCTTGATCGGTCGGCCAGAGGAGCCAGACCGGTCTTGACCGGTCGGCCATGTGCACTGGACAAGGAAAAAGACAGACCGACCGGTCTTGACCGGTCTGCTATGCACGCTGTCCATCTTGTTAAAACAAGCCCGACCGGTCTTAACCGGTCGGCTGCACTCCCTGGATGGTTGAAAAGGCCAGTCCGACCGGTCTAGACCCGTCGGCTCTGCGTAAACTGAGTCCTTTCTAAATGGGGACTCCGAAAACTGCTGCGCACTACGTAACCTTTCGCAGATTCTGGATGTTTCCGACGCAAGGGAGCTTTCTTACTATAAAAGGACACCTAGGGGCTCTTCCTAGATCATCAGAGCAGCTAAGGAACGTGGTTCTAAGGAGGGGAAGCTGTCGTGGAGCGTCTGCAACTCTCCTATTTCCCGTTTTTCTAGTTTTATGCTTTTATTAAGAGTTTTTAGTTGTAGCATGAATATGCTCGGCTAGAACCTCTCAGCTAAGGCTGAGAGGTGAAGCTTGTAGTTAATTCCATGTTGGTTTCAGTTTAATTTAAGTACTTTTTAATTCAAGTTTGGATTTTTCTCATGTTCTAGTTTCCAAAAGTGGTAGTTGGAGATGTTTTATGAGAGTTCATGTGCTCCGGATATGAGTTCCTTGCAATTCTCTGAGATTATCATATAATGCTTGTTTATATTCGAATTATAGTAACCCTTGAGCAGGCCATAGTCCATAGGCATGGCTGTTACTCCGCAGGCTATGGTTTTGAATTCTACATTGATTGAATGGGACTAGAACTTGGAAGTTCAACTTGATTTGGATTGAATGTGTGTGAATGCTTTATTTTCCATCTAGATGAGAGATAGGACTTCAAATCTAGTTGTGTTCTCTACTTGGATTGATTGAATTGACATGGGATTGCTACAAGTGGATCCTTGAATGCCTTAGTACTTTGAATTACTGATTTTCTATTAAAGTTACTGTTTTAGTTAATTACTCAATTAATCTGATTTTCTTCCAAAAACTGAGTTGCTGGAGTAGTTTGGAGATCGTTTCTAATTCCCTGTGGATCGACCTCGGTCTTACCGAGATTTATTACTACATCACAGCCTTACACTTGAGGCGAGCGAACAGTAATGGAACGTCGTCAGTTGAACAAGCATATCAAGAAGATATGCCATCTTGGGATAGAGGGAATGATCCAAATGTTGATATTGATGTGGTGCAATTGAATAGAGATGATGTGCCACCTGATCATGTTGATGCCTCAATCATAAATGACATTGTTAGAGATGATAGCGCTTTCATCGATGACAACGTTGCAGACGATGAAGAGGAAATTCTGATCAGTGATAGTGATGGTGAAGAAGAAAGTGTCCTAAGCGATAATGATTCAGACGACGATTATTAAATGTATACAAGATGTACATGTAATTTTCAATTCGATTAATTTGATTATTACATGTATATATGTTTTACAAGTCATGATTTTTTCCTGAATTGACTTGTTTATAATCTACATTTATAGTTAAGTCACTTTCTGATCATGTCCTCCACAAACTGGAGCGTAGTGGAAGCACGCAGCATACTTCATCAGCTGTTGCGGATGGACTTTCCGGCCCTATATTCTTCTGGTAGGGCCAGAGAGATACCCGGTCTGGTCGAGAAATGTAGGGAGGAAGACGATGACTCAGATGAAAGATTATACAATCTTAAAGAAATTTCGGACCTGATTGAGGAATATAACCGCGGAAAACTTCGTATAGAAGATGCGACATTATCACTTGCACATCTGAATGGAATCCTGAGAGATCAGATATCTCCTATTGTGACTGGCATCTTGGCTTGTAACAATGTCGAGTGCTTCATACAGTTTGACATATACATCTGCAGCGTACGACAACTTACGCAGGGAGTATTTTAGATAATTAATCCGAAGTTGATTTGTATTACAATGAAATATATGTATTTAATATAGAATGACAATGTGTAATGGATTTTTCAACTTTTATATTCTGTTTACGGTTTTATTATATTCTGCTTGCATTATAGTGTAATGGTCTAATCATATTTTTATCATCTCTCTAAGCATAAGTACAAATTCACTCTACAATGATGTTCATAAACTTGCATTGACATTGTTTAAATTTATAAGTTTGTATTTCAGATATATTCAGTAATGGCACCAGGTGGGAGATCAGGTCGTTCGCGCACTGGATCTACCCCTTCCACCCGTGATGCGACGCAGACAGCATCGACGTCGCACGGTGCATCACAGTCATCTGATCCTTCGGTTCAGCATACACCGGGCACTGCATGTAAGTCTAGACATTTATTTAGTGATTTCTGTTTATATTGTTACTTACATATATCTTTTCGCAACAGCATCTTCTACCAGCCGACAAGGACGTGGACCCACGCGTGAGTTAGTTTTAGAGCGACTTACGCGTGAGGGTAGGGTGGCGGTAGAGTTCCCACAGGACTGCCTTAGACCTGTTGGGGACAGTGCCAAACTGTTTACATCTGAGGTCGGTGTCCTATGGCGATCTCTGATCCCCGCCACCACCCCCGTTAGACTGACGTGACAGATGATGTGCGACAGCTCATCCGTCAGCGCCTTCAGGTAAAGTTTAGTAAATTGAAATTTTCTTTTGTGAAAGTTCATTTACGGTTAAGTCCTATTGTTAATAAGTTTATTGCCTTAATTTATTATTTACGAAACTACAGGATAAATTTGACTTCGATTTGAATGTTCCCTACATTTCTCATGCCGTCGACAACATGATGAGAGAGCGGTTCAAGGAGTACCGCGGAGAGTTACACCAGCGGTACAAGCGGTGCAGGACACATGATGAGGTCGTACTGTCCGCACCACCACACGTTACTACAAACGACTGGCGGATACTCTGCGAGAGATTTTCGTCGGAGGCTTTTCAGGTAATATTTACATGTACGATATCTTAATGTAACAATTAAATTCGTAATTAATAGAAATGTATTTTGTATAATGTGTTCAGAAGAGGAGTAGAATAAATTCTGCGAATAGGGAAAAGTTACAAGTGAACCACGTAGCTGGTTCAAAGTCATTTGTACGACATCGTTACGACATGGTAAGAAATTATTGATGATTATTAAGTTAATATATTATTTTGATTGGCATTTATTATAAGTCTTTTTTCCTTTCGATTGCGCAGCGAGATTCCGTCACCGGCCAAGAGCCTGGACCAGTAGACCTCTACAGAGGGACTCACTGTCGGCAGGCGACGGGATCTTGGGTTCATCCTAGAGCCAGTGAGCATTGGGTAAAAAGCTTTACTTTGTAAAATTTAATTGCGCATTAATTGATAATAATGTCATTCATGTCATTTTTTATAAAATTTCATATGTTTTCATTACAGGTGGCGATGGACACCATACGCAGTCAGCCCACTCCCGATGGTAGTCAGCGGAGTGAGCCAGAAATTCTGAGCGAGGTGCTTGGCACCCATTCTGAATATGTGCATGGGCTTGGCCATGGTGCCAAGCTCATGGCACAAACTAGAGGTGGCTCCAGCTGATCCGTAGCTGGTGAGAGCGCTCAACGCCGAGCTAATATTGCAGAGAAAGAGGTTCAGCAGCTACGGGTCATCGTCGATGAGATTCGAGAGCAGCTGGAGAGGCAGAGAGAGGAGGAACAGAGGCGTAGGGAGGAGCAGAGGCGACGGGAGGAGGAGGAGAGGCGACAACAGGAGGAGCAGAGGCTGACGGGAGGAGGAGCAGAGGCGACGGGAGGAGGAGGAGAGGCGACGGGAAGAGCAGGAGAGGAGGATCGAGGAGTTGCGGTAGGAGCGGCAGGAGCATGAGCGACGGATGCAGGAGATGTTTCAGGCTCTCGCTGCACGCTTTGGCGCCGATGCCCCGCCACCTCCGCCTTCATCTTCCTGATTATTTTTTTTAATATACGACTTTTAACTTATATGTATTTGTGTGTGGATGAATATTGTTTGTTTGTGGATGTGGAATGGATTATTTGTGTATGGATGGTTTAGTTTCTGTTTATTCATATGTATGTGGATGTGAATAGGCGAAAAATATATAGGTTTCTTTACAGGTGTATATCAGGAATTTTCCTGAATTTTGAAAACAAATGGAATTAGGATAGGAAATACTATTACCGACGAAATTGTTCATAGGTAAAAAAATGGAAAAGTTTTTTACCGACGAAAGTTTTCGTCGGTAATAACATTGGGAAACTTTTACCGACGAAATTTTTCGTCGGTAATATACCTGGAAAGATTTTACCGACGAAATATTTCCGTCGGTAAAAGGTTTCCAGGTTTATTATCGACTGAAAAATTTCTTCGGCAAAACCTTTACCGACAGATAATTTCGTTGGTAAAAGTTTCTTCACCGACGTATCACTTTTTTTTCCGACAAAAATTCATATGTTTTCCCGACGAATTTTTTCATCGGTAATGGTTTTATTATTACCTACGAAAATTTGTTTCGTCGGTAAAGTTCGTCGGTAAAAACCTTTACCGACGGCCTTCCTGCGACGATGTTAGCCGCGAAAAATTTCGTCGAGAAAAATATTTCCCGACGAAATTTTACTGATTACCGACGAAATAATTCGTCGGTAAAAATGGAATTTCTTGTAGTGAATGCTGCTGCCACTGAACCTGACATCCCGGTCATCAATATCCAGCACTCTGAAGAAGACATCCCGTTTCACAGTTTCGAGTTCGAGACTGTGAACTCTATCGCCAATCCAGAACCGATAAGGGTGGACCGTGTCTTGCCACCAGCAGAACGTCTGAGCCTCAAATACCGAATGAAGAATCATTTCAAGTCTAGAAAGGTGCCGCTGATATATAACCAACGCAAATGGGGACTCGGATACAGGGCAATCTTCATGGACAAAAGAAGGAAGAAATTTCGGTGCTCACCCATTCAATTCGTCAAGCCAGGAGAACCTTGTAAAGATCCAGGAGGGAATCAACCGACTGCACTACACAAAGGACTCCTGATGAGCCTAGTTTGGGCCATGTGGCCCCCCATTCGATGGGATCAGATTCTCGAACCGTCTAAGCCTCCAAAAGAAGAAGGAAATGATGAAGATGAAGAAGAAAGTCAAATACAGCAGCTTCAGAACCAGGTTACTCTGATACCTGCTCCCAACCAAGGGCACAACCTGCCCACTTCAGCATCAATCAACTAGGGGCACAACTTGCCAACTTCAATTCCAGCCAGCAAGGGGCACAACTTGCCCATCTCAGCATCAATCAGCAAGGGGCACGACTTGCCCATCTCAGCATCAATCAGCAAGGGGCACGACTTGCCCATCTCTGCAGAATCAACATCATCAATCACCAGCCAGGGGCACAAGCCGCCCATCCATTGGACCAAGAAAGGGAAATGGCTAGCCCTGGATTGGTCCGATGTCCAGATCCCAAACATTTGTCTCACTGTGGAACCAGACGAACTGCAATGCGAGGTAAGTGATCCGGGAGGGACTGAGTACGACTCAGATCTTGAAACCGACTAGTGGAAAATCATGGTCATTGGGCCATACTGTGATTCTTCACCCGAATCATCAACCCCCACCTCTTCAGGGGAGAAAGTGTGGGGTCCTGAATGGTCATCCATTCCCCTAACTCTGGAATCAGCCAAAGAGCCATCTGAGGGCTCTGGCTTCCAAAAAAAAATGCCTGTTTAAGCAGCGACCGGAACTTTGGAACAAGTTGGGCTTAATTATGGTCTGTAATGCCCACTTGTTCAAAGTCCCGTGAATTTCGAAAATCCAAAAAAATCTAAAACTTTTAAAAGCCAAAAACATCTAGCATTTCCATTTCAGAAAATTCTCAAAAACCAAAAAACATTTCTTTTCCTGCATTCAATAGTGTGCCAAGTTCGTCTAAAGATTCACATGGGTTTGAAGTCGAATCATATTACTTTGATATTGAATTAGACTTCGAGCTCATGGGTCTGGACGAAGCTCGGGATGAGGAAGATGATGATCCGGCTCCCGAACTAGAGGATCTCTTCAAAAAGTTTGAATCCAAGGCCAATATTGTAGCCGATGATTTCGAGATAGTAAACTTGGGGACACCTAAGATCCCTAGGGAAGTACACATTGAAAAATCGTTGCCACCACAGATGAAGCAGAGAATGATAGAGTTCCTAGCTCCGAGATTGTCCAACTTCGCATTCTCATATGAAGACATGCCGGGGCTAGATGAAGAGCTCGTTGTACACCATCTGCCAACCAAGGCAGATATGAAGCCAGTGAAGCAGAAACTTCGAAGAATGAAGCCAGAATGGGCTCTGAAAGTCCAAGATGAAGTCATCAAGTAGTACAATGCCGGATTCTTGGTAGTCTCCAACTACCCTGAATGGCTTGCCAACATCGTACCAGTACTAAAGAAGGATGGGTAAGGTTCGAATGTGCATCGACTTCCGAGATCTCAACAAAGCCAGTCCTTAAGACGACTTCCCTTTACCACATATCAACACTCTGGTCGACAACACTGCTGGATACAAGATCTTCTCATTCATGGACGGGTTCTCAGGTTACAATCAGATCAAGATGGCCGTCGAAGATAGCGAGAAGACATCGTTTATCACTCCCTAGGGAACTTTCTGCTACAAGGGTAATGCCGTTCGGTCTGAAGAACGCAGGAGCAACACATCAGTGAGCAATGACAGCACTATTCCATGACATGATGAACAAAGAGCTTGAAGTATATGTGGACGATATGATCGTCAAATCTCGCATAATTGAAGGACACTGTGAAGATCTAAAGAAATTATTCAATAGATTAGAAAAGTACAAGCTCCGCCTCAACCCTCAGAAATGTGTCTTCGGTGCAATGGGAGGTAAGCTCCTCGGCTTTATGGTGAGCGAGGATGGCATCAGGGTCGACGAGACCAAAACCAGAGCAATCATCAAGATGCCCCCTCCTAAAACAGAGAAATAAATTCGTGGCTTCCTCGTCAGAATTCAATACATCAGTCGCTTCATCGCACAGCTCACACCTATTTGTGAGCCCATTTTCAAGCTCCTCTAGAAGAACGTTCCAAAAGAATGGAATGATGATTGCCAAGTCGCCTTCGACCGCATCAAGAAATATCTCATGAATCCTCCAGTTCTAGTGCCACCCACTCCCGGACGACCACTATTGTTATACATCTCAGTAGTAGCAGAAGCCATTGGCTGTGTCCTCGGCCAGCACGACAAGACCGGGAAGAAGGAACAAGCAATATATTATTTGAGCCTGAAAGTTCACTGACTACGAGACCAGGTATTCCCCTATCGAGAAGACCTGCCTCACCCTAGTCTGGGCAACTAAGCGACTCCATCAATACATGATTGCATTCCCTATTCTCCTACTCGCTCACATGGATCCGCTCAAGTACTTGTTCGAGAAACCGGCACTCACTGGAAGGATAGCTAAATGGCAGCTACTCCTGTCTGAGTTCGACATCACCTATGTTACTCAGAAGGCAATCAAGGGGCAGGCTCTCGCCGATCATCTTGCCGCCCACTCCATCCTGGATTATCAACCGCTCAAGACATCCTTCCCTGATGAAGATCTCTTACTTATCGAAGGCGAAGAAAAGAAGAAGAAAGATGAGTAGACATTATTCTTCGATGGCGCAGTAAATTCTAAAGGGAGTGGTATTGGAGCAATCCTCTACTCTCCAGATGATGCCCCTATTCCTATCTCAAGGCGCATAGCATTCGAGTGCACCAACAAAATGGCAGAGTACGAAGCATGCATCGCTGGCTTAAGGGAAGCTATGATCTTGGGTGTCAAGAAGCTACGAGTATTTGGAGACTCACAGCTTATCATCAATCAGACCAATGGCGAATGAAAAACCAAGGATGAGAAGTTGATACCATATCATGTGTATCTTGAAAATTTGATCGAAGAATTTAAAGAAGTCACCTTCTCATACATGCCCAGAGCCAAGAATCAGTTTGCAGATGCTCTCGCCACACTCGCGTCAATGCTCGAGATCCCGAAAGGAGCTTCAGAATGGGAGCTCACAGTCGAAATTCAAGAAGAACCTGCTTTTTGCCTGCAAATAGAAGAAGCCGAAGCTGTCCCTAACAAACCCTGGTATGCCGACATCAAACAATAACTCGAAACCCAGGAGTATCCGGAGTCAGCAACAGCAATAGATCGCCGAACCATCCAGCGTTTGGCCGGCCAGTTCACCATCAGTGGCGAAGTTCTTTACAAGCGATCCTATAATCGATCCTCCTTCGGTGCGTCGATGAAACAGAAGCTGCAAAGATTATGGAAGAAATACACGAAGGAATCTGTGGCCCACACATGAACGGGCACATGATGGCAAAGAAGATTTTACGACTCGGCTACTATTGGCTCACCATGAAGACAGACTGTTGCCAGCATGTCAGAAAATGCTTCAAGTATCAGGAGCATGTGAATTAAATCCATGCCCCCTCATCAGAATTATACAACCTGACCACCCCCTGGCCCTTCTCCATGTGGAGACTCGACATCATCGGTAAGATTAGTCCCAAAGCGTCAAATGGTCATGAGTACATACTTGTGGCAAGTCGACTACTTCACCAAGTGGGTAGAGGCAGCCTCTTACACCACGATCGCAGCATCTCAGGTGATCAAATTCATGAAGAATAACATCATATGCCGATATGAAATCCCTAATGCTATCATCACAGATAATGGGACCCCATTTGTGAAATTGCGGTTTTACCGCTTGTAGAGACACTTGGAGATATGTCTATGGACCTAGAGGGGGGGGTGAATAGGACCTTTGAAATTCTTTTCGCCTACTTTCACAATGCAATAAAATAAGCTATGTAAGCAAGAACACCTCGGCTTCCAAGCCTAGGTGGGTCCAATCACAAGACTAGCAAAAGATATGCACTAAACAATCCTAGTCTAAGCATGCATAGGTAAGTAAATGATTGAACGAATTAAGCTTCTAACCTATGCATCTTATGTAGACTTATGAGAGTGGATCAATGAGCTCAAGTCTACACAAGTAGTGAAGGTACATCTTGTGTGGGGATGTCTAAAAAGTGCCTAGCATACATTCCTATCAAACATGCATAATTAAGCAATTAAACTAACAATGTGAAGATATGAATGTGCTCAAGAGCAATCACAAACACAAGGATGTATAGTGGTTCGACTACGTGTCTACTCCACTCCCGGTTCAAGTACTCAATCCCTTTGAGCACACCGGCATTCACTAATGGAGGTTTTAAATGAGGTTCACCTCTCAACCATTTACACGGAGGTTTTATCGGTTCACCTCTCAACCGTATCCGGAGTTTTAGACATAGGCTAACTCTCAACCTAATCGCACGTTTACTCCCATGTCGGAGGCTCCCCCTTGGAGACTTAGTTTAGGCCCGGCTGACGGGCCAAGGAACGGCTAACGTCCCTAAGTTGAGTTGACAAACAAACTCTAAAATGGACTCTCAAATAAGACAACCTACTTGTCGGATGAGCCCCTTGTTTAGCGCCGGATTTGGTTGCTTGATCTCCGCTCTCCCGTGCTTCAATCAGCTTCCCTTTGCTCCCTCGATCGTGCCACCGTTGCGTCACCAATGCCTCAGCCACATTCGATCAAACAGCTTGCATGCGATGCCTTGAAATGCCCAAGGTGCTAGGAGGATGGGTTTGAGAGCTCTACAACTTAGTTGGAATGGGTTGCCTAGAGTCTCTTACCTACAACGATCTCATCTTCGAGTTTAGGACAAGGATTTGCCAATCAAGAAGCTTCCTAACTCTAGAGATCAAGAGGGGATGAAGGTCATCTTCTTCATGAGCTTGGAATGCTCTAATCGTGTGTTAAAGCAGAAGGAAGATGCCTTGCATAGGTCAAGGATTGAGCCTCAAATGGTCTCTCTTAATGGTGGCTTCACTCCTCAAAAATCCCTCTCTCTTTGCCCAAAAACGGAGCCCTATATTTATAGAAAAATGGCCCCAACGGTCATAAAACGGCTATGAGCCGTCCTGTCCCGACCGGTCATGACCGGTCGGACCCCCCTGCTGAAGGATTCCATCAATGCAAGCCAACTATATGGGTCGACCGGTCAAGACCGGTCGGACCCCTCTTCTGGACAGGCCTAATGCACCAGGCCGACCGGTCATGACCGGTCGGACCCCTCTGCTGGACAGTTTTGAGAGAACTGGCCGACCGGTCATGACCAGTCGGCGTACCTTGCTGGCCTCTTGGATATATGAAAGGCCGACCGGTCATGACCGGTCGGCTGGGCTTGTAAATGCAGCAAAGGCTGCTGGCCGACCGGTCTTGACCGGTCGGACCAGCCTGGCTCTCCCCACCTAATGCTGAACACGACATGCTACAGCGTGTCCATGAAGTCCTAGGTTAGGGTGATCAATTTGGACACCTAGGGCCAATCTATGATGACAAAAAGGTTCTAAATATGGTCAAGGTCATCAAGGATTCAAAGGGGATGGGTTTTGGTCGAGGTTAAGGCACCAAGGCATCACTTTTACCTGAAACTTCTTCCTTGATGCGGCTGGACTTCTTGAGTCTTCGGTCTTCGTCTTCATTGGGCTCAAACGACACTAGACTCACTGACGTAAGTGATTGACAAACAAGGTGCACTAGTATGCCACGGAAAAGTGCACTAACAATTTGTCAACAAGAAGATGGATAACTTTCTTAGCAAGTTCAAGATTCAACGTCATCAATCAAGACCCTACCGTCCCCAGATGAATGATGGGGTAGAAGCCGCAAACAACACAATCGTTAGGATACTTGAGAAGATGGTCGTGACCTATCGAGATTGGTCAGATATGCTCCCATATGCACTTTGGGCCTATCGAACGTCTGTACGGTCTGCTATGGGCGTTACTCCTTTCTAGCTTACTTATGGAATGGAAGCAGTTCTACCAGTCGAGGTGGAAATACCATCACTACGGGTATTACTAGAAAGCGGGGTTGAAGAAGGAGAATGGCAACGGGGCAGATTCGACCAGTTGCAGCTAGCAGATGAAAAGCGCATGTGTGCGCTAAGTCATACACAGTGCTATCAGAAAAGGATTGCTCGGGCTTACAACAAGAGAGTCCGAAAAAGAAGTTTCAAGGTAGGCGACATGGTCATGAAGAAGATTCTACCGTCACACCTTCCGGATCCCAGAGGAAAGTTCAAACCCTCGTGGGACGGGCCGCTGATCATCAGAGAAGTACTTCCCGGAGGCGCCCTCAGACTCACCAGCATGAGTGGGGTGGATCTTCCTGAGCCAACCAACGCCGACAACGTGAAGATCTTTCACGGGTAATGTCATTCTGACCTTATCAAGAGTTACTTTAATAGAGCTGAAGTCAAGAGGTCGAAGCTAAGACCTCTAAAAGATCATTTCCGTCCACCAACAAGTGTTTCAAATAAGGGGATTCAAAAAGAGAAAAATACAAAAAAGGGATTCAAAAGGAAAAGACAAAAAAAAAAGAGAAAAAGAATACAAAAGAAAAAAAAAGAAGAAAAGAGAAAGAAAAAGGGAAGCCAAAGCAAGGCACCCAAGAAAAAAAATCAGTCCAAGAAGAAACACAGTCATCCATCCATTCATCTCAGAGGGGTCTTTAGCAAAGACCGACAACTCTATCATCGTAACTTAGGATAAGGGCTGAAAGACTGCCATCGGCCGGCAACGACGGATTCCCGACCTCTAGCCGCCGCAGTTATCCAGAGATCCAGAAAGAAAAAAAAATGAAAAAGAAAATGTGTGCCTAAACAAAGAGGGCGGAGTGAAAACCCGGAAGGGCGCTCCGAGTAAAAACAGTGGGCATACAGCGGACTTGGTGAAAACCCGAAAGGGCGCCGAGGGTAAAAACAGCATAGCTGCCAAGGGGCAGGCAAGATCAAACACCCGGGACGTGGTGAAAACCCGAAAGGGCGCCACGAGCAAAAATGACGGGAAAAGGCCAGCTGTGGTGAAAACTCGAAAGAGCACTACAGGCAAAAATGGCTCAAATGGAAAAAGAAAAAAAAATAATAAAAAAATAAAAGTGCAGGTACCAAGAAATTAGACGGTCCAGATCGGCTCAAGCAGTTACAGTTCAAGAACAAGAAGAGCAGTCAGGAGTGAAGAGCTCTACAAACTCTGACAATCTCAAGAAGCAACAGTTTCCATTGCCTACACCTCTAGGGAACCAAAGGATCACGCAAGTTAATCTCGAGACATCGGTCAAAGCATTGGCCGAGCCCCAGTTCTGATTCCTATAACCCGACACAAAATCCAAGACACACTCACAAGACAACTCATGGCACAGTAGATTTTCAAATAGTTTTCTCTTTTCAATTAAATGCATCATATTTCTTTTACACATATCATATCATCTTTTTCAAAAAATACAAAAATGCATCATCATCAATCATATATGCAAAAAAGGAATGTGCAGGTGGCCAACACAATCAATCTCTATCCTCCTCCTCGGCCACATCAGGTAAGTCCTCTGACTCATAAAAACATAGCCTCTCTCTCAACCTGCTCACCTCCATACGCAGGTAATGCGCCTCATCGCGCTCAAGGGTACGGATCGCTGTCTCCTCATCAGACAATCTCTGATCGGCATCCAATCTCCTCGACATCATCTCACAATGATACTGAAGTGCAGAGATCTCAGACAGCAGATGGCCATGAGTGGCCAAAAGGAAGCAAGGATCAATAAAAGGGTGCTCCTCAAAAGGTTCATATGAACCAGATGAAGAGCCTGCATCTCCAAGGATATCCTGCTCATCCTCATCAGCAGTCTGATGCCAGCAAGGGATACGTCGATATAAAGACTGCTCAGCAACCCAGTACTGATATGGGGCGGTCGCCATCGGAAAAGTCCGCAGCTCAAAACCCAGCAAATCAGCAGTCAAATAACTCGCCCAAGAACAATCAATCCGGGTCCTAAAGTCAGAGGATCTGGATGGAAGTGCTCGACGCCCGATACCCGTGAAAGCGAAAAGAGGAACATCCTGCTCATATCCAAACTGCCGCAGGAACCGAATGGGATGATAAGAAAAGTAGGATCGAAAGCCTACCAACATCAGAGGAAGGCGGTGTGCATCACAAAGCACTGGAGGAAGTGAAAGCCAAGATGACTCCCAACGAACGTTCCAGTCACGAAGTTCAGCGAACATCCTGCAATACAAGGGCTCGCTCATCTTAGCTGTATGAGGAAGAAACTCCATGATGTGTCGCATAAGGTCTGGGCAACGAGTGTCAGGAAAAGGTACAGGAACGGTCAACAAAAGACGCTCCCATAGCCAGACCTGATCACAAGAAAGGAAAAGAAATTCAGCTAGAGCAAAGCAATTCCTAGCAAAGCAAGAAGAAAAAGGATGTAGAAAAGATACCTGAAGAAAGGCACAACAGCCGCGAAGGACACGAGTGCGGCCCAGGGCGTAGTCAGTCAGCCCATTGAACAGCTCGGCCAAGGTAAGAGAAATGATCCCCTGCCGACGGATAGCTCGGCTTATCACCTCAAAAAGCAGAGGAGTCTGGGACCTGCGTCATCCCGAGAACAGCACCTCAGCAATCAAGCAGAACATCAGTGCGTTCCGAGCAAAGGTAGAACCAACCACACTCCAAGGACCCGAAAAAAGATCATATAGTAAGTCCAAGGAGAACACTACAGCATCCTGGCCGGCAGCTGCAGGATGAACAAGATAAGGGATCCCGAACCAGTTCTGCGGTGTGGCAGTCTTCGGCGACGTCTTCGACGAGAAATACTGAGTATAATCCCAGGGCAAGCCTGTCAAGAGTGCAAATCTCCTCCAAAGAAGGCCCCATCTCCATATCGTTGAACGCAAACAAGTTCAACGAAGGGACCCAGTCAATCAAAGGCAGCTCCAAGCATCCTCTAATCAATATCAACTCTAGCCATATGGACCAGACTGCCAAAGCCATAGGACTCTAACTCCCGAATCTCATAAGCTGACAAGCTGTCAAGCCAAACAAGCTGTCAAGCCAAGCAAGCAGTCGTGGCGAGCAAGAAGGACGAGGAAGCAGCTGACAAGTCCTCACTGGTGCCCCCTCCAGAACGAAAGGCCCAGAAATCAATGACAGCTCATCAAGGATCGGAAGGTCGACGGGCGAAGGAGAAGGAAAAGCTGGAATCTCTGCAGGCTCAACAGCCCTTGACCTGCCCTCAGTAACGGCTATGTTTGATATAGTCGCATCACTATCTGAAACTGTCATAACCTCAGCCGCATGGGAAGACTCGCCCACCTCATGAATGGAGTGCGCAAAAGACCGACGATCAGGAGAAGGACGATACTCCCCATCAAAAGGGCTACCAGTGAAGATCACACCACACATCGTGGTATCCTGGCTAATCTGACCGTCAAAGAAAGCATATGAACCATCCAGAAGGGTCCCGGCTACCCCGATCGAAGAATCAACGGTCAGATCTGGACCTGCGGCTCTCTCCAACAGGAAATCATGAATCCAAACATCATCCTGGCCGATCAAAGGGATCATCGAGGCATCTGCACCATCCATCATCAGGGGGACATCATCAATGATCACATCAAGACCACCCAAACAAGTGTGTCGCACATCCTGGCCCTCATCAAGAGCATCCAAACCGTCAAAGGTATCATCTAAACCATCCATCCCATCTAGACATGAGATCAGCCCATCAATGTCCATCATGGTCCCATCACTTCCATCAATCACATCATCCATATGACCCACACTCAAGGGATGCATAGCCTCACCTATATCCCATCTCCCCATCCCATCCATACCATCCATTTCTCCCATAATGAAGGGCCCATTCAAATCTGAAATTCCAGCCATCCCACCATTAATGGAGCCATTCAAAGCTCCACCAACCACCAAGCTTAAGTCTTCATCAATGCCCCCTCTTAATGCCACATCTACCCCATCCATTAAAGGCATCTCCCCATTATCAAAGCTCAGTTGAAAATCTGAAGTGTGGGACCCACCATGGGCAGCCCCCACAGCCCCTAAATCTCCACCATCCATGCCCCAAGAAGGGACAAAGCAAGATGAGGACAAGATGATGAGGAAAGAGGAGACAAAGAGAAGATTCATTGTTGGAATCGAACCTGAACGTACAGAGCAGGTGGGGACTAGCAGCAACAGAGACCAAGGAATGTCCGAACACGAGCCAGCCCAGGCCGCTCAAGAGGCGAGCCCTGGGCGGCCTGCTCTGGGCCGCCCGTACGGACGCGGTTCCTCTCTCTCCGCGAGATTGGCTCCAGGGTTCTTGGTAGGTGAGGCTAACAGTCCACGTCAGCAGATGGCGCTCCATGGGCCGCCCAAGGTTCCGGTCCACTCCAGATTTCGATTGAGGCTGATCAAGATCATATTCAAGGTGCCCCACCGGTCCAATCATGAAGTAATGCGGCCAGAACATGGTTGATCAAGTCAAAGGGAAGGAAAGGTGATCAAGTGGGGGCCACAAGCAATCCAAGTCATTCAAAGACTAGATCACCATGATCTAAACCATTGAAGAACCTACATGAGCCATCAAACAACAAGATCAAAGGGCTGATCATCAAAAGAAGGGCCAGAATCCAAGATCTAATCATCAAGTGGGCCCACAAAGCCAAGTCAAGCGATCTGAGACGTTCAAGCCATCATCTGCACCATGAGAAACCTTCTTAGCCCCACAAATCATCAAAAGAGGTGCCCCAAACTAAAGCCAAGGTTTCAAGTGGGCCCACAGGGACAAATCTAGCAATCTGAACCATTCAAGGGCTAAATCATCAGGATCCAAACCATTGGAAAGCTTACCCAAGTCATGGAGCAGCAAGATCAAAGGTTCGATCATCAAAAGAAGTGCCAGAATCCAAGATCTAATCATCAAGTGGGCCCACAAGGCCTAATCAAGCAATCTGAACCGTTCAAGTCATCAGCCATGCAGTTAAAAAGCCTCATCTTCTGCAAATCATTAAGGAACAAGTCAAAGGTCAAAGCATCCAGACATCATCAAGGAATTTGAGACAAGTCAAGAACCGTATATTCATTCAAAGAGCTTGATACAAAAGAAGACAAAAGCAAAAGTACAAGGCCATACAAAGCAGAATACCCAAGCAGGCTACAAGTCACCAACATAGTCGTCATCGTCCCTCCTCTCGTCCTGCTCCCGATGATAAAGATCCATCAAAGGAGCTGTCACTGATCCTCCAGCGTACCTACGACGACCCCCTGGAACATAGAGCGAAGGAAGCAGAGGCCCCTGGCCGTACAGCAGATACCACTCATCATAGTCATGATCCGGGATCGTGAAACGAAATCCGAGTTGGCCCACGAGAGCCTCAACTCTCTCATCAACTGGCATCCGAGCAGCTGGGGGAGGTGCAGAACAAGGGACCCGAGCCACCCCAGTAACTTGCCGAAGCAACTTCTCCCCCAGATACCACTGAAAAGATTCAGCGTCGGAAAGCATGATACGGAGACATAAAGTATCGTATGCCTCCACACGCTGGGGGGTATAATAGAGAGGAAAACTGGCATACGGCATCCGAGTGAGCTGCAGTAAATGAGGTCACCACGATCAGTTACAGTACAGCACGAAGGCAAAGAAAAGCAAGATACTTACGTCCTCAACGGTCAACCCGTCTATGTCAGCACGCCAATTGTCCCCAGAAACTCGGGCGTTCCGCTGACGGTTTTGCTGGTGCCAGTACATGTGGCGATACAGAGAGGGTTCAACATCGTCTCGCATCCTCGACGCGAGATGGGGAAAATGATCATAAAAGCAGGTCTGGGCAAAAGACACATCTATTGATCAGAGAAAGAAAGAAGGCGAAAGCCCTTCAAGAAAGGTGAAAGAAGAGATACCTCAACGACAGGCCAGAAGCCTGTGAAGGATCGGCTATGCCGACAGGTCTTGTCCAGACCTTGAAAGATATGGGTCAAGATAGCCCCATTCCAGTTATAGGGATGATGAAGATCCTCGACTAAACGAAGAACTTTGGGATCAACCCATGGCAAAAAAGGAAGGACCCGAAGGCATAAGTGATCATGGCTCATGCTTTATGGAGGGCCTCTCGCTTGGTGGTAGGGATGACGGAGGCAAAAGTGTTGTAGAACCATCGCATCTTTACTTGATGGCCTTGAAATTCACCCTCGGGTGGGACATCACCAACAAGCCATAGCCAGTTAGTGGAAGTGAGGGGAGCCAGAGAGCTGACTTGAGGAACAATTGTTCCATGAAACGGAAAGCCTACTTGCATATAAATGTCCAAGGGGGTTATTCCCCATTCACCACAAGGGAGTTGGAAGGTGTGGGTCTCGTCTCGCCACCTCTCACAAAGGGCCGCGAGCATCATGCGGTTAGCATCGTTATTACGGAAACGTAAGGTGAGGAGGCCAGCAAAGGGAGTACCATCCAGCACTCGTTCTAGCAAGGGCTGTGGATCCTTCACCCAGTTGTCCCAGCGATCCCTGGTACCTCGAACCTTGACAGCAGGTAGAGGTTGATGTTCCATAGCTAAGGAACACATGTGGTCCCCTCGGCGGACGATGAAGGCAGGATTATCTTCATTAATCAGTCGGTGACCTCTGGTACCATCCGCCATTGAATCCTACAAGCCTGGCAAGGTAAGTCCCTATCCCTTACCCGTTAAAATCCAAATTATCATCCAAGAAACCCATGGGATTGGACTCACATTCAAATGCAAAATCTAAAGTCCAACTCCATGTGTCACTTAGGATATGTGTTGGGCCCATTGGAAAAAGCAAGGCCCACCTTAAAAAAAAAAAAAAGGTGGCATGGCATGCCTTAGGCAAGAAAAGTCTATCATCCGAGGACACATTTTGGACAACAAATGCACTCAAGTGCCATGAGATCAACAAAGGATCTTAATTCACATGAAGCCCCTCTTCAAAGTCCATATGTGGCCAAAAGATTGATCCACTTTTATGCCAAGGCCATGATTCTCACTTAAGATGTTTCCATCTTTTTACACATGTACATGGACAAGTGGAGAATAGGAGGGAAGTGGGCTCCCAAGAGCAACCCAAATGCCTCATCTCAATGGATGGAAGGGAGCACATAGCCCACTTTGGAGAATATGAGGACCCATTCATGGGATAACCATGGGCAACCTTATGTGCCTCATCTTGATGAAAGTTTTGACCATGAGAATACAACAAGGAGGTCTACCCACAAACATATGAATCAAAGAAGCTAATGGTAAAAAAGTTGATGCACATAGCCCACATGAAGAACTAAGTTGAAAATGCCCATGAAAGGGTAAGTTTGGGCAACTAATGTGCACCAATTTCTTTACTAAAAAGGGAGACCATTTGAGCACAAGGGCATGGCTTGATGAGTCACCCAACCATCATGAAAATGGATGAGAATGGTACACATAGCCCACTTGAAGATCAAAATCCAAAATGTCCCAAAGCATGGGACAAAAATGGGCAACTTATGGGTATCATTCTTTCTCACAAATTGAAGAAGAAATCACTCATACTTGAGAATGATGGTGGATGACCCACCAAGCCCCCAAAGAAAAGATCAAGGAGCCATAGTTGTATAGATGGCTCACTTGAGGATCATCCATTTGAGGTTGATAACATTAAGGGGAAATTCTTAAGAACCACATCCCTACAATAAGGAAAAACCATTTGAACTTAGTGAGATTGTTGGAACAACTCACTCATGGGACTTGTAGATGATCAAGTAACTCAAGTCCTCCATCCATCAAATGAAAAAGCATGAAAAGAAAAATCCTATATGAACAAAGTGTAGTGGGGCACACATGATTCAAAGAAGTGCACAAGTTTCAATGAAGGCCCAAAAGCCCATCCATATGAAAAAATTCTAAGGAAACCACCACACTTTGTACAAGGATGTACATCATAATCAAGAGATGGTGGAAGGCTTGGGTCATTTGTCCATAAAGGCCCAACTAGGAAATATAGCCCACTTGGGATCCAAAATGAAGAAGGGGCTAGTCATCTTGGTCCATACATATGTGAAGAAAGATGGGCCCCATGAGCCCCATGAGCCTAAGTGAGCCCCATGAGCCCAAAATTTGAGATGGGCCCTACCAAGCCCATGGGTCCAAACCTTGAAAAGAAGATGGAAAAGAAAGGAAGAGCATTAAGGAAAAATGACAAGAAAGAGAAAGCATGAGGGAGCCCAAAATAAAGCATTAGGCCCATCAAATACACCAAGGGCCATGACTTCACTTTGACCCCATTTGATACATATGAAAGGAGGCCCAACTCCCATGAAAAAGATAGAGCATTTTGCCATGCACACTTGATGACATGGCAAAATCACCCTTTACATACACATGAAGGGAGTGTGAAAAGAAGAAAGAAAAATGAAGTGGAGAGCTTGCAATGTCCCTCTCCATGCACCACCTTTGAAAGAGACTTGAGATCTAGAAAATGACCAAAAACACTTGGGCCCACCTTCACTCTTTTTAGGATAGCTACATGAGAAAAGAAAAGGGTCATGAGAAGAGATAATGAAGAAGGAAAAGGACAAGAAAGGGAAAGGGAGTGGTCCATACCTTTACCACTCACCAAAGAGAGACCACCTTGCTGTCCCAAAACTTCTCTAAGGCCCACCACTTGAGAGAAGCAAAGGACCACTAAAGAAGAAGAGAGAAAACTTGAAAAAAGAGAGAGTATGAGAGAGAAAAGAGAGAAATTGCACGATGGAGGGGGCAAGGGTGCCCCATGTTATATAGAAAAGGGGAGGGCACCCTTTTACCCAGCCCACTGAAGAGACCAGGGGTCGGAGACCGTCCGGGCGGCCCATAGGAGGCCGTCCTAGGCCCTACCTATATGAAACGACCTCTCTCCCCCTCTCCTTGGGAAGAACTCCTCCTTGGGAAGGGTGGTTGCAAGTGAATCTTGTACCTCCATGTAAGAATGAAGTGATGGAAGAGAATGGTGAGAAAAAAGAAGAGATCTCACCAAAATCTCATCTTGTGAGAAATTGGGGAGAAATTGGCTTGATGATGTGGAAAAGTTCCATGGAATTTTCAAGGAAAAGAAAGGAAAAGATTAACTTGGTCAAACTAGTGATCTCAACCATCCAGGGATATGACCTGATGATCCGAACCATTCCAAGAAGAATTTTCGTAGTCTCCAACCTGGATTGCTGCCCTCTTGTACATGTTTTGGGTCCGAAGACCTTAAACTACGTCGGGATCAATATCCCGAGAGATTTTCAATAAAAATCGGCATCGGTCTTCATTAAGGCCTGATGACTCCGGACACTTTCTAAAAAATAAAATAAAAGTGTGATTTCCAGCATCGCTTGCACAAGCATTTTGGTTTGAAGACCTTAAACTACGTCAGGATCAAGATCCCGAGGGACTTTTAATAAAAACCGGCATCGGTCTTCGTCAAGATCTGATGACTCCGGACATTTTCAAAAAAAAAAAATGTTTTTTCTGTTTTGAACACTTTTGGGTCCGAAGACCTTAAACTACGTCGGGATCAAGATCCCGAGGGACTTTTTAATAAAACCCGGTAGCAGTCTGGATCGTCGAATCAAGATCCACTGATGCTGGATATTTTCTAAAAAGAACAAAAAATAGGTTTTCCCTGTCATGCACAGTGTTTGGGTCCGAAGACCTTAAACTACGTCGGGATCAATATCCCGAGGGATTTTCAATAAAAGCCGTTATCGGTCTTGATCAAGATCCGCTGACACCGGACATTTTCTAAAAATAAAAAAAATGTGTTTGCCCCCTTTTGTACAGTTTCTGGTCTGAAGACCTTAAACTACGTCGGGAACAAAATCCCTAGAGATTTCCAATAAAAACCAGTGTCAATCTTGACCGTTCAAAATTGAGATTTTATGACCTGGAACAGTTTTCAAAAAATCACAAAAAAGAATGTACTTTCAGCATGTACATAAAGTTTTTTTTATGGTCCGAAGACCTTAAACTACACTGGGATTAATTTCTCGGGGGACCTTTTCTTGCTTTCAACCAAAAACCGGCATCAGCCTTGATCAAGGTTCGATAACTCGGATCATTTCAAAAATACCAAAAATATTTTAAAGCTTTCCACAAAAACCAGCATCAATCTCGATCATTCGAGCTGAAATCTGGAACTTTTTCCAAAAAACACAAAAAAAAATGATTCACCAAAAATTTCAACTGCACAAATTCATCTCCAGTGGTCCGAAGACCTTAAACTACACTGGGATTAATTTCTCGGGGGACCTTCTCTTGCTTTCAACCAAAAACCGGCATCAGCCTTGATCAAGGTTCGATAACCCGAATCATTTCAAAAATACCAAAAATATTTTAAAGCTTTCCACAAAAACCAGCATCAATCTCGATCATTCGAGCTGAAATCTGGAACTTTTTCCAAAAAAAAAAAAAAAAAATGATTCACCAAAAATTTCAACTGCACAAATTCATCTCCAGTGGTCCGAAGACCTAAAACTACACTGGGATTAACTTCTCGGGGGCTTTCTTTCCTAACCTGTCCCGGACATGGCTGACACTTGATCGTACGGGTGTCCGGGATCTTTTAAACAGGTGAAGGGCTGAGGCGGGCAGAACTCCGCAATCCTGTTCGTGTTGAACGCACCGTGATAGACAACCTTGATTTGGAAGTCGCTGTTGAATCTGACGGATGTTCCCTGTTCCTAAAACTCATGAAGGGGATTAAGGCTGTTGGGAGGTGGAGCGCACCCTCACGGAATTGTGAGCAACGTAAGGCCCCAAATTGGATTGACTAAGGGAAATGTGAGGATGTGGCTCATTTTGTGGCCAAAGGAGTCCGTCGGACAATACGTGGTCTATGTGCATTGCACATGAGGAACAGGCAACTTTGTGGGTGTGTTGACTGAAAACCCTCAAAATCTCCTCATCCGAAGATGTAAAACTACGGCACTTAACTGTGCGAGACTCGTCTTGCTCGCTGACGTAAAATGGATCGGGTGCCTTACCAGCAGTAGAAGCTGGAAATGGATGAAAATTCCATACTTTTCCCTGCATTTCAGAAAAATCACAAAATATCAAAACATTGCAAAATCACCTTTCCAAAAATCAAAAAATATTTCCCTTGCTTTCAAATCAAATATTTACAAAAATCACAAAAAATGATTTCCTTGCTTTCAAGAAAATTTTCAAAAAATCACAAAAATATCTCCTTTGTTTTCAAATAACCGATCTCTACCCTGACCTCTCAGGTAAAGATTCGGACCCAAATATCTGCAAAAATCACAAAAATTGTCAGTATCCCCAGCACTACACTTCAGGAGTCTTGAACTCCACTCTCTTCACAATTTGGGATGACGGATCCAATCACCCGCAAATTGGAATCTTGACCAAAACTGGCGACCAAACACCGTCCCAATCGCATTTATGGCCAGAAGAACATCTTGAAGTCAGATAACATCCTCGTACATTCTCATTAAGCAAAGAAACAACATCTTGGGACGATGGACCTGATCGACCACGGGCCGGGATCTTGACCAACCCGCTGACCAAACATCCGCATTAAAAGCAAAATCCCCAGGAAACACAACCCTGGAAGCAATAAGCTCAAAATTCTCGGCATCTCCAGCAAAAGCAAAATCATCAAACTGAAAGAGAATGAGCCAAAGCTATGCATTCATCATGCATCTCCATGCATCAACATCCATTGCATCAATCATCATGTTTACCTGCTTTCAAAATAAAAGTCGGTTAGCCAAAGACCCCACAGGCATCCCTAGTGGAGGCGCATGCAAACCAGATTTTCATTTCAAAAAAAGAAAAAAAAATATTCCCATTTGCAAATAAAAACCCCACGGAGTATCACTCCCCAGAGTGGGCTTTTCAAAAATCCAAAAAATATTTTTCCAGTAGAGCGTTCTGCCTCCAACACGCCGGGAGATCTTCCATATCTCTAGGTAGGAGCCAATGCAAAAATCAAATAAGATCCGATGTCTCGCGGTTTCCCCGGAGATCATCGGATCCAATGCACTCAAAGTACGGTCGAACTGAACTCCAGTGTCAGTGCGGTCGTACCACATGCCAAGATACAAAAAGATGAAACCCAAAAGGCTCGGTCACAGAAACCATTTGAACAGGTGGAAATGATGAATTGTAACCCAAGTATCAAAATCAGCAGATTGGGTGGAAAGAGTTCACCCGCACATACCTAGGCGTGGATGCCTGAAGTACCTTGACTGAGTCCAAGTCGGCGTAGTAGAATCCCGTAAGACTATCTGACGCAGGGCGTCTAACCACTTTGACAGTCAAGCGAAACAAGTACTCCTGGAGTGATCCGGGAAAACATCAAACATCGCAATCAATTTCAGGGTCAGCAACCTCGTAAGACTACGGACGCAGAGGCTCTGCTGTACCTTTCCGATTTTAGTACCGATCGGGAATGGAAGGGTTGCGATTGGGTACCCAGGTTGCAGCAAACTGCAGGGACAATCGCAACGTTTTCTCCAAACTCCCGCGGTATGTGCGAGTTATCAATTTCCAGACAATCAACTGACTCAGATACAAAGGACAATAAAGATTCCAGACCACAATCGAGGAAAGAATGAATTGCAAACCAAGCATCGAAACCAGCAGATCGGGTGGAAAAAGCCCACCCGCACATACCTAGGCGTGGATGCCTGAAGTACCTTGACTGAGTCCAAGTCGGCGTAGTAGAATCCCGTAAGACTATCGGACGCAGGGCGTCTAACCACTTTGACAGTCAAGCGAAACAAGTACTCCTGGAGTGATCTGGGAGAACATCGAACATACAATCAATCACAGGGTCAGTAACCTCGTAAGACTGGCGATGCAGAGGCTCTACTATACCTTTCTGATGTTAGTACCGATCGGGAATGGAAGGGTTGCGATTGGGTACCCAGGTTGCAGCAAACTGCAGGGACAATCGCAACGTTTTCTCCAAACTCCCACGGTATGTGCGAGTGATCGAGTTCCAGACGATCAACTGGCACAGATGCAAAAGCAATCAAAGATTTCAGACCTATGATCTATGAATGACCAGGTCAGAAGTGGGGTGTCCACTCGCTTTGGCATTCGGTTGCAAGCAACCTCTGCCAAAGAGGGGCATCTGTAGACACCCCACCTTCGGCTACACTGTTGGTAGAGATAGCTAGATGAATGGAGGACCGTACCCCCAAATCCCAAATCCAAACTAAGCCAAACTCACCCTTATAAGCCCCATTCCATAGCCCAGTTCAAGCCTGAACCCAGTCAACCCAGTCCTAAACATCAGCCTGAAAAACCCCCCATAAGAAAAGCCAGTCAAAAAATCTCAAAAAAGTCAAACTCACTGAGTCAACCCACTGAGTCAACTCACTGAGTCAACCCACTGAGTCAACCCGCTGAGTTAACCCGCTGAGTCAACCCGCTGAGTCAACTCATCGAGTCAAAACACCGAGTCAACCCGTCGAGTCAACCTGTCGAGTCAAATCACCGAGTCGATCCGCTGAGTCAACTCACTGAGTCGACCCAGCAAGTCAAACAGCAGCCCCGAGGGTGCGACCGTACCTCGCTGGAAATCAAGGAACAGCTGTACGGGCGGCCCATAGCAGGCCGCCCAAAAATAATTACGAGCTCTACCACTGCTCGCTGCTATAAATACCCCCCTCCCCTTCTCATTTTAACACACCAATCTGCCCAGTCCAGTGATTGTCCGTCTGAGCCCTTCTCCACCCCTTAGCCCATTTTTCCACCAAGGAGAGCCCGAGTGAGGAGAGTCTAGCCCTGGTCTAGCCCAACCTGACCACTGGTCCAAGCCTCCCAAGCCATCCAAGTCTTGATCCAGCCACTCGAAGCTAATCCTTGCGACACCTCCGTCCACCCAGCTACTCTTTTCCAGCATCATCTCATTTGCATCTAGCATAAGTGCAACATTTACTTTTCTTCCAACCCCCCTGCTTCACTGCAAGCACCTTGATTCTTCAAGCACACTGCATATGTCTTAAATTAAGCACCTGTCAGTTCGAGCGTATGCTCTGGGCTTGCCCGTTGTTGGAACCTGCCCATCAGAAACTCTTACTGTTCAGACCTGCATTCATGCTTCACCATAAAACACCTTGATCATTCAAGCACACTGCATACGTCTTACATTAAGCACCTGTCAGTTCGAGCGTACGCTCTGGGCTTGCCCATTGTTGGAACCTGCCCATCAGAAACTCTTACTGTTCAGACCCGCATTCATGCATCATGTCATCCATGAGAATATACGAGGATTAAACTAGACTTTCAAGTATTCGATCGATTCTGTGAAGTAGAGACCGTACTTCAGTACGGGCAGTGCGTGGGGTGCTTAACCTCTTCCCATCCTGTAACCGTGATCCTTTACCTTGAATCTCTGGCCGCAGATCAAAAGGAGTCATTTTAGAGGAAGGAATCTTCGGATCCCCTCCTCTAACGTTTCTACGGGGTCTAGCCGACTGTAGATTCGAAGTAATTGGCTAGTGGCGACTCTGATCTTATATAAACTCATTTAAACACATCCAGCTTAACACGACCACCAAACAAAGCCCTCGAGAATGAGGCAAGCCAGTGGCACTAACGGCGATTTCGCACTCACGCATCCTCCTCTCCATCTTTTCCCGAAAGGGGAAGGGACGAGAACGTCGTGTGGGGAGCGCGGAAAACGGCGAGGGTCCACAGATAGGTCCAAACAATCCATAAGTAGCCGAATGGAGAAGTACGTAGGGTTGAAGATTTGTCATTAATAGGCATTATCGTCCTCACCAAGAACTCATAGTCTTGTGATCTCTAGAGGGCCTTGATCAAAGATAAAAAACCACTATTGTGTGGCACATCAAATGAGTATTTAATCACCATAGTTTCTGTGAAGATCACACAACACCACTGAATACAAGAAACGAATCATTCCTGCATCACAAATGAGTTATTTATGCATGACCCAGTTTTTGCATCGAGTTGGTGTTGTATCTTTGCCTAGAGTCTCCTACAGGTTTGGGAAAGCTATAACACCATCCCATTGCTAAGGAGAAAGGATTGCACAAACAAGAAAGCAAGAGAGCGAGAGAAAGAAAGAGTTGAGAGAAGAGCCGAGTGTAATCGGGCTTGAGTCACTATGTTTGTTAAGTCGGACCAAGTTCACTCGAGTTTAGAGTCTAGTCAAGTAAAATTTTCCTACTAGACGTGGGATTTAGAAGATAAAGTAAGAAGAAGAAAGAAGGGAAAAAAGAAGAAGAGAAAGAAAGAAAGAAAGAATGGTGAGTTGACTCAATGAGCCAACCTGTTGAGTCCCAACCTAAGTCAAGCTTGGATGGATCAAATCTAGTCCAACAAATGTCGAAAAATCCATGTCCGGTTCTTTGTGAACCCGGTGCATTGAGAAGGAAACCATCTAAAGCCAAGTCATAACCAATTTTTAGTCGATTCGCAACTGAGTCGCGTTCTAGTCGATCTAGGTGCGTCATCTTCTTATTCTTCGCATTATAAATTAAACTCAATTTTAATGTTTTATTTATATGTGGAAATTAAAATTCACAAAACTTAACCTAGATCTAGACCATAGATTAAAAGCCTAAATCTATGCAATCAAAACCCTAGGTTTTGATCCTAACTATATAAATTGTGTAATATAACGATCTAATCATACAAATTTTGTAAATTATATTAGAGGTAGATCTTAAAGCATGCACATGTGATTTAGCAATATTAAAAGGTGATCCAACTTTAAAGGTGAGAACGTCCCATCAAACTTTTCGCCAAAATTTATAGAATAGTTATAATTTGTTGAATTTATTACTCTTAGTTTAATTTCTCATATAATATGATTAGATCACATGTTTGGTAAATGTTATTGTTAATCTTAACATGTTTAGATTTTATTTATGAGTGATTTAGAATTTACTTAAATTTAAAATGTGCTTTATTGTTCATCCATGTGCATTGTTGCTTACATGATGGGAAATTTGAAGCGATCCATGTTAAGGAATGAATTAGTGATATTTATAATCTAATTAATACACCTTGGGACGTGTGACTGATTACCCACGTCAAGGATCTGATTTCAGACATGATCCATGTGGAGGACGTGTTTGAAAAACTATTCATGAGAATGTTATGTGCGGTTTTATTGAGAATATACCTCATTGGACTATACTTTAAAAGTTAATTAGCCTATATTGTTTATTGAACTAATACCACGATGTCTTATAATTTTACCTTTATGACTTGTTTAACGATGTAAGTGGTACGGTGACATTGTGTCCATTTGTGAGATGGTTTGGTGTCCTAAGTGGTACGGGTGATGAGCCCTTTATTTTGTGTCCATAAAGTGAGTTAAGTTTATAATGACTATTTTATAGTTCAAGGTATGGTAATTCAAACGGCCACTAAGCGTATAAGGTTTTCATAATTAGTTGCCTTGTAAAATAGACTAATAAATGATTAGCTAATCATGCATTCATGATACTTTTTAGATTTATCGGGTGGCTCCTATGTTTGCCACTTGTGATTTCGAATCATCGTGTGAACTTTCACTTTTGAGTTTACCAGATGGCTTCGATCTATGTCCCTTGTGATTTTGGGTCATTGTGCGGATGTCCACGTTTATAACTTTACTAGATGACACCGAGATTCAGGTCATTGTGTGCTTGTTCACTTGCATCGTAGGTCACTAAATTAATGGTCACTCACCCTTTTAATGTTCGAATACAAAAACAGATGATGCAGGACTACAAGAGTGTTATGATACACCTCAAGAACTGAATGAGGATCCAGTGGACAAGATGCCCTTACATGAATGTGGTGGAACTCTTGGAGATCAACCAATATATAGACAACTCGTATATATTAGTAGAACTTTTAATATTTAAATGAATTATTTCATTTATAATAAGTCTCCAACTGAGTAGATAAGTTAGTTGATTTATGTGATGATTAAAATTCTATTTAGAAAGTTCAGATATCTTACTTTTGGGTGATGTATATACCACATAAATGTGAAGGTAAATTGAATGAAAAAAATGATGTGTCATAAAGAAGCATTCGTTTATTATTTAGTTAATACCCTCGAATTTGGGATATAAGTAACTATACTCGAGTGTCGGGATTTGGGGCGTTACATTATCAAGTTTAGCTTAAATCAAATCAATGACCAAAATTAAAGTTTAACAATTAAAACCTTACATTAACTAATAGAAAACTTTTGATGTGCCAGCCAATGTTTAAAACACTTAATAAATGTTACAAACCATAAGATTAACCCATAAGTAATATCCAAAGTAACCAAGTGGATCCTTTTTGAGTTGTGTGAGTTTTAATGGACAATGATGTATTGGCCTAGCTACATCCACTTTTATTGTCCATGTAAGCTTGTAAAGTTAGTTAAAGCATGTGCTAGCAAGAGCTCTCCACCCCGCGTCCTCGGGTCTAGGGCTTATTCGTAGCTGATGCATCCACAAGTCGATCTAGTCTTTGCATGATGAGTCTCTTAGTCTAAAAGCTTGTCCTCAATCCTAGTAATGTAGGTGCCTAATAGGTCAAAACTAGGAGCCTATAGCCATGGTATATCAACACTCGTATGTAGGGTAGGACCAAGGCACGCCAATTTGTCATTGCCTATGGTGGAGACCCTAACAATTCAAAGAGTCTTTCTTTTTAGTCTTTTTTGGCACACTCGTTGAGTTCACTCAAAATAATGGTGAGCTTTATGCTCTATCCTAATTCATTATCATTCTCCTCACACAAGACCAGGATAAGAATATCATAGGTTCATCTGTAAACTCATTAAGTAGTCATGGTTAAGAAATTTATTTTGTAACTTATAAATAAAACGAGTCACCTAGTTGCTTTGTAAAGACACTCTCAGTTGTGGGAGAGATAAGGGATCGATTCTTGTTACTGCGAGAAATAACTTTTCGCCCTTCTTTTTTGTGCATTTAGCTTCATTCCATCGGATATACACAATGGACGGGGCCAATCGACCATACTTCCCTTGCTTTAATCTATGGATGATTCTCATGAAGAGACAATTTAGAAGTTTAGATCTATGCAAGATCTCTTATTATAGGAATCGATTGTTGTACATCTAGTTACTCTAAATTCGATCTGTATAAATCACTTGATCTTAAAGGCCAAAATATGTTAAGGCCCAAAGATCTAGATCGATCATATCAACGAATGATCCACAATCAACATATCTAATTTTGGACATTAAATGGTGTATCTACCTTATAATGAACCATCAAATGTATCAGATTTGATCTGAACCATCCATATGAATGCGGGCATAAATCTACCATAATAGTTTGAATTATAGATATATTCGATCATCAAGTGGGCCACAACAATCATAATATGGTAAATGGACATTAAATACACAATCTGGCTTGGTTACAAACATTGAATGGTCCAGATCTGATGATCTATTGGCTTTTGCCTAATTAGATCATGTGGGAATCAATGGATTTTTTAGATCTGACCTATATAGTCAATGAATTCATAATAACTAAAGAAAATAAAGAAAAACCTAAAAATTTATAAAATCATGGTGTCATGACTAATTCTTGTCACCATCATCAATCAAACATGGTGAAAATTGTCCAGTAACTTAACATAAAATTCCTAGCTAGTTTCAATTGATCGATGGGGGATTTCGACTGATCGAGGGTAAGTTCTATCGATCGACAAGACAAGTTCGATCAATTGACAAGTAGCTAAAAGTGTCCATAGATTTTAAGTGGAAATTCGATATAGTTTCAATCAATCGAAGTAATCGTCAATCCATCTCGGTCAATCAATTGATCAGAGTGGATTGATCAACAGTTGCTGGGAAAGTTCTAGTTGGTCTTAACTTCAGAAATTGGTACTTTATTTATGGATACTATATAATGGTAATATAGTAAACAACCCTTAAACCATCTTGATAATATTGAACTAATTAGAACACATCAGCTAATTAAGTGGGCTCCACATTGAAGAATAACCATTTGTGAACAATAGGTTACATATGACCAAAGGAATTGAAATCAGACGATTGGATTCTCCATGTGGACCATGGATTGGGACTTGATCAAATCAAAGGTGGAGTGAAATCAAATGATTGGATTTGGTTTGTTATGTATTTAGGAGACTATTAGGCGATAGAAATTGGGGTAACATCTTGGAATCTACATTGCCAAACTAAAGGTGAGTGATCCCAACATGTTTCATCTCTGTTATAGTTAAAGTAGATTGCTGTGATTGCTGTGAATGGTTGTTGTGTTTAATTGATGTACAATTGACTAGGATTTACATGCTACGTTGTATTTAATTGCTATAGTGATGTATGAGTAATGAAATAGAATGATTCTTAACATGACCTTATTTATATAAGATGCATATCATTGGAAGTTTGGAAATTAAGGTTGCCTCTTATATTGAGAAATGAGTATAAGAAAATGTAAACATACAATATGTTGATGAGTGACATTACATGCATTACATCATGTTCATGCATAAGTATTCGTACGCTGTAGCCTAGAGGAACTCTGGAAGACCACTGGTTTTTACTGTGCCCAAGGACCAACCTAGTGCCTATAAATTATGTAGGAGTCTTCCCTATGACGAAATAAGGGATGCAGGTTGATGGAATCCAACATAAGCAAGTAGACAGTTTCTCTTATACTCGATGTATCATATCGTATTTCATTACATCCATGCATTCATGTGCATAAGTTATCTTGTAGATAATATGTGCTTGTGTGTACTATTTTAATTGTGACGTTCACCAACCATGATAGGTTCACTCACTAGGCCCAACCAGCTAATGGTTTATTGATGAAAAAATCGCACAGATGTAGTTGAAGTCGATCCTTTAGAACAAGGACCAAAGAACGAGGATAAACCAGTGGAGGTCGATCCATGGGGTAGATGGCCATACTTGATAGAAGATGAAATAGTAGCATTAGATTAGCTGATTTATTTATTTATATTTTAAATCATTTATTCTCTAAGAAGTTAGTATGGTGGATTTTCCAAATTGTTGCTGGACATTTCTTTAATATATGGTTATGTTAAGGATGGTTTACTAAGGTCCCAAATGGGTGGACCTAATGTCCTTGATAGATTGTAAGTTGTGGTATGATGTGTGAATGGCTATGATGATTTGAGTGTGTAATGAAATATTGAATGGATGTGGATGTGGATGTGGACTTAGGATACGTATAATTATGTGCCTCTAGGAAACGGTATAAATAAGTGGTTTTAGTACACTTTATGTACAAGTTATGGATCGTAACTCTGGTCTAGGGGTGCACACTTTGTATCCAAATTGCCGGGTGAGACATAGGGTGCTCACTTTGTTTACTCCTTCAAAGAAATTACTTAAAAAATGAAAAAAAAAAATTGCTTTAGGTATAAAGGAAAGTAGAAGGTGGCAGAGGGAGTCAAAGGATAAAAGCCAGAAGGATCGAGTCTGCTACTTCTATTATAAGAAGGGTCACTTAAAGAAGAAGCATTATCCATGTAAGTCCTAGATTGAAAAGAAGAAAAATAAAGGTAAATGGTCTTGTTTTATAGAGACTAAAGTTTAATTCATATCCATCAGTATTTATTATGGATCATTTCGTGGGCTAATACTCACATCCTAAATTCAATGCAGACACATTTAAGGAGCAAATAATCGAGTGATATAGAGCACTTCATTATCACAAAGAATGACAATAAAGTGGAGAATCAAGGTTGAAAGTTTTAATTTCCTTTTAAACATAAGAGTAAGTTTACATTTAAATTTAATTAAAACCTTTCATTTTTTGTGATACATATTAATTTTAAAAATAAAAATAGATAATCTAGTTTTGAATTTAATTATTGGTTTAAGAATCTTTTTCTTCTTCTTTTTTTTTTTCTAGAAAGGTGTGAGTACTCCACCTGTAACTATGTTAATGACAAAAAAAAGGATGTACATCCATTCAGGTGGGCCCCATAAAAAGGGGTCTCATCGATCGTTTATACCTCCATACAACATGGACAATACTCAAAAGAAAGAGATAGAAATGAACAAAAAATAAGGACAACCCAAGCTCATATCCAAATCCACTTGATGCCGAGATGTAGGCATTCGAGGCCCAAGTGGCTAGAAAGATGGTCAGTTACCAACTACAACTAAAACTCGCCAATCAAAGAACCTATAGAAAATACTAAAAATTGCCACTACTGTGATCACAACAAACAATATTTCCAACAATTGAGGTCATCAAACATACACATCCAATAACAAAACCCTCCAACAGATTCCAACTGCTTTGACAACTTCAAGTGACAACAAACAATTGCCCAAGCTAACAAGCTCACCCAAGCAACTCTACCACTATATCCACTTGATAAAAACCTTCTATACAACAACTTGAGGCTTGACTAACATAAAATTAGCAATCCAACGAATAGAACTAACCGAAAGAATTAACCCTTTTTAGATAATCTCTTAACAAGTAATGACTTTTTTTTTACCAATTAAACACTAAAACCATGTTAAAATGAGGGGACCTTCAATAGGATTTCAGAATTTTATTTTATTTTATTTTATTTTATTATTATTATTATTATTTTTTTTTTTTACATAGAAGCTCATCATCCTTCACCTCTAACTGCACAATCTACACAAACTAAGACCTCTCGCAACAATCACAAGTGTGGCCCCCCATACAACATCTATTAACTATGTAGTGCAAAACTGCATCCTACAACAACACCCACAATGAATAGGGATAGAGTGTACCTATAGGGGTATAAAGAATGGGAAATGCTATAAGAGAAGCTCCCCCGTAGTAGGGGTCAAAATCAAATATTCTTGAGGTCAAAGAATGAAAGATTGAGGGCACGGCCTAAGATGGAGGGGGAGAGGGCAGCAATTGTAAATAAAACTAGGCCCAATGAGCTAATGAAGGATGAAACTTGCATATGTGATGGAAACGTGAATGTGAATGATAATACTATATATAGAAGACAGGAATAAAAGCATGGTAAATGTCAATAAGGTTTATCCTCGTAAAAAGTTGATGCAAAAATAATTACAATCCAGATAAAAGGGTGACACAATTTCTAAAGATAACTATATCTATTACGACATTCAATAAAATGAAAAAAGATATTCATATAAAAGTTTGACCCTTAAAGGACATGAGACATCCACCTCAAATCCTAGAGAACTATGATAAACCCAACTTAAAAACCTCCTTAAGAAATAACGCAAACCTTAAGATAGTTAAAAGCTAAGATTTGGCCATATGTATGAACAGTGGGAGTAAGCTTCTATTATTGTAGAAGAACAAGCTTGTACTCAGCCTGACAGAGACCCCAGAGTGAAAAGCTAGGAAGATATCATGAATCTAAGTAGGGATCTACAAAAAGAGTAAGAAATAAGGGTGATAAAGTGTTATGATCACATACAGTAACACCAGTAAAATGTAATAGATTGGACGTATTGGTTTAACTATGCTGAGTGCATCATTAGTGTGAAGTCCATTTCAAGTTTTATTTCATGGAATGGAGGTCTTTATGAAAGAGAATACAATACATGCGCTTGCGACTTGATCCATTGAAAATAGATAATAATAATAAAAAAAGCCTATCACAAAATCAAGTGTTGGGTGTTACGGTATAACATTTCTTTAAAGATAGGATAAGGAGCATAAACTCAAATTTCCTTATTATAAAATGAGAGGATTCAGAATCATCAGGTGTTTGTAAATTTCCACTGATAAATACATTGTTTCTTATAAGATACTTAAGCCTCATTTGACACCGTGGATACAAAATACTCGGATTAGAAATCCCTTACATTTGAAAACCTTGGATTTGGAATCCTCTAGTTGTGTTTAACACCTTGGATTCAGAACCCCTTACGATCCAAAAGTAGCTATGCACTTAAATTATATAGTATATCTATAAGAGTTTGAAGTTAATTTATTACTAAATCAACGTTAATTTCCATAATTAATGTATGTATGTAATGTTTGACATAAAGATTGTAATAAGCCCATTGGAATATATACTTTGGCCGAAAATGATGAAATTATAAGCCTTAAATTGGCCACAAGCATAGGATCACAATCGAGTGACTAACCAATGGTTTTTAACCGTTGATTTACGTGGACAATGTTTGGAATGCTCAGATCATTCTATTGAAGTAGTTTTAGAGATGCAATTGCTAATCTAATTGTTTGGGATATCATTAGGGGCTACGTGCCCAATAGATTAGTTGCCTAATGACACATGTTACACATGCGACTCTCCTACCTTTAAAAATGAGAAAAAAGATGATCGAATCCAAGCGAAAGGGAGGGATTTCAAAACTCACCAAAATTGAGGATTTGAAATCCCCTAAATTTGGAATACCCTCTAATCCACCCTGCCAAATAATCGATGGATTAGGAATACCCTCAAATCCCCCTAAATTCTTGGTACCAAACGACCCCTTAGGGTCAGTGGGAGTATACAAACATTACATTTATATACGCATTCCTATTATTTCAAGCTCAGTTGACAATTTGAGTTCGAAGGTAATATGATTTTTGTCTATTAATTCGTTGTGCATCGTATGGATAAATGAACATGACAAGGTGACTTTTATCGAGGCATAGAGCATCTCTTAGTAGAGATAGTTGGACTACTTAGAAGTCTACATGTGAGGTCGTACTTTGCATAAGATTTCCATACCACTTATTCATGCTATTAAAATCAATGTAGTTGAGAAGATTAATAGTTGTGCTCATTCTTAAACCCACTTCAATAAATTTTATGACGACTGTTATAGTCCCATATTAGCAATCTCACTTAATCAAATCATACATGGTCCTACCCATTAAAGATATCTGATAAATTTTAGAGCTCATAAAGTGTACTTATATATATATGATCCATTGCACATATTTAATTCTATCAGTGACCTAAGTAGGTGAATGTAGGAGTAGTGGGCCACACATGGCACTAGCCTCAATGGATAGTAGAATAGATCCTTTTGGTTTTTTTTAAAAGAAAAATTCTCATTATAGAAATGGATGTTCAGACATTCAGGGGAACCTCACAAAAACCTCGGGGACGCCCTATCATATAGGCCATGTACACATCAGAAATGGGGAAGAGGAACAACAAGAAAGCACCCAGGGATGAGCATCACCCTTAGGCTAGTTAGCTCACACCCGCTTTCACCTTCTTGCCCTCTTTAAGGAGACCTACACTGGCATTGTCTAAAGCCACAACCCCTCTAATAGGAGCGGGTAGCTCAACACGACTTCTAAATAGCATGTCCAGAGCTCCTAGACGAGCCCTCTTGGCCAGACTATCTACCACCAAGTTCTCATCATGGAAGGTATGTAAGACTTTGAGGTTGAGAGATGATTGTTTATTGTGGATGGAGATAATTCTATACCAAACGAACCAAGGACAAGAGGCTTGAGGATTGGAGACGACGTCAGCAATGATGCAAGAGTCAGTCTCAACATGTTGGACAAACCCAGGTTCTCACATAGACGGAGCCCATCCAGCATCGCTTGCGCTTCCATCACCATATTGGAGGTTGGGTCGTAGTTGTTGTGGAATGCGAAGATGACACATCCAAGGTTATCTCAACAGATATTGCTGCTGCCACCCAACCACGGATTACCTCTCGAGAGGATCCGTCTACATTCAGTTTGAATCTACCATTAGATGGCTTACACCATTTAACCACTTCGACAGAAGCTAACTTGACGGATGAAACATTTTGCAACCCCAAGGTCTGGAGAGAGACTCTTTCCATTATAGAATCTCTATCCACCTCTAGAAGCCCTTCACCAATTTCTTTGAGCCATTGGATGACATTCCCTATGATTTTATTCAGTTTTATGCTGCGGTCGTCAAATCTAGCTGCATTACGACTAAGCCACAGCTCCCAAATAACAAGACTATGGGTATGCCTCGAAGATGAAGAAACCTAAACACCTTGTTGGCCTTGGAAGTCTATTGAATCATTCTTTGAGTAATGGACTGGGACTGAAGAAGAGGAAGACAAAAAATAGTGGAAAAGAAAGACCAAACCTGCCTAGTAGCATATCCTTAGCAGAATAGGTGATCTAGCTCCTCAATTTGGGTAGTGCACAAGGGGATTTGTGTTAAAATATTCTGCAGGTCAGTAGCTTGCTTTGGTTGTTTGGCCTGAGCATGATGACCCATCCCCTGGTACCGCAGGCTAGATTGGCCGAGACACTAGTTGTGATAGAGGGACGGCGTAGGCTAGAGAGTTCCCTAGTTTGGCAGAGGCTAACCACTCCTAAGATTCACCTCCAAAGCTACATCATCAGTTAAGGAACTGTCCTCACAATAGACACACTTTGACGCCAAATTGATTCCCATTTTTTGGACAATCATCTCTGTCGTCACCGCTCTATGCATCACCTTCTAGATAAAGATGAGTTATAGGTGGGGTTCCACATAAATGGAGTGTGCATAGCCCTATGCTAACCCACATAAGAATCGTATACACATGAAGGCTTCTCCCTTATCGAGAGCATGGTGTGACAGAACTGATGGCAATGATGGGTATATAGGACTCGCCGCCTACCTATCGTATAAGAAAGATGTGTGGTCCCTAAATCTCCTTGCATGAATGATGTTTTCCCCATCTACAAAATGAGGGAGAGGAGGAAGATCCAACAACATCGATCTTATCTCTTGTGAGCTTCCAATACCACCATCAATAGAAGACACAAGTGACTGCTCATTTATTCCTGGTTGGTGCATGTAGATCCTAGAGATGTATTCTCATAGTATGGCTTAAAAATGCTTCCTTTGGGGTAAAATACCATATTCATGAAATATGGATCAAGATCTAGGGCCTGTTTGTTTATCACTTAATACACCCCTGAAATCTAAAAATCATATTTCATCCACTAGACATGCCATTTTGGATGTTTATTTGGCATACTTAAAAATACTATTATTTAATGAAAATTATTCATGAATTTAATTCGGGAGTGGTGTATGGACGGAAGAAGGTCAGTGAAGAGTGCAGAATGGGGTAAGTGGCTTTGTGTTATTTTTTTTTTTTCAAAAATGACAACTTTGCCCCCATTGAAGTAACTTCCTAGAGAGTTAAGGGCTAATTTACGTTGACGTTGTGTCAACGTGATAAATTTCATTGAACCCCTATCATGATGTATGTGTTAATATCCATCCCATTCATCTATTATGCCACATCATGTAACACCCCGTATTTTTTTTCGTATTTTTTTATGCCACTACTAAAACCCCACCATTTAAGTAATCCAGTTTTTATAATCATTTTTTACCCTAAACTTAGTGTATGACCTATTTAACACAAAATAATCGTACATGTCGAAAATCAGATCCCTGATCATTGTGCAAATGCCCTAATCAGAAATTTGATCATAAGTGGCCCGCCTTAACTCGGATCTGCCTCAATTTTGTTTTCAGTGGCTAAAATGATGATTTCGACATGTTGGATGGATCAAAGTATCCCGATCCACCTGGAGTGGACCCCGCTTGTGAGGGAAGCCAAAAAATGCCTGTATACGTGCGACGCATGATATGGGACTTGTTTTTTAAAAAGAAGACTTCTTCTTCTTCATGACTCCTTGTAACAGCGGACGGACGCTGCCACTTGGGCGATCCTCACCGTCCTCTATGTGGGCCCCGTGTCTAGCATCCATATCGTTCATCTTGATGGCGCCCCACCAAAACCCAACCATTCCAAATTTGGCGACCGGAACTTGATTGTGTAGCCCGCTCCTAACCGCCGTCCAAATCAAAGAATCGCAAAGATCCGGACCTCCGCCTTGCATGGGCCGTCCATACTTCACCCAAACCTTCTCGTGGACCCTCCCTTCACTATGGACGGTCCTTATGCGTAAGGGACCGGTGTGTAGAGAGATCCGAGCTTCCCGTCATCATTTCCTTATGAAGTACAGAACCGGAACCTAGAAGCTTCCTCCGAACCATAATCCGAGCTGTATAAAACCTCTTTTTCTTCTCCACAGCTTCCATGATCGTCAGAGAGAGAGAGAGAGAGAAGCCTTCATAGACAGAGAAAGAGAGGCCGTGAGGAGAGAGAGAGAGAGAGAGAGAGAGAGAGAGAGAGAGAGAGAGAGGAGGCCGGCTGTCGCTGGACGGTTGTTGCCGATCAGTCGTCGCTGGACGGCTGTTGCTGGACTCTGTCAAGGGAAGGAGAAGGAGGAGGAAAGGAGAAGAAAGAGAAAGGAAGAAGAAAGGGAGAAGAAAGAGAAAGGAGAAGAAATCTCGAGCCAAACCGGGTCGAACCGAGCCAAACCGAGTCGACTCAGCCGGGATCCGAAATTCTAAGAGGTAGGCCCCATCTTCTTTGATATTATCCCATATAGACAGCCTACATTTAAACCTTATGGTGAACCCAACCTTAGATGTTCATAATATTGTATACCATGTTGAAATTATTCCTAATTTGCGTATTTCCATGATTATACTAGGTTTAGGACCTAGAGGAGGTGCACACTATTTATGAATCGTATCATTCGAATTCTAAGGTAAGAATTTCTTTTTAAGCCCATTTACAGCAATATCGCATGATAGGTCGAATTATGTCTTAATGTTATGGCATGTACTTAAAACATGAATGATTGTGAATCCTTTATGAAATCGTGTTTTGATGAATATATTTGGCATTAATTGCTGAAATTTCATTTTATATAGATTGTATGTCAGATTTGAGGGTTAAGGAACGAATGATGATTTCTTTGTATGTGTATATAAGAATATGTATGTAACATGCTTCAAAATGCTTGTTCACATTTGTATATGAGGTAATGTATGAGTCATGTTTCAACATGTTTGTTCACATGTAAATGATTGAGATTAGGATTCATGTATGAGGATGGTTGTATGTATGGATGTCGTCCTAAGGGAAGCCCTTACCCCATGGATAGTATAACTGTATATATGGAAATTATGGATTCATAAGAAACCCATGAGGTGTATTTTGGCAAGACCATGATCGTGATATTAACGAAGTGCCAAGGATTTATGAGAATAAGCAAATAATGGACTCTTGAGTTAGATACAAATGTTTTGGGTGCCATGTGTCTCATCTTAACTAAGATGTGTACGCCTTTTCGTGGTTGGCCCCTATTGAAAGGAAACGACTATTCTACGTCAAGACAGACCATGGATGGGTTGTAGAGCAACCTTGGGATAGGAACATCTCTAAAATTGCTGGATGATAAGCTACTTAACTAAATGTGGAACTAAATCATGCATACATCGCTTGCCAGTGAAAGTGTGCATGAGCCTGTTTCACAATTTGTTTTTGGTGTATGGGAAGAGTGGAGTGATCCCGTCCTAACTAGAACCTCTGGTTGCTAGTGATTGGTGAGAAGAGTGGAGTGATCCCGTCTCATTGGTCAGGGTGCCTGAACCAGAGCATGCATTTCATGCATAGCATTAATCAAGATATTTCTTTTTGCTTGTTTTGTATGATATATGCATTGCTTGAATATTATTGTAATAATCTTAATTGGTGATCCTTACTGAATTGATCACGAGAAACTCACGTCCTTTTGGGACGATGTTTTCTTTAAAACACCACCAGACATTGCAGGTGACGATCTATTAGGTGAGCCTGATCTACAGGGTGATGAATATGAAGGCTCGTGGCAGCAAATGGCGGATGAAGAAGCCCACGTAGATTGATGATGATCTATTTATTGCTTTAGTAGAGAAAAGTTAATTTTTTGAATTTGAAATAAGTTCCCTTTTATGGGGACATTTAAATGAACATTTTGTTAGGCATGTTTTATGTTTGTTTTTGAACTTAGAGTAGAAAATTATGGAATAAGATATTTATTTTCCGTCATTTTGCTTGAATGCCATGAATGTATATATGTACAGTATGTGTGCATGGAATTATGATGTTAACACACAGGAGTTAACACCTGAAACTCGACAAATCGTATTGTCCACGAGAGTCGAAAATTCGGGGCGTTACACATCAATTCAGGGCATGACCTAAAAAAATGTGGTAGGCCCAAAACTCAAGTGGACCACACCACAGAAAGTTGTGGGGACAATGATGCTCACCATCGAAACCTTCTTAGTGTCCACCATGATTTTTTTGCCATCTAACTTATCCATATGGTCACACAGACCTAGATGAAGGGAAGACATAAATATCCGCTTGATTCAAAACTTTCGTAGATTGCAAGAATTTTTCAATTGTAGGCATTCAATCTCCATATTTTTATGTTTTTTGGTCCACTTGAGCTTTGGATCTACCTCATTTTTTTGGCTCATGACTGAAAATAATATGAAAAAATGAATGGACAGTTTAGATCTAACACATGCACCATGTTAGGGCCCACAGAACCTTATCATGCCAACAGGCAAATGTGCCTTGTTACACACTATGCAGCGGTATTCCAATTTGAGAGGGAGTGTATTAAGTGTGGCCCGGGTTACATGTGAGTGGGTGTTCCCTGGCTGTGGGCCTACCATGATGTTTACTTTCCATCCAACCTGTTCCTAAGGTCACCTGGATGAAGGGAAAACACAAATATCAGCTTGATATAAAGCTTTAATGCCCCCAAGAAGTTTTGAATGGTGGGTGATCAAGCCACACTGTTTTTTGTGGTGTGGTCCACTTGACTTGAGATCTGCCTCATTTTTTTGGCTCACACCCTAAAATGATATGATGTAATGGATGGATGGTGTGGATATAACACATATATCATGGTAGCGCCTATAAAGATTTGTCACATCAACATGCAACAACTGCGATCTCCATTGCGCAATCCAAGCCCTCGAAACTGTAGGTTGAGGTGTAGGGTGTTGCTGTGACCATGAGGCCCACCTTGATGTATGTGTTATATATCCATTCCGTCTATCAATTTTTAAAGCTCATTTTAGGCCACGGTCCGAAAGATGAAGCAGATCCAAATTCAAGTGGACCACACCACAAAAGCAATGGTCACTGCGAAAGCCTTTAGTAGTAACTTCCTACTAGGAGAAGTTAGGTGGGGTCCATTGTGATGTTTGTGAGAAATTCACTAGGTCCATCCATTTTTCCATATATGTATTTGGATATGTGCTCACTAGGTAAAATTTCCAAATTTTATACGTTTTTTGCCAAACAGAAATTTTTGAATTCAGTACTAAATTTCGGTGTTCAGGAAGTCTTTTCAAATGGTTTACCAAACAAGCATTCAAGCACATATCAGTACTTAAAATTCATACACAATCAATCCAATACTTAAATTAATTTGGGACTTTTTTTTTTTTATTCAATTTACCAAACGCACCCCTAGTCAAGTGGACGGACTGCACATGACGAAGATGGATGGTTCATGAAATGTTATAAATGGTCCATGTTCGCCATCCACATTGAGTCCAACAGATTGAAAATCTTTAAATATACCATGGATAAAAAAAAATAAAAAGGCTCAAACATCAGGTGGGCCACACATATGCGTTCAATATAGACTGTTGCTCATCTATTTCATTCTTCTCATACATGTGTAGCCCCAATGATGAGTTAACCAGCTTTATTTTATGGTGATAACCTGTTCACAGTGCCATACAAGCTAACCACCCTAACACTTCTCTAACTTGATTGATTCAATAAAATCTTTGAAATTCTTAAATGAAGATCCTCCTTCGGCAACATTCTTTCGGGCAATCCGCTTGAGCTCTAAAGATCTCTCTCTTATACCCTCATCACCAAGCAATTCGTCGAGCTTTCCCTTAATCTCTTCTCTTGATATGATCCCACTGGAATCGAGTTTCATTTCCAACCCGACCTTCCAAATATCGGAAATGTATGTTTGATTTTGGAACTGGTCAGCAAAGTAAGGCCAGCATAGGAAAGGAACTCCATTGGTCAGTCCCTCCATGGTCGAGTTCCACCCGCAATGGGTCAAGAAGCATGCGATTGAAGGGTGGGCCAGCACCTTTTGTTGAGGTGACCATCCTATAATTCGCCCACGATCGGCCACTCTGTCTTCAAAGCCATCTGGGTAGGCATCTGATGATCCATCGGTGAGGTCTGGCCGCACTACCCATAGGAAAGAACGGTTGGAAAGTTCTAGCCCAAGTGCCAGTTCTTGGAATTGACGTCGGTCAAAGATAGTAAAGCTGCCAAAGGCAATATATATGACTGAATGGACAGGCTGTTTGTCGAGCCAGCTTAGGCAAGTGGAGTCTTCTGGCCAGAAGTTCCCTTCAAGCAGCCCCAGCCGTCTTCCTGCCGAAAGAGGGCCGATGGGCAGGACGTTTGGAAGCAAGTCACAGGAAGATGGTTCGATCTCGTAGAATGAGTTGCAAAGAAGCCAGTCGGCAAATTTGGTAGCGCGGGTGCATTCGTTTAAGTAGTGGAAGATGGACTGTTGCGAGATGATGTCACCCACACAGAGCCACAGTAGGTGAGTGGTGTTTAATGCTGGCATGGATGGGGAGAGCTTGATCATTTGTTGTTTTGTTGGAAATCCTGTAAAAATATTGAATTACTGTTAGGATCAATGACATAGTATGAAAAAAAAAATAATAATAATAGAAAAAGAGGGAAAGATAGGAATTGAAACATTAAATGATTTGTTATGCATTTCATTGAAAGTTATACTCTCTATATGTATATAGAGGAAGAACAGCGCCAATCAGGGAAGATTACAATCAATATAATTAAATGTATATACACACAGTCCTTATCTTCTAGGGTTTTGATGCAATTTGGGCACTCCATCAACGCTACCATGCCCGGCATAGTTCATATAGTTGGACATCATAAGAGATTTGGACCATTCTTCAGGTGGTATACGCTATAAGCATGACACTTACCAGAAAGCAGTGGAATCATTAAAGTGTGCCACAGTCGCAAGCATTGATTTAAGTGAGCCATATATGTATGTTGAATTTAGACAATTGGACTTTTGAGAGCCATGGTTATCCAATAGACCTGCCATGATTTTAGTGTTTCCCTAATCTAACTTTTTTGACCCATTTATAACTTGAACTTAGATTCAGGTCTGCCGTTTGGACCCAGTTATAAGTCTGTCTACTCGATCCGAGTCAGGTCCACCATCTTGGACCAGTTAAAATCAGGTTGGATGGGCCCACCTAATTGTAATATATTCTATACTAACTATTCTAGCAATGAAACGTGGTTTGCTAATTCACATGCTTGCAAGATAGCCATTTTCTAGGGGTGCACTTGTGTTGATAAGACGGGGGTTGGCAATGTTAGGATGTGGCATTAGTTGGGCTGAGGCTTCCAGTCTCCTTTGTGTGCTTTCCCTACTGTGGATTTTGTTTTAGGTCCTCTTCTTCCTTGAGGTGAGTTGCCGATTGGGATTTGTATAGGGGCAAATAACAAGTGGGGCCTCGCCTTTTTGTGGGGCCCGGTCCGAAGGGCTGTAAATTTCTTTTGAGGTTATAATATTAATATAGTTAAAAAAAAAAAAAAAGATTGGCTTTTTTTTGTTTTTTCTTTTTTTTCACCCATGCACTAACACCCCACACACACCTATGCACTCACACCACAGTGGGATTTCACCACAATGGGTACTCAAGCCCATGACCTCGTGTTGCAAGATGGCCTATTTACAACACAAATGTGTCAAAGTGGCACACGGGTGTGAATCCAATCCATCCATTCAAGTGCGCCCAACCATGAAATTTCAGGATATGAGAAATCCTGTATCCTGAAAACAGAGGATCCACACTCCTTGTCAGCTGGCTGGATCCTCATTGGATGGTTTGCAAAATAAGCATATTCTACTTCCGTATTAGCTGGCAGGATCCTCTTTGGATCGTTTGTAAAATAAGCATATTCTAGAATGTGGTTGTGGGTTCACTATGATGTACGTCCCACCTTCAATCCGTCTACAAGGTGCAGCCCTTAAAGTTCACTCTATACCAAAAAATCACCTTCTAGACTATTTGTGGATCCCAGCATATTTTTCCTATGCCATCCAATCCACCTAAAAGATGCTAAACCACCATGACTTTGACGCCCAAAAACTCATTCAATTCCGAAATTCAAGTGGGCCATGCCACGTGAAATTAAAGTTTTTAAGCATGATTTTACATTTGTGGCCCACCTGACTTTTGGATAAACACATCAAAGTGGGCCCCATACGGCATGTTGTAGAATAAGCCTATTCCACAACCGTAGTAAAGTAACCATGGTTAAAAGACTCAGCAACTCAAATCGGCTCATTCGTTCCCCAGTCGAGTCAGGACTCGTCCAAGTCGGTGGCTGAATCAGCCGACTCGCCAAAGTGAGGAGGTGACTTAGGAGGTTGACTCACGGCATTTTACCGGATCAGTCCAATCGAGTCTGAGACAACTTGGACAAGCAGCATCAGACTCGTCTGTAACCATTCAGCATGACAGGAACCAGCGTCTCCATCCTGAGCGCATTTCAGATGGTGGTAAGGTGATATGGCATAAATTCTAAAATGCCTCCAAAGCTTTCGATTTTGGTATGGAGAGCAATGAATGGGGCGCTGCTAGTTGACGACAGGGTGCAAACCAGAGGAATTGCTTTGGCGTCATCATGCAACTGCTGTAGTTCAAGGCGGGGATGTGGTATCAAAAAAGTGGACCACCTGTTTGCAGAGGGAGAGCAGGCGACCCAGGTCTGGAATTATTCCAGCTTGGCGTTGGACGTATCCTTCCTCCCTGGATAGACGTTGCAAGTGTGGGCCATGAAATGGTGGCAAATTGCTTTGATGTTGTAGTGTTTGGCCACCATTCGTGGATTTATCCCAAGCCTCATCTTGTGGGAATTATGGAATGAAAGAAATGGGTGTCGTTTTGAAGATAGGAGGGCATTAGTTCAAAGGACGGTGGGGTGCATTATAGGTTGGCTGTTGAAACTAAGTTACAGACTTCCAAAGTTAAAGGAAAGCCTCGACGCCAGAAGGTTGGAGTTTCTGGATCTAGGCTTGAATTATAAAGCCCCGGTGCCTAAGAAGGTGGAGCTGGTGAATTATGGTCGAAGCCTGAGGCTGGGTTCGTCAAGCTGAATGTTGATGGGTCTTCTCGAGGTAATCCAGCCCCCTCGGGCAGTGGAGGTATTTGTAGAGGAAGAAGTGGAAAAACAGTCTTTCCTTTCCATATCAGCTGTGGCTTGGGAGCTAATGTTCAAGCGGAAGCTCGACTGATTTATGAAGTGCTGAAATTGTGTGTAAACCGGGGTTTAGATAATATTTGGATTGAGAGTAGTGACTTGAGGGTTGTGGTGGACATGCTCAACAAACGCAAGCTGACTAACCGGAGTATGTGGTATTGGTGGGCTGGATGTGCATATGTTAAGAGTAAAGACAACATCCGGATTGTGTATAGCCCATGGGAGGTGAGTGGGATAACAGATGCCTTGGCTAGAATAGGCAGTGCGACTTAAGAGTTTTAAGGTTTTTCTGGTAGAGTCGAACCTCCTGAGTCAGGTTGGTGGGGCCCTTTGTCTGAATAGAGCAAGCTTAGGCCACCTGAGAGAGGCTAGGGGTGAGGGTTTCTTTATAGGATAGGCCTCCCGGAGGGTTTTAGTTGCTGGGAGGCCCGAATGTCTATTCCCATTTCTTTTTGTAAAAAAAAATTCTTTTTAAAAAAAAGTCTTGCAGGATAAAAAAAATAAAAATAAAAAAAGGAAGGTGATACGACATAAACAGCACTTCCTCATTCAATTATATTATTTACTAAGATATTAGATGCTGTCGCGTTATCCCTGCCCTACTTCTACACTTGTGCATTTGAGTCGGTAACCTCAAGGACACAACCAAGCAGCGTTTGACACGATCCAATATTTAACAATTAAACAAGGGAATAGTTGTGAATGTGCAAAATATTAAAACGACTCAAAGCACAAAATTTGCTGTCCACAGTGTATGTATTATTTTCACAGGGATTGCAATCACTGCCATCTTGATTTTTACACAAAAAACCATTTACCCGCGCAAAGGGACTTGGTGTCACTCTCGATGAGTCCCATCAAATGATTGAGTAAAAAATCAAGATCGTAATCTAGACATCTTTCAGTTTCTCGATGACTCAGCTGGAGATCTTGCCGAATTGAGTTGACTCAGTTGAGATGAGTTGAGTTGTCCAGTTTTAGAATTATATTCCACCTACTTTTTTTTTTTTTTTCTTCTAAACAAGCTATTTTATTCACAAGAAATGGAGAGGGCTACACGTGGGAGGGGCTACATTCAGGGACCTGGCTACTAAAAAAAAAAAAAGGTCGGGTCGCCTATCATATCACTACAGCCTATTTCCACCTGCTTGATCTCCATTACATATCACCCCTCATCAGACCGTTTTGGGCCACCAAACGCTGATGAAGCTGTGTCATTTATGGACAAACCCGGTGCACTCCGGATGACCAACAGTTTATAAACTTTGTTATTGACAAATTGATAAAACATATAAGTTCAATAAACTGGGGCTTGATTGAGATGTTTTTTTACTTTTTATTCTTTTATGAGAATTTTTTCTTTTCTTTTTCGCTTGGCCAAATATAAAAATCTTGAAGTGAACTTCGAGTTGACTAACCGACTTTAAACTAAGATCTTACCATTGGCGTCAAGGATTCCGTCCTCGATCAGCTTAGTAACGTGAAACATCAAGGCACAGATGCTCATGGGTACGGTCCAAACTGCAGCTCCTTGAATTCCATCTTCGCAGCAACTTCTACTGCCCATCCCATGGCCCAGTCCGCAATGACGCATGTGATGTTATCGTGATCAGACTCGTTGATCTTACGAATCAGTGCTTCTAAACCACTGGGCATGACACGTAGAATACTGCCACATAGCTTGCCCACATCATTCCGGTCTTCACCAGGTGCCATCCCATCTGGGATTGCGACCAGACGGATCTTCTCGTTCGCACCACCCACCTTTGGAAGTGCAGCCATGACACGGGCATGATTGAACTCAGTGTTCATGAACGTGATCCTGAACCCACAGTGGATCAAGCAATAAGAGGGCTCCATGAAAGGTATGACATGGCCTTGCGCCGGGTATGGAATGACTAGAGCATGTGGGTTTTCCATGGATAATACCCCTTTGCACGTGTGTAAGTAGAACGTGTGTGTTTGTGCATTCCCTCTCATCCTCTACTTATACTGGGGTTTTGGGTTGGTTGGCAGAGTAGCCAGTGTGAAGAGTTTGCACTGATGGCTGATGTTGTATGCAGACGAGAAAAGGTCGATGTGATGTATGATTGCAACGTGGAAATTATTTAGAAATTGCATGCGTAGCATGCTAGTTATTTAAGCTAAAAAGTTGAAATTATGGGATATAGGTTCGATGTATCTAGAACCAAAATTATTGTTAATTGACTTGATACTATAGGAATGATGGGCATTTATTGGACGGTTAAAACTGTACAAGATTTTATGATCATATTTATAATAAACAATTTTTTAAAAAAAAAGAAAGGGTGGCACCACCTGCAACTCCATTAATAAAAATGTCTCCACAAATGAGAGGTCAGATTGTAAAACCAATGTGATCTTACAATGGTGACTCACCAACAATGGGTTCATATAATCATATGAACCCAATTCGTATAATAATATGATACTCGGGCTATAAGCATATGATATTTAGACGATTGGCACATAGGCAATTAGCAATTATACATGTGATACGTATCAATTCAAATGAAACCTATTAAATTTCACTAGGTCAAAGTTCACAAAATCAGATTGTTCGGCGATCCTAACTTTTGATTGTAGCGGACAATTGTTTGTTGAAATTAGATCATTGCATCCAAATGGTCAAGCGTAATTTTTGGTGGATGATACATCTAAACTTGGAAAACATTTAGACAATTTGATTTAACCTTCTTATTTTTATTTTTTATTATTTTTTTACGCACACCTCCACACCACACGAAGTCACCCACACCCACAACACATGGGCACTTGATCCTATGATCTCAATGTTGAAACAAAGTCTATCCATCACCAAGCCATTGAGCTGGTTTGTTTCAACTCGAAAAACTTTCAGACAGTTTGATTTAACTTGCTTGGATACCCGTATGCAATTTCGAAAGTAAATTCTAAGTGCCTATGTATCAACCACGACACGCTCTGCTAAAGTGTCAAAGTTTTTCTTTTATTTAATATATCCATCTTGTATAATCTTTGAGAGCCGGTGTGTCAAGGTCATGATAGAACCGCCGACATGTGTCATGGCCCTAGTGTAGGAAGGCTTTGTCCTTTATGAAAATATCAGGCTAGGTCGAATCTCTTTAGGAAACCCAACACTTGAGAGGTTAACACTAATGGGTTAGGTTGCTGAATCCCTTTAGTTTTATATCTCTCGGCCTAATGATAGCGTTGATTTAACATATTTGAGTTTAGAACCTTTAGTTTTATATCTCTTGACGTAATGATTCCATTACTTTAACAAACATGAGTTTGGATCACACTTTTTATTTTAGTTAATTTGCATATTGTTGTTGTTGTAAGTGCACTTTTTTATGGCATACTAGTGCACCTTATTTGTCAATCATGTGCATCCTGCACTGTAATGTCGGTTGAACCTTGGCAAGCTGAAAATCGAAGATTCAAGTAGACAAGAAGCATCAAGGAAGAAGAACATATAAATGAGATGCCTTGGTGACCCTAACCCTTAGAACCAAAACAACCTCAAACCTCTAGATGGCTTGGACCATAGGTAAACCCTTAATCATTTTCATTAGCCTTAAAAACGTAGAAAAACATGATGAGTTAGGCCAATAATAGAGGTGCAAGCTGTTGTAAATGAACCAGTCCAGACAATAGTTTTCGAGTGGACTCTGATCCATTGAAGTTCAATCTCGATGCGGAACTTCTATCCATCGGATACCAGTTTGATCCATTGAACACCAGTTCGATCCATCGAACATATGTCCAGCAACATTGTGAACTCTCTGGACAGTTTTTTGATCCATCGAACCAAACATTTTGATCCATCGGTGTGGCGATTTCGATCCCTCGGAGAAGGTTTCGATCAATCAAACTGGATGGCCAGCAACTGCATAAACTCTTTCGACAGTTTTTTTATCCATCTAAGGGTATCTCAATCAATTCATCAGAAAATCACGAATCTACCTATTTTTTTTTTTACCGTTGGAGCTTTATTTATAAAAGCGGGAGAGGCGATCTTTGAACATAAGAGAGGTAGTTTAGTGATTTAAATGCTACCATTTTTTAAGACCATTAGAAGCTATAATCCTAACATATCCAAGCCATTCTCCTTGTGATTCATCATAAGCATTGAGCATTCAAAGCTCAAATAAGAATGAACTTGTTCTCTCTTAATTTCTAAGAGTTTAGACACCTTTATCATAGGTAGATCCCTTGTCAAAACACCACTTAGGAATCCAATTAGGTGTATTCATCTAGGCAACTTATTTTCTATTAGTTGTAGAGGATTCACCACCTCCTATCACCTCGAGCATCTCAATTAGAGTATCTCATGCCAGATGATTGATCGTTAGAGCTAAAACATTGGCAAAGCATCGACAATAACATCGGGGGAGTAACGGGGAGCTGATTGAAGCATGGGAGAGCAAAGATCAAGTAACCCAAGTGGCGCATCAATGAGACTAAAATCTGACAAGTAAGGTTATCATTTATTAGAGTCCAACATGGTCTTCCCTTGTGTAGGATAGAGTATGAGAGTTTGAATTGTTAAACTCCATAGTTTCGATTGTAAGATCTAGGCACTTGTGAGAGGGCTAAACTAAGTCTCTATGTAGAGCATCCGGCAGAAGTATATGTATGTTGTAAAGGTTGGGAGGAACCTTATTAAACTTCTTAGTTGGGTGAAACAATTAAACACCTTCATAGGTTGGTAAGAACCTTGTTAAACTCCTTGGTTTGGTGGAACCATTAAACATCTTGGTTGGGTAGAACCGACTTAAAACATCTAGGTTGAGAGAAACCTGATTTAAACTCTTTTAGTAAAATTTGATGTGCTTAAGGTGTGAGTAATTGAACCGGGAGTGGAGTAGACACATAGCTGAACCACTATACATGCTTGTGTTTGTGATATATTTTAGGACATTATTATCTTCGCATTGTATATTTAATTGTTTAATTATGAATACTTGATAGGAATGTATGTTAGGCTGTAGATAGGCATATTCACACATAAGATGTATTTTCACTAATTATTATAGACTTGAGCTTATATGATTCATTCTCATACAGTCTAGATAGGTTACATAAATTACGTGCTTGATTAAGTTAAATCATATGCTAATCTATGCATGTTAGACTAGATAGCTTAATTGGTTATTCATATGCTAGTTTTAGTGGTTGGACCCACTTAGGCTTATAAGTCAAAGTATTCTTACTTATTTCGCTTAAATTGTAGAATAATTTATGTAGGCGAAAATTTCTCAAAAGGTCTTAATCACCCCCCTCTTGGACCTAGCCATAATTTTAGTAGCTCCGCTCTATGGTTCCGCGCACTTGCTACCTTAAGTGTGAGCCCTAGGCACAATTTCAATTGGTATCAGAGTGTGTTACTCTGATCGAGCAAGTATGAGTTGCTCTTGAGGGACTTATTCGTCTGGAGTTTATCTAAAGGAGCTTTAGGACAATGTTTACCCAAGACGAGAATTTAAACTTAAAAGGTAAATTTTTAGTTATGGGTGATTCTAATGGGAACAATATAGGTTTTGAGACTAATAATCATATTTTTGTAACCTCCTTATTTCCTTCGGTAATCAATATAGACTATAATACCTCAGGAGTAAATTTAAATCCTCTCCTATGTGCCACTCATTTAGAAGCATTGGGCACTTTAAATTTGAATGTGTAAATTAAAAAAGGCCCCTATCCACCTCGGTCCCAAGCCGTATAGTTAAATATGTTGTGACCGTCAGAATTACACAATATATGAAGAGTCTTCATAAGAGATCACCGGAGAAAATGAGAAGATTACCATCGCCTCCTAAAATGACATTTCATATGAGGAGGTTAATTAAAAAGATTGTCCTACTGAATTTAAAAACAAAGTATCCACTAAGTAGGAGCAATACTAATATAGGTAGGTCTCAAATAGTTAGATCTCTTACCAAACATATATCTCCAACTAGGAGTTCACCTAAGATAGATACATCTAAAGAAGAAACATTCTCTCCCGAACTTAGTCCAGATCTTAGAAAATCACACCCAAGAGGGTTGTAAAGTAAGATGGGTGACCTTAGGAGGTTAATTTGAGCTTAATAGTTAAAATATGAGAAATAAGCCTCATATTGAGCTTATTGTTGAATATGAAGAGTGTAACCTCTTTGATTCTATACAGTATAGGTAAATCTGAGGAATTCAACCTCATATGTATGCTTATGGGCATATTAGAGGATATAAGCCTCATTAACCCATTTTGATAGTTTAGCCTTTGCTTTATTTTGGTATATTAATTACTAAATTGTTATCCTATTTAAATTAACACAATCTATTGACTTATATGCTTAATTGAATGCTAATTTTTTCCTTGATCATTGATGATTTCATGTTTATCTTAGAATGATCAATTATGTATGCTCGTTCATGCTTAGATAAGTACATTTTCTTGTTGATCATGTTCCATGTACACTCCGTTTTTAATGTTCACGCACCCTATACTCTCATAGTTAGCATGTTTTTATAATTATAACTGAGACACTCTAATCTCTATATCCTTTACTTAATTAGTGTATCATTAAGGGGAAGAAATTGGTTTATCAATTGCTAACAAAAAAGGAGGAGAAAGATTAAGTCCCACCAAAACAAGTTTGTCTGTTTTGTGCTGCAGGGATTGATAGGTTATGAGGAGAAATCAAGACGAGTATGGCTTAGTGTTACATGTCTTACTGTTAATTCAAGTTGTAATCTTTTCTTTGAAATGTAATTTATTTGTTGTTTTGGTATTGTCATTGATATGGACCATGATAAAGTTTAAGTTAGGTTTTTATCACGTAATTGATAAAGGAGGAGATTGTTAGTGAACTCTTTTTGTGGCATACTAGTGCACCTTATTTGTCAATTACGTGCTTTGTATACTGTAATGTCGGTTGAGCCTTGATAATCTGAAGACCGAAGATACAAGTGGATAAAAAGCATCAAGGAAGAAAAACAGGTAAATGAGATCCCTTAGTGACCTTAACCCTTAGAAACAAAGCAATCCCAAACCTCGAGATGACTTGGACCATAAGTAAAACCTTAATCATCTTCATTAGCCTTAGAAAAACATGATAAGTTAGGTTAATAATAGAGGTGCAAGTTGTTGTAAATGAACAAGCTCAGGCAACAGTTTTCAGGTGGACTCTGATCTATCAGAGTTCAGTCTCAATGGGACTTCGATCCATCGGACACCAGTTCGATCCATTAAACATATGTCCAGCAACATTGTGAACTCTCTGGATAATTTTTTTGATCCATCAAACCAAACACTTCGATCCATCGGAGTGGCGATTTCGATCCCTCGAAGAAGGTTTTGATCAATCGAAGTACTAGATGTCCAGCAACTGTATAAACTCTCTAGACAATTTTTTGATCCATCGGAGTAGAATCTCCATTCCATCAAGGATACCTCTGATCCATCAAAGAGTATCTCGATCCATCGGAGAATCATAAATCTACCCGTTTATTGATCGTTGAAGCTTTATCTATAAAAGCAGAAAAGACGATATTTAGGCTTAAGAGAGGGAGTTTAGTGATTTAGATGCCACCATTGTTGAAGACTATTAAACGCTCTAATCCTATATAGTCAAAGTCATTCTCGTTGTGATTCATCACAAGCATTAAGAATTCAAAGCTTAAATGAGAATTGACTTGTTCTCTCTTGATTTCTAAGAGTTTCGTCACATTGATCATAGGTAGATCCCTTGTCTAAACACCACTTAGGAATCCAATTAGGTGTATTCCTCTAGGCAACCCATTTCCTACTTATTGTAGAGGATTCACCACCTCCTATCACCTTGAGCATCTCAATTAGAACATTTCATGCAAGGTAATTGATCGTTAGAGCTGAAGTATTGGCAAAGCATCAACAACAACATCGAGGGTACAATAAGGATTTGATTTAAAGCACAAGAGAGCGGAGATCATGCAACCCAAATGGCGCATCAATGGGGTTCAAATCAGACAAGTAAGATTGTCATTTGTTAGAGTCTAACATTCTCTTTCGTTGTGTATGATTGAGTATAAGATTTTGAATTGTAAAACTCGATAGGTTCGGTTATAGGACCTATGCCCTTCTAAGAGAGTTAAACCAAGTCTCTGTATAAAGCCTCCAGCGAGAGTACAAATATGTTGTAAAGGTTGGGAGGAAACTTGTTAAACTCCTTGGTTGGATGGAACCATTAAACACATTCATAGTTTCGAAGGAAACTTGTCAAACTCCTTAGTTGGGTGCAACCATTAAACACCTCAGTAGGGTGGAACCGACTTAAAACACCTAGGTTGAAAAGAATTTGATTTAAACTCTCTTAGTGAAATCCGATGTGCTTAAGGGGTGAGTATTTGAATCAGGAGTGGAGTAGACACATAGTCGAACCACTACACATGCTTGTGTTTGTGATGTATTTGACCACATTGTTGTCTTAGCATTGTATGTTTAATTGTTTAATTATGAATGCTTATGCAACCGACTAGTCGGACCCCATTAGTCGACCAGTCAAGTACAATAAAAAACGTCCAAAGAGTTCAACCATAACTTGACCTGTTCCACCTCTAAAAACAACCGGTCGGACGACTGGTTGGAGCACCCACCAGACCAGTCTAGAAAACCAGAAATCTGTCTAGAGACTAAGCTGCCTGCCCGAGTATAATTATACCGATCGGACTAGACTGGCCGACCAGTCGGACACCTTGCATCAGCACAAATTGAAGTCTCCTCTAATAATCTCCACTGATGCATTAAACGTTGAACCACGTTCCCTTTGCTTCATAAATCATCTCATCTTCAAATATAGTGTCGTCACTTCTCGTGCACCACTGCGTTTTCATTAAGTCCTTGCTAATTCCAGAGAAGTTACGTAGAACTTAAACTTCTCTATTAGGACCACCTTGGTTAGCATATTTGCTGGATTGACGCTTGTGTGAATTTTCTCAAGAGTCACATATCCTTCCTCAAGCACTTGTCGAATAAAATGATGACACACATCAATGTGTTGAATACGAGAGTGATAAACATAATTTTTAACCAAATTGATAGCACTATATCTATTACAATTAACAAGCACGACCTCCTGCTGAAGCCCCAACTGATTTATCATTCCCTTTAACCAAACAACTTCCTTGAAAACTTTTGTCACTGCCATATATTTAGCCTCAATAATAGAAAGAGCCATCACTAACTGAAGCTTAGACATCTAAATAATTTCTGCACCCACTAAAACAAACGAGTACTCTGAAGTCGATCTCCTACAATTCATACTACCTGTGTAATCATAATCGACGTATCCAATCCAACTTGTACTTGGAGTTCTCAAACGTTAAGATGTAGTCTTGCATACCCCAAATGTATCGAGGTAATCATGTCATAACTTCTCAATGTTGTCTGCCCGGGTTAGACATTAATCGACTAACAACACCCATAGCCTGTGAAATATCTGGTCTAGTACAGACCATGACATATATCAAACTGTCCACAACACTTGAATAGGGCACATGAGAATTACGGCTCCTTAATATTGATTAAGATTACCTCTAAGAACGATTTGGAGGTGTTTATATAAGCCTCCAACCGAAAATAGAAACAAGCTATGCAAAACTGTGCAATTCCGATTATACAGTCGACTGGTCGGATCCCATTGGCCCACTGGTCGAGTATAGCAAAAAACATCCGAAGAGATTAACCATAACTCAACCCATTCGGCCTCTAAAAATGACTGGTCGGAGCACCCAATAGACCGTTCGTCGACCGGTTTAGAAAACCAGAAACCTGTCTAGAGACTACGCTGCCTGCACAAGCATAATTAGACTGGTCAGAGCAAATTGACCGACCGGTCGAGCACCCTACATTATCACAGTTTGAAGTCTCCTCCAACAACGAAGGGGCTTATCCTCTTTAGCATTATAAATGGAAGTTTATTGAATCGAGCCCCAAGACATTAATATTAGGATCTATAATCTGGATAGGCTATATAAGGAAAAAAACCAATAGAGTTAATCACCAAGCGAGAGGTTGACGGGAGAATGAACGGCTCAAGAATCGATCGGTTTTAAGCACACTCGTGGAGTTGTTGCATCAGATTATCGTAGGCACTTGCCGAGTTTGAGTTGAAATTTCGATAGCACTTCGCCTATGTCTAAGACACTTGGGATTGATGGAATAGAAACTGATGTTTACTGATTTCCTACCTCTTACTCGATGGTGGGTTAGGTAAGACAACGAATAAGAAAAGAAAATCCCAAATTGGATCCCAAATTAACAGGTTGGTGTGAGCTTATCTATGCGGTTATGCAATCTTCGAATAGGAATCCATTTTCGGAAAGATCCTGGCTTTCGTGCTTTGATGGGTTGTTCGGCGGAAGCTTTTAGAATCTCTTGCCATACACAAGATCGAGTCTCCATATATATATATATATATATATAGGAATGCTCACCTGCGAACCATCTCTCACGAGAACTCGTGAAAACTTTTTTAGGACTCATCACATGTGATGTGTCCCCAAAATATGAATCCTCTACATGATGCAGCATCTTGAAAAACCCCTGGGTCCTAACTTTCAACCTAGTCCACAAATATATATGTGGAGCTTATATATGCGGTTATGCACTCTTCAAATAGAAATCTATTTTCGAAAAGATTCTGGCTTTCGTGCTTTGATGGATTATTCGGCCGAAGTTTTTAGAATCTCTTGCCACACACAAGATCAAGTCTCCACATATATATATATATATATATATATATATATATATATATATATATATATGGGAAATGGTACTATATGGTTGAGGTCGAGCTGTGTGGGCCTCACCATGATGCAGAACGCGCATCAACACTATGTATTTGATGGGTCCCCTTTAGGTGATGGGATATCCCAAAAATCAGCCGTCTACGGAACTCAGGTGGGCCATACCATCTAAAACCATGTGAAGATATGCCTAAAACATCTGAAAGAACTTAGTGCGGCCTACTTGAGTTTTAGATGCGGCTGAAACTTAGTCTAACCTTTCATCCAAGTGGGACACACAATGGATTGGCTGGATTTGTGAATCACATCTCAGTGGGCCCAATAATCGATCATTAAGTTTTTAATGGGTGGATAACCCCTCTCAAGTGTTGTATGTGGTGTGGCCCACCTAAGTCATGGACTGAGCTGATTTTTAAGCTCGTTGCATGGAATGGTACATGTAACTGATGGTCAGATGCCCTATCCACATCATGGTGGGGCCCACACAGCTCGATCTCATGGGAAGTTCCCATGAGGTCGACCTGACAGTACCATTTCCATATATATATATATATATATATATATATATATATATATATATATATATATATATATATTTCACAAGTCACCACCACTTTCAAACTGTGTTGAACAAGCACGTGACTAGCCATTTTAAAACATGAAGGGGAGATGATAGGACCCAAATCGGTTATGATGCCTGTTTTAGGGGCCACCGAGATGTATATGTGAAATCCACTCCGTCCATCAGTTGATACCCTGTGTACACCGTATAAATTAAATAAGAAATTTTACATAAAACTACCTTATTAATATGGTTTTACATCTCGACACCTATTTAAATTAACTGTTGATCACCACGCCACCTTCGATCAAAGTAATAGGTGGGCATTTTTGTCATTTATGAGAAAATACACTCGACGGAGTTTAAAGAAAACCAAAGGAATACCTCTAGCACAATTAACTTGATATGTGGCTTAATCAAAAGTATGTAATTATTAGGATATAAATATCATCTTAATGAGGAAGTATTATGTAAGAATTTCCCTTTTTACTCTTATTCGTAGAGTCCACATGATAAGATGGTATGATAATTTGAACGGTCCTGGCCCCTTTACCAACAGAAATAAATTGTTGTTTTATTATTTCGCTTCAATTGTGCTCTTGACCTTTAATTACTGAGGTGAGGGATTTTTTTTTTTTTTTTTAAAGCTTCAATTATGATCTTGACCTTTAATTACTGAGATGAGGGAGATTCATTTGAAAATTTTCTTTTCAGTCTTATATTCTTGTCGGTGGTACAATCATCCATTCCGGCCTAATTTTATAAGGTGGATTGTTCTGATTAGATTGTGGGCTCATTTTTTGAGTTAATTGAAATTTAGTACCAACGGCTTAAATGCTAGCATGTCATGCATGAAGTTGAGATGAAGTGACTCCTTTTGGCTTTTATGAGGTGGGTGGATCTCTGACTGTGGCATCCATTGTGTGACGAGTTTCTTACAACCATGCTGTCCATCCATTTTTTTAAATCATTTTAGAGCATGATACAAAAAAAAAATGAAGTAAATCCAAACCTGAAATGGACCATAATATAGTAAGCAGTGGTACTCAACTATTAAAATTTCCCCGTGGACCACAAAAGTTTTGAATCAAGCTGACATTTGTTTGGTCCCTTCACTCGAGTTTTTTTTACCTTTTCAACAGGTTGGATGGAAAATAAATACTCTAGTGGCCCAATGAAGTTTTTAATGGTGGGGATCCAATCACTACTGTTTCATGTGGTATGGTCCACCTAAGGTTTGGATGTGCTTATTTTTTAGATCATGTCTTAAAATGAGCTGACATTTGTTTTGTCCCTTCACCACTATCTTTTAAACCTTTTCAATAGGTTGGATGGAAAATAAATACTCTCTTGGCCCCATGAAGTTTTTAATGGTGGGGATCCAATCACTACTGTTTCATGTGGTATGGTCCACAAAAGGTTTGGATGTACTTATTTTTTAGATCATGTCCTAAAATGAGCTTTCAAAGTGCATGGATGGTGTAGACGTCAGTGGCCCCACGGCTGGGATCCACCAGCCTCAGTAGATCCGGGGATCCACCCAAACCGCGCCCACCTTTGCGGGCATGTTGTGTCAGAACAAAGTCGGTTAAGTCTTTGATAATATGGCCCTGCATCATTATAATGGGCCGTCATTTTACGAGATTCTCCTAATCATTACATACCATGAATATCATGCTGAGAGAGTAAAAGCAGGCAAAAAGGTCAAGCCAGGCACCCATCAAGCAGGTAACACCGGTAATATGACTTAGAATAGTCGTGTTTCCATGAGTGAGACCCATGTGACTCAGCCTACGGAGTCGTAGTTCAACTAAATTAGAATTTGTTGAAAGTATTAAATTTTATCAAAAATAAAAGTTCTAAATTAATCCTATGATTTGTATGATTACAATCAATTTTTAAGTAGACTGCATATATTAAAAATCTAAAACCAAGGAGATGCCTAAATTAAAGCAGTAAGAAAGTGTTTTCTCACGGAACATATCGAAGTGACCAGCTATGTAGGTCGTTGATCTAGTAGCCTATTATGGTAAGGACTAATAGGTTATGCGTCCAATAATGATACCCGAATAAAAAGTTGTGGTTGATTTTCAGTTAACACTTTGAACAACAATTTTTCTCTATTTAGAATGAATTTTCTTAAGCTAGATGTGCCCATGGCACAATTACATCATTCCCTAAGTAGGACTGGGCCCAAATCGGATGGATTATGTCCGCTTTTATTAAGGTTTGCAACCCGCTTTACATAAAAACAATCTTTATATTTCATTGTCTTGTTATTTAATAAAAAACTACTATTTAAAATTTTTTTTTACAAGAATAAAGTTTATGACTTCGGGCTTACATAAGTCATATGAAAAGGCTTCAAAAGAGACTTCATTCATATTTCTCGATAATTATTTCTCTTCTAAAGTTTTTAATTTTAACTTTCAAGATTTGAAGTTCCTCATGAGGTTTATTCTGAAGGAAGAAGATCTTCTTCCCACTTTCCAATGCTAGCACACATCATGGTGAGGCCAATGAATTTATTGTTATTGACACTGTCTGTGTAATAGGTGTAGTGATTCCAGTTCAAAAATATATGGAAGACCTCATTAATAGGGTTGTCAGCGGGTCAATCCTAGGGTTAGTCTCAGCCCGGATTTTGAACTGTTTTGGGCTACACTACGTGAAAAAGCGCTAAATTCGACGGTCCCCAACCATCAAATTTACTCGACGGTCCTGCACCGTCGAATAAAACGCGTGAAAAAATTCGACGGTCCAGACCCGTCGAATTAAAGACCTAAAATTCGACTGTTACTGACAGTCGAATTAGCTCAGTCGAAATTAACGCTAGAAAAAAATTCGACGGTTCAAAGACGTCGAATTTAGGACCTGAAATTCGACGGTTACTGAGTCGAATTAGTTCAGTCGAATTAACGTGCGAAAAAATTCGACGGTCCAGAGCCGTTGAATTTAGGACCTAAAATTCTACTGGTACTGACAATCGAATTATCTCAGTCGAAATTAACATGCGAAAAAATTCGACGGTCTAAAGACGTCGAATTTAGGGCATTAAATTCCACGGTTAAGGACCGTCGAATTAGCACAGTCGGAAATTAGCGCGCGAAAAAATTCATTTACGTGAAAATTTTTGTTTACGCGGGAGAAAATTCGTTTACGCGTGAAAAACATCGACGGTCTAAAGCCGTCGAATATAGCGCCTTTAACATTTCGACGGTCTAGAACCGTCGAATGCTTGAAAATCCAACATTGAAAAAAATTTATGATTTTGAAAAAAAAATAGCTAACGTTAAAAACAAAAAATAAAACTAGGATTTTGAAAAAAGAAAATGAGCGATATTTGAGAAAAATTGAGATTTAAAAAATCACTGGGGTTTTGACACAAAAATTAACATTTTGAATAAGAAAATTAAATATTTTAAAAAATTTGATTTTGAGAAAAGAAAAAGTTTAAAAGTTTGGAAATTATTTGGCAATGTTTGGAAAAAAATAGATTTTGAAAAAAATCAATTGAAATTTAGAAAAAAAACATATTAAAAAATTACATCTACAAAAAATTGATATGTTTGAATAGAATTGATAAATTTGAAAAAAAACGTTTTATGATAAGTTTGAAAAAGTTCAAAAGTTTGGAAAAAAAAAACAATTGGGATTTTAAAAAAGACTGAGATTTTGAAAAAAAAAATTAAGCTTTTTAACAAAATTGAAATGTTTGACAAAAAAAAAATTTAAAAATATTTTTTTGAGATTGAAAAAAATTAAGAAATTTGAAATGAGTGGACAAAATTTACTAGTGGACATTTATTGAATGGTTGAAAATAAAAAAATTACAGTAATTGAGTTTATCATATTGGTTTATGCATACCCACAAGTTAAATTCACTTATACAAAAAATGAGGGCCTAAGTATAATGATCTGTAATTACAAGAATAACTTATAATGATGAGATTGATTAAATTCTATAATCAGGTAATCGTAAAGTTGATCTGAATGGTCAAATATATTTGGAACGTGCTGAATAGGTTATAGAACAAAATTTAGCCCAATCTGACATGAAATGAATTAGATCCATCCAAAACACTCTTTAAATGGGCACGATCAGTTTTTCTAGATCTAGACAGATTTTGGACAATCTAATCGGTCAACATTGAATAGTAAATGACTTCAGACGTTTAGATTAAATTTTAGTCAAATCTAACTCTTGGATTGTAAGATATGACCCATCATATTGTTGATCAATTTTGTCCGCCTAATATCTTTCTCATTCGAAATCCGATCAAGGTGAGTAGTGACTAATCAAATTGAAAATATTGATGAGTAGAATAAAAGAACTGGATCATAATTCTAAATTGATCCAAATGTTTTGTTCAAAATTGCATTGGGACTTGCTGACCTCATGAAAATCCAAGAAATGTGCCGTCATTGGACCCTAAACTCTAATTTAGTTGTTGAGATTTAGATTTTAAGTCTTGAGATTTGGTATGGCATCATAAAATGATATTTAAAAACAGATGAACGGGATATAATATACATAAAATATATAAACTTGGTCTCACACGGTTAAAGTAGTGTGTATGGATTGGCTAGTGACCCTGACTAGCCACTAGTTAGTACTGATCGATGCTCTATGGGCCCTACCATGATGTATGTGTTTCATCTACACCGTCCATAAATTTTTTCAAATTATTTTATGGTATGAGCCCAAAATTGAGATAGATCCAAATCTAAAGTGGACCACATCATAAGAAATAATGGTAATTTAGCGCCTCACCATTAAAAATTCCAAATTGCCTATCTCAAGTGTACCATTTTTGTGGTTCCACCATGATGTACGTGTTTCATTCACGTCATCCATACATTTTCCTAGATCATTTTATGGTATGAGTCTAAAACTCAAGTAGATCTAAATCTCGATCAGATGGACTCAATCACAAGAAATAATGTTAATCAAATGTCCACCATTAAAAGCTTCTTAGGGGCAATGGAAGTTTTGGATGAAGCTGATATTTGTTTTTGCCCTACATCCAGGTCTGTATGACCTAATTAAGAGGTTGGATGTCAAATAAACATTATAGTGGGCCCTATGAGGTTTTCAATAGTGGACATTCAATCACTAATGTTTTCTCGTGGTGTGGTCCACTTGGGATTTAGATCTGCCTCATTTTTTAATCGTAGCCTAAAATAATTTTTAGTAAATTAATAGACAGTATGGATGAAACAAATACATCCTGGTGGAGTCCATGACATGTGGCATCGCCACTAGCCAAATACAAGTGTGTGGAAAACGCAGGAGAGTGAATTAAGTGTTACCCTTGTAACATCTTAGTGTGTGTATGTTACCCCTACAATGTGGGGCTTACCTTAATGTATTTTTTGTATATCCATCTTGTCCATTTGTTTTTCAGTATAAGTTTAGGACGTGATCCAAAATGATAAGAAGATCCAAATCTCAGGTGGACCTTACCTACAGAAAGAGTGATGAATAATCATTAAAAGCATTTTGTGGACCACAAAAGTTTTAGATCAAGCTTATCTTTAAATTTTCGCTTCATCCAAACCTTATTTACATTATCAAGAGATTGGATTGCAAATAAACATTACCAAAACCTTATGATGGACTCTTTGGAATTTTTAATGGTGTGGCACTCAATCAGAACTCTTTCTAGTGGTATGGTCCACTTGATATTTGGATTTTCATAATTTTTGGACAACCTTGACTGCTGGATCTGAGGAGAAATGAAAAATCAAAGAAATCAAGCAACGGGTGGTCCACACTCAGTGCTCGATGGATACCATACAATGCATAAACATTGATCTTGCGATGGGGCCATTTTTATTCCTACCTTCAATTTGTAGGCCCTCGTTCGAATGGCTGTGATCGCCCAAACGGCATAAGTTTTGGACTACATTCCCAGCGTGAAATCCTCCTATCTAAAGGTTCATTGTGATCATAGATGGACCCATTTAGGTATTTGCAGCATAATAAGGTACAAAGAGTTGTTACTGGATCATAGCTCCTTACATCTAAATATGAAGGTTGCTAATTCCATATATACTAGTGTAGATCCAAGCCGTCAATGAGGGATTGGATTGCGTACCGAGTAACCTAGTGCGCTTTTATCATATTGAGTAAACTCTGTTGGGCCCACCTTGAATGCATCTGGTATATCCATGCGTTCTATCTGTTTTTTGAGATTATTTTAGTGGTTGATCCCAAGATTTAAGAATATCTAAAGCTCAAGTGGACCACACCATAGGAAAAAGTGGGACTAATGATTTCCACCGTTGAAACCTTCGTAGGGCCCGCAGTGATGTTTATTTGTCATCCAACATGTTCATGAGATCACACGGATATGGATGAAGGAAAAACATAAATATCAGCTTAATTCAAAACTTGTGTAACCCTTAAGAAGTTTTCAATGGTAGACGTTCAATTCACATGCTTCCTGTGGTGTGGTCCACTTGAAGTTTGGCTATGCTTGATTTTTGGGATCAATCCATAGAATTACCTTGTAAAATGAATGGACGGAGTGGATAAATTACTTAAATCACTGTGGGGCCCATAGAGTTTACTCAGTACGCAATCCGTTTCTCCAGCCCATTTTAGAATGGGTTCCCAAATATTGAGCAGATCCACATCTCAGGTGGACCACATCGTTCATGTCATCACATGTGCGAGACAACGGCATGTCATCACATGTGCGAGATCCATGTGCGAGCCCCTCCACATGTCATCACATGTGCGAGATCCATGTGCGAGCCCCTCCACATGTCATCACATGTGCGAGATCCAAGCTTTCAACGGCCTAATTAAAGAACTATTTTCAGCCGTTCATGTCTTCATATCCAAGCTGTCAACGGCCTAATTTATGGGACAATGCATCTGCATGGTGAGGCCCACCTCGAAGTTAGAAATATAATGATCGTCTCAGATCCCTCACACGTGTCCCAAAAATCCAACCCTGGCCGCAAGTACACAAAACTTGTACTCGCTGGACTTTGTCTAAAAAAACGTAAGAGGGAGTTTTTCCCTCTTTCCTTCTCCCTCTCAAAACCGCCCTCTTTCCCCTATTTCATTCTCTCCCTCCCTCTCTCTCTCTCTCTCTCGTCGGGGCGCCGATAGTCATCGGTCCAAATCTCTCTTTCTCTCTCTCGTCGGGGCACCAGATCTCCCAAGGTATTTTATTCTCCTCATCTCTGTTTTTTTCTTTTCTTTTTCATTTATTTATTTATGTGAAATCTTGAGGAAGATCTTTGCTGTGGGCCCGTGGTGAGGTGACGTGTCTTGAACATTGTAGTGACACGTGGCATGGAGTGGGTCCCGGATTTGGTGCTTCTGGGGTCGGTATATGTGTATCCGGAATTCGGGTGGGCGATGGTTGTGGGTTTGTGATGTACCATTTGGAGCTCACATACACGGGGAGAATGTATATGCGCGGGATTGATGTGTATTACCATGATTTGATGAGGTTGATTCCCGTTTGGTGGGGTTTGGGAAGGGTCGGTGGATGGGTTGGATTGAGTCTGGCATTTATGTTACCTAGCCTGTTTGGATTCCTCATTGAGATATTTAGATTTTGGGTGGGCCATTAGCTGTAGCTTTTTCTCTCCATCTATTGCCATTTGTACATGTTTGGATGGTATGGTTCTTTCTTGATGATTTTTAATGGATATTGGTTGGCCTGAATTATGATAAACCCGTTTTTGTGTATTCCAGTGGATCTGATCTCTCTCTGGTGGGCCATCCAAAATGGGCCCACCAGACTTTTTTGTTTATTTATTTCGGGAAATTTAAAAAAACTACCTAATTATTATTAAGTTTACATTTTAGAATATATTTTTTTAAAGAGGTTTTCAAAAAGTTTACTCATTGATCCATATAATTATCATTCCACTGTAGTGTGGGCCCCACTTGAACAAACTGAAGGGAAACTGTCAGAAGCATCCATCTTTATGGCCATTGATTGGGTGGTTATGATAATCCCATTGAGAAGGACGGGTAATCAAATGCGGGCCTATGAGATGTAAGGTCCATCAATGACTCTTCCTAGCCTAATCAATATGAACCGTCCAATTTGTAGGTCATCCATTGGATGGTTAGCATAATTTGATCAAATTAATTTTTGATAGGGATGTGCATTAAAAGTGGGCCAAGTCTTTCATTTTGTACAAAGAAGAAAATATAAATTGTTAGGTGATCCAAGCTGCTGGCATCATGACCTCACTGTGGCTGTCCTGTGCTTCTGTTGGTGGAGCCCACTCAACGTGGAGGTTATAGTTAGGAGCACTGATAGGACACAACATGATGACCACATGTTATGAAAAATCAGACTGAGCCACTCATTGGCTGGGCATTTCTGATGAATGTGGACCATTGTTGCACTGATTGACCCCCAATCAAACGAGGACCTGAATGGGATCCTTATAACTTTAGTTGGATCGACTAAGCCTTCAAAGTCTCTGTTCTCGAGTGCATTGCTCAGCAATTGTTGAGCTTGAAAGATAAATTGGCATTTCTTCAATACCTTTCTTTATTTTGGAATTTTCATCTCACTACCAATAAGAAAATTAAAACCCACATGATTTTAAAGGTGTGTTTGGACTTTGGACACCTTATATTACAATATTTTGTTTGTGATGTTTCAATGTGGGAGGTTTGCCAGGCCCCACATGCACCCTTTATGCCTAGAAAGATTGTTGGAGATTTGAGTAGTACATGAGGTGGATCCCATCCCACTGTAAAGAATGAATAAAGTACAATGGTTAGTGGAGGTTTCTTCATATTCGGCCATGTGGGCCCAGTTATTTTGTTATTGTTTTTTCTTTTTTGATCTTTGATTATAAAACTGATACTCTATGTTTTATATTCTGGATTTTGTAGGACAGGGCCATCTGTATGGAAAATGAACAAATTTAAGGAGATCACCAATGACCTGCATACAGTCTTTCCCATGTAGGTGATTTATGAAAATTGAGTGTCCATTGCTATTGCTAGATACTAATTCCATGTGGGTCAAGCTCAAATGGCCTTGTCGGTAAGCGATGAACGGTACTGATCTCTTGTCCTGCAGATCGGATTGCATCTTCGGACTTTGGACTCTTGGAGTCGTCGATCGGTGATTGAAGAGAAACCCAAGAATAAGGTGACTATACATGGTTCATTGAATTAGTGGATTGGATTAAAGATCTATTGAGGTGCTTGATTTTTTATTTATTGAGGTTACCATGCAAAAATTAGATTTATAGATGATCCAATCCATCCTTTGAATGGTCTTACTTTTTGTAGCCATCCTTTTTCCAAGCTATGGATAGGATAGTTAGGGTTGCCCACAAAAGTGATTCTTCATGATTGTAAGCAACCCATGAAGGTTGATTGAACTATTTTTGTGTAAACAATCTTAACTGTCCATATTAAAGGCTACTGATAAGATGATTATGATTTTCAAGTTATTGTGATATTTACATGGTTGTCCATGAAATATATGTTGAACCAATCGACAGTCTAGATCAATTGATCGGACTGTCTACTGCAATACAACTAGGAGCACTGGAGCATTAACCTTTCTTAAATTATTCAATCCTATGTATATTGTCAACAAGTCACGAGCGCACTTGTATTTCCCTTAAAACAGTACCCTCATTCATAGTTTCAGAATTTTATGACTTTTTTTGTTACCCACACTCCAGACACTCACACACCCACCCACGCCACATGGGCACTTGATCCCTGGTCTCAGTGTTGAAACAGAAGTCTGTCTACCACTAAGCCATGGAGCCAGACCCAAAATTTTGTGACTTGACTTGTAATTTGACCAAGTCAAGTAACTCGACAGATTTTTGGGTCAGGTTGTAATGTTGACCCAGAATGTACAAGACCTGGCCCTCAACTTGGTGGTGTTGATTCAGTTGACTCAAATCACTCAGTTAGAAGACCCTTTTTTTGGCTAAAATGTTTTGTGAGAGAAGATGTCTAACCAGTAGAGTACAAGTTGTTGTCATGTTGCTTCTAGCCTGTATATACAGTTGAAGTACATATAACTAATTTATTAATTTTATTTATTGAATATTAAGTCAAGTAAAGTGAAAGCTTGTCTGATCTTTATGTCGACTTGACCTTGCTGGACATTGAGTTGAGTATGAGTTTTGAGTTTTCAACTACGCCCTGATACGAGTTAGCTAATTCATATAGGATAAGAAATGATCAGATTCAGTGACTGTATACATGTTGCAGGTGCTAATGCAGTAGAATTCATTATCAACCACGCTGAGGTCTCAATAGCTTTCGTTCAAGAGAATAAGATTGAAGCTGTATGCCAATTCTTCTTCTATCCTTACAAGTGCTGTTTAGGATCGCAGATTGTTACCTCAATTTATGATGTCTCATGATATTTTTACATTAGAAATTCTTGTAATACCCATTGCCTCTGAGTTTAATTGACTTCATTAAAGCTCTTTCAAGCAATTCCCATCTTAAGTTGTAATCCTTCGTATTAGTTGTAAGAAGGATCTGTAAAATTGCAGTTACGTTTGTTTCAAGTGTTGCTTGAAAGTAACATGATTGTAATTTGGAGCACAGTCCCTCAATATGAATAATGCAAAAAGGTAATTCCGGTTTGGTTATTTAAACTTAATATAAGGGTGCGTTCGGTTGCACCAAATATCTTGAAAGATGCAACCAAATGTTCCCTAAACCAATCATTGCAATTTTAATTTTCGAATGCATTCAAACACCCCCTAAATAGTCATTACTGCTAAAAGGACCACTCTTTGGTGGAATTTAAGCAGAGAAATTATTGAAACCTAACAGTCTGAATGAGAGCATAGTTGAAAGTATTTTCACTGTAGTTATGAACTGAATGCATACAGAGATCTGACCATTTCCTGTTTCTTTTAGGGAAGTGAAACTTGTAAGCTGCGTCCAAAAGAGAAGACTGATATCTGCACAATCATGTATACAAGTGGAACAACCGGGGATCCAAAGGGTGTTCTACTAACTAATGGTGCTATCATGGCGGAGGTCACGACAATAGATCATCTACTCTTAGAAACAGATAAAGCGGTAATAAGCTAACTCAGCCTTTACAAGAACCTTTTTCAGATTCATTATCTTCTCCTTACATAATTCACTTAAATAGAAGACTGTAGAGCTTAAGCTCCAATTTTGTTGTTCTCAATTTCTCATTCATAATGCTCGAGTTTTGCAAATTAGAATATTTTCACTCACAGGTGACAGAAGAAGACACATATTTTTCGTTCCTTCCGTTGGCCCATGTATTTGATTAGATAATCGAGACCTATTGCATCAGCAAGGGTGCATCTATTGGATTTTGGCGAGGGGTATGATTATTCATTTCTTGTCTTGAGTTGCTTTTTATTGGATCTTTCTTATACATGGTTTCAGGATCTGCATTAATTGAAGCCTTTAACCAACTAGGAAGTGATAAGCCTTTGATGATGGGATTGTACTTGTATATTGTGTTAGTAAATGTTGTAGTTTTCTAAATTATTTATGAATTACAGATTTACAGGATGTATTGGGGCACAACCCTCATTAAATCAGGTTATTTTTTTCACGCAGACATAAATTCGATTGGTTGATGGTATATTGTAAGTTGATTCTACTCTTTGGTACATGTGGAGAATGTGGTTGTGGATTGTTTGTACTCGAGGAGGATTGTGGGTGTGGAGGATTGTGGTTGCGGAGGTTTGTGGTTGTGGAGGATTGTGGTTGCGGAGGTTTGTGGTTGCGGAGGAGGATTGTGGTTGTGGAGGTTTGTAGTTGTGGAGGATTGTGGTTGTATTGTGTTGGTTATGTAATGTGATTGTGGAGGATTGTGGTTGTATTGTGTTGGTTATGTAATGTGATTGTGGAGGATTGTGGTTGTATTGTGTTGGTTATGTAATGTGATTGTGGAGGATTGTGGATGTATTGTGTTATGTATGTGGAGGATTGTACTTGTACATTGTGTAAGTAAATGTTGTAGTTTTCAAAATTATTTACGAATTACAGAGTTTACAGGATGTATTGGGGCACAACCCCTACCAAAATACAGGTTATTTTTTTTTCCCTGTAGACATAAATTCGACGGTCTAGGACCGTCGAAATGTTCTATAACTTCCCAGAACGGCGGCTTACGACCGTCGAATTTATTCCTCGACTGTTCAAGACCGTCGATATTTACTATAATTTTTTCCAAGAAACGGCATGTTAGGACGTCCAATTTTTTCCGACGGCTAGTAGCCGTCGAAATATGCTATGATATTCGAACCATAGACGACGGTTATGGACCGTCGAATTTTTTTCGACGGTTTACAACTGCCGTTTATGCAAATACGAGTAAGACGGATGTGGACCGTCGAAATTTTTCGAGTGTCACGGACCGTCGAAATATTTCGACTGTCATGGTCCGTCGAATATTAACCGACGGATAGGAACTGTCGAATTTTAACCGACGGATCGTCGAATTTTAACTGACGGTTAAGGACCGTCGAATTTTTTTCTACACTGGCTGATCTACGACGACTTTTTTTCGACGGCGCAGGACCGTCGAATTTTCGGACAATTCGACGGTTTTGGACCGTTGAATCTTGATGGCGCCCCACCAAAACCCAACCATTCCAAATTTGGCGACTGGAACTTGATTGTGTAGCCCGCTCCTAACCGCCGTCCAAATCAAAGAATCGCAAAGATCCGGACCTCCGCCTTGCATGGGCCGTCCATACTTCACCCAAACCTTCTTGTGGACCCTCCCTTCACTATGGACGGTCCTTATGCGTAAGGGACCGGTGTGTAGAGAGATTCGAGCTTCCCGTCATCATTCCTTATGAAGTACGGAACCGGAACCTAGAAGCTTCCTCCGAACCATAATCCAAGTTGTATAAAACCTCTTTTTCTTCTCCACAGCTTCCATGATCGTCAGAGAGAGAGAGAGAAGCCTTCAGAGACAGAGAAAGAGAGGCTGTGAGGAGAGAGAGAGAGAGAGAGAGAGAGAGAGAGAGAGAGAGAGAGATAGGAGGCCGGCTGCTGCTGGACGGTTGTTGCCGATCAGTCGTTGCTGGACGGCTGTTGCTGGACTCTGTCAAGGGAAGGAGAAGGAGGAGGAAAGGAGAAGAAAGAGAAAGGAGAAGAAATCTCGAGCCAAACCGGGTCGAACCGAGCCAAACCGAGTCGACTCAGCTGGGATCCGGAATTCTAAGAGGTAGGCCCCATCTTCTTTGATATTATCCCATATAGACAGCCTACATTTAAACCTTATGGTGAACCCAACCTTAGATGTTCATAATATTGTATACCATGTTGAAATTATTCCTAATTTGCGTATTTCCATGATCATACTAGGTTTAGGACCTAGAGGAGGTGCACACTATTTATGAATCGTATCATTCGAATTCTAAGGTAAGAATTTCTTTTTAAGCCCATTTACAGCAATATCGCATGATAGGTCGAATTATGTCTTAATGTTGTGGTTTATGGTATGTACTTAAAACATGAATGATTGTGAATCCTTTATGAAATCGTGTTTTGATGAATATATTTGACATTAATTGCTGAAATTTCATTTTATATAGATTGTATGTCAGATTTGAGGGTTAAGGAACGAATGATGATTTCTTTGTATGTGTATATAAGAATATGTATGCAACATGCTTCAAAATGCTTGTTCACATGTGTATATGAGGTAATGTATGAGTCATGTTTCAACATGTTTGTTCACATGTAAATGATTGAGATTAGGATTCATGTATGAGGATGGTTGTATATATGGATGTCGTCCTAAGGGAAGCCCTTACCCCGATGGATAGTATAACTGTATATATGAAAATTATGGATTCATAAGAAATCCATGAGGTGTATTTTGGCAAGATTATGATCGTGATATTAACGAAGTGCCAAGGATTTATGAGAATGAGCAAATAATGGACTCTTGAGTTAGATACAAATGTTTTAGGAGCCATGTGTCTCATCTTAACTAAGATGTGTACGCCTTTTCGTGGTTGGCCCCTATTGAGAGGAAACGACTATTCTACGTCAAGACAGACCATGGATGGGTTGTAGAGCAACCTTGGGATAGGAACATCTCTAAAATTGCTGGATGATAAGCTACTTAACTAAATGTGGAACTAAATCATGCATACATCGCTTGCCAGTGAAAGTGTGCATGAGCCTGTTTCACAATTGATTTTTGGTGTATGGGAAGAGTGGAGTGATCCCGTCCTAACTAGAACCTCTGGTTGCTAGTGATTGGTGAGAAGAGTGGAGTGATCCTGTCTCATTGGTCAGGGTGCCTGAACCAGAGCATGCATTTCATGCATAGCATTAATCAAGATATTTCTTTTTGCTTGTTTTGTATGATATATGCATTGCTTGAATATTATTGTAATAATCTTAATTGGTGATCCTTACTGAATTGATCACGAGAAACTCACGTCCTTCTGGGACGATGTTTTCTTTAAAACACCACCAGACATTGCAAGTGACGATCTATTAGGTGAGCCTGATCTACAGGGTGACGAATATGAAGGCTCGTGGCAGCAAATGGCGGATGAAGAAGCCCACGTAGATTGATGATGATCTATTTATTGCTTTAGTAGAGAAAAGTTAATTTTTTGAATTTGAAATAAGTTCCCTTTTATGGGCACATTTAAATGAACATTTTGTTAGGCATGTTTTATGTTTGTTTTTGAACTTAGAGTAGAAAATTATGGAATAAGATATTTATTTTCCGTCATTTTGCTTGAATGCCATGAATGTATATATGTACAGTATGTGTGTATGGAATTATGATGTTAACACGCAGGAGTTAACACCCGAAACTCGACAGATCGTGTTGTCCACGAGAGTCGAAAATTCGGGGCGTTACACATCAATTCAGGGCATGACCTAAAAAAATGTGGTAGGCCCAAAACTCAAGTGGACCACACCACAGAAAGTTGTGGGGACAATGATGCTCACCATCGAAACCTTCTTAGTGTCCACCATGATTTTTTTGCCATCTAACCTATCCATATGGTCACACAGACCTAGATGAAGGGAAGACATAAATATCCGCTTGATTCAAAACTTTCGTAGATTGCAAGAATTTTTCAATTGTAGGCATTCAATCTCCATATTTTTATGTTTTTTGGTCCACTTGAGCTTTGGATCTACCTCATTTTTTTGGCTCATGACTGAAAATAATATGAAAAAATGAATGGACAGTTTAGATCTAACACATGCACCATGTTAGGGCCCACAGAACCTTATCATGCCAACAGGCAAATGTGCCTTGTTACACACTATGCAGCGGTATTCCAATTTGAGAGGGAGTGTATTAAGTGTGGCCCGGGTTACATGTGAGTGGGTGTTCCCTGGCTGTGGGCTTACCATGATGTTTACTTTCCATCCAACCTGTTCCTAAGGTCACCTGGATGAAGGGAAAACACAAATATCAGCTTGATATAAAGCTTTAATGCCCCCAAGAAGTTTTGAATGGTGGGTGATCAAGCCACACTGTTTTTTGTGGTGTGGTCCACTTGACTTGAGATCTGCCTCATTTTTTTGGCTCACACCCTAAAATGATATGATGTAATGGATGGATGGTGTGGATATAACACATATATCATGGTAGCGCCTATAAAGATTTGTCACATCAACATGCAACAACTGCGATCTCCATTGCGCAATCCAAGCCCTCGAAACTGTAGGTTGAGGTGTAGGGTGTTGCTGTGACCATGAGGCCCACCTTGATGTATGTGTTATATATCCATTCCGTCTATCAATTTTTAAAGCTCATTTTAGGCCACGGTCCGAAAGATGAAGCAGATCCAAATTCAAGTGGACCACACCACAAAAGCAATGGTCACTGCGAAAGCCTTTAGTAGTAACTTCCTACTAGGAGAAGTTAGGTGGGGCCCATTGTGATGTTTGTGAGAAATTCACTAGGTCCATCCATTTTTCCATATATGTATTTGGATATGTGCTCACTAGGTAAAATTTCCAAATTTTATACGTTTTTTGCCAAACAGAAATTTTTGAATTCAGTACTAAATTTCGGTGTTCAGGAAGTCTTTTCAAATGGTTTACCAAACAAGCATTCAAGCACATATCAGTATTTAAAATTCATACACAATCAATCCAATACTTAAATTAATTTGGGACTTTTTTTTTTATTCAATTTACCAAACGCACCCCTAGTCAAGTGGACGGACAGCACATGACGAAGATGGATGGTTCATGAAATATTATAAATGGTCCATGTTCGCCATCCACATTGAGTCCAACAGATTGAAAATCTTTAAATATACCATGGATAAAAAAAATAAAAAGGCTCAAACATCAGGTGGGCCACACATATGCGTTCAATATAGACTGTTGCTCATCTATTTCATTCTTCTCATACATGTGTAGCCCCAATGATGAGTTAACCAGCTTTATTTTATGGTGATAACCTGTTCACAGTGCCATACAAGCTAACCACCCTAACACTTCTCTAACTTGATTGATTCAATAAAATCTTTGAAATTCTTAAATGAAGATCCTCCTTCGGCAACATTCTTTCGGGCAATCCGCTTGAGCTCTAAAGATCTCTCTCTTATACCCTCATCACCAAGCAATTCGTCGAGCTTTCCCTTAATCTCTTCTCTTGATATGATCCCACTGGAATCGGGTTTCATTTCCAACCCGACCTTCCAAATATCGGAAATGTATGTTTGATTTTGGAACTGGTCAGCAAAGTAAGGCCAGCATAGGAAAGGAACTCCATTGGTCAGTCCCTCCATGGTCGAGTTCCACCCGCAATGGGTCAAGAAGCATGCGATTGAAGGGTGGGCCAGCACCTTTTGTTGAGGTGACCATCCTATAATTCGCCCACGATCGGCCACTCTGTCTTCAAAGCCATCTGGGTAGGCATCTGATGATCCATCGGTGAGGTCTGGCCGCACTACCCATAGGAAAGAACGGTTGGAAAGTTCTAGCCCAAGTGCCAGTTCTTGGAATTGACGTCGGTCAAAGATAGTAAAGCTGCCAAAGGCAATATATATGACTGAATGGACAGGCTGTTTGTCGAGCCAGCTTAGGCAAGTGGAGTCTTCTGGCCAGAAGTTCCCTTCAAGCAGCCCCAGCCGTCTTCCTGCCGAAAGAGGGCCGATGGGCAGGACGTTTGGAACCAAGTCACAGGAAGATGGTTCGATCTCGTAGAATGAGTTGCAAAGAAGCCAGTCGGCAAATTTGGTAGCGCGGGTGCATTCGTTTAAGTAGTGGAAGATGGACTGTTGCGAGATGATGTCACCCACACAGAGCCACAGTAGGTGAGTGGTGTTTAATGCTGGCATGGATGGGGAGAGCTTGATCATTTGTTGTTTTGTTGGAAATCCTGTAAAAATATTGAATTACTGTTAGGATCAATGACATAGTATGAAAAAAAAAATAATAATAATAGAAAAAGAGGGAAAGATAGGAATTGAAACATTAAATGATTTGTTATGCATTTCATTGAAAGTTATACTCTCTATATGTATATAGAGGAAGAACAGCGCCAATCAGGGAAGATTACAATCAATATAATTAAATGTATATACACACAGTCCTTATCTTCTAGGGTTTTGATGCAATTTGGGCACTCCATCAACGCTACCATGCCCGGCATAGTTCATATAGTTGGACATCATAAGAGATTTGGACCATTCTTCAGGTGGTATACGCTATAAGCATGACACTTACCAGAAAGCAGTGGAATCATTAAAGTGTGCCACAGTCGCAAGCATTGATTTGAGTGAGCCATATATGTATGTTGAATTTAGACAATTGGACTTTTGAGAGCCATGGTTATCCAATAGACCTGCCATGATTTTAGTGTTTCCCTAATCTAACTTTTTTGACCCATTTATAACTTGAACTTAGATTCAGGTCTGCCGTTTGGACCCAGTTATAAGTCTGTCTACTCGATCCGAGTCAGGTCCACCATCTTGGACCAGTTAAAATCAGGTTGGATGGGCCCACCTAATTGTAATATATTCTATACTAACTATTCTAGCAATGAAACGTGGTTTGCTAATTCACATGCTTGCAAGATAGCCATTTTCTAGGGGTGCACTTGTGTTGATAAGACGGGGGTTGGCAATGTTAGGATGTGGCATTAGTTGGGCTGAGGCTTCCAGTCTCCTTTGTGTGCTTTCCCTACTGTGGATTTTGTTTTAGGTCCTCTTCTTCCTTGAGGTGAGTTGCCGATTGGGATTTGTATAGGGGCAAATAACAAGTGGGGCCTCGCCTTTTTGTGGGGCCCGGTCTGAAGGGCTGTAAATTTCTTTTGAGGTTATAATATTAATATAGTTAAAAAAAAAAAAAAAAGATTGGCTTTTTTTTGTTTTTTCTTTTTTTTCACCCATGCACTAACACCCCACACACACCTATGCACTCACACCACAGTGGGATTTCACCACAATGGGTACTCAAGCCCATGACCTCGTGTTGCAAGATGGCCTATTTACAACACAAATGTGTCAAAGTGGCACACGGGTGTGAATCCAATCCATCCATTCAAGTGCGCCCAACCATGAAATTTCAGGATATGAGAAATCCTGTATCCTGAAAACAGAGGATCCACACTCCTTGTCAGCTGGCTGGATCCTCATTGGATGGTTTGCAAAATAAGCATATTCTACTTCCGTATTAGCTGGCAGGATCCTCTTTGGATCGTTTGTAAAATAAGCATATTCTAGAATGTGGTTGTGGGTTCACTATGATGTACGTCCCACCTTCAATCCGTCTACAAGGTGCAGCCCTTAAAGTTCACTCTATACCAAAAAATCACCTTCTAGACTATTTGTGGATCCCAGCATATTTTTCCTATGCCATCCAATCCACCTAAAAGATGCTAAACCACCATGACTTTGACGCCCAAAAACTCATTCAATTCCGAAATTCAAGTGGGCCATGCCACGTGAAATTAAAGTTTTTAAGCATGATTTTACATTTGTGGCCCACCTGACTTTTGGATAAACACATCAAAGTGGGCCCCATATGGCATGTTGTAGAATAAGCCTATTCCACAACCGTAGTAAAGTAACCATGGTTAAAAGACTCAGCAACTCAAATCGGCTCATTCGTTCCCCAGTCGAGTCAGGACTCGTCCAAGTCGGTGGCTGAATCAGCCGACTCGCCAAAGTGAGGAGGTGACTTAGGAGGTTGACTCACGGCATTTTACCGGATCAGTCCAATCGAGTCTGAGACAACTTGGACAAGCAGCATCAGACTCGTCTGTAACCATTCAGCATGACAGGAACCAGCGTCTCCATCCTGAGCGCATTTCAGATGGTGGTAAGGTGATATGGCATAAATTCTAAAATGCCTCCAAAGCTTTCGATTTTGGTATGGAGAGCAATGAATGGGGCGCTGCTAGTTGACGACAGGGTGCAAACCAGAGGAATTGCTTTGGCGTCATCATGCAACTGCTGTAGTTCAAGGCGGGGATGTGGTATCAAAACAGTGGACCACCTGTTTGCAGAGGGAGAGCAGGCGACCCAGGTCTGGAATTATTCCAGCTTGGCGTTGGACGTATCCTTCCTCCCTGGATAGACGTTGCAAGTGTGGGCCATGAAATGGTGGCAAATTGCTTTGATGTTGTAGTGTTTGGCCACCATTCGTGGATTTATCCCAAGCCTCATCTTGTGGGAATTATGGAATGAAAGAAATGGGTGTCGTTTTGAAGATAGGAGGGCATTAGTTCAAAGGACGGTGGGGTGCATTATAGGTTGGCTGTTGAAACTAAGTTACAGACTTCCAAAGTTAAAGGAAAGCCTCGACGCCAGAAGGTTGGAGTCTCTGGATCTAGGCTTGAATTATAAAGCCCCGGTGCCTAAGAAGGTGGAGCTGGTGAATTATGGTCGAAGCCTGAGGCTGGGTTCGTCAAGCTGAATGTTGATGGGTCTTCTCGAGGTAATCCAGCCCCCTCGGGCAGTGGAGGTATTTGTAGAGGAAGAAGTGGAAAAACAGTCTTTCCTTTCCATATCAGCTTTGGCTTGGGAGCTAATGTTCAAGCGGAAGCTCGACTGATTTATGAAGTGCTAAAATTGTGTGTAAACCGGGGTTTAGATAATATTTGGATTGAGAGTAGTGACTTGAGGGTTGTGGTGGACATGCTCAACAAATGCAAGCTGACTAACCGGAGTATGTGGTATTGGTGGGCTGGATGTGCATATGTTAAGAGTAAAGACAACATCCGGATTGTGTATAGCCCATGGGAGGTGAGTGGGATAACAGATGCCTTGGCTAGAATAGGCAGTGCGACTTAGAGTTTTAAGGTTTTTCTGGTAGAGTCGAACCTCCTGAGTCAGGTTGGTGGGGCCCTTTGTCTGAATAGAGCAAGCTTAGGCCACCTGAGAGAGGCTAGGGGTGAGGGTTTCTTTATAGGATAGGCCTCCCGGAGGGTTTTAGTTGCTGGGAGGCCCGAATGTCTATTCCCATTTCTTTTTGTGAAAAAAAATTCTTTTTAAAAAAAAGTCTTGCAGGATAAAAAAAATAAAAATAAAAAAAGGAAGGTGATACGACATAAACAGCACTTCCTCATTCAATTATATTATTTACTAAGATATTAGATGCTGTCGCGTTATCCCTGCCCTACTTCTACACTTGTGCATTTGAGTCGGTAACCTCAAGGACACAACCAAGCAGCGTTTGACACGATCCAATATTTAACAATTAAACAAGGGAATAGTTGTGAATGTGCAAAATATTAAAACGACTCAAAGCACAAAATTTGCTGTCCACAGTGTATGTATTATTTTCACAGGGATTGCAATCACTGCCATCTTGATTTTTACACAAAAAACCATTTACCCGCGCAAAGGGACTTAGTGTCACTCTCGATGAGTCCCGTCAAATGATTGAGTAAAAAATCAAGATCGTAATCTAGACATCTTTCAGTTTCTCGATGACTCAGCTGGAGATCTTGCCGAATTGAGTTGACTCAGTTGAGATGAGTTGAGTTGTCCAGTTTTAGAATTATATTCCACCTACTTTTTTTTTTTTTTTTTCTAAACAAGCTATTTTATTCACAAGAAATGGAGAGGGCTACACGTGGGAGGGGCTACATTCAGGGACCTGGCTACTAAAAAAAAAAAAAGGTCGGGTCGCCTATCATATCACTACAGCCTATTTCCGCCTGCTTGATCTCCATTACATATCACCCCTCATCAGACCGTTTTGGGCCACCAAACGCTGATGAAGCTGTGTCATTTATGGACAAACCCGGTGCACTCCGGATGACCAACAGTTTATAAACTTTGTTATTGACAAATTGATAAAACATATAAGTTCAATAAACTGGGGCTTGATTGAGATGTTTTTTTACTTTTTATTCTTTTATGAGAATTTTTTCTTTTCTTTTTCGCTTGGCCAAATATAAAAATCTTGAAGTGAACTTCGAGTTGACTAACCGACTTTAAACTAAGATCTTACCATTGGCGTCAAGGATTCCGTCCTCGATCAGCTTAGTAACGTGAAACATCAAGGCACAGATGCTCATGGGTACGGTCCAAACTGCAGCTCCTTGAATTCCCATCTTCGCAGCAACTTCTACTGCCCATCCCATGGCCCAGTCCGCAATGACGCATGTGATGTTATCGTGATCAGACTCGTTGATCTTACGAATCAGCGCTTCTAAACCACTGGGCATGACACGTAGAATACTGTCACATAGCTTGCCCACATCATTCCGGTCTTCACCAGGTGCCATCCCATCTGGGATTGCGACCAGACGGATCTTCTCGTTCGCACCACCCACCTTTGGAAGTGCAGCCATGACACGGGCATGATTGAACTCAGTGTTCATGAACGTGATCCTGAACCCACAGTGGATCAAGCAATAAGAGAGCTCCATGAAAGGTATGACATGGCCTTGCGCCGGGTATGGAATGACTAGAGCATGTGGGTTTTCCATGGACAATACCCCTTTGCACGTGTGTAAGTAGAACGTGTGTGTTTGTGCATTCCCTCTCATCCTCTACTTATACTGGGGTTTTGGGTTGGTTGGCAGAGTAGCCAGTGTGAAGAGTTTGCACTGATGGCTGATGTTGTATGCAGACGAGAAAAGGTCGATGTGATGTATGATTGCAACGTGGAAATTATTTAGAAATTGCATGCGTAGCATGCTAGTTATTTAAACTAAAAAGTTGAAATTATGGGATATAGGTTCGATGTATCTAGAACCAAAATTATTGTTAATTGACTTGATACTATAGGAATGATGGGCATTTATTGGACGGTTAAAACTGTACAAGATTTTATGATCATATTTATAATAAACAATTTTTAAAAAAAAAAGAAACGGTGGCACCACCTGCAACTCCATTAATAAAAATGTCTCCACAAATGAGAGGTCAGATTGTAAAACCAATGTGATCTTACAATGGTGACTCACCAACAATGGGTTCATATAATCATATGAACCCAATTCGTATGATAATATGATACTCGGGCTGCAAGCATATGATATTTAGACGATTGGCACATAGGCAATTAGCAATTATACATGTGATACGTATCAATTCAAATGAAACCTATTAAATTTCACTAGGTCAAAGTTCACAAAATCAGATTGTTCGGCGATCCTAACTTTTGATTGTAGCGGACAATTGTTTGTTGAAATTAGATCATTGCATCCAAATGGTCAAGCGTAATTTTTGGTGGATGATACATCTAAACTTGGAAAACATTTAGACAATTTGATTTAACCTTTTTATTTTTATTTTTTATTATTTTTTTACGCACACCCCCACACCACACGAAGTCACCCACACCCACAACACATGGGCACTTGATCCTATGATCTCAATGTTGAAACAAAGTCTATCCATCACCAAGCCATTGAGCTGGTTTGTTTCAACTCGAAAAACTTTCAGACAGTTTGATTTAACTTGCTTGGATACCCGTATGCAATTTCGAAAGTAAATTCTAAGTGCCTATGTATCAACCACCACACGCTCTCCTAAAGTGTCAAAGTTTTTCTTTTATTTAATACATCCATCTTGTATAATCTTTGAGAGCCGGTGTTTCAAGGTCATGATAGAACCGCCGACATGTGTCATGGCCCTAGTGTAGGAAGGCTTTGTCCTTTATGAAAATATCAGGCTAGGTCGAATCTCTTTAGGAAACCCAACACTTGAGAGGTTAACACTAATGGGTTAGGTTGCTGAATCCCTTTAGTTTTATATCTCTCGGCCTAATGATAGCGTTGATTTAACATATTTGAGTTTAGAACCTTTAGTTTTATATCTCTTGACGTAATGATTCCATTACTTTAACAAACATGAGTTTGGATCACACTTTTTATTTTAGTTAATTTGCATATTGTTGTTGTTGTAAGTGCACTTTTTTATGGCATACTAGTGCACCTTATTTGTCAATCATGTGCATCCTGCACTGTAATGTCGGTTGAACCTTGGCAAGCTGAAAATCGAAGATTCAAGTAGACAAGAAGCATCAAGGAAGAAGAACATATAAATGAGATGCCTTGGTGACCCTAACCCTTAGAACCAAAACAACCTCAAACCTCTAGATGGCTTGGACCATAGGTAAACCCTTAATCATTTTCATTAGCCTTAAAAACGTAGAAAAACATGATGAGTTAGGCCAATAATAGAGGTGCAAGCTGTTGTAAATGAACCAGCCCAGACAATAGTTTTCGAGTGGACTCTGATCCATTGAAGTTCAATCTCGATGCGGAACTTCTATCCATCGGAGACCAGTTTGATCCATTGAACACCAGTTCGATCCATCGAACATATGTCCAGCAACATTGTGAACTCTCTGGACAGTTTTTTGATCCATTGAACCAAACATTTTGATCCATCGGTGTGGCGATTTCGATCCCTCGGAGAAGGTTTCGATCAATCAAACTGGATGGCCAGCAACTGCATAAACTCTTTCGACAGTTTTTTTATCCATCTAAGGGTATCTCAATCAATTCATCAGAAAATCACGAATCTACCTTCTTCTTTTTTTTTACCGTTGGAGCTTTATTTATAAAAGCGGGAGACGCGATCTTTGAACATAAGAGAGGTAGTTTAGTGATTTAAATGCTACCATTTTTTAAGACCATTAGAAGCTATAATCCTAACATATCCAAGCCATTCTCCTTGTGATTCATCACATGCATTGAGCATTCAAAGCTCAAATAAGAATGAACTTGTTCTCTCTTAATTTCTAAGAGTTTAGACACCTTTATCATAGGTAGATCCCTTGTCAAAACACCACTTAGGAATCCAATTAGGTGTATTCATCTAGGCAACTTATTTTCTATTAGTTGTAGAGGATTCACCACCTCCTATCACCTCGAGCATCTCAATTAGAGTATCTCATGCCAGATGATTGATCGTTAGAGCTAAAACATTGGCAAAGCATCGACAATAACATCGGGGGAGTAACGGGGAGCTGATTGAAGCATGGGAGAGCAAAGATCAAGTAACCCAAGTGGTGCATCAATGAGACTAAAATCTGACAAGTAAGGTTATCATTTATTAGAGTCCAACATGATCTTCCCTTGTGTAGGATAGAGTATGAGAGTTTGAATTGTTAAACTCCATAGTTTCAATTGTAAGATCTAGGCACTTGTGAGAGGGCTAAACTAAGTCTCTATGTAGAGCATCCGGCAGAAGTATATGTATGTTGTAAAGGTTGGGAGGAACCTTATTAAACTTCTTAGTTGGGTGAAACAATTAAACACCTTCATAGGTTGGTAAGAACCTTGTTAAACTCCTTAGTTTGGTGGAACCATTAAACATCTTGGTTGGGTGGAACCGACTTAAAACATCTAGGTTGAGAGAAACCTGATTTAAACTCTTTTAGTAAAATTTGATGTGCTTAAGGTGTGAGTAATTGAACCGGGAGTGGAGTAGACACATAGCTGAACCACTATACATGCTTGTGTTTGTGATATATTTTAGGACATTATTATCTTCGCATTGTATATTTAATTGTTTAATTATGAATACTTGATAGGAATGTATGTTAGGCTGTAGATAGGCATATTCACACATAAGATGTGTTTTCACTAATTATTATAGACTTGAGCTTATATGATTCATTCTCATACAGTCTAGATAGGTTACATAAATTACGTGCTTGATTAAGTTAAATCATATGCTAATCTATGCATGTTAGACTAGATAGCTTAATTGGTTATTCATATGCTAGTTTTAGTGGTTGGACCCACTTAGGCTTATAAGTCAAAGTATTCTTACTTACTTAGCTTAAATTGTAAAATAATTTATGTAGGCGAAAATTTCTCAAAAGGTCTTAATCACCCCCCTCTTGGACCTAGCCATAATTTTAGTAGCTCCGCTCTATGGTTCCGCGCACTTGCTGCCTTAAGTGTGAGCCCTGGGCGCAATTTCAATTGGTATCAGAGTGTGTTACTCTGATCGAGCAAGTGTGAGTTGCTCTTGAGGGACTTATTCGTCTGGAGTTTATCTAAAGGAGCTTTAGGACAATGTTTACCCAAGACGAGAATTTAAACTTAAAAGGTAAATTTTTAGTTATGGGTGATTCTAATGGGAACAATATAGGTTTTGAGACTAATAATCATATTTTTGTAACCTCCTTATTTCCTTTGGTAATCAATATAGACTATAATACCTCAGGAGTAAATTTAAATCCTCTCCTGTGTGCCACTCATTTAGAAGCATTGGGCACTTTAAATTTGAATGTGTAAATTAAAAAAGGCCCCTATCCACCTCGGTCCCAAGCCGTATAGTTAAATATGTTGTGACCGTCAGAATTACACAATATATGAAGAGTCTTCATAAGAGATCACCGGAGAAAATGAGAAGATTACCATCCCCTCCTAAAATGACATTTTATATGAGGAGGTTAATTAAAAAGATTGTCCTACTGAATTTAAAAACAAAGTATCCACTAAGTAGGAGCAATACTAATATAGGTAGGTCTCAAATAGTTAGATCTCTTACCAAACATATATCTCCAACTAGGAGTTCACCTAAGATAGATACATCTAAAGAAGAAACATTCTCTCCCTGAACTTAGTCCGGATCTTAGAAAATCACACCCAAGAGGGTTGTAAAGTAAGATGGGTGACCTTAGGAGGTTAATTTGAGCTTAATAGTTAAAATATGAGAAATAAGCCTCATATTGAGCTTATTGTTGAATATGAAGATTGTAACCTCTTTGATTCTATACAGTATAGGTAAATCTGAGGAATTCAGCCTCATATGTATGCTTATGGGCATATTAGAGGATATAAGCCTCATTAACCCATTTTGATAGTTTAGCCTTTGCTTTATTTTGGTATATTAATTACTAAATTGTTATCCTATTTAAATTAACACAATCTATTGAATTATATGCTTAATTGAATGCTAATTTTTTCCTTGATCATTGATGATTTCATGTTTATCTTAGAATGATCAATTATGTATGCTCGTTCATGCTTAGATAAGTACATTTTCTTGTTGATCATGTTCCATGTACACTCCGTTTTTAATGTTCACGCACCCTATACTCTCATAGTTAGCATGTTTTTATAATTATAACTGAGACACTCTAATCTCTACATCCTTTACTTAATTAGTGTATCATTAAGGGGGAGAGATTGGTTTATCAATTGCTAACCAAAAAGGGGGAGAAAGATTAAGTCCCACCAAAACAAGTTTGTCTGTTTTGTGCTGCAGGGATTGATAGGTTATGAGGAGAAATCAAGACGAGTATGGCTTAGTGTTACATGTCTTACTGTTAATTCAAGTTGTAATCTTTTCTTTGACATGTAATTTATTTGTTGTTTTGGTATTGTCATTGATATGGACCATGATAAAGTTTAAGTTAGATTTTTATCACGTAATTGACAAAGGGGGAGATTGTTAGTGAACTCTTTTTGTGGCATACTAGTGCACCTTATTTGTCAATTACGTGCTTTGTATACTGTAATGTCGGTTGAGCCTTGATAATCTGAAGACCAAAGATACAAGTTGATAAAAAGCATCAAGGAAGAAAAACAGGTAAATGAGATCCCTTAGTAACCTTAACCCTTAGAAACAAAGCAATCCCAAACCTCGAGATGACTTGGACCATAAGTAAAACCTTAATCATCTTCATTAGCCTTAGAAAAATATGATAAGTTAGGTTAATAATAGAGGTGCAAGTTGTTGTAAATGAACAAGCTCAGGCAACAGTTTTCAGGTGGACTCCGATCTATTAGAGTTCAGTCTCAATGGGACTTCGATCCATCGGACACCAGTTCGATCCATCAAACATATGTCCAGCAACATTGTGAACTCTCTGGATAATTTTTTTAATCCATCAAACCAAACACTTCGATCCATCGGAGTGGCGATTTCGATCCCTCAAAGAAGGTTTTGATCAATCGAAGTACTAGATGTCCAGCAACTGTATAAACTCTCTAGACAATTTTTCGATCCATCGGAGTAGAATCTCCATTCCATCGAGGATACCTCTGATCCATCAAAGAGTATCTCGATCCATCAGAGAATCATAAATCTGCCCGTTTATTGATCATTGAAGCTTTATCTATAAAAGCAGAAAAGACGATATTTAGGCTTAAGAGAGAGAGTTTAGTGATTTAGATGTCACCATTGTTGAAGACTATTAAACGCTCTAATCCTATATAGTCAAAGTCATTCTCATTGTGATTCATCACAAGCATTAAGAATTCAAAGCTTAAATGAGAATTGACTTGTTCTCTCTTGATTTCTAAGAGTTTCGACACATTGATCATAGGTAGATCCCTTGTCTAAACACCACTTAGGAATCCAATTAAGTGTATTCCTCTAGGCAACCCATTTCCTACTTATTGTAGAGGATTCACCACCTCCTATTACCTTGGGCATCTCAATTAGAACATTTCATGCAAGATAATTGATCGTTAGAGCTGAAGTATTGGCAAAGCATCAACAACAACATCGAGGGTACAATAAGGATTCAATTTGAAGCACAAGAGAGCGGAGATCATGCAACCCAAATGGCACATCAATGGGGTTCAAATCAGACAAGTAAGATTGTCATTTGTTAGAGTCTAACATTCTCTTTCGTTGTGTATGATTGAGTATAAGATTTTGAATTGTAAAACTCGATAGGTTCGGTTATAGGACCTATGCCCTTCTAAGAGAGTTAAACCAAGTCTCTGTATAGAGCCTCCAGCGGGAGTACAAATATGTTGTAAAGGTTAGGAGGAACCTTGTTAAACTCCTTGGTTGGATGGAACCATTAAACACTTTCATAGTTTGGAAGGAACCTTGTCAAACTCCTTAGTTGGGTGCAACCATTAAACACCTCGGTAGGGTGGAACCGACTTAAAACACCTAGGTTGAAAAGAATTTGATTTAAACTCTCTTAGTGAAATCCGATGTGCTTAAGGGGTGAGTATTTGAATCAGGAGTGGAGTAGACACATTGTCGAACCACTACACATGCTTGTGTTTGTGATGTATTTGACCACATTGTTGTCTTAGCATTGTATGTTTAATTGTTTAATTGTTTAATTATGAATGCTTATGCAACCGACTAGTCGGACCCCATTAGTCGACCAGTCAAGTACAGTAAAAAACGTCAAAAGAGTTCAACCATAACTTGACCTGTTCCACCTCTAAAAACAACCGGTTGGACAACTGGTTGGAGCACCCACCAGACCAGTCTAGAAAACCAGAAATCTGTCTAGAGACTAAGCTGTCTGCCCGAGTATAATTATACCGATCGGACTAGACTGGCCGACCAGTCGGACACCTTGCATCAGCACAAATTGAAGTCTCCTCTAATAATCTCCACTGATGCATTAAACGTTGAACCACATTCCCTTTGCTTCATAAATCATCTCATCTTCAAATATAGTGTCGTCACTTCTCGTGCACCACTGCGTTTTCATTAAGTCCTTGCTAATTCCAGAGAAGTTACGTAGAACTTAAACTTCTCTATTAGGACCACCTTGGTTAGCATATTTACTGGATTGACGCTTGTGTGAATTTTCTCAAGAGTCACATATCCTTCCTCAAGCACTTGTCGAATAAAATGATGACACACATCAATGTGTTGAATACGAGAGTGATAAACATAATAAAATTGATTTAACTATCGTGATATAGATAATGTTAATTGTTCGTACTGGAGGACGACTTCGGGGTTGACTAAATAGTAAGGGAAATTGGTTTGTTGAAGGTACTTTTGAAAACAGTGGCGGTATATAAATCGGAGTTATTATCTTTCTCGGTAGTGATTGACTTCGAATCTGTAGATTTATTAAAGACGTGGGTGATTTTGTTTGCTCATGAGACTTCAGCTAGAGGATGTTAAGTATGATGGACACATTAGTATTAGCTGCATAGGTTAGGTTGTACATGAACCTCAAGAGTTTGCAATTCTGCATCAGAACGTATGGTGTTTACATAGCTCCATTAGTACCGTATTGAAGAGTTACTACAGACGGGCCCAATCTGTAATTAGCTGATTGTTGTGGGTATCGGACACTTTATAGACCAGATCATGTCTGGTACTGTATATAGTTTGACGGGTGTTGTGAACTTATCCCGTGTACTCTTAATGGCGAGGAATTATAACTAAAAGATTACCTCTAAGAACGATTTGGAGGTGTTTATATAAGCCTCCAACCGAAAATAGAAACAAGCTATGCAAAACTGTGCAATTCCGGTTATACAGTCGACTGGTCGGACCCCATTGGCCGACTGGTTGAGTATAGCAAAAAACATCTAAAGAGATTAACCATAACTCAACCCATTCGGCATCTAAAAATGACTGGTCGGAGCACCCAATAGACCGTTCGTCGACCGGTTTGGAAAACCAGAAATCTGTCTAAAGACTACGCTGCCTGCACAAGCATAATTAGACCGGTTAGAGCAAATTGACCGACCAGTCGAGCACCCTACATTATCACAGTTTGAAGTCTCCTCCAACAACGAAGGGGCTTATCCTCTTTAGCATTATAAATGGAAGTTTATTGAATCGAGCCCCAAGACATTAATATTAGGATCTATAATCTGGATAGGCTATATAAGGGAAAAAACCAATAGAGTTAATCACCAAGCGAGAGGTTGACGGGAGAATGAATGGCTCAAGAATCGATCGGTTTTAAGCACACTCGTGGAGTTGTTGCATTAGATTATCGTAGGCACTTGCCGAGTTTGAGTTGAAATTTCAATAGCACTTCGCCTATGTCTAAGACACTTGGGATTGATGGAATAGAAACTGATGTTTACTGATTTCCTACCTCTTACTCGATGGTGGGTTAGGTAGGACAACGAATAAGAAAAGAAAATCCCAAATTGGATCCCAAATTAACAGGTTGGTGTGAGCTTATCCATGCGGTTATGCAATCTTCGAATAGGAATCCATTTTCGGAAAGATCCTGGCTTTAGTGCTTTGATGGGTTGTTCAGCGGAAGTTTTTAGAATCACTTGCCATACACAAGATCGAGTCTCCATATATATATATATATATATATATGAATGCTCACCTGCGAACCATCTCTCACGAGAACTCGTGAGAACTTTTTTAGGACTCATCACATGTGATGTGTCCCCAAAATATGAATCCTCTACATGATGCAGCATCTTGAAAAATCCTTGGGTCCTAACTTTCAACCTAGTCCACAAATATATATGTGGAGCTTATATATGTGGTTATGCACTCTTCAAATAGAAATCTATTTTCGAAAAGATTCTGGCTTTCGTGCTTTGATGGATTATTCGGCCAAAGTTTTAAGAATCTCTTGCCACACACAAGATCAAGTCTCCACACACACACACACACACACACACACACACACACACATATATATATATGGGAAATGGTACTATATGGTTGAGGTCGAGCTGTGTGGGCCTCACCATGATGCAGAACGGGCATCAACACTATGCATTTGATGGGTCCCCTTTAGGTGATGGGATATCCCAAAAATCAGCCGTCTACGGAACTCAGGTGGGCCATACCATCTAAAACCATGTGAAGATATGCCTAAAACATCTGAAAGAACTTAGTGCGGCCTACTTGAGTTTTAGATGCGACTGAAACTTAGTCTAACCTTTCATCCAAGTGGGACACACAATGGATTGGCTGGATTTGTGAATCACATCTCAGTGGGCCCAATAATCGATCATTAAGTTTTTAATGGGTGGATAACCCCTCTCAAGTGTTGTATGTGGTGTGGCCCACCTAAGTCATGGACTGAGCTGATTTTTAAGCTCGTTGCATGGAATGGTACATGTAACTGATGGTCAGATGCCCTATCCACATCATGGTGGGGCCCACACAGCTCGATCTCATGGGAAGTTCCCATGAGGTTGACCTGACAGTACCATTTCCATATATATATATATATATATATATATATATATATATTTCACAAGTCACCACCACTTTCAAACTGTGTTGAACAAGCACGTGACTAACCATTTTAAAACATGAAGGGGAGATGATAGGACCCAAATCGGTTATGATGCCTGTTTTAGGGGCCACCGAGATGTATATGTGAAATCCACTCCGTCCATCAGTTGATACCCTGTGTACACCGTATAAATTAAATAAGAAATTTTACATAAAACTACCTTATTAATATGGTTTTACATCTCGACACCTATTTAAATTAACCGTTGATCACCACGCCACCTTCGATCAAAGTAATAGGTGGGCATTTTTGTCATTTATGAGAAAATACACTCGACGGAGTTTAAAGAAAACCAAAGGAATACCTCTAGCACAATTAACTTGATATGTGGCTTAATCAAAAGTATGTAATTATTAGGATATAATATCATCTTAATGAGGAAATATTATGTAAGAATTTCCCTTTTTACTCTTATTCGTAGAGTCCACATGATAAGATGGTATGATAATTTGAACGGTCCTGGCCCCTTTACCAACAGAAATAAATTGTTGTTTTATTATTTCGCTTCAATTGTGCTCTTGACCTTTAATTACTGAGGTGAGGGATTTTTTTTTTTTTTTTTTTTAAAGCTTCAATTATGATCTTGACCTTTAATTACTGAGATGAGGGAGATTCATTTGAAAATTTTCTTTTCAGTCTTATATTCTTGTCGGTGGTACAATCATCCATTCCGGCCTAATTTTTAAGGTGGATTGTTCTGATTAGATTGTGGGCTCATTTTTTGAGTTAATTGAAATTTAGTACCAACGGCTTAAATGCTAACACGTCATGCATGAAGTTGAGATGAAGTGACTCCTTTTGGCTTTTATGAGGTGGGTGGATCTCTGACTGTGGCATCCATTGTGTGACGAGTTTCTTACAACCATGCTGTCCATCCATTTTTTTTAAATCATTTTAGAGCATGATACAAAAAAAACTGAAGTAAATCCAAACCTGAAATGGACCATAATATAGTAAGCAGTGGTACTCAACTATTAAAATTTCCCCGTGGACCACAAAAGTTTTGAATCAAGCTGACATTTGTTTGGTCCCTTCACCCGAGTTTTTTTTACCTTTTCAAGAGGTTGGATGGAAAATAAATACTCTAGTGGCCCCATGAAGTTTTTAATGGTGGGGATCCAATCACTACTGTTTCATGTGGTATGGTCCACCTAAGGTTTGGATGTGCTTATTTTTTAGATCATGTCTTAAAATGAGCTGACATTTGTTTTGTCCCTTCACCACTATCTTTTAAACCTTTTCAACAGGTTGGATGGAAAATAAATACTCTCTTGGCCCCATGAAGTTTTTAATGGTGGGGATCCAATCACTACTGTTTCATGTGGTATGGTCCACAAAAGGTTTGGATGTACTTATTTTTTAGATCATGTCCTAAAATGAGCTTTCAAAGTGCATGGATGGTGTAGACGTCAGTGGCCCCACGGCTGGGATCCACCAGCCTCAGTAGATCCGGGGATCCACCCAAACCGCGCCCACCTTTGCGGGCATGTTGTGTCAGAACAAAGTAGGTTAAGTCTCTGATAATATGGCCCTGCATCATTACAATGGGCCGTCATTTTACGAGATTCTCCTAATCATTACATACCATGAATATCATGCTGAGAGAGTAAAAGCAGGCAAAAAGGTCAAGCCAGGCACCCATCAAGCAGGTAACACCGGTAATATGACTTAGAATAGTCGTGTTTCCATGAGTGAGACCCATGTGACTCAGCCCACGGAGTCGTAGTTCAACTAAACTAGAATTTGTTGAAAATATTAAATTTTATCAAAAATAAAAGTTCTAAATTAATCCTATGATTTGTATGATTACAATCAATTTTTAAGTAGACTGCATATATTAAAAATCTAAAATCCAAGGAGATGCCTAAATTAAAGCAGTAAGAAAGTGTTTTCTCACGGAACATATCGAAGTGACCAGCTATGTAGGTCGTTGATCTAGTAGCCTATTATGGTAAAGATTAATAGGTTATGCGTCCAATAATGATACCCGAATAAAAAGTTGTGGTTGATTTTCAGTTAACACTTTGAACAACAATTTTTCTCTATTTAGAATGAATTTTCTTAAGCTAGATGTGCCCATGGCACAATTACATCATTCCCCAAGTAGGACTGGGCCCAAATCGGATGGACTATGTCCGCTTTTATTAAGGTTTGCAACCCACTTTACATAAAAACAATCTTTATATTTCATTGTCTTGTTATTTAATAAAAAAATACTATTTAAAAAAAAAATTTACAAGAATAAAGTTTATGACTTCGGGCTTACATAAGTCATATGAAAAGGCTTTAAAAGAGACTTCATTCATATTTCTCGATAATTATTTCTCTTCTAAAGTTTTTAATTTTAACTTTCAAGATTTGAAGTTCCTCATGAGGTTTATTCTGAAGGAAGAAGATCTTCTTCCCACTTTCCAATGCTAGCACACATCATGGTGAGGCCAATGAATTTATTGTTATTGACACTGTCCGTGTAATAGGTGTAGTGATTCCAGTTCAAAAATATATGGAAGACCTCATTAATAGGGCTGTCAGCGGGTCAAGCCTAGGGTTAGTCTCAGCCCGGATTTTGAACTGTTTTGGGCTAGGCAGTCGGGCCAGTCCTGCTCAAAATTTATATTTTTCAGACTCAAGCCCCAGCCCATTGACACCCCTACACTTTAAGCCCTTTGGAATCCTAGGAGGGAGGTGCACTTAGGGGGTGTGGTTTCCCTAACAAAGCCCTGATGCAGAGGAAATTTGCATAAAATCCACTCAATCCATAGCGTGCATTCTCATTTTCACCTTGGACCCAAAACCCAGGCTAAAACAAAATGCTGGTGAACCACATTACTATACGGAACGGTGTAAAATCATTATTAAATCCTCTAAATTTTAAGGCAGCCTACATGACTTCAGAAATGTCATTTTTTTCAGGGCATCCCTTCTTCCAGCCTACGGTGCATCAGATGATTTAATTGGACTGTATATCGATACCATTGTGGACCCCACACATAATTTAGTAGATTTTAATGGTGGGCTTTTCCAACACAATTTTCTAGATGATGTAGAACACTTTTTTTATATATTATTATTTTCTTTTGCCATCAATTTTTTTTTTTTTTTAATATTAGAAATGGACAAAGACGGGCGTAATCCTTACAAAAACCTGGATTACGCCTACTTATAAGAAGCTATACAAACATGCACAAAAAAACCTCCCAAACGAGACCAGACATCAAATTCTCTCAGGATCAGCCGACTTGAGAGCTTATCACACAAGAAAGAAAACTTTTATCTAGAATAAGAAAACTTCTATCTAGAATATATTTTCCATATGATGTATTGAGTTTTGGCCTCTCGTGGGAGCCGACGTACCAGAATCGTCTACAACACCTGTCTTATGCAGCTGTGTAGTACACCCCAGCTTTATGAGCCCACCATGTTTTTATATGTAACCATCAGGTTAAGAACCTTATTTGAACGGTGCAGACAAAATATCAGCCTCATAAGAAAACTCTGGTGGGCTATGCCGATGGGAACAATTTGAACGGTCTGGCTCACATGATCTTTCCACCAGTCCGTTTTTTTTTTTTTTTTTTTTTTTTTTTTTTTTTTTTGCATTTTTCACTTCATCCCGGTGAGTGAGACCTGATTAACAGCTCCGATGAAAGATACGTACCATGGTAGGCCCACCACACAAACCTATGGTTTGCATTCCATCCTCATCGTCCACACCCATCTGAGTTCTTCATATGGCTGATCATTTTCCAAGGGCTTAGATTCAAGGATGGAGCCTTTGGACGGAGTGGATTCACACATACAACATGGTGGGCCCAGCCAGCTTGGGTGTTAAAACAAGCGTTGTAGAGCATACGGGTCCGTGACCCGGCACCTATCGTGTAAAACTCGGTGGGGCCCACCGGAGCATCTCCCCCTTTGTTTTGTCGAAAGGGGGAAACAGATGAGCATGGGGCGATGCACCGAGGTGGGCCTGACTCATTGAGAAGTTGCCTGGTTGGCTTTTGACAGCATCCGACTGTACACGTCTCCTACCTGATGTCACACGTGTCCCATCGCTTTCATCCCTGGCCCACCTAGCACGTGCCTTGCACGTCTCTGAGTCGCAAAAATCAACGACAAGCACCATTGGTTATCACTATCAGCCACTCCTGTTCAAAATTTATATTTTTCAGACTCAAGCCTAGCCCATTGACACCCCTACACATTAAGCCCTTTCGAATCCTAGGTGGGAGGTGCAATTAGGGGGTGTGGTTTCCCTAACAAAGCCCTGATGCGGAGGAAATTTGCATAAAATCCACTAAATCCATAGCGTGCATTCTCATTTTCACCTTGGACCCAAAACCAGGCTAAAACAAAATGCTGGTGAGCCACAGTACTATACGGAACGGTGTAAAATCATTATTAAATCATCTAAATTTTAGGGCGGTCTACATGAGTTTGGAAATGTCATTTTTTCAGGGCATTCCTTCTTCCTGCCACAGTGCATCAGATGATTCAATTGGACTGTATATCGATACCATTGTGGACCCCACACATAATTTAGTAGATTTTAATGGTGGGTTTTTCCAACACAATTTTCTATATGATGTAGAACACTTTTTTTCTATATATATTATTATTTTCTTTTGCCATCAATTTTTTTTTTTTTTTTAAATATTAGAAATGGACAAAGACGGGCGTAATCCTTACAAAAACCTGGATTACGCCTACTTATAAGAAGCTATACAAACATGCACAAAAAAACCTCCCAAACGAGACCAGACATCAAATTCTCTCAGGATCAGCCGACTTGAGAGCTTATCACACAAGAAAGAAAACTTTTATCTAGAATAAGAAAACTTCTATCTAGAATATATTTTCCATATGATGTATTGAGTTTTGGCCTCTCGTGGGAGCCGACGTACCAGAATCGTCTACAACACCTGTCTTACGCAGCTGTGTAGTACACCCCAGCTTTATGAGCCCACCATGTTTTTATATGTAACCATCAGGTTAAGAACCTTATTTGAACGGTGCAGACAAAATATCAGCCTCATAAGAAAACTCTGGTGGGCTATGCCGATGGGAACAATTTGAACGGTCTGGCTCACATGATCTTTCCACCAGTCCGTTTTTTTTTTTTTTTTTTTTTTTTTTTTTTTTTTTTTTGCATTTTTCACTTCATCCCGGTGAGTGAGACCTGATTAACAGCTCCGATGAAAGATACGTACCATGGTAGGCCCACCACACAAACCTATGGTTTGCATTCCATCCTCATCGTCCACACCCATCTGAGTTCTTCATATGGCTGATCATTTTCCAAGGGCTTAGATTCAAGGATGGAGCCTTTGGACGGAGTGGATTCACATATACAACATGGTGGGCCCAGCCAGCTTGGGTGTTAAAACAAGCGTTGTAGAGCATACGGGTCCGTGACCCGGCACCTATCGTATAAAACTCAGTGGGGCCCACCGGAGCATCTTCCCCTTTGTTTTGTTGAAAGGGGGAAACAGATGAGCATGGGGCGATGCACCGAGGTGGGCCCGACTCATTGAGAAGTTGCCTGGTTGGCTTTTGACAGCATCCGACTGTACACGTCTCCTACCTGATGTCACACGTGTCCCGTCGCTTTCGTCCCTGGCCCACCCAGCACGTGCCTTGCACGTCTCTGAGTCGCAAAAATCAACGACAAGCACCATTGGTTATCACTATCAGCCACTCCTGTTCAAAATTTATATTTTTCAGACTCAAGCCTAGCCCATTGACACCCCTACACATTAAGCCCTTTCGAATCCTAGGTGGGAGGTGCAATTAGGGGGTGTGGTTTCCCTAACAAAGCCCTGATGCGGAGGAAATTTGCATAAAATCCACTAAATCCATAGCGTGCATTCTCATTTTCACCTTGGACCCAAAACCAGGCTAAAACAAAATGCTGGTGAGCCACAGTACTATACGGAACGGTGTAAAATCATTATTAAATCATCTAAATTTTAGGGCGGTCTACATGAGTTTGGAAATGTCATTTTTTCAGGGCATTCCTTCTTCCAGCCACAGTGCATCAGATCATTCAATTGGACTGTATATCGATACCATTGTGGACCCCACACATAATTTAGAAGATTTTAATGGTGGGCTTTTCCAACTTAATTTTCTATATGATGTAGAACACTTTTTTTTATTTATTAAATTTTTTTTTTTTTTGCCATCAATTTTTTTTTTTTAATCTTAGAAATGGACAAAGATGGGCATAATCCTTACAAAAACTTGGACTACGCCTACCTATAAGAAGCTATACAAACATGCACAAAAAAACCTCCCTAAACAAGATCAGACATCAAATTCTCTCAGGATCAGCGGACTTGAAAGCTTATCACACAAGAAAGAAAACTTCTATCTAGAATAAGAAAACTTCTATCTAGAATATATTTTCCATACGATGTAGGACACTTGAGTTGAGGGTTGGCTTGATTTTTGGGCATGGGCCAAATAAAGTGTGGTGTACATTATCGATTAATCTAGCCCATGTATTAAAATCATTCCACACATGGTAACGCAGGTCACACCTGGCCCCTTATGCCTAAGAAAATCAAAGCTTTTTTTTTTTTTTTTTTTTTTTTTAGCAATTGCCAGTTTCCCATGAATTTAGGGAGAGGGTCATCACCGTATATGGTGTATACCATAGTTTGCCAACTGGCACTCAGCTCGGGACACATTGGTCGGTAGGCCTGCACACGGGTCAGGTTAGGGTCAGGTTGGGCCCAACCGTGGACTGAACCTAAATATAATTTAAAGGTTCAAGTTTCGGTCTAGGTTGTGACCAAGTTGGGCTGACCCGACCCTAACCCTACCCTACTTGCAAAGGGTTAACCCTAACCCTACCCGATCCTATATTCTGAACTGGGTCGGGTCGGATTAGGACTGAGTTCACAAAACGGATGGACGGGTTGGATTTAACACGAACATCACGGTGGGTCCCGCCTAGGTTCCCAGCGCATGAACTTTTTGCGAAAGTCTTTGGCAGAAAATCCAGTTTCTGACTTGAATGGATGTAAATTAGGGCTGAAAATCGGGCGGGTTGGGTCGGGTTGGTGCTCAACCCCAACCCAACCCAACCTCGGGTTGGGAATTCTCAACCCAAGCCTAACCCAAGCGAGTTTGGTCGGGTTGATACATGCTAATATTTTTTTATTACATTAGTTTATTATATTTCAATACACTTATTATTTTTGTATCTACTAATCATTTACATTTCATATTTCATGATATGCTTATCAAAAAATTAATTTTTTATACGTGTTGCGCGCATATGATGATCATGACTATCACTACGTGAAAAAGAGCTAAATTCGACGGTCCGCGCCATTAAAAAAAACCGTCATAGATAAGCCAATCTAGAAAAAAAATTCGACGGTCCTTAACCGTCAGTTAAAATTCGAAGGTTCTCAGCTGTCGGTTAATATTCGACGGTCCATGACAGTCGAAATATTTCGACGGTCAGTGACGCTTCGAAACATTTCGACGGTCCACATCCGTCGAACTTGTATTTGCATAATCGGCGGTTGTGAACAGTCGAAAATAATGCGACGGTCCATAGCCGTCGTCTGCGGTTCGAATATCATAGAATATTTAGACGGCTACTAGCCGCGGGAAAATATTCGACGGTCTAACACGCCGTTTCTGGGAAAAATTATAGGAAATTTCAACGGTCCTGGACAGTTGAGAAATAAATTCGACGGTCCTAAGCCGCCGTTCTGGGAAAAAATTATAGGAAATTTCGACCGTCCTGGACCGTCGAGAAAAAAATTCGACGGTCCAAGACCGTCGAGAAACAAATTCGACGGTCCAGGACCGTCGAATTTGTGTCTGCACGGAAAAAAACATAACCTATATTTTGGTAGGGGTTGTGCCCCAATACCTCCTATAAACCCTGTAATTCGTAAACAATTTAGAAAACTATAACATTTACTAACACAATGTACGAGTACAATCCTCCACATACATAACACAATACATCCACAATCCTCCACAATCACATTACATAACCAACACAATACATCCACAATCACATTACATAACCAACACAATACAACCACAATCCTCCACAATCACATTACATAACCAACACAATACAACCACAATCCTCCACAACTACAAACCTCTGCAACCACAATCCTCCACACCCACAATCCTCCTCAAGTACAAACAATCCACAACCACATTCTCCACAAGTACAAAAGAGTACAATCAACTTACAATATACCATCAACCAATCGAATTTATGTCTGCATGAAAAAAAATAACCTGATTTAACGAGGGTTCTGCCCCAATACATCCTGTAAACCTGTAATTCATAAATAATTTAGAAAACTACAACATTTACTAACACAATAGTGGCTACGATTACCTGTGCAACATGCATCTGGCATAAGGCCAATGGATGAATGACACAATTCAAGTATGTGCACCACATCAGTGACTGATAACTTAGACATTAGAGTTTGGAACTATATACTTGCCATATAATTTATGGATAAAATTAAAATTTAAAAATTAAAAATTAAAAAATAAAAAAACCCTCTTTTATCTTCCATTTCTTTTCAAATTATGGATAAATTACATGCATTATCTCATAGTTTTTAAGTTTTGAACTCCTTAACAATCTTCCAGGCCTGTTTGATTTTCCAATTTACTATGAAATGCAATGAGTCATTGTTACTTCCAGCTGTTTGTTTAAAACTGGAAAAAAAATGGTTCGTAAATCAAGAGTCAAATACACCTGTAGCCTAGAAAAGCCGAATGAGATAGTACTTGCTAGGGCTGTCTACTTCATTGCTCAAAGCAATCATTACATTTTTCACATTATAAGTGGGTGAAACAAACAATGTAGCAAAATCTTCATTATAGTAAAATACGATTACAGAAGTAAATAATCATTACCCATTTACAGCCATTTACCATTGTAATTGGAAAACGAAAAGTCCCTTAGGGCCCGTATTATGCACCTACACATTGGAATCCTTGCTATTAGTAAAGAAGCTAATCTGTTCTGCCAAAAGGTCCACCTAACAAAATTGTTGAATTGACACAAAGTTAACAGCAATAAAATCAGCAAATAGGCAGAAAATGACTCAAAACACAAAGATTTCAATGGCGGGTGTTCTGTCCAACTGTTTCTTGTGGTGTGGGCTCCTTGAGGAGTGGATCTAATTCATTTTTGGGTGAGAGCTGCTGAAACTGATGGGCAGTGTGGGTTTTACATAGACAATGCAGTGAACTCCACAGAGCTTTGTGTTTCGAGAAACTCGCCTAGGGGTTTGGCTTTTAGGCTCAATTCCTAGCATGAGCTGATCCAACAAGATATGGCCAGAGAGGATTTCGCGTGGATATCACCGAAAAAGCACAATCTCCTTACAACAGTTTGGTGGACGCGAGTATGGACACAAAGCATCCATGCAGATCTACAGCCGGCCTCACCGTGATGTATCTATCTGTTTATCCAGCCTGTCCATCCCTTTTCTAAGATCATTTTAATGCATATTTATTATAATTAAGATCACTCACACTATTTATTTAATGAGGGTTGTTCCCCAATACATCCTGTAAACCTGTAATTCATAAATAATTTAGAAAACTACAACATTTACTAAAGTGAAATACAAGTAGCTGGTTTCTTTTAATAAAAAAGAAGAAGAAGAAGAAGAAATTACAATAATGGCACCTCTAGCCGTTGCTGGTACATGCCCTGATAGATCGACCCATCTAAGACAATGCAAATAAAGACGTTATAACTGCCAAATGAAAGAAATCAATCCAACATTCATCAAAACTAAGGATTAACAATACAAGTTATGAAAAAATTGTTTAAAGGGAAACTACAAACACATCCCCAGTTCAGTTAATATAAATGTTCACAGATCAAGATGCAGAACAGTGGAACCTATTTGGACCAATACTTGCAAGAAAAAAAATTCACAATGAAGCCAAAGACCCATGAGAACTTAAGAATTCACAAGTACTTTTAGTGTTGGACCCTTAAAAAGTTTTCCTGTAAGAAACAACCTGGCAAGCTCACAACACTTTTTGGGGTATTCCTATCCATACAAGTTCCTTCAGATGAACCAAGGCCCTTCGTCCACCCACCATTTTCTCTACAGCCCTCTGCAAAACTATCCTTGAGCATAAAAACCTCATTTGCCTATGATATGTTCTGGATAGCTGGATAGTTTTCTATTGAGATTTTTAGGAACATTTCCTTAGTAATAACTTAGTTTGTTTTATTTTAATTTTTGCAAGAATTTTTTAGGAGTTGAAGTAGAAGTAAGTTGGTCATCTTAGGTTCTCAAATCAGGTTCTTTTTTTTTTCCAACCTTACTCTTCTTCTCCCCTATTCGTTCCTATCCTATTCATCTCTTGTAGAGTGAGTGAAGACTCCTATTGGATCTCTGATAGGTTGGCCTTGAGCCGCCTTGATTGCTATTGATCGGCATTGCCGTCTTGGATCACCTCATGCTCAGAGATTTCTCTTCTGAAGCCTTGAAGCCTTCTCTAAGAAAAAAGATTAAAATAAAAATGCCACAAATTAGTTACCACTAGGTTGGTAAATTTGAAATTCCAAACACATCCTAAGCATTTCTGAAGAAAAATAATTAAATATAATTTGAATATAAAAAAGTTAGAACTTACAGTTGTTCCGAATGAAGAGATGCTTTTTTCAACCTGGCCATGTGTTTACATGTCAACAATAAAAAGATTAAAGTAAACAAATGAAAGCTTGTAATAAAAAGATTAAAGTAGACAAATGAAAAATATATCAACTATTTTCTCCATGGTTCTAATCAAAGATGTTTGCCCATGGTTCTAACACTTAAGACTCTAGTTGACACTGAGATGTTATTGCCTTTTCTGGTGTTAAATTATTGTCTGAAAGATCTCTGCATTCTAAAATTGAATGACCATAACATACCTTCTTAGCACAAAAAATACAAGAAAAAAAATACTTTTTGGAGTGCTAAGGAAAGATTAATGTACATATGTTTAAGTAGGAAACGCTGTGTTCAAAGTGTCCCCGCTTGAATGAAGCACATATGAACAACATTTTCATTAGAAGTAAATTCAAAATTGCGTTCATGGAACATTTCCTCTATTCAATTCAGATACATCACTAAGGTCTCAAACTCTATGTTTGACATACCATCTTAGTTTCATTTAAAAAATGAAAAGAAATCAGCTGTAGCTGAGCCTAACCTATGACCCATTTCTAGAAGCATTTTTACCTTGAAAATGTATGGTATTCTTGACAGTAAAAGTTCAAACAAGAATTCAAAAATCATAGAAAAAGGCATGTGGGTGATCAGTTCTGAAAAAACAAATACCTTGAGGATTGAATATTAAAAATAAAAGAAATTGTTGGATGCATAAAAAAGATATGAATACTGAACTCTCTGAACTTCACATAATGGAAGGTAACACATGTAAAGAGTAAACTATGAAACTGCAGCTTTCCAAGGAACTCAGTATTCAAACTATCACTTTTTCAGTTAAGTAGACAACTGAAGGTACCTTCTAGACAATCTAGAATGATTAGTGTTGCTGGGAATCCTAACATTACTAAATGTATACTGAGGATATATGGGCTTACATACAGGAAGAAAGAATTGGTCAACACTTCATAAAAGAACCTGTGTAATGCACAAATGGGTCCAAACGGTAGATTCAGATAAACCTATTAAGAAACAAAATGCTGAAATACTTGAATATGTAGTACGAAAGATCACCTTAGAAATCCATCCATTGCCTCAACGAGGGGCTCCCAAGAATCATATTTATCATTGAATGATCTTCCAGTCAATGAGAAGTTCACAATTGAATTCAAATATTCAGGCCTTCCATGCAAACTGAATCAATGCCAGTTAAAGAGATGTTAAACAATGGGACCATCTACAAAAATCAAGCTGAAAAGTCACTGAAATAATTAACCAACATAATTCACATATTCCACATCTCAGTCTACAAACCAATGAAAAAGAATGTGCAATCATCATTCAAAAATTAATGTTCAAGCTGATTTAAGAGTCCTCACCAGTCCTCCATAATCATCAAACAGTGTTGTAGAGAATGTTCTAATCTCTGCATTAATGACCATATTATCTGAGCAACGGTATGCATTTGGATCTGCAAGGTTTAAAGCAAATCTTTCTGGTCAGCATGCTTTGGTGAGCCCTTACACGCAATACATCCTAAGGAAACAAATCCTGGAGGAGCTTGAGGAAACCAAAAGGAAATACTTTCAACTACTTTCTGTTTCTTAATTCGTCCAACAAGATGAAAATCCCAAGGATCTTTCAAAACAGCTTCATCTCCACTATCATAAAGAACAACAGATGTATTTGGAAGCTCATACCTACAAAATTCCAAGTTCCAATTCAAAATTCAAAAGAAAGTTTGAGAATACAATCATGAATTGCAAAAAAGAGAGACACACTATAGTTAGGACATTGCGTACCCTTGAACAGCAATGTCACCAAGATAAACCATCCCAGTTGGAACAACTGGACGCCATATGGACAGTTTTTTCCTAGAGCTTGCACCTCGATTCCACCAGACTAATCTAAAACTGGCCACAGCTTCAAACCGTCAGAAGAGCATGATCATGATCCATCGGAATCTCTTAGACATTTGAACTCTTGTTTGCTTTGGAAGACCTTTCCGAATACCCATAAACTCATGCTTTACCAATAACTTGTAATTAAAACAAAGTAGTGCAAGCTAAAAGTACATACAGTTAAGGGAAACTGAGTGTAATACGGTCCTTTAGGGCACAAGCAACACTAATATCAAAATTTATAATAATGATATTAAAAGAAGCATTTCCTCTTAAGACAAATTACAGATTCCCACTGCATTAGGATGCAATTCTCCTGATGATCCCAATTAGTACCTGAGGCACATGGCTGGGTGATCCAAACTCTTGGTTGGAAAAGCTCCATTGTGAATGGAGGATGTCGAAATGGTTGAGCCCATTTAAGATGGATCATAGCCAAAATTCATAATAATCAGATGATCTTAACTGTCTGATTGGTGCCAAAAAAATATGCTTCAAGGTTGATGGAGGAATGGATCATTATTCCTATTGAAAGAAAGCGACACATGATGGAGATGACAACCAAGAGAGTATTGTTTCAACTTCCATGCATCAAATCCCTACTGATGAGAGAACTAACTTTAAAAAATGGAACACCAGTGGATGAAATTTGGTTTTAGAATTTCATCAAACGCCTCATGGGCACACTCAATCCCAACAGATGTTGGCATTCTGTCAAAATTGATATTACCAATCATCATAAAACATACCTACAACAATGATAACCATCTAAATACAAAAATAAAAGAGACAAAAACATGAATCTCTATCCAATCACACAAAAAACCAACCAAACACATCTGTAAATAATAACACTAAATATTTCAACCAAGATTACCATTCAACCAAATAGTAAACACTGATAGTCTAGCTACCCACTGTAGATTTACTCCAAGATAAATAAATAAATAATCCAACGTCTGAGAATGATCCATAAAAAAACCCAAACCTATTGGCAACATCCAAATCCGTTGATAGACTGATAGACCATCTAGAACGGCACCACCGATCTTATCCTCGACCTTTGGCTGATCTACCAATTCCTCTGAATCGCCATTTCCCTCCACATCCGCGTGAAATTTTCGACCTAATAAAAAATACGATCCAAATTTTCAAGAGAGAGAGAGGAGGAGGAGGAGGAGATTGTAAAAACAATCACCAGATCCAAAAACAGTGAAACCCCTAAAATAAGATCAAAGAAAATAAAAACCCTAGCTTTGCCTTGATCTGGAAGGAGAGATGGGGCAGGAAAAACCTAGAAAAACACAAATTCATAATACCTACAGATAGACAGAGCGTACATGTTCATTGGATTTTGAGAAGGAATGGTGAGAGAGGCAAAATGGAGAGAGGCGGCGATTGCCTATTACAAAAGAAGAAGGAAATAGCTGATATTTGTGTTTTACCTTCCTCCATGTCCGTGATAACATATAAATAGGTTGGATCTCAAATAAACATCATGGCGGGCCTAGGAAGTTTTCAACGGTGGATGTTACTGTCCCCACTGTTTTATGTGGCGAGTTCCACTTGAGATTTGGATCTGCCTCATTCTTTGAGTCATACCTTAAAATGGTCTCTCTAAATGGATGGACGGTGTGAATACAACACATACATCATGCTGAGGCCCACAGAACATGGTGACATCACTTTAGTAGCGAGATGCGCTACTCAACCTGTCAGTAGCTAATCCGCGTCCCGAGAGTAGGGTTTTCAGTGATTTGGGTAGGGACATACTGCCACTATCCAGGGGCTAGTGGTCGGTGCTCTATGGGCCCCACCAAGATATATGTATTTTATCCATGCCGCCTAGCCATTTTTACAGATCATTTTAGTACTTCATCCATAAAATGAGGCAGTTCTAAATCTCAGGTGGACCACAACAAGGTCAAACAGTAGTGATTTAAATGTCTACCATTAAAAACCACGTCTTAGGGCCCACTGTAATGTTTACTTCACATCCAACCTGTTGATTAGGTCACACTTCACATCCAATATTTTGTGGGCCCCACCATGATGCATGTGTTGTATCCACACCATCCATCCATTTGGAGAGATCATTTTATGGCATGTGCCAAAGAATGAGTCAGATCCAAATTAGGAGTGGACCACACCACAAAAATTGGTGAAGATTGAACGCCTACCATTAAAAACTTCCAAGGGCCATAGAAGTCTTCAGCCAAGCTAATATTTGTGTTTTCCCTTCGTTAATGTCTGTGTTAACTTATGAACAAATTGGATCTCAAATTAACAATCATGGTGGACCCTAAGAAGGTTTCAGTGGTGGGCGTCACTCTCCCCACTGTTTCCTGTGGTGGGTCCACTCGTGCTTTAGATCTACCTCATTCTTTAGTGCATGCTCCAAATTGATCTCCCCAAATGGATGGACGGTGTGGCTACACCACATACATCATGGTGGGGCCCACAAACACCGTTTCCTATCATGTGGTCCACCTGAGATTTGGATCTACCTAATTTTTTGGACCACATCTTAAAATGGGCTAGAACAATGGATAAACCACATGGATAAACATCAAATCATTAAGGTGGTCGCAAGGTAAGTGATTAGGAAGGTGCATCATTGGCTCAAATCGAGCGATCATCAGTAATGCACACTATTCAATCATCGATCGAGAACTTAATGAAACGATTTACATTGGTTTGTATAGTTCAATCGTTGATTGGATGTTGCTCAGATGGTCAACAATACTTTGCATTGTTTGATCATTGATTAAGAGGTCAATCGGGTAACCGTCAGTGATGTGCACTATTTGATCGTCGATCGGGGACTTGTTGAAATGATGTACGATGGTTTTCATTGTTCAGTAGAGGATTGGATGTTGATTGAATGGTTAACAATACTTTATGTCGTCCGATCGTTGGTTAGGAGGTCGATCGGGCGATCATCAGTGATGTACACCATTAGATCATCGATTGGGGACTTGATGACACGACCTATGGTGGTCTATACCGTTCGATCGTTGATTAGAGGTTGATCAAATGGCTGACATCACTTTGTGTCGTCCGATGATTGATTAGGAGGTCGATCGAGTGATCATCGGTAATGCACATTGTTCGGTTGTCAATGGAGAACTTAATGAAATGATCTATGTTGGTTTGTACCATTCGATCGTTGAGTGGAGGTTGATTGAATGGTCGACAACACTTTGTGTCGTCTCATCATTGATTGAGAGGTCGATTAGGCAATTGTCAGTGATGTGCATTGTTCAATCATCGATCGGGGTCTTGATGAAGCGATGTACGATGGTTTTTACCATTCGCTGGAGGATTGGAGGTTGATCGGATGGTCGATAGCACTTTTTGTCGTCTGATCATTGATTGGGAGGTCGATCGGGGCGATCGTCGTTAATGGGCACCATTCGATCGTCGATCAAGGACTTGATGACATGATCTATGGCGGTTTATATTATTCGATCATTGATTGGAGATTGATTGGATGACACATTTCTTGGATTTTCATGAGGTTAGCAAGGCGCAGTGCAATTTTGAACAAAACATTTGGCTCAATTTAGAATTCTGATCTAGTTACTTTATTCTACTCATTAATATCTTTGATTTGACTGGTCGCTCACCTCGATTGGATTTCAAATGAGAAAGATATTAGGTGGACAAAATTGATCATCAACAATATGGTGGGTCATATCTTGCAATCCAACAGTTAGATTTGAGTAAAATTTAGTCTAAACATCTTAAGTCATTTACTCTTCAATGTTGACAGATCAGATTGTCCAAAATCTGTCTAGATCTAGACAAATTGATCATGCTCATTTAAATAGTGTTTTGGATGGATCTAATTTGTTTCATGTCAGATTGGGCTGAATTTTATTCTATAACCTATTTAGCACGTTCCAAATAAATCTGACCGTTCAAATCAACTTTAGGATTTCCTGATCATAGAATTTGATCAATCTCATCATTATAAGTTATTCTTGCAGTTATACATCATTATACTTAGGCCATCATTCTTGGTACAAGTGAACTTGTGGGTATGCATAAACCAATATCATAGGTAGGTAATTTTTTATTTTCAACCATTCAATAAATGCCCACTAGTAAATTTTGTCCACTCATTTCAAATTTCTCAATTTTTTTCAATCTTAAAAAAATAATTTTAAATATTTTTTTTCAAACATTTCAATTTTTTTAAAATGCTTAATTTTTTTTTTCAAAATCTCAGTCTTTTTTAAAATCCCAATTGTTTTTTTTTTTTTTCCGAACTTTTGAACTTTTTCAAACTTATCATAAAACGTTTTTTTTTCAAAATTATCAATTTTATTCAAAGATATCAATTTTTTCAAGATGTAATTTTTTTAAATGTTTTTTTTTTCAAATTTCAATTGTTTTTTTCAAAATCTATTTTTTTTTTCAAACATTGCAAAAAAAAAATCCAAACTTTTAAACTTTTTCTTTTCTCAAATTCACAAATTTTTAAAATATTTAATTTTCTTATTCAAAATGTTAATTTTTGTGTCAAAACCCCAGTGATTTTTTAAATCTCAAATTTTCTCAAATATTGCCCATTTTCTTTCTTCAAAATCCAAGTTTCTTTTTTTAATGTTAGATATTTTTTTTTCAAAATCATAATTTTTTTAATGTTGGATTTTGGAACCATCGACGTTTTAAAGGCGCTATATTCGACGGCTATAGACCGTCGATTTTTTTCGCACGTAAACGAATTTTTCACGCGCTAATTTTCGACTGTGCTAATTCGACGGTCATTAACCGTCGAATGTAATGCCCCAAATTCGACGACTTTGGACCGTCGAATTTTTTTGCGCGTTAATTTCGACTGAGATAATTTGACTATCTGTAACAGTCGAATTTCAGGTCCTAAATTCGACGTCTCTGGACCATCGAATTTTTTCGCACGTTAATTCGACTGAGCTAATTCGACTGTCAGTAACAGTCGAATTTCAGGTCCTAAAGTCGACGTCTTTGGACCGTCGAATTTTTTCAGCGCGTAAATTTCGACGAGCAGTCGAATTTCGTGTCCTTAATTCGACGGCTTTGGACCGTCGAATTTTTTTGCTTGTTATATTCGACGGTTCAGGACCGTCGAATTTAGCACCTTTTCACGTAGTGTGTGGAATTTATGTCCAACAAGTATATGGGCCATATCCAGAACTCAATGGAATTGGATCATTGGACTGTAGTAACCACCCTATCAGTGGCCAGAAAAGTGGGTGGTAGTAGTTCACATTTAACAGGCAAAGCTCATAGAAAATGGATGGCTGAACTTGTTCAATCTTAGCAATTTTCTGCTCATAACCCATCTACAAAGTGGATGGCCAAACTTGTTCAAACAGATAGGGTCGTTTCTCCTGTTTTGGGATCAACTCTTGTATTTTTCTATTTCTTTTTTTCCTTTATTGGTTTTTATTTTTTCTCTTCTTTGTAGCTTTCCATTTTCCTTTTAATAATACCCTTATCTTTCAAAAAAAAAAATTTGTTCAATCCATAGCCCATTTACAAAGTGGTCCATCATGTCGACAATCTTGATCATGAAATGAAAGGAGGTTCAGTCCAAACTAGCCCAACCACGCACTTGATATGATACTGAAAATAATCACAAATGCAAGGAAAAAATGGAAAAGAATAAAAACTATGAGAGAGAGAGAGAGAGAGAGAGAGAGAGAGAGAGAGAGAGAGAGAGAGACCATGGTGAGGCCCTAGTAACATACCTTGTGAGAGATATGTTAAACTTACATATTGCGGAATGATAGGATTGTCTATGTATCAACAATGGAGATTCCATATTATAATCTCAAAGACGTACCTGATTGGGAAGACATTCTCGATGCCATTATGTTGCCGAGAAGAGCTCTTCATCTTTCGCACCTTACACATTTAGGAGAACCTCTCAATGGGACTAGGGTTTTCTCACGGGTGTTAGTGAGGGGACCAAGACATATATTTATAGTAAAGAGGGCCAAAGAAGCTTACCCATTACACTTCTCTCCTCTAGGGTCTCCACATCGTAGGTTTCCATATCTGGCTTAATAACCGAAAATAGGGACCACGGTTCAAGCTTCCCGCCCCTAAACCTAGTTGTAATGATCACAACTATAGTGGGGCCTACTGAATCGCTCAATCTGAATAATCCAATGGTCATAATCTAAACCGATGATCATGTGTAGCCCTATTAGAACTAGAAAAATGCTCGGATGCAGTTTTCTGGTGTTTTGTTGTTCTGGGGCTCTGAGTATAGAAACATTCATAGACAATCGTAAACATTCACAAAAGTACACAAGAGGAGAGATATCGCAAGGTGAATTTTATTCCAGAGATTCTGAGATCTTGTACATTTCAGGCCGTGATCTGGCACGAGCCCTCAATTACATCGAATGGATCGATCACCCTTGATTAAAAGGCAAAAGTAAATGTATACGCCTCATAGACAAATAAAATAAAGCAAATAAGGAAGCAAAAATATAAATCATGCACACCACAAAGAACACAGAGATTTTTACGTGGAAACCCTTGCGGGATAAAACCACGGCACAAAGCGACAAAACTCCACTATGAATAGCAATTGTACATGGGGTGGAGTATCCAGGAAAAGCCCAAATCGATGGGCAGAAGACTAAGTAATCAGGGACTATGGCCTTAGAGTTCATGGTCATAGAGACTTGTATTTTGTGTGGTAGAAGAGACCTGTGTTTGTATGGTCGCGGAGAAATGTATTTGTATGGTCGCGGAGACCTGTATTTGTTGTGTTTTGTTATAGACTGATCCATCTTTGTACGAGTCAGATGTCTATGTCCCATGTTTTGACCGGAGATCCGGGCTGAGACTGTCAGGATTTTTAACCGAGGGGTGCAACTCTGGGCCTGCGCTCGTCATTTGTGACGGGAGACCGCGGGAAGACCGATCTGCAGTTGTATGTACCTGAGCAGCTCACCCAGCGGATGCCGTTTGAATGGGTAGGGCATCGACTGTTCTTGAAGTGTCAGTCTTTAACAAATTATGTGTAATAGTTCAGAACTCTCTCTCTATATGATTTATCGTGTTAACCATAGTCCTATTTGCTTAGTCCGGACCTGAATCTGGGTCATATTAAGATAGTACATGTAATGATAGTACATCAGTATGGTCCTGGGCACTGGCGGCCTCTTTTCGAGAAGTTACTTCGTTCATCTCGTTGGATCGGATCGGGCTCTGAAGGCTCGCGTTCTGCTCATTGGGTGGCTCGGATGAGTTATTTGACTGCTCTGTTGCATCCGAAACGCTCGAAATACCCAAAATAGGCCCATACTGGGCTCAAAAACATTATAAAACGAAGATTTAAAGGCGCTGAAATGAACGTTCAAAGTGCTGATTTTTATGATCCGCTGGCCTGATTTTACTGATGCGCTGGGACCAGCGCGTCCAAAAATTGATTGTTAAAGTGGTCTATTTTCATGATGCGCTGGGCTATTTTTCTGACGCGCTGGGGCCAATGCGTCCAAAAATGACTTCGTTTTGGAATGTTTATTTTTCTGATGCGCTGGTCGATTTTTGTGACGCGCTGAGGCCAGTGCGTCCGAAAATAACTTTATTTTGTAGGCGACTGATTTTCCTGATGCGCTGGGCAATTTTTGTGATGCGTTGGGGCTAGTGCGTCAAAAATGATGAGTTTTAAGATGTTGGTTTATTTGATCCGCCGAGGGTATTTTCTGATGCGCTGGAGCATTTTTGTGATGCGCTGGGGTATTTTTATGATTGCGCTGAGGCCAGTGCGTCGATAAAACAATTTTAGTTTAACGTATTTCAGCAATGCGCTACTGTACTTATATATTTTTTGTTATTCCACCAGACCTGCTATGGTCGGAAGTGGGATTTTCGGCGGTCGGCGAAGGGTTTCCGGCGGTCGGAAAAGGGATTCCGGCGAGGGATTCCGACGATCTCAAAATCCAAAAACTCTCTCCTTCTCTCGATCCGTCCAAATGAGGTGGAGGGAGGGGTATTTATAGCCGAAGTCGGCCAATAGGAGGCCGACACGTGTAGCGCGTCGAGAAAATCACTCGGCGCGTCTTAAAATAACTTTGTTGGGATTCTGATTTTTAGGGCGCACTGGTTGTCAGTGCGTCCTGAAGTTCCTGAAAGTGCCTGATTTATTGGACGCGTTGAGGAACAGCGCGTCCTGAAATTCACTTTGTAAAACTGCTGAATTTCATGATGCGCTGGACAATGAATTTCTGGACGCGCTGGGGGCAAGTGCGTCCTGAAATTCACTTTGTAAAACTGCTGAATTTCATAATGCGCTGCACAATGAATTTCTGGACGCGCTGGGGGCAGTGCGTCCTGAAATTCACTTTGTAAAATTGCTGAATTTCATGATGCGCTAGACAATGAATTTCTGGACGCGCTGGGGGCAGTGCGTCCTGAAATTCTCTTTGTAAAACTGCTGAATTTCATGATGCACTGGACAATGAATTTCTGGACGCGCTGGGGGCAATGCGTCCTGAAATTCACTTTGTAAAACTGCTGAATTTCATGATGTGCTGGACAATGAATTTCTGGACGTGCTGACGTACTCGTGTTTTACAAAATTGAGTTTTGCGAAACGGAGGGCTTGTGGGGCCCGCTTTGCGATGAATGTCGATGCACTGGTCCTATTCCTTCTTGATTGAGGTAACCCTCCCAAATTTGGAGGGTTCTGATCATGATGACCGGCGGGGTCCACCACTGGCCCAATTTCTCATTATTTGGTTAAGTCTGATATGTGTTGCGATTTTTGCCAAGATTTCTGATGCACTGCCCCTAAATCCAGTGATTGGGCAGATTGTACACTTGTGATCCCTGTTTTAAGGATCCTGACTTTTGGGACCCCAACAGGCCCACCTAATGGAGTGTTACAAGATTCTCTCTCTCTCTCTCTCTCTCTCTCTCTCTCTCTCTCTCCAGGGGCACAGAAGGCTCTCTCTCTCTCTCCAGACTCCACGGGCCCAACTAGACTTTCCGACTCCCTTCGACGCTCCAACGTGGATTAGACTATTTTCTATAAGTGACATCACCAAGTTTTGTGGGCCTCACCATGATGTGTGTTGTATCCACATTGTCCATTCGGAGAGATCATTTTAAGGCGTGAGCCAAGAAATGAGTCAGGTCCAAAGCTCAAGTGGATCCCACCACAGAAAGTAGTGGGGACAGTGACACCTACCGTTGAAACCTTCCTAGGCCCACCATGATGTTTATTTGAGAACCAACCTATTCGTACGTTAATATAGACATGGACAAAGGGAAAAAATAAATATCAGCTTGATCAAAAACTTCTGTGAACCTAAGAAATTTTTAGTGGTAGGAGTTCAATCCCCATTGTTTTTTGTGGTGGGGTGTACTTAAGCTTTGGATCTGCCTCATTTTTTGGCTCATGCTCTAAAATGATCTCTCCAAGTGGATGAACGGTGTGGATATAACACATACACCATGTTATAGCCCACAGAACATGGTAATGTCACTTGCGTAGGGTAGCTTATATACAGGGAGATAATGTTATCTCTTAAAATAGAAAGGAGGCGGATTGTGTAATGAGTTAGCCTACAGAGTAAACTCTTTGGGGCCCACCATGATTTAAGTATTTTATCCACTCCGTTCTTCCATCTTAACAGATAATTTTAGGGCTGGAGCTAAAAAAATGAAGAATAGAGAAATCTCAAATGGACCACACCACAGGAAAAGCGTGAATTGAATGTCTATCGTTGAAAAATTCTTGGGGGCACAAAAGTTTTTGATCAAGCTGATATTTATGTTTTCCCTTCATCCATGTCTACGTGGTCTCATGAACAGGTTGGATGACAAAGAAACATCACTGTTGGGCCTTGGAAGGTTTCAAAGTTGGAAATCATTATTCCCACTGTTCCTATAGCATGGTCCACTTAGCTTTGAATATGCTTTAATTTCAGGCTCAACAGCTAAAATGAGCTGGAAAAATGAATGGATGGCGTGGATAGACCACATACATTCACAGTTGGCCCAACGAAGTTTACTCAGTACGATAAGAGCATATTAAGTACGCAATCCGATGTCCTCTGGAAGCAGAATCGGTGGACGACACACCGCTGGACGCATGGCCTGAACACATATTTTCCACAGGGAATTAGGGGGATCCAAATTTAATGTGGCCTTTGGTGGCCCACCTTGATGAATGTGTTTCATATCCACACCGTCCATCTGTTTTTATATCATTTAATGATACTATCCTAAAAATTAAGTAGATCCAAAGCTCTGGTGGAGTTCAATTAAAATATAATAAAATTATAATTTATAAGTAAATTATCTATAGATCAGGTTCGGGTTGGGTTGGGCAACCCGAGACCACAACCCGAGCCCAACCCAAGATTCATCGGGTTAGTGTTTTTATAGCTCGAGCCCGAGCCCGAACCCGATACATCATGCCCGAACCCAACCCGAATGTCGGGTTGGTCACTGGTCGGTCCGGTTGAACCTGCCCGACTTTCAGCCCTAATGTAAATTATTTAACTGCATGCATAACTTTCCTTTCCCTAGCATGCCCATAATTTATACAGGTTGGACGCATCGTTTAGTGATCCAAACCATTGAGCTTGTGGTTCCAATCATCGATGGACCATGCCCAAAGAATCTCCTTGACCCAACAATCGTAACCCTTCGATTCTTTGCATGCAAATGAATGGTCCGCATTCAATGAAGAGTACAAGAAGGCCTAAGTCGGGGGCTTACAATCTTCTAATTTGAGACATTGTTTGGAGGGATGGTCTACGTATGATGGGGCATCAAATCAATGGCTTGGATAACCCAACCATAGGCCCCACAAATGAACTGGAGTTCCCTATTGAGCCTTATGAAAAAATACCCAAACAATAAGGGCATAAACAACTAGGTGTGTTTACCATCTTACCATCCAAAGTTTCAATTTCCAAACACGCTAAAGGAGGGCATGCTCGAAGGTTTTTTTTTTTTTTTTAGAATACTCTAATAGAACTTGGGGCGGTTTGGGTTGTGTGGAACGGGTTGGGTATAAACGGGTCGGGCTGGTCGGGTTTGGCGTGTATATTAAACCGTACCTAGATTAAAAATGGTTCAGCCACATTCATCCAGGACCGGACCCTTTTCTTTGTCGGGGCGGGGCAGATCGGGTTTCTGTACGGTCGGATCAGGGCGGGTCGATCGGGTTAAATTGGGAAATGTTCAGCCCTATTGGTTGGTGGCTCTAAGTCGATCCAGGACTCGGTGACTCAACTAGGTGGGTCAAAAAATATTTTTATTGTTTTTAGTATGAACTAAATAATAAAATAAATAAAAGATAAACAAAATAATATAAATAACTAAAATTCTAAGAAATAGAATAGCAAGTTCCATGATTTTTCTTTGAATTGCTTAGTTTTTATTTTCTTCTTTTTCATTTTTCATTTTTTTGAAAAATATTAAAGAAACAACTTTAAAATGGGTGGAAAATATTCTGCTCCTTCATCTTCTCCTCTTCCCTCTTCTACTTCTCTTCAGAGAATAACCAGTTCTCAATTCTTCTTCTTCTTATTCTTAAAAAGGAATAATTGGAAAAATATGAAATAAATAGAAAAGATAAGATAAAACAGATTTTCTTCTTCTTCATCATCTTCTTCAAATAAAATTAGATTAAAAAATATAAAGAAATCACAATAAAGAACTAAAAAAATAGAAAATCATAACAAAAATTGATAAAAAAAACAAATTCATCCTCCTCTTCTTCTTGTACTTCTCCACCTCCTTATTCTGAAAAAAGAAATGAGTAAAATGATTGAAATAAAAAGCAGAAGAATTGGAAAATAGCTAATATCCATTCTTTTTACTCTTTTTTGTGAAAAAAGTAAAAAAAAAAAAAAAATCATGAAATGATAATAGAAAAATATGATTTTTTTTTTCTATTTTCTTCTTCTTTCTTCTTATTCCATCCCCATAGAATAAAATATCATCAAAGATAATGTTATGGGCAAATTTTGCAAGATTCCTGATGCTGACATGGAAGATGTGTAACCGTCGGTATGTGGCCTACTGATCACAACTCATCATGCATGTAACCGAAGGATCCAAGCTTGTCAAGGTAGAGGATCCTCAAACCAATTTACATCCATGAATTCAGTTTGAGGGCTTAGGCTTGGCCTCAGATATCGGACAGATTCCTGAGAATATGGCATGAGCTTCATATAGCAGAATTAGGCCTAACCCCTCAGGATCGGCCTCAAGCGACAAACATACAATTGAGCCCTCAGGCTCAGCTTAGGTCATTATTATCCGTTGTATTGTTGACTACTACCTAAGGATGCAGTGTGTTGATCGCACCAGACGTCCTCAGATCTGAGCATGTCATGCACCACATGTCGTCATACGAAGATAGCATTTACGACTGGGATGCGCAGAATTCGGACACGATAAGGATTATATCCCTTAATCCGAAAATGTATCCTAGATGGGATCTAGGACATCCACCGCCCTTGGTCATGGATCATCACTAATAAAAGGACCCTCCCGCATATCTCTAAGGTATGCACAAATACGCAATCAGAGATATTATACTCTATAGAGTTCTTACTCTAAATCATCCTGATCACTAACTTAAGCATCAGAGGTTCCCCCACCAGCATCAGAGGTTCCCCCACCAGCACGACCAGCATCCCTCACGGTCTCTCTCTTTCTTTCTGATCTTAGGTTCCAGGATCTCCACCATTCATCTTTGTCCGCACCGAACGATGGAGATCTAATGTTGATTCCTGATCAACATTTGTTACCCCAATTTTGGGTGACAACAGGTTGGGGTCGTCTATGGGAACGACTAGATCGTTCTCGCATTATTCCTTTTTCACTCTCTTCATCATTCGGTTAGCCATCCGAGATGCCTCCAATGATGTGGGCGGCCTGGCAGCTAGGGTAGCCGTCTCTATGCGGACTTCCACCCATGCAGGCTCCCAGCAACCGCAGGTACACTTCTATCTCCCATAGAGAACAACCTCCACCACTCGTGGCCAATGACGTTGTCAGGCTCAATGTCCTTGAGGATAACATGGTGGCAATACGAATCGAGATCACTCAATTCGACCAGATGGCGAAACAATTAGAACAGTTCCTCTCCCCTCCTGCTCCTCCACAACCTAATGCGCCTTTGCGTTCTGCTCGTTCTCCTCTATCCCGAGAGCAGCAGGGGGGTAAAATCATTTACCAGCACATCAACTAGCCGTAACCCAGATTGGACCACCCGTCCGAGCCCTCTCTTAGCATGAGGAAGTCATCTTTCTGTGAGAGTTCTATGCCACACTTGATGCTAGAAGTCAGTGTCACGGCGAGGCTGTCGAGGCTGTCGAAGTTTTTAGTGCCAATCATACATTGGTGTGAGAAAAAGACTTAAAAAAGCTTGAGGAAAAATTCACCAACATGGAGCAGCAATATTGCTCCACCACACCTGTAGCCATACAGGTAATGGTGGATCAGACAGATCCACCATTCACTGAAGAAATCATGGAGGCAGCGCAACTGAAGAAATTTCACATGCCCACCATGACTCAATACACCGGGTTGAGAGATCCAGTGGAACACTGTTCGCTCGCATCAAGTGCAAGGTTGCGATGTAATAATAATTCTCGATAAGACCGAGGTTGATCTTCAGGGATTGTCATAACAATTCTAAGTTTTATAACTAGGATGGGCTAAATTCGGATTTGTAATGATGGATGGAAATTAAGAACATAAAACTATTTGTTTAGGAGTTAAATTAGAAAAATAAAATACTAGAGCACCAAAGATCCATTAGTAATCATTCACAATGCTAATTCAAATCATTTAAACCAATAACTCGATTGGAATCAGAGTTCTATCCTTATCCAACTGGAATATAGAGCAATTAAATCATCATAATGCATCTAACATAGATGGATCATCCACTGATATGGTTCTCTCATAAACAACTAAGGCATTAGGTGTATTCAATCACACAACCCAATCCTTCACAAAACAAGCAAGATAATATTCATGATTCTTCTTCAAGCCTTGTCACTAGACTTGATTTAGAAGCATGAATTGAACTTCTATTGAACAAAAATCAATACATAAATACCTATCTCAGATTAATTTTAAAGATAAGAACTTCTAATTTAGATCTAGATAAGTACTTAGGAAACTTAGTTTGTAAGATGCCCTAGCATCCAACATATCATGATGGATCTAAGATCTCTACAATCCAAAATCCTATCAATCAACACCCCCATTAAGCAATCTCAGTAATCAAAACATCCCATGTAAGAGCAATCACAATAGATAGAAGATTAACTAAAAACACTAACTTTATTTCAAACTAGAACTAGAAATGTTCTTCATAAAATCTAAAAGTACTTGAACTAATTCGAATTAGACATTGTAAACAACTAAAAGCTTCACCTCTTACTCCTAGCTAAGAGGTTTAGCCAACCATTAACAGATTAAACTAAAGCTCAAAGGAAAAACTACTAAAAACATAGAAAAACTGATTCAGAGGAGTTGCGAACGCTCCACGATGCTCCTCTCCACCTCCCACGAACTTCTCAACCTTCTATGATGCCTTAGGAAGGGAGTGGAGATGTCCTTTTATAGCTTAGATCCGCCACCGACTTGGAAGATTCAAGAAAACGCAGAGTACTTTTGCAATTTGAAAAATCAAAATTAGAAACAAAAAATCGAAGTTTCTTGAAGACTGTAGACCTGTCTGAAAATCGTTTTGGCAACCGGTCTAGCGACCGGTCTAGTGATGTAGACCTGTCTGGTGACCAGCCTTTATAGCATAAAAACAATCCAACAAGATTTGAGTTTCTGGACTACTGTAGACCTGTCTAGCGACTAGTCTAACGACAGGTCTGTGGGAGTTTTTTCATATTTTCTTCTTTTTCTCTTCTCTTTCTTTCTTCTTTCCTCTACCACTTGGCACTTGTTTTATTGATCTTCAATGCATACAAAGTGACTCTTTTAACCATGAATTGGTGAAGTCTCCCTCTCATTCTTACAATCACAAAAAGATATATTAGATTAGTCTTTAAACATGTAAACCATGCATAATGTGTGATGAATTGGGGTTAAAATATGCACACTTCAAAGCTCAACACACCCCCTAACCAGCATTTTGCTAGTCTCGAGAAAAACATGCGTGAAGCAAATTCAAAATTTTAAAACCCAACTCTTTTTCGAAAACTATGCTTCTATAAACTCCAAGACATACAAGTGCAAAATTCAGAAAAACTGGGTGATAGAAGTTGAAATCTTAAACTCCTTAAACATAATGAGTGTTCACATAGAATCCCCACAGATTGATTGATAAATAGAAGAATCCGAACAAGTTTAACCTAAAGTGCATAGTGAATGTTCATCTCATGAGTTTCCAGGATTACCTTCTTCATAGATAGATCAAACTAAAGATCTAAAGGTGTACAGCTCAACCAAATGCCTATGATAAGAATTTTCCTTACCGTTCCTTCGACGGCTTTCACACTACTTCCCATTTCCAGCTTTAGTTACGGATAAACCATTTCCTAGTTGGTAATAGGTAACCCTTTTCGAAATTTTTCAACAAGTATTCAATAATAACCAAACTTCTTTTCTTTTCATATACATGAGATAAGATTTTTAGAAATCCATATCTTTCAATTTTCTTTCTCATGAACAAGGATGGACAAAGTTCCCCGACTTGGTTCCTTAACACCTTAGATCTAAGTCTAACTAATCTAAAAATCTACATAATCCCTTCCAACCATGAGAATCATATAACGTGAACTAGGCTCGAAAGTGTTCAAATTTTCTATCGATCATATAATTGGAAAATTCATATTAAAAATTATTATATTTAAGCTAATTTAGAGATCTCAAAATCATATCAATTCATCTCTCATCCTTTCATACTTATGACATCCCAAGTACATAGAAACACGATTTTCTAAAGAGTTTTGAATTTTCAGAAAAAATTAAAAAAAATTTTTACAAACATTACTCGAAATGTTACAAAACACTAGATTCAACTAAGAATCTTACCCCCAACCAAATCTTGCATTCTCATCAATGTAAATTGATATGCAATGAACAATAACATGAGAGTAATGATAAAAATGAAAGAGGGTGAGAATGAGAGTATCGAAGAGAGTCGACCATGAAAGTCTACAACTCTAATAATTAACTAATTCAAACTAATATAAACTACTCTATACCTCCATCAGACTAGGTGGTCAATCTTTGATATACAAGATCATCCAAAGGAATAGAATCTAACAGGTTATGAGGTGGAGTAAAAAAATTTCAGTAATATCATCCACCATCTTGCTTCATAATGCACATGGGTGATGTTTTTCATTCTAATCCATTGAAAATGCTACTGAAAAAGTTCAGCGAATTTCTTAAAGTTATCATCCCATGTGTTAGGAAAGGAGAATTTCTTCTGTTTAAATTCATCAAATATGAATCTCCTTTCTAACTTGTCTGGGAAAGAAAATATTCAAATAAGGATCATCCCAGAGATGGTGCTCTTTAGTTTGAACAAACCACGGAGATGTGGAGACTTGAAATTCTTCTTCATAAGTCGGAATGGTCTCCACATTTTCAGATTCTACTGGTACTTTCACTATTGATAATTTAATTTTACACTCCGTGGGAGGAGTTTTTTTGGGCACCGGTGAAGTTTCCCTTAAGGCATTGACAATGTCACGGATCATAGGATCATCACAATCCTCAAAATATGTCAAACACTCTTCTAAAGTGTAGGAAACTTCGACCTTCTCGGTCACTTGTATAGGTTGGAATACGTCCGCAACCACTATACTTTCAGAAATTGGCCTCTCCTTAGGCAAATCAAGCACCAGTTCATCAAATTCCTATATAACAAAATTGCTCAAATCAGTGGTTGGTGACTTGTCACTCAAATTTTTAGATTTTGGTTCTTCCAAGGTCTCATCAATATTTAAATTTATTTCTTCCTTGGAATGAGCCAAACAAACTTCCAAGGTTTTAAAAAATTTAGTTGAGGGTGGCTCATCATCATTCACAATTATATCAATGAAATTAATCATGTGGATCTCATCTTCATCCTCATCCATATCCTCTTGTTGGTTATGTAAATGAAACACATTCAGCTTCATTGTCATATTTTTAAAAGATATTTTCATAACTCCATTCATACAATTGATTATAGCATTGGCGGTTGCTAGGAATGGTCGGCCTAGAATGACAGGAACTTGATTGCATACATTTGTAACCGCTTGTGTATCCAAAACAATAAAGTCTACCGAATAGTAGATGTTATCAATTTGGACTAACACATCCTCAATTACTCCTCTCGGTATTCTAACGAAACAATCTATAAGTTGTAAAGTTATCTTAATGAGTTTTAATTCACCAAGTCCAAGTTACTCATATACCGAGTAGGGAACAAGGTAACACTGGCCCTTAGATCCAGAAGTGCACTATTGATCCGAAAGTTACCTATCATGCAAGAGATTGTAAGGCTTCCAGGATCTTTGAATTTGAGAGGGGGGGGGGGGGGGGGGGGGGGGGGGGAGTGTTGTTATATGATAGCACTCACTTGTTCCATAAAAAAATTCTTCTTATACACGTTTTGCCTACGCTTTACGACACATAAGTCCTTTAGAAATTTGGCATATGAAGGAATTTACTTAATTGCATCCAACAAGGGAATGTTGATTTTGACTTGTTGGAAGACTTCTAGGATGTCCTGATTTTCACTTGGCCCTTTGGTTAAGATAAGATGTTGAGGGAATGGGGCCACATGTTTATACACACGCTTCAGCTCTTCATCTTGTGGAGCACTGTTCAATTCACCATCGCTCTTAGAATCAATCGGGTCATTAGGCTTTGTGGCCTTCACTGGTTCATATTTTTCAATTGTTTTTTTCAATTCTAAGAGCGGTTATGGCTTAAACATGTTCCACATAAGGATGGGTTGAAGAATTGGTGTTTGTTTCTAATTATTCTTTAGGGTTAGGATGAGATTGGGTCAAAACAGTCCATTTCTCCCTAACTCCTAAGTGTGTCTCAATTCTTTCAACCAAAATTTTAAGTTCATTCATGGCCTACATGTTAGACTGGTTTATCTGAGTTTGTGCAATCATGAATGCGTTCAATGTATCCTCAAGAGTGCTTTTTTGAGGAGACTCCTGGGAAACATTGTTTGTATTTACCATGTGTGGACGCTCGCCTTTGCTTTCCTGACCCTCCCTTTCGAAAAGGGGTTCGCGAATCGTCATTGTGCCACTGGCTCGCTTCTTTCTCGAGGGCTTTTTCGGTTGTCGTGTTAAACTGGATATGTTCGAATGAGTTCGTATCAGACCAGAGTCGCCACTAGCCAATTACTTCGAATCTACAGTCAGCTAGATGTAAGACCTGTACCCTGAATTGCCCTCCGTATGTTTAGTTTTCGGTACCGATACGTCCCGGATGGACCAGATTAGAGAGCCTTGATCGTGACCCTGATTTACTACCGCAACGATCCAAGACTTGTACCCTTGTGACAGCGCTGGCGCCACGATTCCAACGCCGTGCGGCAAGCTCCGTTTCGATACCCGGTGTGAAAGTTGCGTACTTTTGCGCAATTCGAGGTGGGCCACACAACCCGCGTGTGGCGTGGGCCCCACTTGCACAAATCTCAAGAATATGTCAAATCAATCAAATCAATCACCATCACCCTCACCCATACCCCTCTCATCACCCTAGTCTATACACACCATACCCACCCCATCACTCTCTCACCTCCAAAGTCAACACAACCCATACCTCCCATGCCCTCTCCCATCATCATCATCATCACCTCATGCACCCCCCTCTCTACCCATTCGAGATCCATATGTAGGGGGGTGGGTCTTCTCATTCCCATTTGCAAGAAAGGAGAGAGAAAGAGAAAGAGAGAAAGGAGAGAGAAAGAGATTTGAGAGAGAGAAGAAAGAGATTTGAGAGATTTGAGTGAGATTAGAAGAGAGATTAGAAGAATTGAAGGAGGAGATCCAAGCTTGGAGGACCCCGATCATCATCCGGACCGTCCGATCGTCAACTCGACCCCATCCAACCGTCCAACCATCATTGTGAGTGCAAACTTCCCCCCCTTTTCTTGTTTACCTTTCATTTTCTTTCCTTGGCCCAACCTTGTGATGGGCAATGAGATGGATGGGCTGGATCGTCCATGAATGGGCCCCACATACCTATAATAATAATAATAATAATAATAAGAAAAAAAGGGGAAGAAGGAGTTGGCCGCTGGACAGACAGCGTCCAGAGGACGCTGCTGCCCAGCAACACCTGGGCTAAAGCCCTTTTGGGCGTTGACATTGGGTCCCCACTCGTGGGACCCACCTTGATGCATGTATTCGATCCACGCCGTCCATCTGTTTCTCCAGCCCATCTTAGGGCTAGACACTAGAAATGAAGTAAATCCAGATCTCGAGTGGACCACACCATAGAAAATAGTGGAGGCAAGGATGCCCACTGTCGAAACTTCTGTGGCCCACCATGATGTTTGTAGACTGAATCACCAATCCAATATTGGACTCTATGGGCTCCCCATGAGTTGGGGAACTTGATGAGCGGAGTAGATCTTCCCTAAGTGGGCCCCACTTGATATAAACCTAGAGAAAAGAAAAAGAAAAACAAAAAAAAATGGTTGGGGACGCTGGACGTTCACAGCGTCAGAACGCTGGAACAGTCCAGCGTCACCTGGACGGTTTGAATGGGTCCCCACTCGTGGGACCCACCTTGATGTGTGTGATGAATCCACACCGTCCATTTGTTTTCCTAACTCATGTTAGGGCCAGGGCCCGAATATGAACCAGATCCAAATCTTAAGCGGACCGCATCACATGAAACAGTGGGGTAAACGATGTCCACTGTCGAAACTTCCTCGGACCACTTTGATATTTGTAGACCAATTCACCTACCTAATATTGGGCTCATTGGGTCCCCCACGAGTTGGGGAACCTGATGAATGGAGTGGATCACCCTTATGTGGGCCCCACTCTATCAAAACCAAAAGAAAACAAAAAAAAAAAAGAAAAGAAAGAAAGAGAGAAGCGCAGCCTCGCTGGCGTTGGGAGTACCCAGCGTCCACGGACGCTGGGCTCATGATGTCCCAGCTGGTGGCCCACTCTGTGGGTCCCACCATGATGTATGTGTTATATCCACACCGTCCTTCCATTTGGGGAGATCATTTTAGGGCAAGATCTCAAGAATGAGACAGATCCAAATCTCAAGTGGAGCCCACTTGTAAGAAAATAGTAAGGACAGTGACCCTACCGTTGAAACCTTCCTACAGCCCACCATGATGTTTATTTGAGATCCAACTTGTTCACGAGTTCACACGTGTGCACAGGAAGGGAAAAAAAATGTCAGCTTGATCGAAAGCTTCTGTGGGCCCCACTACAGTGATGTTTATTTGTCATCCAATAGAAGGGGGCGCTGGCTGGGTTGGTTGGGCTGCCCAGCAGGTGGCCCACTCATGGGACCCACCTAGAATGTATGTGCCTTATCTATTACGTCCATATGTTTTTCCAGCTCATTTTAGTGGCTGAGCCCAAAATTTAATTATATCCAAATGTCAAGTGGACCATGCCACGGGAAACAGTGGGAATAATGATTTCCACCGTTGAAACCTTCCCAGGCCCTACAGTGATGTTTATTTGTCATTCAACCTGTTCATAAGATCACATGGATATGGATGAAGGAGAAAACAAAAATATCAGTTTGATTCAAAACTCTTGGGGCCCATTTGGGTGCCACGCTCCAAGCAGCGTGCTTTGGCACGCTGCCTTGCAGGTGGCCCACCTTGTGGGTCCCACCATGATGCATTTGTTTTATCTATGCCGACCATCTATTTTTTCATATTATTTTAGGGCCGTGGGCTAGCATAATGAGGTAAATACAAACCTCAAGTGGACCACACCATAGGAAATAGTGGCCATTGATGCCCACCATTGAAACTCCTCTTAAGACTACTATGTTGTTTATTTTTCCATCCAACCAAAGGCCATGGGGCCCATCTTGGGCTCCCACCTTGATAGATGTGTTGTATACATTGTTGTCCACCTTGGCCGGGGTGTGGGGCCCAGTTTTGGGTGGGCCACAAGTAGGAAATAAGGGTGGTTGAACGCCTACCATTGGAAACTTTACAGGACCCATCTGTTATGTTTATTTGCCATTCTTCCTGTTCATAAGTCACCCAACCATGGGTGGGGTTCCACACGTGTGTTTGGTTGCCATCTCACCTGCTTAGTGGGAAAGCACAAATATCGGGTTGATCCCAAACTGTTGGGACCCATTGATATATGTGGCTTCCCCACTCCTTTGTGCGGTTATCACCAACCACGGGTCCACCTTGTTATGCATGTGTTCTATCCACGTCAGCCATTGGCCACTATGGTGCGATATGTATGTTGCTCATCGATTAGGACCGCCTTAATTTTGTGCTTGATCCAAACCATCCAAATGAATGGACCCTAGCATGTTATGTACAGGATGGCCTTGGGACCACCTTAGTGTATGTGTTCGAATGACCGCGTTGTCCATCTCGTGGATCCACCTTGATTATTAGTTGTGTAAACCCTTGTTGAAAGGTCATATAAATCTGGATGCATGGGAGTTCCTAAAGTTCACGTGAACCAAGTCATAGGGCTACCTTCTTACCTCACCCTGTTGAACCATCTTATCAAATCAGCTTGTTAACTCACCATGTTGACCCACCTTGTCAACCTGCCTTATTGACTCACCTTGTTGACTCACCATGTTGAGTGATCCTGGTAACTCAGCTTGTAGTATACTCATATGACTCACCCCTCCTACCCTTGTACCCAACTATTAAGGACCACCATATCATGTATATCCCATCCACACCGTCCGTTTACCTTTAAGATGAGTGTGGGGCTCATCCTCGACGTTAGTATGTCATCTAGGCCATCACTTATATGGAGCCTATCTTGCAGTATGAGGTTAGACCCGTCGTCCCTTTTTGGACCTCATCGTATTGACCATCTATCTTAGATTACCCTACCATTTATGACTCTCTGTCATGACCTGTCTATCTTACAACCCGTTCTATGACATTCCTTTTACGGACCATTATTGTGTTTATCTCAATTGTACTACCGCACTATGGGTCTCGGCATGATTTTGGGTATTCTACTCTTGCCGCTCAAGTATGTTCTACCTTTGATGTGTCGGTAGGGTATTTAATCATTTTTTTTTCACTTGGGTTATCTGAATGTTGAAGCTTAATCCACACCGTTCAATTGTTGGACCATCTGTGTTATTGTATACCATCCATTTAGGGTCCTATCTCTTTGTGTTTGTTTGTGTTATAAGTGAATTATCTTTTTATGATGTTTTTAGTATGTCTGTTGCCACACGTAGTGTTGTTTGGAATACTCATATGTGATCTTTATACTATATGCTTCGACGACCACCATGCATGTGTAATGAGTATGCATCCTGAATCACCATTGTTAGTTGGGGACCACTAGGGCATAAACGCATTCATAAAGCATTCGAGATGTAGTCGCGCAAATGTAATTCACGTGCTCTCTATCGCAAACCTCTCCAATAGGTATGCGACTATTCGAGGACAGGAGTCTATCATCCTGACTTACACTGTTTGGTAGGAATAGCTTAGCATACCTTGTTGAAAGTACGTCGGTAGTCTAACACGACACCCACGTATGTGTGAAAGCTCAAAGAGCAACTAGAATTATGGCTAAACCTATAGGAGGGGGTGATTAGGACCTTTTTTGAAATTCTTTTCGCCTACTTATATAATTCAACAAATCAAACTAAGTAAGGAAGAACACTTCGCCTGCCAAGCGTAAGTGGGTCCAATCACAAGACTAGCATATGATTAAGCAATAAACAACCTAGTCTAAAGCATGCATAGGTAATCAAAAGATTTAACTAATCAAGCTCCTAACCTATGCAACCTATGTAGACTTATGAGAATGGATCAATGAGCTCAAGTCTACACAACTAGTGAAAGTACATCTTGTGTGTGGATGTGCCTAATTAGTGCCTAGCATACATTCCTACCAAGCATTTATAATTAGACAATTAAACTAACAATGCTAAGATATTAATGTGCTCAATTCAATCACAAACACAAGCATGTATAGCGGTTCGACTTTAGGTCTACTCCACTCCCGGTTCAAGTACTCAACTCCTTTGAGCACACCGGCATTCACTATCGGAGGTTTTAAATGAGGTTCAGCTCTCAACCTTTACACGGAGGTTTTACCGGTTCACCTCTCAACCATAACCGGAGTTTTGGACAAAGGCCTAACTCTCAACCCAAACGGAGTTTTGGACATAGGCTAACTCTCAACTCGACGCACGTTTGCTCCCGTGTCGGAGGCTCCCCCTTGGACACTTAGTTTAGGCCCGACTAACGGGCCAAGGAACAGCTAACGTCCCTAGATTGAGTTTGACAAACAAACTCTAAATGGACTCTCAATAAAGACAACCTTACTTGTCGGATGAGCCTCTTGTTTAGCGCCGGTTCGGGTTGCTTGATCTCCGCTCTCCCGTGCTTCAATCAGCTTCCCTTGCTCCCACGATCGTGTTGTCGTTGCGTCGCCAATGCCTCAGCCACACTTGATCAAGCACCTTGCATGTGATGCCTTTGAGATGCCCAAGGTGCTAGGAGGGTAGGTTTAAGAACTCTAAAACTAATGGGAATGGGTTGCCTAGAGGTTCTCTCCTACAATGATCTCATCTTAGAGTTTTGGACAAGGATTTGCCAATCAAGAAGGTTCCAAACTCTAGAGATCAAGAGGGGATGAAGGTCATCTTCTTCATGAGCTTGGAATGCTCTAATCTTGTGTTAAAGCACAAGGAAGATGCCTTGCATAGGTTGGGAATGAGCCTCAAATGGTCTCCAACAATGGTGGCTTCACTCCTCTCGAAATCCCTCTCCTTACCCCTCAAAACAAGCTAAGCCCATTTATAAAAGAAGGTGCAACGGATACAAAATGGGTTGAAAACGGCTAGTGCTGACCTGTCGCACAACCGGTCGGCCAGGGGCCACGACCGATCGTCCACGGTCCACGACCGGTCGGCCATAGGCCAGAGCAAAGACAGAAACTTACTGTCTTAAGTAGAATGCTCTGCACGACCGGTCAAGACCGGTCGGCCAGGGGTCCACGACCGGTCGTCCAGGGTGCACGACCAGGTCGGCCCTATGGCCTACACACACCAGTAGCTGCTGTCCACTCTGGACTGGCTGTCCGACCGGTCTTAGCCGGTCGGCCAGGGGTCCACGACCAGTCGTGACAGATCGGACAGGCCTGGGTTCAGCCTGGTTGTTCGCTGACCCATGCAATCTTCAACCCACTCACTTAGGCCAGGATTTATGTGATGTTTTGGGACACCTAGGGCCAATCTATGATGACTAAAGGTTCCCTAATATGGTCAAGGTCATCAAAGAGGTTAAGGGGTTGGGATTTGATCAAGGTTAAGGTACATCAAGGCATGACTTTTACCTGATTCTTCTTCATTGATGCAGTGGGGCCATCTGAGTCTTCAGTCTTCGTCTTCATTGGGCTCAACCGACACTAGACTCACTGACGTAAGTGATTGACAAACAAGGTGCACTAGTATGCCACAGAAAAGTGCACTAACAATCTCCCCCTTTGTCAATTACTTACAAAAACTTAACCTACCAAAACAAAATACATGTTCAAGATATTACATTGATAATGAATTAAATACAGGACTCTTGACATGCCTAGTCTAAGCTGCTCCTCTTCAGTTTGCTCCCCCATAACCTGTCAATCCCTGCATCACAAAAGATAGCAGATTAGTTTTGGTGGGACTTGATCTTTCTCCCCCTTTTTGTTAGCAATTGACAAACTATTCTCTCCCCCTTAATGATATATCAATAAGGTTAAGGTAAGAGTAGATAGTGTGTCGCAGTTATAACTATAAGCACATGATAACAAGGAGAGTATAGGGTGCATGATACATAAATACATGGAGCATGCTAAGGAACATGATTAACAAGAAATGTAACTATCTAAGCATAGTTAATCATGCATAATTGGTCAAAGATATACATTTGCAATAAAAGCACAAAGGGCTTATAGCCCAATCAACCAACCTCCCCTATTGGTATATCAAGACCAATACAAAGCAAAGATTAGCATACAATGAAGCATAAAACTCAAGATGATTAGCTAATCTAAGAATGATGATAATCTAGCAAGCAAATGTATCAAATAAAAGCACGGCTAAATCATCAAAATTTGGGCTAATGAGGCTTGAATCCTCTGATTTGCCCATACGCACAAAAATGAGGCTGAAATCTTCAGATTTTCCTATTAAAGCATTTCTAGCTACCCTCACTAACTATGTTTAGTTTGATTAGCCTAAGGGTAACTAATTTCCTTAACACCCTCATAAAATGTAGCATGAGGTGAGGGGTTGGGAACTCCTTCTTCTCCTAGAAGGGATAGCGGTTGGGATCCCCTCTTAGATAAGCTGGAAGAGGGGTTGTGGTGGAGGCCGAGAGAGCAAGATCTTTATGTTGGCTCTCATCACAAGCGGAGTCACCAGATTCGGACTCCTCCGTATCATCCCAAGTGGCAGCCATTGCCTTTTACCTTTCGGTTTAGGCCCTTCCGGATATTCCGGGGCAATATGGCCACGACGACCGCAACCGTAACAACGGACGGATGAAGGTATGGATGATTTTTCTTTATGTTTATCACCCTTCTTGTCCTTCTTGTCATGGCTGTTCCCTCTATCAAATTTGAGGAATCTCTTGAATTTTTTGTTCAATTTCTCTTCCTCATCATCCTCATCATCACTATCTTCTCCGACTCACTCTTAATTTTCTTACGTTTGTAAGAGGACTTAAGAGCGATGCTTTTCTTCCTAGAGGGGGCCTTAAAGTGTAGTTCATGAGTTTGTAGGGAACCTATGAGTTCTTCTACTTTCATCTTATCTATGTTTCTACACTCTTCTAAGGCAACTACCTTAGAGTCAAATCTATCCGGGAGGGACCTAAGTATTTTTCTACAAATCCTACCATCCGGAACTTGATCACCCAAGACAAACATGGAGTTGTAAATATCTGACAATTTAGTATAAAACTCCATGAAAGTTTCAGAATCTTCCATCTTAATGTTTTCAAATTTGGTGGTTTAGAGTTGAAGCTTAGAGCATCTTACTGTGCTAGTTCCCTCATGGGTAACCTCAAGTATATCCCACGCTTTTTTTGCAGTTGCGCATGTGAGAATGCGCTGAAATTCGTTCGGAGAAACCGCACAGCAAATCGCATTGAGAGCTTTGGCATTCGCCATGTATTGTGCTCTCTCTGTGTCATCCCATTTGGAGTCATCTTTGGGAATGACAATGCATTTCCCATCAACCTCCACTAGCACGGTGGGCAAGGTGTATCCATTTTGTGTGCTTAGCCACACCAAACGGTCCATGGATTGGAGAAAAATTCTCATTCTAGCCTTCCAGTAGGCATAGTTGGACCCGTCAAAGAATGGTGGACGGTTGGTGGTACTCCCATCTCGGTTAGACATCATGCTAGTGCTCCGGTACCGGATCTTACTTTAGACGGTTACGTCCTTGAAGAGCAACCTGCTCTGATACCAATTGAAAGTACGTCGATAGTCTAACACGACACCCACATATGTGCGGAAGCTCAAAGAGCAACTAGAATTATGGCTAAACCTATAGGAGGGGGTGATTAGGACCTTTTTTGAAATTCTTTTCGCCTACTTATATAATTCAACAAATCAAACTAAGTAAGCAAGAACACTTCGCCTTCCAAGCCTAAGTGAGTCCAATCACAAGACTAGCATATGATTAAGCAATAAACAACCTAGTCTAAAGCATGCATAGGTAATCAAAAGATTTAACTAATCAAGCTCCTAACCTATGCAACCTATGTAGACTTATGAGAATGGATCAATGAGCTCAAGTCTACACAACTAGTGAAAGTAAATCTTGTGTGTGGATGTGCCTAATTAGTGCCTAGCATACATTCCTATCAAGCATTCATAATTAGACAATTAAACTAACAATGCTAAGATATTAATGTGCTCAATTCAATCACAAACACAAGCATGTATAGTGGTTCGACTTTGGGTTTACTCCACTCCCGGTTCAAGTACTCAACTCCTTTGAGCACACCGGCATTCACTATCGGATGTTTTAAATGAGGTTCACCTCTCAACCTTTACATGGAGGTTTTACCGGTTCACCTCTCAACCATAACCGGAGTTTTGGACAAATGCCTAACTCTCAACCCAAACGGAGTTTTGGACATAGACTAACTCTCAACCCGACACACGTTTGCTCCCGTGTCGGAGGCTCCCCCTTGGAGACTTAGTTTAGGCCCGGCTAACGGGCCAAGGAATAGCTAACGTCCCTAGATTGAGTTTGACAAACAAACTCTAAATGGACTCTCAATAAAGATAACCTTACTTGTCGGATGAGCCCCTTGTTTAGCGCCGGTTCGGGTTGCTTGATCTCCGCTCTCCCGTGCTTCAATCAGCTTCCCCTGCTCCCACGATCGTGTTGCCGTTGCATCGCCAATGCCTCAGCCACACTTGATCAAGCACCTTGCATGTGATGCCTTTGAGATGCCCAAGGTGCTAGGAGGGTAGGTTTGAGAACTCTAAAACTAATGGGAATGGGTTGCCTAGAGGTTCTCTCCTACAATGATCTCATCTTAGAGTTTTGGACAAGGATTTGTCAATCAAGAAGGTTCCAAACTCTAAAGATCAAGAGGGGATGAAGGTCATCTTCTTCATGAGCTTGGAATGCTCTAATCTTATGTTAAAGCACAAGGGAGATGCCTTGCATAGGTTGGGAATGAGCCTCAAATGGTCTCTAACAATGGTGGCTCCACTCCTCTCGAAATCCCTCTCCTTACCCCTCAAAACAAGCCAAGCCCATTTATAAAAGAAGGTGCAATGGATACAAAACCGGCTGAAAACAGCTAGTGCTGACCGGTCGCACGAACGGTCGGCCAGGGGCCACGACCGGTCGTCCAGGGTCCACGACCGGTCGGCCATAGGCCAGAGCAAAGACAGAAACTTACTGTCTTAAGTAGAATGCTCTGCACGACCGATCAAGACCGATCGGCCAGGGGTCCACGACCGGTCGACCCTATGGCCTGCACACACCAGTAGCTGCTGTCCACTCTGGACTGTCTGTCCAACCGGTCTTAACCGGTCAGCCAGGGGTCCACGACCGGTCGTGACCGGTCGGACAGGCCTGGGTTTAGCCTGGTTGTTCGCTAACCCATGCAATCTTCAACCCACTCACTTAGGCTAAGATTTATGTGATGTTTTGGGACACCTAGGGCCAATCTATGATAACTAAAGGTTCCCTAATATGGTCAAGGTCATCAAAGAGGTTAAGGGGTTGGGATTTGGTCAAGGTTAAGGCACATCAAGGCATCACTTTTACCTGATTCTTCTTCCTTGATGCAGCGGGGCCATCTGAGTCTTCGATCTTCAGTCTTTATTAGGCTCAACCGACACTAGACTCACTGACGTAAGTGATTGACAAACAAGGTGCACTAGTATGCCACAGAAAAGTGCACTAACACTTGTAGCCCTTGGTGCGAGATTCCCTGGCTAGCGACATCCCACACTATGACTTGATCATTCATATGTGTCCCCTCATCTTAATCATATCTCAAATAGGTTGGACTAGATTGCTTTATTGCCATCGTGATAGATTGACTACTTGTTAGCACTCATACTGTATGCTTGGCTCATGCATCATGAATGCTTGGCTCATCTGATTGTCTTGTATCAACCGGCCATATTGGCCGCGATTGTCGTGCAGTTCATTACCAGTCGATGGTGACATTGTATTTGAGACCCTATAGTTTTATGGTGCTCTTTGGAGACTTGCACGGGCATGTCGTCCCACGTTTGTATGCATGGTTTTATTTCGCACCGTCTGCTTATGCCGCATATAGCATGGTTACTACGTTGCAACCACAGCTCCATCATGGTTTGCAGAACACCGGAAATATGTGATCTTTAAACTGGATGCCAAAGATGTCCCTGGGTGAAAGTCCCTGATCCCGTTGGTACCAAGGTGGGTGTTCCATTCAAGGACCGGGTGGTTTAATCATACACCAGTATGCCGAATATCAAACGGTGGTGTTTTCCACTACACGTGGTCAGTTTAGAAGGAGGTCTGACCTAACCTGCCGGAAGAGTGTTGGCAAAGTGGGTTGAGTTTGACCAGCTGTGAGTAGGTCCGCTATTGCACCAGATAGGCTTTGGCATTCTACTGGTGACTAGTGAGGTCTGTGAGAGACCCCGGTGATGTTCTGTTTCAAAGATGGTATTGGTATCAGTGATGTGACTGATGTTTTGTATGGTGTGGGACGGTCCTGACATGGGCGGGTGTGATGTGGGCGGGGCTGTAAGCCTGGGCGAGCTACCAGTTCCGAGTCCTGCATTGCTTAGGCGATCGCGTTATGACTGTTCGTATCTGGACCACTGTACTGAGAGGTGGTGATTTGCATACATGCATTGGATCATTGTATGTGACATTAGGCCCTGTAGGCCATTGCATAGTATGAGTATATAGCCTTGGTAGGCTAGTTACCTATATTGCACGCTTGCAGTAGCCATGGTAGGCTAGTTATATGTATTGCATGCTTGCATAGCCGTGGTAGATTGGTTATCCACATCACATGATCGTGTAGCCAAATTAGGCTAAGTTTTGGTTTAAATTTCTCATCATGCTTTCACTGCTTACTTTGATATTTATCATGCTTGTCATACGCATTGCGCACGCACACACGCACTCACAAAGCTTCGTTCGAAGCTTATGCGCGTTGTTACGCTGCAGGTTATACCAGAGTGTATCAGTAACGTTGAGTTGGAGTTGGGAGTGCAGTAGCAGGAGGTGCCGGATTATGCACAGTTTTTATATTTACGCATTGTGTATTTACCTTTCAGTACTGTATGTAAACGAAATGACTTAGTGAAAATATTGTGTTTTTCTTTGATGATACTCATATGGTGATGCTCATGTTTCAAAAAAAAATTCAGACCCCGAAATCCTCCTTGTGGTATCCCAGGATCGGAACCTGGCCTGTGGGGTTAGTATCCGAGATCGGGGTACTACGGAGGTTGCCACCTCTAAATTTTGGTTACAGTGAATGGACGTTGAGAACCGAATTTGGGGCGTGACACTAGACCTCGTAGAAACGTTAGAGAAGGGAATCCGAAGATTCCTTCCTCTAAAATAACTCCTTTTAATCTGCGGTCAGAGATTTGAGATAAGGGATCACGATTACAGGGTGGGAACCCAGGAGGGATTAAGTTGCTTGTGATCAACTCAGTGAGGGTTACCCTCTAAGATTAGCACAATAATATCCAAACATAAGCATACCCAACCAAAACATACATGAGAAAATCTTATTTAATGCAATGCATGATATGTATGCTCTGACTAAGGCACCCTGACTAATTGAGACAGACTTATTCCAACTCTTCTCACCAGCCACTAGTCATCAGAGTCCACGATGAAGCGGGTAATTCCACAATTTCATGTCAACAAACCCAGCCAATAGAGGTGATGGCCACCCATCCCCCTACCACAAGCTAGCGCTACAGGACCTGTAGGGCTGACCCACCAAGTCGGGTCCAGTGAATGCATGATTAGTTTCACATTTAGTAAGTAGTTTAACATCCATTCAATTAAACGATGTTCACGACTAATGACCCCTCTTTACCCCAATTAGTTTAAAGAAGCTCAAGGTCACTATGGGGAGCTCGTCACCCAGCATAGGCCCACAACTCAGGCTTAGTGTCCCATTCCAACAACCTTGGCTTATGAAACTTCTCGTATTCATCAATCTCATTCCTCAAAGGGTCTACCATAGGTAACATATCAAACAAGGATTCCTTGACACGTATCCAACAATGCACACGGTAATGCTAAACTCAACATCATGGCATATACGACCAACAACACATCTACGGTAATGCCAACACTTAATCCTCAATGTCAAGGCATATCATTCAATAATGTACATGGTGATGCCAATTCTTACTACAACCAAGAAGGTATATTCATCCAAAAACATCGACATGATAATGCCAACATAAGAAGGCCTCATACGGGCTTCATCTCTTAGCATCAAATGGGTATATCAGTACGGGGTTAAGGGGCGTTCATTAACGTAACATTCATATATAGAATTCTGAATCATACAATAAATCAATCATCATGTTTATCATGAGCATATAACGAACGTAAATTAAACATAATCTCCACATAAGCATATACATCATCATGGTTCCTTTTCCAAACACATAAGTATAAATCATGGTTCACATACATCAAAATTCATAGTACACATCAAGAAATATCATACAAATCATAATCACATGAAGAGATTTCAACAAGTACAATTTCAAGAAATCACACAACAAAATCCTAGTGTCTAAGCATGTAATCGACAAGAAACATGGTATTATTGTAACTAGGCTTACAGGAAATCCTCACCTTCGCCTTAGATGAAAATCTTAGGTAGAATTGATGGGGAAGATCATTACATGAATCGTGGTGACACGAGGAAGGGTTGGAGATGACTACATGTGTTGATGAAGAAGGAAGGAAAAGAAGATGATCGGCGAGCGGGTGAGTTTTCTCTCTCTCTCTCTCTCTCTCTCTCTCTCTCTCTCTCTCTCTCTCGTAGATGTGTAGGGCTGGAAAATTAGGGTTTGCCGTGAGTTTTCTTGGAAGGGAGAAGGAGTAGGGACGTGCATACCACTCTTTTACATGAAGTGGGCATGCACACCTCCCAATGTCACTATGACACCATCAAAATATAATTAAGGGATGATTTTTAATGATTTCTAATCCTTTCACCTGTGTTAAGCACAAAGAGTAGAGTCAGAATATATAAATTTCATGGTGATCTGAAATCTAGATTGACCAATATTGAAAAATGGCCCGACGGGTGCTAAAACAGACTTGATCTCAATTAGCAGTCCACGCTTGATGATTAAGGCCTAAATTTGGGAGAAATGTGTAGTCATGATAGGTAAATGATTGTATAAAGTTTGGTGGTTGATTGATGGTGGGAATGACATAGATCTGAAATTCCAACTTTTGGAGAAAAAGGAAGGAGCTGGCTTGGTGGTTCCACTATGTAGGATTATAGATCGGGGTTCAAATTTTGTGGAGTCTTATAGTCATATGATGCTAAGATATATTCCAAATTTGAGTTGCGATTGACGGTGGAAAGTGGGTTAATTGAAAGGCCCAGATTTGAAAAGAGTTAATACTCAGTTATTTCCTAAAATGAGATAACTTTGCACTAAAGAAAGAGGCTTATCAATGAGGGGCACTCAAATCATACGATTAGTCCATGATATGGACGATCTAAGTCACTCACATGAAGGAAAATATCCAACTACGACTAACCATCCACTTTCCTCACTCGATGGACATTAAAATCAAGGGTTAAGGAGCTGGTTTTTTAATTAGGCCATTTATTCTATGATCTAAAGGCTGAAATTTGATGTGTACAGTTCATTTATAATAGATAGGCATGGTATAAAATTTCACATCAATCAGATCATGGGAACTATGTGAACTAGATATCAAGGGTCTAGGTTAAGGTGAGCTATTCACATTTTTTAGCACTCAAAATTTCATATTTATACTCATTGGATCATCACAAAAATTTAAGGATAAGAGTTTACCACTAAGATGATCAATTTGGAATGGTTGCTTTCCCAACTAGCTTTCTCGATCAACAGCCACGGACGCTCCTAGGTTAAGATCTCCATGATCTAAAGGCCATTTAAAAAATCTAACTTTATGGTGTCGATACACACCTAAAACTACGCCTACCATCTAGATGGATTCAAAAATTACTTATCCGATTGATCAGAGACAACGAATATGGAAACCTAATGGTTTTACAAGGTTCTATGCATGATCCTAAGCATATCTTACAAAAGAATCTGTATCGAATTAATCACAAATCATTACTTATTCACAAAAAAAATTAAAATTATCGTTAATCGGAAATTTTACACATAATATGTTATACTGTACTTTCAAAGCCACCTAAGAAAAATTCAGGGCGTTACACATAGGGTGGATAATAGCGGACCTCAAGGGGATAGACTCTTCGGTATGTATTCACCGTATACACCTAAAAGAGAATGCAAAAATGACTAGAAAGCCTCAAAGGAGGTTAAATCTAAAGATGATGGAGGTTGTCAAGGGTAAGGTATTAAAACTACTAGATGTGGGTATCATCTACCCCATCTCGAATAGCCAATGGGTGAGTCCTACCCAAGTTGTCTCTAAGAAGTCTAGTATTACCATTGTAAAGAACGCTAACAATGAGCTTATACCGACTAGAGTGACCACTGGTTGACGTATGTGCATAGATTACTGGAAGCTAAACACGGTCACTAGGAAAGACCACTTCCCTCTCCCATTCATGGATCAAATTTTGGAGAGGTTAGCAGGTCATACCTATTATTGCTTCTAAGATGGCTACTCTGGATACAACCAAATTGAGATAGCCCTGGAAGATCAAGAGAAGACCACCTTTACATGCCTGTTTAGCACCTTCGCATATCAAAGGATGACATTTGGACTATGTAATGCACCCGCCACATTCCAATGATGCATGTTAAGTATTTTCTCAGACATGGTGGGTGAATTTCTCGAAGTATTCATGGATGATTTTTCTATTTTTTGGTTGTACATTCGATGAGTGCCTCAATCATTTGAAATCAGTCTTGACTAGGTGTGAGGAGAAGAACCTTGTCTTAAACTGGGAGAAGTATCATTTCATGGTATAAAGAGGAATAGTTGTTGAGCTTCCAATTTATACATTTTTAACCCCAATTCATTACACATTGTACATGGTTTACATGCTTAATAGACTATTCTAATACAAGTTTTGTGATTGTAGGAATGAGGCGGACACTTCACTAAATTTATGCTTAAAGGGGTCATTTTATACGCCTTAATGATTGAAGGAACAAAGGACCAAAGATAGAGTGAAGTTGTATTGAAGCTGGAGGAAGAAAAGCTGAGAATTCAGCATTTTATAGGCCCACCGACTGGTCGGTATCAACCACCGGCCAACCGGCCAACTGCCCTAGAAACAGCAAACTTGCTGTGCAAAGTATGTGAAGGCCGTTCACATGACCAGCCAGCCGGCTGGCCGACTGTTTGGTCGGCCTATGTAAAGAGTACTCTAGGGATTTTATAGTTTGCAGAAATTTTCTTCGATCAGCCAGCCAGATGGCAGGTCAGGGCCGTGTAAAAAAAAGGGTTTAGAGAATTTGAAGATTATAGGCACTTTCTTCGGCCGGCCGGACAGGGGTCCAACCGGCCGGCCAGTGTCCAAAAATCTCTGAAAACCTCCGAATTTTGCTGCGCAAGTGCAAAATTCCTTGCGCAATCTGGAATCTTCCACACTATTCTATAAAAGGACACCTAGGGCTTCGTCTAGAGGCATCCTAAAAGAGATTGGAGGTCATGGGAAGTGAAGGAGCGCACCATAGAGCGTCCCCAACTCTGTCAAATCTAGTTTTTCTAGTTTTTATGTCTTTTTCATTGAGTTCTAGTTGTAATATGACAATGCTTGGCTAGAATCTCTCAGCTAGGGCTGAGAGGTGAAGCTTGTAACCAATTTCATGTTTAATTTAATTTGATTCAAGGAGTTTTACTTCAAGTTTGGATTTTGAAAGTTCTAGTTCGAACAAAGTTAATATTTATAGATGTTTTATGAGAGTTCATGTACTTCAGACATGAATTCCTTGCAATTCACTGAGATTATCATGTTTGACTTGATTAGATTCGAATTATGGTAACCCTTGAGCATGCCATAGTCCATAGGCATGGCTGTTACTCCGAAGGCTATGATTTCGAATGCTATGTGATTGAATAGGACTAGAACTCGAAGGTTGAACTTAAGTGGGATTGAATGCACTTCAATAATTTATGCTCCAACTAGATGAGAGATAGAACTTCGAATCTAGTTGTGTTTTATGCTTGGATTGATTGGATTAACATGGGATTGCTACAAGTGGATCCTTGAAAGCCTTAGTTTCTTTAAATTACTAAATTTCCTAAGTTACTGTTTTGAGTTAGTTTTCTTAATTGAAATCTCAAATTGTTCCAATTAAAGTTGCTGGAATCCTTTAGAACTATTTATCCAATTCCCTATGGATCGACCTTGGTCTTACCGAGAATTATTACTACATCGCAGTCTTGCACTTGTGGCGAGCGGACAAGTTTTTGGCGCCATTGCCGGGGATTTTAGATAAACGGTTCTAGATTGTTTTAGTGGCTTTAGAAGTAGAAGTAGATAGGTTTTTTTTTATTTCCTAAGACTAATAAGTTATTTTATTTTGTAGGAATTCTTCCATAGTTCAAGCAAATTGGGTAATATCCTTCTAACTTAGTGCTTTTTACATATTTTTTTATTTTTTAATTTTTGTTAAATTCTATTTTAGGACTTAAGATTAGTTTAGATTTTAGTTGTGTGGTTTATGTCTCATTAGGAACATGACCACACCAATCGTCTCCAATCCGAAGGATGGTCTAGTTGGACGATTATCAGTCCATAGATGAGTCCAAAAATATCCAAGAGCTTTGTGATAATTTGGAGAGTATGGATCAAACACCTTTAAAGAATCCTCCCCTACTCCAACTACAAACGCAAATGAAGAGGGAGTAGGAGAATGAGGTACACAATGTTCCTCCAATGAGATCTTTACGGGACTACCTACAACCGGCTTGTACAACTATACCCTCGTGTGTGGTCTTACCACCAACTGGGGGAAACATTGATATAAAGCCGGGAGTGATTCAACTCTTACCAAAGTTCCATGGGCTAGACTCTGAGAGCCCATACCTACACTTAAAGGAATTTGAGGAAGTGGTGGCTACTTTGCAATATCCTAATGTTTCAGAAGATGCCATTAAACTTAAACTTTTTCCCTTTTCATTGAAAGAAAGAGCCAAGAGTTGGCTCCACTCTCTTAGACCACATTCGATAGGGTCATGGAATGAGATGACTCAGGAATTCTTGAAAAAGTTCTTCTCAGGTCATAAAACGAATACCCTTCGAAGAGCTATAATGAACTTTTCAGTTAAAGAGAATGAATGATTCTTCCAATATTGGAAAAGGTTTAAAGACCTCCTACTTACTTGCCCATATCACGGCTATGAAAGCTGGCGAATCATAAACTTCTTCAATGATGGATTAAGTTCCAACATGCGTCAATTCGTAGAAATGATGTGCAATGGCGAGTTTATGAGCAAAAATTTAGATAAAGCTTTGAGTTACTTGGATATGTTGGCCGATAATGCCCAATCCTGGGATACCTCGAACAAATCTAGTAATCTCAAGCCTCCTCAACAAAAGGAAAAATGAGGCATTTATATTCTTAAGAAGAAGATGATGTGAACGCAAAGATAGCTAGCCTCACAAGGAAGATTGAGGCTATGGAACTTAGTAAGAGTGGAGTTTCAAAGTCCAATGAAGTTATTGGGAACATATGTGGAATTTGTGCCACTAATATATACGCTACACAAGATTGTCCTACAATTTCCAGCGTTTCAAGAGGTGTTACAAGAACATGCAAATGCCACATATGGATATCAACAACTATTTAATGGACCGGTGGGTAACACGTATAACTCTACTTGGAAGAACCACCCAATTTTTAATTGGAAGAATAGTCCCACAGGTAATCCTACCAACTCTTAAGGAAGGCCACTCATGTAAAACATGGCCCCACCTCAATTCTCAATGGAGGATACCCTGAAGGCATTTATGCAAGGGAAAACGCAAATAAACCAAACAAATCAGCAAATATTCCAAGAGATTAAAGTCTCGGTTGATGAGATTAAGGGACGCTTGAATGCTAGGGAAGGGACCTTTCTAGCCCAACCTCAGCCCAATCTAAAGCAAGTATGTGAAGTAAGCATCCCTAATCTCCCCAACCAACATGTAGAGCAAGCCAAATCCATCACCACTCTTAGAAGTGGTAAGTGAATTGACAAATCTATTATGGTGAAGGCCAACAAGCCTAATGATCCGGTAAATTTTGAGAATGAGGATGGATTTAACTCAGCCCCATAAAAAACGGAATGCGTTTACAAGCCTGTAGAACCATTTCCTTTGAGATTGGTTACTCCAAAATATCTCCCAAACTCTCATGATATTTTAGAGATTTTCAGACATGTCAAGATAAACATTGCATTGCTTGATGCCATTAAACAAATCCCCTCTTATGCCTAGTTTCTAAATGACCTATGCACAACCAAATGCAAATATAATGTGCAACAAAAGGCCTTTTTGAATGAGCAAGTGAGTGCTATTCTCACTCAAAAGACCCTCCCAAAATTCAAAGATCCCGATAGTCCCACAATCTCATGTATCATTGGTGACTACCGGATTAAATGTGCATTGTTAGATTTAGGGGCAAGCATAAATTTAATCCCATACTCGGTATATGAGCAATTGCGTCTTGGTGAATTAAAACGCACCAAAACCACGTTGCAACTCGCTGATAGATCTATTCGTGTACCAAGAGGGATAGTTGAGGATGTATTGGTTCAAGTCGACAAATTCTATTATCCGATAGATTTCATCGTTTTGGACACACAACCGGTTATGCATGTTAGCACTCAAATACCAGTGATTCTAGGCCGCCCCTTCCTTGCTACATCGAACGCAATTATAAATTGTCAGAATGGGGTAATTCAATTGTCCTTTGGAAACAAGACGTTCGAGGTAAATGTGTTCCACTTGGGCAAAATGCATAGGGATGATGATGATGTTCATGAGGTTAATCTAATGGAATCAATCGTGGAAGAGGAGTTCGCTTTAAATTAGAATTCTGATCCTCTAGATGTTGTTAGCTTCGACCCTTTTGAGGATTGGGATGAGAATGATGACCCCCATGAGGTAAACATGATACAATCCATGGAATATGAGGAGTCTCTCCAACATGATCTACCTGAAAGATTGGAGACGTGCGTGGCACACTCCAAGGATAAAACTTATTCAACTATTAACGAGGCCTTGGAAGTGCCAATTTCTGAAAATTTAATTGACGGGACACCAATTTTTGAGTTAAACAATTTTGTTATGTAGGAATTTGATGAATTAGTGCTTGATTTGCCTATGGAGAGGCCAATATCGGAAGGCGTAGTGGTTGAGGACCTCTTCCACCATACACAAGTGTTGAGCACTTAAATGTGTATATTTTGATCCCATTTCATCACTAACTATGCATGGTTTCCATGTTTAAAGACTATTTTAATGCATGGTTTTGGTGGTTATAGGAATGAGAGAGAGTTCACTCAATTGACGACTACAAGACCACATTTAGGAGCCTTGGATGAAGACCCAAAGTGGGCCAAAGAAAAAAGAAAGCAAGGAGAGAAGAGAGAGGGAGGAAGAAAGAAAGAAGAAAATCTCTAAGAAAAGAGAAGCTAGACCGGTCTAGACTGTTCGGCCAAACAAGCCAGACCGGTCGGCCAACAGGTAGCTAGTGTAATTTGCTGAAATTCAGCAACTTCTTCAGCAAGCTTCGATTTTTTAGGCACAAGTGCGTAAGTGTTGGGCAGATCTGGAAGATTTTGAGGCGGTAGAGCCTCTCCACTATAAAAGGGGACCTAAGGATCGTAATTTAGGCATCCTATAAGAGATCTACGAAAGCAAGGACGTGGGGGAGCATGGAGTTCAATTCATAAGAGGACTGCCTAGCCTCCTCTAGCTAGTTGTTCATCCTTTTCTTCTTCTAGTTCTAGTTTGTTTTTATACTTTCATTAGCTAACCTCTTAGCTTGAGCTAACAGGTGAAGCTTATAGCTTACTTGGATGTTTTAATTCATTTTAATGGTTTTAATTATAGATTTAATGAAGAATAATGATTTTTGAAAGTTTGAATAAAGTTTTAAGTAGTTTTTCTTAATCTTATGATAGCTCATGGATGTTTGGAAGAATTGCTTTAGTTCTTAATTGTTTTGCATGCATCTGTTCGCTTCCCCACGTGTAGGGTTGCGATGAAGTAATAATCTCGGTAAGACCGAGGTCGATCCACAGGGAAGGAAGTAAACAATTCAAATTATCCTAATAACTAGAATCTTAAGAGGTTTGTGAAATTGGTTTTAAACATAAAATAGAAAATCTGATAATGAAAAGATAACTAGAGCATCAAGGATCCACTTATAGCTCTACTTAGATGCATAATTCGCTATGGTTTCTCACTTTCTTAACTAGAATTGAAATTAAGATCTATCTAGTCGGATGATAAAACAGTTAAACCAAACAATCTGCCATATGTATGATCCATGTATATGATTCACTCAATGCAAGCCAAGACGAGCATACTCAATTGCATAGGTCAGTCCCAATTCCAATAGGCTAAGATCACAGCCATAATCATCATTAAATCCTATCACAAGATAAAACTAGATCATGATTTGAACTTGATTCAAATCACATGCACAATCTCACATACTTCAAAATTTCCAGAAAAGTAGACTTTTGGTAAGAAGTTCCTACATGAAAATCATAAATCTAGAGCGTATTCCAATTCCTTGGATCATACAGGTCTAGACTAGTTCGCAAAAATTAAGAACTCAAGCAATTCTTCCAAACATCCATAAGTCATCATAAGACTAAGAAAAACTACTTAGCACTTAAATTAAACTTCAAACTATTGTTCTTAAACATAAAATCTAACTTGAAACCAATAAAACGAATTAAACAATCTAAGAAAACTATAAGGTTCACCTCTTAGCTCTATCTAAGAGATTAGCTAATGAAAAGCATATTAAAAATAAAACTAGAACTAAGAAAAAGAAGAAAAACTAGCTGGAGGAGGCTAGGAGGCCTCCTATGACTTGAACTCCTTGCTCCCCACGTCCTTGGTTTTTTTTTTGGAATAGAAGAGAGCACCTCCTTTTATAGTGCAGCAATAGTACAAGAACATAGCAGAATTTGTTTCGCTTGGTACGGCTTAACCAATGGTCGGATTGCCCTTCAAATTTGATTATTACTTCCTTGTAATGTGATCTTCCTCATAGATGATTTAGATTTTCAAGAATATCTTCTGAATGGGCCCACAAATCATATTACCGACCGCCTCTCAAAATCGTGCACTTCGGGTGCCTTCGGAACCAGTCATCTTGCTTTCAACGCTCCGGAGTGTACTGATGTCGGATTGATCCCAAATTTTGAAAATTGGTAGAAAACTTCCTCCTCTACATGATGAATGGATTAGATTGTCTAAAACAATCACAGAATTTGATCCGAAAATTAGAACACATAGGGCTTTTATAAACTCTGTGCAGTTGAATGTTTCTAGATGGTCCATTTTTCTTCAACCGGTACGATCAAACCACACATCCTTTTGATCTAAAACTTTGTGGTTATTCATATATGAATGTGGCCTAGAATATGGTTAAAGTAGATTTTTCATATCATCAATGATGGGTCACCTAGACCGGCCCAGAGTAGAGTAGGCAGAATCTAGAACTTTCTGGACAGTTCGTATTGTTTTAGCCACCACGGTCAATCCGTAGCTCCGATCGACACGAAACCACTTGGGTTAGCTTGGCGTCGAGCTCCTCTTTGACATGGATGTGTTGGATTTCCAAATATCATTAAGATGGCCCAAAAAAATGATCTGAAAAACTAGAAACGGGAATGGCCAACTGTTTGCCAATCTGAAACCCTGAAATTGCATGGCCGACCGGTCAAGACCGGTCGGACAAGGCTGGCCTTGATCCAGTAGCTTTAAGAGAGGGGAGATCTATTGGCCAACCGGTCAAGACCGGTTGGACCACCTTGTGGGGCTACTTTTTCCTTCCTTTCTTCTTTCTCTTCTTTCCTTTCTTCTTCCCTCTTTTATTCTTCCTTTCCTTTGATCTTCAAGGTATGTAAGAAAGGTCTCAAAGCATCTGAATGATGAAGTCTCTCTTTCCTTCCTACAATCACAAAACCATGCATTAGATTAGCCTTTAAATCATGAAAACCATACATGATGAGTGATGAATTGGGGTTAGAATATGCACAATTAAGAGCTCAACAGCATCTAGACCTGTACGCTCCGAGGAATCGGATTTAATACGCTCTAGATTTGAATCATCATGTGGGAACTTCAAACCAAAGTTCTAGCTTTTTGTTTTAAATTCTGAATTATGTGTTGATTGTTCATATGATTTGAATGAAGTTCAAATCATGATATAATTAAGCTTTGTGATAGGGTTTGATGTTTATCATGGTTATGATCTTAACGTATTGGAACTAGGATTGACCTATGCAATTGAGTGTGCTCAAGTCCTAACTTGAATTGAGGAAATCATGTGTATTAATGACACATAGGACATATTGTTTTGATAATATAACTGCTCTATAATCCGGCTAGATAGGATTTGATTTGGATTCTAGTTGAGTAATTGAGAAACTATAGCAAATTATGCATCAAAGGAGAGCTATGAATGGATCCTTGATGTTCTAGTTACCCTTTCATTATCAGATTTTCCTATTTCATGTTTAAAATCGATTTCATAAACCTCTTAGATTTTAGTTATTAGGATAGTTGGAATTGTTTACCTCCTTCCTCGTGAATTGACCTCGGTCTTACCGAGATTATTACTACATTGCAGCCTTGCACTTGAGGCAAGCGAAGAAGTTTTTTTGAGATTCCTAAGATGAATCTATTAGCTTTTGTGACATTTCGAGTAATTATGCAGAAAATTTTCAATTTTTCTGAAAATTCAATACTCCTTTGGAAAACCGTGTTTATATGCCCTCAGGATATCGTAAGTATGTAAGGAAGAAAGATGTATTGAGATGATTTTTAAACCCTTAAAAGACTTGTAACATGATAGTTTTCTATGTGAGTTTCCCTATTTTTATGATTGATAGAATTTTTGAACACTTTTACACCTAGTTCACATTACCCGATTTTCATGGTTTGAAAGGATTATTAGAATTGTGGATTAGCTAGGTTTGGAATTGAGGTATTGAGGAACCAAGCCGGGCTACTTTGTCCATCCTTGTCCATGAGAAAATAACAAAAGATATGGATTTCTAATCCTATCTAATATATATATATAAAAAGGAAAGGAATGATAAAAATATGGGAATGATAGGAAATATGGTGGAAAATTCCGAAAAAGGGCTACTTATTACCAACCGGGGGATGGTCTACCCATAATGAAAGCCGGAAATAAGAAGTAGTGTGAAAGTCGTTGGAAGGGCGGTAAGGAATATTCCTGTCATAGGCTTGTTGTTGATTGTACACCTTTAAACCCATGCCTTAGCTGATTTATGTAGAAGATAATCCCGGAATTCCATGAGATGAGCATTCACTGAGCACACTAGGTTAAATTGTTCAAATTCTTCTATTTATCTATCAATCAGCGAAAAATCCATATGAGTACTTGTTATGTTCTTGAAAGTTTAAGGTTTCAACTTCTATCACTTAGTTTTTCCGCTTTTTACACTTGCATGTCTTAGAGTGTATAGAAGCATAGATTTTTAAGGAGAGTTGGATTTTGGAGAATAAAACTTGTTTTACGCATGTTTTGCTCGGGACTAGCAAAATGCTGGTTGGGGGTGTGTTGAGTACTTAAATGTGTATATTCTAATCCCATTTCATCATTAACTATGCATGATTTTCATGTTTAAAGACTATTCTAATGCATGGTTTCGGTGGTTATAGGAATGAGAGAGAGTTCACTCAATTGATGACTACAAGACCATATTTAGGAGCCTTGGATGAAGACCCAAGGTGGGACAAAGAAAGAAGAAAGCAAGGAGAGAAGAGAGAGGAAGGAAGGAAAGAAAGAAAATACAAGAAAAGAGAAGCTAGACCGGTCTAGATCGGTCGGCCAACAGGTCGGGCACCCTTCTGGACTCTCTGGACCACTGCTAGACTGGTCAAGACTGGTCGGCTACCAGGTAGCGAATGTAATTTGCTGAAATTTAGCAACTTCTTCAGCAAGCTCCGATTTTTTAGGCACAAGTGCGTAAGTGTTGGGCAGATCTGGAAGATTTTGTGGCGGTAGAGCCTCTCCACTATAAAAGGGGACCTAAGGATCATAATTAAGGCATCATGTATGAGATCTACGAAAGCAAGGACGTGGGGGAGCATAGAGTTCAATTCATAGGAGGCTACCTAGCCTCCTCTAGCTAGTTTTTCTTCCTTTTCTTCTTCTAGTTCTAGTTTGTTTTTATGTTTTCATTAGCTAACCTCTTAGCTTGAGCTAGGAGGTGAAGCTTATAGCTTACTTGGACATTTTAATTCATTTTAATGGTTTTAATTATGGATTTAATGAAGAATAATGGTTTTTAGAAGTTTGAATAAAGTTTTAAGTCGTTTTTCTTAATCTTATGATGGCTCATGGATGTTTGGAAGAATTGCTTTAGTTCTTAATTGTTTTGCATGCATCTGTTCCCTTCCCCAAGTGTAGGGTTGAGATGTAGTAATAATCTCGGTAAGACCGGGGTCGATCCATAGGAAAGGAAGTAAACAATTCAAATTATCTTAATAACTAGAATCTTAAGAGGTTTGTGAAATTAGTTTGGAACATAAAATAGAAAATCTGATAATGAAAAGATAACTAGAGCATCAAGGATCCACTTATAGCTCTCCTTAGATGCATAATTCGCTATGGTTTCTCACTTTCTCAACTAGAATCGAAATTAAGATCTATCTAGTCGGATGACAAAACAGTTAAACGAAACAATCTGCCATATGTATGATCCATGTATATGATTCACTAAATGAAAGCCAGGACGAGCATACTCAATTGCATAGGTCAGTCCCAATTCCAATAGGCTAAGATCACAACCATAATCATCATTAAATCCTGTCACAAGATAAAACTAGATCATGATTTGAACTTGATTCAAATCACATGCACAGTCTCACATACTTCAGAATTTCCAGAAAAGTAGAATTTTGGTAAGAAGTTCCCACATGAAAATCATAAATCTAGAGCGTATTCCAATTCCTCGAATCATACAGGTCTAGACTAGTTCGCAATAATTAAGAACTCAAGCAATTCTTCCAAACAGTCCATGAGTCATCATAAGACTAAGAAAAACTACTTAGCACTTGAATTAAACTTCAAACCATTGTTCTTAAACATAAAATCTAACTTGAAACCAATAAAACGAATTAAACAATCTAAGAAAACTATAAGGTTCACCTCTTAGCTCTATCTAAGAGATTAGCTAATGAAAAGCATATTAAAAATAAAACTAGAACTAAGAAAAAGAAGAAAAACTAGCTGGAGGAGGCTAGGAAGCCTCCTATGACTTGAACTCCTTGCTCCCCACGTCCTTGGTTTTTTTTTGGAATAGAAGAGAGCACCTCCTTTTATAGTGCAGCAATAGTACAGGAGCATAGCAGAATTTGTTTCGCTTGGTACGGCTTAACCAATGGTCGGATTGCCTTCAAATTTGATTTATTGCTTCCTTGTAATGTGATCTTCCTCATAGATAATTTAGATTTCCAAGAATATCTTTTGACTGGGCCCACCAATCATATTACCTGACCGCCTCTCAAAATCGCGCACTTCGGGTACCTTCGGAACCAGTCATCTTGCTTTTAACGCACCGGAGTGTACAGATGTCGGATTGATCCCAAATTTTGAAAATCGGTAGAAAACTTCCTTCTCTACATGATAGACGGATTAGATTGTCCAAAACAATCCCAGAATGAGGTCCGAAAATTAGAACACTTAGGGCTTTTATAAACTCTGTGCAATTGAATTTTTCTGGATGGTCCATCTTTCTTCAACCGGTACGATCAAACCACACATCCTTTTGATCTGAAACTTTATGGTTATTCATATATGGATGTGGTCTAGAAGATGGTCAAAGTAGATTATTCATATCATCAATGATGGGTCACCTGGACCGCCCCAGAGTGGAGTAGGCGGAGTCTAGAACTTTCTGGACAGTTCGTATTGTTTTAGCCACCACGGCCAATCCGTAGCTCCGATCGGCATGACACTACTTGGGTTAGTTCGGCGTCGAGCTCCTCTTCCACATGGATGTGTTGGATTTCCGAATATCATTAAGATAGGTCCAAAAAACGGGTCTGAAGAACCAGAAACGGGAATGACCTGCTGTCTGCAATCTGAAACCCTGAAATTGCATGGCCGACCGGTCAAGACCGGTCGGACAAGGTTGGCCTTGCTCTAGCAGCTTTAAGAGAGGGGAGATCTATTGGCCAACCGATCAAGACCGGTCGGGGCCTGTTTGGCCCACCGGTCAAGACCGGTCGGACCACCTTGTGGGGCTCCTTTTTCTTTCCTTTCTTCTTTCTCTTCTTTCCTTTCTTCTTCCCTCTTTTGTTCTTCCTTTCCTTTGATCTTCAAGGTATATAAGAAGGGTCTCAAAGCATCCGAATGATGAAGTCTCTCTTTCCTTCCTACAACCACAAAACTATGCATTAGATTAGCCTTTAAATCATGAAAATCATACATGATGAGTGATGAATTGGGGTTAGAATATGCACAATTAAGAGCTCAACATACCCCCCAACCAGCATTTTGCTAGTCCCGAGCAAAACATGCTTGAAACAAGTTCAATTCTCCAAAAACCAACTCTCCTTTAGAAACTATGCTTCTATCCATTCCGAGACATACAAGTGTAAAATTCAGAATAATTAGGTGATAGAAGTTGAAACTTTAAACTCACAAAACATAATAAGTGTCCAAATGAAATTCTCACTGATTGATTGATGAATAGAAGAACTCGAACAAATTCAACCTAGTGTGCATAGTGAAAGTTCATCTCATGAGTTTCTGGGCTTATCTCCTTCATAGATCAACTAAACTATGGATTTCAAGGTGTATAGAGCAACACCAAGCCAATGACAGGAATTTGCTTTACCGTCCTTCCGACGGCTTTCACACTACGTCCCATTTCCAGCTTTGGTTATGGGTAGACCATCCCCCTGTTGGTAATAGGTAGCCCTTTTCAGAATTTCCATCATTTTTCCATCATTCCCAATTTCATCATTCCTTTCCCTTTTTCTTTTAAATTAGATAGGATTTTTAGAAATCCATATCTTTCGTTATTTTCCCATGGACAAGGATGAACAAAGTACCCCGGCTTGGTTTCTCAACACCTTTAATCAAAGTCTAGCTAATCCACAAATCACATAATCCTTTCAACCCATGAAAATCGTGTAATGTGAACTAGGTGTAAAAGTGTTCAAATTTTCTATCACTCACATAAATAGGGGAATTCACACATAAAACCATTATATTAAGAGAAGTTCAAAGCTTGCAACATCACTCATTTCGTATCTCCTCTTCTTATGTTCGTATCATCTTGAATGCATAGAAACAACGTTTTCCAAAAGAGTTTTGAATTTTAGAAAAATCGAAAATTTTCTACATAATTGCTCGAGATGTCACAAAAGCTAGTAGATTCATCTAAGGAATTTCACCCCCCAACCAAAATCTTACATTGTCCTCAATGTAATAAGATATGCAATATGCATGACATGAGAGCAATGACATAAAACAAAGGAGAGTGAGAAGGATAGTACCTGAGGTAGCAAGTAGATCAATTCTAGCATCTTCCATTATCTCGATGAGACTTATTCAATCCTAATTGTAGAAAAGAAATCCTAACCTACCTACCTACCTTTGATTAGTCCGATCAACTACATGATCAAATTTGAGCAGGATCTTCATGAATTTCAATAGGTTTCTCATGAGGACCATCCAAAGTCCTGCTCGAATGTATACGTGGGTGCGTTTCTTCATGAAGGTCCAATCATAGTATGCACTACATGCATGTAAGGAGGAGATAAGAGCAACAAAAAGATATCTCCTCAAGTTCTGAATTGGGTTGTAATTGATTAAAAACAAGTCCTCCTAATCAGAATTTTCAATGGGTTGAAGAACCCATGATGGTGGAGAGACATTCATTAAGTATTTTTCAGTTTGGGTTGTCTCCTCCACAATTTCAGAATTGCATGGTGCTTCCACAAACAATGATAAAGAGTGTAAATCAGTGGAATGGTGTTCTTCAGGCACCAAAACCATGTCTAACAAACTATCCAACTCCTTAATCGTCTCATTATCCAGATCATAGGGGTGGGTCATGCATTCCTCTAGGAAATCGAGAGAGTCGGATGAAGGGTCCTCGTTCTCCCTAAGTGATTGAGGAAATTCTGTTTCAAGGGTAAGGAATTCCTCCTCTATAGAGGGGAGGTCTTCCAAAGAAATTTTTTTAGATTCAGTGGTAAGCACATCATCTAGCATTGGTTGATCTTTTGAAATTTCAGATTGTGTCACCCCGTCATCCAAAGAAACAGAATTTTCAACCCAAGGGAGTTCTTCCACAATAGAATCCGGCATGTGTTGTTGGTAGAAGGACTCAAAAATATCGATTTCGGCCATCTCTCTAGCAAGAATATTTTCCGGTGACTCAAAAACATTCGACCCTTTGGAAGAAGAAATTATGGACTCACAATCATCCTTCAAACCCTCATTGTAAGCAATCAAACTATCACTTCCAGATTTTGTAGATTCCTCGGGTTTGTCAACCGTCCTTGAAATCTCTTCATCATTCAAATTGGAATAGCTAAAAGAGATAGTTGATTCACCATAATCGATGGTAATGGTGGGATCACTGAGATCTACATCCTCTAAAAGTTTAGTCATCAAATCGGAAGAGGGTTGGGCTTGGATAGCCACATCCTCCTCTATGTTGGGGATTGATTCGATGTTCCCAATGTTTGGTTCAGGATTTTGAGATGGCGAGAGGTTTTGTATGCATTGCTCAGTTATTTTCATAAACTCTCGCAACGTATCCTCAAGAGTTCGTGTCGGTTGCAGCTCATGAGAAAGAAACTCTTAAGAATAATTGCTGGCATCCATAGTTGGCTCATCTTCCAAGTTGAAATTTTGATGCTCCCACCAATTTGGATTATACATGTCATACATTGGGCTTTCAGATGGTTGTTGATATGCGTAGCCATACAAGTGATCATACATTGTCCTAACCGGTGGAACATTATTCATCTCTTTCCGATACTCTTCCATTGTCTTACGTGGGGGAGTATTAGAAGTAGATTGAGTCTTAGAAAAATATTCATGCTTGTAATGGTTCCAATCATAATGATTTTTTATTTGGGTCATCCTCTCATCTTCCAAAAGGTATTTAGACAATCCACCTGTCCAATCATTCATAATGAAATTAAAAGGAGTTGAAATAATCCTTAATCTAAGAAGAAAAACAAAAAAAAGAAAGGCAGATGAAGAGATGTTACCCGTGAAGGTGAGAGTTATGTTAGCAACTAAGTTCCTACCAAACACAAAACAAAAAAAAACAAAAAAAATTGTTAGTAGACTAGAAAAAATAAAAAAAAACCTACTTCTAGAAAAACTAGAAATCCTACCTAACTAAGTTTACTTTATAGCAACTAGAACAATCAGAACCGTTTAACCTCTCCCCCGGCAACGGTGCCAAAAACTTGTTCGCTTCCCCAAGTGTAGGGTTGCGATGTAGTAATAATCTCGGTAAGACCGAGGTTGATCCACAGGGAAGGAAGTAAACAATTCAAATTATCCTAATAACTCGAATCTTAAAAGGTTTGCGAAATTGGTTTTGAACATAAAATAGAAAATCTGATAATGAAAAGATAACTAGAGCATCAAGGATCCACGTATAGCTCTCCTTAGATGCATAATTCGCTATGGTTTCTCACTTTCTCAACTAGAATCGAAATTAAGATCTATCTAGTCGGATGACAAAACAGTTAAACGAAACAATCTGCCATATGTATGATCCATGTATATGATTCACTAAATGAAAGCCAGGACGAGCATACTCAATTGCATAGGTCAGTCCCAATTCCAATAGGCTAAGATCACAACCATAATCATCATTAAATCCTGTCACAAGATAAAACTAGATCAAGATTTGAACTTGATTCAAATCACATGCACAGTCTCACATACTTCAGAATTTCCATAAAAGTAGACTTTTGGTAAGAAGTTCTCACATGAAAATCATAAATCTAGAGCGTATTCCAATTCCTCGGATCATACAGGTCTAGACTAGTTCACAATAATTAAGAACTCAAGCAATTCTTCCAAACATCCATGAGTCATCATAAGACTAAGAAAAACTACTTAGCACTTGAATTAAACTTCAAACCATTGTTCTTAAACATAAAATCCAACTTGAAACCAATAAAACGAATTAAACAATCTAAGAAAACTATAAGGTTCACCTCTTAGCTCTATCTAAGAGATTAGCTAATGAAAAGCATATTAAAAATAAAACTAGAACTAAGAAAAAGAAGAAAAACTAGCTGGAGGAGGCTAGGAAGCCTCCTATGACTTGAACTCCTTACTCCCCACGTCCTTGGTTTTTTTTGGAATAGAAGAGAGCACCTCCTTTTATAGTGCAGCAATAGTACAGGAGCATAGCAGAATTTGTTTCGCTTGGTATGGCTTAACCAATGGTCGGATTGCCTTCAAATTTGATTTATTGCTTCCTTGTAATGTGATCTTCCTCATAGATAATTTAGATTTCCAAGAATATCTTTTGACTGGGCCCACCAATCATATTACCGACCGCCTCTCAAAATCGCGCACTTCGGGTACCTTTGGAACCAGTCATCTTGCTTTTAACGCACCGGAGTGTACAGATGTCGGATTGATCCCAAATTTTGAAAATCGGTAGAAAACTTCCTTCTCTACATGATAGACGGATTAGATTGTCCAAAACAATCCCAGAATGAGGTCCGAAAATTAGAACACTTAGGGCTTTTATAAACTCTGTGCAGTTGAATTTTTCTGGATGGTCCATCTTTCTTCAACCGGTACGATCAAACCACACATCCTTTTGATCTGAAACTTTGTGGTTATTCATATATGGATGTGGTCTAGAAGATGGTCAAAGTAGATTCTTCATATCATCAATGATGGGTCACCTGGACCGCCCCAGAGTGGAGTAGGCGGAATCTAGAACTTTCTGGACAGTTCGTATTGTTTTAGCCACCACGGCCAATCCGTAGCTCCGATCGGCATGACACCACTTGGGTTAGTTCGGCGTCGAGCTCCTCTTCCACATGGATGTGTTGGATTTCCAAATATCATTAAGATAGGTCCAAAAAATGGGTCTGAAGAACCAGAAACGGGAATGACCTGCTGTCTGCAATCTGAAACCCTGAAATTGCATGGCCGACCGGTCAAGACCGGTCGGACAAGGTTGGCCTTGCTCCAGCAGCTTTAAGAGAGGGGAGATCTATTGGCCAACCGATCAAGACCGGTCGGGGCCTGTTTGGCCCACCGGTCAAGACCGGTCGGACCACCTTGTGGGGCTCCTTTTTCTTTCCTTTCTTCTTTCTCTTCTTTCCTTTCTTCTTCCCTCTTTTGTTCTTCCTTTCCTTTGATCTTCAAGGTATATAAGAAGGGTCTCAAAGCATCCGAATGATGAAGTCTCTCTTTCCTTCCTACAACCACAAAACTATGCATTAGATTAGCCTTTAAATCATGAAAATCATACATGATGAGTGATGAATTGGGGTTAGAATATGCACAATTAAGAGCTCAACATACCCCCCAACCAGCATTTTGCTAGTCCCGAGCAAAACATGCTTGAAACAAGTTCAATTCTCCAAAAACCAACTCTCCTTTAGAAACTATGCTTCTATCCATTCCGAGACATACAAGTGTAAAATTCAGAATAATTAGGTGATAGAAGTTGAAACTTTAAACTCACAAAACATAATAAGTGTCCAAATGAAATTCTCACTGATTGATTGATGAATAGAAGAACTCGAACAAATTCAACCTAGTGTGCATAGTGAAAGTTCATCTCATGAGTTTCTGGGCTTATCTCCTTCATAGATCAACTAAACTATGGATTTCAAGGTGTATAGAGCAACACCAAGCCAATGACAGGAATTTGCTTTACCGTCCTTCCGACGGCTTTCACACTACGTCCCATTTCCAGCTTTGGTTATGGGTAGACCATCCCCCTGTTGGTAATAGGTAGCCCTTTTCAGAATTTCCATCATTTTTCCATCATTCCCAATTTCATCATTCCTTTCCCTTTTTCTTTTAAATTAGATAGGATTTTTAGAAATCCATATCTTTCGTTATTTTCCCATGGACAAGGATGAACAAAGTACCCCGGCTTGGTTTCTCAACACCTTTAATCAAAGTCTAGCTAATCCACAAATCACATAATCCTTTCAACCCATGAAAATCGTGTAATGTGAACTAGGTGTAAAAGTGTTCAAATTTTCTATCACTCACATAAATAGGGGAATTCACACATAAAACCATTATATTAAGAGAAGTTCAAAGCTTGCAACATCACTCATTTCGTATCTCCTCTTCTTATGTTCGTATCATCTTGAATGCATAGAAACAACGTTTTCCAAAAGAGTTTTGAATTTTAGAAAAATCGAAAATTTTCTACATAATTGCTCGAGATGTCACAAAAGCTAGTAGATTCATCTAAGGAATTTCACCCCCCAACCAAAATCTTACATTGTCCTCAATGTAATAAGATATGCAATATGCATGACATGAGAGCAATGACATAAAACAAAGGAGAGTGAGAAGGATAGTACCTGAGGTAGCAAGTAGATCAATTCTAGCATCTTCCATTATCTCGATGAGACTTATTCAATCCTAATTGTAGAAAAGAAATCCTAACCTACCTACCTACCTTTGATTAGTCCGATCAACTACATGATCAAATTTGAGCAGGATCTTCATGAATTTCAATAGGTTTCTCATGAGGACCATCCAAAGTCCTGCTCGAATGTATACGTGGGTGCGTTTCTTCATGAAGGTCCAATCATAGTATGCACTACATGCATGTAAGGAGGAGATAAGAGCAACAAAAAGATATCTCCTCAAGTTCTGAATTGGGTTGTAATTGATTAAAAACAAGTCCTCCTAATCAGAATTTTCAATGGGTTGAAGAACCCATGATGGTGGAGAGACATTCATTAAGTATTTTTCAGTTTGGGTTGTCTCCTCCACAATTTCAGAATTGCATGGTGCTTCCACAAACAATGATAAAGAGTGTAAATCAGTGGAATGGTGTTCTTCAGGCACCAAAACCATGTCTAACAAACTATCCAACTCCTTAATCGTCTCATTATCCAGATCATAGGGGTGGGTCATGCATTCCTCTAGGAAATCGAGAGAGTCGGATGAAGGGTCCTCGTTCTCCCTAAGTGATTGAGGAAATTCTGTTTCAAGGGTAAGGAATTCCTCCTCTATAGAGGGGAGGTCTTCCAAAGAAATTTTTTTAGATTCAGTGGTAAGCACATCATCTAGCATTGGTTGATCTTTTGAAATTTCAGATTGTGTCACCCCGTCATCCAAAGAAACAGAATTTTCAACCCAAGGGAGTTCTTCCACAATAGAATCCGGCATGTGTTGTTGGTAGAAGGACTCAAAAATATCGATTTCGGCCATCTCTCTAGCAAGAATATTTTCCGGTGACTCAAAAACATTCGACCCTTTGGAAGAAGAAATTATGGACTCACAATCATCCTTCAAACCCTCATTGTAAGCAATCAAACTATCACTTCCAGATTTTGTAGATTCCTCGGGTTTGTCAACCGTCCTTGAAATCTCTTCATCATTCAAATTGGAATAGCTAAAAGAGATAGTTGATTCACCATAATCGATGGTAATGGTGGGATCACTGAGATCTACATCCTCTAAAAGTTTAGTCATCAAATCGGAAGAGGGTTGGGCTTGGATAGCCACATCCTCCTCTATGTTGGGGATTGATTCGATGTTCCCAATGTTTGGTTCAGGATTTTGAGATGGCGAGAGGTTTTGTATGCATTGCTCAGTTATTTTCATAAACTCTCGCAACGTATCCTCAAGAGTTCGTGTCAGTTGCAGCTCATGAGAAAGAAACTCTTAAGAATAATTGCTGGCATCCATAGTTGGCTCATCTTCCAAGTTGAAATTTTGATGCTCCCACCAATTTGGATTATACATGTCATACATTGGGCTTTCAGATGGTTGTTGATATGCGTAGCCATACAAGTGATCATACATTGTCCTAACCGGTGGAACATTATTCATCTCTTTCCGATACTCTTCCATTGTCTTACGTGGGGGAGTATTAGAAGTAGATTGAGTCTTAGAAAAATATTCATGCTTGTAATGGTTCCAATCATAATGATTTTTTATTTGGGTCATCCTCTCATCTTCCAAAAGGTATTTAGACAATCCACCTGTCCAATCATTCATAATGAAATTAAAAGGAGTTGAAATAATCCTTAATCTAAGAAGAAAAACAAAAAGAAGAAAGGCAGATGAAGAGATGTTACCCGTGAAGGTGAGAGTTATGTTAGCAACTAAGTTCCTACCAAACACAAAACAAAAAAAAACAAAAAAAATTGTTAGTAGACTAGAAAAAATAAAAAAAAACCTACTTCTAGAAAAACTAGAAATCCTACCTAACTAAGTTTACTTTATAGCAACTAGAACAATCAGAACCGTTTAACCTCTCCCCCGGCAACGGTGCCAAAAACTTGTTCGCTTCCCCAAGTGTAGGGTTGCGATGTAGTAATAATCTCGGTAAGACCGAGGTTGATCCACAGGGAAGGAAGTAAACAATTCAAATTATCCTAATAACTCGAATCTTAAAAGGTTTGCGAAATTGGTTTTGAACATAAAATAGAAAATCTGATAATGAAAAGATAACTAGAGCATCAAGGATCCACGTATAGCTCTCCTTAGATGCATAATTCGCTATGGTTTCTCACTTTCTCAACTAGAATCGAAATTAAGATCTATCTAGTCGGATGACAAAACAGTTAAACGAAACAATCTGCCATATGTATGATCCATGTATATGATTCACTAAATGAAAGCCAGGACGAGCATACTCAATTGCATAGGTCAGTCCCAATTCCAATAGGCTAAGATCACAACCATAATCATCATTAAATCCTGTCACAAGATAAAACTAGATCAAGATTTGAACTTGATTCAAATCACATGCACAGTCTCACATACTTCAGAATTTCCATAAAAGTAGACTTTTGGTAAGAAGTTCTCACATGAAAATCATAAATCTAGAGCGTATTCCAATTCCTCGGATCATACAGGTCTAGACTAGTTCACAATAATTAAGAACTCAAGCAATTCTTCCAAACATCCATGAGTCATCATAAGACTAAGAAAAACTACTTAGCACTTGAATTAAACTTCAAACCATTGTTCTTAAACATAAAATCCAACTTGAAACCAATAAAACGAATTAAACAATCTAAGAAAACTATAAGGTTCACCTCTTAGCTCTATCTAAGAGATTAGCTAATGAAAAGCATATTAAAAATAAAACTAGAACTAAGAAAAAGAAGAAAAACTAGCTGGAGGAGGCTAGGAAGCCTCCTATGACTTGAACTCCTTACTCCCCACGTCCTTGGTTTTTTTTGGAATAGAAGAGAGCACCTCCTTTTATAGTGCAGCAATAGTACAGGAGCATAGCAGAATTTGTTTCGCTTGGTATGGCTTAACCAATGGTCGGATTGCCTTCAAATTTGATTTATTGCTTCCTTGTAATGTGATCTTCCTCATAGATAATTTAGATTTCCAAGAATATCTTTTGACTGGGCCCACCAATCATATTACCGACCGCCTCTCAAAATCGCGCACTTCGGGTACCTTTGGAACCAGTCATCTTGCTTTTAACGCACCGGAGTGTACAGATGTCGGATTGATCCCAAATTTTGAAAATCGGTAGAAAACTTCCTTCTCTACATGATAGACGGATTAGATTGTCCAAAACAATCCCAGAATGAGGTCCGAAAATTAGAACACTTAGGGCTTTTATAAACTCTGTGCAGTTGAATTTTTCTGGATGGTCCATCTTTCTTCAACCGGTACGATCAAACCACACATCCTTTTGATCTGAAACTTTGTGGTTATTCATATATGGATGTGGTCTAGAAGATGGTCAAAGTAGATTCTTCATATCATCAATGATGGGTCACCTGGACCGCCCCAGAGTGGAGTAGGCGGAATCTAGAACTTTCTGGACAGTTCGTATTGTTTTAGCCACCACGGCCAATCCGTAGCTCCGATCGGCATGACACCACTTGGGTTAGTTCGGCGTCGAGCTCCTCTTCCACATGGATGTGTTGGATTTCCAAATATCATTAAGATAGGTCCAAAAAATGGGTCTGAAGAACCAGAAACGGGAATGACCTGCTGTCTGCAATCTGAAACCCTGAAATTGCATGGCCGACCGGTCAAGACCGGTCGGACAAGGTTGGCCTTGCTCCAGCAGCTTTAAGAGAGGGGAGATCTATTGGCCAACCGATCAAGACCGGTCGGGGCCTGTTTGGCCCACCGGTCAAGACCGGTCGGACCACCTTGTGGGGCTCCTTTTTCTTTCCTTTCTTCTTTCTCTTCTTTCCTTTCTTCTTCCCTCTTTTGTTCTTCCTTTCCTTTGATCTTCAAGGTATATAAGAAGGGTCTCAAAGCATCCGAATGATGAAGTCTCTCTTTCCTTCCTACAACCACAAAACTATGCATTAGATTAGCCTTTAAATCATGAAAATCATACATGATGAGTGATGAATTGGGGTTAGAATATGCACAATTAAGAGCTCAACATACCCCCCAACCAGCATTTTGCTAGTCCCGAGCAAAACATGCTTGAAACAAGTTCAATTCTCCAAAAACCAACTCTCCTTTAGAAACTATGCTTCTATCCATTCCGAGACATACAAGTGTAAAATTCAGAATAATTAGGTGATAGAAGTTGAAACTTTAAACTCACAAAACATAATAAGTGTCCAAATGAAATTCTCACTGATTGATTGATGAATAGAAGAACTCGAACAAATTCAACCTAGTGTGCATAGTGAAAGTTCATCTCATGAGTTTCTGGGCTTATCTCCTTCATAGATCAACTAAACTATGGATTTCAAGGTGTATAGAGCAACACCAAGCCAATGACAGGAATTTGCTTTACCGTCCTTCCGACGGCTTTCACACTACGTCCCATTTCCAGCTTTGGTTATGGGTAGACCATCCCCCTGTTGGTAATAGGTAGCCCTTTTCAGAATTTCCATCATTTTTCCATCATTCCCAATTTCATCATTCCTTTCCCTTTTTCTTTTAAATTAGATAGGATTTTTAGAAATCCATATCTTTCGTTATTTTCCCATGGACAAGGATGAACAAAGTACCCCGGCTTGGTTTCTCAACACCTTTAATCAAAGTCTAGCTAATCCACAAATCACATAATCCTTTCAACCCATGAAAATCGTGTAATGTGAACTAGGTGTAAAAGTGTTCAAATTTTCTATCACTCACATAAATAGGGGAATTCACACATAAAACCATTATATTAAGAGAAGTTCAAAGCTTGCAACATCACTCATTTCGTATCTCCTCTTCTTATGTTCGTATCATCTTGAATGCATAGAAACAACGTTTTCCAAAAGAGTTTTGAATTTTAGAAAAATCGAAAATTTTCTACATAATTGCTCGAGATGTCACAAAAGCTAGTAGATTCATCTAAGGAATTTCACCCCCCAACCAAAATCTTACATTGTCCTCAATGTAATAAGATATGCAATATGCATGACATGAGAGCAATGACATAAAACAAAGGAGAGTGAGAAGGATAGTACCTGAGGTAGCAAGTAGATCAATTCTAGCATCTTCCATTATCTCGATGAGACTTATTCAATCCTAATTGTAGAAAAGAAATCCTAACCTACCTACCTACCTTTGATTAGTCCGATCAACTACATGATCAAATTTGAGCAGGATCTTCATGAATTTCAATAGGTTTCTCATGAGGACCATCCAAAGTCCTGCTCGAATGTATACGTGGGTGCGTTTCTTCATGAAGGTCCAATCATAGTATGCACTACATGCATGTAAGGAGGAGATAAGAGCAACAAAAAGATATCTCCTCAAGTTCTGAATTGGGTTGTAATTGATTAAAAACAAGTCCTCCTAATCAGAATTTTCAATGGGTTGAAGAACCCATGATGGTGGAGAGACATTCATTAAGTATTTTTCAGTTTGGGTTGTCTCCTCCACAATTTCAGAATTGCATGGTGCTTCCACAAACAATGATAAAGAGTGTAAATCAGTGGAATGGTGTTCTTCAGGCACCAAAACCATGTCTAACAAACTATCCAACTCCTTAATCGTCTCATTATCCAGATCATAGGGGTGGGTCATGCATTCCTCTAGGAAATCGAGAGAGTCGGATGAAGGGTCCTCGTTCTCCCTAAGTGATTGAGGAAATTCTGTTTCAAGGGTAAGGAATTCCTCCTCTATAGAGGGGAGGTCTTCCAAAGAAATTTTTTTAGATTCAGTGGTAAGCACATCATCTAGCATTGGTTGATCTTTTGAAATTTCAGATTGTGTCACCCCGTCATCCAAAGAAACAGAATTTTCAACCCAAGGGAGTTCTTCCACAATAGAATCCGGCATGTGTTGTTGGTAGAAGGACTCAAAAATATCGATTTCGGCCATCTCTCTAGCAAGAATATTTTCCGGTGACTCAAAAACATTCGACCCTTTGGAAGAAGAAATTATGGACTCACAATCATCCTTCAAACCCTCATTGTAAGCAATCAAACTATCACTTCCAGATTTTGTAGATTCCTCGGGTTTGTCAACCGTCCTTGAAATCTCTTCATCATTCAAATTGGAATAGCTAAAAGAGATAGTTGATTCACCATAATCGATGGTAATGGTGGGATCACTGAGATCTACATCCTCTAAAAGTTTAGTCATCAAATCGGAAGAGGGTTGGGCTTGGATAGCCACATCCTCCTCTATGTTGGGGATTGATTCGATGTTCCCAATGTTTGGTTCAGGATTTTGAGATGGCGAGAGGTTTTGTATGCATTGCTCAGTTATTTTCATAAACTCTCGCAACGTATCCTCAAGAGTTCGTGTCGGTTGCAGCTCATGAGAAAGAAACTCTTAAGAATAATTGCTGGCATCCATAGTTGGCTCATCTTCCAAGTTGAAATTTTGATGCTCCCACCAATTTGGATTATACATGTCATACATTGGGCTTTCAGATGGTTGTTGATATGCGTAGCCATACAAGTGATCATACATTGTCCTAACCGGTGGAACATTATTCATCTCTTTCCGATACTCTTCCATTGTCTTACGTGGGGGAGTATTAGAAGTAGATTGAGTCTTAGAAAAATATTCATGCTTGTAATGGTTCCAATCATAATGATTTTTTATTTGGGTCATCCTCTCATCTTCCAAAAGGTATTTAGACAATCCACCTGTCCAATCATTCATAATGAAATTAAAAGGAGTTGAAATAATCCTTAATCTAAGAAGAAAAACAAAAAGAAGAAAGGCAGATGAAGAGATGTTACCCGTGAAGGTGAGAGTTATGTTAGCAACTAAGTTCCTACCAAACACAAAACAAAAAAAAACAAAAAAAATTGTTAGTAGACTAGAAAAAATAAAAAAAAACCTACTTCTAGAAAAACTAGAAATCCTACCTAACTAAGTTTACTTTATAGCAACTAGAACAATCAGAACCGTTTAACCTCTCCCCCGGCAACGGTGCCAAAAACTTGTTCGCTTCCCCAAGTGTAGGGTTGCGATGTAGTAATAATCTCGGTAAGACCGAGGTTGATCCACAGGGAAGGAAGTAAACAATTCAAATTATCCTAATAACTCGAATCTTAAAAGGTTTGCGAAATTGGTTTTGAACATAAAATAGAAAATCTGATAATGAAAAGATAACTAGAGCATCAAGGATCCACTTATAGCTCTCCTTAGATGCATAATTCGCTATGGTTTCTCACTTTCTCAACCAGAATCGAAATTAAGATCTATTTAGTCGGATGATAAAACAGTTAAACCAAACAATCTGCCATATGTATGATCCATGTATATGATTCACTCAATGCAAGCCAGGACGAGCATACTCAATTGCATAGGTCAGTCCCAATTCCAATAGGCTAAGATCACAAACATAATCATCATTAAATCCTGTCACAAGATAAAACTAGATCATGATTTGAACTTGATTCAAATCACATGCACAGTCTCACATACTTCAGAATTTCCATAAAAGTAGACTTTTGGTAAGAAGTTCCCACATGAAAATCATAAATCTAGAGCGTATTCCAATTCCTCGGATCATACAGGTCTAGACTAGTTCACAATAATTAAGAACTCAAGCAATTCTTCCAAACATCCATGAGTCATCATAAGACTAAGAAAAACTACTTAGCACTTGAATTAAACTTCAAACCATTGTTCTTAAACATAAAATCCAACTTGAAACCAATAAAACGAATTAAACAATCTAAGAAAACTATAAGGTTCACCTCTTAGCTCTATCTAAGAGATTAGCTAATGAAAAGCATATTAAAAATAAAACTAGAACTAAGAAAAAGAAGAAAAACTAGCTGGAGGAGGCTAGGAAGCCTCCTATGACTTGAACTCCTTACTCCCCACGTCCTTGGTTTTTTTTGGAATAGAAGAGAGCACCTCCTTTTATAGTGCAGCAATAGTACAGGAGCATAGCAGAATTTGTTTCGCTTGGTATGGCTTAACCAATGGTCGGATTGCCTTCAAATTTGATTTATTGCTTCCTTGTAATGTGATCTTCCTCATAGATGATTTAGATTTCCAAGAATATCTTTTGACTGGGCCCACCAATCATATTACCGACCGCCTCTCAAAATCGCGCACTTCGGGTACCTTCGGAACCAGTCATCTTGCTTTTAACGCACCGGAGTGTACAGATGTCGGATTGATCCCAAATTTTGAAAATCGGTAGAAAACTTCCTTCTCTACATGATAGACGGATTAGATTGTCCAAAACAATCCCAGAATGAGGTCCGAAAATTAGAACACTTAGGGCTTTTATAAACTCTGTGCAGTTGAATTTTTCTAGATGGTCCATCTTTCTTCAACCGGTACGATCAAACCACACATCCTTTTGATCTGAAACTTTGTGGTTATTCATATATGGATGTGGTCTAGAAGATGGTCAAAGTAGATTATTCATATCATCAATGATGGGTCACCTGGACCGCCCCAGAGTGGAATAGGCGGAATCTAGAACTTTCTGGACAGTTCGTATTGTTTTAGCCACCACGGCCAATCCGTAGCTCCGATCGGCATGACACCACTTGGGTTAGTTCGGCGTCGAGCTCCTCTTCCACATGGATGTGTTGGATTTCCAAATATCATTAAGATAGGTCCAAAAAATGGGTCTGAAGAACCAGAAACGGGAATGACCTGCTGTCTGCAATCTGAAACCCTGAAATTGCATGGCCGACCGGTCAAGACCGGTCGGACAAGGTTGGCCTTGCTCCAGCAGCTTTAAGAGAGGGGAGATCTATTGGCCAACCGATCAAGACCGGTCGGGGCCTGTTTGGCCCACCGGTCAAGACCGGTCGGACCACCTTGTGGGGCTCCTTTTTCTTTCCTTTCTTCTTTCTCTTCTTTCCTTTCTTCTTCCCTCTTTTGTTCTTCCTTTCCTTTGATCTTCAAGGTATATAAGAAGGGTCTCAAAGCATCCGAATGATGAAGTCTCTCTTTCCTTCCTACAACCACAAAACTATGCATTAGATTAGCCTTTAAATCATGAAAATCATACATGATGAGTGATGAATTGGGGTTAGAATATGCACAATTAAGAGCTCAACATACCCCCCAACCAGCATTTTGCTAGTCCCGAGCAAAACATGCGTGAAACAAGTTCAATTCTCCAAAAACCAACTCTCCTTTAGAAACTATGCTTCTATCCATTCCGAGACATACAAGTGTAAAATTCAGAATAATTAGGTGATAGAAGTTGAAACTTTAAACTCACAAAACATAATAAGTGTCCAAATGAAATTCTCACTGATTGATTGATGAATAGAAGAACTCGAACAAATTCAACCTAGTGTGCATAGTGAAAGTTCATCTCATGAGTTTCTGGGCTTATCTTCTTCATAGATCAACTAAACTATGGATTTCAAGGTGTATAGAGCAACACCAAGCCAATGACAGGAATTTGCTTTACTGTCCTTCCGACGGCTTTCACACTACGTCCCATTTCCAGCTTTGGTTATGGGTAGACCATCCCCCTGTTGGTAATAGGTAGCCCTTTTCAGAATTTCCATCATTTTTCCATCATTCCCAATTTCATCATTCCTTTCCCTTTTTCTTTTAAATTAGATAGGATTTTTAGAAATCCATATCTTTCCTTATTTTCCCATGGACAAGGATGAACAAAGTACCCCGGCTTGGTTTCTCAACACCTTTAATCAAAGTCTAGCTAATCCACAAATCACATAATCCTTTCAACCCATGAAAATCGTGTAATGTGAACTAGGTGTAAAAGTGTTCAAATTTTCTATCACTCACATAAATAGGGGAATTCACACATAAAACCATTATATTAAGAGAAGTTCAAAGCTTGCAACATCACTCATTTCGTATCTCCTCTTCTTATGTTCGTATCATCTTGAATGCATAGAAACAACGTTTTCCAAAAGAGTTTTGAATTTTAGAAAAATTGAAAATTTTCTACATAATTGCTCGAGATGTCACAAAAGCTAGTAGATTCATCTAAGGAATTTCACCCCCCAACCAAAATCTTACATTGTCCTCAATGTAATAAGATATGCAATATGCATGACATGAGAGCAATGACATAAAACAAAGGAGAGTGAGAAGGATAGTACCTGAGGTAGCAAGTAGATCAATTCTAGCATCTTCCATTGTCTCGATGAGACTTATTCAATCCTAATTGTAGAAAAGAAATCCTAACCTTCCTACCTACCTTTGATTAGTCCGATCAACTACATGATCAAATTTGAGCAGGATCTTCATGAATTTCAATAGGTTTCTCATGAGGACCATCCAAAGTCCTGCTCGAATGTATACGTGGGTGCGTTTCTTCATGAAGGTCCAATCATAGTATGCACTACACGCATGTAAGGAGGAGATAAGAGCAATAAAAAGATATCTCCTCAGGTTCTGAATTGGGTTGTAATTGATTAAAAACAAGTCCTCCTAATTAGAATTTTCAATGGGTTGAAGAACCCATGATGGTGGAGAGACATTCATTAAGTATTTTTCAATTTGGGTTGTCTCCTCCACAATTTCAGAATTGCATGGTGCTTCCACAAACAATGATAAAGAGTGTAAATCAGTGGAATGGTGTTCTTCAGGCGCCAAAACCATGTCTAACAAACTATCCAACTCCTTAATCGTCTCATTATCCAGATCATAGGGGTGGGTCATGCATTCCTCTAGGAAATCGAGAGAGTCAGATGAAGGGTCCTCGTTCTCCCTAAGTGATTGAGGAAATTCTGTTTCAAGGGTAAGGAATTCCTCCTCTATAGAGGGGAGGTCTTCCAAAGAAAATTTTTTAGATTCAGTGGTAAGCACATCATCTAGCAGTGGTTGATCTTTTGAAATTTCAAATTGTGTCACCCCGTCATCCAAAGAAACAGAATTTTCAACCCAAGGGAGTTCTTCCACAATAGAATCCGGCATGTGTTGTTGGTAGAAGGACTCAAAAATATCGATTTCGGCCATCTCTCTAGCAAGAATATTTTCCGGTGACTCAAAAACATTCGACCCTTTGGAAGAAGAAATTATGGACTCACAATCATCCTTCAAACCCTCATTGTAAGCAATCAAACTATCACTTCCAGATTTTGTAGATTCCTCGGGTTTGTCAACCGTCCTTGAAATCTCTTCATCATTCAAATTGGAATAGCTAAAAGAGATAGTTGATTCACCATAATCGATGGTAATGGTGGGATCACTGAGATCTACATCCTCTAAAAGTTTAGTCATCAAATCGGAAGAGGGTTGGGCTTGGATAGCCACATCCTCCTCTATGTTGGGGATTGATTCGGTGTTCCCAATGTTGGGTTCAGGATTTTGAGATGGCGAGAGGTTTTGTATGCATTGCTCAGTTATTTTCATAAACTCTCGCAACGTATCCTCAAGAGTTCATGTCGGTTGCAGCTCATGAGAAAGAAACTCTTAAGAATAATTGTTGGCATCCATAGTTGGCTCATCTTCCAAGTTGAAATTTTGATGCTCCCACCAATTTGGATTATACATGTCATACATTGGGCTTTCAGATGGTTGTTGATATGCGTAGCCATACAAGTGATCATACATTGTCCTAACCGGTGGAACATTATTCATCTCTTTCCGATACTCTTCCATTGTCTTACGTGGGGGAGTATTAGAAGTAGATTGAGTCTTAGAAAAATATTCATGCTTGTAATGGTTCCAATCATAATGATTTTTTATTTGGGTCATCCTCTCATCTTCCAAAAGGTATTTAGACAATCCACCTGTCCAATCATTCATAATGAAATTAAAAGGAGTTGAAATAATCCTTAATCTAAGAAGAAAAACAAAAAGAAGAAAGGCAGATGGAGAGATGTTACCCGTGAAGGTGAGAGTTATGTTAGCAACTAAGTTCCTACCAAACACAAAACAAAAACAAAAAAACAAAAAAAATTGTTAGTAGACTAGAAAAAATTAAAAAAAAACCTACTTCTAGAAAAACTAGATATCCTACCTAACTAAGTTTACTTTATAGCAACTAGAACAATCAGAACCGTTTAACCTCTCCCCCGGCAACGGTGCCAAAAACTTGTTCGCTTCCCCAAGTGTAGGGTTGCGATGTAGTAATAATCTCGGTAAGACCGAGGTTGATCCACAGGGAAGGAAGTAAACAATTCAAATTATCCTAATAACTCGAATCTTAAAAGGTTTGTGAAATTGGTTTTGAACATAAAATAGAAAATCTGATAATGAAAAGATAACTAGAGCATCAAGGATCCACTTATAGCTCTCCTTAGATGCATAATTCGCTATGGTTTCTCACTTTCTCAACCAGAATCGAAATTAAGATCTATTTAGTCGGATGATAAAACAGTTAAACCAAACAATCTGCCATATGTATGATCCATGTATATGATTCACTCAATGCAAGCCAGGACGAGCATACTCAATTGCATAGGTCAGTCCCAATTCCAATAGGCTAAGATCACAAACATAATCATCATTAAATCCTGTCACAAGATAAAACTAGATCATGATTTGAACTTGATTCAAATCACATGCACAGTCTCACATACTTCAGAATTTCCATAAAAGTAGACTTTTGGTAAGAAGTTCCCACATGAAAATCATAAATCTAGAGCGTATTCCAATTCCTCAGATCATACAGGTCTAGACTAGTTCACAATAATTAAGAACTCAAGCAATTCTTCCAAACATCCATGAGTCATCATAAGACTAAGAAAAACTACTTAGCACTTGAATTAAACTTCAAACCATTGCTCTTAAACATAAAATCCAACTTGAAACCAATAAAACGAATTAAACAATCTAAGAAAACTATAAGGTTCACCTCTTAGCTCTATCTAAGAGATTAGCTAATGAAAAACATATTAAAAATAAAACTAGAACTAAGAAAAAGAAGAAACACTAGCTGGAGGAGGCTAGGAAGCCTCGTATGACTTGAACTCCTTGCTCCCCACGTCCTTGGTTTTTTTTGGAATAGAAGAGAGCACCTCCTTTTATAGTGCAGCAATAGTACGGGCACATAGCAGAATTTGTTTCGCTTGGTACGGCTTAACCAATGGTCGGATTGCCTTCAAATTTGATTCATTGCTTCCTTGTAATGTGATCTTCCTCATAGATGATTTAGATTTCCAAGATTATCTTCTGAATGGGCCCACCAATCATATTACCAATCGCCTCTCAAAATCGCGCACTTCGGGTACCTTCGGAACCAGTCATCTTGCTTTCAACGCTCCAGAGTGTACAGATGTTAGATTGATCTCAAATTTTAAAAATTGGTAGAAAACTTCCTCCTCTACATGATAGACGGATTAGATTGTCCAAAACAGTCCCAGAATGAGGTCCGAAAATTAGAACACTTAGGGCTTTTATAAACTCTGCGCAGTTGAATCTTTCTGGATGGTCCATCTTTCTTCAACCGGTACGATCAAACCACACATCCTTTTGATCTAAAACTTTGTGGTTATTCATATATGGATGTGGTCTAGAAGATGGTCAAAGTAGATTCTTCATATCATCAATGATGGGTCACCTGGACCGGCCCAAAGTGGAGTAGGCGGAATCTAGAACTTTCTGGATAGTTTATATTGTTTTAGCCACCACGGTCAATCCGTAGCTCCGATCAACACGAAACCACTTGGGTTAGTTCGGCGTCGAGCTCCTCTTCGACGTAGATGTGTTGGATTTCTAAATATCATTGAGATGGGCCCAATATTGGTCTGAAAAACTAGAAATGGGAATGGCCTGCTGTCTGCAATATGAAACCCTGAAATTGCATGGCCGACCGGTCAAGACCGGTTGGACAAGGCTGGCCTTGATCCAGCAGCTTTAAGAGAGGGGAGATCTATTGGCCGACCGGTCAAGACCTGTGGGACCACTTTACGGGGCTCCTTTTTCTTTCCTTTCTTCTTCCCTCTTTTGTTCTTCCTTTCCTTTGATCTTCAAGGTATGTAAGAAGGGTCTCAAAGCATCTGAATGATGAAGTCTCTCTTTCCTTCCTACAACCACAAAACCATGCATTAGATTAGCCTTTAAATCATGAAAACCATACATGATGAGTGATGAATTGGGGTTAGAATATGCACAATTAAGAGCTCAACAGCATCTAGACCTGTACGCTCCGAGGAATCGGATTTAATACGCTCTAGATTTGAATCATCATGTGGGAACTTCAAACCAAAGTTCTACCTTTTTGTTTTAAATTCTGAATTATGTGTTGATTGTTCATATGATTTGAATGAAGTTTAAATCATGATATAATTAAGCTTTGTGATAGGGTTTGATGTTTATCATGGTTATGATCTTAACGTATTGGAACTAGGATTGACCTATGCAATTGAGTGTGCTCAAGTCCTAACTTGAATTGAGGGAATCATGTGTATTAATGACACATAGGACATATTGTTTTGATAATATAACTGCTCTATAATCCTGCTAAATAGGATTTGATTTCGATTCTAGTTGAGTAATTCAGAAACCATAGCAAATTATGCATCAAAGGAGAGCTATAAATGAATCCTTGATGCTCTAGTTACTATTTCATTATTAGATTTTCCTTTTTCATGTTTAAAATCGATTTCACAAACCTCTTAGATTTTAGTTATTAGGATAGTTGGAATTGTTTACCTCCTTCCTCGTGAATTGACCTCGGTCTTACCGAGATTATTACTACATCGTAGCCTTGCACTTGAGGTGAGCGAAGAAGTTTTTTTGAGATTCCTAAGATGAATCTATTAGCTTTTGTGACATTTCGAGTAATTATACAGAAAATTTTCAATTTTTCTAAAAATTCAATACACCTTTGGAAAACCGTGTTTATATGCACTCAGGATATCGTAAGTGTTGAGCTCTTAATTGTGCATATTCTAACCCCAATTCATCACCCATTATGCATGGTTTCATGATTTAAAGACTAATCTAATGCATGGATTTGTGATTGTAGGAATGAGAAGGAGACTTCACCAATTCATGGTTAAAAGAGTCACTTTGTATGCATTGAAGATCAATAAAACAAGTGCCGAAAGGTGGAAGAAAGAAGCAAGAAAGAAAGAGAAGAGATATGAAGAAAATCTGAAATTTTGTGCTTAGACCTGTCTGTAGACCGGTCGCCAGACCGGGCGCCAGACAGGTCGAGAGTAGTCCAGAAACACAAAACTCACTCGACGATTTTGGAGTTTTGAGACCGGTCGTGCGACTGGTCGTCCACAGTCTCAGACCGGTCGCCAGACCGGTCATCAGTGCAACAACGTGTGTGTGAAGCTCTGATTTTCTCTGCGCAATTGCGTAATTCCTTGTGCAATCTGGAATCTTTCGCTCCAACTTATAAAAGGCCACCTCCACTCTCTTCCTAGGGCATCTAGCAACGTGGGGAGCAAAGGGTTCAAGACCTAGGAGGCTTCCCGGCCTCCTACAACTAGTTTTCTTCTTCTAGTTCTAGTTTTAGTTCTAGTTTGTTTTTATGTTTTTCTTAGTTGTTTCATGTTTCCTTGGATCATGAACGGCTAAACCTCTTAGCTAGGGCTAAGAGGTGAAGCTTATAGTGAATTTAAGATGTTTCAATTCGTTTTAAGTTGGTTTTAAGATTGGTTTTCATGATTATGAACAATGGTTTGAAGTTAATACAAGTTTTAAGTAGTTTTTCTTAGTCTTATGATGACTCATGGATGTTTGGGAGAATTACTTAAATTCTTAATTGCTTTATGTTAGTCTAGACCTGTATGATCTGAGGAATTGGAGTACGCTCTAGTACTATGATCTTCATGTGGGAACTTCCTACCAAAGTTCTATTTTCCTGATTTTCTGAATCATGTAAGGGACTGTGCATGTGATTTGAATCATGTTCAAATCATGATCTAACATTGTCTTGTGACAGGACTTGAGGATGGTTATGATTGTGAACTGAGACTTTTGGAATTGGGACTGACCTATGCAATTGAGCATGCTCAGCTTAGCTTACATTGAGTGAATCCTATGCATTGGACTTACATATGATAGATTGTTTAGTTTAACAGCTCTATCATCCGGCTAGATAGATCTTAATATCGATTCTAGTTGAGAAAGTGAGAAACCACAGTGGATTGAACATCAAGGATTGCTACAAGTGGATCCTTGAATCCCTAGTGCTTTATTATAATTGTTTACCTTCAATTTAGTTCAGAGTTGTTACTTACATCAATCTCATACAAAATCTGGTTGTTAGCTTTCAATAGACATTATTGGATGTGTTTGTGAGTTCCTATACAAGTCCCTGTGGATCGACCTCGGTCTTACCGAGTTTAGTACTACATCGCGACCCTACACTTGGGGAAGCGAACAAGTTTTTGGCGCCGTTGCCGAGGACTTTGACGGTTTTTCACAGATTTCTGAAAATAGAATCTATTTAGGATTTTTAGGAATAGCTCTAACTTAGTTTATTTTTTTATTTGTTTTTCTTTTTCAGGGATTTCTAGCAAGTTGAAGAAGACACAAGGATCTTAAGTGCTCGAATCAGGTTCTATCCTTCTAAACCTTAATCTTCTCCTTCTCCTATTCATTCCTATCATATTCATCTCGTGTAGAGTGGGTGGAGACTCCTTTTGGATCTTTGAAGGGTAGGCTTTGTGCCACCTGGATTCCTATTGGTCGGCTCTGCCGTCTTGGATCACCTTGTGCTCAGAGATTTCTCTTCTCATCTCTACTCCTCTTTCTTCTTTTTCTGCACTTTTCTCAAAAGATTCAAAGAGTGGGTGGGGAGTTCTCTGAACCCCTATTGACCAGGAGAAATCGGTCTCTATCCTTGCTTCTGGCTCAACCATTGCAAGACACATTGTGCTTCGGTCTTGGAGAGGAGTAAAGGAAAGTAGGAAGAATTCTTTTTCTTTCCTTTCTCGTTCTTAGGATCTTCCTTATTTTTGTTTTCCTTCTTTTATTTTTATTTCTAGATTTTTTTAGTTTCAACTTCTTAAATCTCATTATGGTTGAATGGATGGGTGGTGTTAATGCATACCTCTTGGAAGATGAGATGCCGGATCATGAAATCCAATCTGTTTATGATTGGACCCATTATAAGCATGAGTATTCTTCTGAGATTCAATCAACCTCCACTATTCCTCAACGTAGGACGCTGCGTGATTACTATGATACATATGATGAGACACAGCGTAAGACGATGGGGGGATACAGGAATGAAGTTAAATCGAACAATGGTCAGCTGGGTAAAACACTGCGTGATTACTAGGTTGAAAATAACAAGAGTGTTCCACGGAGTTTGACAGGAGGTAGAAATAAGAAAAAGGACCGAGGGAGTAATGACCAACCGGTAAAGACATTGCGTGATCACTTGTATGGTTATGCCTATCAACCATCTTATCATTCTTCGTCATATAACACGTATGGTCTTCATCGGGAGAGTCCTCACACCTCTAGTCCAATGGAAGAACCAACCATGGATGTCAACAATTATCCTCAAGAGTTTCTTTCTCATGATCCACAACCGACACGAACTCTTGAGGATACGTTGCGAGAGTTTATAGAAATAACTAAGCAATGCATACAAAACCTCTCACCATCTCCATATCCTGAACCCGACATTGGGAACACCGAATCAATCCCCAACATAGAGGAGGATGTGGCTATCCAAGCCCAACCCTCTTCTGATTTGATGACTAAACTTTTAGAGGATGTCGATTTCAGTGATCCCAACATTACCATCGATTATGGTGAATCGACTATCTCTTTTGGGTATTCCGATTTGAACGATGAAAAGATTTCAAGGATGGTTGACGAACTCGAGGAATCTACAAATTTTGAAAGAGATAAGTTGATTGCCTACAATGAGGATTTGGAGGATGATTGTGGATCCATGATTTCTTCTTCTAAAGGGCTAAATACTTATGAGTCACCAGAAGATATTCTTGCTAGAGAGATGGCTGAAGTGGATTTCTTTGAGTCCTTCCACCAATAACACACACCGGATTCTAATGTGGAAGAACTCCCTTGGGTTGAAAATTCTGTTTCTTTGGATGACGGGGTGACACAATCTGAAATTTCAAAAGACCAACCAATGCTAGATGATGTGCTTACCACTGAATCTGAAAATTGTTCTTTGGAAGACCTCCCCTCTATAGAGGAGGAATTCCTTGCCCTTGAAACAGAATTTCCTCAATCACTTAGGGAGAACGAGGACCCTTCATCCGACTCTCTCGATTTCCTAGAGGAATGCATGACCCACCCCTACGATCTGGATGATGAGATGAGTAAGGAATTGGATAGTTTGTTAGACATTGTTTCGGTGCCTGAAGAACACCATTCCATTGATTTACACTCTTTATCATTATTTATGGAAGCACCATGCAATTCTGAAATTGTGGAGAGGACAGCCTAAACGAAAAAAATACTTAATGAATGTCTCTCCATCATCATGGGTTCTTCAACCCATTGAAAATTCTGATTGGGAGGACCCGTTTTTAATCAATTACAACCCAATTTAGAACTTGAGGAGATATCTTTTTGCTGTTCTTATCTCCTCCTTACATACGTGTGGTGCACACTATGATTGGACCTTCATGAAGAAACGCACCCAGGTATACATTGGAGCAGGACTTTGGATGGTCCTCATGAGAAACTTATTGAAATTCATGAAGATCCTGCTCAAATTTGGTCATGTAGTCGATCGGACTAACGAAAGGTAGGTAGGTAGGTTAGGATTTATTTTTCTGCATTTAGGATCGAATAAGTCTCATCGAGACAATGAAAGATGCTAGAATTGATCAACTTGCTACCTCAGGTACTCTCGTTCTCACTCTCCTTTGTTTTATGTCATTGCTCTCATGTCATGCATATTGCATATCTTATTACATTGAGGACAATGTAAGATTTTGGTTGGGGGGTGAGAGTCCTTAGATGAATCTACTAACTTTTGTGACATTTCGAGCAATTATGTAGAAATTTTTTGATTTTTCTAAAATTCAAAACTCTTTTGGAAAACTTTAGTTCTAGGCATTCGAGATGATATGAGATGATGAGAAGAGGAGATACGAAGTGAGGGATGTTGCAAGCTTTGAATTTCTCTTAATATAATGGTTTTATATGTGAATTCCCCTATTTTTATGACTGATAGAAAATTTAAACACTTTTACACCTAGTTCACATTACATGATTTTCATGATTTGAAAGGATTATGTGATTTATGGGTTGGCTAGACTTAAATTTGAGGTGTCCATCCTTGTCCATGGGAAAATAAGGAAAGATATGAATTTCTAAAAATCCTATCTAATGTAAAAGAAAAAGGAAAGGAATGATGAAATTGGGAATGATGGAAAAATGGTGGAAAAATCCAATTAGGGCTACCTACTACCAACTAGGGGATGGTCTACCCGTAACCAAAGCCGGAAATGGGACATAGTGTGAAAGCCGTTGGAAGGACGGTAAGGCAAATTCCTGTCATAGGCTTGTTGTTGCTCTATACACCTTGAGATCTATAGTTTAGTTGATCTATGAAGAAGATAATCCCGGAAACTCATGAGATGAACTTTCACTATGAACTCTAGGTTGAATTTGTTCAAGTTCTTTTATTTATCAATCAATCAGCGGGAATTTAATATGAACACTTATTATGTTCTGAGAGTTTAAGGTTTTAACCTCTATCACCTAATTTTTCTGATTTTTATGCTTGTGTGTCTTAGAATGTATAGAAGAATAGTTTCTAGAGGAGAGTTGGGTTTTGGAGAAGGAAACTTGTTTCACGCATGTTTAGCTCGGGACTAGCAAAATGCTGGTTAGGGGGTGTGTTGAGCTCTTAATTGTGCATATTCTAACCCCAATTCATCACCTATTATGCATGGTTTCATGATTTAAAGACTAATCTAATACATGGATTTGTGATTGTAGGAATGAGAAGGAGACTTCACCAATTCATGGTTAAAAGAGTCACTTTGTATGCATTGAAGATCAATAGAACAAGTGCCGAAAGGTGGAAGAAAGAAGCAAGAAAGAAAGAGAAGAGATGATGAAGAAAATCTGAAATTTTGTGCTTAGACCTGTCTGTAGACCGGTCGCCAGACAGGTCGACAGTGTATTTTTTAGACTGTTTTTCTCCTCTGTAGACCGATCGCTAGACCAGTCGCCAGACCGGTCGCCAGACCGGTCGAGAGTATTCCAGAAACATAAAACTCACTGGACGATTTTGAAGGTTTTGAGACCGGTCGTGCGACCGGTCGTCCACAGTCTCAGACCGGTCGTCAGTGCAACAGCGTGTGCGTGAAGCTCCGATTTTCTCTGCGCAATTGCGCAATTCCTTGCGCAAACTGGAATCTTCCGCTCCAACTTATAAAAGGCCACCTCCACTCTCTTCCTAGGGCTTCTAGCAACGTGGGGAGCAAAGGATTCAAGACCTAGGAGGCTTCCCGGCCTCCTACAACTAGTTTTCTTCTTCTAGTTCTAGTTTTAGTTCTAGTTTGTTTTTATGTTTTTCTTAGTTGTTTCATGTTTCCTTGGATCATGAACGGCTAAACCTCTTAGCTAGGGCTAAGAGGTGAAGCTTATAGTGAATTTAAGATGTTTCAATTCGTTTTAAGTTGGTTTTAAGATTGGTTTTCATGATTATGAACAATGGTTTGAAGTTAATACAAGTTTTAAGTAGTTTTTCTTAGTCTTATGATGACTCATAGATGTTTAGGAGAATTACTTAAATTCTTAATTGCTTTGTGTTAGTCTAGACCTGTATGATCTGAGGAATTGGAATACGCTCTAGTACTATGATCTTCATGTGGAAACTTCCTACCAAAGTTCTATTTTCCTGATTTTCTGAATTATGTAAGGGACTGTGCATGTGATTTGAATCATGCTGAAATCATGATCTAACCTTGTCTTGTGACAGGACTTGAGGATGGTTATGATTGTGAACTGAGCCTTTTGGAATTGGGACTAGCCTATGCAATTGAGCATGCTCAACTTAGCTTACATTGAGTGAATCCTATGCATTGGACTTACATATGACAGATTGTTTAGTTTAACAGTTCTATCATCCGGCTAGATAGATCTTAATATCGATTCTAGTTGAGAAAGTGAGAAACCACAGCGGATTGAACATCAAGGATTGCTACAAGTGGATCCTTGAATCCCTAGTGCTTTATTATAATTGTTTACCTTCAATTTAGTTCAGAGTTGTTACTTACATCAATCTCATACAAAATCTGGTTGTTAGCTTTCAATAGACACTATTGGATGTGTTTGTGAGTTCCTGCACAAGTCCCTGTGGATCGACCTCGGTCTTACCGAGTTTATTACTACATCGCAACCCTACACTTGGGGAAGCAAACAGTAAGTATGTAAGGAAGAAAGATGTATTGAGATGATTTTTAAACTCTTAAAAGACTTGTAACATGATAGTTTTCTATGTGAGTTCCCCTATTTTTATGATTGATAGAACTTTTGAACACTTTTACACCTAGTTCACATTACACGATTTTCATGGTTTGAAAGGATTATTAGAATTGTGGATTAGCTAGGTTTGGAATTGAGGTATTGAGGAACCAAGCCGGGGTACTTTGTCCATCCTTGTCCATGAGAAAATAACAAAAGATATGGATTTCTAAAAATCCTATCTAATATATATATATATATATATATATATATATATATATATATAAAGGAAAGGAATGATAAAAATATGGGAATGATAGGAAATATGGTGGAAAATTCTGAAAAAGGGCTACTTATTACCAACCAGGGGATGGTCTACCCATAATGAAAGCCGGAAATGGGAAGTAGTGTGAAAGCCGTTGGAAGAGCGGTAAGGAATATTCCTATCATAGGCTTGTTGTTGATTGTACACCTTTAAACCCATACCTTAGTTGATTTATGTAGAAGATAATCCCAGAATTCCATGAGATGAGCATTCACTGAGCACACTAGGTTAAATTGTTCAAATTCTTCTATTTATCTATCAATCAGCGAAAAATCCATATGAGTACTTGTTATGTTCTTGAAAGTTTAAGGTTTTAACTTCTATCACTTAGTTTTTCCGCTTTTTACACTTGCATGTCTTAGAGTGTATAGAAGCATAGTTTTTTAAGGAGAGTTGGATTTTGGAGAATAATACTTGTTTTACGCATGTTTTGCTCGGGACTAGCAAAATGCTGGTTGGGGGTGTGTTGAGCACTTAAATGTGTATATTCTAATCCCATTTCATCATTAACTATGCATGATTTTCATGTTTAAAGACTATGCTAATGCATGGTTTCGGTGGTTATAAGAATGAGAGAGAGTTCACTCAATTGATGACTACAAGACCATATTTAGGAGCCTTGGATGAAGACCCAAGGTGGGACAAAGAAAGAAGAAAGCAAGGAGAGAAGAGAGAGGAAGGAAGGAAGAAAGAAAATACAAGAAAAGAGAAGCTAGACCGGTCTAGATCGGTCAGCCAACAGGTCAGGCACCCTTCTGGACTCTCTGGACCACTGCTAGACCGGTCAAGACTAGTCGGCTACCAGGTAGCTAATGTAATTTGCTGAAATTTATCAACTTCTTCAGCAAGCTCCAATTTTTTAGGCGCAAGTGCGAAAGTGTTGGGCAGATCTGGAAGATTTTGAGGCGGTAGATGCCTCTCCACTATAAAGGGGGACCTAAGGATTGTAATTAAGGCATCCTATAAGAGATCTACGAAAGCAAGGACGTGGGGGAGCATGGAGTTCAATTCATAGGAGGCTAGCCTAGCCTCCTCTAGCTAGTTTTTCTTCATTTTCTTCTTCTAGTTCTAGTTTGGTTTTATGCTTTCATTAGCTAACCTCTTAGCTTGAGCTAAGCGGTGAAGCTTATAGCTTACTTGGACGTCTTAATTCATTTTAACGGTTTTAATTATGGATTTAATGAAGAATAATGGTTTTTGGAAGTTTGAATAAAGTTTTAAGTAGTTTTTCTTAATCTTATGGTGGCTCATAGATGTTTGGAAGAATTGCTTTATTTCTTAATTGTTTTGCATGGATCTACACCTGTACGCTCCGAGGAATCGGATTTAATACGCTCTAGATTTGAATCATCATGTGGGAACTTCAAACCAAAGTTCTACCTTTTTGTTTTAAATACTGAATTATGTGTTGATTGTTCATATGATTTGAATGAAGTTCAAATCATGATATAGTTAAGCTTTGTGACAGGGTTTAATGTTTATCATGGTTATGATCTTAACGTATTGGAACTAGGATTGACCTATGCAATTGAGTGTGCTCAAGTCCTAACTTGAATTGAGGGAATCATGTGTATTAATGACACATAAGACATATTGTTTTGATAATATAACTGCTCTATAATCCGGCTAGTGTTCGCTTCCCCAAGTGTAGGGTTGCGATGTAGTAATAAACTCGGTAAGACCGAGGTCGATCCACAGGGACTTATGTAGGATTTCACAAACACATCCAAAAGTGTCTATTGAAAGCTAGTAATCAGATTTTGAATAGAATTGATGTGAATAACAAAGTTTAATTAAATTAAAGTGACTAATGATAAAAAGGCACTAGGGTTCCAAGGATCCACTTGTAGCAATCCTTGATGTTCAATCCGCTGTGCTTTCTCATTCTCTCAACTAGAATCGATATTAAGATCTATCTGGTCGAATGATAGAGCTGTTAAACCAAACAATTTGTAATATGTAAGTGCTATGCATAAGATTCACTCAATGTAGGCTGAGCTGAGCATGCTCAATTGCATAGGTCATTCCCCTTTCCAAAAGGTCTAGTTCACAATCACAACCATCCTCAAGTCCTGTCACAAGACAAGGCTAGATCAGGATTTGAGCTTGATTCAAATCACATGCACAGTCCATACATATTCCAGAAAAATAGAAAAATAGAACTTTGGTATGAAGTCCCTTTATGAAGATCATAGTACTAGAGCGCACTCCGATTCCTCAGATCATACAGGTCTAGACGGATACAAACCAATTAAGCAATTAAGTAATTCTCCCAAACATCCATGAGTCATCATAAGACTAAGAAAAACTACTCAAAAACTTGTATAAACTTCAAACCTTAGTTCATAATCATAAATTCCACACTTAAAACCACTTAACTACGAATTAAAACATCTTGGATCCACTACAAGCTTCACCTCTTAACTAGCTAAGAGGTTTAGCTGCTCATGATCCAAGGAAACATGAAACAACTATAAAAACATGAAAACAGCAAAAACAAACTCCAAGGAGTTGTGGAACTCCACAATTCACTTCTACAGCCTCCAACCTCGCTTGAACCCTTCTAGGATACCCTAGGAACGATCCCTAGGTGTCCTTTTATAGTAGGGAGGCTCCACAACTTCGGAAAGATCGAGAATTTGAGTAAGAGTTACGCAGCGCAGAGAAAATCGGACTGAATTTGGAAGTTTCTAAGTCCTCACGCACAGTCGACCGGTCGGCCTCAATGGACAGCCACTCTAGCATGCATGGCCGACCAGGTCATGACCGGTCGGTTGTGTCCAGCCTTGGTCCAGCAACCATGTCCGACCGGTCATGACCGGTCGAACGTCTTCATTCTCGTTCCAATAGCCATGGCCGACCGGTCATGACCGGTCGGCCTTATTCAATCTTCTTGTTTTCTTCCTTTCTTTCTTCTGCTTTCTTCTTTCTTTACTTCTTTCTTTCTTCGGCCCTCCTTGGGTCTTCATCTCAGGTTCTAAATCAGCTCTTTTCATCATTTATTAGGCGGCGTTCTCTCTCAAACCTGCAATCACATAACATGCATTAGATTTGTCTATAAACCATGCAAACCTCGCACAATGAGTGATGAATTGGGGTTAGAATATGCACAATTAAGAACTCAACACACCCCCCAACCAGCATTTTGCTAGTCCCGAGCAAAACATGCATGAAACTAATCCCATTCTTCAAAACTCAACTCTCTTTCAGAAACCATCCTTCTATACATTCCAAGGTTCATAAGTGTAAGATTCAGAAAGATTAGGCGTCAAAGGTTGACACCGTAAATCCTCAAAACATAATAAGCATTCATATGAAATTCCCGCTGATTGGTTGATAAATAGAAGGACCTGAACAAATTTAACCTAGTGTGGGTAGTGAAAATTCATCCCACGAGTTTCTAGGATTACCTTCTTCATAGATCAACTAGACTATAGAACTCAAGGTACATAGAGCCACATCAAGCCAATGACAGGAATTTGCCTTACCGTCCTTCCCATGACTTTCACACTACGTCCCATTTCCGGCTTTGGTTACGGGTAGACCATCCCCCGGTTGGTAGTAGGTAGCCCTAATCGGAATTTTCCACTGTTTTTCCATCATTCCCAATTTCATCCTTCCTTTTCCTTTTTCTTTTTAAATTAGATAGGATTTTTAAAAATCCATATCTTTCATTATTTTCCTATGGACAAGGATGGACAAAGTACCCCGGCCTGATTTCTCAACACCTTAATTCAAAGTCTAGCTAATCCATAAATCACATAATCCCTTCAACTCATGAAAATCGTGTAATGTAAACTAGGTGTAAAAGTATTCAGATTTTCTATCAATCACAAAAATAGGGGAGTTCAGATATAAAACCATTAGATTATGAGAGATTCCAGACATCCAGCCCCATACACTTCATATCTCTTCCTCTTATGCTCATATCAACTTGAATGCATAGAACCGGTGTTTTCCAAAAGAGTTTCGAATTTTTGAAAAATCGAAAAATTTTCACATAATTGCTTGAAATGTTGCAAAACGCTGGATTCATCCAAGTGATCCTACACCCCCAACCAAATCTTACATTGTCCTTAATGTAAAAGATGTGCAATGAGCAAAACATGAGAGCAATTTGAAAATAAAAGGGAGTGAGGAATGATAGTACCTGAGAGAGTGAAAAGTGGAATTCTTCCTCCTTCTAACAAACCTATGAAAACAGAAAACAAAAGCAACAAAATCCTAATCCTAACTACTCTATACCTCCGTACTCTATACCTCCGTCAGACTAGGAGATCAATCATCCTGATACACAGGATCATTCAGGGGTATGGACATACCTTCTGAAGGAAATTTCTCAAAGAACGGCTTTAATCGCTGCCCATTTGCTTTAAAAATGTTGCCGTTCCTCGGATTCAATAGCTCGACAGTCCCATATGGATAGACAGTTTGCACAATGTAGGGACCGGTCCATCGAGATCTCAATTTTTTCGGAAATAGGTGTAAGCGAGAATTATACATGAGGACTTTTTTATTGATCGTGAATGTCTTGCGAAGAATATTCTTATCATGGAATATCTTAATCTTGTCCTTGTAAATTCTCGCATTCTCATAAGCTTCATTCCGGATTTCTGCAAGTTCATTCAATTGTAGTTTGCGTAACGAGCTTGCCTTGTCAGAATTGAAATTTATCTTCTTAATAGCCCAATATGCCTTATGTTCCAACTCCACAGGCAAGTGACAAGCCTTCCCATAGACAAGTCTATAGGGAGACATTCCAATAGGGGTTTTGAAAGCTGTACGGTAAGCCCAAAGCGCATCGGTAAGCCGAAGCGACCAATCCTTGCGATCGGGGTTCACCGTTTTCTCTAAAATGTGTTTAATCTCCCTATTGGATATCTCAGCTTGTCCACTAGTTTGTGGGTGATAGGGAGTGCTCACTTTGTGTGTTACGCCATATTTCTTCATTAAGGTTTCAAAAGGGCGATTGCAAAAGTGAGACCCTCCATCACTTATGATGACTCGAGGCGTTCCAAACCGAGAAAGAATATTTTCTTTTAAAAATCGAATGACCATTTTATGGTCATTATTCCGGCAAGGGATGGCCTCGACCCATTTGGAAACATAGTCAACGGCAAGCAAGATGTATAGGTTTCCAAAAGAAGATGGGAATGGGCCCATGAAATCGATGCCCCAACAATAAAAAATTTCGATTATTAAGATGGGATTGAGTGGCATCATATTTCTACGGGAGATTCCCCCTAATTTCTGACAAGGTTCACATGCTTTGTAAAACTCATGTGTGTCTTTGAACATGGTGGGCCAATAAAACCCACATTGCAGAATTTTCGCTGTGGTCTTTTTAGCTGAAAAGTGGCCACCACATGCTTGAGAATGACAGAAGAAGATGATACTTTGTTGCTCATCATCTGGGACACATCTCCTTATGATTTGATCGGGACAATACTTGAATAAGTATGGGTCGTCCCATAGGAATTTCCGCACCTCTGTGAAGAATCTATCCTTATCTTGCTTTTTCCAATATGTAGGAATTGTACCTGTAGCAAGATAGTTAGCGATGTCCGCATACCATGGCAATTGGGAAACAGCAAAAAGTTGTTCATCAGGGAACATGTCATTGATTGCAGTTGTTTCAGGAGAATCAGTGAGGACAAGTCTAGAGAGATGGTCAGCTACTACATTTTCTACTCCTTTCTTATCACGTATTTCTATGTCGAATTCTTGGAGTAGAAGGATCCATCTTAACAACCGTGGTTTAGCATCCTTCTTAGAGAGAAGATACTTAAGTGCAGCGTGGTCAGTGAATATAATGATCTTGGATCCAATCAAGTAGGACCTAAACTTGTCCAAGGCAAAAACTACGGCTAAAAGTTCCTTTTCAGTAGTGGTGTAGTTTGCTTGGGCTGAGTTTAGGGTTCTACTTGCATAGTAGATGACACATGGCTTTTTATCTTTTCTTTGGCCTAGCACGGTCCCAATAGCATAGTCGCTAGCATCGGACATAATCTCAAAAGGAAGGCTCCAATCAAGTGGTTGCATTATTGGGGCACATGTCAACATACCTTTAAGGGTGGTAAAGGCCTTTTGACATTCTTCATTCCACTTGAATGAATTTTCCTTTCGAAGTAGGTTACATAAAGGGCGAGAGAGTGAACTGAAGTCCTTTATGAACCTTCTGTAGAATCCTGCGTGTCCTAAAAAGGACCGTACATCTCGTATGCTTTTGGGTGGTGGAAGGTTAGAGATAAGATCAATTTTCGTTTTGTCCACCTCAATTCCATTTTGTGAAACGATGTGACCAAGTACAATTCCCTTTTGAACCATGAAGTGACACTTTTCTCAATTCAGCACAAGGTTCTTCTCTTCACATCTTTTCAATACAGATTTCAAGTGCTCAAGGCACTCATCAAAGCTACAACCAAATACGAAAAAATCATCCATGAAGACTTCGAGAATGGTCCCCACCATGTCAGAAAAGATGCTCATCATACAATGCTGAAAGGTGGCAGGGGCATTACATAGTCCAAACGGCATCCGTCGATAGGCGAAAGTGCCGAATGGACATGTGAATGTAGTCTTTTCTTGGTCTTCACGGGCAATTTCTATTTGGTTGTACCCTGAATAGCCATCAAGGAAGCAAAAGTGGGAATGACCCGCCAACCGTTCTAAAATCTGATCAACAAACGGTAGGGGGAAGTGGTCTTTCCTCGTGACAGTGTTTAGCTTCCTGTAGTCAATGCACATTCTCCAACCAGTAGTGACTCTAGTTGGCACGAGTTCGTTATTGGCATTGGCTACAATGGTTATTCCGGATTTCTTAGGCACCACTTGAGTTGGGCTCACCCATTGGCTATCGGATATTGGGTAAATGATACCTACATCCAATAGTTTCACCACTTCGGCCTTAACCACATCCTTCATGTTTGGATTTAGTCGTCTTTGTGGTTGCCTGGATGTCTTTGCATTTTCCTCAAGGTGTATGCGGTGAGTACAAATCAGTGGATCTATGCCTTTGAGATCCGCAATTGACCATCCAATGGCACTCTTGTGCTCTAATAGAGTGGCTATTAGCCTACTCTCTTGTTCCTCATCCAAGTGGGAAGAAATCACCACTGGATATGTCTCATCTTGACCTAAATAAACATATTTTAGCTCACTTGGCAATGGTTTTAGGTCGAGTGTTGGCGCCTTGATGTTGGATGGGAGGGCCTTGTTCTCATTTACAGGCAAAGGCTCTATTGGGGCCCTCCATCTTTTATTCTCAAGCACCGGCATCACATCTAAAATGGCATCCATCTCTTGTGTTGTGTCATCATTCATCTCATGAGGTTGGGCCACACATGCCTCCAAAGGGTGGAAAATAGTGACAAGGGGACTGTATCCTCCACGAATGATTCAGTCATGTTTAATTCGTGGACATCATCATCAATCTCCCGTGGTTGTTTGCATAAATCAAATATGTTAAGCTCAAGGGTCATGTTTCCAAAGGACATTTGTACAAGTCTGTTTCTACAATTGATAATGGCATTTGAAGTAGCTAGAAACGGCCGTCCAAGTATGACGGAAATTTGCGCACCGGTGCCTATCACGGGATGTGTATCCAAGACAATAAAGTCTACTGGGAAGTAGAATTTATCAACTTGGACTAGAACATCCTCTATCATTCCTCTCGGTATACGGATGGATCTATCAGCAAGTTGGAGTGTGGTTTTGGTGGGTTTCAATTCACCTAACCCAAGTTGTTCGTAGACCGAGTATGGAATGAGATTCACACTTGCCCCCAAGTCGAGTAGGGCTTGTTTAATCCGGTAGTCTCCTATGATGCATGAGATGGTTGGACTACCCGGATCCTTGTATTTTTAGGGCACCTCTTGTTTGATAATGGCGCTCAAATTCTCAGTCAAAAGTACTTTGTTATGAACATTGTGTTTCCTTTTGACTGTACACAATTCCTTTAGAAATTTGGCATACGATGGTATTTGTTTTATTGCATCTAACAACAGGATGTTGATCTTCACCTGCTTGAAAACTTCTAGAATCTCCAGATTTTTGTCTAAAGGTTTAGGTGAAATCAACCTTTGTGGAAATGGGGCAACCGGCTTGTATTGCCTTTCCGGTTCTTTATCTTGTGGGGTATTGTTCGGGCTATCATTCTCTTTGGAAATTTCCGGATCCTTAGGCTTTGGGGCCTTCACCGGATTGGATTTGTCAATCTCTTTCCCACTTCTCAAAGTGGTGATAGCTTGAACATGTTCCGTATGGTGGGAGGATGAGCTTGTATCTTGTATCTCAAATTGGGTTCTTTGGTTAGGAAGAGGTTGGGCAGGAAGTGTGCCCTTCTCTCTAATACTAAGATGAGATTCAACTCTAGCCAGTGATGTTTTCAATTCATTGATGGCTTGAGTTGAATTTTGATTGAATTTCAATTGCTCTTACATGAACCCATCTATTTTGAGAGAATTTGTTTTGTTGTACTCAGCTTGGACCAATACGAATGCACCCAATATCTCCTCTAGTGATACTTTTGGAGTATTATTTGCATTTGCAGTGGGTCCATTCCTCCAACTGAAGTTGGGATGGTTCTTCCAATTAGGATTAAACGTGTTTGATTTTGGAGCACCATATTGCTGCTGATAATTGTTTATGGCATTTGTTTGTTCTTGTAAGATGCCTTGAACTGCTGAAATTGTGGGGCAATCTTGTGTTGCATGTTGATTTCCAGCACAAATTCCACAAACAGTTTCAACGTCAGTGGAGTTGATTGTTTCTCCTTTCCTTAATTCCATGGCTTCGACCTTTCTTGTGAGGCTAGCCACTCGTGCACTTATGCTATCTTCTTCTGATAAGACATACATTCCTCCCTTTTCCTTTTGTTGGCCAATCTTGGAATTTGTTGGTTTAGATGTGTCCCAAGACTGTGCATTCTCAGCCAATTCTTTCAAATAATCCCATGCTTCATCAGCTTCCTTATTCATGAACTCCTCATTACACATCATCTCTACAAATTGGCGCATGGGTGAAGTCAGTCCTTCATAGAAAAATCTTATAACCCGCCAAATTTCATAGCCATGATGTGGGCATGCCTTTAATAGGTCCTTAAACCTCTCCCAACATTGGAAAAAGGTTTCATCTTCCTTTTGGGCAAAGTTCATGATAAGGCGCTTCAACATATTCGTTTTGTAAGTAGGGAAGAATTTCTTTATGAATTCTCTGTGCATATCAGTCCATGCACCAATTGATCTTGACCTCAATGCATAAAGCCAACCCTTAGCTTTATCTTTAAGAGTGAAAGGGAAGAATTTAAGTCTCACCACATCTTCCGTCACGTTTGCAAAGTGCATGGTGGTGATTACCTCATCAAACTCCTTAAGGTGTTGATAGGCACTTTCACTATCTAATCCATGGAATTTAGGGAGAAGTTGAATCACTCCCGGTTTCAAATCCACATTCCCTGCATTTGGTGGAAATACTATGCATGAGGGAGTGCTCGTTCTTGCAGGTTGCAAGAAATCACGTAAAGTCCTAGGTCGGGGAACATTCTCAACCACATTCTCCCCTGTTTCAGTTTGGTTTTGGCCCGGATTTGCAGCCATATTTTCAGACAAAATTGGAGAGTTTAGTTGTCTCCTAGCACATGGCTCTCTATCAATTCCTTCTACTATCCCCCCTTCACTTATGAGTCGGTTATTGGAATCCCGAGCCCAATGTGGCATGCAAAACTAAAAAAATAAGAAACAAAGAGAAGAAAGAATTCTTTCTCCCTTTCTTCACTCTTCTCTAAGACCGAAGCACAAGGTGTCTTGCAATGGCTAGGCCAGAAGTAAGGATGGAGACCGATTTCTCCTGGTCAATAGGGGTTCAAAGAACTCCCCACCCACTCTTTGAATCTTTTGAGAAAAAGTGCAGAAAAAAGGAGAAAGAGGAGCAGAGATGAAAAAAGAAATCTCTGAGCACAAGGTGATCCAAGACGGCAGAGCCGACCAATAGGAATCCAGGTGACAAAAAGGCCGACCTTTCAGAGATCCAAAAGGAATCTCCACCCACTCTACGAGAGATGAATAAGATAGGAATGAATATGAGAAGGAGAAGAGTAAGGTTTAGAAAGATAGAACCTGATTCAGCACTTGAAATCCTTGTATCTTCTTCAGCTTCCTAGAAATCCCTGAAAAGAAAAATAAAATAAACAAACTAAGTTAGTCCTAAAATCTTAAAAATCCTAAATAGATACTAATTTCAAAAATTTGTGAAAAAACCGTCAAACTCCCCGGCAGCGGCGCCAAAAACTTGTTCGCTTCCCCAAGTGTAGGGTTGCGATGTAGTAATAAACTCGGTAAGACCGAGGTCGATCCACAGGGACTTTTGTAGGATTTCTCAAACACATCCAAAAGTGTCTATTGAAAGCTAGTAATCAGATTTTGAATAGAATTGATGTGAATAACAAAGTTTAATTAAATTAAAGTGACTAATGATAAAAAGGCACTAGGGTTCCAAGGATCCACTTGTAGCAATCCTTGATGTTCAATCCGCTGTGCTTTCTCATTCTCTCAACTAGAATCGATATTAAGATCTATCTAGTCGGATGATAGAGCTGTTAAACCAAACAATCTGTAATATGTAAGTGCTATGCATAAGATTCACTCAATGTAGGCTGAGCTGAGCATGCTCAATTGCATAGGTCATTTCCCTTTCCAAAAGGTCTAGTTCACAATCACAACCATCCTCAAGTCCTGTCACAAGACAAGGCTAGATCAGGATTTGAACTTGATTCAAATCACATGCACAGTCCATACATATTCCAGAAAAATAGAAAAATAGAACTTTGGTATGAAGTCCCTTTATGAAGATCATAGTACTAGAGCGCACTCCGATTCCTCGGATCATACAGGTCTAGACGGATACAAACCAATTAAGCAATTAAGTAATTCTCCCAAACATCCATGAGTCATCATAAGACTAAGAAAAACTACTCAAAAACTTGTATAAACTTCAAACCTTAGTTCATAATCATAAATTCCACACTTAAAACCTCTTAACTACGAATTAAAACATCTTGGATCCACTACAAGCTTCACCTCTTAGCCCTAGCTAAGAGGTTTAGCTGCTCATGATCCAAGGAAACATGAAACAACTATAAAAACATGAAAACAGTAAAAACAAACTCCAAGGAGTTGTGGAACTCCACAATTCACTTCTACAGCCTCCAACCTCGCTTGAACCCTTCTAGGATACCCTAGGAACGATCCCTAGGTGTCCTTTTATAGTAGGGAGGCTCCACAACTTCAGAAAGATCGAGAATTTGCGTAAGAGTTACGCAGCGCAGAGAAAATCAGACTGAATTTGGAAGTTTCTAAGTCCTCACGCACAACCGACCGGTCGGCCTCAATGGACAGCCACTCCAGCAAGCATGGCCGACCGGTCATGACCGGTCGGTTGTGTCCAACCTTGGTCCAGCAACCATGTCCGACCGGTCATGACCGGTCGGACGTCTTCATTCTCGTTCCAATAGCCATGGCCGACCGGTCATGACCGGTCGGTCTTATTCAATCTTCTTATTTTCTTCCTTTCTTTCTTCTGCTTTCTTCTTTCTTTACTTCTTTCTTTCTTCGGCCCTCCTTGGGTCTTCATCTCAGGTTCTAAATCAGCTCTTTTCATCATTTATTAGGCGGCGTTCTCTCTCAAACCTGCAATCACATAACATGCATTAGATTTGTCTATAAACCATGCAAACCTCGCACAATGAGTGATGAATTGGGGTTAGAATATGCACAATTAAGAACTCAACAGCTAGATAGGATTTGATTTCGATTCTAGTTGAGTAATTGAGAAACCATAGCAAATTACGCATCAAAGGAGAGCTATAAGTGGATCCTTGATGCTCTAGTTACCCTTTTATTATCAGATTTTCCTATTTCATGTTTAAAATCGATTTCACAAACCTCTTAGATTTTAGTCATTGGGATAGTTGGAATTGTTTATCTCCCTCCTCGTGAATCGACCTCGGTCTTACCGAGATTATTACTACATCGCAGCCTTGCACTTGAGGCAAGCGAAGAAGTTTTTTGAGATTCCGTAGATGAATCTATTAGCTTTTCTGACATTTCAAGTAATTATGTATAAATTTTTTAATTTTCTGAAAATTCAATACTCCTTTAGAAAATCGTGTTTATATGCACTTGGGATATTGTTCGCTTGCCTCAAGTGTAAGGTTGCTATGCAATAATAAATCTTAGTAAAACCAACGTCGATCCACAGGGGAAGAGGTAGATAATTCCAATTACTCTAATAACTAGAATCTAAGAAGTTTAGGAAAATAGTTTTTCACATGAAATAGGAAAATTTGAAAATAAAAAGAACTACGCATCAAGGATCCACTTGTAGTATTCCAATGCTAATCCATTCATCCAAGCACAACACAATTAGAATCAAAGTCCTATCTCTCATCTAATTGGATGATATAACCTTCAAGCACAAACAGTCCCAGTTAATTTTGGAAATCAGTTTTCCAGTTTTAATGAAGTACATAGAACTTAAACTTGTAGCCTTCGGAGTACGAGCCATGCCAAGAGACTATGGCATGCTCAAGGGTTACTACAATTCGAATACAAACAACCCAATCATGCTAATCTTAAAGAATTGCAAGGAACTCATGTCCAAAGTACATAAACTCTCACAAAACTTCTAAAAAACCAAACTTTATTCAAACTAGAACTTGAAAATCCATAATAAGTAAATAGTACTTGAAGAAACGAATTAAAGCATTGAAACAAACTACAAACTTCACCTCTTAGCTCTTTAGCTAAGATGTTAGCTAAAAGAAAACATTAAAAACTAGAAACTAGAATTAAAAGAAGAAGAAAACTAGTTGTAGGAGGCTAGGAAGCCTCCTAAGTCTTGATCTCTTTGCTCCCCACGTTGCTAGAGGGTTAGGAAGAGGCTGTAGGTGTCCTTTTATAGCTTTGAGGCGTCACCGACTTGGAAGAATCGTGGAACTACGGAGTCCTCCCACACTTAGTAAACCCAAAATCGAAATTAGAAAGCTGTAACTTGCTGTCTACATGTGGCCGACCGGTCTTGACCGGTCGGACTGGGCTGGCCTACCGGTCTTGATTGGTCTTGACCGGTCTTTTAACAGTCCAGGGAGTGGCCGACCTGTCTTGACCGGTCTGGCTCCTATTCCTCTTCATTTTTCTTCTTTCTTTCTTCTTTTCTTTCTCCTCTCTTTCTTCACCATTCTTTAGCACTTGTTCTATTGATCTTTAATGCATACAAAGTGACTCTTTTAACCATGAATTGGTGAAATCTTCTCTCATTTCTATAATCACAAAAACATATATTAGATTAGTCTTTAAACATGAAAACAATGCATATAATGTGATGTAATGAGCTATGACATGTATAAATTGGAGGCTCAACACACACCCCAACTAGCATTTTGCTAGTCCTGAGAAAAACATGCATGAAATAAGTTCAATCCTCCAAAAACCAACTCTCCTTCAGAAACTATGTTTCTATCTATTCCAAGACATACAAGTGTAAAATTCAAAAAAATGAAGTGATAGAAGTTGAAACCTTAAACTCTCAAAACATAATAAGTGTCCATATGAAATTCCCACTGATTGATTGATAAATAGAAGAACTCGAACAAATTCAATCTAGTGTTCATAGTGAAAGTTCATCTCATGAGTTTCTGGGATTATCTTCTTCATAGATCAACTAAACTATGGATCTCAAGGTGCACAGAGCAACAATAAGCTTATGACAGGAATTTTCCTTATCGTCCTTCTGACGGCTTTCACACTACGTCCCATTTCCGGCTTTCGTTACGGGTAGACCATCCCCCGATTGGTAATAGGTAGCCCTTTTCAAAAATTTTCACCATGTTTTCCATCATTCCCAATTTTCATCCTTCCTTTTCTTTTTTCTTTTACATTAGATAGGATTTTTAAAAATACATATCTTTCGTTATTTATCCATGGACAAGGATGGACAAAGTAGCCTGGCTTAGTTCATTAACACCTCAAATCTAAGCCTAGCCAATCCATAAATCACATAATCTTTTTAAACCATGAAAATCATGTAATGTGAACTAGGTGTAAAAGTGTTCAAATTTTCTATCAATCTTATAAATAGGGGAATTCACATATAAAACCATTATATTAAGAGTAGTACAAGATTTGCAACATCACTCACTTCCTATCTCCTTTTCTTATACTCGTATCATCTCGAATGCATAAAAATAAGGTTTTCTAAAAGAGTTTTGAATTTTAGAAAAATAAAAAAATTTCTACATAATTGCTCGAAATGTCACAAAAGCTATATGATTCATCTAAGGAATCTCACCCCCAAAAAAAATCTTACATTGTCCTCAATGTAACAAGATATGCAATAAGCATGACATGCGAGTAATGATATATAATAAAGGAGAGTGAGAACAAGAATACCTGAGGTAGTAAACTGATCAATTCTAGCATCTTCCATTGTCTCGATGACACTTATTCAATCCTAATTGCAAAAAAATAAATCCTAACCTGCCTACCTTTGATTAGTCTAATCGACTACATGATCAAATTTGAGCAGGATCTTCATAAATTTTAATAAATTTCTCATGAGGACCATCCAAAGTCTTGCTCGATAGTAAACATGGATGCTTTTCTTCATTAAAGTCCAATATTTATGTGCACCACATGCATGATAGGAGGAAATAAGAGCAGCAAAAAGATATCTCCTCAAATTCTGATCTGGGTTATGATTGATTAAAAATGGGTCCTCCCAATCAGAAATTTCAATGGGTTGAAGGACCCATGATGGTGGAAAGACATTCATCAAGTTTTCATTGGTTAAAGTTGTCTCCTCCACAATTTCAGAATTGTACGGTGCTTCCACAAACAATGGTAAAGAGTGTAGATCAATGAAATGGTGTTCTTCAGGTATCAACATCGTGTCGAATAAAATATCTAACTCCTTAATCATCTCATCATCAAGATCATAAGAGTGGGCCAAGCATTCCTCTAGGAAATCGAGATAGTCGGATGAAGGATCATGATCTTACTTGAGTGAGTTCAAAAATTCAGTTTCGATGGTGAGGGACTCTCCCTCCATGGAGTGGAATTCTTCCAAACTAGGTTCTCCATAACTAGTATGAGGCACCAAGTTAGAAGTATGCAAGGCTTTAACAATCTCTTGAATAATGGGGTCGTTTGAATTTTTAAAGTGAGCCAAGCATTCGTTCAAAGAATCTGAATTTTCACTCATGGGAGTCTCATTCTCCATATTAAAATTAAGCATGTCAAGTTCGTGGAGTGACTCAAAAATATCAACCTCGGCCATCTCTCTAGCATGCATATCCTCTAGAGACTCATAATCATTATGCCCTTGGGAAAAAGAAACCTTAGGTTCCTAAGTGTTAAGCTTTTAATTGTGCATATTCTAACCCCAATTCATTACTCATTATACATGGATTGTATGTTTAAAGACTATTCTAATGCATGATTTTGTGATTGCAGGAATGAGAGAGTTCACTCGATCAATAGCTAAAAGAAGCATATTTAGGAAACTTGGATGAGGACCCAAGGTGGGCCAAAGAATCATGAAGAAAGAAGGAAAGAAAAGAAAGAAGGAAAGTATGAAAAGGAGCCCCACAAGGTGGTCCGACCGGGCAAGACCGGTCGGCCAAACAGGCCCCAACCGGTCTTGACCGGTCGGCCAGTTGATCTCCCCTCTCTTAAGGCTGCTGGACCAAACCAGACAGGTCTAGACCGGTCTTGACTGGTCGGCCATGCAAATTCAGGTTTGCAGATTTCAAACAGCAGGCTATTCCCGTTTCTAGTTTTTTGGACCAATTTTTTGGTCCCATCTTGATGATATTTGGAAATCCAACACGTCCATGTCGAAGAGGAGCTCGACGCCAAAATAACCCAAGTGGTTTCGTGTCGATCAGAGCTACAGATTGACCGTGGTGGCGAAAACAATACGAACTGTCCAGAAAGTTTCAGATTTCGTTGTTCAACACTGGAATGATGCAGGTGGCCCATCATTGATGATATGAAGAATCTACTTTGACCATCTTCTAGAATACATCCATATATGAATAACCACAAAGTTTCAGATCAAAAGGATGTGTGGTTTGATCGTACCGGTTGAAGAAAAATGGACCATCCAGAAAGATTCAACTGCGTAGAGTTTATAAAAGCCCTAAGTGTTCTAATTTTCGGACCACATTGTGGGATTATTTTGGACAATCTAATCCATCTATCATGTAGAGGAGGAAGTTTTCTACGAATGTTCAAAGTTTGGGATCCATCCGACCTCTGTACACTCCGGGGCGTTGAAAGCAAGATGGACTGGTTCTGAAGGTACCCGAATTGCCTGATTTTGAGAGGCGGTCGCTGATCTGATTGGTGGGCCCATTCAGAAGATAATTTTGGAAATCTAAATCATCTACTAGGAAGATCACATTACAAGGAAGCTACAAATCAAATTTGAAGGCAATCCAACCATTGGTTAAGCCGTACGAAGTGAAACAAAATCTGTTATGTTGCGGTACTCTTGTTATATTATAAAAGGAGGTGCTCTCTTCTATTCTAGGGCAACCAAGGACGTGGGGAGCAAGGAGTTCAAGTCATAGGAGGCTTCCTAGCCTCCTCCAGCTAGTTTTTCTTCCTTTTCTTAGTTCTAGTTTTATTTTTAATATGCTTTTCATTAGCTAATTTCTTAGCTAGAGCTAAGAGGTGAACCTTATAGTTTTTTTAGATTGTTTAATTCGTTTTATTGGTTTTGAGTTGGATTTCTATTGAAGAACAATGATTTGAAGTTTAATTCAAGTACTAAGTTTAATTCAAGTTTAATTCATTTTTTAGCTTTGTGACAGGGTTTGATGTTTATCATGGTTATGATCTTAACGTATTGGAACTAGGATTGACCTATGCAATTGAGTGTGCTCAAGTTCTAACTTGAATTGAGGGAATCATGTGTATTAATGACACATAGGACATATCGTTTTGATAATATAACTGCTCTATAATCCGACTAGATAAGATTTGATTTCGATTCTAGTTGAGTAATTGAGAAACCATAACAAATTATGCATCAAAGGAGAGCTATAAGTGGATCCTTGATGCTCTAGTTACCCTTTCATTATTAGATTTTCTTGTTTCATGTTCAAAACTGATTTCACAAACCTCTTAGATTCTAGTTATTAGGATAGTTTGAATTGTTTACCTCCTTTCCCGTGGATCGACTTAGGTCTTACCAAGATTATTAGTACATCGCAGCCTTACACTTGAGGCGAGCAAACAATAAGTGACTGAAAAGGTTGAAGTTTCCCACAGTCTAGAGGAGTGTTTAGCATATTTTGAGGATTGTGATGATCCTATGATCCGTGACATTGTCAATGCCTTAAGGGAAACTTCACCGTTGCCCATGAAGACTCCTTCAACGGAGTGTGAAACTAATTTATCAATATTGGAGGCATCGGTAGAATTTGAAAATGTAGGAGACCATAATGACTTGTGAAGTAGAATTCCAAGTCTCCACACCTCTTTCGTATGTTCAAACTAATGAACATCACCTCTGGGATGACTCGTATTTGATAAATTTGTGCCCAGACAAGATGGAAAGGAGATCCATATTCAATGATTTCCAACCAATGCAATTCTCCTTTCCTAGTACATGTGATAATGTTATAGAGAGACCCGCTGAAATTTTTCAGCAAGATTTTCAATGGATTCGACTGATTAATGTCACCATTGTACTTTTCAAAGCAAGATTGTGGATAGTCCTATTGACAAATCTGTTACACCACCTGATGATCCTGCGCAATTTTGTCCTTTTGGATGTTATATTGATGATTGATCTCCTAGTCTGATGGAGATTCTCTTTTTAAATAGATAGCTTAGGTTTTGTCTCTTGCTTTAAGTGGGATTAGTTTTGTTTAATTTCCTGCTTTAGGTTTATTTCATCAGTAACTTTAGTTGTCGGAGTTGTAGATTTCCATGATCGACTCTATCAGGTGACTTCATTCGCACTCTCCTTTATGCTATTGCTCTCATGTTATTGCTAGTTACATATCTTTTACATTGAGGACAATGAAAGATTTAGTTGGGGGTGAGATGAAATCCCCAACAGATGCCCCTCTGGTGTGTTGCGATGAATGTCTGACTGTTCGACGCAACGCATCGAATTTTCGAGTCCACACTTAAATAGATAAGATAGCCTGATTTTCGTTCATTTCTCGCTTTTCACTGTGCATTCACTTTGCCTTTGACGCACCTAAATATTTGCCAACGTACCCTTTTATTGTCGACAACGCACCCAAAAAAGGTCGCGCGCACCCTTTTATTTCAAATTGTTGAATTCTTGGGTGCGTTGAGCGTGATGCACCCAAATAATGACTTGATGAAATTTTTTATTTTAAGGGTTCGTTAAGCTTGATGCACCCAAGTATTGGAACTTGGTTGAATTTTGGAATTTTAAGGATGCGTCAAGACTTGACGCACCGATATATGGTTGACGCATCCCTCGTCATAAGTTGGAGGAAACCCTTCGGTTTTAAGGGTGCGTTACGCTTGACGCACCCAAATACTGAGTTTTTGGAAGGAATCGGATTTTAAGGGTGTGTTGGGCTTGACGCACCCCTCGTTGTAAGTTTGGGAAAATCCTTAAATTTTCAGGGTGCGTTACGCTTAACGCACCCCTCGTCGTAAGTTTGAAAAAACCTTTAAATTTTAAGGGTGCGTTACGCTTGACGCACCCAAATACTGAGTTTTTTGAAGGAATCGGATTTTAAGGGTGCGTTATGCTTGACGCACCCAAATATTATACTTAGGAAAAAATCGATGAATTTCGGGGTGCGTTGGGCGTGACGCACCCATGTATTAGACTTGGGCCAATTTTAATATTTTTAGGGTGCGTTGGGACTGATGCACCCAAATATTAAACTTCATATTTTTTGCTGAATTCAGGCCATTTTAGGGGTGCGTCAGGCTGGACGTGCCTAGTTTCCAGAACTTGGAATTTTCTTGTTCTTGGGGGCTCTTTCATGTGTAAATTTGGCCCAATACTACTTGTTATATCCATTTTTGGCTGGGCAAAGCTATTCCCGTGGTGACAGGGATCGTTATTTTGAAGGATATGGGGTCCCGTTCTTCTGTCATAAGTTCTCATCAGCATTCATTGTTATCCGGAAGCTGTGTCGGGCCTCATATACTTTAAACTTTGGGCTATGCCTGGCCAAAAATGGTATCTTCTTGAGGTTATAATGATTAATTTAGATAGAGTTTAGACGTACCTGCGCATGCCTCCCTTGACTTTGGATCTGATGTAAATGGTCTTTATATGCTTCCTTTCTTTACTTCTTTTTTATTGAATTGCCATGGTTCTCAGATCGTGCTGTTGTCTTGTTTTCCAACAGACAATGGTTGTAACCTGTGCCTCCCTGCGCGCGGCTCACGACTGCTTACAACGGCTTTTTGACTCCCTCAATCGTCATGAGGCTTGGTCGTCCCTCGATGCTTAGCATGATGAGGTGTCCGAGGCTCTGTCCAGGCTTGGCGCAGACTCTCGCCCTATTCTGAAGGCTATCTGGAATATCTCCTTTATGGTCTCCATTTTCGATGAGCATAGAGAAGCCATCCTCGTTTTCAACAACGATTCTTCTTTTCTAGAAGAGTTGGCGATCCTCGAGGCGGTGAAGCCCCCTTTGGCTGTTTCCTTTTTTAATCTGGTGGGCAAATATCACTCTCTGAGGAGAGAAAACCGAGTGAATGAGAGACGCCTCGCCACTATCCTCCCATATGCGGAGGCGTAGGTTCAAACCACGCCGCTGGGATTTAGAGATCGGTGAGGGATGCCTGGAGGACTCGCCGGAGGCTTGCAGCTGAAATTCCTGCTGCGAGGCGCCAAGCCGAGTTAGAGTATCTGAGCTTCAATTTCGTTCAGTAGTGCATCTCCCACCTGATGGATCTGACCTCTAAGGAAGCTCGGGTTCAGGTGAAGGTGGATGAGCTGAGGGCTCAAGTTCTTCCGCTACTGCAGGACTGAGATATTCCTCTGACTATGGGGAGAGGACCCCACAATTTTGTGTCATCTTGTGATTTTAAACATTAAACAATTGATATGACAATCCAAACATTTTGGAATTGTCTTTATAGTTTATGAATGATGATTTAGACCATTTTCTCTTTCTTCTATCCTTTCTTGTTCATATATGTGATGATGATGTCGCGTTGTGAATGTTGTCGTATTATTTCCTTCCTTGCTGGTTTGGATGTGTTTTACTGAGGTCTTGATTCATTTGTTTGGCGTTTGCATCTTTTCTTACCTGCTGCTTTGTATTCTCTTAAATCTTGCGAACGTTGATTTCTTTCTGCTTGCATTTTCCTGTTTGCTCTAAGCTATATCTAAGTTTTCCGTGTGCCGTCGCAAATCGTAATGGCTAGTGATCCTTCTGGGGCTGGTCCTTCAGGTCCTCCATTGACTCCCTCGAAGCACAAGCGGGCGGCTTCGAAGAGCATTAGTCGCCCGTCTGATCAGAACCCCCAGTGGTTCCTGCCTCCAGAAACCTTTAACTTCTATGAGTGCAAAAGAAGATCCTCTGCGATAGGGTTGTGCCACCCCCTCCAGACAGGGGTACGCAAGAGAAATGGGACACTTTGTTTGCTCCCTTATGGGGTTTTCGAAGCGATGGGACAACGGGTTCCGAGGAGGGTGAGGCATGTCCGTTGGCCCCCTCCCAATCCGCTTGGCGCGGTCGTCCAAAGAGGGCTGGCAAGGGTGCAAAGCAGGTGTACCTAGAGAAGCAGGCTAGGTTTAAGTCCGATAAGATGAAGATTGTTTGGTTGACTGTGAAACTGGTCACCTCCCCTCTCACCATATGGAACCCTTATACGCTAGGGTACATCAGGTCCACCAGAAGTTTCCAACGGCACCGCTCTCTTCCCAGCATTGAACCTTCAAATGTATGTCGCGCGAATTCCTTCTTTAGTGTGGCAACATGGACGTCTACCCCCGCACCGTTCTTCAACTGCTCTTTGTCTAAGAATGGCAGACGCCAAGCTATTTTGGATCCGAAGATCATGATATTTTTAGAGCCGAACCAGGATCCCCATCGGTCCTTCCCTATGCACTATTTTGAGACCCTTCATTAAAGGTTTCATCACTTGGGAGACGCTGAAATCTGGCTATCGAGTGCGTTCCGGACCCGGGGTCATTTGATTGCCCATCCTGGATATGAAGCGTGGGTGAACCAAATTTTAGAACGACACAGAGAGGCCTTGAAAGCGGTAGGCCTCTTCAAGGCTATTACGGCGACCTCGACCTATTTTTGCCGCAAACTGTGGGTCCATAAGGAATTTCTGAACCACTGGTGTTCTATCACCAATACCTTTCATTTGCCGTATGGAGAGATGAGTATCTCACTCTAGGACTTGAACCGTGTCGCCGGCCTCCCGATTCGCCGGAGAATATATGACGAATGGGTTCCGAGCGATGAGGAACTGTCTCAGAAGAAGAAAGGAGTGAACGAGGGCTTCTTTTCTCCGGCTTGCTATGAGCTATTTGTAGAACTTCCGTAATTTTGGGATTTCAAGGACAAGCTTCCTTTTGAAGACTGGTTGGTTTATTTCAGTCATGGCTTGGAGTAAGTATTTAATTGTAAGCCGTACGTCATTACTTTATTCGGTCTTTCTTTCTCCCATTGATGCCCTGTTTTCTTCATTTCAGTTTGGACTATGTCGCTTACGATGAAGGCCGCGGGGATAAGGTCTTTTTAGAGAATTGGATGAAGGAAAACTTCCCCCGCTCCAACAAGCTTTCCCCGACCTGTGAGCTGGCCGACTTTTTGGCGTATTGGTTGAGTTGTGTGGTCTTGCCGAGTTCCAAACAGGCTGACAGCATGAGGGTATCTTGCTTTGCCATCGCAGGGGCCTTGGCTAATGGTCATCGTTATGCAATAGCTCTTGCTGTGTTGTGTTCTTTTTATCGGGCCTTTGGTTACATCATCAGCAATAAGGATCGTGCTGCCTTTGGTATGAATTTTGCCTACTGCGGGCAGCATTTCCTGTCCGGGTGGCTCGAAGTATATTTCCCTTGGGTATATGGCATAAAATCCGAGGATTATATTCAGAGAGGAGTGGTTCCATTATACTTCTTTCAAAATCGGAAGATGGTCGGGTAGAACTTAAACACTGTCAAGGAGAGAATTGTTAGATATGACGATGTCCACTTTTTCCACTTTTCGGGTACCAAGAGCAAAGATTCAATACTGTGTACAGACGATGACAACATAGACCACAATGAACGCTCATTCCTGATAGCCATCCACCCATCCTCGCTTCCTTCACGTGAAGGGTTGGAGTTCTTGAGAGAGTCGTACTACCCTAATCACTTTACTCGTCAGTTTGGGTATGATGAAGGGGTACCTGAAACATTGGAGCCGGTGACTCGTGAGCAGCGGGCATACGGTGTTGGGCCTATTCATTAGAAATGGATGTGGCAGTAGCTCCTGCTAACTGGTACCGGTTGCTCTTTTGCTATCCCTGAGACGAAGAGTGTCACTGGTGCCTCTTTCGGGTGGATGAGATGGTGGGCTCATCAGTATACGTTGATTCGGAATGGTCATCATGTTACTAATCCCGTTTTTGTTACACGTCTGATTGTTAGTCCGGCTCCTGCCGATGGATTAGGATATGTGTCGGAGCATCTTCATCACCCTGCTGTACCGGGTACTCAGAGGCTAATGACTTCGATGAACGTGATAATTGATCATGAGAAGCCCGAGCATACCCTAGAAGGTGGGATTGCTTATGGGGAAAGAAATATCATGCAAGAGGGGCCAGAGTTCCCGTCTCTCGGGCCTATTGATGAGGCGTCTCGGGGAGGTAATGTTCCCAGGGGTAACGATGATCAAAATGATGGGGATGGTGATGATTATGATGATAATGATGGCGGTGGTGGTGGAGATGATGGTAATGGAGATGGTGTATGGTGAGGGTGGTGATGGTGGTGATGATGGTGGAGATGACGGTGACAGAAATGCATTGACGGGTGGTCAGAGAAGTCAAAGGGGTTTGCTTAGATGCTCTGCTCTTGAGGACAATGACGATGAGATGTCACCTGAGCGGACTGGTCCTCGAGTGAAGACTGCTCATCGCACTTCGGTAGTTGATGGAGGAAAGAATATTAATGAGATGCACAAGAGATATGACGAAGAGAGATTACAGAAACGGCTTTCTGAGGTTGTTGGTGATGTCCCGACTGGCGATGTAAGTGCGGTCAGGGAAGAAGGTGAGCTGAGTCCTCAGGATAATTTGAGTGGAGACCATCATACTGGAGAGGGCAATGATGATGAACCGATATATGACAAGCTCGTCCCTGAGGCAGATGTAGAAGCTATTTTCATGGACTTGGATGACGAGGTGCCCACTGACACTGTTCTTACCTTCGATAACCCTGTCGCTGAAGCTGTAGATGACCAAGGTCCCGTTCATGAAACGACCGTCACTGTTGCGGCGGGGGTTGCACCTTCATCGACCCTTTCCCATGCTGAAGATATTGTGGTCGGGGTTGCTGATCTAGCTTCTCGAGATGCCACGGCTTCTGTCATTGAATCAGGTGTGCCTACACTTATCTTGGAAGCACCTCCGACTGTCGTACCATCATCAGCTGAGCCTATTGTAGAAGCCGTTTCCGTTATTGGACCGTCATTAACTGAACGTATTGCGGAGGCTTCCCATGGGGTTTCTGATATAGGAGCAAGTGCGTCGGAACGTGCCCCGAAAGCTCCTCCTACTGTTATACCATTGCCGGTTGAATCCGTTGCGGAAGCCCCTCCTATGGTCGCACCATCATTTGGTAACAACATTCCCGAGGTCGTAGTGCTATCTTCTCCAGAACTGCCCGAGCCGTCGACTGAGGGGATAGTTGAACCTGCCCCAGTATTGCCTACGCCCACTACCTCAACTAGCGTACCTGTTGTTGACATTCCTGAAGCCACCGGTATGTTACCTGTCTCCATTATCTCGACTATCTTTTGCCTTACTAGGATCCTTTTATACTGATTTTGTCGTTTCTTTTATCAGCAACTGTTCCTGTTCATGCTTCAACCCCCATTGCCTTGCCCGAGGCGTTCATTTCTTCTCTCCAAGGACTGTCGAGGGTGAAGGCGGACCTTTTGAAGAGTCTTCTAACAAACATTGCTGCCTCTCTGAAGAATATGGATGAATGGTCTATTTTGGATGAAGGGCTGCAAGCACTTGAGTACAACGTTGCATGGCTCGGGATCGACGTCTCCTCGATGGTCAACCATGTAGGGAAGGCATGACATAACTCAACGAGGCGAGACGCTTTAGAGTTGATCCTTCTGTTGAGGAGAGACGTGGTCATTTGCAGTCCCTCCTTCCAAAGCTTGAATTGTGCGAGGCGGACATAACTGCGATGAGGCAGGATTGGCAGGCTGCCTACTTTCGGGCGTCAAGGAGCCAAGGATCGACTGGCAGAGATAGATAATGGTATAGCGCGACTGCAGGCTGAACGCTCCGTTGTTCACCTCAATCTCTCAAAATTTGGCAATCAGAAGGCTCGTCTGCAATCATTTGTCGAAAAGCGCAAGGCCGAGCGTAACACCATACGAAATCAGGTTTCAGAATTGAGGGAGTTCCATCAAAGCGTTCCTGATCCTGCATAGGTTTTAGCTGCGGTGGAGGCAACACAGATGGCAACCCGGGAGTCTGCAATTCATTTGTTAGAACAATGTTTAAGAAATTTGAACGATTGAGCTTTGTGATTGTTTCATTCTGTAATTTGTGGAGACGCATTGTGACGGTAATGTTGTAATGATATGTATACTATTTACGTGATTTTGCTATGTGTTTTATCTACTTGATACTTCTTTCTTTTGAGTTTGGATTTGAATATAACGTAGATTATTTTGAAAGGAATGTCCCCATGTCAAGACTCAAACCTATATTTATGTGAAACAGGTATGACCAAGCCTTGATCTTAAGGCTCATCTTCCCATTTCAATTCTTGACGACCTCGGATCGAGCGGGGTGGTGGTGCCTGACACGTCTCGAGTTTTAGTGACTTTCCTGGTGCCTATGTAGACACACGGAATAAATGATTAATATATGTAATTGTAAGCATTGATCATCGTATGGTATCATTTCTTTTGATATTTGTCTATTACACTTTCCCTCTAGCGGGGCATTTACAAATCACAGTGGTATTCTATGTCAAGTATAATATCTTTTCAAAAATCGGCATTCACCAACGAGCTGATGCCTTGTCCCTTGTAATCGATCACTCGATAGGCGGTGGCGTTTCATCATCAGCCCCAGGTCGCCCCTTTTGAATGACCTACCACGGACTCGTTTATCGTATGAGGCTGAGATTTATTTCTGATACATTTTGAGCCTTTGCCGAGCGGTGAGCCTCTTTTCATCTAGATCATCTAGCTCGGTTATTCTGATCTCGGCATTACGCTCGGTTGTCAGGGAGTGTCGAAGTGCAACCCATAATGACTTAACTTGGATTTCCATCGGGACCACCGCCTCCGTGCCATACACCAACAAGTAGGGTGTAGCTCGAGTGGCTGTGCGGTATGTGGTCCAATATGCCCATAATGCTTCAGGGCAGACACTTGTCCCAATCTTTCTTATTCTCTGCCACTGTCTTTTTCAGAATCTTCACGATAGTCTTATTAAAAGCTTCGGCCAACCCATTTGCAGGAGGATAGTAAGGTGTCGAATAGCAGTGTTTGATCTTGAACTTTGTGCACAACTTGTCAATGGTGGCGTTCTTGAAGGGTGTTTTATTGTCGGTGGTGATTTTCTCGGGAATACCATGTCGGTATAATATGGTATGACGGATGAAACCTTCGACGTGTCTGGCTTTCACGTTCCTAAGCGCCACTAGCCTCGGCCCACTTGGAAAAGTAATATGTCGCGACTAAGATGTATTGGTGCCCCTGGGAAGAGGGCGAGCTGATCGGTCCAATCACATCCATGCCCTAGGCTGCAAAAGGCCAGGACATCACCGATTGATGCAACTCTTTCGGTGGCGAGTGTATAATATCTGCATGGATCTGGCACTGATGGCATTTCTTGACGTATTCTATCGCATCTTTTGTCATCGTGGGCCAATAATATCCCATGTGTCGGACATGGCGATGTAGATTCTTGCCTCCTTGGTGAGCACCACACTCTCCCCCGTGAGCTTCCTTCAATGTAGCATATGCTTCTTCCTAGTCCAAGCAACGTAGCAACACTCCCTCATACGAGTGCTTGTAAAGGATGTCATTCTGTATTATAAATGACCCGACACGCCTCCTGACCTGCGTGCGTGTCTTAGGTTCTTTTGGTAAAAACTCGTATTTTAAGTAGTCGATGAATGGCCTTTTCCAGTCATTTTCTATTGTGATTTCGAAGCAACAGATAGGGTTCACGCTTGATTCACCACCACGCAATACAGCTATCGGTGGGATCCTTCTCTCTTCGATTGTTACCTGAAGTGGACTGCCTCCGGGGTTAGCCAAAGCAACGGCCAGACTGGCCAATGCGTCGGCCTGTACGTTATCTTATCTTGTATATGTGAAATGTTGCTGTTACGAAACTGGTCGAACAGTGACTGCACCTGGTAGCAGAAAGATGACAACTCGGGTTTGCGGACCTCATATTCTATCGTTAACTGTCCAATGACGAGCCTGGAGTCACCATAGATCTGTATTGCTTTGATCTGCATCTCTAAGGCGAGCTGCAATCCGATGATGAGGGCTTGATATTCTACTTCATTGTTAGCACAAGCTGGCACAATCGTAAACAAGTAGGGCAATAAATCTCCATGCGGGTTGATAAATTGACCCTTGCTCCTGCCCCTGTTGACCTGGAGGCTCCGTCAAAGTACATCTGCCAAAGTCAGCGGTTCTCCAACCATCATAACCTGATCATTTGGGAGATCACATTCCATTTCTTCGCTACTCGAGCTGCGATCGCCTATCCTTTAATAGCTCGGGCCGGGACGTATGTGATGTCGAATTCAGAGAGGAGAAGGGCTCACTTAGCTAAGCGCCTGGACAACATAGGCCAGGTTCATGAGGAATTTGATTGGGTCCGCTTTGGATATCAATGTTATTTGGTGTGAGAGGCGGTAATGCCTAAGTTTCTTCGCAGCGAAAACGAGAGCGAGGCATATCTTCTCAATTGTTGAGTAGTTGAATTCGGCCCCCACCAGAGTGCGGCTCAAGTAATATAGAGCATTCTCCTTCTCTTCTTCATTCTTCTGTGTCAGGAGTGCCCCTAGAGAGTTATCACCCTACTGCGATGTATAGAATTAGCGGCTTTCCCTTGATTGGGGCGGCGAGAACTGGAGAATTTCCGAGCATTTCTTTTAGTGAATCGAAAGCTTTCTGACAAGCATCATCCCATTCAAATTTAACGTCTTTTTTATTGAGGCGGGAGAACGGCTGACAACGACCAGCTAAGTTCGAGATGAATCTTCTCAGATATGCCACGCGGCCCTGAAAACTCTTCAACTGTTTTAGATTCTTGGGTGGTGGCATTTCTTTGATGGCCTTAATCTTGGCAGGGTCGATCTCTATGCCCCAAGAATTTGCTAGATGCGACCCCAAACGCACACTTCGGTGCATTCATATGGAGACTCTTCTTGCGCAATCGCTGGAATACTTATCTCAGATGTTCCCTGTGTTGTTCATAATCAGCTGACCTCATAACTAAATCATCTACATAGCATTCAACGTGCTTGTGCATCATATCCTGAAATATAACGTGCATTGTGCACTAATATGTTTCCCCTGCGTTCTTCAACCCGAAGGGCATCACGCGGTAACAGTAGATGCCGAGCGTCGTACGAAAGGCTGTAGCTTCTTCATCTTCTGGAGCCATGCGGATTTGATTGTATCCCGAATATCCTTCCATGAAGGACATTACCGCATATCCTGTCATGCTATCAATCAACAGCTCTGGAATTGGAAGAGGAAAATCGTCTTTAGGGCAGGTTTCGTTTAGATTTCGGAAGTCGACACAAACCCGGATCTGTCCGCTCTTCTTCTTGACTGGCACGATGTTTGGAATCCATCGAGGGTACTTCACCTCTCGAACGAATCTGGCCTGAATTAGTTTCTTGATTTCTTCTTCAATCTTAGGTACAATATCAGGATGAAATCGTCGTTGAGGTTGCTTCACTGGCTTCTTCTCCTTCATGATACTCAGCTTGTGCATGGCGATTATTGGACTGAGCCCCGGTATTTCTGAATATGTCCAGGCAAAGATGTCCTTATTCCCCTTCAATAGCTGCATGTAATTCTCTCTTTCATTTTTTAGGATGTTTCTGCTCAAATACGTGTTCCTGGGTTCCTCGAGAGTGCCTAGATTCACCTCCTCAAGTTCATCAATCGTCGGTTGTCCACCATCTTCTAGTTGCATGGGTGCGACACTTGGCTAGATAATGTCGGTAGGGTCTTGCAACTGAATTTCTTCTACCGGGTCGATGATCACCATGTTCAAGCTTGCCTTGGTTACTAGACCTTCTCCGTTTCTGTATACTTGCTTATATTCTTCAAATGGAGTGAGCAATCTTTTATTTGTATCTGTACCTTGGCCGAAGAACCCCATATTCCTCATGATCTTCCGGCTTGCTCTATTGTACGTCTTCTCCTCTATTGGTCGAGGTTGGACAGCTTCTCTTCCCTCTTCTCTCTCCTCTAATGGTATTGGCTGACTTGGCCTCAAGTGAAACTTGATATCTTTCTGGGTGATATCTCTTGATGGCACGATGAATTGGCTTGGGGTTTTCGAAAATGGCTTGACTCTTCCTATCCTAGGTACCCGCATATTGAAGCTGGACTTGAGCACACTCACGTGTTGATCTGAGATCAATTTTAATACAGACTGCCCTGGATGACACAGATGTTGTGGTACTACATAGAACTTCTTCGTGATCGGCTGAGGTTGGTTTTCCGAATGATATTGGGATCTCCCCTGAGTGATGGGCTAAGGTTTATTCTTCTGCACGAATTTCTCCACTCGAGGTTTTGCCCCTTGCCCTTTCTTCATTACATCGGGCTTTTTGCTAGTTTTGCCGCTGTCGAACAGGTTGTAATATTTTGCATCGACTAAGAATGATTCAGCTATTGTGTATGACTTCGGATCTGCCACTATCCTATATTGGATCCCGTCTCTACTGTATTTGAAGCACTGATGATACGTCGAAGGGATTATGTGATTCTAATGGAGCCAGGGCCTTCCTAAGAGGAGATTGTATGTTGTCACTGCATCGATCACCTGACATGTTACTTTCGTCATCAGTTCTTCGATCTCTAACATTATCGTGATTGATCCAAGTGTACGTTGGCTATCTTGATTGAACCCTTGAATCATCATGAGACTCAGGCGTAGTGCTGATTGCCTATAGCCCAGCCTCTTTAATGTCTTCAATGGCATAATATTTACGGCAGACCCATCATCTAACATGCACCTTTTAACCTTGGTGTCCCTGATTGTTCCTGTGACCATCAGCGGACGATTGTGGTCTATTAATTCGATCGTGCGATCTTCTTCTGAGAAAGTGATTGTTGAAGGATGGTTGACATGCATGACTTGTGACACTGGAATATGCCCCTCCCAAAATTTGTCTGTATTATTCATTTCTTCTTCTATCTCCATTATCATGACCTCCCTGACTTCACTGTCAAGTAAGGCATTGATTAACATTGCTCTGTAGACTTTCGAGAGACATAAAGCATCGTATATACTTAGATGAGCGGGAACCTTTCGTAAGTGTGACACAACGTCATACGCCACTGGTCTTGAGCTTGACTGACTAGTCGTGGCCTCACCAGCCTTCTCTTTCAACTTCTGCATGCAAGGTCTCTCTTGCGGCCTGTCAGGGATATCGTCTTCTTACATCGGGTTGTCTAGTCTTGGAGGGGTACGGTCAAGCATTTGCTTTCCTGATCGTAAGATGACAGCGTCAACCTCTCCCTCAGCTGCTTGTAGGGTTTCCTCGGACAGTGCTTGTTCGACAAATGACACCATTCCACAATATGCCATGTTCGTTGCGGGTCGTATCTGCCCCTGTAGTATCTCTCTCCTTCCTCTCCCCCTGTTCTTTCATCGGTTAACGAGCCTCCGTCCGTTCTCGAGTCTTTTCTTGCTACTGACTAGAGTCCACGATTCCTTCGGCTCAGGGAATGAAGCCGGTCTATTGGTGTCGCTATTTATTTGGATTGCTGAAATTGTCCCGGCTGTCTCCCTTGCTGTCTCGGGTACCTTCATGCTGATGACCCCTTGATTGATCAACCCCTGTATCCTTCCTTTCAAGGAGAGGCAATCTTCTGTCTTGTAGCTGACACATTGATGATATTTGCAATATTTGGGATCGTTTATTCATCCAACTTCATGGGGACGGATGGGCTCTGGTAGACGCATTAAGTCTTCCGCGATCAATTACTCCATGATCGGAACTAGATCGGCCATATCGAATGTGTATGGGCCATTCGCCCTTTCTCTTTCGGCTATTGATACGCGTTTGGGTGCATAGGGTCTTTTACCCTTGTCTTGGACAACCATTGCTTTTGTCTCTAGCTTGTGATCAACAGCGAGCCGTTTTTTATCTTTTTGGTCCCTACTCTTATCGACTTGATGGGTCTCTACTACTCTTCTCATTTCTCTCTTCTGTCTCTCGGGCCTAAAGTTTACCTAGGATGCTGCCTCCTCCACCAGATGCGCTTTCGTTGCCAGCTCGCGAAAGGAGTTGAAGGTGTTGCCCGACAATCCGTACGAGATTATAGGGTCTAGAGCCCTTAGGCACATCTTCATCTGCTCGCCTTCACTGGGTAGTTCACGACATTGAGCCGCCGTGGTTCCCCATCGGTCAATGAACTTCTCAATTGGTTTACCATTTCTGTCTGACCGATGCTAGGTCTGTTAATGAGATCTCCCTTTCTGTTGCAAAGAACTTTGAGATGAAGGTGTCCTGCATTTGCTCCCATGTCCTTATGGAGCTGGTTGGTAACGACATGTACCATCGAAAGGCTTTCCCTGTCAGAGTAGATCTGAATAGCTGCATGCAATACTGTGGGACCACAGACCAATTTCCTAACGTAGTCAAGAAGTGGGTGATGTGCTCTTCTGGTGATCCTCTTCCGTCAAACTTTCCGAAGTCTGGGCATCTGAAGTTGGCCGGAAACGGTACCTCTTCTACCTCTGGCGAGTAAGAGACCCGATATTTATAACTACCTCTCCTCTCTTTCTCTTTTTCTTGCTACATCATGTGGGCTATCGTCTGGGATAACTCTTCTCGTGATACATGAGATGCTAAAAGCGATGCACATTCTATGGGTGCGACCCTGAGTTGGACGGGCGGTTCAGGCTCAGCCGGACCTTCCTCTGCCCCTTGGGATTCCTCCGCCGACTGACGGGTGAGTGACGCGATACTTCTGGTGGCATTCTGCGCTATCAGAGTGGTCAAGGATTCTTGAATGGTCCCTTATGAGATCGTTTGTCTCGCGATTAGCCTCAACCAATCTATCGATCTGATCTTGGAATGGAGGTAATTCTTCTGCTTCATACGATACTTCTTCTTCTTCGGCCACTTGGACCATTACCACTTGTGCTGACTGGATTTTCTAAGTCGATCTCTGTTTCGATTCAAGGGTCGTCATGGGCTTGGCTTTGTTTACATGCGCGGGCCTGATAGGTTTCTGAGAGTTGTGAGCGATCTTGGACAACGGTGAAAACTCCTCGGCCGTCATTTTAGGCACTACGGGTTTGGCTGATATGACTTGGCCGTTGATAGGGATCTTCTGCCCTTGCTTCGGCTGCCACTATTTCCTGATCACGAGGCGATTTTCTGTAACGTTCGCCTTCCTATATGCTGCTACGATGGCAGCTTTCTTCTGTTCCTTCTTCTGCCTTCGGTTCTCAACCGACTGCCACTCTGAGCTTGGATTTGCGGTTGCGGTGAAACGGGGGAAGCTGAAGCCTCCGGTGGCAAGGAAGGTGCACGAACTGGTCATCGAGCATGCCATTTCTTCTGTCCATTCTAGTATCATGCTAATTTTGTGGTGCCAGGAAATCGTTAGAACAGTTCATAAATGTGGCCGGGAGCGTGAACCCATCGATCGCAGTGCATAAACTAATAGGAGTAAGCAAGAAGAAGACAAATACATGTAGTCTGTTCGCTCGCCTCAAGTGTAAGGCTGCGATGTAGTAATAAAACTCGGTAAGACCGAGGTCGATCCACAAGGAATTAGAAACAACTTCCAAACTATTCCAGCAACTCAGTTTTGCAAGAAAATCAGATTTAATTGGGTAATTAAACTAAAACAGTAACTTAATGGAAATTCAGTGATTTAAAGTACTAAGGCATTCAAGGATCCACTTGTAGCAATCCCATGTCAATTCAATCAATCCAAGTAGAGAACACAACTAGATTTGAAGTCCTATCTCTCATCTAGTTGGAAAATAAAGCATTCACACACATTCAATCCAAATCAAGTAGAACCTCCAAGTTCTAGTCCCATTCAATCAATGTAGAATTCAAAACCATAGACTTCGGAGTAACAGCCATGCCTATGGACTATGGCCTGCTCAAGGATTACTATAATTCGAATCTAAACAAGCATGATATGATAATCTCAGAGAATTGCAAGGAATTCATGTCCGGAGCACATGAACTCTCATAAAACATCTCAAACTACCACTTTAAGAACTAGAATATGAAAAATCCAAACTTGAATTGAAAATTACTTGAATTAACTTGAATCAAACATGAAATTAGCTACAAGCTTCACCTCTCAGCCTTAGCTGAGAGATTCTAGCCGAGCATTGTCATACTACAACTAGAACTCATAATAAAAGCATAAAAACTAGAAAAATCAGAAATTGGAGAGTTGCAGACGCTCCACGACAGCTTTCTCTCTCCAAAACCACGTCCCTTAACTTCTATGATGACCTAGGAAGAGCCCCTAGGTGTCCTTTTATAGTAGGAAAGCTCCCTTGCGTCGGAAACATCCAGAAATTGTGTAAGGTTACGCGCTGCGCAAAAAATCTCGGAGCTTCACAGAGAAGCTTTATTACGCAGACGACCGGTCGCATGACCAGTCTGAGCTCCCTAGCGACCGGTCGCAAATCGTCAAAAACAGTCCAGAGAGTTTTACCAAAATTTCGATTTAAAATTTTAATTCAAGGACCGGTCGCATGACCGGTCTGGGCATCGGACGATCGGTCGCATGACCGGTCGTGAATGGTCCAGAGACCTTCTGTGAAAATTTCTTCTTCTGCAAACAATCGGACCAGTCGAACGACCGGTCCTGGCGATGGACAACCGGTCGGACGACCGATCTTGGCCTCTGTTTTCTGCTTTCTCCTTGGACTTCTTTCTTCCTTTCTTCTCTTCTCTTTAGTCTTTCTTCAATCTTCATCCAATGTCTTCAAATGGTCCTTTTTAGGCTCCAATTGGGTGAAGTCCACTCTCATCCCTGAAATCACAAAACATGCATTAGATAGGCCTTTTGAGCATGAAAACCGTGCATATAATGTGATGTACTGGGCAATGCAATGTATAAATTTGAGGTTCAACACACCCCCCAACTAGCTTTTTGCTAGTCCCGAGCAAAACATGCGTGAAACAATTTCAAACCTCCAAACCCAACGCTCTTTCAGAAACCATGTTTCTATCCATTCAAGACATATAAGTATAAACGTTGGAGAAACTAGGTGATAGAAATTGCAAACTTAAACTCTCAAAGCATAAGAAGTGTCTACATGAAATTCCCGCTGATTGATTGATAAATAGAAGGACTCGAACAATTTCAACCCAATGTGCATAGTGAAAATTCATCTCATGAGTCTCTAGGATTACCTTCTTCATAGATTAAGTAAACCAAGGATTTTAAGGTGCACAGAGCAACAACAAGCCTATGACAGGAATTTGCCTTACCGTCCTTCCGACGGCTTTCACACTATGTCCCATTTCCGGCTTTGGTTACGGTTCGACCATCTCCCGGTTGGTAATAGGTAGCCCTTTTCGAAATTTTCCACCATTTTTCCTTCATTCCCGATTTCTTCCTTTCTTTTCCTTTTTCTTTTGATTTAGATAGGATTTTTAAAAATCCATATCTTCCATTATTTTTCCATGGACAAGGATGGACAAAATACCCCGGCTTAGTTTCTCAACACCTTTAAATCAAGGTCTAGCTAATCCATAAATCACATAATCCTTTCAACCCATGAAAATCGTGTAATGTGAACTAAGTGTAAAAAGTGTTCAAATTTTCTATCTATCACAACAATAGGGGTACTAACATATAAAACCATTATGTTGGGAGAAATTCAAGACTTACAACCTTACACACTTCGTATCTCCTCTTCTTATACTCCTATCATCTCGAATGCATGGAAATAAGGTTTTCTAAAAGAGTTTTGAAATTTAGAAAATTCGAAAAAATTTGCGCGTATAAAGCTCGAAATGTTGCAAACTGCTAGATGAGGAATCTCATCTCACCCCCCAAACAATTCTTGCATTGTCCTCAATGTAAAAAGATATGCAATGAGCATGAACATGAGAGCAATGGTAAAATATGAGAGAGTGAGAACAATAGTACCTGAGAGAGTGATCATAGAAGTCTACAACCCAACAACTAAAACCTACTAAAATAGTAAAACTAACTAAACCTACCTATGCTACACCTCCATCAGACTAGGAGATCAATCATCCTGATATACAGGATCATTCAGAGTGATGGACATGTCCTCTGAATCAAATTTCTCAACGAATGGTTTAAGGCGTTGTCCATTAACTTTAAAACAGTTACCATTCGCTACATTCTCAATCTCAACAGCCCCATGAGGAAAAACTTCTTTGACAATATATGGGCTGGTCCATCGAGATCATAATTTTTTCGGAAAAAGATGAAGTCGGGAATTATACAAGAGTACTGTCTGTCCTTCATGGAAAGATTTTCTGAAGATGTGCTTGTCATGGAAGGCCTTCATCTTACTCTTGTAAATTCTCGAGTTCTCATATGCATCGTTCTGGATTTCATCAAGCTCATTTAAATGAAGTTTGCGAAGTGAGCTAGCCTTGTCAATGTCAAAATTTAAAGCCCAAATTGCCCAATAGGCTTTGTGTTCTATCTCCACAGGCAAGTGGCAAGCTTTCCCATAGACAAGTCTATAAGGGGACATTCCAATGGGTGTCTTGTAGGCGGTACGGTGAGCCCAAAGTGCATCATCTAATCTTAGGGACCAATCCTTGCGATCCGGTCTCACCGTCTTTTCCAAAATTTGTTTGATTTCCCTATTGGAGATTTCAGCTTGCCCACTTGTCTGTGGGTGGTATGGGGTACTCACTTTATGCCTAATACCATATTTCTTCATTAAAGCTTCAAAAGGTCTATTGCAAAAGTGAGAACCTCCATCACTAATGATGGCTCGAGGCGTCCAAAATCTAGAAAGTATGTTTTCTTTGAGGAACTTGAGAACTGTACGATGATCGTTGGTTCTACATGGGATAGCCTCTATCCATTTAGACACATAGTCTACGACAAGCAAAATATAGACATGTCCACAAGATGAAGGGAATGGTCCCATGAAATCGATGCCCCAACAGTTAAAGACTTCAAGATGTTGAATTGGGGTGAGAGGCACCATATTTCGACGGGATAATCCTCCTAACTTTTGATAGCGCTCGCATGCTTTGCAAAACTCGTGGGTGTCCTTAAATAGCGTGGAGCAATAAAAACCACACTGCAGAATTTTTGCAGTTGTTTTCTTGGCTGAAAAATGACCCCCACATGCTTCATCATGACAAAAGGAGATGACGGAATTGTGTTCATCATCAGGGACACATCTGTTGAACCTCCAATTTATACATTGCATTGCCCATTACACTACATAGTTTGCATGATTTTCATGGTTTAAAGGCCCACCTAACACATGTTTCTGTGATTGTAGGGATAAGAGTGGATTTCATCAAATTGGAGCCAAAAGATTATATTTGAAGACATTGGATGAAGTCCTAAGATGGACCAAGGAAAGAAGAAGAAAGAGAGAGAAAAGAGAACGAAGAAAAGAAGAAAAAGATGAAGAAATACAAGGCTGACCGGTCGTCCGACCGGTCAGCCACATCAAAGGAATCAAGTAGAAGAGAGGCCGACCGGTCATGACCGGTCGGCCATGCACACTGGATTAAGGCAATAGATCAGCCCGACCGGTCATGACCGGTCGGGCATGCACGCTGGATGAGTGGGAAGTCAGTCCGACCGGTCTTGACCAGTCGGCTGCACCCACTGGATGTTTTAAAAAGCTGGTCCGACCGGTCACGACCGGTCGGCTCTGCGTAATAGGAAAGTCCTTTCTAATTCGGGACTCCGAAAATTGCTGCGCAATGCGTAGGATTTCGCAGAATTCGACGCAAGGGAGGATTGTTGCTATAAAAGGCCACCTAGGGGCTCTCCCTAAGGTATCAGAGAAGAGAAGGAACGTGAGTTTGGAGGCTGAAGGCGACTGTGGAGCGTCTGCAACTACTATCTTCAGGTTTTTCTAGTTTTATGCTTTATTTTTGAGTTTTTAGTTGTAGCATGACTATGCTCGGCTAAAACCTCTCAGCTAAGGCTGAGAGGTGAAGCTTGTAGCCAGTTCTATGTTAATTTCAGTTTGATTCAAGTATTTTTTCAATTCAAAGTTTGATTTTCCTTATGTTTCAGTCCAATAGGTGGTAGTTTGAGATGTCTTATCTGAGTTCATGTGCTCCGGACATGAATTCCTTTTAATTCTCTGAGTTATCACAGGTTGCTTGTTTAGATTCGAATTATAGTAATCCTTGAGCAGGCCATAGTCCATGGGCATGGCTGTTACTCCGCAGGCTATGAATTTGAATTCTACATTGATTGAATGGACTTGAACTTGGAAGTTCAACTTGAATTGGATGAATGTGTGTGAATGCTTTACTTTCCAACTAGATGAGAGATAAGACTTCAAATCTAGTTGTGTTCTCTACTTGGATTGACTGAATTGACATAGGATTGCTACAAGTGGATCCTTGAAAGCCTTAGTACATTATATCTCTGATTTTTCATTAAGTTACTGTTTTAATTAAACATCCCATTGAATATGAATTTACTCTATTAAACTGAGTTGCTGAAGTAATTAGGAAGCTGTTACTCTTTCCCTGTGGATCGACCTCGGTCTTACCAAGATTTATTACTACATCGCAGCCTTACACTTGAGGCGAGCGAACAAGTTTTTGGCGCCACTGCCGGGGATCGAACCCGGGTCACCCGCGTGACAGGTCCTCACTCAAAAGACCCCCCCAAAATTCAAAGATCCCGGTAGTCCCACCGTCTCATGTATCATTGGAGACTACCGGATTGAACGTGCCTTGTTAGACTTGGGGGCGAGTGTGAACTTGATCCCATACTCGGTATATGAGCAATTGGGTCTTGGTGAATTAAAACCCACCAAAACCACGTTGCAACTCGCTGATAGATCTATCCGTGTACCGAGGGGGATAGTTGAGGATGTTCTAGTCCAAGTTGACAAATTCTACTATCCAGTAGATTTTATCGTCTTGGACACACAACCGGTTTTGGATGCTAGCACCCAAATACCGGTAATACTAGGCCGCCCATTCCTTGCCACATCAAACGCAATCATCAATTGCCAGAATGGGGTGATGCAATTATCTTTTGGAAACATGACACTAGAGGTAAATGTATTTCACTTGGGCAAAAGACATAGGGATGTCGATGATGATGAGTTCTTCGATGTAAACATGCTTGAAACCTTTGAAGAAGAAGAACTCCTCCAACTTGAACCACTAGAAAGTTTGGAGACATGCTTAGCACACTTCATGGATTCTAAAGACCCCATCATCAGTGAGATTGTGCATGCATTAAATATAGAAAGACCGGTAGTTGATACTAGCCAGTGGAGGCCCCATTTTGAAAAATTGCCACCAACCACATCAAGGCCTCTACCGTCTAGCATCAAACCACCGAAGCTTGACCTCAAACCATTGCCATCCGAGCTTAAATATGTATATTTGGGTCAAGAGGAAACTTTCCCAGTTGTCATTGCCTCCCACCTAGAAAAAGACCAAGAGCTCAAGTTGATTGAGTTACTCAAAAGAACACCGGGAAGCCATAGGTTGGACAATAGCGGATCTCAAAGGGATAGATCCTTCGGTTTGCACTCACCGTATACACCTTGAAGAAAACGCAAAAACGACTAGACAACCTCAAAGACGGTTAAATCCAAACATGATGGAGGTTGTCAAAGCCGAGGTGTTAAAGCTATTGGATGTGGGTATCATCTACCCCATCTCAGATAGCCAATGGGTGAGTCCTACCCAAGTTGTCCCCAAGAAATCCGGTATTACCATCATTGAAAACGCCAACAACGAGCTTATACCGACTAGGGTGACCACCGGTTGGCGTATGTGCATTGATTATAGGAAGCTCAATACGGTCACTAGGAAAGACCACTTCCCTCTCCCATTTATGGATCAAATCTTGGAGAGGTTGGCAGGCCATCCCTATTATTGCTTCCTAGATGGCTATTCCGGATACAACCAAATTGAGATAGCTCCGGAAGACCAAGAGAAAACCACATTTACATGCCCGTTTGGTACCTTCGCTTACCGAAGGATGCCATTCGGGTTATGCAATGCACCCGCCACATTCCAACGATGCATGTTAAGTATTTTCTCGGACATGGTGGGTGAGTTTCTTGAGGTGTTCATGGATGACTTTTCTATTTTTGGTTGTACTTTTGATGAGTGTCTCGAACACTTGAAGTTGGTCTTGAGGAGGTGTGAGGAAAAACAACTTGTATTAAACTGGGAAAAATGTCATTTCATGGTACAAAGAGGAATAGTCCTTGGACACATCATCTCATCCAATGGAATAGAGGTAGACTGGGCGAAAATTGACATAATTTCCAATCTACCACCACCCAAAAGCATACGTGATGTGCGGTCCTTCCTTGGACACGCCGGCTTCTATCGAAGGTTTATAAAGGACTTTAGTCACATCTCAAGGCCTTTATGCAACCTTCTACAAAAGGAGAACCAATTTGAGTGGAGTGCCGAATGTCAATTAGCTTTTTCAAAGCTAAAAGACATGTTGACAACCGCTCCTATCATGCAACCACCAGATTGGTCCATGCCTTTTGAGTTGATGTGCGATGCTAGCGATTTTGCTATTGGGGCGGTGTTAGGCTAAAAGAAAGATAAAAAGCCCCATGTCATCTACTACGCAAGTAGGACCTTGAATCCTGCCCAAGTTAATTATTCAACTACGGAGAAAGAGCTCCTAGCTGTCATCTTTGCCTTGGACAAATTCAGGCCATACTTAATAGGATCCAAAGTTATTGTTTATACGGATCATGCGGCGCTGAAATACCTTCTTTCTAAGAAGGATACTAAGCCCCGTTTGCTAAGATGGATCCTACTCCTTCAAGAATTCGACCTGGAGATCAAAGATAAGAAGGGGGTAGAAAATGTGGTGGCAGATCATCTATCTCGCCTAGTCCTACCAAATTCCATTGATGAGTCACCTATTGAGGACTCATTCCCTGACGAGCAACTCTTTGTTGCTATGCATCCACCATGGTACGCTGATATAGCCAATTATCTTTCTACAGGTGCGATGCCGACTAATTGGACTGCGCAAGACAAACGTAAATTTTTAAGGGAAGTGCGCGGATTTTTCTGGGATGAACCTCTATTGTTTAAATATTGCCCAGACCAAATTATAAGGAGATGCGTCCCCGATGATGAATATAATTCAGTCATCTCCTTTTGTCATGATCAAGCATGTGGGGGTCATTTTTCAGCCAAGAAAACAACTGCAAAAATTCTGCAGTGTGGTCTTTATTGGCCCACGTTATTTAAGGACACCCACGAATTTTGCAAAGCTTGCGAGCGCTGCCAGAAGTTAGGAGGATTATCCCGTCGAAATATGATGCCCATCACCCCAATTCAACATCTTGAAGTCTTTGACTGTTGGGGCATCGATTTCATGGGACCATTCCCCTCATCTTTTGGACATGTCTATATTCTGCTTGCCGTAGACTATGTGTCTAAATGAATAGAGGCTATCCCATGTAGAACCAACGATCATCGTACGGTTCTCAAGTTTCTCAAAGAAAATATACTTTCTAGATTTGGGACACCTCGAGCCATTATTAGTGATGGTGGTTCTCACTTTTGCAATAGACCTTTTGAAACTTTGATGAAGAAATATGGTATTAGGCACAAAGTGAGTACCCCATACCACCCACAAACAAGTGGACAAGCTGAAATCTCCAATAGGGAAATCAAGCAGATTTTAGAAAAGATGGTGAGACCGGATCGCAAGGATTGGTCCCTACGATTAGATGATGCACTTTGGGCTCACCGTACTGCCTACAAGACACCCATTGGAATGTCCCCTTATAGACTTGTCTATGGGAAAGCTTGCCACTTGCCTGTGGAGATAGAACACAAAGCCTATTGGACAATTCGGGCTCTAAATTTTGACATTGATAAGGCTAGCTCGCTTCGCAAACTTCAATTAAATGAGCTTGATGAGATCCGGAACGATGCATATGAGAATTCGAGAATTTACAAGAGCAAGATGAAGGCCTTTCATGACAAGCACATCTTAAGGAAATCCTTCCATGAAGGACAGAAAGTGCTCTTGTATAATGCCCGACTTCATCTTTTTCCGGGAAAATTACGATCTCGATGGACCGGCCCATATATTGTTAAAGAAGTTTTTCCTCATGGGGCTGTTGAGATTGAGAATGCAGCAAATGGTGACTGTTTCAAAGTTAATGGACAACGCCTTAAACCATTTGTTGAGAAATTTGATTCAGAGGACATGTCCATCTCCCTGAATGATCCTGTCTATCAGGATGATTGATCTCCTAGTCTGATGGAGGTATAGCATAGGTAGGTTTAGTTTTGTTTTACTGTTTTAGTAGGATTTAGTTGTTGGAGTTACAGACTTCCATGATCGCTCTATCAGGTACTATTGCTCTCACTCTCTCATTGTTTACCATTGCGCTCATGTTCATGCTAATTAACTATCTTTTTACATTGAGGACAATGCAAGATTTGGTTGGGGGGTGAGATGAGATCTCTCATCTAGCATATTGCAACATTTCGAGCTTCATATGCACAAATTTTTTTCGAATTTTCTAACATCTCAAAACTCTTTTAGAAAATTTTGTTTCTATACATTTGAGAGGCTATGAGTAGAAGAGGAGGAGAAACGAAGTGTGTGATGTTGTAGTCTTGAATTTCTTCCAACATAATGGCTTTATATGTTAATTCCCCTATTGTTGTGATTGATAGAAAATTTGAACACCTTTACACCAAGTTCACATTACACGATTTTCATGAGTGACAGGTTTATGTGATTTGTGGATTAGCTAGACTTTGGTTTAGAGGTGTTGAGCAGCCAAGCCGGGGTATTTTGTCCATCCTTGTCCATGGGAAAATAATGAAAGATATGGATTTCTAAAAATCCTATCTAAGTTAAAAGAAAAAGGAAAGAAAGGATGAAATCGGGAAGGAAAGAAAAATGGTGGAAAATTTCGAAAAGGGCTACCTATTACCAACCGGGGGATGGTCGAACCGTAACCAAAGCCGGAAATGGGACGTAGTGTGAAAGCCGTCGGAAGGACGGTAAGACAAATTCCTGTCATAGGCTTGCTGTTGCTCTGTGCACCTTGAAATCCTTGGTCTACTTAATCTATGAAGAAGATGATTCCAGGAACTCATGAGATGATCTTTCACTATGCACACTAGGTGGAATTTGTTCGAGTTCTTCTATTTATCAATCAATCAGCGGGGATTTCATGTAAACACTTTTTATGTTTTGAGAGTCCAAGGTTCAGCTTCTAACACCTAAGATTTCCAAATTTTACACTTATACATCTTGGGATGGATAGAATCATGGGTTCTGGAAGAGAGTTGGATTTGGAGGTTTGAAACTGTTTCACGCATGTTTTGCTCGGGACTAGCAAAAAGCTGGTTGGGGGGTGTGTTGAACCTCCAATTTATACATTGCATTGCCCATTACACTACATAGTTTGCATGATTTTCATGGTTTAAAGGCCCACCTAACACATGTTTCTGTGATTGTAGGGATAAGAGTGGATTTCATCAAATTGGAGCCAAAAGATTATATTTGAAGACATTGGATGAAGTCCTAAGATGGACCAAGGAAAGAAGAAGAAAGAGAGAGAAAAGAGAATGAAGAAAAGAAGAAAAAGATGAAGAAATACAAGCCACATCAAAGGAATCAAGTAGAAGAGAGGCCGACCGGTCATGACCGGTCGGCCATGCACACTGGATCAAGGCAATAGATCAGCCCGACCGGTCATGACCGGTCGGCCATGCACGCTGGATGAGTGGGAGGTCAGTCCGACCGGTCTTGACCGGTCGGCTGCACCCACTGGATGTTTTAAAAAGCTGGTCCGACCGGTCACGACCGGTCGGCTCTGCGTAATAGGAAAGTCCTTTCTAATTCGGGACTCCAAAAATTGCTGCGCAATGCGTAGGATTTCGCAGAATTCGACGCAAGGGAGGATTGTTGCTATAAAAGGCCACCTAGGGGCTCTCCCTAAGGTATCAGAGAAGAGAAGGAACGTGAGTTTGGAGGCTGAAGGCGACTGTGGAGCGTCTGCAACTACTATCTTCGGGTTTTTCTAGTTTTATGCTTTATTTTTGAGTTTTTAGTTGTAGCATGACTATGCTCGGCTAAAACCTCTCAGCTAAGGCTGAGAGGTGAAGCTTGTAGCCAGTTCTATGTTAATTTCAGTTTGATTCAAGTATTTTTTCAATTCAAAGTTTGATTTTCCTTATGTTTCAGTCCAATAGGTGGTAGTTTGAGATGTCTTATCTGAGTTCATGTGCTCCGGACATGAATTCCTTTTAATTCTCTGAGATTATCACAGGTTGCTTGTTTAGATTCGAATTATAGTAATCCTTGAGCAGGCCATAGTCCATGGGCATGGCTGTTACTCCGCAGGCTATGAATTTGAATTCTACATTGATTGAATGGACTTGAACTTGGAAGTTCAACTTGAATTGGATGAATGTGTGTGAATGCTTTACTTTCCAACTAGATGAGAGATAGGACTTCAAATCTAGTTGTGTTCTCTACTTGGATTGACTGAATTGACATAGGATTGCTACAAGTGGATCCTTGAAAGCCTTAGTACATTATATCTCTGATTTTTCATTAAGTTACTGTTTTAATTAAACATCCCATTGAATCTGAATTTACTCTATTAAACTGAGTTGCTGAAGTAATTATGAAGCTGTTACTCTTTCCCTGTGGATCGACCTCGGTCTTACCGAGATTTATTACTACATCGCAGCCTTACACTTGAGGCGAGCGAACAACATCTCCTTATAATTTGGTCTGGACAATATTTAAACAATAAAGGTTCATCCCAGAAAAATCTGCGCACTTCCCTTAGAAATTTACGTTTGTCCTGCGCAGTCCAATGAATCGGCATCACACCTGTGGAAAGATAATTGGCTATATCAGCGTACCATGGTGGATGCATAGCAACAAAGAGTTGCTCATCAGGGAATGAGTCCTCAATAGGTGACCCGTCAATGGAATTAGGTAGGACTAGGCGGGATAGATGATCTGCCACCACATTTTCTACCCCCTTCTTGTCTTTGATCTCCAAGTCGAATTCTTGAAGGAGTAGGATCCATCTAAGCAAACGGGGCTTAACATCCTTCTTAGAAAGAAGGTGTTTCAGCGCCGTATGATTCGTGTAAACAATAACTTTGGATCCTATTAAGTAAGGCCTGAATTTGTCCAAGGCAAAAATGACAGCTAGGAGCTCTTTCTCCATAGTCGAATAGCTAACTTGGGCGGGATTCAAGGTCCTACTTGCGTAGTAGATAACATGGGGCTTCTTATCCTTCTTTTGGCCTAACACCGCCCCAATAGCATAATCGCTCGCATCGCACATCAACTCAAAAGGAATGGACCAATCTGGTGGTTGCATAATAGGAGCGGTTGTCAACATGTCTTTTAGCTTTGAAAAAGCTAATTGACATTTGGCACTCCACTCAAATTGGTTTTCCTTTTGTAGATGGTTACATAGAGGCCTTGAGATATGACTAAAATCCTTTATAAATCTTCTATAGAACCCGGCATGTCCAAGGAAGGACCGCACATCGCGTATGCTTTTGGGTGGTGGTAGATTGGAAATTATGTCAATTTTTGCCCGGTCTACCTCTATTCCATTGGACGAGATGATATGTCCAAGGACTATTCCTCTTTGTACCATGAAATGGCACTTTTTCCAGTTTAAGACGAGTTTCTTCTCCTCACACCTCATCAAGACCAACTCCAAGTGCTTGAGACACTCATCAAACGTACAACCAAAAACAGAAAAGTCGTCCATGAATACCTTAAGAAACTCACCCACCATGTCCGAGAAAATACTCAACATGCATCGTTGGAATGTGGCGGGTGCATTACATAACCCGAATGGCATTCTTCGGTAAGCGAAGGTGCCAAACGGGCATGTAAATGTGGTTTTCTCTTAGTCCTCCGGAGCTATCTCAATTTGGTTGTATCCGGAATAGCCATCTAGGAAGCAATAATAGGAATGGCCTGCTAATCTCTCCAAATTTGATCCATAAATGGGAGAGGGAAGTGATCTTTCCTAGTAACCGTGTTGAGCTTCCTATAATCAATGCACATACGCCAACCGGTGGTCACCCTAGTCGGTATAAGCTCGTTGTTGGCGTTTTCTATGATGATAATACCGGATTTCTTGGGGACAACTTAGGTTGGACTCACCCATTGGCTATCTGAGATGGGGTAGATGATACCCACATCTAATAGCTTTAACACCTCGGCTTTGAGAACCTCCATCATGTTTGGATTCAGCCGTCTTTGAGGTTGTTTAGTTGCTTTTGCATTTTCTTCAAGGTGTATACGGTGAGTGCAAACTGAAGGATCTATCCCTTTGAGATCCGCTATTGTCCAACCTATGGCTTCCCTATGTTCTTTGAGTAACTCAATCAACTTGAGCTCTTGGTCTTTCTCTAGGTGAGAGGCAATGACAACTGGAAAAGTTTCCTCTTGACCCAAATATACATATTTAAGCTCAGATGGCAATGGTTTAAGGTCAAGCTTCGGTGGTTTGATGTTAGATGGTAGAGGCCTTGATGTGGTTGGTGGCAACTTTTCAAAATGGGGCCTCCACCGGCTAGTACCAACTACCGGTCTTTCTATATTCAATGCTTGCACAATTTCACTAATGATGGGGTCTTCAGAATCCATGAAATGTGTTAAGCATGTCTCCAAGCTTTCTAGTGGTTCAAGTTGGAGGAGTTCTTCTTCTTCAAAAGATTCAAGCATGTTTACCTCGAAGAACTCATCATCATCGACATCCCTATGTCTTTTGCCCAAGTGAAACACATTCACCTCTAGTGTCATGTTTCCAAAAGATAGTTGCATCACCCCATTCCCGCAATTGATGATTGCGTTTGATGTGGCAAGGAATGGGCGGCCTAATATTACCGGTATTTGGGTGCTAGCATCCAAAACCGGTTGTGTGTCCAAGACGATAAAATCTACCGGGTAGTATAATTTGTCAACTTGGACTAGAACATCCTCAACTATCCCCCTCAGTACACGGATAGATCTATCAGCGAGTTGCAACGTGGTTTTGGTGGGTTTTAATTCACCAAGACCCAATTGCTCATATACCGAGTATGGGATCAAGTTCACACTCGCCCCGAAATCTAGCAAGGCACGCTTAATCCTGTAGTCTCCAATGATACATGAGACGGTGGGACTACCGGGATCTTTGAATTTTGGGGGGGTCTTTTGAGTGAGAATGGCACTCACTTGCTCAGTTAAGAAGGCCTTTTGCTGCACATTATATTTGCGTTTTGTTGTGCATAGGTCCTTTAGAAACTTGGCATAAGAGGGAATTTGTTTGATGGCATAAAGTAAAGGGATATTAATCTTGACTTGTCTGAAAATCTCTAGAATATCATGAGAGTTTGGAAGAGATTTTGGGGCAACCAATCTTGAAGGGAATGGTGCTACGGGCTTGTAAATGCGTTCCAGTTCTTGTAGGGCCAAGTTAGATCCATCCTCATCCTCAGAATTTACCGGATCATTAGGATCATCGGCCTTCACCGGAATAGATTTGTCAATTTGTTTACCACTTCTAAGAGTGGTGATGGATTGGGCTTGCTCCATGTTTTGGTTGGAAGGATTAGGGATGCTCACTTCATGTACTTGTTTTGGATTGGGCTGAGGTTGGGCCGGAAAGGTCCCTTCCATAGCATTCAAGCGTCCCTTAATCTCATCAACCGAGACTTTAAGCTCTTGGAACATTTGCTGATTTGTTTGATTGATTTGCGTTTGCCCTTGTATAAATGCTTTCAAGGTATCCTCCATTGAGAATTGAGGTGGGGCCATATTTTGCATGAGTGGCCCTCTTTGAGAGTTGGTAGGATTGCCTGTAGGAGCATTCTTCCAACTAAAATTTGGGTGGTTCTTCCAACTCTCATTGTACGTATTACCCACCGGTCCATTGAACGGCCGTTGATACCCATATGTGGCGTTTGCATGTTCATGTAATACCTCTTGAAATGCAGGAATTGTGGGACAATCTTGCGTAGCGTGTAAATCGGTGAGGCAAATCCCACATATGGTTTCAACAGCTTCATTGGACTTTGGAACTCCACTTTTACTAAGTTCCATGGCCTCAACCTTCCTTGTAAGGTTGGCTATCCTTGCATTCACGTCGTCTTCCTCCTTAAGGACATAGATCCCTCCTTTCTCTTGAGTGGGCTTGGGGTTATTGGGTTTATCCGAGGTGTCCCAAGATTGGGCATTTTCAGCCAACATGTCCAAGTAACTCCAAGCCTCATCTGGATTTTTACTCATAAACTCGCCATTGCACATCATCTCTACGAATTAGCGCATATTGGAACTTAATCCATCATTGAAAAAATTTATAATTCGCCAACTCTCATAGCCATGATGTGGGCAAGCAAGTAGGAAGTCCTTAAATCTCTCCCAACATTGAAAAAAAGATTCACCCTCTTTAGCCGAGAAATTCATTATGGCTCTTCGAAGGGTGTTCGTTTTATGAGCCGGGAAGAACATTTTCAAGAATTCCCGGGTCATCTCAACCCATGACCCAATCGAATGTGGTTTAAGAGAGTGAAGCCAATCTTTAGCTCTTTCTTTCAATGAAAAGGGAAAAAGTTTAAGTCTAATGGTATCTTCTGAAACATTTGCGTACTGCAAGGTAGCCACCACTTCAAATTCTTTCAAGTGTAAGTATGGGCGGTCAGAGTCTAGCCCATGGAACTTTGGTAAGAGTTGAATTACACCCGGTTTTATGTCAATGTTTCCTCCGTTTGGTGGTAGAACCACACAAGAGGGTGTAATGGCACGGGCTGGTTGTAGGTAATCCCGCAATGATCTCAGTGGAGGAACATTATGTACCTCATTCTCTCCTACTCCTTCTTGATTTGCGTTTGTAGTTGGAGTAGGGGGGAGGATTCCTTAAAGGTGTTTGATCCATACTCTCCAAACTTTCACAATGCTCTTGATAATTTCGGACTCGTCTATGGACTGACAATGGTCCAACTAAACCACCTTCAGATTGGAGACGATTTGAGTGGTTACGTTCCCAACGGGACATAAACCACTCAATAAAAACTATACTAGTCCTAAATCCTAGAAATCTGAAAATAGAAAATCTGTAAAAAAAAAAGCTAAGTTAGAAGGGTATCACCTGATGCGCTTTTAACTAGAGAAGAAAACCTACAAAACCAAACAATTTGTTAGTTCTAAAAAAAAATCAGAAAACCTATCTACTTCTACTTCTACAGCCACTAAAACAATTTGAAAATCGTTATCTAAGTTCCCCGGCAACAGCGCCAAAAACTTGTTCGCTCGCCTCAAGTGTAAGGCTGCGATGTAGTAATAAAACTCGGTAAGACCGAGGTCGATCCACAGGGAATTAGAAACAACTTCCAAACTATTCCAGCAACTCAGTTTGCAAGAAAATCAGATTTAATTGGGTAATTAAACTAAAACGGTAACTTAATGAAAATTCAGTGATTTAAAGTACTAAGGCATTCAAGGATCCACTTGTAGCAATCCCATGTCAATTCAATCAATTCAAGTAGAGAACACAACTAGATTTGAGGTCCTATCTCTCATCTAGTTGGAAGATAAAGCATTCACACACATTCAATCCAAATCAAGTAGAACTTTCAAGTTCTAGTCCCATTCAATCAATGTAGAATTCAAAACCATAGCCTTCGGAGTAACAGTCATGCCTATGGACTATGGCCTGCTCAAGGATTACTATAATTCGAATCTAAACAAGCATCATATGATAATCTCAGAGAATTGCAAGGAATTCATGTCCGGAGCACATGAACTCTCATAAAACATCTCAAACTTGAAATTGCGTCGGGTAGTCTAACACTGACACCCTATGCATACACGTGCGGAAGCTTAAAGAGCAACTAGAATTATGGCTAAACCTATAGGAGGGGGTGATTAGGACCTTTTCAAATTCTTTTCGCCTACTTACTAGATTTAACAAATTAAGCTACGTAAGCGATAAACACTTCAGCTTCCAAGCCTAAGTGGATCCAATTAATAGACTAGCAAAAGATAAAGCAATTAACAACCTAGTCTAATCAACTCATGTGGACTAGAGAGGATGGATCAATAAATGCTCAAGTCAACATGAGGTAGTGAAAGTACATCTTGTGAGTGTGGATGTGCCTATCAAGTGCCTAGCATACATTCCTAACTAAGCATTCATAATTAATCAATTAAACATAATGCATAAAGAGAAATGTGCTCAAGAACAATCACAAACACAAAGATGTATAGTGGTTCGACTACTTGTCTACTCCACTCCCGGTTCAAGTACTCAACCCCTTTGAGCACACCGGCATTCACTGGGGAGTTTAAATCTGGTTCCTCTCAACCAAGGTGTTTTAAATCGGATCCACCCAACCGGGGAGTTTACAAGTTCCTCCCAACCTACACGTTTGCACCCCTGTTGGTGGATCCCCCTTGGAGACTTTGTTTAGGCCGACTAACAGCTAAGGAACGGCTGACGTCCCTAGATTTTAGGCCCAACTAATAGGCCAAGGATCGGCAAACGACCCTAGGTCGAGTTTGTCAAACAAACTCTACACTCAGCTCCCACAGGGAATTGAGTGGATGGACTCCTAATAAGACAACCTTACTTGTCGGATTAAGCCCCTTTGTAGCGCCGCTTTGGGTTGCTTCTTCTCGCTCTCCGGTGCTTGAATCAGCTCCCCTTGTGCTCCCCCGATCTTTGATGCCGCCGCTTTGCCAAGGCTTCAGCTCCAAGATCAGTTACCTTGCATGTGATGGTCCATTGGAGATGCCCAAGGTGCTAGGGAAGGTAGGTTTGAGATCTCTACAACTTATGGGAATGGATTACCTAGAGAGTCTCACCTACAACGATCTCATCATCGAGTATTGGATAGGAATATGACTATCAAGATCAATCCAATCTCTAGAGATCAAAAGAGGGACAAGTGCATCTTCTTCTTGAGCTTTGAATGCTCCATACTTGTGATGAATCACAAGGAAGATCACTTGTTTGGGTTAGGAATAGGGCTCTTAATGATCTTCAACAATGGTGGTTCCTATCCCCTCAAAATCCCCTCTCTTAGCTCAAAAACGAATCCCCCATCTTAAATAGATTTTCTTCCAACGGTAAAAAAACGGACAGATTCGCGCATCTCCGATTGATCGGAAGAAGGTCCGATTGATCGGAGACCTGTCCGATTGATCGGAGACAAGTCCGATTGATCGGAAATCTATCCAGTGAAGTCTCTGGAAGATATTCCGATTGATCGGAACACTGTCCGATTGATCGGACGGACCCCTTCGTATGATCGGAAGACTGTCTGATTGATCGGAAATATGTCTAATGGATTTTCAAGGTTGCTGGAAAAATTTCTGATTGATCGGAGCTTCTGTCCGATTGATCGGAGTCCTATCAGAGCCAACGTCCGATTGATCGAAGATCAATCGAAAACTGCTGTTTTGAGCTGTTTTGTTTACAGCAGCTTCCACCTCTTAAATTAGTCTAACTTATCATGTTTTTCATGGAGTTCTAAGACTAATGATGATGACTAAGGGTATACCTAGTTGGTCTAAGTCATCTAAGAGGTTATGGGTTAGGTTTTGGTCAAGGCAAGGCACACCAAGGCATCACTTTTACCTTGTTTCTTCTTTCTTGATGCAGCCGGTCCATCTTGAGTCTTCGGTCTTTGTCTTTATTAAGCTCAACCGACACTAGACTCAATGATGTAAGTGATTGACAAACAAGGTGAACTAGTATGCCACAAAAAAGTGCACTAACAAAACTACCACTTTAAGAACTATAATATGAAAAAATCCAAACTCGAATTGAAAATTACTTGAATTAACTTGAATCAAACATGAAATTAGCTACAAGCTTTACCTCTCAGCCTTAGCTGAGATATTCTAGCCGAGCATTGTCATACTACAACTAGAACTCGTAATAAAAGCATAAAAACTAGAAAAATCGGAAATTGGAGAGTTGCAGATGCTCCACGACAGGTTTCTCTCTCTAAAACCACGTCCCTTAGCTTCTATGATGACCTAGGAAGAGCCCCAGGTGTCCTTCTATAGTAGGAAAGCTCCCTTGCGTCAGAAACATCTAGAAATTGTGTAAGGTTACACGCTGCGCAGAAAATCTCGGAGCTTCACAGAGAAGCTTTATTACGCAGACGACCGGTCGCACGACCGGTCTAAGCTCCCTAGCGACCGGTTGCAAATCGTCAAAAACAGTCTAGAGAGTTTTGCCAAAATTTCGATTTAAAATTTTAATTCAAGGATCGGTCGCACGACCGGCCTAGGCATCAGACGATCGATCGCACGACCGGTCGTGAATGGTCCAGAGACCTTCTGTGAAAATTTCTTCTTCTGCAAACAATCGGACCAGTCGGACGACCGGTCCTGGCGATGGACGACCGGTCTTGGCCTCTGTTTTCTGCTTTCTCCCTGGACTTCTTTCTTCCTTTCTTCTCTTCTCTTTAGTCTTTCTTCAATCTTCATCCAATGTCTTCAAATGGTCCCTTTTAGGCTCCAATTGGGTGAAGTCCGCTCTCATCCTGAAATCACAAAACATGCATTAGATAGGCCTTTTGAGCATGAAAATCGTGCATATAATGTGATGTACTGGGCAATGCAATGTATAAATTTGAGGTTCAACATAGTCATGGAAGTTCATGGGTTTGAAAACCTTTAATTTACCGTTTATTGCCTTAAAGATGAAGGGAAGAACGTTCTCGTTGAGAGTTGCCAGTTTGGCGCACGAAGGCGCTGAAATATTATGCTCACGGTAGATCTCCTGCGTACACATTCGCGTTTATGAATGATTAATCTTATAGCATTTTTATACTCAGAGCTAAACCAGAGATTCTGGTATGTTTGATCCCCAGTAGAGTCGCCAGTTTATTGGAGCTAGAAAATGAATTACGATGACATTTTTAGTGTAATGTATTTGTATTATATGTTGCTCTGGGGTTCTGAGTAATAGAAATATTCATAGACAATCATAAGCATTCACAAAAGGCACACAAGAAGAGATATCGCAAGGCGAATTTTATTCCAGAGATCCTGAGATCTTGAACATTCAGGGCCGTGATCTAGCACGAGCCCTTAATTACATCGAATGATCGATGACCCTTGATTAAAAGGCAAAAGACTAGTTAGCAGGGACTATGGTCTTAGAGTTTTGTGGTCGTAGAGACCTGTATTTGTTTTGTTATGGACTGAACCATCTTTGTGTTAGTCAAACGTCTATGTCCCATGTTTTGATCGGAGATCCGGGCTGAGACTATCAGGGTTTATGACTGAGAAGGACAACTCTAGGCCTGCGCCTGTCATGTATGGACAGGTGACCTCGGGAAGTCCAATCTGCAGTTGTGTATACCTGAGTAGATCAACCAACGGATGCCGTTTGAATGGGTAGGGCATCGACTATTGTGTTGTGGCAGTCCATAACAATTGTTTTATAGCGAATGAAAACTCTTTAATATGATTTATTGTGATGACCATAATCCCGTTTGTTTAGCTTTCAACTCAAATCGGATCATATCTTTACAATAGATATAAATGATGACATATTTACATAGTTCTGGATGTTGGCGGCTTCTTTCCGAGAAGTCATTCATTCAACACGTCGAATCGAGGTTAAACCTCAAAGATGCGCAATTCTACTCATTTAGAGGTCCCAAAACAGTCATTTGACCATTCCATTGCGAGCCGAAACGCTCGAAATATTCAAAATAGGCTCAAAGCAGAACTTAAAAACACTTAAAATTGAGTCCGGTACACCTGTAAACATTTTTGTAATTGGCTGATTTTTCAGGCGCGTGGGACCTAATTTATGGGTGCATCGGATGCTAACGCACCCTAAAATTAGTAATCCAATTTTTTGTCAATTTACAGGTGCGTGGGACAATTTTCGGGTGCGTGGGAGTCCAATGCACCCTGAAAATACTTGTCCGAATTATGTTGAATTTTCGGGTGCGTCAGACTATTTTTGGGTGCAACGTAGTCCAATGCACCTTGAAAATACTTGTCCGAATTATGTTGAATTTTCAGGTGCGTGGGACTTAATTTATAGATGCGTGCCCATACTAATGATTTTTTATAATTCGAACCTGCGGTGGTATTGGTCGGAGTGATCTTCCGGTGAAAGTTACTAGTGATCGGAAAGGGATTCTGGTGGTCGAAAAAGTTTTTCGATAGTCGGAAAGGGATTCCGGCGAGGGTTTCTGGCGACAAATCTCAAATACTCAGGGGATAATAGGTCTCTCTCTCTCTCTCCTAATCTGTACAAATGAATATGGAAGGGGGTATTTATACCCAAAAATACCGGACAGCGACCAATGAGGGGCTGCCACGTATGACGCATCCCATAAAGCCTTCGACGCACCCCCAAATAGGCGCGTGGGAGCTTCGACGCACCCGAAAATAATATTCTGAAATGTGCTGATTTTATGGGTGCGTCGATCTATTTTCTGGGTGTGTTGGAGTCCAATGCATCCAAAAAATGCTATGGTGGTTCTTGGTGATTTTATGGGTGCGTCGAGCTATTTTATGGACGCATCGGACCATTTTTCAGATGCGTCAAGGTCCAATGCACCATGAAATTGCAGTTCCGAATTTTCTGAATTTATGGATGTGTCAAAGGTATTTTTCGGATGCGTCAGGCTATTTTTCGGATGCGTTAGAGGTGAAATACATCCTGAAATACTTCTTGAGTTCTCATTAATTTAAAGGTGCGTCAAGCTGAATAAATGGGTGCGCTTGACGTACTCGTGGTTTGTAAAATTGGATTTTGCGAAATGAAGGGTTTGCGGGGCTCGCTTTTCAGTCAACCGTCATGCACTGCTTATTATAATTCATAAAGAAGGTGTCTGTTTGATTTTGGACGGTTTTGATCAAGGTGATTCGTGGGGCCCACTAGAAAAAAATGGTTGAGTACTGGATCTTTTGCAAACCTGGATATTTGGGTGCGTTGGATGACATTTTGTGGGGTTTCCTCGAAGTATGTGCCCAATTGATTTGTTTTGGAGGGTACTGACTTTTGGGACCCCAACAGTAACCCTGAGCATGCCATAGTCCATAGGCATGGCTGTTACTCCGAAGGCTATGATTTCAAAGACTATGATTTCGAATGCTATGTGATTGAATAGGACTAGAACTTGAAAGTTGAACTTAAGTGGGATTAAATGCGCTTCAATGATTTATTTTCCAACTAGATGAGAGATAGAACTTCGAATCTAGTTGTGTTTTATGCTTGGATTGATTGGATTGACATGAAATTGCTACGTGTGGATCCTTGAAAGCATTAGTTCCTTTAAATTACTGAATTTCCTAAGTTACTGTTTTAAGTTAGTTTTCTTAATTGAAATCTCAAATTGTTTCAATTAAACTTGCTGGAATAATTTAGAACTATTTATCCAATTCCCTATGGATCGACCTCAATCTTACCAAGAATTATTATTACATCACAGCCTTACACTTGAGGTGAGTGAACAATAGTCCTTGGACATATCATCTCGTCCAATGAAATAGAGGTACATAGGGCCAAAATCAACATAATCGCTAATCCAGCACCACATAAAAGATACACGATGTGCGGTCCTTCCTTCAACATGCCGGATTCTATCGAAGGTTCATAAAGGATTTCAGTCATATCTCTAGGCCTTTATGTAACCTTTTTCAAAAGGAAAATCAATTCAAGTGGAGTGTCGAATGTCAATTGGTTTTTTAAAGCTAAATCAGTCTTGAGTTGATGTGTGATGAGATCGATTATGCTATTGGGGTGGTGCTAGGCCAAAAGAAGGATAAGAACCCCCACGTTATCTACTATGCAAGTAGGACCTTGAATCCCGCCCAAGTTAACTACTCAACTACGGAGAAAGAGCTCATAGCCATCATTTTTTTTCTTAGACAAATTCAGGCCTTACTTGATAAGATCCAAGGATATTATTTACATAGACCATGCAGCGCTGAAACATCCTTTCTAAGAAGGATGTTAAGCCCTGTTTTCTTAGATGGATCCTACTCCTTCAGGAATTCGAATTAGAAATCAAAGATATGAAGAGAGTAGAGAACATTGTCGCGGATCATCTATCCCGCCTAATTTTACTTGATTCCATTGACGAGTCACCTATTGAGGACTCAGTCCCTAATCAGAAACTCTTTGTTGTTATGCATCCACCGTGGTATGCTGTATAGCAAACTATCTTTCCACGGGTGCGATGTCAACTCATTGGATTGCGTAGGATAAACAGAAATTTCTAAGGGAAGTGCACACATTTTTCTGAAATGAACAATTGTTTTTCTAATATTGCCCAGATCAAATAATTAGGAAATGTATCCCTGATGATGAACAAAATTATGTCATCTCCTTTTGTCATAGTCAAGCATGTGGGGGTCATTTTCCGTCAAGAAAACCACTGTAAAAATTCTACAATGTGGTTTTTATTTGCCTACCTTGTTTAGAGACACCCACGAGTTTTGTAAAGCATGCAAGCACTGTCAAAAGCTCAGAGGATTGTCCCAGTCGAAATATGATGCCTCTTAACCCGATTCAACATCTTAAAGTATTTAATTGTTGGGGCATCGATTTCATTAGACCATTCCCCTCATCTTTTGGACATGTCTACATATTGATTGCCGTAGACTATGTGTCCAAGTGGATAGAGACTATTCCTTGTAGAACTAACAATCATTGCACAATTCTAAAGTTCCTTAAGGAAAACATACTTTCTAGATTTGGAACACCTCGAGCCATCATAAGTGATGGTGGTTCTCACTTTTACAATAGGCCTTTCGAAGCTTAATGAAGAAATATGACATTACGCATAAAGTGAGTACCTCATGTCACCCACAGACAAGTGGGCAAGCTGAAATTTTCAATCGAGAAATCAAACAGATTTTGGGGAAGACAGTGAGGCAGGATCGCAAAGATTGGTCGCTGAGATTAGTTGATGCTCTTTAGGCTCACCGTACCGCTTATAAGACCCCGATTGGAATGTCTTCCTATAGACTTGTCTATGGGAAAGCTTGTCACTTGCCCATGGAACTTGAACACAAAGCCTATTGGGCAATTCAAGCATTGAACTTCGACATTGACAAGGTTAGCTCGCTTTGCAAACTCCAATTGAATGAGCTTGACGAGATTTCGAATGATGCTTATGAGAATTCGAGGATTTACAAGAGTAGGATGAAAGCCTTTCATGACAAACAATTTTTTAGGAAAAATTTTCATGTAGGCCAAAAAGTACTCTTGTATAATTTTCGACTTCATCTTTTTTTTTTCAAAAAATTGAGTTCTCGATGGACCGGCCCATATATTGTTAAAGAAGTTTTTCTCATGGGGCTGTCGAGATAGAGAATACAGCGAATGGTAACTCTTTTAAAGTGAACGAACAACGCCTTAAACCATTCGTTGAGAAGTTTGATTCAGAGGACATGACCTTTCCTCTGAAAGATCCTATATATTGGGATGATTGATCTCCAGTCTGACGGGGGATATAGATTAGATTAGGTTTAGTTTGTTTTCTGTTTTAGGTTTATTTCTTTAGTACATTTAGTTGTCGGAGGTATAATTCCATGATTGACTCTCTCAGGTACTCTTGTTCTCACCCTCTTTTATTTTTATCACTACTCTCATGTTATTGCTCATTGTATATCTTTTTACATTGAGGACAATGCAAGATTTGGTTGGGAGTTGAGATTCCTAAATGAATTTAGTGTTTTGTAACATTTCGAACAATGTTTGTATAAAAAAAATTCAATTTTTCTGAAAATTCAAAACTCTTTTGGGAAACCTTGTTTCTATGCACTTGGGATGTCATAAGTATGAAAGGATGAGAGATGAATTGGTATGATTTTGAGATCTCTAAATTAGCTTAAATATAATAGTTTTCTATATGAATTCCTCTATTTATATGATTGATAAAAAATTTGAACACTTTTGAGCCTAGTTCACGTTACACGATTCTCATGGTTTGAAGGGATTATGTACATTTATAAATTGGTTGGACTTAGATCTAAGGTGTTAAGGAACCAAGTCGGAGAACTTTGTCCATCCTTGTTAATGAGAAAGAAGAATGGAAGATCCAAAATTTTAAAAATCTTATCTCATATATATGAAAAGAAAGAAAGTTTGGTTATTATTGAATACTTATTAAAAAATTTCGAAAAGGGTTACCTATTACCAACTAGGGGATGGTTTACCTGTAACCAAAGCTAGAAATGGAAAGTAGTGTGAAAGCCGTCGTAGGAATGATAAGACAAATTCTCGTCATAGGCATTTGGTTGAGCTATACACCTTTAGATCTTTAGTTTGATTTATCTATGAAGAAGGTAATCCTGAAAACTCATGAGATGGACATACACTATGCACACTAGGTTAAACTTGTTCGGATTCTTCTATTTATCAATCAATCATGGGGATTTTATATGAACACTCGTTATGTTTAGGAAAGTTTAAGATTTCAACTTATATCACCTAGTTTTTTTGAATATTGCACTTGTATGTCTTGGAGTTTATAGAAGTATAGTTTCCAAAAGAGAGTTAGGTTTGGAAAGTTGGATTTGTTTTCACACATGTTTTGCTTGAGACTAGCAAAATGCTGGTTGGGGGTATGTTGAGATCTAAATTATGTATATTTTAACCCCAATTCATGACACATTATGCATGGTTTACATGTTTAAAAACTAATCTAATATAGGTTTTTGTGTTTGTAAGAATGCGAGAGAGATTTCACCTAAATGATGTTAAAAAACTTACTTTATATGCCTTTATAAAGTAAGATCAAAGGAAGAAAGGATAAGAGGTAGAGGTGGGATGCAATGATGATTGAGGAGATGAATTATGAAAAATCACAATGCATAGAGTGTCTGGCCGGTCTTCCTGGCCGGCTGGCCACAGCAGCAGACAAGCTGGCTAAGACCTCCAGAAACCAGAAATTCTTTGGAAAGATTTTTACACTACCCGATCTATGGTCTGACCGGCCGGATGGACTAGTCCAGCCGGCCGGCAGACAGGTTGGTTTGAGACAGAATTTTAGTATGTTGCTGTGCAAGCTTCGACCGGCCGGTCGACCAACGTCCAGACTGCATAAGGACTCTTTGATTTCTGGAAGATTCCTAAGTCGATGATGGAATTTTGCTATAAAAGGACACCTCTACGTCATCCCTAAAGATCATAGAAGGCTTTGGGAGTCCAGGGAGGTGGAGAGGATCTTCATGGAGCATTTGCAACTCCTCCAACTAGGGTTTTTATAGTTTTTTATGCTTTCAAGTAGTTTTCTTTTGATTCTAGTTGTAGTATGACAATGCTCAGGTAAAACCTCTTAGCTAAGGCTAAGAGGTGAAGCTTATAACTAGTTTCAATGTTTAATTCATTTATTTCAAGTATTCTTATTTCAAATTTGGATTTTTAAGTTCTAGTTTGAATAAGGTTGGTATTTTTAAAAGTTTTATGAGAGTTCATGTACTTCGGACATGAGTTCCTTGCAATTCTACAAAATTACCATGTTTGAATTGATTAGAATTGAATTGTAGTAACCCTTAGAGCATGCCATGATCTCTTGGTATGTCTGTTACTTTGAAGGCTACAAGTTCAAGTTTTATGTGCTTAATTAGAACTAGAATTCAATTTTCTGACTTAAATGAGATTATGTGTGATTGAATGCCTTATCTTCCAACTAGATGAGAGATAGAACTTTGAATCTAGTTATGTTTATACTTGGATGAATGAATTCACATTGGACTACTACAAGTGGATCCTTAAAAGCTCTAGTTTTCTTTTAGATTCTCAAATTTTCTTATATTTAAATTGCTTTTTTATTCTAGTTCTCAATCTAAAATTTCCAAATCCTTAGAGTGAAGTTGCTGAAATAATTTAGATTGTTTACCCTAATTCCCTATGGATCGACCTCGGTCTCACCGAGTTATTACTACAATGCAAGCCTTGCACTTGAGGCGAGCAAACAATAAGAGGATAGCACGTGTTTCAATCCTTAGAAAAATCAATAGTAACACCTATGCATTTTATCTTCCTGAGGATTTAGAGATCTCGCGAACGTTCAATATGTATGGCAAATTTGTACGAGTATAATGAGCAAAGTCTATTGAATAACTCGAGGATGAGTTCTTTCCAAGTAAAGGGGAATGATGTAGAACGTGACATAGATACATTCCTAGCATGGTTGGACCAAAAAAAGGCTAAACAAAAGCGGAAGTAGTTTGTTAGATATGGGCCAAGTCCTACATAGGACATGATGTAACTGGGCTCAGGCACATCCGGTTCAACGAAATTCATTCCAACTAAGGAGAAGTTGTTATTTGAAGTGTGAACTGTAAATCAACTATAACCTTTGATCTGAGTATCGTTACGGGACATGAACTATCAATCTTTATCGTAACAGGCCATTTGGCGTCAACTAGCCCATATAGTGGTTTGCATCCATCCGTTTCACGTGAAAACGCACGCTTCTAGTTCAATAAAGAGATTTTAGGAAAATTTACTATTTTTAGTAATTCCGACTTTTATCGTATTTTCTTATTTTTAAAGTTTTAGATTCCACTCTTTTTAGAAATTACTTATAATCATGTTAGGACTCCTCTAGTAGAACGTTTTATTTTTGAAAAAACTTACTGTTTTGAGTATGCTCTATTATAGTTGAATTATGACTTTTATTAGGTTACAATTTTACTATTTTTAATAATTATGAATTGTGGTTTATTGTTTCTTTATTAGTGGTGTAATTGAAAGAAAAAAGACATTGGACATTATTAAAATTATTTAATAAAATATTCTAGTTTTATCTCATTTTTCTCGTGAATTCAAGAAAATAACCTATGGATTCAAGGTGTTTCTTCCTCCTCACCTTATTCACGCCCTTCTCTTTTATTTTATTTATTTATTTAAATTTTATTTAAACAGGAAAGCATGTACAAACAGAGCTAAGTAGCCAGTAAATACATTCAGGCCGGCCAACCTAAAAAAGCTAGGGCCCGACTATCGTATCCTGAAAAATCACCCCAAGGCACTAAGCTAGGCTGCTGGCCTCCCTGATGCTCCCCAGCTCCACCTGATCAAGAAACAGCTTGCCGTGGATGAAAGATCCTGTTACATTAAATGAAAGATCCTGTTACATTGCGCGTTGCTCCCCGAGCAAGCTAACCCATCCGCTGCCCCCATTAACTTCCCTGGGAACATTTCATGCCCTTCCTGCATCAGTTCTAGTACGAACATCAATGGCGAACACAGGTGAGTGCTCGTTTATTCCTTGATGGCGCATATAGATCCTAGAGATGAATTCTCAGAGTATAGCCTTTGGCACAAAATTACTATATTCATGAAATATCGATCAAGATCTAGTCAGGTGGCCCACGTGTACATGAGAAAGATGTATGGTTCATAAAAAAATTCTAATGGCCTGTCCATGTTCAACATCCACATTGAGTCCAATAGGTGTCGAGTCTTTAAAGACGTGATGATAAAAAAAAAAATTTAATTTAAAAAAAAAAAAGGCACAAACATCAGGTGACAACGCTGATTCCATGGGTAGCTTCATTGATGAGTTAACCAGCTTGATTTTATGGTTGTAGCCTGTTCACAGTGGCGCCAACATAATGAAAGGCCCAACTCTTTTACATTTTTTTTTTTTTTTTTTAAAAGAACCTGCACAGACATTTTCATTCCACGACAACAAGAAATTACATTTGGAAGGGCCCTACAAAGTAAATGATGGGGAACCACCTATCATATCCAAACAGTAAACTAAAAACAAAATCAGGATCGAAAGTTGGAATAGCCCGAGCAGGGGAACTACCAACCCTGCTTTCCTGGTCCTCTTATATGGACATCTTCTTGCTTCGAACTATGACAAGCCCCACATTATCCAAGAACTGCACTCAACTCACTCAACTCAATAGCCCAAGTCTTTTGCATGTGTGCGGTTCATGCTAATCACCCTAACACTTCTCTAACTTGATCGCTTCAATAAAATTGTTGAAATTTTTAAACGAAGATCCTCCTTCGGCGACAGTCTTTCGAGCAATCTGCTTAAGCTCTAAAGATCTCGCTCTTATACCCTCATCAGCAAGCAATTCATCAAGCTTTCTCTTAATCTCTTCTCTTGATATGATCACACTTGAATCAGGTTTTAGTTCCAACCCGACCTTCCAAACGTGGGAAATGTATGTTTGATTATGGAACTGGTCAGCAAAGTAGGGCCAGCACAGGAAAGGAACTCCATTGCTTAGCCCCTCCATGGCCGAGTTCCACCCACAATGGGTCAAGAAGCAGGCAATTGAAGGGTGGGCCAGCACCTTTTGTTGAGGTGACCATCCTACAATTCGCCCACGACCCGCCACTCTGGCTTCAAAGCCATCTGGGTAGGCATCCGATGATCCATCGGTGAGGTCTGGCCGCACAACCCATAGGAACGAATGGTTGGAAAGTTCAAGCCCATGAGCTAGTTCGTGGAATTGATGCCGATTGATGATAGTAAAGCTGCCAAAGGCAATGTAGATGACCGAGCGGGTAGGCTGTTCATCGAGCCAGCTTAGGCAAGTGGAGTCTTCTGGCCAGAAGTTCCCTTCCAGCCACCCGAGCCGTCTTCCTGCCAGAAGAGGGCCGATGGGCAAGATGTTTGGAACCAAGTCACAAGCCCATGGTTCAATCTCATAGAATGAGTTCCAAAGTTGCCATTCGGCGAATTTGGTAGTTCGTGCGCATTCTTTTATGTATCGGAAGATGGTCTGCTGCGAGACTCGGTCACCAACACTGAGCCACACTAGGTGGCTGGTGTTCAACGCTGGCATGGTCGGGGAGAGCTTGATCATCTGCTGTTTCGTTGGAAATCCTGCAGAAATATTCAATCACTGTTAGGATCCATTACATAGAGACTTTTATCTTCGAGGATTTTGGTGCAATTGGGGACCCTCCATGATGCTGCCATGTCCGGCATAGTTCCTATAGTTGGATGCCATGCATGTAAAAGATCTGGGCCATTCACCAGGTGGTATTGGCTATAATCATGACATAAACAACAAATCAGGGCAGTAAACTCATCAAAGTGTGCAACACGTGCACACATAGATTTAAGGGAGCTGCATATGTCAATAGAATTTGGATAATTGGACTTTTGGAGCCCACGGTAGCCAATGGACCTGACGAGGTTTTGCTGTGTCCTGTTCAAATTTCTGAGACCCATTTAGAAATTTAGGTTCAGGTCTGCCATTTTGGTCCCTGTTATAAAACTAACTGGGTCCAGTTGATCCGAGTGAGGGATCTTGGACATAGTTAAAATCAGGTTAGGTCATGTCCTTTTTTTTTATGGAATATATTTTTTTAATCATACATTATGAAATGTACGAATTATACATTAATCATTCATTATAAGATACTAATTATTCTAGCAATGAAATGTGGTTTGACCATTCATATGCATGTTTGATAGCCTATTTACAACAAGAATGTATCAAAGTAGCACACTGGTATGTAATCCAATCCATCCATTCAAGTGGACCCAATCATGTAAATGTCATTATTGGCTGTGTGCCTAACCTGAACCTAATTCAAGACCAAGGTTCAAAGACTTGATGGATACCTGACAGGTCCAGATCATTTAAAAAAAAAAACAAAATGAGACTTGGAAGCTAAAGGACCAAGACCCAGCAAGACTCCAAACGGATGAGCTAGGGATCGAGAACTCTAGGACCTGACCCATTGACTCGACTCAAAACCTGACCAAGTCAACTTCCAAGTCTCTTGGTAACTCGGTTCTGGGTCTGACTCATTCCACACAAGGGATGACTTGTTCAGTCAACTCAATCACTCCGTCAGTCAATTAGAAGCGACTCGTGGTGACTTGAGGGAAGTCATTCCCTTAGTCAGCAGGGGTTATACTAATAATCAATAGAAACGTAAATGTGGACACAGTAGATGCAGCTCAACCCACCTCACGTGCTGACTGGATAGGACCATAACCTCACCAAAATAATTACAAAGCCTTTACCAACACAACTTGATGTTTCAGCAAAAATCTGTCTATTTAATTATTTAAGTTATTTCTAACTATTTTAGATATCTATTAATAAACATAATACTTTTAATGGTAACTCCTAAATATTGAGTGAGGTCGAAGTTGAGTCTTTGAGTTGACCCTACTGGGATGAATACCTAGTTGAATCAAGCTTCCAAGTTTTCATACTATGGTGGAACATATATTGTTTTCTTTCCTGGAGCTTGTTCACAGCGTGATCTCCTTGATAAATGACGGAGATCTCTAACACGCATGCCATCCAAGGATGGAACCCTTTCCCCCACTGATACATGACATGAGGGGAACCCTGTCTTTTGCCACCAAATGATGGGAGATATACAGTAGAGCTGGAAGAACTGGAAGAGCCAATATCCAAGGTATATGTAGCAGGATGTTATGCATCATGGCACGGCCACTACAAAAACCTTCTAGACCGTTTGTGGAACCCAATCCATCTAAAAGATTCCAACCACCATGTTGAAGACCCTCCAGAAATGAGTCCACTTCAAAACTCAAGTTAGCCAAGCCACGTGAATTTGAAGGTTTTAACCATGATTTTACATGGTGTGTCCACTAAAAATTTGGATCAGCTAGAATTTTTAGTCTCTAACAAAAACACGAGGGAGTGCACATGATGGATGAATTGCCATCACGTACAAATCAAAGTAAGCCACATACAACACGTTGTAGAATAAGCTTATTCTACAAACGGTTTCTCTAGATAATGCCGGGGTCAGATCTCTTAGGAGAGGGTAGCTTTCTGGGGCACTTTCTTCGATCATGCGGCTCCTTTTTGTGTAAATTCTTCAAGGCTTAGGAGAGATCTGTCTATAGTTCATATGATAGATGCTGCCTGTGCTTTTTTTGTGGTGCCCACACGAATCTCATGCCTGTAAATTCCTTATATGAAATAAATCTCAGGGGAGGCATTAACCCTCTTGTTCTTGGTAAAAGAAAAATAAAAACCATGATCAAAAGACTCGGCAATTCAGATCAGCTCTTCGTTCCTGAGTTGAGTGAGGACTCACCCAAGTTGGGTACTGAATCAGACCCACTTGCCAAAGTCAGGAGGTGACTTGGGAGGGTGACTCATGGCATCAAACTGGATTGGTCCCATTGATTTCGAGTCAACTTGGACAAGTGTCACGCAACTCTTCTATAACCATTCAGCATGAGAGGAACCGGCCAAATTACAAGGGTATATTTGCCAGTCTTTCCAACTGTTTAAATTTTACCAACGGTAGAGAAACTCAGACTCGTAGGTGAAATAGTCAAGACTAAGTAAAAAATTGTGACTCGTGCCGAATGTCAAAACTAGATAATTAACTATCATCATCACCGTAGCATTGTCCATTGGAGTCGGTTCACCTCAAAGACTCAAGTGAATCTGCCTTTGACACGATCCAACATTTAACAATTAAACAAAAAATGGAAATAGTTGTGAATGTTAACTATTAATAAAAACTAAGCACATAATTAGCTGTCCGCATTATATGTATTCTTTTCTTCACGTGGATAGAATCACTGACCTCTCGAATTTTATCAAAAAGACGATTTACCTGCTGAAAGTTACTTGGTTTCTTGCTCCATGAGTCACGTCAACTCAACTGAGTCAATAATAAGCTTGATGTGTTCAATAATAAACTCGATGTGTTAGGATCCAGACATGATTCAATTTGTCCATGATGGAGCTTGAGATCTTGAAAATGAGTTGAAATATTGAGATGAGTTGAGTCATCGAGTTTCATAATCATATTTCCACCTACTTGGGCTCTATTACTTATCATTGCTGGTCGGATCGTTTTGGACCACCATTGGCAGTAGCAGCTATATCATTTATTTATGGGTCCAGCTCCATCGCTCAGTCGTAGGTAGACTCCTTTTCAACACTGAGATTAGGGATCGATTGTCCATGTGCTGTGGGTAGGTCTGGGTGTGTTTTAAAATAAGAAAAAAGAAAAAGAAAAGAAAAGAAAAAACTATATCATTTATGGAAAAACCCTGTGCACACTGGGGGATAGACACTTTTTTTTTTTTTTTTTTTTTAAAAGAAATTTCATCAAGATAAGAAAGGCTAGCAGGCTCGAACAATAACAAAATTCAGGCTAGCCCAGCACCGAAAAGACACTTTAAACCCTATTATTAATTGCATAAATTGATATCAAATGTAAATTCAATAAATTCGGAGTCCATCAAGATATTTTTTACCTGGACGAAACTTGAAAATCTTGAAGAAAGTGAAATCCAAGTTGACTCAATGAGTTTCTAAATTATGGTTTTCCATGGGCATCAATGATTCTCTAGATGTGTTTTTTGCTCGACCAAACTTTAAAATTTGAAGAACTGGAACTTCAAACTGACTCACAGACTTTCTAAACTATGGTCTTACCATCGGCATCAATGATTCCGTCCTGGATCAGCTTAGGAACATGAAGCATTAAGGCAGAAGGGCCAACTGGTCCTGTCGAAAATGTAGCTCGTCGGATTCCCATCTTCGCAGCAACTTCCACAGCCCATCCCATGACCCAGTCTGCAATGATGCATGTGATCTTATCACCATCGAACTTATTAATCTTACGAATCAGCTCTTCTAAACCGCAGGGCATGACACGTAAAATACTGTCGCATAGCTTATCCACCTCATTCCGGTCTTCACCCGGTGCCATCCCATCAGGGATTGCAACCAGACGGATCTTGTGCACACTGCCCATCTTTGGCAGTGCGGCCATGACACGGGCGTGATTGAACTCAGTGTTCACGAATGTGATCCTGAAGCCATGGTCGATCAAGCAATGAGAGAGCTCCATGAAGGGTATGACATGGCCTTGCGCCGGGTATGGTATGACAAGAGCATGTGGGTTTTCCATGGCCAATACCCCTTTGCACGTTTGTGGGTAGAATGTGTGTTTTTTTGCATTCCCTCCATATTCTTCTTTCTACTTATCCTGCGGTTATGGTCTTGGTTGGCCTGATGGGTGTTGTGGCGTATGACGATAAAACCTTTGATGCGACGCATGATTGGCGAGTACGTGGAAATTACTTAGAATTTTTTTTTTCTGAGTGGAAATTACTTAGGAATTGAATACATGGCATGCAATTTAATTAAACTAAGATGTTTAAATTATGGGTAGCAGATTATGTTTACCATGAATAAAAAATTGAATTAGTTGATTTAATGACTATAGGAGCGTTTAAACCTCATTAACGTTTGATTTTTGGACAGTTGTTTGTTGAAATTAGATCATTGGATAGATTATATTTTAACCATCCAATAAATTTTCACCTATCTGATAGCCAAATGGTCAAGCGTAAATTTTGGCGGATGATACATCTAAAGAAAATTTTAAGTGCCTGCGTATCAACCAGCACAGTGCTAGAGCATCAAAGTTTGCCTTTTTTTTTTTTTTTTTTTTTTGAGAAAAGTTTATTATTCACAATCTGTACAGAGGAGGAGCACAAACGGGCCTCTTGAGGCACATACCTCCTCGGGACGCCTAAAGTAACCTAGCCGGGCCGAGGCTTTCTCGAATATAGCCTGTGATGTAGAACGGGTTGCTGATTATTTCATGGCCCAGATTGACCAAAAGAAGACCGGTCGGGGTCGAAAGTGATCTGGATTGTTAGGACCGTAAACCGGCCGTATCTCGCAATCCGAAATGAGTTTCTAGACATATAATATATCATTTTGGGGTAGCTCAAGTTACTTTAGCCAACCAACCCCGCAGCGTTGGCTTACCCATGCCGGAATCACGAGATTCGACCATATCAACGGTCATTAGGCTAATTTATTTTCAGTTTTACTATTTATAGTAAGTTTTAATTCGATCATAACTTTGGATCTGTAGGGTTCTAGAGTTAGTGCCCAACATTAAAAGGGCTTAGAATATTTAGTAGAACAACATAGTTGGGCCTGTTTGTTAACTTTCTATTTTTGACCGAAAACCAAGAGTTATAGTAGGAATGAACAACTTCTATAAATAGTAAGTTTACTATTTATAGTAAGTTGCGTTTTCTAGGAGTTTGAGTTTGAGTTGGAGTCTGATACTTTACCTAAGGTTTAGTTTCCTATTTATATGCATTGTAATTCCGTTTCTATTCATTCAATTATCTAAAAAACAATTATTCGGAATTAATTTCCTCTTTTATCCTTTTATTTCTTCTTGTGGATTCGAGAAACACTTGGTTAGGGAGACGGTGATCGACCTACCACGTCCTCCCTGCGTTATTAGTATCAGAGAGAGGTTTCTTCCTTAGGACGATGACCTCTAATGAATGACTGGATCCTCATCCTAAGGACAATATTCGAAGGGACTATCTAATGGCGACAGCTTTCGAAGCAGCACAATGGGAGAACCGGTTGATCCTGCAAGGTGCAGGATATAGGAGACCCTCAACCAGATTACAGCATCACTAGTTCCGCTCCGAGCCCAAGGCGACCAACAACTACCAACAGTTGCTATACGGGACAATCCTGTAGTCCGTAGAGCATCCCAGGTGGATAATCATAGAGCTACACCAGACGAATCAGAACCAAGCGATAACGAGGTCGAAGACATTTTGGTACGACGACCTGCGCTAGGGAATGAGCATGTGGAACGAGCAGAACGAGATTATTGAGGCAAAGCTGATCTTCCCAGTTTTAATGGCCTACTTCAAATAGAGGAGTTCCTCGACTGGCTGGCAGAGGTCAAACGATACTTCGACTATATGGAAGTGTCAGACGACAAGAAGGTAAAACTAATTGCATATAAATTAAAATTCGGTGCTTCAGCATGGTGGGAAAACCTACAGGTTTCCCACACCCGTCAGAATAAGACACACATCTGAACATGACCTTGAATGAGATAGCTTCTTAGAGCTCGATTCCTCCTTAACGACTACGAACAAATTTTGTTCCAAAAATATCAAAATTGTCGTCAGGGAAATCGAACCGTAGTCAAATATCTTAAAGAATTTCAGCGATTGGCTACACGGAATAATTTATCGGAATCAGAGGCACAACAAGTATCACGATTCATTGATGGGTTGTGATTTGGAATCCAGGATCAGGTCCAGATGCATCCAGTCTGGACGTTGAGTGAGGCCAACCAATTGACCACTCGGGCAGAAACACAGTTGTCAAGGGCCCCTGCTTGACCCTATCTGGCAACACGGAATTTCATCACTGGACCCACTCAAGATACAACGTTTGCCAAAAGTAAGGAACCTATAGGAGGACGTCCTCAACCTCCTACGGTCACGAACCGGGAGTGGGGAAGCGGTCCCTCAAGGGCTCAATGTACAACTCCCACTACAGCGGGTCCTAGCAGGATCCCCAACCCATATGGTCGGCCAAGGCCAGACCATTGCCTCCGTTGTGGCCAACTAGGTCACTGGTCAAATGCTTGCCTTCAACGCCCTTCAGCCCACTTAACAACGAATGAAGGTGGCATGGAAGGTGAAGTAATGAAAGACAACCCTATATTAGAATAGGCCAAAGAGGGGGACACAAAAGATGTAGATTGGCTGACTGAAGATCATGGAGAATCGCTAGTAGTGAGACGACTACTTTACGCTCCCAGGAGGAAAGTGCACCCACAACGACATATATAATATCTTCCGCATAAAGTGCACCGTGCAGGAAAAAATCTGTGATGTGATCATAGACAGTGGGAGTAGTGAAAATATTATCTCGAAAATTATGGTAGGATAAGTTACATCTATTTATGACGAAGCATCCTACCCCTTACTCAATCAGGTTGGATCAAGAAGGTGAACAAGACAAAGGTAACTCATCAATGTATTATCTCGTTTTTCATTGGTAAAAGCTATAAGGACGAGGTCCTCTGTGATGGGTTGACATGGAAGCTTGCTACATGTTACTCGAGCGGCCATGGCAATCGAATCGAGATGTGACACACGGCGGACGGAGAAACATATACATGTTCACCAAAGATGGTCGAAAAATTATTTTGCCCCCAATGACACCAGAGAAACACCCCAAAGCTTCTAAAGTGGAGGGAAACTCTCTCCTTACCATTCGCGAGTTTGTTAAAGAATCAAAGGAAACGGGCGAAATATATGCCGTTATGGTAAAAGTTGAAGAGTCAGGATCCTCTAATATTCCTCAACACCTTAAACCATTGCTAGACGAATTTTGAAGTGTTTAGCCTGGAGATTTACCTGATGAGTTGCCTTCCATGCGAGACATACAACATCACATCGACCTTGTCCCAAGGTCCAGTTTGCCCAACCGACTAGACTCTCGGATGAGTCCGAAAGAGTGTGAAATTCTACAGGGACAAGTGGAGGAACTGATCCGTAAGGGTCTCATTAAAGAGAGCATGAGCCCGTGTACCGTTCGGCACTTCTTACCCCAAAGAAAGACGTAGCTTGGTGCATGTGTATCAATAGCCACGTGATCAATAAAATAACAGTTAAATATCGATTTCCAATACCGCGGTTGGATGACATGCTTGACATGCTTGAGGGCTCCAAGGTGTTTTCAAAACTGGACTTATGAAGTGGATACCATCAAATCCGTATTAGGCCAGGTGACGAGTGGAAAACTGCCTTCAAGACCAAGGAAGGGCTATATGAGTGGCTGGTTATGCCCTTTGGTCTAACCAACGCACCAAGTACCTTCATGCGTTTAATGAACCAAGTGTTGAAGCTGTTTATTGGCCGTTTTGTTGTTGTTTACTTTGACGACATCTTAATATACATTCAGGATGAAACGAAGCACATGACCCACCTTAAAAAAGTGCTACAAGTGTTGGCCGACAACAAACTATACTTAAATCTGAAAAAGTGTAGCTTCTTAGCTGATTGATTATTGTTTCTGGGGTTCATTGTGTCGTCCACGTGTATCCGAGTGGACGAAGAGAAAGTTCGAGCAATTCGGGATTGGCCAACTCCGACGAATATTCATGAGGTACAAAGTTTCCATGGGTTGGTGACCTTCAAGCGTCGATTTGTGCGGAACTTCAGAAATATCGTCGCGCCGATTACCGACTGTATGAAGAAGGGTCCGTTTCAATGGACCAAAGGGGCAGAGAAGAGTTTTGTAGAAATCAAACATCAATTGTCCACTACACCGGTCTTGATACTCCCTAATTTCGATAAGTTGTTTGAGGTAAAATGTGACGCATCTATTGTCGACATTGGGAGAGTCCTTTCTCAGGAGGCAGGCCAGTTGCCTTTTACAGTGAGAAACTCAGCAACGCATGACAGAAATGGTCGACCTATTAGCTTGAATTATATGCAGCCGTTCAGGCACTGCGCCACTGGCGCCATTATCTTATTCAAAGGGAATTTATATTGTATATTGATTATCAGGCCTTAAAATTTGTCAATACTCAGACTAATGTGAATCGTATGCATGCTAGATGGATTTCGTTTTTACAGGAATTCACATTCGGTCTGAAACACAAGTCAGGGCAGCAGAATAAGGTAGCAGATGCACTTAGCCGACGTGCATCCCTTCTTATTACCATGAGCAGTGAGGTGGTCGGATTCGACTGTCTCAAGGAACTTTATGCCGATGACGAGGATTTTACAGATGCATGGGAAAAGTGCCAAGAGGGTCACCTGATTGACATTCTAATTCAAGATGGTTTCCTCTTCAAAGGGAATTGACTTTGCATTCTGTAAAGTTCGTTACGGGACAAAATTATTATCGAGCTACATGGCGATGGCCTCGGCGATCATCTAGGACGATATAAGACCCGAGCGATGGTGGAAGAGTGGTATTACTAGCCACAACTTGCTCATGATGTTGGCATGGCGGTACAACGATGTCATATTTGTCAGATAGCTAAGGGACAATCTCAAAATACAAGTCTTTACACGCCATTACCCATGTCAGATGCCCCTTGGGAGGATTTATCTATGGATTTTGTATCAGGGCTCCCACGAACACAACACGGCATAGACTCAGTGTTCGTGGTGGTAGACCAATTCTCTAAGATGGCACACTTTATTCCATGCAAGAAGACCTTTGATGCGGTACACGTTGTGAACCTTTTCTTCAGAGAGGTTGTGCAACTACATGGGATTCCTAAGGCGATCACTTCAGATAGGGACACAAAGTTCATTAGCCATTTTTGGCGAGCCTTGTGGAATCGGTTCGTTATGCGACTTCAATTCAACAGTGCTTACCATCCGCAAACAGATGGGCAGACTGAGGTCGTAAACCGCACATTGGGGAATCTTATCTATTGTCTTTAGGTGATAAGTCAAAGTAGTGGGACATGGCCCTGGCTCAAACGGAGTTTGCGTTCAACAACATGGTAAACCGATTGACAGGGAAATCACCGTTCCAGATTATTTATGGGTGCGTGCCTTGTCACACACTCAATTTGGTTCCCCTGCCTAAGCTTCAGGGCATGAGCGTTATAGCTGAACATAGGGCAGACCGAATCATGGACATACATACAAACGTGCGCAACAAATTACAGACTTCGAACGAGAAATACAAAGAAGCGACCGACAAGCATCTGCGTGCCAAAGTGTTCGAAATAGGTGATCAAGTGATGGTCCATCTATGTAAAGAGCGATTTCCTACCGGGACCTACAACAAGTTGAAACACAAGAAGATTGGACTGGTACCAATCATTCACAAGATCAATGACAATGCCTAAGTTGTTGATCTTCCGGATGACATGAAGATTTCAAGGACTTTCAACGTGGCAGATCTGTATGAATATCATGAACCAAAGCTGGATGAGAACTCGGGGTCGAGTTCTTTTGAAGTGGAGGAGACTGATGTAGAATGGGTCGCTGATTATTTCATGGCCCAGATGGACCAAAAGAAGACCGGTCGGGGTCGAAAGTGATCTGAATTGTCAGGACTGTAAACCGGCCATATCTCTAAATTCGGAATGAGTTTTTGGACTATATAATATATCATTTTGGGGTAGCTCGAGCTACTTTAGCCAACAAACCGCGCTATGCCGGGTTACCCATGCCAAAATTGCAAAATTCGACCGCATCGACGGTCATTAGGCTAGTTTATTTTCAGTTTTACTATTTATAGTAAGTTTTAATTCGATCATAATTTTGGATCTGTAGGGTTTTATAGTTTGTGCCCAGCATGAAAAGGGCTTAGAATATTTAGTAGAACAACATGGTTGGGCCCGTTTGATAACTTTCTATTTTTTACCGAAAACCAAGAGTTCTAGTAGGATTGAACGACTTCTACTATTTATAGTAAGTTGCATTTTCTAGGAGCTTGAGTTTGAGTTGGAGTCTGATACTTTACCTAGGGTTTAGTTTCCTATTTATATGCATTGTAATTCCGTTTCTATTCATTCAATTATAAAAAAAGAACAATTATTCAGAATTAATATCCTCTTTTATCCTTTTATTTCTTCTCGTGAATTTGAGAAATACTCGGTTAGGGAGACGGTGATCGACCTACCACGTCCTCCCTGCGTCATTAGTATCAGAGAGAGGTTTTTTCCTCAGGACAATGACCTCTAATGAAGGGTTGGATCCTCATCCTAAGGACGATGCTCCAAGGGACTATCTAACGACGACAACTTTTGAAGCAGCGCAACGAGAGAACCGGTTGATCCTGCAAGGTATACAGGCGACCCTCGACCAGATTGTAGTATCACTAGCTCCACTCCAAGCCCAAGGCTACCAACAACCACCAACAGTTGTTATACGGGACAATCCTATAGTCCGTAGAGCATCCCAGGTGGATAATCGTAGGGCTACACCAGATGAATCAGAACCAAGCGATGACGAGGTTGAAAACATTTTGGTACGACGACCTGCTCTAGGGAATGAGCGTGTGGAACGAGCAGAACGAGATTACCGAGGCAAAGCTGATCTTCCCAGCTTTAATGGCCTACTTCGAATAGAGAGTTCCTCGACTGGCTGGCAGAGGTCGAACGATACTTCGACTATATGGAAGTGCCGGATGATAAGATGGTAAAACTAATTGCATATAAATTAAAATTCGGTGCTTCGGCATGGTGGGAAAACCTATAGGTTTCCCGTGCCCGTCAGAATAAGACACCCTTCCGAACATGACCTTGGATGAGACAGCTTCTTAGGGCTCGATTCCTCCTTAGCGACTTCGAACAAATTTTGTTCCAACAATATCAAAATTGTCATTAGGGAAATCGAACTGTACCTGAATATCTTGAAGAATTCCAGCGATTGGCTACACGAATAATTTATCGGAATTAGAGGCACAACAAGTATCACGATTCATTGGTGGGTTGAGATTTATAATCCAGGATCGGGTACAAATGCATCCAGTCTAGACGTTAAGTAAGGCCAACTAATTGGCCACCTGGGTAGAAACATAGTTGTTGCGGCCCCCTGTTCGATCTAGAAGTCTCAAATTTGTCATCTGGTCCCATAGGGGTGAGGATAGTTTTTTTTACCATTTTTGAAAAAAATAAAATTATTATCCCGACTTCCATGTGTGGCATCACAGTTCGTATTGCTATGGTCAACCAGTCAACATGTGACAAGCCTCCATATTAACCACGTCACACACTACTTCGTCCTTATAAGATTTGCCAATGGAGAAAGTAATACCGTTCAGTTTCCTTTGTCTTGGTGACCTCCGCAATCCATCTAATCGTGTATGGAGAGGGGTGTTTTTCTATCTCTAGTTGAAGCTTTTCTTCTATATAGTTTGACATGATATTTTCACTACTTCTGCCATTTATGATCACATTACAAACCTTTTTATGCATGGTGCACCTTGTTCAAAAGATGTTGTGCCACTACAGATATATCTCCTCATTTGACATATGCAACAACTTCCTTACTGCTCAAAGTACTGGCTTGCGATTCGCCATTATTGCATAGTGGCTTGCGATTTGTCACCGGTGTCACACTATGAAAATGATGATCAGTTACTCCATTACCAATTTCATGTTGCTCATAAATAGGAACACGGAGTTGCCCTAAGGCCTCTGTCATGTGGTGAATCACAACCGACAACCCTTGCATGACTTGTCGATTCTCCTGTTGTGCTCCCTCAAAAACTGTTGATATTAAAAGATAATCCCCTAGAATATTGTCCACTGAAATTGTTACCCAAACCTTCTTTAGAAGACATCGTCCCAAGGAAAAATCTCACTCTGATACTAATTAACGCAAGGAAGGACGTGATGATGATGATCACCATCTTCTTCCAAGGATAAATACTTTGAATCCATTAGCCGCTCGTGAATCCATCAGAGAATTCTTGAATCCACAAGAGAGAAGCGGTATGAACTAGAATTTTATTAAGAACGATAATGAGAATAATCATGAAAAATGAATTTAACAACCTTATTATCCCTAAATAAATCATACTTCGTACTTACTAAAAATAGTAAGTTTTTCAAAATAGAAAGTTACTAAAAATAGTAAACTCCTAGCCTCTAACTAAAGGCTATTATTATGTAAAGTCTTTCTAAAACTCATTATTAAGGAAAAGTAGAAACTTTTAAGTAAACAAAACTCTAAAAATAACGAAATACTACAAAAATAAAAATGATTAAAAATAGTAATCTTTTCCTAAAATTCTATTTTTAAGTTGTAACCGCACATTTTCTTACGAAAGCGGACTGATGCAACCCACTTCGTGGGTCAATTGGCCCCAGATGACCTGTTCTAGTCCAAATTCATAGTTTATGCATCCCATAACGATACCCGGATCAAAAGTTATGGTCGATTCGGTTCACCTTCTTTTGATCCATCCATACCAAGAATGCATCTATGACACATCCTATATTAGAATTTAATCACAAACATGGGATTGGACGAACCAAATACTATGGTATTTCCAAACATGTAATCATTGTGTAAGGATGGTGTTGGCTCCATCTAATTCAATTACATACCATTTAATCCTGCATGTTAAACAAGCAAATATGCTAAGGGGGTGTTTTATATCTCTTGGCTTAGTGATTCCATGATTTTATGAAAACTACTTTAGGTCATACTTTTGGGGGGCCATTGTTATTTTCCTGAGACTATTCTTCTTCATTTTCAAACATTTCTTTCAAGGGCCCACCACCACCCACTCCGACTTCATTTTTCGGCATACGGTCACTACCATCAACTTCTCTAGCATATGGGCACTGCCAATAACTTCTATGACCCTAAAAATAAGTGTTATTTTTGCTCTAACGAACACATTTCTTATAGATGGAAGCCACCGATACGTGAAAGATACTTTGAATGGATTTTTATTTTATTTTTACAGAATAGCATTTTCTTAGAGATGAAAGCCACTTTTGGTTGTCGATGGAGGGATGGTTGTGGTTGTTGTCATGGAGACAAGTGATTGTCCTAAGGAGTAGTGATTGTCGGAAGATATTTGGGGTGGAGAGGGATGTAATGTATTGTCTTAGTTGAATAGTTATGTCAATCGCGACTCTTAACACATGTCAACTAGGGTCGAGGTTGCCATGTGTCAAGGGTCCGAGTTGTCATTTGTTAAGGATCAAGGTTGTCATGTGTTAAGGGTCAAGGTCGTGGTTGTCATGTGTTAAGGGTCTAGGTTGTCACGTGTCATGGGTCGAGGTTGTCATGTGTGTAGGGTCATGGTTGTCAGTTATCATGTGTTAAGGGTGTTTAGGTTATCATGTGTGAAGGGCCAAGGTTGTGAGGGTGTAGGTTGTCATTTGTGAAGGATCGAGGTTGTGGGGGTCTATGTTGTCATGTGTTAAGGGTTGAGGTAGACATGTGTGAAGGGTCAAGGTTGTGAGGGTTTAAGTTGTCATTGAAATTATGCCGTTTTGGATCAACATACTTGTAGAGGCGTATGCATGCGGAAGCTTAGAGAGCAAATAGTATTATGGCTAAGTCCGAGAAGGGGGTGATTTGGACATTTTGAAATCTTTTTACCTACTTAATAGTTTTATCAAATTAAACTAAGTAAGCATTAACACTTAACTTCCAAGCTTAAGTGGGTCCAATCATAAGGCTAGCATATTATAAGTAATTAATTAACCTAGCCTAAGCATTCTGGAGTGCTTAAATGTGTATATTCTAACCCCATTTCATCACTAACTATGCATGGTTTTCAAGCTTAAAGACTATTCTAATGCGTGGTTTTATGATTACAGGAATGAGAGGGACTCTGCCCAATTGATGACTAAAATGTTATATTTAAGAGCCTTGGATGAAGAACCAAGGTGGGCTAAAGAAAGAAGAAAGAAAGGAGAGAGAAGAGAGAAGGAAAGAAAGAAGAATTGAAAAATAAAAAAACTGCAGTCCGACCGGTCATGACCGGTCGGCCATCCCCCTTGTACTTCTCTGGACACTCATGCAAAGAGGTCGACCGGTCTTGACTGGTCGGCCAGGGCCTGCCCTCCTCATTTGAGCACGCTGGACTAATTCACAAAGCAGTCCGACCGGTTAGACCGATCAGCCAGTGTAAATTCAGAGAGTTTCCAGCAACTTCCTCTTAAGCTCCGATTTTCTAGCACAGTGCGTAAGTACTACGCAAATCTAGAAGATTCTGAGGCTGGTAGAGCTTCTCCACTATAAAAGGGGACCTAGGGATCGTAGCTAAGGGATCCTAGAAGAGATCTACGAAGGTGGGAAGCGGCGGAAGTCGGATTCGGAGTTCCACAACTCCTAGTTTGTGCTTTCTAGTTTTATGTTTTTAGTTGTTTTCATGCTTCCTTGGATCATGAACGGCTAAACCTCTTAGCTAGGGCTAAGAGGTGATGCTTGTAGTGAATCTGAGATGCTTTAATTCGTTTTATGTTGGTTTCAAGTCGGAATTATTGAAGAACAATGGTTTATAGAAGTTTGAATAAAGTTCTAAGTAGTTTTTCTTAATCTTATGATGCTCATGGATGTTTGGGAGAATTACCTTAGTTCTTAACTGTTTTGCGTAGTTCTAGACCTGTACGCTCCTAGGAATCGGATTTAATACGCTCTAGACTTCGATTTCCATGTGGGAACTTCAACCAAAGTTCTACCTTTTTGTACTAGTTTCTGAATTATGTGTTGATGGTATATGTGATTTTAATGAAGTTCAAATCATGATCTAGTTATTCTTTTTGACAGAGTTTAATGATGATTATGATTCTGATCTTAATCTATCAGAACTAGGATTGACCTATGCAATTGAGTGTGCTCAAGTCCTAACCTGAATTGAGGGAATCATGTATAGAATCACACATATGATAGATTGTGTAATACAACCGCTCTATCATCCGACTAGATAGGATTTGATTTCGATTCTAGTTGTGTAATTGGGAAACCACAATGAATTATGTATTGATGATTGTTACAAGTGGATCCTTGGACCCCTAGTGCTTTCTTATATTGATTACATTCAATTTTAGTTTAAGAATTCTATCTACATTCAATTTTAGAAATCTGTTTTGTTAATTCTCAAGTAGAGAACATTAGAAGTAATTTTGTGAATTCCTAATAAGTCCCTGAGAACGGTCTCGGTCTCTACCGAATTATTACTACATCGCAAACCTACACTTGGGGAAGCGAACAAGCATGCATAGATAATCCAAATGATTAAACAAACTAAGCTCCTAATCTATAGAACCTATGTAGACTATGAGAATAGATCAATGAGCTCAAGTCTACACTACTTAGTGAAAGTACATCTTGTGTATGGATGTGCCTATCTAGTGTCTAGTATACATCTAATCAAGCATTCATAATTAAATAATTAAACATACAATGTTAAGATATCAATGTGCTCAATTCAATCACAAACACAAGCATGTATAGTGGTTCGACTTTGGGTCTACTCCACTCCCAGTTCAAGTACTCAACCCCATTGAGCACACCGACATTTATTATACGAAGGTTTTAAATGAGGTTCACCTCTCAACCTTTATACGGAGGTTTTACAGCTTTAACTCTCAACCAAAACGGAGTTTTGGACAAGGGCTAACTCTTAACACAATGCATTTTCATTCCAGTGTCGGAGGCCACTACCAGAAAAATGACTTTCCCTGATGGCCCCACCTTTTTTCACCGACGGCTTTTGGCTATCGGAATTTCCAACGATCGAAAGCCGTTGGCGATTGGTGTATTAGCCGTCGGTGAATCCCACTACAAAATGAATTTTTTCCGACGGTCCCACCTTTTTTCACCGACGGCTAAAAGCTGTCGGCGAAAACTCAATAATCGTCGGCGACCCTTCTTGGGTGCTTACATTGATTGTGGTGTGGTCCACTTGCAAGTTAGATATGCCTCGTTTTTTGGATCCCTCCTTAGAATAATCTTTTGAAATGGATGGACGGAGTGGATAAACCACATTCATCACTATGGGCCCCACGAGCCCACCGACTAGATCATCAGTCTCTTACCTGTCTCGTCCGCCCCAGACACGGTTTGGCTAGTGACGCTGACACTAGCCACGAGGATAGTGGTCGGTGCTCTATGGGCCCCACCATGATGTATGTGTTTTATCCACTCGGTTCATTCATTTTTTGAGATCATTTTAAGGCTTGATCCTAAAACTGACGCAGATATAAATCTCAGGTGGATCACACCACAGGAAAACAATAATGATTGAATTTCCACCATTAAAAACCTCCTAAGGCTCACTGTAATGTTTATTTGACATCCAGCCTATTGGTTAAGTCAAACAGACCTGGATGAAGGGAAAAAAACAAATATCAGCTTGATCCAAAACTTGTGTGGACCCCAAGAAGTTTTTAATGGTGGGAATTCAATCAACACTGTTTCTTATGATGTGGTCCACTTGAGATTGGGATCTATGTCATTTTTGGGTTCATACCATAAAATTATCTGTAAAAATGGATGGACAGCCTGGATGAAATACATACATTATGGTGGGTCCTACAGAGCATCGACCAGGGTCATTAGCCAAACTGCATCCGTCCCAATGGGGGTATAGCCCATTTCGTTGGCTGTTACCCGCGTAACATCACAGGTGTTTCCCCTGCCGTGGGGCCCACCTTGATGATGCATTGTATATCCACACCATCCATCTGTTTCTACAGATCATTTTAGTAAGGGGTCTCAAAACTTAAGTAGATCTAAATCTCAGGTGGACCATAACATAACAAACAGTGGTGATTGAGTGCCTCACCATTAAAAATTCCAAAAGGCACATAATAAGGTTTTCATAATGTTTATTTACCATCCAACCTGTTGATAATGTCAAAAAGAACTGGATGAAGGGAAAATAAGAATATCAGCTCGATCTAAAATTTTTGTGGCCCATAAAAAGTTTTTAATGGTCATTCATCACTGTTTCTAGTGGTATGGTTCACCTGAGATTTGGATCTTCTTAAGATTTTGAATGGTGTCCTAAAATGATATAGGAAAATAGATGGATGGAGTGGATTTACAAAAAAAAATACGTTAAGGTGGGCGCCACACGGTTAGGATAACACCCACTATGCTATTATTCAATCACAAGTTTTGTTACGGTGGTGGACATTCAATCACTATTGGTTTCCTACGGTGTGGTCCACCTGAGATTTAGATGTGATTAAGTTTTTGTATAAATCCATAAAATAATATTTAACAATTAATAGACGGCATGCATAGAACAAATAAATCATGGAGGGGACCATGGAGCATGTGGTAGTATCAACCCATCTAATGGTGTGAAATGTACATGGATTTGAACGAAAATCCAATTTTTTTTATGGGTACAAATGCTAAAATGTAACGACCCGAGATTTTCAACTCTCGTGTATAACACGACGGCCAAATTCCTAAGTAACTTATGGAATAACTAATTTGTCAAATAATGACATATAGCATTCAAGCACAATGGCGGAAACAATTATCATCTGATTCTATCAAACTTACTACGTCATCATTAATGTTTAAATAAGGAAACCAACCAATATCTTCACTAATTAACTAAAATACCAATTTATGTCTTCTCTTGAAGACTTATTCAAATTTCATAAATGTATCAACTACTCAAAAGAAACATTTAATAAATGAAAACATCGAGTAATTTTCTCCAACATCGTCATCCGCCATATGATCGTACGAACCATCGAACTCTTCTCCTTAAAAATCGGGTTCAATACTTGGATCTTCACCTGCATCATCTAAATTGTGTTTGGGATAGTGGGGAATATTCCCTCCAAGACAATCAAGAATAATAATAATAATGGTATAGAATAAACGCAAGTAGGATATTATCATTTAATCAAAACAAAATAACTAACTAAAAATCTTTGTTAATGTGATGCATGGAATGCATGCCCTGGCTAAGGCGCCCTGGCTAAGGCACTCTGGCTAGAATCACAATATATGAAGTGGGAGACTCTCTGTTACGACTTCATGCTAGCCAGTAGTCACTAGAGGTTCCTGGGTTGCACAAGCCCATAGTTTTGCTTGACCACGTGAGAAATGGGACACTCATAGCCCAAATTTACACGTGACAGTGTACGAGAGAAGTAGGACGCTCTAGCCTGTTCTCAATTCTGTACACCCACATGAAGCTAAGCGAATGCATGACTTTAGTTTCACCTCTATTTATGTAATTTCACATCTAGTCGTATTGGAAGAATTTAATGGTCACTATGGGGAGTTGTAAACAACCAAGCATAGGCCGACAGCTCGGGCTTAGTGTCCGTAACACTAACCCCCGCTCGGGGAAATTTATATACCATTAGTGTCCAACCATTGTCCCGTTTTATGATTCCATCATGTTCCAAGAAGCCAGTGTTGTACATCATAACCAAAATCATTAAAATACTCATGTAATGTATATAGATCCAACCAAGTATCATGTACATGTAAGGATCCCTTGGCAAACATTTATTGCATTCTCTTAGTCAAGTCAAGACATATCTTTCCGTCATGGACACCCCTCATGGGTTCCATCTCTCTACATCAAGTGATTTTATCAACTTAGGGACAATGATGTACATTAATGGAATATCCACATAACGATCTTACACTCATATTGCATATAACAACATGAAAGCCAATATCGCTTGTAGAACATAAATCAAGAGAATTAATGCATAGCTTTCACAAAAATAAATGACAAAAATACACATGCTTCTTAGTAAAAAATCCAAACATGAAATTGCATCACTATTTAATGATAATCATTGTAAATCCTATGTTAATCTTCATGTTATATGTATTGACAATTCAAAATAAAATAACGTCACATGTCACAAAGGAACTTAGGATAATTGTATCATTATTAATGAAAGGCTTGAAGGAAAATCCTCACCTTAAAGATCGATTGATTTGGAAGCCGTAGATGGTAAGAACGTCGCTGGAAAAACATAGACACTCAACCGAGAAACTCTCTCTCTCTCTCTCTCTCTCTCTCTCTCTCTCTTTTTGTCTCTCTCCCTCTCTCATTCTTCTCTCTCTCTCTCTCTTTCTCTTTCTCTCCCTCTCTCATTCTTCTCTCTCTCTTTTTCTCTTTCTCTCCCTCTCTCATTCTTCTCTCTCTCTCTCTTTTTCTCTTTCTCTCCCTCTCTCATTCTTCTCTCTCTCTCTCTTTTTCTCTTTCTCTCCCTCTCTCATTCTTCTCTCTCTCTCTCTTTTTCTCTTTCTCTCCCTCTCTCTTTCTTCTCTCTCTCTCTCTCTCTCTAAATTCATACAATAGGGCTCCATTGCTGATAGAAGGCTTTAATTAGGTTAAGAGGGTCAGATTCTAATCAGATTCTAAGGTTAGAAGAGGGTATGCACGGCTATATGTGCGCAGTTGCGATAGAAAGTGGTTTAAAGCGAGATTTCAGGCCGAATTTGGAAAGTGTATACACAATGAATGGAAATGAGCTATGATGGTTATGGAACACAAAATGGATGTGGTAGATTTTAAAATGGGGTCCACACGCGATCGAACAGTCGACGTGAAGTTTTAAGGAAAGAGAGGAGATGAAAATAGAAATTTACAAACAGATGGTTTATCTGTCAATCTGATACCTAGGATGGGTTTAAATTAGTCCATTTAGGTAGGTAGGGTCCACAAATCTAAGCTCCACTGCTGTTTGATAGGTCTCTTATGCATGTGAAGGATTTGGAGGATAATTCTTCAAGAGGATGGAAATTTCATTCTCAACGTGATTTGGGATGTTGGTTATCTAAGAGGGATTCTTTGGATCCTATAGATGGATTCCTAACTCCTCATGCGAAGAAAATTCCCGGATTAGAAGATCTTATAACACAAGGCTTAATTTGGGTGTTGAGATCGGGTTGGATTTACAATGAAATGGGAAGATATTACATACGGGGGGTTTTGGATGATGAATAAGAGGATGGACGGTTTAGATATGCAAATAGGGGTCCACATGATGGACTGTCGATGGTCCAGCAGTGGCAGTGGACGCAAAATGTGTGCTGTATAGAACACCCACCGGGCCTGACGCCGGCCAGCCGGCCCGGACAGGAGTGCCACAGTGGGTCCCACTGTGATGTCTATATGAAATCTACTCCATCCATCAGGTCGTCCACTTAAAATTAGGTGTTGACACAAAAATTGGGACAAATCTAAGATCGGGTGGCCCACTTATTATCCATTTTCTGATTAGGGCATTTGTAGGATGATTGGAGGGCTGAAATTAGACGTGTAAGGTTAACATGTGTCTAAATACTAAAGTTTGAAGTTTTACGTCATTATGATTGCTGAAAGTTAGCATACTTAAAAATGGCAGTTTAACTTAAGTTACTCAATGGCATTTTCGTTATTATCGTAAATCTTCGAGTTTAGCGGAATCTAACCCTTCTACATTGTTAATGGGGTTATTCTAAGCAACTTTAATAAAGGGTACCCTATCAAATCTCCTACGGATGGTCCGTTATTTTTGAAAAAAGAGTAAATGTATGATAATTAATTAAAATAAAATAAAAATAAATTTTCAAATAAATCTCAAAAATCCGAGGTGTTACAAACCACCCCCCTTCAAAACAAACTTCATCCTCGAAGTTTCCTAAGCGCCGTCGATAAAAGATTGAGGGCAATGTCACTTCATGACTTCTCGTCTAACTATCTGAACTATTCCAGATCAGACGTGATCACAATCCACCCTCCTTAAAATAAGACCTCCGTCCTCAAGATTGGATGGCATGATCGAATGGTCAAGTGATGGAGTGGATAACATGTGGGTCACCAAGCGAATGAGAAATCATCAATGATCCTTTATTGACTAAAGGTGCAACAGGAAGTTGAGATTAGGGGTACCGTATTCTAGCTCTTTATAGGATCTAAGCGGCTAAGCTTCTACATCCTAAGGTAGTCTATACATCTATCTTATTCTGGTTATCCGAAGAAAATACTCACACACATTCTAAGAGAATGCACATAAGTCCTCCAGTTAGAACAAAGATGCAGTTTTTATAGTGTTGACATCACGGGCGAACGGTTCAAGTAGATTCGGATCCGATACTTAGATCTTCTACTCGCATTTGAGTATTGAGTTCATTAGTATCCATTCGAAATTTCGAGTGTCGACCCTCGGGATTTGAACAAGGATCCAATCATTTACACAATATATTAGGTACGATTCTGCCCTCCCGTGCGGCCGATTTAGTCTAACATTGTGGGGACCTTCATGTATTCTCCAACAAAGAAAACATCAACAAAGATCACGTAAATTGAAATTCAACAATACATAACATTAAAACCTTACGAGATCCTATTTACTTTCATCGTTAGACATAGTTGAAGATCTATGTGAGGGATTGGTAAATGACATTTTATGGTTACGATAATCTACCTAAAATAACATAGTTGGGCCTAAAATTCCTAGGGATGTATAAGCATACACTAGGGAATACTTCTAAGGGTGCCATCTTACGATAACAAAGCCTAAATAAAGGGGTTCAGAGGTTTTCAAAGCTTAAGGAACTAGGGTAGTGTCGAATCTGGAACACAGGACTTATAAGCGCTCTCAAAATTTTATCTCTCAAACCAAATGTCCTTTTCGCCTAAAATTTGGAGGGTAATTTGAGGGTTAGGTGAAAAATTATTTTAATTTTTCTCAGAATGAAATTCCTATGATAAGATATGATTCTGACCTCTACAAGTCTGAAAAACGTAATAGTCCAACAGTTTCTAGAGCAAGATTTTCTCTACTGACAAAATTTTCACGATTTATCTAGATGTCAGATTGATTTGAAAGTTTTTAAGAGTGTTGGGTGATGAGTTAAAAATATGTATAAAAATTTTCAAAAATTTATCAATTCTAAAAATATAATTCTTAGTGGTAACATTGCCGAAGGGTCAGGAAATTTGTCCTAGCAAAAATAATTCAAAATAAAATAGTTATCCTTAAAATTTGAGGCAGATAAATCCCACGACTTAGCGTAACACTGATCTAAATATGAAAAATTAATGAGAGCCCCAAAACTTCTGAAAAAAGTGAGAATCCACTTCCCAAAATTCCTTAAATTTTATAGTTTTACGTTCATCGACTACCCTAATGATTTCAAGGGGCCTATGTTTGGGTATTTAGATTCATAACATCTCATGCATCCAATAGGGGATGAACCTAGGTATTTTTGTTTCTATTTCATGGGAACCTAAGCCCTAAGGGATATTTATTATGATAAAGATCGGGCTTCTCACCCAAAGGTCTCGATTGTGCTCTGATACCAACTAGATCGACCTGAGATTTTTTACTCTCGTGTATAACACGACGGCCGAATTCCCAAGTAACTTATGGAATAACTAATTTGTTAAATAATGACATATAGCATTCAATCACAATGGCGAAAACAATTATCATCTTATTCTATCAAACTTACTATGTCATCATTAATGTTTAAATAAGGGAACCAATCAATATCTTCACTAATTAACTAAAATACCAATCTGTCTTCTCTTAAAGACTTATTACAATTCCATAAATGTATGAACTACTCAAAAGAAACATTTAATAAATGAAAACATCGACTAAGTTTCTCCAACATCGTCATCCGCCATATGATTGTACGAACCATCGAACTCTTCTCCTTAAAAATCGGGTTCAATACTTGGATCTTCACCTGCATCATCTAAATTGTGTTTGGGATAGTGGGGAATATTCCCTCCAAGACAATAAAGAATAATAATAATAATGGTATAGAATAAACGCAAGTAGGATATTATCATTTAATCAAAACAAAATAACTAACTAAAAATCTTTGTTAATGTGATGCATGGAATGCATGCTCTGGCTAAGGCTCCGTGGCTAGAATCACAATATATGAAGTGGGAGACTCCCTGTTATGACTTCATGCTAGCCAGTAGTCACTAGAGGTTCTTGGGTCGTACAAGCCCATAGTTTTGCCTGACTACATGAGAAATGGGATGCTCATAGCCCAAATCTACACGTTACAGTGTATAGGAGAAGTAGGATGCTCTAACCTGTTCTCAATTTCGTACACCCACATGGAGCCAAGTGAATGCATGACTTGAGTTTCACCTCTAATTTAAGTAATTTCATATGCAGCCATATTAAAAGAATTTAATGGTCACTATGGGGAGTTGTAAACAAACCAGCATAAGCCTACAGCTCAGGCTTAGTGTCCATGGCACCAACCCCGGCTCATGAGAATTTATATATCATTAGTGTCCAACCATTGTCCCGTTTTATGATTCCATCATGTTCCAAGAAGCCAATGTTGTACATCATAGCCAAAATCATTAAAACACTCATGTAATGTATATGATTCCAACTAAGTATCATGTACATGTAAGGATCCCTTGACAAACATTTATTGCATTCTCTTAGTCAAGTCAAGACATATCTTTCCATCATGGACACCCTTCACGGGTTCCATCTCTCTACATCAAGTGATTTTACCAACTTAGAGACAATGGTGTACATTAATGAAATATCCACATAATGTTCTTATACTCATATTGCATATAACAACATGAAAGCCAATATCACTTGTAGAACATAAATCAAGCGAATTAATGTATAGCTTTCACAAAAATAAATGACAAAAATACACATGTTTCTTAGTAAAAAATTCAAACATGAAATTGCATTACTATTTAATGATAATCATTGTAAATCCTATGTTAATATTCATGGTATATGGATTAACAATTCAAAATAAAATAACGTCATCTGTCATAGTAGGAACTTAGGATAATCGTACATTACGTGAAAAAGCGCTAAATTCGACTGTTCGTGCCGTCGAAAAAAACCGTCGTCGATCAGCCAGTCTAGAAAAGCATTCGACGGTCTACAACCGTCGGTTAATATTCGACGGTCCTTGACCGTTGGTTAAAATTCGACGGTCCGTTGGTTAAAAGTCGACTTCCTTAACCGTCAGTTAATATTCGATTCGAGCGTCATATTTCGACGATCCGTGACGCTCGAAATATTTCGACGGTCCACACCCGTCGAACTTGTATTTGCATGATCGGCGGTTGTGAACCGTCGAAAATAATTCGACGGTCGATAGCCGCCGTCTGTGGTTCGAATATCATGGGATAGCCGTCGCAAAAAATTCGTCGGTTCTAACCCACCGTTCTGGGTACAAATTATAGGAAATTTCGACGGTCCTGGACGGTCGAGAAATAAATTCGACGGTCCTAAGGCGCCGTTCTGGATAAAATTAATAGGAAATTCGACGGTCCTGGACAGGCGGGAAATAAATACAAGGTAGGGGTTGTGCCCCAATACATCCTGTAAACCCTGTAATTCGTAAATAATTTAGAAAACTACAACATTTACTAACATAATATACAAGTACAATCCTCCACATACATAACACAATACAACCACAATCCTCCACAATCACATTACATAACCAACACAATACAACCACAATCCTCCACAATCACATTACATAACCAACACAATCCTCCACAATCACATTACATAACCAACACAATCCTCCACAACTACAAACCTCCGCAACCACAATCCTCCACAACTACAAACCTCCGCAACCACAATCTTCCACACCCACAATCCTCCTCAAGTACAAACAATCCACAACCACATTCTCCACAAGTACCAAAGAGTACAATCAACTTACAATATACCATCAACCAATCGAATTTATGTCTGCATGAAAAAAAAAAAACCTGATTTAATGAGGGTTGTGCCCCAATACATCCTATAAATCTGTAATTCATAAATAATTTTAGAAAACTACAACATTTACTAACACAATATACAAGTACAATCCCATCATCAAAGGCTTACCACTTCCTAGTTGGTTCAAGGCTTCAATTAATGCAGATCCTGAAACCCGGACCAATGCCTGAGGCAGTTTCTAAACACTGGTCATTTTCTTGTTTAATGGTAGTTTGAAACACAACCTATACAAGCAGCTATTATTTGCAATTGAGCAAAACAGATCACTTTTAGTGGTACAAACTTTATTGACATATCCAGTCGGAACAAATTAGCCACACAAAATTAGGTGCCAGACAACATCTTTCACTAAGGTGCTGATTTTTGCAACACGTCCAAGAGAAGAATCATGTAGATTTTTGCAGGGAATATTCTTAATATCATATGTATGAGCTATATGAAAGAAGTACACGACACCTGGTAACCTGAAAATACAATAATATAAGCTAAGCTAAGAAAAGAAAAAGAAAACCCATGGCTGAATGTCCTCATTTTCAGCCATCTTTTATATGGAGCCTGTATAAGCAACCATGAATCAAAACAGTTATGGATGAGCATGTTAGATGGAAAATACAATTGGGTTTTTTTCCACTTTATTGAACTAATAATAATTTGCAATTTAATTGGTTAGTGCATCCAAACACACCTTCAATTGACAAAGTTAGATAATAGACATATTTACACATTTATCCAAGTAAAAAGCTACGTACGATTAAAAACTTCGATTGTACACTTTCAGATTTTAAACATAGTTGATCCGTCGGCTCCTGTGGTTGGAGAGATGCACATGGCCACATGTTTTCTTGCATAAAAGCCACTAATCAAGGGCCCTGAAAGTCTGAAAAGAATCTACGGTTTGAAATGGATCCAAAAGTATAGTTTTTCAATTCAAAGAAATCAGGCTTCTGTTTATTCTTAGTAAGAAAAGTCTCAATTTTTTCAAGGTTGCACCTAAAAGTTCACTGACGATTCCATCAAGGACCATGTTCATGCAATCAGGACCACAAACCTACTCTAATCTCTCACTAATCTTTAGAGAGATTAGAGGACATGAAGAATTGTGTTGGTAGAAGTTCTCAATGTGTACCTGGTTACTGTAGCTTTAGAGTATTCTAAGGATGCTGCCTCAGATGGTTCAGTTCCTATTCAAGAAGGAGAAGAATGTGATCATTCATGTTTTCTAAACGATGATTTGGGCTATGTTTGCCGTATATGTGGAGTTATCCAGAAAAGCATAGAGACGATATTTGACTACCAAAGGATTAAAGGTTCAAACAGTACAAGGACTTACATGTCCAACTCTTGAAGTACCAGGGATGTTAATGGAGCTGCATCCAATCTGTTTTTTAGATGTTCTGATCATGATCTATGACAGAAATCACTATTCATCCTAGGTATAGAAAGCAAATGAAGCCCCATCAGCCAGAGCTCATGCCAATAACCTACAAGAAGGCCTAAAGAAAATGAAAAAGATGAAGAGATGATAGTCATCTTATCCAAATTAAAAAAAAAAGATTCCAAACCTTACAAATCAAAAATCATAATTACATCATATATGAAACTTAAATCACTGCAAGAAAATTCATATAAAAAGGTTGGCATCATGTTTTCATTAGAACAGAAACTGTAAAATAGAATTGGGCGAGACCTGGTGTCTAACTATATATAGTGCCAAACCAGTTTATGAAGCACATATAAGGTAGAGATCAACATAGTCAAGCTACAAGTCTAAAAAGTTGAAAAAATGAGGCTAAAACCTTTAGCCTCAGTTTTGCTTGAATTAGCCTCAATTACTATAACCGGGGCTTCAAGTGCCGTGGTTAAAGGCTTTAGCCTCGGTTTTGGCAACTGAGACTAAAAAGCCTTTTATAGCCTCAATTCTTCAAGTGAAGCCAAAAGAAACTTTTTAGCTTCTATTGCATCAAACCGAGGCTAAATCGACTTTTTAGCCTCCATTGTTTCCAACTGAGATAAATTTTAGTCTCGGTTGCCTCCAACCAAGGCTAAATCCATTTTTAGCTTCGATTCTCAACAACAGAGGTTAAAGCCTTTAGCCACAGGTTTATTGGCAGCATCCTACCAATTTCTTATGAGCTCTAATGTCGAAACACCATGAAACAGGAAGGTAATAACCATTTGGATATTCAAACTTCACTGAACTATCCATTCAATAGTACATCTAACTTTAGAACTAAGTGGAAACATTGAGTCATAGGAAAACGATTTTCAACTTATCAGGGCTGAATTTTAGCTTGTATCTTGATAGACTGTGTGACAAACCCAAGCTCATTGGAGCCAAGTCTTGTACAGCAAGCCCAGATATGAGTTTGGTCAACTGACTTCTAACCCCCCTCATCAGCTCCATTACAGTATTTTTGTGAAGACATTCTATTTGCTGCAAGGGGAAAAAAAGAAGCAATTAATCACAACTGTAATAAAATAACAAAAGATCCCATATGGTTTTCAAATAACTGAATGCTTTCAGTAAGCTGTTCGCTGACTGACCAATTTTTCTTTTATCGCTTTTCCTAACTTTGAATCAGCAACAGCTAACGTTTCTCCTTCACAGTGAGTACGCAGAAATTTACGAAGACCCTTGCTAGGCTTGCTATTAATCAGTAAAGTAGCTGCTCATAAGGCTTATGAGGTGTTCTCAAACTTGGTAAAAGCTTTCAGCTTCACTACCTGATGTTGATGAAACAATAAAAGCACATTAGATTCCGAAGAAAAGAGCAAACAAAATTTTGAGAAACAGACATGAAATAATAGAGAACTTGGGCTAGAAAAGGGTCTGCTGGTCCGTTATATCTATCACACTTCAAAAAATCCAAAGCATATGTCTAGGATTGAGAACCCTTCAGCCACTTCTCTTCGTGGCACATGCACAAACATGGCAAATGCACACAAGATCCCTTCATCAGATGAGCCCTATTACTTGACCCAAAATCAAGCAAGACTACTAACAAATGTAAGCAAGCTGACCATTTATCATAAACATCTTGCCTACATGATGAGACTGGAGTGATTTCTGGGTCAGTGCATTCTTGGTGGGACCTACCTCATGAATGGCTCAGATCTAGCACATAGTAGCACTGAGGATTGAAAATCCTATAGGTCCGTACATATATCCTTAGCAGGGCTTGTAAGACTTAGCAAATGTTGTAATAGAATTTAAATATCTATAAAGAAGCCAAGCTTCACAATATCCATCCAAATTTATTGGTTTCTCAAGATACAAACTCTACTTATGGCATATTTCTCCATAGTTACACTTCTCAAAAAACTGATTAACTACAACAAAAACTAATCTTATATAATAACGTAGGAAATTGATTGAACTGAATAAAAGGAACGTTTAAATGCAATAACTAGCAGCATAAAGATAGTATATCTGACCTGTCTAGCCGATTCAGATGTAGCAAAATCCTTCCACAAGTCCTGCAACATGTTATAAATAATGAGAAACCCTTTAGGTGCTATCAATACCAAATTGCGCAATAACATCCACTGCAATGATTGCGAAATTGGACAACCCATGCACAGAAATCAATTATTTGGAAAATAATTAAGAAACAAAGAAAAAAAAAAGCAGAATGGTTGCATACCTCAACTTTTGAAAGCTTCCCCTCATCTAACACTATGAATAGGGACAAATCTCGCAGGGGTTTCCAATAGCACGAGCATGTTAGAAAGATAAAACCTCAAACAGTTGACATAATTTACTAGTAACCTTTTTTTTATGTCCACATCAAGGCCCATTAAGAGAATGATATGGACTATTGAACTATTGAAACATGCCATGAACAGGGCACTAGACAAGGGCAAAAAAACTGGCAAGAGTCTGAAAGGCCTAAAGTAATCTCACAAGAGAGTTTAACAAAACATTAACATGCCAGTGAAAAGAAGCCAGCAAATATACAAATCCAATAACCAGTGAAATGTGAAAAAAACATTAATATGCATGTGACAGATCACACACAGATGAATCCCAGCAAAAAACCACCCTTTGATTCTTCATCCCCTTCAATTGGGGTCCCTTAGCCTTGGGTGTATCCCTATGAGTGGATACTGAGGTGGCCTGTGCAAATGTAGTTGCTGATTCACAGTGCAAATGTAGCTGCAAATTTCTTACAATTGAGGCAAAATGGAAGACTTTTAGCCTCAGTTTTCATCGAGGCAAAATGGTGGAGACTCTTAGCCTCATTTTCTTACAATTGAGGCAAAATGAAAGGCTTTTAGCCTCAGTTTTCACCAACTTAATTGGAGATGATTGAAAGCTTAATTGAAGCCCACATACAATTTAAAAAGTAATACTAGTTATGAGCCTTATGGCAGTTAGGCATGTTCAAGGTAGCTGTGATATTTGTGCAATGGAGGTAGGCTAGTCATTGTTTCATTTACAAAATACAAGGGCACATGTGTCGTGTGTGCATAATGTGTGCTTAGCAAAGCTTGCAACCAACCTTATGTTTATATAACATGCAAAAGCCTGGCAATTAATTGAGTCCTTGGTTTGGCCAAGAAACAAGCATTTCTTAAGAAAAAAATTAATCAATTGAATCATTTCTGAGAAAGTTGTGGAGTCAATGATGAACTTTACCTTTTTCAAAAGTAGGAAGCACAAAGTAAACTTTTTTATGTTTTGTGGCAGAAGAAAGTAAACATTTTGTCTCTTCTCTATTTGTTTCTTTTAATTGTATCTTCGCAAGTGTGGCTTTGAGGGTAAGGGAATGTGCAAACTCATCCATACTCCAATTTGAAAAATGTAAGTAATCAATTTTTTCCTAACTCTTCTATCTCAAATAACCAAAACTGCTCATATTTACACACGAAATATACCAACTTGCAAGGCTACATTAAGATGGCAATTGATTTGGATTGCAAACATTCAGTTTTATCAAGAGCATGACAAAAGGTAATGAACTAATGATGTTGCCTACTATTTGTAATGACAAAGTGCCCTAATTTGGACTTCCATTCAAGTGCTACTCAAAAGTGACACAAATTGCAATTAGGAGTCAGACCCTCAATATGGATGCTAAGGTAAAAATATTTGTTTTCACTTTATTAGAGTTCTTGTTACAATTCAGCTCAAAAGTGCATCTATATACATAACTACTGGCATTATCAGTCGCACACTACTGATATCAAAGTTAATGAATTAAGCACAATTTCAAGAGAAAACCAGATATGTTCTTTCAACATAAAAAGATTGGTGCCTTGCTAGAACTATAGTTGTTACCTAATCATTGGTGCATAGGACCCACCTGAAAAGTAATAAGAGGCCATCAAAGGTGAGAACTATAGCTCTTCTGAACTGCTAAGCTAGTCTTCTATGCTAGTCATTTCCCATTTGAAATCATCCTCCCTTTCCTGCATGTGGAGCACTCTTCTTAGTTCTATGCAGTGCCATCCACACGATACACTTCGCAAACATGCCGAAACAGCAGTGATTGGACAATTTAGTAGAGATTAGTACCGGAGAGCTGCTTCTCTAGAAGCATAACAGACTTCAGCCTTTTCCATTCTCTTCTTCTGAATGACTAACAGAGTAGCACCTACAATCGACCTGGAAATATGGCTTCTTGGTGGTATGGCGCCTCTTCTTCACAGCCTCGGCATGAATGTCCTAAAGCCATAAGAGAAAAGGAAAGAATATATCAATTAAGATAATATCATCTTCAATAACTAAGATTCCACTATCTGCTATAACAATTAAGAGAAGGAATATTTCAATTACGATAATATCATCTTCAATAAGATTCCACAAACCACTAAAAACTTGTTGGGGCCAAAGAAGTTTTGGATCAACTTGATATTTGTTTTTTCCCTTCATCCGGGTCCATATGACCTAATCAACAGTTTGGATGTCAAATAAACATTATAGTGGGCCCTAGGAGGATTTCAATGGTGGACATTCAATCATTATTGTTTTCCTATAGTGTGGTCCACCTAAGATTTATATCTGCATCATTTATGGGATCCATCTGTAAAATGATCTGGAAAAATGGATGTACGGTGTGGATAAAACATTGCATCAAGGTGGGGCACACAGAGCACCTACCACTAGCCACCTGGCTAGTAACAGCATGGATGGAGGGAAACCAAAATTCCCAAATCGGCTACCCCGCCCTTAGGGCAAATTAATATCTGGTAGTCCTCTCTCTCTCTCTCTCTCTCTCTCTCTCTCTCTCTCTATCTCATTGCGCCCCAAACTCTTCTACCTCTGCCCAGATTCCATCGTCGACGAGGCTAAGATCGATGATCGATGGCTCATCGATCCCAAGCTCCTCTACCTACACCTCAAGATAAGGCGGCCATGCCAAGGTCTATGAGGCCATGTATTCTCTCTCTCTCTCTCTCTCTCTCTCTCTCTCTCTCTCTCTCTGTTCCACCATCTTTTTGGATGAAGGAGTGGAGATAGCACAAAAATCATGGTGGGCGTAAGAGTTTTCAACAGCAACATCAATCCCCATTGATTCATGCAATGTGGCCCACTTAAGTTTTGGATGTAGTGTATCATGCCAACTCATGTAGAAATTTATGGGAAGTGTGGGAGTGCGAAGGATGCCTCTCACGTGTTTAATAGAATGCTTGTACGGAACATGTATTTGGCATTTGATGATAAGTGGGTTTGTTATTTATGTGTTAATTTCGTTGGAATTTTGCTTTGTTTGGGATCTAGATTTATCTATTTAATTTGGTGAGAAAGGGGTTTGATTAGATTTATTAGGATCTTTTTTTTTACACTCAGGATAATTATCTTCTTTTTTGTGTGGAATTGTTACCCGTAAGTCATTTCGGTAAAACATGCAGCCTTTAGTTGGTAAGCTAATGCTTGTTGGATTATGATAATGCTACTTCTCATTTAATTTTGGAATATTTTCTTCTCTCTCTCTCTCTCTCTCTAACAATTGCAGTATTTGTATTTGTAACAGCCAATGCATTTGCCTACACACAAACTCAGACAATCATGGAAGGGGTGGGCCGAGATCTTCATACAAACTTCAATGCTCGTTTTAAATGAGACACTCTTTGAGATGATCATGGTGATGGGAGGATGGTTGAATCTCCTACATGGGATATGTATCTAACTAGGAGATTCACGTAGAGGGTCTTCTAGAGGTCTTGGACTAGAGATTTAACTATGTGGTTTAGTGTCTCACCTCTAGAATTGATAGAGGAATCAAGTCATATCTATATTTGCATTTGAATGCCCTCACTTGTGATTAAACACAAGGGATATGGCTTGAATCTCCTCCTTCTTTGAGGCCTCATATGATGTGCAAAAGGTGTAGGTAATAGGATCTCAAAACCCTCTTGAAATGCTAAAAAATCGAGCTCCATATATAAAGAAAACGAGCTCCAATGATCATAAAACGGGCACAAACGGCTAGTTGCCGACCTATCTCGACCCGTCGGCCAATGGCCAAATAGCTTAATTTTTACAAATTTGTCATTGTCCTTATCTGCATCGATCGGACTGGTCAGACCTGTCCAGCCGACCGGTCACACCGGTCGATGGGCTCTAGGAAACTTGTTGTCCTAATTCCTCTTCTGACGATCGGTTGGCCAGGGGTCTGATTGGTCGACAGCCCTTCCTTGCATGTTGTCTTTGGGTGTATTTTTACAGTAGCAAGGACACCTCTTTGGCTAACCTTTTGGTGATCTTTTGGGACACTTAAGGCCAATCTAAAATAACTAAAAGTATGCCTAAGTGAGTCATGATCATCTATAAGTTTTGGGTTTTGGTTTGGTTCAAGGTTAAGGCTTCACCAAGGCATCTCTTTTACCTGTTTCTTCTTCTTTCATTCAGCAAGATCGCTTGAATCTTCAGTCTTCGTCTTTGTCTTCATTAAGCTCAACCAACACTAGACTAATTGACCTGAGCAATTAACAAATAATGTGCACTAGTATGCCACATAAAAGTGTATTGACAGTCATGTCTTAACGGTCGAGGTCGTCCCGTATTAAGGGTCGTAATTAATGTCAGGGTTGAGGTTGTCATGTGTTAAGGGTTGAGGTTGTTATATATAAAGGGTATGGGTCTAGGTTGTCATATGTTAGGGGTTGTGATTATATATTTTAAGGGTTGTGGGGCCCGCCATGGGGTATGTGTCAAATCCACTCCTTCCATTGAATTTAGAATTTAATTTAAGGTTATGGGACAAATAATGAGTCATATCCATAAATAGGGTGGACCACACCACAAGGTAATAGTTATGAGTGAACGGTCACCATTATCAATTGTTGCAGGCTGTAGAGAGCTCGCATCAAGCTAAAAGTTTTCTCTACCCACTGAAGTGGTGGGCTACAATGAAAATGAATAGATTGGATGTTCCTTCAAGTGGGCCCAATCGTCACGTGATGTCACATTGGAATCCGTGCTACAAAGCGTATGCCGCAAGCAAAAGATTATACAAGAGAAGCTCATAAAAATAAGGGCATTTTTATCTAGAAAAAATCCAAAAAGTGGTCGGAAAGCCATAGAGGGCATATTTTAAAAGGGCTTGGGACAATTGGCCATCCGATGTGGCTACTTAGGTTAAAATCCCTCTTAAATTTAGTAGCTGCGTCATGCATGACATGAGGTGAAGTGATTGCTTTTGGTTTTTCCGAGCATGTTGGGTCAGAGCAACAGTTGGACCGACCTTCGACAAAATGGGCCCACATCATTACAATAGGCCGTCCTTTTGGCAGTCGCCCATCAAATGAGTCACGCGTATTTTAAATTTGGAATGCTGTAACGTAAGCTCTTGGCCTTTAACTACACGGGCCTTACATGAGACAGCGTTTCCAGTAAAATTCTTACTACAAAATGATATGTGATTACGTGTGATCCGTCTTGATATACATGTCACATCCGCTCTAAAATTATTTTGCTGGCTCCTGTCAAGGTTAGAGATAAGAACAAAATTAGGCCACATTATTGGAAAAAATTAGAATGAGATTGATCACCGTTAAAAATTTTTGGGATTGCCAGAGTTATTATCAGAGTGAAAATCAGCTTCTTCCTTCATTATCTTGCCCTTTTAGAAGAGTTTACTAGTTCAAGTTACTTAAAGAGTTCAGGGTCCGGAGCTTATGTCAGTCATACGAAGGACAGTATAAATGTGCGTTATATGTTGGAAAATGACACAATAGGCCTGCTGTGGAAGATGCAAGAGATCAAACTAGATATTCACACAATTGCACACACTAAGTAAAAATTTACACACACAAAAGGCAATTCGATTTTAACGTGGAAAAACTCCCATCACTGGTAAAAAAACCACGATACAAAGCGAATCCATTATGATATCAGAAGTTACAAGAGAATGAAGAAACAAATGTTAGTGCACTTTTCCGTGGCATACTAGTGCACCTTGTTTGTCAATCACTTAGGTCAGTGAGTCTAGTGTCGGTTGAGCTTAATGAAGACGAAGACCGAAGACATAAGACGGACCGGTTGCATCAAGGAAGAAGAAACAGGTAAAAGTGATGCCTTGGTGTGCCTTGCCTTGACCAAAACCTAACCCATAACCTCTTAGATGACTTGGACCAACTAGGTATTTCTTTAGTCATCATTATTAGTCTTAGAACTCCATGAAAAATATGATAAGTTAGACTAATTAAAGAGGTGGAAGCTGCTGTAATCAATAGCTCAAACGGCAGTTTCCGATTGATCTCCGATCAATCGAACGTTGGCTCCGATAAGACTCTGATCAATCGAACAGAAGTTCCAATCAATCGAAAATTATTCCAGCAACCTTGAAAACCCACTAGGACATATTTCCGATCAATCGGACAGTCTTCCGATCCATCGGAAGAGGTCAGTCCGATCAATCGGACCATGTTCCGATCAATCAGAATATCCTCCAGAGAATTCTCTGGACTAAAATCCGATCATTCGGACTGGTCTTTGATCAATCAGACCTTCTTCCGATCAATCAGAGATGCGCGAATCTGCCCGTTTTTTTACCGTTGGAAGAAAATCTATTTAAAGATAGGGATTCATTTTTGAGCTAAGAGAGGGGATTTTGAGGAGATAGAAGCTACCATTACTAGAGATCATTAGAGGCTCTATTCCAAACCCAAAGCAAGTCATTCTCCTTGTGTTTTCATCACAAGCTTGGGCTATTCAATGGCATCTTGAGAATGAACTTGTTCCTTCTTGATTCCTAGGGTTTAGACAACTTGATGATAGTTAAATCCATTGTCTAAACATCACCTAGGAGTCCATATAGGTGTATTCCTCTAGGAAACCCATTTCCTACCATTTGTAGAGGTTTCACCATTACCTAGCACTTTGGCATCTCCAATGGAGCATCACATGCAAGGTAGCTGATCTTGGAGCTGAAGCCTTGGCAAAGCAGCGGCGTTAAAGATCGGGGGAGCACAAGAGGAGCTGATTCAAGCACGGGAGAGCGAGAAGAAGCAACCCAAAGCGGCGCTACAAAGGGGCTCAATCCAACAAGTAAGGTTGTCTTGTTAGGAGTCCATCCTCTCAATTCCCTGTGGGAGTTGAGTGTAGAGTTTGTTTGACAAACTCGAACTAGGGTCGTTAGCCGATCCTTGGCCTATTAGTTGGGCCTAAAATCTAGGGACGTTAGCCGTTCCTTGGCTCTTTAGTCAGCCTAAACAGAGTCTTCAAGGGGGAGCCACCAACACGGGTGCAAACATGTAGGTTGGAAGGAACCTATAAACTCCCCGGTTGGGTGGATCCGAATTAAAACACCTTGGTTGGGAGGAACCAAATTTAAACTCCCCAGTGAATGCCGGTGTGCTCAAAGGGGTTGAGTACTTGAACCGGGAGTGGAGTAGACAAATAGTCGAACCACTATACATCCTTGTGTTTGTGATTGTTCTTGAGCACATTTCTCTTTATGCATTGTATTTAAATTGGTTAATTATGAATGCTTAGTTAAGAATGCATGTTAGGCACTTGATAGGCACATCCACACTCACAAGATGTACTTTCACTACCTCATGTTGACTTGAGCATTTCTTGATCCATCCTCTATAGTTCACATGAGTTGTTTAGACTAGGTTGCTGATTGCACTTATCATTTGCTAGTCTTTTGATTGGACCCACTTAGGCTTGGAAGCCAAAGTGTTATTCGCTTACGTAGTTTAATTTGTTGAATTGTTTAAGTAGGCGAACAGAGTTTTAAAAAGGTCATAATCACCCCTCCTAGGTTTAGCCATAATTCTAGTTGCTCTTTAAGCTTCCGCACGTGTATGCATAGGGTGTCGTGTTAGACTACCCAACACAATTTCAACAAAACATCAAAATCTAAGCCTCACTAAGAGAAATCCCAAGCCTTCAAAACTCTTTCTCTCTCCCTAGAACTCTCTCTCTCAACCCTTACACATTTAGGATACCCTAATCTCGGTTAACACTCGCTTATATAGCAATAAACCTAAAATTAGAAACATCTTATGCAAAGCCACGTAAGATCACCGACACAGTCAGTCATCGGGTTGGGCGCTCGAATCAACCGTCAGTCGCCTAACTGACCATGGTTTAGTTTCCTGAACCCTCTCAAATTTGTCCAGAGAATTCGATGTATAAATCCTATGGCGATCGACCTTTATCGGTCACCCGATGTCCTTGTCCAGCATAGATTTGAGTCACCCGATTCTAACAATCTCCATTATGATGAAAATCTTCTTGCCGCACATCGCAAGACTCGATCACCCATTCTTCATCTCTACTTCATCTTCATCTCGCAACTCCATCCGTGAATAGTGCTCCCGATCAACTTGTAAAGATTTTCGCACCTTTGTGCCTTCATCATCATGAGTGCCCCCTTTGCCACTTTACAATACCAATCATAGTTGATGAACTTGAACCCTGTCGCCTCGAGTGCACCAAGAGAGATCACATTCTTCTTCAACTTGGGGACATACCTCACATCTGTCAGGACTCGTTTGATCCTATTAAACATTCTAATGCGCACTGTACTAATACCCACCACCTTGCGGGCGTAGCCATCACCTAAGAATACCAATCCACCATCATACTCGATATATGACATGAATGAATTCCGATTAGGACATACGTGACATAATGCACTTGAATCCAAGAGTCACTCTCCACCAAGAGACCCCTTGCCAGATATAGTCATTACATCGCAATGATCACACTCATCCCCTGTGGCTTTTGCAGTATTAACCTCATTTCTAGAAGAATCTCCAAACTTCTCTAGCCTTGCCTTAGGATTTTAACAATCCCTCTTCACGTGCATTTCTTCCCCACAATTCCAGCACCTCACCTTGGTCTTTTTTTTTTCTTAGATCTAGACTTTGATTAAGAAGATCCCTCATCCCGCTCAGAGTTCCTTCCCCTCATAAATAGTACCTTCGTAGAGGAACCCATGTCACTTGCTTTCCTTTCTCATCGCCTTCAACTTGATGGTAGAGATAATGGTCTCAGCACTAATTATCTCTCTACCTATGCACAACGTGTCCTTGAACGACTCATATGAAACTGGAAGAGATTTTAATAGGATAAACCCTTGATCCTCATTCTTCATGAGTTAATTTACATCCATCAACTTCCAAATGAGCATATTGAAATTGCTGATGTGGCTCTCAACATCGGTCCCCTCCATCATCCTCAGATTATACAACTGAAGTATCAATACAAGCGATTTTCCATAAATTTCTTCATGTAGTTATTCTCCAACTTCAGTTTCAGCCCGTAATTTTCTCTAGTATGACGTTGTACAAGACCCCATCCGTTAGGCACAACTAAATAGAGATATTGACTTTTTCATCCATCTCCTTCCACTCTTCTTCTTTCATAGCCTCTGGTCGCTTTCCAAGGAGCGCATCTTGTAGCTATCGCTGAACTAGAAGGCCTTTCATCTTTACCTTCCAAAGTTCAAAGTTATTTTTCCCAAAATACTTCTCTTTATTGAATCTCATGCTTGATGCCTTTAAAACCTCGTCTCAGATTCCGATCTACCTTCCAAAGTTAGCTCTGATACCACTTGTTGGGAAAGACGCGATTAGCCCACAGCGGAAGAAGCAAGAGATCAATCGGGATATTCATACAACGGAACACACCAAGCAACAATCGACACACAAAAGAAGGTAATCTAATTTTAACATGGAAAAACTCCCCTCAAGAGTAAAAAACCATGGCATAAAGTGAATCCACTATGATATTAGAAGTTACAAGAGAATGAATAAACAAAACATCTGGATCTAAGCCCGACAAGAGAAATCCCAAGCCCTCAAAGCTCTTTCTCTCTCTCCCTAAAACTCTCTCTCAACCCTTACGCATCCAAGATACCCTAATATCGGTTTACACTTGCTTGTATATATAGCAATAAACCCAAATTTTGAAATATGTCACACAAAACCATGTAAGATCACCAATACAGTCGGTCACCGGGTCGAGCGCCCGAACTCACTGTCAGTCGCCTAACGACCATGGTTCGGTCACCCGAACCCTCTCAAAATTATCTAGAGAATTCATTGTACAAATCCTACAGTGGTCGATCTCCTGACCACCCTGACTGGTCACCCGATGGCCTTGTTCGGCATAGATTTGAGTAACCCGATTTCAAAATTATTTGTATTTTCTCAATAATATTCTTTTTTTTTGTTTTAACTCTTCAAGGTTCCTCATGAATTCTAATTTTATTATAGAGAAATAAGATGGTAACCTCTTCCTTCCCCTCTCATTCATGCACCCATGAATACTAGCATACATCATGTTGAGCCCCACAAAGTTTTTGGTTGCACGCTCTCCTCATGATAGGTGTTAGGGCTTCCAGTTCAAAAATATGTGGAAGACCACATATGGCCTTTTTACTCGTAGAAGAGGTGCATTTAGGGGGTGTGACTTACACAAACGGAGACCCATATGTTGAAGTAATTTGCATAAAATCCATTAAGTCCATTGTGTGCAGGTCTCAATCCGGTCATCCTGTGGTCACATCATTAAAAACAATGCACAACTACCCCAATGCAAGGCTCCAAATGATGTTATACGACATCTAACCTGTCCAATATATGTACCCCAAAATGATCCTAAGATAGGCCAAAACTCAGGTTAATCCAATCATTAGATAGGCCCTACCACTTAAATTTGGAGGTTTCGGGTAACTTTATATTGTTTTCTATGGTGTGACCCACCTAATGGCTGGATGGGCCTTCTTTCGGTTGCAAGCCTTTGGCTTTTTTTTTTTTTTTTTTTTTTTTTTAACGAAGCCCAAACATCCATTGATAAAAAAACGCAGCTATACACACCCATTCTGGTGGCCCACATACAAAAGGAAAAGAGGCCTGCCTATCTTATGCCCAAAGCAAAACAAAAGGCTCAGCCCTTCTTTTCGGCTTTTATTGAGTGTTGTTGGAGCCAAACATTAGTGATCCAAACAGTTGAGATTATGGACCCAATTTTACGTCGTCCATAATATAGATAATGGATTACCATGGGAGTATCGCTCTAATCTGACAAATGTAACTATCTATTCATTAGTCTTAAATTTGGATGCCAGATTATTTACACAAAAAAACAATCTAACAAACAATTTGATCAACCTATTTGATGGATCGCATCATTAGATTGGTTATAATTCTTACCAGTCACTTTTGTTAGAAAATGCTAACCAACCTACTGTTCGCTTTCCCAAGTGTAGGGTTACGATGTAGTAATAAACTCGGTAAGACCGAGGTCGATCCACAGGGACTTATGTAGGATTTCACAAACTCATCCACAAGTGTCTATTCTACTAACCAGATTCTTGTATGAATTTGATATGAGTATCAAAAGTTGAATTAAATCGAAAGTAACTAATTATAAGAAGGCACTAGGGGTTCAAGGATCCACTTGTAGCAATCCTTGATGTTCAATCCGCTGTGGTTTCTTATTCTCTCAACTAGAATCGACATTCAAGTCTATCTAGTCGGATGATGGAGCTGTTAAACCAAACAGTCTGTAATATGTAAGTTCTATGCATAAGATTCACTCAATGCAGGCTGATCTGAGCATGCTCAATTGCATAGGTCATTCCCCTTTCCAAAAGGTCTAGTTCACAATCATAACCATCCTCAAGTCTTGTCACAAGACAAGGTTAGATCAGGATTTGAACTGGATTCAAATCACATGCACAGTCCATACATATTACAGAAAAATCAGAAAAGTAGAACTTTGGTGAGAAGTTCCTTTATGAAGAACATAATACTAGAGCGCACTCCGATTCCTCAGATCATACATGTCTAGACCGTCACAAACCAAGTAAGCAATTAAGTAATTCTCCCAAACATCCATGAGTCATCATAAGACTAAGAAAAACTACTCAAAAACTTGTATAAACTTCAAACCTTAGTTCATAATCATGAATTCCACACTTAAAACCACTTAACTACGAATTAAAACATCTTGGATCCACTACAAGCTTCACCTCTTAGCCCTAGCTAAGAGGCTTAGCTACTCATGATCCAAGGAAACATGAAACAACTATAAAAGCATGAAAACAGCAAAGCAAACCAAAAGGAGTTGTGAAACTCCAATCTCCACTTCCACAGCCTCCAACCTCGCTTGAACCCTTCTAGGATACCCTAGGAACGATCCCTAGGAGTCCTTTTATAGTCTGGAGGCTCCACAACTTCGAAAGAATCGAGAAATTGCGTAAGAGTTACGCAGCGCAGAGAAAATCGGGCTGAAATTGGAAGTTTCTAACTTCTTACGCATAGCCAACCGGTCACGACCGGTCGGCCTCAATAGACAATCACTTCAGCAAGCATGGCCGACCGGTCATGACCGGTCGGCCTTATTCAGCCTTGGTCCAGCAACCATGTCCGACCGGTCATGACCGGTCGGACATCTTCAACATTCCTCCAGCAACTGTGGCCGACCGGTCAAGATCGGTCGGTCATCTTCATTTGAGCTTTAATGTGTATGGTTGACCGGTCTAGACTGGTCAGGCTTCCTTGGCCGACCGGTCACGACCGGTCAGCTTCTTTTTCTCCTTGTTTTCTTCCTTTCTTTCTTCTGCTTTCTTCGTTCTTTACTTCCTTCTTTGCTTTGGCCCTCCTTTGAATCTTCATCCAAGGTCCTAAACATGATCTTTTCATCTTCAAATGGGTGGAGTTCACTCTCAATCCTGTAGTCACAAAACATGCATTAGATTCATCTATAAACCATGCAAACCTTGCACAATGAGTGATGAATTGGGGTCAGAGTATGCACAATTAAGAGCTCAACACACCCCCCAACCAGCATTTTGCTAGTCCCGAGCAAAACATGCGTGAAACTAATCCCATTCTTCAAAACTCAACTCTCTTTCAGAAACCATCCTTCGATACATTCCATGGTTCATAAGTGTAAGATTCAGAAAGATTAGGCGTCAAAGGTTGGAACCGTAAATCCTCAAAGCATAATAAGCATTCATATGAAATTCCCTGCTGATTGGTTGATAAATAGAAGGACTTGAACAAATTCAACCTAGTGTAGGTAGTGAAAATTCATCCCACGAGTTTCTAGGATTATCTTCTTCATAGATCAGATAGACTATAGAATTTAAGGTACATAGAGCCACATCAAGCTAATGACAGGAATTTGCCTTACCGTCCTTCCGACGACTTTCACACTACGTCCCATTTCCGGCTTTGGTTACGGGTAGACCATCCCCCGGTTGGTAGTAGGTAGCCCTAATCGGAATTTTCCACCATTTTTCCATCATTCCCAATTTCATCCTTCCTTTTCCTTTTTCTTTTTAAATTAGATAGGATTTTTAAAAATCCATATCTTTCATTATTTTCCCATGGACAAGGATGGACAAAGTACCCCGGCCTGATTTCTCAACACCTTAATTCAAAGTCTAGCTAATCCATAAATCACATAATCCCTTCAACTCATGAAAATCCTGTAATGTGAACTAGGTGTAAAAGTGTTCAGGTGTTTTATCAATCACAAAAATTAGGGGAGTTCACATATAAGACCATTATGCTATGAGAGATTCCAGACATCCAGCCCCATACACTTCATATCTCCTCCTCTTATGCTCATATCAACTTGAAAGCATAGAACCGGTGTTTTCCAAAAGAGTTTCGAATTTTTGAAAAATCGAAAAAAATTTCCACATGATTGCTTGAAATGTTGCAAAACGCTGGATTCATCCAGTGATCCTACACCCCCCAACCAAATCTTGCATTGTCCTCAATGTAAAAGATGTGCAATGAGCAAAACATGAGAGCAATTTGAAAATAAAAGGGAGTTACGAATGATAGTACCTGAGAGAGTGAAAAGTGGAAATCTTCCACCTTCTAACAAACCTATGAAAAAGAAAACAAAAGCAGCAAAATCCTAATCCTAACTACTCTATACCTCCATCAGACTAGGAGATCAATCATCCTGATACACAAGATCATTCAGAGGTATGGACATACCTTCTGAAGGGAAATTCTCAAAGAACGGCTTTAATCGCTGCCCATTTGCTTTAAAAATGTTGCCGTTCCTTGGATTCAACAGCTCGATAGTCCCATATGGATAAACAGTTTGCACAATGTAGGGACCGGTCCATCGAGATCTCAATTTTCCCGAAAATAGATGTAAGCGAGAATTATACATGAGGACTTTTTGATTGATCGTGAATGTCTTGCGAAGAATATTCTTATCATGGAATATCTTCGTCTTGTCCTTGTAAATTCTCGCATTCTCATAAGCTTCATTCCGGATTTCTGCAAGTTCATTCAATTGTAGTCTGCGTAACAAGCTTGTCTTGTCAGAATTGAAATTCATCTTCTTAATAGCCCAATATGCCCTATGTTCCAACTCCACAGGCAAGTGACAAGCCTTCCCATAGACAAGTCTATAGGGAGACATTCCAATAGGGGTTTTGAAAGCTGTACGGTAAGCCCAAAGCGCATCGGTAAGCCGAAGCGACCAATCCTTGCGATTGGGGTTCACCGTTTTCTCTAAAATGTGTTTAATCTCCCTATTGGATATCTCAGCTTGTCCACTAGTTTGTGGGTGATAGGGAATACTCACTTTGTGTGTTACGCCATATTTCTGCATTAAGGTTTCAAAAGGGCGATTGCAAAAGTGAGACTTCCATCACTTATGATGACTCGAGGCGTTCCAAACCGGGAAAGAATATTTTCTTTTAAAAATCGAATGACCGTTTTATGGTCATTATTCCGGCAAGGGATAGCCTCGACCCATTTGGAAACATAGTCGACGGCAAGCAAGATGTATAGGTTTCCAAAAGAAGATGGGAATGGGCCCATGAAATCGATGCCCCAACAATCAAAAATTTCGATTATTAAGATGGGATTGAGTGGCATCATATTTCTACGGGAGATTCCCCCTAATTTTTAACAAGGTTCACATGCTTTGCAAAATTCATGTGTGTCTTTGAACATAGTGGGCCAATAAAACCCACATTGCAGAATTTTCGCTGTGGTCTTTTTAGCCGAAAAGTGGCCACCACATGCTTGAGAATGACAGAAGGAGATGATACTTTGTTGCTCATCATCTGGGACACATCTCCTTATGATTTGATCGGGACAATACTTGAATAAGTATGGGTCGTCCCATAGGAATTTCCGCACCTCCGAGAAGAATCTATCCTTATCTTGCTTTTTCCAATATGTAGGAATTGTACCTGTAGCAAGATAGTTAGCAATGTTCGCATACCATGGCAGTTGGGAGACAGCAAAAAGTTGTTCATCAGGGAACATGTCATTGATTGTAGTCGTTTCAGGGGAATCAGTGAGGACAAGTCGAGAGAGGTGGTCAGCTACTACATTCTCTACTCCTTTCTTATCACGTATTTCTATGTCGAATTCCTGGAGTAGAAGGATCCATCTTAATAACCATGGTTTAGCATCCTTCTTAGAAAGAAGATACTTAAGCGCGGCGTGGTCTGTGAATATAATGATCTTGGATCCAATCAAGTAGGACCTAAACTTGTCCAAGGCAAAAACTACGGCTAAAAGTTCCTTTTCAATAGTGGTGTAGTTTGCTTGGGCTGAGTTTAGGGTTCTACTTGCATAGTAGATGACACATGGCTTTTTATCTTTTCTTTGGCCTAACACGGCCCCAATAGCATAGTCGCTAGCATCGCACATAACCTCAAAAGGAAGGCTCCAATCAGGTGGTTGCATTATTGGAGCACATGTCAACATGCCTTTAAGGGTGGTAAAGGCCTTTTGACATTCTTCATTCCACTCGAATGAATTTTCCTTTTGAAGTAGGTTACATAAAGGGTGAGATTGTGAACTGAAGTCATTTATGAACTTTCTGTAAAATCCTGCGTGTCCTAAAAAGGACCGGATATCTCGTATGCTTTTGGGTGGTGGAAGGTTAGAGATAAGATTAACTTTCGCTTTGTCCACCTCAATTCCATTTTGTGAAACGATATGACCAAGTACAATTCCCTTTCGAACCATGAAGTGACACTTCTCTCAATTGAGCACAAGGTTCTTTTCTTCACATCTTTTCAGCACAGATTTCAAGTGCTCAAGGCACTCATCAAAGCTACAACCGAATACGGAAAAATCATCCATGAAGACTTCGAGAATGGTCCCCACCATGTCAGAAAAGATGCTCATCATACAACGCTGAAAGGTGGCAGGGGCATTACATAGTCCAAACGGCATCCGTCGATAGGCGAAAGTGCCGAATGAACATGTGAATGTAGTCTTTTCTTGGTCTTCACGGGTAATTTCTATTTGGTTGTACCCTGAATAGCCATCAAGGAAGAAAAAGTGGGAATGACCCGCCAACCGTTCTAAAATCTGATCAACAAACGGTAGGGGGAAGTGGTCTTTCCTCGTGACAGTATTTAGCTTCATGTAGTCAATGCACATTCTCCAACCGGTAGTGACTCTAGTTGGTACGAGTTCGTTATTGGCATTGGCTACGATGGTGATTCCAGATTTCTTAGGCACCACTTGAGTTGGGCTCACCCATTGGCTATCGGATATTGGGTAAATGATACCTACATCCAATAGTTTCACCACTTCGGCCTTAACCACATCCTTAATGTTTGGATTTAGTCGTCTTTGTGGTTGCCGGGATGTCTTTGCATTTTCCTCAAGGTGTATGCGGTGAGTACAAATCAGTGGGTCTATGCCTTTGAGATCCGCAATTGACCATCCAATGGCACTCTTGTGCTCTAATAGAGTGGCTATTAGCCGACTCTCTTGTTCCTCATCCAAGTGGGAAGAAATCACCACTGGATATGTCTCATCTCGACCTAAATAAACATATTTTAGCTCACTTGGCAATGGTTTTAGGTCGAGTGTTGGTGCCTTGATGTTGGATGGGAGGGCCTTGTTCTCATTTACAGGCAAAGGTTCAATTGGGGCCCTCCATCTTTTATTGTCAAGTACTGGCATCATCTCTAGCATGGCATCCATCTCTTGTATTGTATATTCATTTGTCTCATGAGAATGGGCCATACATCCCTCCAAAGGGTCGGGAATTAGTGACAAGGGGACTGTATCCTCCACGAATGATTCGATCATGTTTAATTCGTGGACATCATCATCAACTTCCTATGGTTGTTTGCATAAATCAAATATGTTAAGCTCAAGGGTCATATTTCCAAAGGACATTTGTACAAGTCCGTTTCTACAATTGATAATGGCATTTGAGGTAGCTAGAAACGGTCGTCCAAGTATGATGGGAATTTGAGCACTGGTGCCTATTACGGGATGTGTGTCTAAGACAATAAAATCTACTGGGTAGAAGAATTTATCAACTTGGACTAGAACATCCTCTATCATTTCTCTCGGTATCCGGATGGATCTATCAGCAAGTTGGAGTGTGGTTTTGGTGGGTTTTAATTCACCTAACCCAAGTTGTTCGTAGACCGAATATGGAATGAGATTCACACTTGCCCCCAAGTCGAGTAGGGCTTGTTTGATCCGGTAGTCTCCTATGATGCATGAGATGGTTGGACTACCCGGATCCTTGTATTTTTGGGGCACCTCTTGTTTGATGATGGCGCTCAAATTCTCAGTCAAAAGAACTTTGTTGTGAACGTTGTGTTTCCTTTTGACTGTACACAATTCCTTTAGAAATTTGGCATAAGATGGTATTTGTTTTATTGCATCCAACAGCGGGATGTTGATCTTCACCTGCTTAAAAACTTCCAGAATCTCCAGATTTTTATCTAAAGGTTTAGGTGAAATCAACCTTTGTGGAAATGGGGCAACTGGCTTGTATTGTCTTTCCGGTTCTTTCTCTTGAGGAATATTGTTTGGGCTATCATCCTCTTTGGGAATTTCCGGATCCTTAGGCTTTGGAGCCTTCACCGGATTAGATTTGTCAATTTCTTTCCCACTTCTCAAAGTGGTGATAGCTTGGACATGTTCCGTATGGTGGGAGGATGAGCTTGCATCTTGTATCTCATACTGGGTCCTTGGGTTAGGAAGAGGTTGAGCAGGAAGTGTGCCCTTCTCTCTAACACTAAGGTGAGCTTCAACTCTAGCCAGAGATGTTTTCAATTCATTGATGGCTTAGTTTGAATTTTGATTGAATTTCAATTGCTCTTGCATGAACCCATCTATTTTTAGAGAATTTGTCTTGTTATACTCATTCTGGACTGATACGAATGCACCCAACATCTCTTCTAGTGATACTTTTGGAGTGTTGTTTGCATTTGCATTGGGTCCATTCCTCCAACTGAAGTTGGGATGGTTCTTCCAATTAGGATTAAACGTGTTTGAGTTTGGAGCACCATATTGCTGTTGATAACTGTTTATAGCATTTGTTTGTTCTTGTAAGATGCCTTGGACTGCTGAAATCGTGGGACAATCTTGTGTAGCATGTTGATTTCCAGCACAAATTCCACAAACAGTTTCAACTTCAGTGGAGTTGATTGTTTCTCCTTTCCTTAATTCCATGGCTTCGACCTTTCTTGTGAGGCTAACCAACCGTGCACTTATACTATCTTCTTCTGATAAGACATACATTCCTCCCTTCTCCTTTTGTTGGCCAGTCTTGGAATTTGTTGGTTTAAATGTATCCCAAGACTGTGCACTCTTAGCCAATTCTTCAAAATAATCCCATGCTTCATCAGCTTCCTTATTCATGAACTCCCCATTACACATCATCTCTACAAATTGGAGCATGGGTGAAGTCAGTCCTTCATAGAAAAAGCTTATAACCCGCCAAATTTCATAGCCATGATGTGGGCATGGGTTTAATAGGTCTTTAAACCTCTCCCAACATTGGAAAAAGGTTTCATCTTCCTTTTGGGCAAAGTTCATGATAAGGCGCTTCAACATATTCGTTTTGTAAGTAAGGAAGAATTTCTTTATGAATTCTCTGTGCATATCAGTCCATGCACCAATTGATCTTGGCCTCAATGCATAAAGCCAACCCTTAGCTTTATCTTTAAGAGTGAAAGGGAAGAATTTAAGTCTCACCACATCTTCCGTTACGTTTGCAAAGTGCATGGTGGTAATTACCTCGTCAAACTCTTTAAGATGTTGATAAGCACTTTCACTATCTAATCCATGGAATTTAGGGAGAAGTTGAATCACTCCCTGTTTCAAATCTACGTTCCCTGCATTTAGTGGAAATACTATGCATGAGGGAGTGCTCGTTCTTGCAGGTTGCAAGAAATCACGTAAAGTCCTTGGTCAGGGAACATTCTCAACCACATTCTCCCCTGTTTCAGTTTGATTTTGGACCGGGTTAGGTTGATTTGTAGCCATATTTTCAGATAAAATTGGAGAGTCTAAATGTCTCCTAGCACGTGGCTCTCTATCAATTCCTTCTACTATCCCCCCTTCACTTATGAGTCGGTTATTGGAATCCCGAGCCCAATGTGGCATGCAAAACCAAAAATAAGAAACAGAAAGAAAGAAGAATTCTTCCTCCCTTTTCTTAACTCTTCTCTAAGACCGAAGCACAAGGTGTCTTGTAATGGCTAGGCCAGAAGCAAGGATAGAGACCGATTTCTCCTGGTCAATAGGGGTTCAGAGAACTCCCCACCCACTCTTTGAATCTTTTGAGAAAAAATCCAGAAAAAGGAGAAAGAGGAGTAGAGATGAGAAAAGAAATCCCTGAGCACAAGGTGATCCAAGACGGCAGAGCCGACCAATAGGAATCCAGGTGGCAAAAAGGCCGACCTTTTAGAGATCCAAAAGGAGTCTCCACCCACTCTACAAGAGATGAATAAGATAGGAATGAATAGGAGAAGGAGAAGAGTAAGGTTTAGAAAGATAGAACCTGATTCGCACTTAAAATCCTTGTATCTTCTTCAGCTTCCTAGAAATCCTTGAAAAGAAAAATCAAACAAACAAACTAGGTTAGTCCTAAAATCCTAAAAATCCTAAATAGATACTAATTTCAGAAATTTGTGAAAACCGTCAAGGTCCCCAGCAGCGGCGCCAAAAACTTGTTCGCTTCCCCAAGTGTAGGGTTACGATGTAGTAATAAACTCGGTAAGACCGAGGTCGATCCACAGGGACTTATGTAGGATTTCACAAACTCATCCACAAGTGTCTATTCTACTAACCAGATTCTTGTATGAATTTGATATGAGTATCAAAAGTTGAATTAAATCGAAAGTAACTAACTATAAGAAGGCACTAGGGGTTCAAGGATCCACTTGTAGCAATCCTTGATGTTCAATCCGCTGTGGTTTCTTATTCTCTCAACTAGAATCGACATTCAAGTCTATCTAGTCGGATGATGGAGCTGTTAAACCAAACAGTCTGTAATATGTAAGTTCTATGCATAAGATTCACTCAATGCAGGCTGATCTGAGCATGCTCAATTGCATAGGTCATTCCCCTTTCCAAAAGGTCTAGTTCACAATCATAACCATCCTCAAGTCTTGTCACAAGACAAGGTTAGATCAGGATTTGAACTGGATTCAAATCACATGCACAGTCCATACACATTACAGAAAAATCAGAAAAGTAGAACTTTGGTGAGAAGTTCCTTTATGAAGAACATAGTACTAGAGCGCACTCCGATTCCTCAGATCATACAGGTCTAGACCGTCACAAACCAAGTAAGCAATTAAGTAATTCTCCCAAACATCCATGAGTCATCATAAGACTAAGAAAAACTACTCAAAAACTTGTATAAACTTCAAACCTTAGTTCATAATCATGAATTCCACACTTAAAACCACTTAACTACGAATTAAAACATCTTGGATCCACTACAAGCTTCACCTCTTAGCCCTAGCTAAGAGGTTTAGCTGCTCATGATCCAAGGAAACATGAAACAACTATAGAAAGCATGAAAACAGTAAAGCAAACCAAAAGGAGTTGTGAAACTCCAATCTCCACTTCCACAGCCTCCAACCTCGCCTGAACCCTTCTAGGATACCCTAGGAACGATCCCTAGGTGTCCTTTTATAGTCTGGAGGCTCCACAACTTCGGAAGAATCGAGAAATTGCGTAAGAGTTACGCAGCGCAGAGAAAATCCGGCTGAAATTGGAAGTTTCTAACTTCTTACGCATAGCCGACCGGTCACGACCGGTCGGCCTCAATAGACAATCACTCCAGCAAGCATGGACGACCGGTCATGACCGGTCGGCCTTATTCAGCCTTGGTCCAGCAACCATGTCCGACCGGTCATGACCGGTCGGACGTCTTCAACATTCCTCCAGCAACTGTGGCCGACCGGTCAAGACCGGTCGGTCATCTTCATTTGAGCTTTAATGTGTATGGCTGACCGGTCTAGACTGGTCAGGCTTCCTTGGCCGACCGGTCACGACCTGGTCAGCTTCTTTTTCTGCTTGTTTTCTTCCTTTCTTTCTTCTGCTTTCTTCCTTCTTTACTTCCTTCTTTGCTTCGGCCCTCCTTTGAATCTTCATCCAAGGTCCTAAACATGATCTTTTCATCTTCAAATGGGTGGAGTTCACTCTCAATCCTGTAGTCACAAAACATGCATTAGATTCATCTATAAACCATGCAAACCTTGCACAATGAGTGATGAATTGGGGTTAGAGTATGCACAATTAAGAGCTCAACACCTACCTAGGTTGGCTACAAAAATATGTTGGTAAGGAAAGTGACCGGCCCCGCAACAGAAGCGAGAGATAATCATATGAGATGAACCACAATGATCAAGCAAATCAACGTGCAAGAGAAGGCAATTTGAATTTTACGTGGAAAAACCTCTCACTAGTAAAAAACCACAACATAAAGTGAAAAGTCCACTATAAATCAGAAGTTATTAGAGAATGAAGAACTCAAACTCGGAACACAGTCCACAATAGAAACCTGGCGCAGCCGTAGGCAGAATGAGATTGATCATCGTCTCTCTCGTTGGATAATTGATACGAATCCATGAATCTATTGGGAATCCTCAACCGATCTTCCTTGATTTCTTAAGGGGCACTCAAAGAACACTAGCAAACAGAGATAAACTCTAGGAAATTGTATAAAGATAATGAATAATAAAAAAAATCAAAGGGAGTTTAAATATGTTCTTTAACCCTAACTTACACAATCAATGAGTCCTAATTAAATTAGGAAAGAAAATCAAGCCAAAACAAAAGAAACCGTGTTCAAATTAGCAAGTTCGCGCTTCTGCCAGTGCGTCGCGCAATCGGTTGTCAAGGGGTCACGACCGGTTGTTCGCTCGCCTCAAGTGTAAGGCTGCGATGTAGTAATAAAACTCGGTAAGACCGAGGTCGATCCACAGGGAATTAAAAACAACTTTCAAACTATTCCAGCAACTTAGTTTTGCAAGAAAATAGGATTCAATTTGGTAATTAAACTAAAACAGTAACTTAATGAAAAATCAGTGATTTAAGGTACTAAGGCATTCAAGGATCCACTTGTAGCAATCCCATGTCAATCCAATCAATCTGTCACGCCCCAAATTCTGTTCTCGACGTCCATTCGCTGTAACCCGAATTCAGAGGTGGCAGCCTCCGTAGTACCCCGATCTCGGATCCTAACCCCACACGCCAGGTTCCGATCCTGGGATACCACAAGGAGGATTTTAGCGTCTGAATTTTTTTTTTAAACATGAGCATCACCATATGAGTACCATCAAAGACAAACATAATATTTCCACTAAATCATTTCGTTTACATACAGTACTGAAAAGTAAATACACAATGCGTAAATATAAAAACTGTGCACAATCCGGCACCTCTTGCTACTGCACTCCCAACTCCAACTCAACGTTGCTGATATACTCTGGTATAACCTGTAGCGTAACAAACGCGCATAAGCTTCGAACGAAGCTTTGTGAGTGCGTGTGTGCGTGCACAATGCGTATGACAAGCATGATAAATATCAGAGTAAACAGTAAAGCATGATGAGAACTTTAAACTAAGACTTCGCCCAATTAGGCTACACGATCATGTGATATGAATAACTAGTCTACCACGGCTATGTAAGCATGCAATACATATAACTAGCCTACCATGGCTATACAAGTGTGCAATACAGGTAACCAGCCTACCAAGGCTATATACTCATACTATGCAATGGCCTACAGGGCCTAATGTCACATACAATGATCCAATGCATGTATGCAAATCACCACCTCTCAGTACAGTGGTCCAGATACGAACAGTCATATCGCAATCATGTAAGCAATGCAAGACTCGGAACTGGTAGCTCGCCCAGTGTGGTAGCTCGCCCAGGCTTACAGCCCCGCCCACATCACACCCGCCCACGTCAGGACCGTCCAACACCATACAGTGATACCAATACCATCTCTGAAGTGGAACATTACCGGGGTCTCACAGACCTCACTACTCACCAGTAGAATGCCAAAGCCTATCTGGTGCAATAGCGGACCTACTCACAACTGGTCAAACTCAACCCACTTTGCCAACACTCTTCCGGCAGGTTAGGTCAGACCTCCTTCTAAACTGACCACGTGTAGTGGAAAACACCGCCATTTGGTATTCGGCATACTGGTGTATGATTCAACCACCCGGTCCTTGAATGGAGCACCCACCTTGGTACCAACGGGATCAGGGACTTTCACCCAGGGACATCTTTGGCATCCAATTTAAAGATCACATATTTCCGGTGTTCTGCAAACCACGATGGAGCTGTGGTTGCAACGTAGTAACCATGCTATATGCGGCACAAGCAGACGGTGCGAAATGCAACCATGCATACAAACGTGGGACGACATGCCCGTGCAAGTCTCCAAAGAGCACCATAAAACTATAAGGTCTCAAACAAAAAGTCACCGTCAGCTGGTAATGAATTGCACGACAATCACGACCGATATGGCCGGTTGATACAAGACAATCAGATGAGCCAAGCATTCATGATGCATGAGTCAAGTATACAGTATGAGTGCCAATAAGTAGTCCATCTACCATGATGGCTATAAATCAATCTAGTCAAACTTATTTGAGATAGGATTAAGATGAGGGGACACATATGAATGATCGAGTCATAGTGCGGGATGTCGCTAACCAGGGAATCTCGCACCAAGGGCTACAAGGTATGCTAAGTTATGCCTACCATATAGTGTAAGTCAGGATGATAGATTCCTGTCCTCGAAAAGTCCCATATCTATTGGAGAGGTTTATGATAGAGAGCACGTGAATTACATTTGCGCGACTACATCTCGAATGCTTTATGAATGCGTTTATGCCCTAGTGGTCCCCAACTAACAATGGTGATTCGGGATGCATACTCATTACACATGTGTTGAGCTCTTAATTGTGCATATTCTAACCCCAATTCATCACTCATTATGCAAGGTTTGTATGGTTTGTAGGCTAATCCAATGCATGTTTTGTGACTACAGGACTGAGAGTGAACTCCACTCAATTGAAGACAAAAGGGGCTCATTTGGCATCATTCTAATGAAGATTATTTGATGATCAAAGAAGAAAAGAAGAGAGAAAGTGAAAGAAAGAAGCAAGGAAAGAAAAGAAAAAGAAGAAAAAGAACTTGGAAGACTGCCGACCGGTCATGACCGGTCGGCCAGGGGAGCCAGACCGGTCAGCGACCGGTCAGCCATGCATGTTGGAACCTCAATGAACAAGGCCGACCGGTCATGACCGGTCGGCCATGGCTGCTGTAATACAAGAGAAAACGTCCGACCGGTCTTGACAGGTCGGACAGGTTTGCTGGACTGATGTTCTACCAAGCCGACCGGTCATGACCGGTCGGCCATGCTTGCTGGAGTGATGGTCTATTGAGGCCGACCGGTCGTGACCGGTCGGCTGCTCGAAAGAAGTTAGAAACTTCTAATTTCATCCCAGCAGTTAGAAGTTCAAATCCTGATCTAGCCTTGTCTTGTGAGAGGACTTGAGGATGATTATGATTGTGAATTGGACTTTTAGGAAAGGGGAATGACCTATGCAATTGAGCATGCTCAGCTCAGCCTACATTGAGTGAATCTTATGCATAGAACTTACATATTACAGACTGTTTGGTTTAACAGCTCTATCATCCGACTAGATAGACAGGAATGTCGATTCTAGTTGAGAGAATAAGAAACCACAGCGGATTGAACATCAAGGATTGCTACAAGTGGATCCTTGAACCCCTAGTGCTTTCTTATAATTAGTTACTTTCGATTTAATTCAACTTTTGTTACTCATATCAATTTCATACAACATTCTGGTTAATAGATTTCAATAGATACTTGTGGATGAGTTTGTGAAATTCTACATAAGTCCCTGTGGATCGACCTCGGTCTTACCGAGTTTATTACTACATCGCAACCCTACACTTGGGGAAGCGAACAAGTTTTTGGCGCCGCTGCCTGGGAATCTTGACGGTTTTCACAAATTTCTGAAATTAGTATCTATTTAGGATTTTTAGGATTTTAGGACTAACTTAGTTTGTTTATTTGATTTTTCTTTTCAGCGATTTCTAGGAAGCTGAAGAAGATTCAAGGATTTTAAGTGCGAATCAGGTTCTATCTTTCTAAACCTTACTCTTCTCCTTCTCCTATTCATTCCTATCTTATTCATTTCTTGTAGAGTGGGTGGAGACTCCTTTTGGATCTCTAAAAGGTCGGCCTTTTTGCCACCTGGATTCCTATTGGTCGACTCTGCTGCCTTAGATCACCTTGTGCTCAGAGATTTCTTTTCTCATCTCTACTCCTCTTTCTCCTTTTTCTGCACTTTTTCTCAAAAGATTCAAAGAGTGGGTGGGGAGTTCTCTGAACCCCTATTGACCAGGAGAAATTGGTTTCTATCCTTGCTTTTGGCCTAGTCATTGCAAGACACCTTGTGCTTCAGTCTTAGAGAAGAGTAAAGAAAAGGGAGGAAGAAGTCTTCTTTCTTTTTGTTTCTTATTTTTGGTTTTGCATGCCACATTGGGCTCGGGATTCCAATAACCGACTCATAAGTGAAGGGGGGATAGTAGAAGGAATTGATAGAGAGCCACGTGCTAGGAGACATCTGGACTCTCCAATTTTATCTGAAAATATGGCTGCAAATCAACCTAACCCGGTCCAAAATCAAACTGAAACAGGGGAGAATGTGGTTGAGGATGTTCCCCGACCAAGAACTTTACGTGATTTCTTGCAACCTGCAAGAACGAGCACTCCCTCATGCATAGTATTTCCACCAAATGCAGGGAACGTAGATTTGAAACCAGGAGTGATTCAACTTCTCCCTAAATTCCATGGATTAGATAGTGAAAGTGCTTATCAGCACCTTAAAGAGTTTGACGAGGTAATCACCACCATGCACTTTGCAAACGTAACGGAAGATGTGGTGAGACTTAAATTCTTCCCTTTCACTCTTAAAGATAAAGCTAAGGGTTGGCTTTATGCATTGAGGCCAAGATCAATTGGTGCATGGACTGATATGCACAGAGAATTCATAAAGAAATTTTTCCCTACTTACAAAACGAATATGTTGAAGCGCCTTATCATGAACTTTGTCCAAAAGGAAGATGAAACCTTTTTCCAATGTTGGGAGAGGTTTAAGGACCTATTAAACGCATGCCCACATCATGGCTATGAAATTTGGCGGGTTATAAGCTTTTTCTATGAAGGACTGACTTCACCCATGTGCCAATTTGTAGAGATGATGTGTAATGGGGAGTTCATGAATAAGGAAGCTGATGAAGCATGGGATTATTTGGAAGAATTGGCTGAGAGTGCACAGTCTTGGGATACATCTAAACCAACAAATTCCAAGACTGGCCAACAAAAGGAGAAGGGAGGAATGTATGTCTTATCAGAAGAAGATAGCATAAGTGCACGGTTGGCTAGCCTCACAAGAAAAGTCGAAGCCATGGAATTAAGGAAAGGAGAAACAATCAACTCCACTGACGTTGAAACTGTTTGTGGAATTTGTGCTGGAAATCAACATGCTTGTTCGCTCGCCTCAAGTGATGCTGTTCGCTCGCCTCAAGTGTAAGGCTGCGATGTAGTAATAAATCTCGATAAGACCGAGGTCGATCCACAAGGAAAGAGGTAAACAATTCCAAGTACTCTAATAACTAGAATCTAAGAAGTTTGTGAAGATGGTTTTTCACATAAAATAGAAAAATCTGAAATTAAGAAGAACTAGAAGCATCAAGGATCCACTTGTAGTAGTCCAATGCCAATCCATTCATCCAAGTACAACACAATTAGAATCAAGGTCCTATCTCTCATCTAATTGGAAGATATAACATTCAAGCACAAACAGTCCCACTTAAATCTGGAAATCAGATTTCTAGTTCTAATGAAGCACATAGAACTTGAACTTGTAGCCTTCGGAGTAATAGCCATGCCTATGGACTATGGCATGCTCAAGGGTTACTACAATTCGAATTTAAACAACCCAATCATGGTAATCTTAGAGAATTGCAAGGAACTCATGTCCGGAGCACACAAACTCTCACAAAACTTCTAAAAAAAACCAAACTTTATTCAAACTAGAACTTCAAAATCCACAATTAAGAAAAGGGTACTTGAAATAAAAGAATTAAAGCATTGGAACCAACTACAAATTTCACCTCTAGCTCTAGCTAAGAGATTAGCTAAGGAAAAGCATATTAAAACTAGAACTAGAACTAAGAAAAGGAAGAAAAACTAGCTGGAAGAGGCTAGGAAGCCTCCTATGACTTGAACTCCTTGCTTCCCACGTCCTTGCTTGATTTGGAATAGAAGAGAGCACCTCCTTTTATAGTGCAGCAATAGTACAGCAACATAGCAGAATTTGTTTCGCTTGGTACGGCTTAACCAATGGTCGGATTGCCCTCAAATTTGATTTGTAACTTCCTTGTAATGTGATCTTCCTCATAGATGATTTAGATTTCCAATATTATCCTCTGAATGGGCCCACCAATCACATCACCGACCGCCTCTCAAAATCGGGCACTTTGGGTACCTTCAGAACCAGTCATCTTACTTTCAACGCCCCGGAGTGTATAGAGGTCGGATTGATCTCAAATTTTGAACATTGGTAGAAAACTTCCTCCTATACATGATGGATGGATTAGATTGTCCAAAACAATTTAGAATATGGTCCGAAAATTAGAACACTTAGGGCTTTTATAAACTCTGCGCAGTTGGATCTTTCTGGATGGTCCATCTTTCTTCAACCGGTAACACATCCTTTCGATCTGAAACTTTGTGGTTATTCATATATAGATGTGGTCTAAAATATGGTCAAAGTAGATTCTTCATATCATCAATGACGAGTCCTCTGGACCGGCCCAGAGTTGAACAGTGAAATCTGAAACTTTCTGGACAGTTCGTATTGTTTTGGCCACCACGGTCAATCCGTAGCTCCGATCGACACGAAACTACTTAGGTTAGTTCGGCGTCGAGCTCCTCTTCGACATGGGTGTGTTGGATTTCCAAATATCATCAAGATGGCTTCAGAAAAGTGGTCCGAAAAACCAGAAACGGGAATGGCCTGCTGTATGCAATCTGGAAGTTGAACTTTGCATGGCCGACCGGTCACGACCGGTCGGACAGGGCTGGCTGACCGGTCATGACCGGTCGGACAAAGCTGGCCTTGCTCCAGGGAGTGCATCCGACCGGTCATGACCGGTCGGGCCTTCTTGGCCGACCTGTCTTAACCGGTCGGACCCAGTTTTGCTTGTTTTTCTTCTTTCTTTTCTTCTCTCCTTCCTCTCTCTTTGCTTTCTTCTTTCTTTGGTCCACCTTGGGCCTTCATCAAAGGCTCCAAATGGCCCCTTTTTGGTCTCCAATTGAGTGAAGTCCGCTCTCATCGCTACAATCACAAAACATGCATTAGATGGGCCTTTTAATCATGAAAATCATGCATACCATGTCATGTAATGGGCAATGCAATGTATAAATTGGAGGTTCAACAATGCTACGCCAGATTGTCCCACAATTTCAGCAGTCCAAGGCATCTTACAAGAACAAACAAATGCCATAAACAGTTATCAACAGCAATATGGTGCTCCAAACTCAAACACGTTTAATCCTAATTGGAAGAACCATCCCAACTTCAGTTGGAAAAATGGACCCACTGCAAATGCAAACAACACTCCAAAAGTATCACTAGAAGAGATGTTGGGTGCATTCGTATCGGTCCAGAATGAGTATAACAAGACAAATTCTCTAAAAATAGATGGGTTCATGCAAGAGCAATTGAAATTCAATCAAAATTCAAACCAAGCCATCAATGAATTAAAAACATCTCTGGCTAGAGTTGAAGCTCACCTTAGTGTTAGAGAGAAGGGCACACTTCCTGCTCAACCTCTTCCTAACCCAAGGACCCAATATGAGATACAAGATGCAAGCTCATCCTCCCACCATACGGAACATGTCCAAGCTATCACCACTTTGAGAAGTGGGAAAGAAATTGACAAATCTAATCCAGTGAAGGCTCCAAAGCCTAAGGATCCGGAAATTCCCAAAGAGGATGATCGCCCAAACAATATTCCACAAGAGAAAGAACCGGAAAGACAATACAAGCCGGTTGCCCCATTTCCACAAAGGTTGATTTCACCTAAACCTTTAGATAAAAATCTGGAGATTCTGGAAGTTTTCAAGCAGGTGAAGATCAACATCCCGCTGTTGGATGCAATAAAATAAATACCATCTTATGCCAAATTTCTAAAGGAATTGTGTACAGTAAAAAGGAAACATAACGTTCACGACAAAGTTCTTTTGGATGAGAATTTGAGCGCCATCATCAAACAAGAGGTGCCCCAAAAATACAAGGATCCAGGTAGTCCAACCATCTCATGCATCATAGGAGACTACCAGATTAAACAAGCCCTACTCGACTTAGGGGGCAAGTGTGAATCTCATTCCATACTCGGTCTACGAACAACTTGGGTTAGGTGAATTGAAACCCACCAAAACCACACTCCAACTTGCTGATAGATCCATCCGGATACCGAGAGGAATGATAGAGGATGTTCTAGTCCAAGTTGATAAATTCTACTACCCAGTAGATTTTATTGTCTTGGACACACATCCCGTGATAGGCACCAGTGTTCAAATTCCCGTCATACTTGGACGACCGTTTCTAGCTACCTCAAACGCCATTATCAATTGTAGAAACGGACTTGTACAAATGTCCTTTGGAAATATGACCCTTGAGCTTAACATATTTGATTTATGCAAACAACCGTGGGAAGTTGATGATGATGTCCACGAATTAAACATGATCGAATCATTCGTGGAGGATACAGTCCCCTTATCACTATTTTCCAACCCTTTGGAGGCATGCATGGCCCATTCTCATGAGACAAATGATTACACAATAGAAGAGATGGATGCCATTCTAGAGATGATGCCAGTACTTGACAATAAAAGATGGAGGGCCCCAATTGAACCTTTGCCTGTAAATGAGAACAAGGCCCTCCCATCTAACATCAAAGCACCTACACTCGACTTAAAACCATTGCCAAGTGAGCTAAAATATGTTTATTTAGGTCAAGATGAGACATATCCAGTGGTGATTTCTTCTCACTTGGATGAGGAACAAGAGAGTAGGCTAATAGCCACTCTATTAGAGCACAAGAGTGCCATTGGATGGTCAATTGCGGATCTCAAAGGCATAGACCCACTGATTTGTACTCACCGCATACACCTTGAGGAAAATGCAAAGACATCCCGGCAACCACAGAGACGACTAAATCCAAACATGAAGGATGTGGTTAAGGCCGAAGTGGTGAAACTATTGGATGTAGGTATTATTTACCCAATATCCGATAGCCAATGGGTGAGCCCAACTCAAGTGGTGCCTAAGAAATCTGGAATAACCATCGTAGCCAATGCCAATAATGAACTCGTACCAACTAGAGTCACTACCGGTTGGAGAATGTGCATTGACTACAGGAAGCTAAACACTGTCACGAGGAAAGACCACTTCCCCCTACCGTTTGTTGATCAGATTTTAGAACGGTTGGCGGGTCATTCCCACTTTTGCTTCCTTGATGGCTATTCAGGGTACAACCAAATAGAAATTGCCCGTGAAGACCAAGAAAAGACTACATTCACATGTCCATTCGCCACTTTCGCCTATCGACGGATGCCGTTTGGACTATGTAATGCCCCTGCCACCTTTTAGCGTTGTATGATGAGCATCTTTTCTGACATGGTGGGGACCATTCTCGAAGTCTTCATGGATGATTTTTCCGTATTCGGTTGTAGCTTTGATGAGTGCCTTGAGCACTTGAAATCTGTGCTAAAAAGATGTGAAGAGAAGAACCTTGTGCTCAATTGGGAGAAGTGCCACTTCATGGTTCAAAAGGGAATTGTACTTGGTCATATCGTTTCACAAAATGGAATTGAGGTGGACAAGGCGAAAATTGATCTTATCTCTAACCTCCCACCACCCAAAAGCATGCGAGATATCCGGTCCTTTTTAGGACACGCAGGATTCTACAGAGGGTTCATAAAGGACTTTAGTTCACTCTCTCGCCCTTTATGTAACCTACTTCAAAAGGAAAATTCATTCGAGTGGAATGAAGAATGTCAAAAGGCCTTTACCACCCTTAAAGGTATGTTGACATGCGCTCCAATAATGCAACCACCTGATTGGAGCCTTCCTTTTGAGATTATGTGTGATGCTAGCGACTATGCTATTGGGGCCGTGTTAGGCTAAAGAAAAGATAAAAAGCCATGTGTCATCTACTATGCAAGTAGAACCCTAAACTCAGCCCAAGCAAACTACACCACTACTGAAAAGGAACTTTTAGCTGTAGTTTTTGCCTTGGAAAAGTTTAGGTCCTACTTGATTGGATCCAAGATCATTATATTCACTGACCATGCCGCGCTTAAGTATCTTCTTTCTAAGAAGGATGCTAAACCACGGTTGTTAAGATGGATCCTTCTACTCCAGGAATTTGACATAGAAATACGTGATAAGAAAGGAGTAGAGAATGTAGTAGCTGACCACCTCTCTCGACTTGTCCTCACTGATTCCCCTGAAACGACTGCAATCAATGACATGTTCCCTGATGAACAGCTCTTTGTTATTTCCCAATTACCATGGTATGCGGACATTGCTAACTATCTTGCTACAGGTACAATTCCTACATATTGGAAAAAGCAAGATAAGGATAGATTCTTCTCGGAGGTGCGGAAATTCCTATGGGACGACCCATACTTATTCAAGTATTGTCCCGATCAAATCATAAGGAGATGTGTCCCAGATGATGAGCAACAAAGTATCATCTCCTTCTGTCATTCTTAAGCATGTGGTGGCCACTTTTCGGCTAAAAAGACCACAGCGAAAATTCTGCAATGTGGGTTTTATTGGCCCACTATGTTCAAAGACACACATGAGTTTTGCAAAGCATGTGAACCTTGTCAGAAATTAGGGGGAATCTCCCATAGAAATATGATGCCACTCAATCTCATCTTAATAATCGAAATTTTTGATTGTTGGGGCATCGATTTCATGGGCCCATTCCCATCTTCTTTTGGAAACCTATACATCTTGCTTGCCGTCGACTATGTTTCCAAATGGGTCGAGGCTATCCCTTGCCGGAATAATGACCATAAAACGGTCATTAGATTTTTAAAAGAAAATATTCTTTCCCGGTCTGGAACGCCTCGAGTCATCATAAGTGATGGAGGGTCTCACTTTTGCAATCGCCCATTTGAAGCCTTAATGAAGAAATATGGCGTAACACACAAAGTGAGCACTCCCTATCACCCACAAACTAGTGGACAAGCTGAAATATCCAATAGGGAGATTAAACACATTTTAGAGAAAACGGTGAACCCCGATCGCAATGATTGGTCGCTTCGGCTTACCGATGTGCTTTGGGCTTACCGTACAACTTTCAAAACCCCTATTGGAATGTCTCCCTATAGACTTGTCTATGGGAAGGCTTGTCACTTGCCTGTGGAGTTAGAACATAGGGCATATTGGGCTATTAAGAAGATGAATTTCAATTCTGACAAGGCAAGCTCGTTACGCAAACTACAATTGAATGAACTTGCAGAAATCCGGAATGAAGCTTATGAGAATGCGAGAATTTACAAGGACAAGACGAAGATATTCCATGATAAGAATATTCTTCGCAAAATATTCACGGTAAATCAAAAAGTCCTCATGTATAATTCTCGTTTACATCTATTTCCGAGAAAATTGAGATCTTGATGGACCGGTCCCTACATTGTGCAAACTGTTTATCCATATGGGACTGTCGAGTTGTTGAATCCGAGGAATGGCAATATTTTTAAAGCGAATGGGCAGCGATTAAAGTCGTTCTTTGAGAAATTTCCTTCAGAAGGTATGTCCATACCTCTGAATGATCCTGTGTATCAGGATGATTGATCTCCTAGTCTGATGGAGGTATAGAGTAGTTAGGATTAGGATTTTGCTGCTTCTATTTTTCTTTTTCATAGGTTTGTTAGAAGGAGGAAGATTTCCACTTTTCACTTTCTCAGGTACTATCATTCCTCACTCCCTTTTATTTTCAAATTGCTCTCATGTTTTGCTCATTGCACATCTTTTACATTGAGGACAATGCAAGATTTGGTTGGGGGGTGTAGGATCACTTGGATGAATCCAGCGTTTTGCAACATTTCAAGCAATCATGTGGAAATTTTTTTCGATTTTTCAAAAATTCGAAACTCTTTTGGAAAACACCGGTTCTATGCATTCAAGTTGATATGAGCATAAGAGGAGGAGATATGAAGTGTATGGGGCTGGATGTCTAGAATCTCTCATAGCATAATGGTTTTTATATGTGAACTCCCCTATTTTTGTGATTGATAGAAAACCTGAACACTTTTACACCTAGTTCACATTACACGATTTTCATGAGTTGAAGGGATTATGTGATTTATGGATTAGCTAGACTTTGAATTAAGGTATTGAGAAATCAGGCCGGGGTACTTTGTCTATCCTTGTCCATGGGAAAATAATGAAAGATATGGATTTTTAAAAATCCTATCTAATTTAAAAAGAAAAAGGAAAAGGAAGGATGAAATTGGGAATGATGAAAAAAAAAAACGGTGGAAAATTCCGATTAGGGCTACCTACTACCAACCGGGGGATGGTCTACCCGTAACCAAAGCCAGAAATGGGACGTAGTGTGAAAGTCGTCGGAAGGACGGTAAGGCAAATTCCTGTCATTCGCTTGATGGCTCTATGTACCTTGAGTTCTATAGTCTAGTTGATCTATGAAGAAGGTAATCCTAGAAACTCGTAGGATGAATCTTCACCACCCACAGTAGGCTGAATTTGTTCAAATCCTTTTATTTATCAACCAATCAGCGGGAATCTCATATGAATGTCTATTATGTCTTGAGGATTTACGGTTCCAACCTTTGACACCTAATCTTTCTGAATCTTACGCTTATGAACCTTGGAATGTATAGAAGGATGGTTTCTGAAAGAGAGTTGAGTTTTGAAGAATGGGATTAGTTTCATGCATGTTTTGCTCGGGGGGTGTGTTGAGCTCTTAATTGTGCATATTCTAACCCCAATTTATCACTCATTGTGCAAGGTTTGTATGGTTTGTAGGCTAATCCAATGCATGTTTTGTGACTACAGGACTGAGAGTGAACTCCACTCAATTGAAGACAAAAGGGGCTCATTTGGCATCATTCTAATGAAGATTATTTGATGATCAAAGAAGAAAAGAAGAGAGAAAGTGAAAGAAAGAAGCAAGGAAAGAAAAGAAAAAGAAGAAAAAGAACTTGGAAGACTGCCGACCGGTCATGACCGGTCGGCCAGGGGAGCCAGACCGGTCAGCGACCGGTCAGCCATGCATGTTGGAACCTCAATGAACAAGGCCGATCGGTCATGACCGGTCGGCCATGGCTGCTGTAATACAAGAGAAAATGTCCGACCGGTCTTGACCGGTCGGACAGGTTTGCTGGACTGATGTTCTACCAGGCCGACCGGTTATGACCGGTCGGCCATGCTTGCTGGAGTGATGTTTATTGAGGCCGACCGGTCGTGACCGGTCGGCTGCGCGAAAGAAGTTAGAAACTTCTAATTTCATCCCGATTTTCTCTGCGCTACGTAAGTATTACACAAGTTCTCGATTATTCCGAAGTTGTGAAGCCTCCAGGCTATAAAAAGACACCTAGGGATTGTTCCTAGGGCATCCTAGAGGGGTTCAAGCGAGGTTGGGGACTGTGAAAGTGGAGATTGGAGTTTCACAACTCCTTTTGGTTTGCTTTGCTGTTTTCATGCTTTTTGTAGTTGTTTCATGTTTCCTTGGATCATGAGCAGCTAAGCCTCTTAGCTAGGGCTAAGAGGTGAAGCTTGTAGTGAATCCAAGATGTTTTGATTCGTAGTTAAGTGGTTTTTAGTTTGGAATTCATGATTATGAACTAAGGTTTGAAGTTTATACAAGTTTTTAAGTAATTTTTATTAGTCTTGTGATGACTCATAGATGTTTGGATGAATTACTTAGCTTCTTAATTCGTTTGCAACGGTCTAGACCTGTATGATCCAAGGAATCGGAGTGCGCTCTAGTACTAAGCTCTTCATGAAGGGACTTCATACCAAAGTTCTATTTTTCTGTTTTTCTGGAATATGTATGGACTGTGCTTGTGATTTGAATCCAGTTCAAATCCTGATCTAGCCTTGTCTTGTGAGAGGACTTGAGGATGATTATGATTGTGAATTGGACTTTTAGGAAAGGGGAATGACCTATGCAATTGAGCATGCTCAGCTCAGCCTACATTGAGTGAATCTTATGCATAGAACTTACATATTACAGACTGTTTGGTTTAACAGCTCTATCATCCGACTAGATAGACAGGAATGTCGATTCTAGTTGAGAGAATAAGAAACCACAGCGGATTGAACATCAAGGATTGCTACAAGTGGATCCTTGAACCCCTAGTGCTTTCTTATAATTAGTTACTTTCGATTTAATTCAACTTTTGTTACTCATATCAATTTCATACAACATTCTAGTTAATAGATTTTAATAGATACTTGTGGATGAGTTTGTGAAATTCTACATAAGTCCCTGTGGATCGACCTCGGTCTTACCGAGTTTATTACTACATCGCAACCCTACACTTGGGGAAGCGAACAACATGCATAGTGGTCGTCAAAGCATATACTATATAGATCGCATAAGAGTATTCCAAATAACACTACGTGTGGCAATAGACATACTAAAAATAGCATAAAAAGATAATTCACATGTAATACAAGAAAACATAAAGATATAGCACTCTAATTGGATGGTATACAACAACATAAATGGTCCAACAACTGAACGGTGTGGATTAAACTTCAACATTGAGATAACCCAAATAGAAAGAAAATGATTGAATACACTACCGACACATCAAAGGTAGAACCTACTTGAGCGGCAAGAGTAGAATACCCAAAATCATGCCGAGACCCATAATCCTGTAGTACAGTTGAGATAAACACAATAATGGTCCGTAAAAGGAATGTCATAGAACGGGTTGCAATATAGACAGGTCATGACAGAGAATCATACATGGTAGGGTAATCTGAGATAGATGGTCAATACAATGAGGTCCAAAAAGGGACGACATGTCTAACCTCATACTACAAGATAGGCTCCATATAATGGATGGCCTAGATGACATACGAACGTTGAGGATGAGCCCCACACTCACCCTAAAGGTAAACAGACGGTGTGGATGGGATATACACGATATGGTAGTCTTTAATAGTTGGGTACAAGGGTAGGAGGGGTGAGTCATATGAGTATACAAGCTGAGTTACCAAGATCAATCAACATGGTGAGTCAACAAGGTGAGTCAATAAGATAGGTTGACGAGGCGGGTCAGCATGGTGAGTTAACAAGGTGAATTGACAAGACGGTTCAACAGGGTGAGTTTAAGAAGGTAGCCCTGTGACTTGGATCAAGCAAACTCTAAGGATGACCTTTCAATAAGGGTTTACACAACTAATCACAAGGTGGATCCACGGGATGGACAACGCGGTCATTCGAACACGTACACTGAGGTGGTCCTAAGGCCATCCTGTACATAACATGCTAGGGTCCATTCATTTGGATGGTTTGGATCAAGCACAAAATTAAGGCGGTCCTTATGGATGGACGACATACATATCGCACCATGGAGGCCAATGGCTGACGTGGATAGAACACATGCATAACAAGGTGGACCCGTGGTTGGGTATAACCGCACAAAGGAGTGGGGAAGCCACATACATCAATGGGCCACAACAGTTTGGGATCAACCCGATATTTGTGCTTTACCACTAATCAAGTGAGATGGCAACCAAACACCATGGTGGGGCCCGCACACCACACGTGTGGAACCCCACCCATGGTTCGGTGACTTATGAACATGAAGAATGGCAAATAAACATAACAGATGGGTCCTGTAAAGTTTCCAATGGTAGGCATTCAATCACCCTTATTTTCTACGTGTGGCCCACTCAAAACTGGGCCCACATCCCTGCCAAGAAGAACGACAAGGTATACCCAACATTTATCAAGGTGGGGCCCAAAGTTGAACCCCATCACCTTTGGTTAGATGGATAAATAAACATTACAATGGCCCCAAGGAAGGTTTCAAAGGTGGGCATCAATGACCACTGTTTCCTACAATGTGGTCCATCAGAGCTCTGAATTGCCTCATCTTTTCTTAGAGGGCCCATGGACTAAAATAATATGGAAAAATAGATGGGCATCATATATAAAACAGATACATCGTTGTGGGACCCACAGGGTAGGCCACCTGCTGGGCAGCGTGCCAAATCACGCTACTTGGAGCGTGGCACCCAGATGGGCCCCAAGAGTTTTAAATCAAACTGATATTTTTGTTTCCTCCTTCATCCATATCCATGTGATCTTATGAACAGGTTAAATGACAAATAAACATCACTGTAGAGCCTGGGAAGGTTTTCAACGTTGGAATTCATTATCCCCCACTGTTTCCCGTGGCAGGGTCCACTTGACATTTGGGTATGCTTAAATTTTGGGCGGCCACTTAAAATGAGCTGGAAAAAACATATGGACGGAATTGCTAAAGCACATACATTCTAGGTGGGTCCCACGAGTGGGCCACTGTCTTGGCAGACCCCCATATTTATTTATTTATTATATGCACATATATATATTTATATATTTTATTTTTACCAAGTGGGGCCCACAGAAGCTTTGGATCAAGCTGATATTGTTGTTTTCCCTTCTTCCATGCATGTGTGAACTTATGAACAGGTTGGATCTCAAATAAACATCATGGTGGGCCATAGGAAGGTTTCAACGGTAGGGTCACTGTCCCTACTATTTTCTGTGGTGGGGCCCCCTTGAGACTTGGATCTGACTCATTCTTGGGATCATGCCCTAAAATGATCTCCCCAAATGGATGGACGGTGCGGATATAACGCATACAACACGGTGGGACCCACAGGGTGGCCCACCTGCTGGCACCCCACGAGCCCAGCTTCCACAGACGCTGGGTACTTCCAGCGCGTCAGAGACCCCTCCTTTCTTTCTTTTTCTTTTGTTTTTTTGTTTTCCAATGGTTTTGATTGAGTGGGGCCCACATAAGGGTGATCCACTCCGCTCGTCATATTCCCCAGCTCGTGGGGGATCCGTAGAGCCCCATATTGGGTGGTTGAATTGGTTTACAAACATCAATGTGGGCCGAGGAAGTTTTGACAGTGGACATCATTCACCCCACTGTTTCATGTGGTGCGGCCCACTTAAGAATTGAATCTGCTTCATATTTGGGCCTTAGCCCTAAAATGATATGGGAAAACAGATAGACGGTGTGGATACAACGAAAACATCAAGGTGGGTCCCACAAGTAGGGACCCCATTCCAACCGTCCTGACGTTGGACGGTTCCAGCGTCCCAGACGTTATGAACGTCCAGCGTCTGGATGTTATGTTCTTTTTCTTTTTCTTTTTTTCTTTTCTCTTAGCTTATTTCAGGTGGGGCCCACTTAGGGAAAATCCAATCCATTCATCAGGTTTCCCAGCTCGTTGGGGACCTAATAAGCCCAATATTGGGCAGGTGATTCCGTCTACAAACATCACGGTGGGCCATGGTAGTTTCAATAGTGGACATTGTGTTCTCCACTATTTTCGATGGTGTGGTCCACCCGAGATCTGGATATACTTTATTCTTGGTGTCCAGACATAAAATGGGCTGGAGAAACAGACGGACGACGTGGATCAACTACATACATCAAGGTGGGTCCCACGAGGGGGGGCCCACGGTCAACGCCCAAAGGCTAGGCGCTGCTGGGCAGCAGCGTCCTCTGGACGCTGGCTGTCCAGCGGCCGGGCTTCCGCTTCCTCTTCCTTTTCTTTTCCTTTTTCTCTTTTTATAATACTAATTATTATTATTATTATTATTATTACAGTTATGTGGGGCCCATTCATGGACGATCCAGCCTATCCATCTCATTGCCCATCACAAGGTGGGCCCAAGGAAATAAAATGAAAGGTAAACGAGAAGAGGGGGGAAAGTTTGCACTCACAATGATGGTTGGACGGTTGGATTGCCGATCGGACGATCCGGATGATGATCGGGGTCCTCCAAGCTTGATCTCCTCCTTTAATCTCTCTAACTCTATCTTTCTCTCTCTTGATCTCCCTCTAAATCTCTCTACTTCTCTCTCTTCTTTCTCTTCTCTCTCTCTCTCAAATCTCTTTCTCTCTCCTTGCAAATATGGAATATGAGAAGGCCACCCCCCCTACGTATGGCTTTTGTATGGGAGAGAGGGGGGTGCATTAGGTGATGATGATGATGATGGGAGAGGACATGGGAGGAATGGGTTGGAGTTGACTTTGGTGAGAGAGGAATGGGATAGGTATGGTGTGTGTAGGCTAGGGTAATGATAGGGGTATGGGTGAGGGTGATTGATTTGACATGTTGTTGGGATTTGTACAAGTGGGGCCCACGCCACATGCGCGTTGCGCGGCCCACCTCGGATTGCACAAAAGTACGCATCTTTCACACCGGGTATCGCAATGAGGCGTGCCGCGCGGCGTTGGAATTGCAGCGCCTACGCGGTCACTGGGGTGTAGGTCTTGGGTCGTTGCAGTACAAAATTAGGGTCACGATCAAGGCTCGCTAATCTGGTCCGTTCAGGACGTACCGGTACCGAAAACTAAACGTACGGAGGGCAATTCAGGGTACGGGTCTTACACAATCCAAGTAGAGAACACAACTAGATTTAAAGTCCTATCTCTCATCTAGTTGGAAAATAAAGCATTCACACACATTCAATCCCATTCATGTTGAACTTCCAAGTTCTAATCCCAATCAATCAATGTAGAATTCAAAATCATAGCCTTCGGAGTAACAGCCATGTCTATGGACTATGGCCTGCTCAAGGATTACTATAATTCGAATCTAAACAAGCACCATATGATAATCTCAGAGAATTACAAGGAATTCATGTCCTGGAGCACATGAACTCTCATAAAACATCTCAAACTACCAACTTAAGAACTAGAATATGAAAAATCCAAACTTGAATTGAAAATTACTTGAATTAACTTGAATCAAATATGAAATTAGCTACAAGCTTCACCTCTCAACCTTAGCTGAGAGATTCTAGCCGAGCATTGTCATACTACACCTAGAACTCATAATAGAAAGCATAAAAACTAGAAAAATCGGAAATTGGAGAGTTGCAGACGCTCCACGACAGCTTCCTCTCTCTAGAACCACGTCCTTTATCTTCTATCATGACCTAGGAAGAGCCCCTAGGTGTCCTTTTATAGTGGGAAAGCTCCCTTGCGTCGGAAACATCCAGAATCCGCATAAGGTTATACAGTGCGCAGCGAATTTCGGAGTCCCGTTTTAGAAAGGTCTTTGTTTACGCAAAGCCGACCGGTCTAGACCGGTCGGACTGGGCTGGCCGACCGGTCACGACCGCTCGGACCTATTTTTGTTTCAGTCCAGCAGCTTAATGTGGAGGTGGACCTGTTGGCCGACGGGTCAAGACCGGTAGGACCCTTCTGTCCATTTGTCCAGCATGCATCAAAGGGGGTGGCCGACCGGTCTTGACCGGTCTAGCTCCCTTGGCCGACCGGTCGGTCCTTCTTCAATTCAATTTTTCTTCCTTTCTTTTCTCCTCTTTCTTCTTCTATCTCCTCTCCTTGCTTTCTTCTTTCTTTGGTCCTCTTTCAACCTTCATCCAATGGCTCTAAATGGCCCCTTTTGGTCTCCAATTGGGTGCAGTCCGCTCCCATCCCTACAAACACAAAACATGCGTTAGATGGGCCTTTTAATCATGAAAACCATGCATGCAATGTCATGTAGTAGGCAATGCAATGTATAAACTTGAGGTTCAACACACCCCCCAAGCAGCTTTTAGCTAGTCTCGAGCAAAACATGCGTGAAACACTTTCAAACCTCCAAACCAACTCTCTTCCAGAAACGATGTTTCTATCCATTCCAAGACATATAAGTATAAAATTTGGAGAAACTAGGTGATAGAAATTGTAAACTTAAACTCTCAAAGCATAAGAAGTGTTTACATGAAATTCCCGCTGATTGATTGATAAATAGAAGAACTTGAACAATCTTAACCCAGTGTGCATAGTGAAAGTTCGTCTCATGAGTCTCTAGGATTACCTTCTTCATAGATTAAGTAAACCAAGGATTTTAAGGTGCAGAGAGCAACAAGAAGCCTATGACAGGAATTTGCCTTACCGTCCTTCCGACGGCTTTCACACTACGTCCCATTTCCGGCTTTAGTTATGGTTCGACCATCCCCCGGTTGGTAGTAGGTAGCCCTTTTTGGAATTTTCCACCATTGTTCCTTCATTCCCGATTTCATCCTTTCTTTTCCTTTTTCTTTTGATTTAGATAGGATTTTTAAAAATCCATATCTTCCGTTATTTTCCCATGGACAAGGATGGACAAAATACCCTGGCTTAGTTTCTCAACACCTTTAAATCAAAGTCTAGCTAATCCACAAATCACATAAACCGTTCAACTCATGAAAATCGTGTAACGTGAACTAGGTGTAAAAAGTGTCCAAATTTTCTATCAATCACAACAATAGGGGAACTAACATATAAAACCATTATGTTGGGAGAAATTCAAGACTTACAACATCGCAGACTTCGTATCTCCTCTTCCTATACTCATATCATCTCGAATGCATGGAAATAAGGTTTTCTAAAAGAGTTTGAAATTTAGAAAATTTTAAAAATTTTGTGCATATAAAGCTCGAAATGTTGCAAACTGCTAGATGAGGAATCTCATCTCACCCCCCAACCAATTCTTGCATTGTCCTCAATGTAAAAAGATATGCAATGAGCATGAACATGAGAGCAATGGTAAAATATGAGAGAGTGAGAACAATAGTATCTGAGAGAGCGATCATGGAAGTCTACAACCCAACAACTAAAACTGACTAAAACAGTAAAACTAAACCTACCTATGCTATACCTCCATCAGACTAGGAGATCAATCATCCTGATACGCAGGATCATTCAGAGTGATGGACATGTCTTCTGAATCAAATTTCTCAACAAATGGTTTAAGGCGTTGTCCATTAACTTTAAAACGGTTACCATTCGCTGCATTCTCAATCTCAACAACCCCATGAGGAAAAACTTCCTTGACAATATGTGGGCCGGTCCATCGAGATCGTAATTTTTCTGGAAAAAGATGAAGTCGGGAATTATACAAGAGTACTTTCTGTCCTTCATGGAAAGATTTCCTGAAGATGTGCTTGTCATGGAAGGCCTTAATCTTACTCTTGTAAATTCTCGAGTTCCCATATGCATTGTTCCGGATTTCATCAAGCTCATTTAATTGAAGTTTGCGAAGCGAGCTAGCCTTGTCAATGTCAAAATTTAAAGCCCGAATTGCCCAATAGGCTTTGTGTTCTATCTCCACAGGCAAGTGGCAAGCTTTCCTATAGACAAGTCTATAAGGGGACATTCCAATGGGTGTCTTGTAGGCGGTACGGTGAGCCCAAAGTGCATCATCTAATCTTAGGGGCCAATCCTTGCGATCCGGTCTCACCGTCTTTTCCAAAATCTGTTTGATTTCCCTATTGGAGATTTCAGCTTGCCCACTTTGTTCACTCCCCAAGTGTAAGGGTTGCGAAGTAGTAATAATTCGGAAAGACCGAGTATCGTTCCCACAAAGATTTATGTATGATATCCTCAGAATTTGTCTAAAACAACTAGTGATTAAGATCCTATTAAGAACTAAAACTGGAAAATAGCGATTTGGGTTTAAACAGTGAATGGTTAAGGTAATTTCAATCTAAAAAGGCACTAGAGCGCCAAGGATCCACTTTTGATAAGTTTTAATGCATCAACACAACTAGGTCTCTCACAACTCAATCGGAATCGAATTCATATCTCTATCCGATCGGAATATAGAGCAGTTAAATCAACAATTATCCAAAATAAGTGCTTATTCATTGATTTGATTCCCACAACCATGCTCAGGCCTTGGGCACACTCAATTGTGTAGGCCAAGCCTCTTTCCAATCTAGTTGAGATTCATAACCATAGCTTTCACCAAATCCTGTCACTAGACTTGATTACAACTCATGATTAGAACTCTAATTAAATCAAAATTAATCAATGAACAACTATTCCAGATCATACAACAAAAGATAAGAACTTTAGTTGAATGAGTTCCCACATGAAAATCAGGCTATTGCATACAAGGCAATCAAAGCGTCTACCATGCCCGGATTCGATGGTAGATCAATGAACTACACAAGTATAAACAATGCTCAAAGCTAAGATACTAAGCTAGGATCACTAAGAATCACATGAGCCCGGAGTCATCAAGAGATCAAAGTAGAAACCAAAATAGTACTTGATTTAAACTCACATTAACTAAAATTCATAAATTAAATCATAAAAAGGAAACCTAGGTTGCTTCAATCCATAAAAAACGAATCAAAAGCTTCGCCTCTTAGCCCTAGCTAAGAGGTTTTAGTTCATCTCTAACATCCTTGAACTAGAAGCCTCTAAAAACATAAAAAATAACTAAAACAGGAAGAAAACTAGAAATCTGAAGTAGAATCCGTCTCCTAAGCAATCCCCACGTCCTAGCCTCCTCTGGTATGAAGGGAAGACGTCCTTTTATAGCTTGGAGGTGTCCTTTACGCAAGAAAATTCCAGATTTTGCGTAGAGTTACGCACTTGCACCGAGAAATTCGGAGCCCCAAAATAGAAACATTGCTATTTGCATGGCCGACCGGTCTTGACCGGTCGGACTCCTTTCTGTGTTGGTCCAGCAGCTATAGCCGACCTGTTAAGACCGGTCGGACTGGACAGTCCATCTGTCCTCTTGGCATGTATATGGTGGCCGACCGGTTGTGACCGGTCTGGCTGCCTTGGCCGACCGGTCTTGACCGGTCTGGCTGCTTTTTCTTCTTTATTTCTTTCTTTCTTTCTTCTTTTCTCTTCTTTCCTTGCTTTCTTCTCTTTGATCTTCCTTCATGCTTGATCCAATGGTCTTCAACGCTCATAAAAGACTCCATTTAGTCTTCAATTTGTGAAATCTCCCTCTTGTTCCTACAATCACAAATCATGCCTTAGAATAGTCCTTTAAACATGTAAACCGTGCATAATGAGTGATGAATTGGGGTTAAATATGCACAATTAAGAGCTCAACACAATTGTCTGTGGGTGGTATGGGGTACTCACTTTATGCCTAATACCATATTTCTTCATTAAAGCTTCAAAAGGTCTATTACAAAAGTGAGAACCTCCATGACTAATGATGGCTCGAGGTGTCCCAAATCTAGAAAGTATGTTTTCTTTGAGGAACTTGAGAACCGTACGATGATCGTTGGTTCTGCATGGGATAGCCTCTATCCATTTAGACACTTAGTCTACGGCAAGCAAAATATAGACATGTCCAAAAGATGAGGGGAATGGTTCCATGAAATCGATGCCCCAATAGTCAAAGACTTCAAGATGTTGAATTGGGGTGAGAGGCATCATATTTCGACGGGATAATCCTCCTAACTTTTGGCAGTGCTCGCATGCTTTGCAAAACTCGTGGGTGTCCTTAAAAAGCGTAGGCCAATAGAAACCACACTGCAGAATTTTTGCAGTTGTTTTCTTGGCTGAAAAATGACCCCCACATGCTTGATCATGACAAAAGGAGATGACGGAATTGTGTTCTTCATCAGGGACACATCTCCTTATAATTTGGTCTGGGGAATATTTAAACAATAGAGGTTCATCCCAGAAAAATCTGCGCACTTCCCTTAGAAATTTACGTTTGTCCTGCACAGTCCAATGAATCGACATTACACCTGTAGAAAGATAATTGGCTATATCAGCATACCATGGTGGATGCATAGCAACAAAGAGTTGCTCATCAGGGAATGAGTCCTCAATAGGTGACTCGTCAATGGAATTAGGTAGGACTAGGCGGGATAGATGATCCGTCACCACATTTTCTACCCCCTTCTTGTATTTGATCTCCAAGTCGAATTCTTGAAGGAGTAGGATCCATCTAAGCAAACGGGGCTTAGCATCCTTCTTAGAAAGAAGGTGTTTCAGCGCCGCATGATCCGTGTAAACAATAACTTTGGATCCTACTAAGTAGGGCCTGAATTTGTCCAAGGCAAAAATGACAGCTAGGAGCTCTTTCTCCGTAGTCGAATAATTAACTTGGGCGGGATTCAAGGTCCTACTTGCGTAGTAGATAATATGGGGCTTCTTATCCTTCTTTTGGCCTAACACCTTCCCAATAGCAAAATCGCTCGCATCACACATCAACTCAAAAGGAATGGACCAATCTAGTGGTTGCATGATAGGAGCGGTTGTTAACATGTCTTTAGCTTTGAAAAAGCTAATTGACATTCGGCACTCCACTCAAATTGGTTCTCCTTTTGTAGAAGGTTACATAAAGGCCTTGAGATATGACTAAAATCATTTATAAATCTTCTATAAAAACCGGCGTGTCCAAGGAAGGACCGCACATCGCGTATGCTTTTGGGTGGTGGTAGATTGGAAATTATGTCAATTTTTGCCCGGTCTACCTCTATTCCATTGGACGAGATAATATGTCCAAGGACTATTCCTCTTTGTACCATGAAATGGCACTTTTTCCAGTTTAAGACGAGTTTCTTCTCCTCACACCTCATCAAGACCAACTCCAAGTGCTTGAGACACTCATCAAACATACAACCAAAAACAGAAAATTCGTCCATGAATACCTCAAGAAACTCACCCACCATGTCCGAGAAAATACTCAACATGCATCGTTGGAATGTGGCGGGTGCATTACATAACCCGAATGGCATTCTTCAGTAAGAGAATGTGCCAAACGGGCATGTAAATGTGGTTTTCTCTTGGTCCTCCGGAGCTATCTCAATTTGGTTATATCCGGAATAGCCATCTAGGAAGCAATAATAGGAATGGCCTGCTAACCTCTCCAAAATTTGATCCATAAATGGGAGAGGGAAGTGGTCTTTCCTAGTAACCGTGTTGAGCTTCCTATAATCAATGCACATACGCCAACCGGTGGTCACCCTAGTCGGTATAAGCTCGTTGTTGGCATTTTCTATGATGGTAATACCGGATTTCTTGGGGACAACTTGGGTAGGACTCACCCATTGGCTATCTGAGATGGGGTAGATGATACCCACATCTAATAGCTTTAACACCTCGGCTTTGACAACCTCCATCATGTTTGGATTTAGCCATCTTTGAGGTTGTCTAGTCATTTTTTCATTTTCTTCAAGGTGTAAACGGTGAGTGCAAACCGAAGGATCTATCCCTTTGAGATCCACTATTGTCCAACCTATGGCTTCCCTATGTTCTTTGAGTAACTCAATCAACTTGAGCTCTTGGTCTTTCTCTAGGTGAGATGCAATGACAACTGGAAAAGTTTCCTCTTGACCCAAATATACATATTTAAGCTCAGATGGCAATGGTTTAAGGTCAAGCTTCGTGGTTTGATGTTAGACGGTAGAGGCCTTGATGTGGTTGGTGGCAACTTTTCAAAATGGGGCCTCCACCGGCTAGTATCAACTACCGGTCTTTCTATATTCAATGCTTGCATGATTTCACTAATGATGGGGTCTTCAGAATCCATGAAATGTGCTAAGCATGTCTCCAAGCTTTCCAGTGGTTCAAGTTGGAGGAGTTCTTCTTCTTCAAAAGATTCAAGCATGTTTACCTCGAAGAACTCATCATCATCGACATCCCTATGTCTTTTGCCCAAGTGAAACACATTCACCTCTAGTCTCATGTTTCCAAAAGATAGTTGCATTACCTCATTCCGGTAATTGATGATTACATTTGATGTGACAAGGAATGGGCAGCCCAATATTACCAGTATTTGGGTGCTAGCATCCAAAACCGGTTGTGTGTCCAAGACGATAAAATCTACCGGGTAGTAGAATTTGTCAACTTGGACTAGAACATCCTCAACTATCCCCCTCGGTACACGGATAGATCTATCAGTGAGTTGCAACGTGGTTTTGGTGGGTTTTAATTCACCAAGACCCAATTGCTCATATACCGAGTATGGGATCAAGTTCACACTCGCCCCCAAATCTAGCAAGGCACGCTCAATCCGGTAGTCTCCAATGATACATGAGACGGTGGGACTACTGGGATCTTTGAATTTGGGGGGGTCTTTTGAGTGAGAATGGCACTCACTTGCTCAGTTAAGAAGGCCTTTTACTGCACATTATATTTGCGTTTTGTTGTGCATAGGTCCTTTAGAAACTTAGCATAAGAGGGGATTTGTTTGATGGCATCAAGCAAAGGGATATTAATCTTGACTTGTCTGAAAATCTCTAGAATATCATGAGAGTTTGGAAGAGATTTTGGGGCAACCAATCTTGAAGGGAATGGTGCTACGGGTTTGTAAATGCGTTCCGGTTCTTGTGGGGCCAAGTTAGATCCATCCTCATCCTCAGAATTTACCGGATCATTAGGCTCATCGGCCTTCACCGGAATAGATTTGTCAATTTGTTTACCACTTCTAAGAGTGGTGATGGATTTGGCTTGCTCCATGTTTTGGTTGGAAGGATTAGGGATGCTCACTTCATGTACTTGCTTTGGATTGGGCTGAGGTTGGGCCGAAAATGTCCCTTCCCTAGCATTCAAGCGTCCCTTAATCTCATCAACTGAGACTTTAAAGCTCTTAGAACATTTGCTGATTTGTTTGATTGATTTGCGTTTGCCCTTGTATAAACGCTTTCAAGGTATCCTCCATTGAGAACTGAGGTGGGGCCATATTTTGCATGGGTGGCCCTCTTTGAGAGTTCGTAGGATTTCCTGTAGGAGCATTCTTCCAACTAAAATTTGGGTGGTTCTTCCAACTCTCATTGTACGTATTACCCACCGGTCCATTGAACGGCCGTTGATACCCATATGTGGCATTTGCATGTTCATGTAATACCTCTTGAAATGCAGGAATTGTGGGACAATCTTGCGTAGCATATAAATCGGTGAGGCAAAGCCCACATATGGTTTCAACAGCTTCATTGGACTTTGGAACTCCACTTTTACTAAGTTTCATGGCCTCAACCTTCCTTGTGAGTTTGGCCATCCTTGCATTCACGTCTTCTTCCTCCTTAAGGACATAGATCCCTCCTTTCTCTTGAGTAGGCTTGGGGTTATTGGGTTTATCCAAGGTGTCCCAAGATTGGGCATTTTCAGCCAACATGTCCAAGTAACTCCAAGCCTCATCTGGATTTTTACTCATAAACTCTCCATTGCACATCATCTCTACGAATTGGCACATATTGGAACTTAATCCATCATTGAAAAAATTTATAATTTGCCAACTCTCATAGCCATGATGTGGGTAAGCAAGTAGGAGGTCCTTAAATCTCTCCCAACATTGAAAAAAAGATTCACCCTCTTTAGCTGAGAAATTCATTATGGCTCTTCGAAGGGTGTTCGTTTTATGAGCCGGGAAGAACTGTTTCAAGAATTCCCAGTGTCATCTCAACCCATGACCCAATCGAATGTGGTCTAAGAGAGTGAAGCCAATCTTTGGCTCTTTCTTTCAATGAAAAGGGAAAAAGTTTAAGTCTAATGATATCTTCTGAAACATTGGCGTACTGCAAGGTAGCCACCACTTCTTCAAATTCTTTCAAGTGTAAGTATGGGTAGTCAGAGTCTAGCCCATGGAACTTTGGTAAGAGTTGAATTACACCCGGTTTTATGTCAATGTTTCCCCCGTTTGGTGGTAGAACCACACAAGAGGGTGTAATGGCATGGGCTGGTGTTCGCTCACCTCAAGTGTAAGGCTGCGATGTAGTAATAAATCTCGGTAAGACCGAGGTCGATCCACAGGGAATTAGAACAATCTCCAAACTACTCCAGCAACTTAGTTTTAAGAAGAAAATCAGATTAATTGAGTAATTAACTAAAATAGTAACTTTAATAAAAAAATCAGTGATATAAAGTACTAAGGCATTCAAGGATCCACTTGTAGCAATCCCATGTCAATTCAATCAATCCAAGTAGAGAACACAACTAGATTTGAAGTCCTATCTCTCATCTAGTTGGAAAATAAAGCATTCACACACATTCAATCCAAATCAAGTTGAACTTCCAAGTTCTAGTCCCTTTCAATCAATATAGAATTCAAAACCATAGCCTGCGGAGTAACAGCCATGCCTATGGACTATGGCCTGCTCAAGGGTTACTATAATTCGAATCTAAATAAGCATTATATGATAATCTCAGAGAATTGCAAGGAACTCATGTCCGGAGCACATGAACTCTCATAAAACATCTCAAACTACCACTTTTGGAAACTAGAACATAAGAAAAATTCAAACTTGAATTAAAATTACTTGAATTAAACTGAATCCAACATGGAATTGGCTACAAGCTTCACCTCTCAGCCTTAGCTGAGAGGTTCTAGCCGAGCATATTCATGCTATAACTAAAAACTCTTAATGAAAGCATAAAACTAGAAAAATCGAAAATAGAAGAGTTGCAGACACTCCACGACAGCTTCCTCTCTCCAAAACCACAGTCCCTTAGCTTCTCTGATGACCTAGGAAGAGCCCCTAGGTGTCCTTTTATAGCAAGAAACCTCCCTTGCGTCGGAATCTGTGAAAGGTTACACAGTGCGCAACAGTTTTCGGAGTCCAGATTTAGAAAGGACTCTGTTTACGCAGCGCCGACCTATCTAGACCAGTCGGACTGATCTTTTACACAATCCAGGGAGCACAGCCGACCGGTCAAGACCGGTCGGACACGTTTAAACAAGATGGACAGCGTGCATAGCCGACCGGTCAAGACCGGTCGGGCTTCATTCTTGCTTCCAATATACATGGCCGACCTGGTTAAGACCGGTCGGTCTGGCTTTCTCCTTTCTTCAGTGCACATGGCCGACTGGTCAAGACCGGTCTAGCTCCTTTGGCCGACCAGTCAAGACCGGTCAGCTCTCTTCATTTTGTTCTTCTTTCTTTCTTTTCTCCTCTCTTTGCTTTATTCTTTCTTCGGTCCTCTTTCATCCTTCATCCACTGGCTCCAAAGGCTTCCTTTTAATCCCTAATCGAATGAAGTCCGCTCTCATCCCCTATAATCACAAAACATGTGTTAGATGGGCCTTTCAATCATGAAAATCATGCAAACCATGTCATGTAATGGGCAATGCAATGTATAAATTGGAGGTTCAACACACCCCCCAACCAGCTTTTTGCTAGTCCCGAGCAAAACATGCGTGAAACAATTTCAAACCTCCAAACCCAACTCTCCTTCGGAACCCATGATTCTATCCATTCCAAGGTGTATAAGTATAAAATTTGGAAAAATTAGGTGATAGAAGCTGAAACCTTGAACTATCAAAACATAAAAGGTGTCTACATGAAATTCCCGCTGACTGATTGATAAATAGAATAACTCGAACAAATTCAACCTAGTGTTCATAGTGAGATTTCATCTCATGAGTTCCTGAGATCATCTTCTCCATAGATTAAGTAAACCAAGGATCTTAAGGTGCACAGAGCAACAACAAGCCTATGACAGGAATTTGCCTTACCGTCCTTCCGACGGCTTTCACACTACGTCCCATTTCCGGCTTTGGTTATGGTTCGACCATCCCCCAGTTGGTAATAGGTAGCCCTTTTCGGAATTTCCACCATTTTTCTTTCCTTCCCGATTTCATCCTTTCTTTCCTTTTTCTTTTAAATTAGATAGATTTTTAAAAATCCGTATCTGTCATTATTTTCCCATGGACAAGGATGGACAAAATACCCCGGCTTGGCTGCTCAACACCTTTAAATCAAAGTCTAGCTAATCCACAAATCACATAAACCTGTCAACTCGTGAAAATCGTGTAATGTGAACTTGCTGTAAAGGTGTTCAAATTTTCTATCAATCACATCAATAGGGAAACTAACATATGAAACCATTATGTTGGGAGAAATTCAAGACCTACAACATCACACACTTCATATCTCCTCTTCTTATACTCATAGCATCTCAAATGTATAGAAACAAGATTTTCTAAAAGAGTTTTTAGGATGTTAGAAAATTCAAAAAAAATTTTGCGCATATGAAGCTCGGAATGTTGCAATATGCTAGATGAGGAATCTCATCTCACCCCCAACCAAATCTTGCATTGTCCTCAATGTAAAAAGATATTCAAGTAGCATGAACATGAGAGCAATGATAAAATATGAGAGAGTGAGAATTAATAGTACCTGAGAGAGCGATCATGGAAGTCTCCAACCCAACAACTAAAACCTACTAAAGCAGTAAAACTGAAGAAAACCTACCTATGCTATACCTCCATCAGACTAGGAGGTCAATCATCCCGATAGACAGGATCATTCAGAGTGATGGACAAGTCATCTGAATTAAATTTCTCAACAAATGATTTAAGGCGTTGTCCATTAACTTTAAAACAGTTACCATTTGCTGCATTTTCAATCTCAACAGCCCCTATGAGGAAAAATTTCTTTGATAATATATGGGCCGGTCCATCGAGATCGTAATTTTTCCGAAAAAAGGTGAAGTCGGGAATTATACAAGAGTACTTTCTGTCCTTCATGGAAAGATTTCCTGAAGATGTGTTTGTCATGGAAAGCCTTCATCTTACTCTTGTAAATTCTTGAGTTCTCATATGCATCTTTTCGGATTTCATCAAGCTCATTTAATTGGAGTTTGCGAAGCGAGCTAGCCTTGTCCATGTCAAAATTTAAAGCCCGAATTGCCCAATAGGCTTTGTGTTTTATCTCCACAGGTAAGTGGCAAGCTTTCCCATAGACAAGTCTATAAGGGGACATTCCAATGGGTGTCTTGTAGGCGGTACGGTGAGCCCAAAGTGCATCATCTAATCTTAGGTACCAATCCTTACGATCCGGTCTCACCGTCTTTTCTAAAATTTGCTTGATTTCCCTATTAGAGATTTCAGCTTGCCCACTTGTTTGTGGGTGGTATGGGGTACTCACTTTGTGCCTAATACCATATTTCTTCATTAAAGTTTCGAAAGGTCTATTACAAAAGTGAGAACCACCATCACTAATGATGGCCCGAGGCGTCCCAAATCTAGAAAGTATGTTTTCTTTGAGGAACTTGAGAACCGTACGATGATCGTTGGTTCTACATGGGATAGCCTCTATCCATTTAAACACATATTCTACGACAAGCAAAATATAGACATGTCCGAAAGATGAGGGGAATGGTCCCATGAAATCGATGCCCCAACAGTCAAAGACTTCAAGATGTTGAATTGGGGTGAGAGGCATCATATTTCGACGGGATAATCCTCCTAACTTCTGACAGCGCTCGCACGCTTTGCAAAACTCGTGGGTGTCCTTGAATAACGTAGGCCAATAAAAACCACACTGCAGAATTTTCGCAGTTGTTTTCTTGGCTGAAAAATGACCCCCACATGCTTGATCATGACAAAAGGAGATGACTGAATTGTGTTCATCATCAGGGACACATCTCCTTATAATTTGGTCTGGGCAATATTTAAACAATAGAAGTTCATCCCGGAAAAATCTGCGCACTTCCCTTAGAAATTTATGTTTGTCTTGCGCAGTCCAATGAATTGGCATCGCACCTGTGGAGAGATAATTAGCTATATTAGCGTACCATGGTGGATGCATAGCAACAAAGAGTTGCTCATCAGGGAATGAGTCCTCAATAGGTGACTCGTCAATGGAATTTGGTAGGACTAGGCGGGATAGATGATCCGCCACCACATTTTCTACCCCCTTCTTGTCTTCGATCTCCAAGTCGAATTCTTGAAGGAGTAGGATCCATCTAAGCAAACGGGGCTTAGCATCCTTCTTAGAAAGAAGGTATTTCAGCGCCGCATGATCCGTATAAACAATGACTTTGGATCCTATTAAGTATGGCCTGAATTTGTCCAAGGCAAAAATGACAGCTAGGAGCTCTTTCTCCATAGTTGAATAATTAACTTGGGCGAGATTCAAGGTCCTACTTGCGTAGTAGATAACATGGGGCTTCTTATCCTTCTTTTGGCCTAACACCGCCAAATAGCAAAATCGCTCACATCGCACATCAACTCCAAAGGAATGGACCAATCTGGTGGTTGCATGATAGGAGCGGTTGTCAACATGTCTTTTAGCTTTGAAAAAGCTAATTGACATTCGGCACTCCACTCAAATTGGTTCCCCTTTTGTAGAAGGTTGCATAAAGGCCTTGAGATATGACTAAAATCCTTTATAAACCTTCGATAGAAACCGGCGTGTCCAAGGAAGGACCGCACATCGCGTATGCTTTTGGGTGGTGGTAGATTGGAAATTATGTCAATTTTTGCCCTATCTACCTCTATTCCATTGGACGAGATGATATGTCCAAGGACTATTCCTCTTTGTACCATGAAATGGCACTTTTTTCAGTTTAATACAAGTTGCTTCTCCTCACACCTCATCAAGACCAACTTCAAGTGGTTGAGACACTCATCAAATGTACTACCAAAAACAGAAAAGTCATCCATGAATACCTCAAGAAACTCACCCACCATGTCCGAGAAAATACTCAACATGCATCGTTGGAATATGGCGGGTGCGTTACATAACCCGAATGGAATCCTTCGGTAAGAGAAGGTGCCAAACGGGCATGTAAATGTGGTTTTCTCTTGGTCTTCTGGAGCTATCTCAATTTGGTTGTATCCGGAATAGCCATCTAAGAAGCAATAATAGGAATGGCCTGCCAACCTCTCCAAAATTTGATCCATAAATGGGAGAGGGAAGTGGTCTTTCCTAGTAACTGTGTTGAGCTTCATATAATCAATGCACATACGCCAACCGGTGGTCACCCTAGTCGGTATAAGCTCGTTGTTGGCGTTTTCAATGATGGTAATATTTGCATTTCTTGGGGACAACTTGGGTAGGACTCACCCATTGGCTATCTGAGATGGGGTAGATAATACCCACATCCAATAGTTTTAACACCTCGGCTTTGACAACCTCCATCATGTTTGGATTTAACCGTCTTTGAGGTTGTCTAGTCGTTTTTGTGTTTTCTTCAAGGTGTATTCGGTGAGTACAAACCGAAGGATCTATCCCTTTGAGATCCGCTATTGTCCAACCTATGGCTTCCCTATGTTCTTTGAGTAACTCAATCAACTTGAGCTCTTGGTCTTTCTCTAGGTGGGAGGCAATGACAACTGGTAACGTTTCTTCTTGACCCAAATATACGTATTTAAGCTCGGATGGCAATGGTTTGAGGTCAAGCTTCGGTGGTTTGATGTTAGACGGTAGAGGCCTTGATGTGGTTGGTGGTAATTTCTCAAAATGGGGCCTCCACCGGCTAATATCAACTACCGGTCTTTCTATATTTAATGCCTGCACAATCTCACTAATGATGGGGTCTTCAGAATCCATGAAATGTGCTAAGCATGTCTCCAAGCTTCCTAGTGGTTCCAATTGGAGGAGTTCTTCTTCTTCAAAAGTTTCAAGCATGTTTACTTCGAAGAACTCATCATCATCGACATCCCTATGTCTTTTGCCCAAGTGAAACACATTCACCTCTAGTGTCATGTTTCCAAAAGATAGTTGCGTCACTCCATTCCGGCAATTGATGATTGCGTTTGATGTAGCAAGGAATGGGCAGCCTAATATTACCGGTATTTGGGTGCTAGCATCCAACACCGGTTGTGTGTCCAAGACGATAAAATCTACCGGGTAGTAGAATTTGTCAACATGGACTAGAACATCCTCAACTATCCCCCTCGGTACATGGATAGATCTATCAGCAAGTTGCAACGTGGTTTTGGTGGGTTTTAATTCACCAAGACCCAATTGCTCATATACCGAGTATGGGATCAAGTTCACACTCGCCCCCAAATCTAACAAGGCACGCTCAATCCGGTAGTCTCCAATGACACATGAGACGGTGGGACTACCGGGATCTTTGAATTTTGGGGGGGTCTTTTGAGTGAGGATGGCACTCACTTGCTTAGTTAAGAAGGCCTTTTGCTGCACATTATATTTGCATTTTGTTGTGCATAGATCTTTTAGAAACTTGGCGTAAGAGGGGATTTGTTTGATGGCATCAAGCAAAGGGATATTAATCTTAACTTGTCTGAAAATCTCTAGAATATCATGAGAATTTGGGAGAGATTTTGGAGCAACCAATCTTGAAGGGAATGGTGCCACGGGCTTGTAAATGCGTTCCTGTTGTTGTGGGGCGTAGTTAGATCCATCTTCATCCTCAGAATTTACCGGATCATTAGGCTCATCGACCTTCACCGGAATAGTTTTGTCAATTTGTTTACCACTTCTGTAACGCCCCAAATTTCAGGAGTCGAGCATGACCTCGACTCTTGAGATTTCAGGTGTCACTATGCTTATGCGGAAGCGTGATTAATGCATTTATGATTTAGAGTATCATGTCGCAAGTTTAAAACTAAATAAACTTTAAAGTAAGGACAAAAGATAAGTGCATACCTGGTCCAGCATTTACAAATGTACATTATAGTCCAAAATAAAGGGGGCCCACACAGCAAGAAGCCCCAATATACATGTCCAAAAGAATTGGGCCATTACACATCTAGCCATCAAACGGCCCCAAAACATCAAGTAAAAGATGCCAGTGCATCTTATTCTCTACCAACCGAGAACTGAAAATAACTGACGTCTTCTACAAAATCTTCTAACTCATTCTGAAGAACGTCATCATCCATAGTACCTGCTTCTACATTAGAGTCTGGTTGATGTTTTTCCAAACACCACCCAGGATTGAGGGGGTGAGTAATCAACTCAATGCTGCTATAAGTCTAAGTTTAATAATCAATCAAGCATTCAAGCATAGATAATATATCAAACAAAACATACAAGAGTCCTAGAATAGTTGTACTAATGCATGAATGTTATGAATTCGCATACAATGCATGTCCCGGGCAGTCACAACAGAATCCACATGGATACAGTATTCCCCTTACTTATAAACCAGCTACACATAATGCAAGTATGAAGGCTCTCACGAATGCCCTGGCCTTTCAAACAGTCAGCCAGTCACTGAGATTGCCGATGACATGTATGCATGGTTAATTTGGCCTTTATTGGTATTAATTTCATTCAGCAAGATTAGTGATGCTGATTTACTAATGTCATACAGTAGGTCCTGAACAGGACCATCTGGCTCCCGACGGTGCGAGTGTCTATCATCGCCAGTAGCCCACGAATCCCATCTCCAACTTCCAATACATTAAGAACACAAGAATCATTATATTCAAATCAGTACCTCGGCTATTCAGATTTATCCAAAACAATCTGACGCCCTTACAATAGCTTATGGTCACTACGGGGAGGCTTAATGCCACAGCGTAGGCCGACGGCACGAACACGGTGTCCCATACCACCATGCCCGACCCAAGGAGATTTCATAGGATCGTGTCGCACATACGTTTATCATTGGACGCTTCATTTAATAACATTAGTATTCCAGATTCGGGACAAGTCATTCATTACAAGCTATCTACCACCCAACATGTCTTGACTTTGGATATGGCTGTTTGATACAGAGAGAACATTGACCAAACCGGCATTGGGCACAAACGACCCGTGTAGTCCAAACTACTGTCGATCGGTCAAGTTCACCCCGTCAACCAGCCAACCCTGAATATCCAATCCAACTAGGATATCCACATTATTCGATTGGCCCCTTTTTACTCATGACAAACAGTACATGTGCGTTAATCATACAATTAAACATATTAGAGACAGATTCCATCATCTCAACGAATTCCACAAATCAATTGTAACAATTAAATCATTTACCCATTTCATCAAACAAATAAGCCATGTAACACACATGCATATTGAACTGAGACATACAATCAGATAAGAAACTTAAAGTCCTACTCTATGACTATAAGAATCATGTCTAAAACCCTTAGGAATGTTAAATAAAAGAGCTGAATTATAGCCCGCACCTTAAGGTCTAGGGTTCCTCGCCCGTCCAACGGTCTAGGGTTAGGGTTAAAGAAAATCAGCTATTCCTACAAGAAAACCCAATTAGGATGAGATTTTCAGTCTCAAACCTAAGATAGTTCAGAATTGTAAGGTAGGATTCAATTCTTACCTCCAATCGCAAAGAGAACCACTCCAGCGACGGAATCGACAGGCCAGAGCAACCTCCTACTTCAAGAGGAAAGGAAGAAGGACTCTGTAACCTCCTTTCTTCTTCTTCTCTCGATTTCTCTCTCTTTCTCTCTCTTCCTCTCCCTCAATTTCTCTCTTTCTCTCTCTTTCCCTCCTGAAAATTTCCCAATTCGATTTGGGGATTTCTCAGCAACAGGTTTATATATAAAAGCTGGGAAATTCACCCAAATGGCCTTATAGGAATTAGTGGGTAGTTTTCTGTCCCAAGTGAAGTTAGTGGTTTATGTATGTAGCCCTCCAGAAGGCTATTTAGAGTAAGGGCCATAAAGTTTACAGAATGGTAACCATCTAGCCCAATTTGTACTAATTAATCTTCCTCTTCTAGGTTAGAGATTAGGAATTCTAATTAACTAAGATGTACGGTCATCCGTACACTATTATCTGTACGGAAATTTACGGGACGTTACAATCTACCCCCCTTAAAGAAATTTCGTCCACGAAATTATACCTTTTCGTATTCTTCTAATATCTGTGGGTAGTTCTTGCGTACTTCGGCTTCCGTTTCCCATGATGCTTCTTCTTCTGTATGGTGAGTCCATAGCACTTTTACCAAAGGAATGATTTTGTTCCTTAACACTTGTTCTTTCCGATCTAGAACCCGAGTCGGTCGCAAAATATAGGTAGCACTTTCATTCAACTCCACCTCCTCCCATTTGATTATGTGCGTCGGGTCAGGCACATACTTTTTCAACATCGATACATGGAACACATTGTGCACACTAGCGAGAGGAGTAGGTAGCGCGAGACGATATGCAACCGCACCAACTCGATCCAATATCTGAAATGGGCCGATGAATCGTGGCGCAAGCTTTCCTCTCTTTCCAAAACGTAGCAAACCCTTCATCGGAGATACTTTCAGAAATACATGATCATCCTTCTCGAATATCAAATCTCGTCTTCGTTTATCAGCATAACTCTTTTGACGACTCTGCGCTGTTAAAAGGCGTTGTCTAATTATGTCAATCTTTTCGGAAGTCTGCTGAACTAATTCTGGCCCAATAAGGCTTCTTTCACCAACTTCCACCCAACAATTTGGAGATCGGCACGATCGTCCATAAAGGGCTTCATAAGGCGCCATTCCTATGCTGGCTTGGAAACTATTGTTATAGGCGAATTCAGCAAATGGAAGGCATTCATCCCAGCTGTCTTTAAAATCTAATGCACATGCCCGTAACATGTCTTCCAGAATTTGGTTTACCCGCTCGGTCTACCCGTCCATTTGAGGATGAAAAGCTGTGCTAAATTTTAACTTTGCACCCATTGCATGTTGAATCTTCGTCCAAAATATTGATGTGAATCGGGTATCCCTATCAGACACAATCTCTAAAGGCACCCCATGGAGACGTACAATCTCTTTAATGTATAACTTTGCTAGGTCCTCTGTCGACGTGGTCATTCGAATGGGTAGAAAGTGGGCTGATTTTGTTAACCGGTCAACTATCACCCAAATCGAGTCGTAACCCTTCTTTGTCTTTGGCAGACCGGATATGAAATCCATAGATATGAAGTCCCATTTCCATTCGGCGATTGGCATGGACTGTAACAGTCCTGGAGGTCGTCGATGCTCTGATTTGACTTGTTGACACGTGAGACATCTTGCAACATAGTCAGCGATTTCTCTTTTCATATTATCCCACCAGAATGAGCATTTCATGTCTTGATACATCTTCGTACTTCCTGGGTGTATCGATAATTTCGATCGATGAGCATCTTCTAAGGCTTCTTGTTTTAGCTCATAAGAGTCTGGGAGACACAAACATCCCCTAAATCGCAAACCATCTGTCGAATCAACGTACCATTCGCTGCTTTCTCCTCGGTCAATCTTCTCTCTTATTGCGATCAACTTGGGGTCATGTTTCTGAGCCATGATTATTCGGCTAACTAGGTCATGTTCTGCTCGTGTATGAGACATTCTCAAATCTGAGTCCGTGAGGGTGAGCATCCCACTAAACTCATCCACAAATGTGAGCATATCCCACTCCCTTAACATGAGTGGGGCGATAAAGGCCTGAGCCTTCTTACGGCTCAATGCATCTGCTACCAAATTTGCCTTTCCGGGATGATGGGATACTTCAAAATTGAAGTCTTTAAGTGTCTCCATCCACCTACGTTGTCTCATGTTCAAATCCCGTTGTGTAAAAATGTACTTCAGACTTTTGTGATCACAAAATAACTCAAATTCTTCACCATACAAATAATGTCGCCATAACTTCAATGCGAAAATCACTGCCGCCAACTCCAAATCATGAGTAGGGTAGTTCTCTTCGTGCTTTTTCAATTGCCGTGAGGCATAGGCGATCACCTTACCCAACTGCATCAACACACATCCTAACCCAATTTGTGACGCATCAGTATAGATCGTGTACTTGACTCCAAGCTCAGGCAATACTAACACAGGAGCTGAAGTTAATTTGTCCTTTAACTCTTGAAAAGCTGTTTCAGCTCTCTCATTCCATGCGAAGGGCACATCCTTTCGCGTGAGTTGAGACAGAGGCTTCGCAATCCTAGAGAAATCCTTGATGAATCGCCTGTAATAACCGGCTAGTCCAAGAAAACTACGAACCTCTGTAACCGAAGCGGGCTGCTCCCACATTTGTACCGCTGCAACCTTAGACAGGTCTACTGATATACCTTCACCTGATATAACGTGCCCAAGAAAATCTACCTCTTGTTTCCAAAAATCGCATTTCTCATATTTAGCATATAACTGATGTTGTCTCAACGTTTCCAGAACGGCCCTCAGATGTTCCTCATGCTCGTCTCGAGTCTTGGAGTAAACCAATATATCATCTATGAAGACGATAACAAACCGATATAAATAAGGATGGAATACTCTGTTCATAAGATCCATAAATACTGCAGGAGCATTAGTGAGTCCAAAGGACATCACTAAAAATTCATAATGCCCAAATTTTGTTTTAAAAGCTGTTTTCGGAACGTCTTCAGGTCTTACTCTCAGTTGGTGGTAACCAGACCGTAAATCGATCTTTGAGAAACACTTGGCACCACATAATTGATCGAACAAGTCATCTATTCTAGGAAGAGGATATTTATTTCTGACTGTGACTTGATTCAGCTTTCGATAATCAATACATAGGCGTAACGATCCATCTTTCTTCTTAACGAATAAAGCTGGAGCACCCCAAGGTGAAACACTTGGACGGATAAATCCTAAATTTAGAAGTCCATCGAGTTGACTCCTCAACTCTTCCATGTCACATGAGGGCATGCGATATGCTGGTTGCGAACATGGCACTGTACCAAGAATAAGATCGATAGTAAAATCGATCTCTCTCTGAGGAGGTAGTCCAGGTATGGGCTGAAACACATCCCCAAAATCCTTTACCAACTTGGTATCAAGAAGTTTCGATTGTTTCATTCCTTCCTTCCTAATGGTGTATAAGTCGATACGGCCCTGACGACTGATCTGCATTGGAAATGTGAAAGCCGACTCCCCTGCAATATGTACGGTGACGGTCCTAAAACCACAAATGATTTCCGCCTTTGCAGGAGTTAACCAATCCATTCCAAGAAGAACATCTATACAAGGAATCTTTGCTACTACAAAATCAACCATCACTTTCTTATCTCCTAAGATAAGAGGACACTGTGGACACAACCACTGTGCATCAAGTTTACTTCCCGAGGCAGTGAATAAGGTGACGAGACACATCGGCACGACGGGCAGTTTAAGTCGTTTAACAAGTTCAGAAGAAATGACAGAAACAGAAGATCCAGTGTCTACCAATAAGTGTACAGGAATACCGCATATATAGGCCGTACCTTGAAATGTTTGAGGAAGAACATCGTCCTCACTGAGGTCTACAGCAGTGATAGCATGAACTCGGGCTTGTTGTGGCTTGTTTGGTGCATGAGCACCCAGACGGTGATTTGGATGATTTGGATGTAAAGGAGGGCGAACAGTTTGTAACGGAGGAACTGAAATTGTTCGCTGCGGTGCACGGTTAATCTGCTGCGGAGGGGTGATACCATTATCTCTCATACGGGCAAAGCAGAACGGTTCTATGTGACCTGGCTTGCGGCAATACGTACAATATCGATTCGCTTTAGCCGTGGAGGTAGGAAATGAGTTACGAACGGTTGACGGTCCTATCCGAGCCCTTTTATTAAACGGTTGTTGTAACACCATATCGGGCTTAGTCTTTTGCCCCATTTGAAATCGTGCCTGTGCGAGACGAATACCATCCTCTTCAGATCGGAAGGCTTTCTCTACCATTCCAGCATAAGTATAAATATCGGAACAACACATTTTGGTATGTATTCCAGGCCTCATACCCGCTGCGAAACGACGCATCTTTGTCGCTTCGTCGTTCACTATTGTTGGTGCGTATTTCGAGAGCTCTGTGAATCGACTCTCATACTCTGCTACAGACATATTTCCCTGTTGTAGACTAAGAAACTATTTCTCACGTCCGAGGCGATAGGTGAGAGGATAATATTTGTCATGGAACTTAGTTTCAAAGTCCTCCCAAGTCCACACATAGGTATCTGGGACTGATTTACAGACGCCTTTCCACCAAATATTAGCTTCTTTCTCTAACATAAAGGTTACCAGATTCACCTGTTCCGATTCAGAACATTCCATCTGCTGAACCATCTTCAACATTCGGTCTAACCAATATTCTGCCTCGGCCGGGTTATGAGAACCCATAAAGGTGGGCGGTCGAAGTTTCTGGAACCGCTCAAATGGACCCTCCCGAGGGGCTGGGGTGGTCTAATACACTGGTCGAGGGCTGGATGTCGAAGCATTCCCAGTATGAGTAATCGCCCCAACCAGAGCAGCAAGAGTCTGCTGATGCTGTAGGGCATTCTGTTGTTGTTGTTGTTGCAACAAAGTAGTCTGTTATTGTTGTTGTTGCATGAGCAATAACATTTGTGCTATCATATCCATACCTGGGGCTGGTTGGGCTATGGGTGGTGGTATTAACCCTTGATGTTCAAGTGATGGCGGTCCTGGGATAACTGTGTGATCTGCCTCAGAAGTTGAATGTATATCTGTTTCGACCACCTGGTCGTGTGTCGTGGGTGGCTGCTCAGAGTTAAGTCCTTGACCCACACTAACAGTTGGATTCTCTGCCCCACTAGAGGCCACTGGGCCAGGAACTTCCATTACGCTACCATGTGGGCGTCGAACAAAAGTGTAGCTACTTTTAGGCTGCATGTCCTGTAGTTTGGACATATAATACGCAATTAAAGGCAACTTTATATCACATATGACACAATTCACTTTCCAACAATCTCTAAGTGCCAAGAGGAGTAAGAGAAATAATTACAAACCAAAATTTGGAACAATTTCATTCATTTTCAACATGTATCCTACATTGTTCCATAGAAACTAACTTCATTACAAACAAAAGAAACTAAATCTACTTCTTAATCTCATAACTAGACTCTTTCATACCACAACTACAGTCAACAAGCGAACACACTACTCTTATATACCGGATCTACTGATCCTGAGAATCGGGCGAAAGTGGTGGTGCACCTTCTCCTTGCAGACAACGAAATAGACTCTTCATCATTCGATACATCTTGTTTACTTTCTTTTCCAAGCGTTTCTGTCGCTCTTCAAGTCGAGTCAGCCCTTCTTGCATGCTATCTAAACGTTCTGTTATGTTTAAGGGGGATAAGAATTCTTCTTCAATCCCCTCATCACTCCCTTCTTTTGTTTCCCGACGCTCTTCTTCTCTGTCAATCCGTTCTGAAGGAGGTTCATTTGGGTCTACAGATCCAATCTTGATTGGACCGATAACAGTTCGTGGCTCGAATTGCACATGCGGCCCACTGCGAAGAGCCAAAATGTCGAGCTATCTTACATACCAAACGGCCGAATGCGAGTGACTTGGTGTGATTAGAAGGAGCTGCGGCTGTCAGGATGTGACGAATAACCATCGACAGAAAACATAAACTTTCCCCCTTTCCCACACGATAAAGAACTTCAAGCATATATTGGGATACTTCCGTGCGATTCCCAACTCGTGGTTACAGATTTGAAATGAAACTACGATGAAGTAATCGGAATTCCAAACGCATTTTCGATGCCTTCAAACAACTATTCTTTTGTTCCCACAATTTGAGTTCACCACAAACAAAGGTGGTCCTGTCATCTCTGAACCTCCGCCTCTTGGAATCATTTTTAAGGATAACAATCTTGCCTTTCGGCACACTAGAGACTCTCTCTACCACATCCACATCAACATGCATCAATCGATCACCAATCAGAACATCAAACCCCAACGGCTGTTGACATGGATTGCGAATAGACGAGTAAAAGTTTCTTACCATTTCTGCATCAGCACTACTGTATGGAGTGAGGACAGGATCCCAACCAACCTCCAACAGACCAGCAAGCATGGGATTTTCAGGAAGCATCTTCTTATCCACAAATCCCTCAAAGCACACAGGGCGGTTTGCAAATCTGCCCATGCTCACAGGTGAGGTTTGCTCAGGTACCAACTCCCTCGATGTCGTTAGTAAATCGCGGGAGATAGACGGACCCCCTCGGCCTCGTCTTGGGGCCTTCTTGCCTCGAGTAGATGCAAGAACAGGAGTCGACACAACAACATCTTCCGCATATTTAGAACGGCGCTCCCGTTGTGGTGCCTCCTCCATAGTGGCACGTTTCTTTGCCATGAATACAATTCCACACCGATTCACAATCCACACAAAAAGAAGCACAAGGAAGACCCCTGCCTTAACAACCTTAGCTTGACCCTTTCTTTGAGGTAGGAGAAAAATCCAACCCCAAATGGGTTTGAGAAAATTCTGGAAATTTTGAACTCTAATAAACCTTGAAGAAGATGCCCGTGAAGAGAGGAAGAAACTGCAATTAGCGGTGGAAGCTATGGAAACAAAATCTGGACAAGGTTAAGAGAAATTGGAAGCTAGGGTTGTTAGATGAAGGAGAAAGAGAAGTAAGATCAGAAAAATCTGAAAAAGAAATCTCCACTTACCAGAAATCTAACAAGGCACGCTCAATCCGGTAGTCTCCAATGACACATGAGACGGTGGGACTACCGGGATCTTTGAATTTTGGGGGGGGTCTTTTGAGTGAGGATGGCACTCACTTGCTTAGTTAAGAAGGCCTTTTGCTGCACATTATATTTGTGTTTTGTTGTGCATAGATCTTTTAGAAACTTGGCGTAAGAGGGGAATTTGTTTGATGGCATCAAGCAAAGGGATATTAATCTTAACTTGTCTGAAAATCTCTAGAATATCATGAGAATTTGGGAGAGATTTTGGAGCAACCAATCTTGAAGGGAATGGTGCCACGGGCTTGTAAATGCGTTCCTGTTGTTGTGGGGCTTAGTTAGATCCATCTTCATCCTCAGAATTTACCGGATCATTAGGCTCATCGGCCTTCACCGGAATAGTTTTGTCAATTTGTTTACCACTTCTGTAACGCCCCAAATTTCAGGAGTCGAGCATGACCTCGACTCTTGAGATTTCGGGTGTCACTATGCTTATGCGGAAGCGTGATTAATGCATTTATGATTTAGAGTATCATGTCGCAAGTTTAAAACTAAATAAACTTTAAAGTAAGGACAAAAGATAAGTGCATACCTGGTCCAGCATTTACAAATGTACATTATAGTCCAAAATAAAGGGGGCCCACACAGCAAGAATCCCCAATATACATGTCCAAAAGAATTGGGCCATTACACATCTAGCCATCAAACATCAAGTAAAAGATGCCAGTGCATCTTATTCTCTACCATCCGAGAACTGAAAATAACTGACGTCTTCTACAAAATCTTCTAACTCATTCTGAAGAACGTCATCATCCATAGTACCTGCTTCTACATTAGAGTCTGGTTGATGTTTTTCCAAACACCACCCAGGATTGAGGGGGTGAGTAATCAACTCAATGCTGCTATAAGTCTAAGTTTAATAATCAATCAAGCATTCAAGCATAGATAATATATCAAACAAAACATACAAGAGTCCTAGAATAGTTGTACTAATGCATGAATGTTATGAATTCGCATACAATGCATGTCCCGGGCAGTCACAACAGAATCCACATGGATACAGTATTCCCCTTACTTATAAACCAGCTACACATAATGCAAGTATGAAGGCTCTCACGAATGCCCTGGCCTTTCAAACAGTCAGCCAGTCACTGAGATTGCCGATGACATGTATGCATGGTTAATTTGGCCTTTATTGGTATTAATTTCATTCAGCAAGATTAGTGATGCTGATTTACTAATGTCATACAGTAGGTCCTGAACAGGACCATCTGGCTCCCGACGGTGCGAGTGTCTATCATCGCCAGTAGCCCACGAATCCCATCTCCAACTTCCAATACATTAAGAACACAAGAATCATTATATTCAAATCAGTACCTCGGCTATTCAGATTTATCCAAAACAATCTGACGCCCTTACAATAGCTTATGGTCACTGCGGGGAGGCTTAATGCCACAGCGTAGGCCGACGGCACGAACACGGTGTCCCATACCACCATGCCCGACCCAAGGAGATTTCATAGGATCGTGTCGCACATACGTTTATTATTGGACGCTTCATTTAATAACATTAGTATTCTAGATTCGGGACAAGTCATTCATTACAAGCTATCTACCACCCAACATGTCTTGACTTTGGATATGGCTGTTTGATACAGAGAGAACATTGACCAAACCGGCATTGGGCACAAACGACCCGTGTAGTCCAAACTACTGTCGATCGGTCAAGTTCACCCCGTCAACCAGCCAACCCTGAATATCCAATCCAACTAGGATATCCACATTATTCGATTGGCCCCTTTTTACTCATGACAAACAGTACATGTGCGTTAATCATACAATTAAACATATTAGAGACAGATTCCATCATCTCAACGAATTCCACAAATCAATTGTAACAATCAAATCATTTACCCATTTCATCAAACAAATAAGCCATGTAACACACATGCATGTTGAACTGAGACATACAATCAGATAAGAAACTTAAAGTCCTACTCTATGACTATAAGAATCATGTCTAAAACCTTTAGGAATGTTAAATAAAAGAGCTGAATTATAGCCCGCACCTTAAGGTCTAGGGTTCCTCGCCCGTCCAACGTTCTAGGGTTAGGGTTAAAGAAAATCAGCTATTCCTACAAGAAAACCCAATTAGGATGAGATTTTCAGTCTCAAACCTACGATTGTTCGGAATTGTAAGGTAGGATTCGATTCTTACCTCCAATCGCAAAGAGAACCACTCCAGCGACGGAATCGACAGGCCAGAGCAACCTCCTACTTCAAGAGGAAAGGAAGAAGGACTCTGTAACCTCCTTTCTTCTTCTTCTCTCGATTTCTCTCTCTTTCTCTCTCTTCCTCTCCCTCAATTTCTCTCTTTCTCTCTCTTTCCCTCCTGAAAATTTCCCAATTCGATTTGGGGATTTCTCAGCAACAGGTTTATATATAAAAGCTGGGAAATTCACCCAAATGGCCTTATAGGAATTAGTGGGTAGTTTTATGACCCAAGTGAAGTTAGTGGTTTATGTATGTAGCCCTCCAAAAGGCTATTTAGAGTAAGGGCCATAAAGTTTACAGAATGGTAACCATCTAGCCCAATTTGTACTAATTAATCTTCCTCTTCTAGGTTAGAGATTAGGAATTCTAATTAACTAAGATGTACGGTCATCCGTACACTATTATCTGTACGGAAATTTACGGGACGTAACAACTTCTAAGGGTGGTGATGGATTTCGCGTGCTCCATGTTTTGGTTGAGAGGATTAGGGATGCTCACTTTATGTACTTGCTTTGGATTAGGCTGAGGTTGGGCCGGAAAGGTCCCTTCCCTAGCATTCAAGCGTCCCTTAATCTCATCAACCGAGGTTTTAAGCTCTTGGAATATTTGCTGATTCGATTGATTGATTTGCGTTTGCCCTTGCATAAATGCCTTCAAAGTATCCTCCATTGAGAATTGAGGTGGGGCCATATTTTGCATGGGTGGCCCTCTTTGAGAATTGGTTGGATTGCTTGTAGGAGCATTCTTCCAACTAAAATTTGGGTGATTCTTCCAACTCTCATTGTACGTATTACCTACCGGTCCATTGAAAGGCCGTTGATAACCATATGTGGTATTGGCGTGTTCATGTAATACCTCTTGAAATGCAGGAATTGTGGGACAATCTTGCGTAGCATGTAAATCGGTGAGGCAAATCCCACATATGGTTTCAACAGCTTCATTGGACTTGGGAACTCCACTTTTACTAAGTTCCATGACTTCAACCTTCTTTGTGAGGTTGGCTATCCTTGCATTCACATCATCTTCCTCCTTAAGGACATAGATCCCTCCTTTCTCTTGAGTGGGCTTGGAGTTATTGGGTTTATCCGATGTATCCCAAGATTGGGCATTTTTCAGCCAACATGTCCAAGTAACTCCAAGCCTCATCTGGATTTTTACTCATAAACTCGCCATTGCACATCATCTCCACAAATTGGCGCATATTGGAACTTAATCCATCATTGAAAAAGTTTATAATTCGCCAACTCTCATAGCCATGATGTAGGCAAGCAAGCAAGAGATCTTTAAATCTTTCCCAACATTGAAAGAAAGATTCACCTTCTTTGGCCGAGAAATTCATTATGACTCTTCGAAGGGTGTTTGTTTTATGAGCCGAGAAGAACTTTTTCAAGAATTCCCGGTTCATCTCAACCCATGACCCAATCGAATGTGGTCTGAGAGAGTGAAGCCAATCCTTGGCTCTTTCTTTCAAAGTGAAAGGAAAAAGTTTAAGTTTGATAGTATCCTCGGAAACATTGGTGTAATGCAAGGTGGCCAACACTTCTTCAAATTCTTTCAAGTGTAAGTATGGGCGGTCAGAATCTAGCCCATGGAACTTTGGTAAGAGTTGAATTACACCCGGTTTTATGTCAAAATTTCCACCGTTTGCTGGTAGAACCACGCAAGAGGGTGTAATTGTTCGGGCAGGTTGTAGGTAGTCCCGTAGTGATCTCATTGGAGGAACATTATGTACCTCATTCTCTCCTACTCCTTCCTGATTTGCGTTTGTAGTTGGAGTTGGGGGGGGGGGGGATTCCTTAAAGGTGTCTGTTCCATACTCCCCAAACTTTCGCAATGCTCTTGATAATTTCGGACTCGTCTATGAACTGATAATGGTCCAACTAAACCACCTTCATATTGGAGACGATTTGAGTGATTACGTTCCCAATAGGACATAAACCACTTAACCAAAAATCAAAACTAATCCTAACCTAGAAAACTGAAATCTGAAGTTAATCTGAAACAAAATAAGTTAGAAAGGTATCACCTGATGTGCTTGAACTAGAGAAAATTTCCTACAAAACAGAAAAAAGTATGTTAGTTCTAAGAAAATCAGAAAAACCTATCTACTTCTACTTCTACAGCCACTGAAATTATTTGAAAACCGTTATTTAAGTCCCCGGCAACGGCGCCAAAAACATGTTCGCTCGCCTCAAGTGTAAGGCTTCGATGTAGTAATAAATCTCGGTAAGACCGAGGTCGATCCACAGGGAATTAGAACAATCTCCAAACTACTCCAGCAACTTAGTTTTAAGAAGAAAATCAGATTAATTGAGTAATTAACTAAAATAGTAACTTTAATAAAAAAATCAGTGATATAAAGTACTAAGGCATTCAAGGATCCACTTGTAGCAATCCCATGTCAATTCAATCAATCCAAGTAGAGAACACAACTAGATTTGAAGTCCTATCTCTCATCTAGTTGGAAAATAAAGCATTCACACACATTCAATCCAATTCAAGTTGAACTTCCAAGTTCTAGTCCCTTTCAATCAATATAGAATTCAAAACCATAGCCTGTGGAGTAACAGCCATACCTATGGACTATGGCCTGCTCAAGGGTTACTATAATTCGAATCTAAATAAGCATTATATGATAATCTCAGAGAATTGCAAGGAACTCATGTCCGGAGCACATGAACTCTCATAAAACATCTCAAACTACCACTTTTGGAAACTAGAACATAAGAAAAATTGAAACTTGAATTAAAATTACTTGAATTAAACTGAATCCAACATGGAATTGGCTACAAGCTTCACCTCTCAGCCTTAGCTGAGAGGTTCTAGCTGAGCATATTCATGCTACAACTAAAAACTCTTAATGAAAGCATAAAACTAAAAAAACCGAAAATAGAAGAGTTGCAGACGCTCCACGACAGCTTCCTCTCTCCAAAACCACGTCCCTTAGCTTCTCTGATGACCTAGGAAGAGCCCCTAGGTGTCCTTTTATAGCAAGAAACCTCCCTTGCGTCGAAATCTGCGAAAGGTTACGCAGTGCGCAGCAGTTTTCGGAGTCCAGATTTAGAAAGAACTCTGTTTACGCAGCGCCGACCGGTCTAGACCGGTCGAACTGATCTTTTACACATTCCAGGGAGCACAGCCGACCGGTCAAGACCGGTCGGACTCGTTTAAACAAGATGGACAGCGTGCATAGCCGACCGGTCAAGACCGGTCGGGCTTCATTCTTGCTTCCAGTATACATGGCCGACCGGTCAAGACCGGTCGGGCTTCATTCTTGCTTCCAGTATACATGGCCGACCGGTCAAGACCGGTCGGTCTGGCTTTCTCCTTTCTTCAGTGCACATGGCCGACCGGTCAAGACCGGTCTAGCTCCTCTGGCCGACCAGTCAAGACCGGTCAGCTCTCTTCATTTTGTTCTTCTTTCTTTCTTTTCTCCTCTCTTTGCTTTATTCTTTCTTCGGTCCTCTTTCATCCTTCATCCACTGGCTCCAAAGGCTTCCTTTTAATCCCTAATTGAATGAAGTCCGCTCTCATCCCCTATAATCACAAAACATGTGTTAGATGGGCCTTTCAATCATGAAAATCATGCAAACCATGTCATGTAATGGGCAATACAATGTATAAATTGGAGGTTCAACAGCTGGTTGTAGGTAATCCCGCAATGATCTCAGTGGAGGAACATTATGTACCTCATTCTCTCCTACTCCTTGATTTGCGTTTGTAGTTGGAGTAGGGGGGGGGGGGGGGGGAGGATTCCCTAAAGGTGTTTGATCCATACTCCCCAAACTTTCACAATGCTGTTGGTAATTTCGGACTCGTCTATGGACTAACAATGGTCCAACTAAACCACCTTCAGATTGGAGACGATTTGAGTGGTTACGTTCCCAACGGGACATAAACCAAAAAACTACATTAGTCCTAAATCCTAGAAATCTGAAAATAGAAAATCTGTAAAAAAAAAAAAGCTAAGTTAGAAAGGTATCACCTGATGCGCTTTTAACTAGAGAAGAAAACCTACAAAACCAAACAATTTGTTAGTTCTAAAAAAAATCAGAAAACCTATCTACTTCTACTTCTACAGCCACTAAAACAATTTGAAAACCGTTATCTAAGTTCCCCTGGCAACGGCGCCAAAAACTTATTCGCTTGCCTCAAGTGTAAGGCTGCGATGTAGTAATAAAACTCGGTAAGACCGAAGTCTATCCACAGGGAATTAGAAACAACTTTCAAACTATTCCAGCAACTTAGTTTTGCAAGAAAATAGGATTCAATTTGGTAATTAAACTAAAACAGTAACTTAATGAAAAATCAGTGATTTAAGGTACTAAGGCATTCAAGGATCCACTTGTAGCAATCCCATGTCAATCCAATCAATTCAAGTAGAGAACACAACTAGATTTGAAGTCCTCTCTCTCATCTAGTTGGAAAATAAAGCATTCACACACATTTAATCCCATTCAAGTTGAACTTCCAAGTTCTAGTCCCAATCAATCAATTTAGAATTCAAAATCATAGCCTTCGGAGTAACAACCATGTCTATGGACTATGACCTGCTCAAGGATTACTATAATTCGAATCTAAACAAGCACCATATGATAATCTCAAAGAATTGCAAGGAATTCATGTCCGGAGCACATGAACTCTCATAAAACATCTCAAACTACCAACTTAAGAACTAGAATATGAAAAATCCAAACTTGAATTGAAAATTACTTGAATTAACTTGAATCAAAGATGAAATTAGCTACAAGCTTCACCTCTTAGCCTTAGCTGAGAGATTCTAGCCGAGCATTGTCATACTACAACTAGAACTCATAATAGAAAGCATAAAAACTAGAAAAACCAGAAATTGGAAAGTTGCAGATGCTCCACGACAACTTCCTCTCTCTAGAACCACGTCCCTTAGCTTCTATCATGACCTAGGAAGAGCCCCTAGGTGTCCTTTTATAGTGGGAAAGCTCCCTTGCGTCGGAAACATCTAGAATCCGCGTAAGGTTACGCAGTGTGCAGCGAATTTCGGAGTCCCGTTTTAGAAAGGTCTCTATTTACGCAGAGCCGACCGGTCTAGACTGGTCGGACTGGGCTGGCCGACCGGTCACGACCGGTCGGACCTGTTTTTGTTTCAGTCCAGCAGCTTAATGTGGAGGTGGACCTATTGGCCGACCGGTCAAGACCGGTCAGACCCTTCTGTCCATTTGTCCAGCGTGCATCAGAGGGGGTGGCCGACCGGTCTTGACCGGTCTGGCTCCCTTGGCCGACCGGTCACGACCGGTCGGTCCTTCTTCAATTCAATTTTTCTTCCTTTCTTTTCTCCTCTTTCTTCTTCTCTCTCCTCTCCTTGCTTTCTTCTTTCTTTGGTCCTCTTTCAACCTTCATCCAATGGCTCTAAATGGCCCCTTTTGGTCTCCAATTGGGTGCAGTCCGCTCCCATCCCTACAATCACAAAACATGCGTTAGATGGGCCTTTTAATCATGAAAACCATGCATGCAATGTCATGTAGTGGGCAATGCAATGTATAAATTTAAGGTTCAACACCGGTCGTCAATGACCCAAAACAATCCAATGGGTGAACTATTGTTCAACATAATTCAACTCGTCTGGGGACCAATCATGATCGATCTTCAAATCTCATGATTGTTCACTCCCCAAGTGTAGGGTTGTGATGTAGTAATAATTCGAAAAGACCAAGTATTGTCCCACAGGAATTTGTGTGTAAGTATTCTCAGGATTCTCCCAAAAACAACTCAGAATTGAAATTATGCTAAGGAACTAAATATGGAAATTAGAGTTGTGTGGTTGTAAATTAAACGGTAAATCGAAAGGTGAAAAAAAATAAAATAAAGAGCACTAGAGCGTCAAGGATCCACTTTTAATTATTTTCAATGTATCAACTCAACTAGGTCTCTCAACTACTTAATCGGAATCAAAGTCCTATCTCTATTCGATCGGAATATGAAGCAGTTACATCACATAAACGGTCTAAAATAGATGTCAATTTATTAATTCGGTTCCCTCAATAATGCTCAGGCATAAGGCACTATGGACGCTCGCCTCTCCGCGCTCCCGAATTCTCCCTTCCTTTCGAAAAGGGGGTGCGTGTGCGCGAATCACCGTTTGTGCCACTAGCTTGCCTCGTTCTCGAGGGCTTTTTATCTGTTGTCGTGTTGAGCTGGATATATTGGATGAGTTTGTGTAAGACTAGAGTCGCCACTAGCCAGTTACTTCGAATCTACAGTCGGCTAGACCTAGTAGAAACGTTAGAGAAGGGGATCCAAAGATTCCTTCCTCTAAAATGACTCATTTTGATCTGCGGCCAGAGATTTGAGCTAAGGGATCACGGTTGTAGGGTGGGAAGATGTTAGGCACCCCACACTGGCCGTACCGAAGAACGGTCTCTACTTCACAGAATCGAACTAATACTTGAAAGTCTGATTTAATCCTCGTACATTCTCATGAATGATATGATGCATGAATGCAGGTCTGAACAGTAAGAGTTTCTGATGGGAAAATTTTCATTAACAAGGCAAGCCCAGAGCATATGCTCGAACTGACAGGTGCTTTATGCAAGATGCATACTGTGTCTTAGAATAATCAAAGTGCTTGTAGTGACTGATGCATGAATGCAGGTCTGAACAGTAAGAGTTTCTGATGGGAAGGTTTCTATTAACAAGCAAGCCCAGGATGCGTGCTGTGTGTTTGAATAATCAAAGTGTTGGTAGTGATATGATAAGCAGGGGGGTTGGAAGAAAAGTAAATGTTGCACTTAGGCTAAATGCAAATGAGATGATGATGGTAAAAGAGTAGCTGGATGGACGGAGGTGTCGCAAGGGTTTGCTTCGAGTGGCTAGATCAAGACTTGGATAACTTGGGAGACTTAAACCAGGGTTAGGCTGGGATGGACCAGGACTAAGCTCTTCTCACTCAGGCTCTCCTTGGTGGAGGAATGGACTAAAGGGGGAGATGGACTCGGAACTAATGGGATTGCTTTGGGGCTTGAGGGATGCTATGAATGAGAAGGGGCGGGGGTATGTACAGCAGCGGAGAGTGGTAACTCTCATAATTATGTTTGAGCGGCACCTGGGGGCTGCTTGTACGGTTGCGCTGCTCCGGCTTCGGAGCGAAAGGCCTCCGAACTTGAAGCAGAAAAGCCCGAGGTTCAGAGTCTGGACCTGCTCCGAAGCTGTGGTTCGGAACTAGGTGAGTTGACTGAGTTTGGAAGATGCGTTGACACGATGAGTTAACTCGGTGATTTGACTCAGCGGGTTGACTTACCAATTTTGACTTTTTAAGGATTTTTTTACTGGTTTTTCTTATGGGGGGCTTTTTAGGCTGATGTTTAGGGGTGAGTTGACTGGGTTCAGGCTTGAGCTGGGCTATGGATTGGGGCTTACAAGGGTGAGTTTGGCTAGGTTTGGACATGGAATTTGGGGGTATGATCCTTTATTCATTCAGCTATCTCTACCAACATTGTAGCCGAAGGTAGGGTGTCTACAAATGCCCCTCTTTGGCAGAGGTTGTATGCAACCAAATGTCAAAGCGAGTGGAGACCCCACTTCTGACCTGGTCATTCATAGATCGTGGTCTGAAATCTTTGCTTGCCTTTGCATCTGCATCAGTTGATTGTCTGGAAATTGATCACTCGCACATATCGTGGGAGTTTGGAGAAAACGTTGTGATTGTCCCGGCATGCGTTGCAACCTGGGTACCCAATCGCAACCCTTCCATTCTCGATCAGTACTAACATTGGAAAGGTACAGTAGAGCCTCTGCATCCGTCATAGTCTTACGAGGTTACCGACCTGGTGATTGATTGTTCAATGCTTTCCCAAATCACTCCAGGAGTACTTGTTTCACTTGACTATCAAAGTGGTTAGCTACCCTGCATCCATGTAGTCTTACGGGAGATCACTAGGCCAACTTGGACTTAGTCAATGTACTTCAGGCATCCACTCCTAGGTATGTGCGGGTGAACTCTTTCCACCCAATCTGCTGGTTTTGATGCTTGGTTTGCAATTCATTCTTTCTTAGATTGTGGTTTGGAATCTTTATTTTCCTTTGTATCTGAGTCAGTTGATTGTCTGAAAATTGATAACTCACACATACCACGGGAGTTTGGAGAAAACGTTGCGATTGTCCCTGCATGCGCTGCAACCTGGGTACCCAATCGCAACCCTTCCGTTCCCGATCGGTACTAACATCGGAAAGGTGCAGTAGAGCCTCTGCGTCCGTCATAATTTTACGAGGTTACGGACCCTGTGATTAATTGTTCGATGCTTTCCCGGATCACTCCAGGAGTACTTGTTTCGCTTGACTGTCAAAGTGGTTAGCTGCCCTGCGTCCATGTAGTCTTACGGGAGATCACTACACCGACTTGGACTCAGTCAAGGTACTTCAGGCATCCACGCCTAGGTATGTGCAGGTGAACTCTTTCCACCTAATCTGCTGGTTTTGATACTTGGGTTACAATTCATCATTTCCACCGTTCATACGGTTTCTTTGACCTAGCCTTTTGGCTTTCATCTTTTCATATCTTGGCATGTGGTATAACCACACTAACACTAGAGTTCAGTTCGATCGTACTTTGAGTGCATTGGATCCGATGGTCTCCAAGGAAACCACGAGACATCGGATCTTATTTTATTTTTGCATTGGTTCCTACCTATAGATATGGAAGATCTCTCGATGTTTTGGAGGTCGAACGCTCTACTGGGAAAATGTTTTTTGGATTTTTAAAAAGATACCCACTCTGGGGAATGATACTCCGTGGGGTTTTTATTTGTAAATAGGAATATATATAATATTTTTTATCTTTTTGAAAAGGAAATCTGGCTTGCACGCGCCTCCACTAGGGATGCTTGTGGGGTCTTTGGCTAACCGACTTTTATTTTAAAAGCAGGTAAACATGATGATTGATGTGATGGATGCTGATGCATGGGAATGCATATTTGATGATGGATGCATGGTTTGGCTCATTCTCTTTCCGTTCGATGATTTTTCTTTTATTGGGGAGGTAGAGAACTTTGAGCTTATTGCTTGCAGGGTTGTGCTTCTCTGGAGATTTTCTTTTCAATGTGGATGTTTGGTCAGCGAGTTGGTCAAGATCCCAACCCATGGCCGATCAGGTCCATCGTCCCAAGATGTTATTTCTTTGCTGGTGGGGATGGATGAAGGAGGTTGTCAGTTATAACCTCAAGATACTCTTCTGGGAAATGGGTGTGATTGGGATGGTATTTGGTCGCCAGTTTTGGTCAAGATTCCAATTTGCGGGCGATCGGATCAGTCATCCCAAACTGTGAAGTGAGTGAGCGGAGTTCGAGATTCCTAAAGTGCTGTGCTGGAGATAGTGAAAATTTTTGTGATTTTTTTGCAAGTATGTGGTTTAAATCTTTACCTGAGTAGTCAGGATGTAGATCAATTATTGAAAACAAAGGAAATATTTTTGTGATTTTGAAAATATTTTGTAATGTTTTGGTATTTTCTGATTTTCTGAAATGCCGGGAAAGGTATGGAATTTTCATCCATTTCCAGCTTCTACTGCTGGTAAGGCACCCGATCCATTTTACGTCAGCGAGTAAGACGAATCTCACACAGTTAAGTGCCATAGTTTTACATCTTCGAATGAGGGGATTTCGAGGGTTTTCAGTCAACACACCCACAAAGTTACATGTTCCTCATGTGCAATGCACATAGACCACGTATCGTCCGACGGACTCCTTCGGCCACAAAATGAGCCACATCCTTACATTTCCCTTTGTCAATCCAGTTTGGGACCTTATGCTGCTCACAATTCCGTGAGGGTGCACTTCACCTCCCAACTACCTTAAACTCCTTCATGAGTTTTAGGAACAGGGAACATCTGTCAGATTCAACAGCGACTTCCAAATCAAGGTTGTCTATTACTGTGCAGTTCAACACGAACAGGATAGCGGGGTTCTGCCCGCCTCAGCCCTTACCTATTTAGAAGATTTCGGACATCTGTACGATCAAGGGTCAGCCATGTCCGGGACAGGTTGGGAAAGAAAGCCCCCGAAAAGTTAATCCCAATATAGTTTCAGGTCTTTGGACCGCTAGGGATAAATTTGTGCAGTTAATTTTGAGGATGAAATTTATTTTTTTTTTAGAAAGTTCCAGACTTCAACTCGAGTAATCGAGGTTGATACTGGTTTTTATAAACAGCTTAAAATCCTTTTAGTATTTTTTTGAAATGATTCGGGTTATCGAACCTTGATCCGAGTGGTCAAGGCCGATGGCGGTTTTTTGTTAAAAGCAAGAAAGGTCCCCGAGAAATTAATCCCAGCGTAGTTTAAGGTCTTCGGACCCAAAATATGTACATGCTGAAAATATATTCTTTTTGTGATTTTTTGAAAAGATCTGATTATCGAACCTTAAGCCAAGCGGTCGAGGTCGATGCCGGCTTTTGGTTGAAAGCAGGAAAAGTCCCCCGAGAAATTAATCCCATTGTAGTTTAAGGTCTTCGGACCAAGAATATGTACAAGCTAGGCTGGAGATGTATATTTTTTGTGTTTTATTTATTTATTTTTTTTTTTAGAAAATGTTCGGAGTCGTCAGATCTTGATTCGAATGATCAAGACCGATGCCAGTTTTATTAAAAATCCCTCGGGATCCTGATTCCGAAGTAGTTTAAGGTCTTCAAACCAAAAATTTGTTTGAAAACTTTTTGTGCTTCTTGTGAAGGTACAAATCACCAAATCTCGGCTCGAACGGTCGAGATTGATGTTGTTTTTATTGGAAAGGCATACTTACCTTGTTATGTTTGGCTTCTAACAGGGCTGATTGTGATTTGAATGGTCTGGATTGCTTGAATGGGTCACGTAGGACCTCTTGTACTTCTATTCTCATACATGGAAGCCAGATCTTGATGATTGAACCCTTGATCTTAGAGATTGGTAGCTTAAGAAAGCTCTTCAATGGTTTGGATCATGATGGTTCAACTTTTGAATAGTCTGGATTGGTTGTGGCCCACACTTGATCAACTTTTGTCTTTTTCGGACTGAATAGACTCATTTTGAACGTAGCTCTTCATGATTTGACTTGTAGAGAATGCTTCAGACGGTCTAGATCAGGCTCAGTCCAAATCTGGAGTCATTCAGAGATTCGGGCGGCCTTCAGAGTGCCATTTGTTGACATAGATTGACAATCTCACCTACCACAAAGCCCTTTAGCCAATCTGCGGAGAGAGAGGGAGAGTGTCCGTCCGGGCGGCCCCCTAAGGGCCGCCCAGACCTCCTCTCTTATGCGGTCTGGGCTGATCTGGTTCGAACATTCCTAACTGCTTCTCTGTCTCTATCTGCTTGATTTCTCGTACCGGATTTTCAATCCAGCCATAATTTTCTTTGTCTCATCTTTCTCCTCTTTTTGTCTTCTTCTTATTTTGTCCTTTCTCAAGCAATGGATGGTGGAGATTTAAGGGTTGTGGGGGCTGATCATGATGGGCCCCCCACTTCAGATTTTCAATGGATAATGGAGGAGAGATGCCTTTGATAGATGGGGTCGATGGGGCATTGAAAGTGGGAGTAGATGAAGGCTTAAATGTGGTGGTTGGAGAGGCTTTGAATGCCCCCATTAATGGTGGCATGACTGGATTTTCATTTAAATGGGGCCTTGGATGTTGGGACTTTTGATGGTAGAGATAGGGCCTTGATGGACATTGATGGGCTGATCTTGGACTTCCTTCTGGTACCTGTGAGAAGAGAAAGCACTTTAGCAAAAGTGTTGAAGTATGGAAGCAGGGGGAGAGATACTTACCTTTTGGGGAAGATGACCAGGAGAAAGGCACTCATGGAAGGTACCCCATTAGTTGACTGGAGGATGTTTATTTTGAAAGCCCTATAAGATTTTTTTTTTTGCATATATATGAATAAGGAAAAATGAGTTTTTTTTAAATATATGAAATGGAAATTTGTGCCAAGTGCTTGTCTGTCTATGCGTGATTCGGATTTGTGCTTTTAAATGTAGGAATCAGAATATTTGACTCAGCCTAATGTCATACTCGATTTTCTTAATTATTCACCAAGGGTCTTGGTCCTCTTAAGATAGTGCACAATGGTATCCTGCCCTGAGAATTTGGGCAGATCTTAAAAGAATTCTCGACTCATAGCTGTCATCCTTACTTCCGTTGAATCTTCATGTCGCTTGGATGTCTCATGTACCTACTTTTTTTCTTTCTTTTTTCTTTTCTTTTCTTAGCCTATTATTACCCGCAACGCCCTTTCTGGTTTTCGCTGCGTCTGGCTTGTCCGTCATTTTTGCCCGTGGCGCCCTTTCGAATTTTCACCACATCACAGGTATTTGATCTTGCCTGCCCCTTGGCAACTATTTTAGCAGCTATGTTGCTTTTACCCTTGGCGCCCTTTCGAGTTTTCACCAAGTCCGCTGTGTGCCCACTGTTTTTACTCGAAGCGCCTTTTCGGGTTTTCACTCCAACCTCTTTGTTTAAGCACACATCTCTTTTTTGCTTTCTTTTTTTTTATAATTGCGGTGACCAGAGGTCAGGATTCTGTCGTTGCCGGCCGATAGTAACCTTTCGGCCCTTATCTTAAGTTACAATGGCAGAGCTGTCGGCCTTAGCTACAGACCCTTCTGAGGTGGATGGATGGATAGATGTGTTTCTTTTTTGTCGATTTTTTTCTCTTTCTTTCTTTTTTTTCTTTTGGGTTGTGTGCCCCTTTTTTTTAACCCCTATTTTTTTCTCTATTCTTTTTTTTTTCTCTTCTTTTTTCTTTGGCTTTTGAACCTGTTATTTGGAACACTTATTGGTGGACGGGAAGGGATTCTCAGAGGTCTAAGCCTTGACCTCTTGACTTCAGCTCTACTAATGTAACTCTTGATAAGGTTGGATTGGCTTACCTGTGAGAGATTTTCACGTTGTCGGCGTTGATTGGCTCTGGAAGATCCTTACCCCTCAGGTTGGTGAGTCAAACGGTGCCTCCCAAAAGAACTTCTCTGATTTTCGGGGCTTGTCCCTTGAGTCTGATAGATGCGGCAGTGTTTGTTGTAAACCCGATATGACTTTTCTTTCTTCGGCTTCATTCTTCATCAGCACTCACGGTGACACGATTTTGACTCGAACTCATAGGTTTGTCTTCTGATTTTAAGCTTCTCGAGGAACTCCTCCATCCTTAAATTTCGAAGGACGTCCCATTGCCAATGTTGATAGCATGTGGGAACCCTTAACAAATGATGATGTCATTCTTCATGAGAATTATTGCACGAGATCAGAATGTTACCTCCTTCCTCATTGTGAAGTAATTAATTGTTAGATGATGCCGAGTTGATCTTTCTGTTGATGTATATACCTCGTACAGGGAATAGCTGGAGCATTATCAGGTTGAAGCACACACATGGATTCAACGTGCATGCTGCTGACACTTGAAGTATTTTCTGACATGTTGGCAGTAATCTTGTCTTCATTGAGCTGTGAGATTTCTCCAATCATTCGTCTGGTCGCATACTCCAGCATGGAATGAAAGCATAGTCTTGGCAGCATCGTCTTGATAGGCTAGATGAGTTTTTGATCGAGTTTGGATAAGTCTTCATAAGACGCAAGATTGGGAAGTCATGACTTTAAAAATTCGATCATTCTTTGCTTATTTTTCAAGGACTAATGCACACTTCCTTATGGGTCTCAGGAGATCCTAGGTTTATAATTTTGAAAATTTTTTGAGATGACATTGGCTTTTGGTTCGAACTTTTGAGGAGACCCTCTTAGTTTGGGAGTCAGCTCATCATTTTCCACATCATTTGGCTTGTCCAGACCCTTGAGTTTAAAGTCCAACTCTAGATCGAAATCTTATGAGCCAACTTCATACTCAAGTGCTTTGATAGAGAGACTTGACATTTTATTGCTTGAGATTTTTGAAAGATTTCTGATTTTTTTTTTAAAGATTTTCTGGTTTTTTGGAATTTTGTGAATATCTAGATTTTTTTTAACTTTTTGGACTTTCTAAAATTTTGAATTTTTTTTTTTAAAAAGACCCGAGCGAGACGGCAATACGAACCGGGGGTTGCCTGATTCAGCCCGGGGAGTCGAGCACTATCGGCTTTTATTGTGCCGTCATGGGGCTACAAACCTGTTACTACCTTGCACTCCTTCCCCTTACGAGGTAGGGCCAGAGGGATCAGTAGGCCAACCCTCATTGTCGCGCCCAATCATCATGATAGATCTGGAATTGGGCTCCGAGTCGGTGTCGGATGCGATTTCTCCTGGATCATTCCCAGTGTATTACAGCTCTTCGGGTTCATCTGGCTGAGGTGGGACCAGGACAGCAGTCAAGTCGATCAGGGGAAATTCATGCCCCTTGCTTGAGTCTTCTTTGGGCAACTCTAGCAGACTTGATCTACTCGCTTGATCATCGAAGGTGGAATCCAGCCCATCATCAGGATAGATAATCCCTGCATTGATAAACTGGATTAGTGTGCAGATGCAGAGATTGCCTTCTTCTTGATGACCCCATCTTCTTCTGATACTTCTGTGCTTTGGTTTCCTAATCCGAGTAGGCCGATATCGTAGTCTTTCTCTCTCCACATTCTCTTGAACTCCCATGATTTGGGTCGAGTCTTGATATTTGAGCTGATAGTAGAAGGTTTGACGCTCGGCAGGAAGGAAGACATAGTTCGATCCAATGGGACATGCACGAGGGAAGTAATTTGCATTGTGATGGTATGAGACCTCCCCATTAGAGCGTTGTAAGTCCATGGATGGGATGGTAGGCTCTCGAAGGTTGGATGCTTCTATCATGGGAAATTGTTCGGGATCGGTAATGATGGTGATCGCCCTATCTCTGAAGATGTGCTTAACCTTTTGGTGAAGATTTGAAGAGATGACACCGATTCTGTGAAACCAAGTCCGATCGGAAAGGAGATGGAATGAAGCTGAGATGTCCAAGACTTGAAGAGTGATAGTTGATATTTTTGGACCGATCAGAACCTGGACATCAATCTCCCCTTCGACCTCCTCGATAGTGGCCACATAATTGAAGCTGGGCCCCAACTCTATTAGGGCATGTGGTATGCTGTCCAAGGAAGGGTCTTCTTCTTGGAAGATGATGGCTGAAGTAGAAGCCGAATAGACCGGTGCGGTGGGCAAGTTGTGCCCCTGGTTGTTGTTCGCTTCCCCAAGTGTAGGGTTGCGATGTAGTAATAAACTCGGTAAGACCGAGGTCGATCCACAGGGACTTATGTAGGATGTCACAAACTCATCCACAAGTTTCTATTGAAGCTAACAATCAAAGTTTGAATAGAATGTGTGTGATTAACAGTTTAAGCTAAATTGAATGTAAACAATTATAAAAAGGCACTAGGGGTTCGAGGATCCACTTGTAGCAATCCTCGATGTTCAATCCGCTGTGGTTTCCCATTCTCTCAACTAGAATCACCAGTCAGGTCTATCTAGTCGGATAATAGAACTATTAAACCAGAAGTCTGTAACATGTAAGTTCTGTACATAAAGTTCACTCAACTCTAGGCTGATCTGAGCATGCTCATTGCATAGGTCATTCACCTTTTCTATAGGTCCAATTCCCAATCATAACCATCCTCAAGTCTTCTCACAAGACAAGGTTAGATCATGATTTGAACTGGATTCAAATTATATGCACAGTCCATACATATTCCAGATAATCAACCAAAACTAGAACTTTGGCATGAAGTCCCTTCATGAAGAGCTTAGTGCTAGAGCGCACTCCGATTCCTCAGATCATGCAGGTCTAGACAGTTGCAAACCAAATAAGAAGATAAGTAATTCATCCAAACATCCATGAGTCATCACAAGACTAAGAGAAATTACTTAAAAACTTGAATAAACTTCAAACCTTAGTTCATAATCATGAATTCCAAACTGAAAACCACTTAACTACGAATTAAAACATCTTGGATACACTACAAGCTTCACCTCTTAGCCCTAGCTAAGAGGTTTAGCTGCTCATGATCTAAGGAAACATGAAACAACTCCTAAAAGCATGAAAACAGTAAAGCAAACCAAAAGGAGTTGTGAAACTCCAATCTCCACTTCCACAGTCTCCAACCTCGCTTCAAGCCTTCTAGGATACCCTAGAAACAATCCCTAGGTGTCTATTTATAGTTTGGAGGCTCCCCAACGTCGGAAGAATCGGAAATTTGCGTAACACTTACTCAGCGCAGAGAATTTCGGGAAGAAATTAGAAAGTTCTAACTCAGTACGCATGGCCGACCGGTCAAGACCGGTCGGCCTCAAGTGAAAATACTCCAGCAGGTATGCCCGACCGGTCAAGACCGGTCGGGCCTTGTAGAACCTCAATCCAGCAAGCCACTCCGACCGGTCAAGACCGGTCGGATGTTTTTCTTCACATTGCAGCAACACTGACCGACCGGTCTTGACCGGTCTGGCCTCCTTGGCCGACCGGTCACGACCGGTCAGCACTTTTTCTTCTTTGCTTTCTTCTCTTTCTTTCTTCTTTTCTCTTCTTTCCTTGCTTTCTTCTCTTTGATCTTCCTTCAATACTTCATCCTATGGTCTTCAATACTTGTAAGGAGCCTCATTTAGCTTTCAAATGGTGAGCTCTCCATCTTGTCCCTACAATCACGCATCATGCATTAAGTTAGTTCTTTAAACGTATATATCGTGCATAATGAGTGATGCATTGGGGTTAGAATATGCATAATTATGAGCTCAACACACCCCCCAACCAGCATTTTGCTAGTCCCGAGCAAAACATGCGTGAAACTAATTCCATCCTTTAAAACTCAACTCTCTTTCAGAAACCATCCTTCTATACATTCCAAGGTTCATAAGCTTAAGATTCAGAAACATTAGGCAACAGAGGTTGAAACCGTAAACTCTCAAAGCCTAATAAGCATTCATATGAAATTCCCGCCGATTGGTTCATAAATAGAAAGATTATAACAAATTTAACCTAGTGTGGGTAGTGGAAATTCATCTCATGAGTTTTTAGGATTATCTTCTTCATAGATCAAGTAGACTATAGAACTCAAGGTACATAGAGCCATATCAAGCCAAAGACAGGAATTTGCCTTACTGTCCTTCCGACGACTTTCACACTACGTCCCATTTCCGGCTTTGGTTACGGGTAGACCATCCCCCGGTTGGTAGTAGGTAGCCCTAATCGGAATTCTCCACCATTTTTCCACATTCCCAATTTCATCCTTCCTTTTCCTTTTTTTTTTTTTTAATTAGATAGGATTTTTAAAAATCCATATCTTTCATTATTTTCCCATGGACAAGGATGGCCAAAGTACCCCGGCCTGATTTCTCAATACCTTAATTCAAAGTCTAGCTAATCCATAAATCACATAATCCCTTCAACTCATGAAAATCGTGTAATGTGAACTAGGTGTAAAGATGTTCAGATTTTCTATCAATCACAAAATAGGGGAGTTCACATATAAACCATTATGCTGTGAGGAATTCCAGACTTCCAGCCCTATACACTTCATATCTCCTCCTCTTATGCTCATATCAACTCGAATGCCTAGAACCAGTGTTTTCCAAAAGAGTTTCAAATTTTTGAAAAATCAAAAAAAATTTCACATGATTGCTTGAAATGTTGCAAATTGCTGGATTCATCCAAGTGATCCTACACCCCCCAACCAAATCTTGCATTGTCCTCAATGTAAAAGATGTGCAATGAGCAAAACATGAGAGCAATTTGAAAATAAAAGGGAGTGAGGAATGATAGTACCTGAGAGAGTGAAAAGTGGAGATCCTCCTCCTTCTAACAAACCTAGGAAAACGAAACAAAAATAGCAAAATCCTAATCCTAACTACTCTATACCTCCATCAGACTAGGTGATCAATCATCCTGATACACAGGATCATTCAGAGGTATGGACATACCTTCTGAAGGGAAGTTCTCAAAGAACGGCTTTAATCGCTGCCCATTTGCTTTAAAAATGTTGCCGTTCCTTGGATTTAACAGCTCGACAGTCCCATATGGATAGACAGTTTGCACAATGTAGGGACCGGTCCACCGAGATCTCAATTTTCCCGAAAATAGATGTAAGCGAGAATTATACATGAGGACTTTTTGATTTATCGTGAATGTCTTGCGAAGAATATTCTTATCATGGAATATCTTCGTCTTGTCCTTGTAAATTCTTGCATTCTCATAAGCTTCATTACGGATTTCTGCAAGTTCATTCAATTGTAGTTTGCGTAACGAGCTTGCCTTATCAGGATTGAAATTTATCTTCTTAATAGCCCAATACGCCTTATGTTCCAACTCCACAGGCAAGTGACAAGCCTTCCCATAGACAAGTCTATAGGGAGACATTCCAATAGGAGTTTTAAAGGCAGTACGGTAAGCCCAAAGCACATCGGTAAGTCGAAGTGACCAATCCTTGCGATCAGGATGTACCGTTTTCTCTAAAATGTGTTTAATCTCTCTATTGGATATCTCAGCTTGTCCACTAGTTTGTGGGTGATAGGGAGTGCTCACTTTGTGCGTTACGCCATATTTCTTCATTAATGCTTCAAAAGGGCGATTGCAAAAGTGAGACCCTCCATCACTTATGATGACTCGAGGCGTTCCAAACCGGGAAAGAATGTTTTCTTTTAGGAATCGAATGACCGTTTTATGGTCATTATTCCGGCAAGGGATGGCCTCGACCCATTTGGAAACATAATCAACGGCAAGCAAGATGTATAAGTTTCCAAAAGAAGATGGGAATGGGCCCATGAAATCGATGCCCAACAATAAAAAATTTCGATAATTAAGATGAGATTGAGTGGCATCATATTTCTACGGGAGATTCCTCCTAATTTCTGACAAGGTTCGCAAGCTTTGCAAAACTCATGTGTGTCTTTGAACATGGTGGGCCAATAAAACCCACATTGCAGAATTTTCGCTGTGGTCTTTTTAGCAGAAAAATGGCCACCACATGCTTGAGAATGACAGAAGGAGATGATACTTTGTTACTCATCATCTGGGACACATCTCCTTATGATTTGGTCGGGACAATACTTGAACAAGTATGGGTCGTCCCATAGAAATTTCCGTACCTCTGAGAAGAATCTATCCTTATCTTGCTTTTTCCAATATGTAGGAATTGTACCTGTAGCAAGATAATTAGCAATATCCGCATACCATGGCAATTGGGAAACAGCAAAAAGTTGTTCATCAGGGAACATGTCATTGATTGCAGTCGTTTCAGGGGAATCAGTGAGGACAAGTCGAGAGAGGTGGTCAGCTACTACATTCTCTACTCCTTTCTTATCACGTATTTCTAAGTCGAATTCTTGGAGTAGGAGGATCCATCTTAATAACCGTGGTTTAGCATCCTTCTTAGAGAGAAGATACTTAAGTGCAGCATGGTCAGTGAATACAATGATCTTGGATCCAATCAAGTAGGATCTGAACTTCTCCAAGGCAAAAACTACGGCTAAAAGTTCCTTTTCAATAGTGGTGTAGTTTTCCTGGGCTGAGTTTAGGGTTCTACTCGCATAGTAGATAACACATGGCTTTTTATCTTTTCTTTGGCCTAACACGGCCCCTATAGCATAGTCCCTAGCATCGCACATAATCTCAAAAGGAAGGCTCCAATCAGGTGGTTGCATTATTGGGGCGCATGTCAACATGCCTTTAAGGGTGGTAAAGGCCTTTTGACATTCTTCACTCCACTCAAATGAATTTTCCTTTTGAAGTAGGTTACATAAAGGACGAGAGAGTGAACTGAAATCCTTTATGAACCGTCTATAAAATCCTGCGTGTCCTAAAAAGGACCGTATATCTCGTATGCTTTTGGGTGGTGGCAGGTTAGAGATAAGGTCAATTTTTGCCTTGTCCACCTCAATTCCATTTTGTGAAACGATGTGACCAAGTACAATTCCCTTTTTAACCATGAAGTGACACTTTTCCCAATTGAGCACAAGGTTCTTCTCTTCACATCTTTTTAGCACAGATTTCAAGTGCTCAAGGCACTCATCAAAGCTACAACCGAATATGGAAAAATCATCCATGAAGACTTCGAGAATTGTCCCCACCATGTCAGAAAAGATGCTCATCATACAACGCTGAAAGGTGGCAGGGGCATTACATAGTCCAAACGGCATCCGTCGATAGGCGAAAGTGCCGAATGGACATGTGAATGTAGTCTTTTCTTGGTCTTCACGGGCAATTTCTATTTGGTTGTACCCTGAATAGCCATCAAGGAAGCAAAAGTGGGAATGACCCGCCAACCGTTCTAAAATCTGATCAACAAACGGTAGGGCGAAGTGGTCTTTCCTCGTGACAGTGTTTAGCTTCCTGTAGTCAATGCACATTCTCCAACCGGTAGTGACTCTAGTTGGTACGAGTTCATTATTGGCATTGGCTACGATGGTTATTCCGGATTTCTTAGGCACCACTTGAGTTGGGCTCACCCATTGGCTATCAGATATTGGGTAAATGATACCTACATCCAATAGTTTCACCACTTCGGCCTTAACCACATCCTTCATATTTGGATTTAGTCGTCTTTGTGGTTGCCGGGATGTCTTTGCATTTTCCTCAAGGTGTATGCGGTGAGTGCAAATCAGTGGGTCTATGCCTTTGAGATCCGCAATTGTCCATCCGATGGCACTCTTGTGCTCTAATAGAGTGGCTATTAGCCTACTGTCTTGTTCCTCATCCAAGTGGGAAGAAATCACGACTGGATATGTCTCATCTCGACCTAAATAAACATATTTTAGCTCACTTGGCAATGGTTTTAGGTCGAGTTTTGGTGCCTTAATGTTGGATGGGAGGGCCTTGTTCTCATTTATAGGTAAAGGTTCAATTGGGGTCCTCCATCTTTTATTTTCACGCACCATCATCACATCTAGAATGGCATCCATCTCTTGTGTTGTATCATCATTCATATCATGGAGATAGGCCACACATGCCTCCAAAGGGTCGGAAAATAGTGACAAGGGGATTGTATCTTCCGCGAATGATTCGATCATGTTTAATTCGTGGATATCATCATCAACTTCCCGCGGTTGTTTGCATAACTCAAATATGTTAAGCTCAAGGGTCATATTTCCAAAGGACATTTGTACAAGTCCGTTTCTACAATTGATAATGGCGTTTGAGGTAGCTAGAAACGGTCGTCCAAGTATGACGGGAATTTGAGTACCGGTGCCTATCACAGGATGTGTGTCCAAGACAATAAAATCTACTGGGTAGTAGAATTTATCAACTTGGACTAGAACATCCTCTACCATTCCTCTCGGTATCCGGATGGATCTATCAGCAAGTTGGAGTGTGGTTTTGGTGGGTTTCAATTCACCTAACCCAAGTTGTTCATAGACCGAATATGGAATGAGATTCACACTTGCCCCCAAGTCGAGTAGGGCTTGTTTAATCTGGTAGTCTCCTATGATGCATGATATGGTTGGACTACCCGGATCTTTGTATTTTTGGGGCACCTCTTGTTTGATGATGGCACTCAAATTCTCAGCCAAAAGCACTTTGTTGTGAACGTTATGTTTCCTTTTGATTGTACACAATTCCTTTAAAAATTTGGCATAAGATGGTATTTGTTTTATTGCATCCAACAACGGAATGTTGATCTTCACCTGCTTGAAAACTTCCAGAATTTCCAGATTTTTATCTAAAGGTTTAGGTGAAATCAACCTTTGTGGAAATGGGGCAACCGGCTTGTATCGTCTTTCCGGTTCTTTCTCTTGTGGAATATTGTTTGGGCTATCATCCTCTTTGGGAATTTCCGGATCCTTAGGCTTGGGGGCCTTCACCGGATTGGATTTATCAATTTCTTTCCCACTTCTCAAAGTGGTGATAACTTGGACATGTTCCGTATGGTGGGAGGATGAGCTTGCATCTTGTATCTCATACTGGGTCCTTGGGTTAGGAAGAGTTTGAGCAGGAAGTGTGCCCTTCTCTCTACCACTCAGGTGAGCTTCAACTCTATCCAGAGATGTTTTCAATTCATTAATGGCTTGGTTTGAATTTTGATTGAATTTCAATTGCTCTTGCATGAACCCATCTATTTTTAGAGAATTTGTCTTGTTATACTCATTCTGGACCGATACAAGTGCACCCAACATCTCTTCTAGTGATACTTTTGGACTGTTGTTTGCATTTGCAGTGGGTCCATTCCTCCAACTGAAGTTGGGATGGTTCTTCCAATTAGGATTATACGTGTTTGAGTTTGGAGCACCATATTGCTGCTGATAACTGTTTATGGCATTTGTTTGTTCTTGTAAGATGCTTTGGACTGCTGAAATTGTGGGACAATCTGGTGTAGCATGTTGATTTCCAGCACAAATTCCACAAACAGTTTCAACCTCAGTGGAGTTGATTGTTTCTCCTTTCCTTAATTCCATGGCTTCGACCTTTCTTGTAAGGCTAGTCAACCGTGCACTTATGCTATCTTCCTCTGATAAGACATACATTCCTCCCTTTTCCTTTTGTTGGCCAATCTTGGAATTTGTTGGTTTAGGTGTGTCCCAAGATTGTGCACTTTCAGCCAATTCTTCCAGATAATCCCATGCTTCATCAGCTTCCTTATTCATGAACTCCCCATTACACATCATCTCTATAAATTGGCGCATGGATGGAATCAGTCCTTCATAGAAAAAACTTATAATCCGCCAATTTTCATAGCCATGATGTGGGCATGCGTTTAATAGGTCCTTGAATCTCTCCCAACATTGGGAAAAGGTTTCATCCTCCTTTTGGGCAAAGTTCATGATAAGGCGCTTAAGCATGTTCGTTTTGTGAGTAGGGAAGAATTTTTTTATAAATTCTCTGTGCATATCATTCCATGACCCAATTGATCTTGGCCTCAATGCATAAAGCCAACCCTTGGCTTTATCCTTAAGAGTAAAAGGGAAGAATTTAAGTCTTACTACATCTTCAGTCACATTTGCAAAGTGCATGGTGGTGATTACCTCATCAAACTCCCTAAGGTGTTGATAGGCACTTTCACTGTCTAAACCATGGAATTTAGGGAGAAGATTGATCACTCCCGGTTTCAAATCCACATTCCCTACATTTGGTGGAAATACTATGCATGAGGGAGTGCTCGTTCTTGCAGGTTGCAAGAAATCACGTAAAGTCCTAGGTCGGGGAACATTCTCAACCACATTCTCCCCTGTTTCGGTTTGATTTTGAACCGGGTTAGGTTGATTTGTAGCCATACTTTCAGATAAAAATTGAGAATCTAGATGTCTCCTAACACGTGGCTCTCTATCAATGCCTTCTACTATCCCCCCTTCACTTATGAGTCGGTTATTGGAATCTCGAGCCCAATGTGGCATGCAAAATCAAAAATAAGAAACAAAAAGGAAAAAGAATTCTTCTTTCTTTTTCTTTACTCTTCTCTAAGACCGAAGCACAAGGTGTCTTGCAATGGCTAGGCCAGAAACAAAGATAGAGACCGATTTCTCCTGGTCAATAGGGGTTCAGAGAACACCCCACCCACTCTTTGAATCTTTTGAGGAAAGGTGCAGAAAAAGGAGAAAGAGGAGTAGAGATGAGAAAAGAAATCCCTGAGCACAAGGTGATCCAAGACGGCAGAGCCGACCAATAGGAATCCAGGTGGCAAAAAGGCCGACCTTTCAAAGATCCAAAAGGAGTCCCCACCCACTCTACAAGAGATGAATAAAATAAGAATGACTAGGAGAAGGAGAAGAGTAAGGTTTTAGAGGGATAGCACCTGAATTGAACTTGAAATCCTTGACTCTTCTTCGGCTTCCTAAAAATCCCTGAAAAGAAAAATCAAATAAATAAACTAAGTTAGTCTAAAAAAAATCCTAAATAGATACTAATTTCAGAAATCTGTGAAAACCGTCAAAAAAAAATCCCCGGCAACGGCGCCAAAAACTTGTTCGCTTCCCCAAGTGTAGGGTTGCGATGTAGTAATAAACTCGGTAAGACCGAGGTCGATCCACAGGGACTTATGTAGGATGTCACAAACTCATCCACAAGTTTCTATTGAAGCTAACAATCAAAGTTTGAATAGAATGTGTGTGATTAACAGTTTAAGCTAAATTGAATGTAAACAATTATAAAAAGGCACTAGGGGTTCGAGGATCCACTTGTAGCAATCCTCGATGTTCAATCCGCTGTGGTTTCCCATTCTCTCAACTAGAATCACCAGTCAGGTCTATCTAGTCGGATAATAGAACTATTAAACCAGAAGTCTGTAACATGTAAGTTCTGTACATAAAGTTCACTCAACTCTAGGCTGATCTGAGCATGCTCATTGCATAGGTCATTCACCTTTTCTATAGGTCCAATTCCCAATCATAACCATCCTCAAGTCTTCTCACAAGACAAGGTTAGATCATGATTTGAACTGGATTCAAATTATATGCACAGTCCATACATATTCCAGATAATCAACCAAAACTAGAACTTTGGCATGAAGTCCCTTCATGAAGAGCTTAGTGCTAGAGCGCACTCCGATTCCTCAGATCATGCAGGTCTAGACCGTTGCAAACCAAATAAGAAGATAAGTAATTCATCCAAACATCCATGAGTCATCACAAGACTAAGAGAAATTACTTAAAAACTTGAATAAACTTCAAACCTTAGTTCATAATCATGAATTACAAACTGAAAACCACTTAACTACGAATTAAAACATCTTGGATACACTACAAGCTTCACCTCTTAGCCCTAGCTAAGAGGTTTAGCTGCTCATGATCCAAGGAAACATGAAACAACTCCTAAAAGCATGAAAACAGCAAAGCAAACCAAAAGGAGTTGTGAAACTCCAATCTCCACTTCCACAGTCTCCAACCTCGCTTCAAGCCTTCTAGGATACCCTAGAAACAATCCCTAGGTGTCTATTTATAGTTTGGAGGCTCCCCAACGTCGGAAGAATCGAAAATTTGCGTAACACTTACGCAGCGCAGAGAATTTCGGGAAGAAATTAGAAAGTTCTAACTCAGTACGCATGGCCGACCGGTCAAGACCGGTCGGCCTCAAGTGAAAATACTCCAGCAGGTATGCCCGACCGGTCAAGACCGGTCGGGCCTTGTAGAACCTCAATCCAGCAAGCCACTCCGACCGGTCAAGACCGGTCGGATGTTTTTCTTCACATTGCAGCAACACTGACCGACCGGTCTTGACCGGTCTGGCCTCCTTGGCCGACCGGTCACGACCGGTCAGCACTTTTTCTTCTTTGCTTTCTTCTCTTTCTTTCTTCTTTTCTCTTCTTTCCTTGCTTTCTTCTCTTTGATCTTCCTTCAATACTTCATCCTATGGTCTTCAATACTTGTAAGGAGCCTCATTTAGCTTTCAAATGGTGAGCTCTCCATCTTGTCCCTACAATCACGCATCATGCATTAAGTTAGTTCTTTAAAAGTATATATCGTGCATAATGAGTGATGCATTGGGGTTAGAATATGCATAATTATGAGCTCAACAGTTGTTTGCCGGAGAAATGGGCAGGTTGTGCCCCTGGCTAGATGTTGTGGGCAGGTTGTGCCCCCAATTGGCTGGAGTGGGCGGGTTGTGCCCCTTGCTGAGTTATGCTGCGACAAGGAGGTCGTCCCTTTGGTTGACTGGAATAGGCAAGTTGTGCCCTTGGTTGGCTGGAATGGGTAGGTTGTGCCCCTCGTTGAGCAATGACGTGAAGAATGAACTAACTGGAGGTGCCCCTTACATGATGATGGGCTCTGGGATTAAAATAGTTGAGGATGTCCCTTGTAGGATGAGAGGTTTGAACTCTGAACTAGAGTCGATTGTACAGATAAACTAGAGAGGAGGCTCTTCTTGGCTGATGAAAGCTAGATAGGCAAGAGGTGCCCCTTGCATTGCGGAGATTGGATCGACTGGAGATGCCCCTTGTAGGATGAGGGGTTCTGAAACTGGACTGGTTAGGGGTGCCCCTTGCCAACCTTGATTAAGAAACTGTGAGTTCCATCTTAACTGTTGCTATTGCTGCGGTTGTCCATGCTGAGGGAGGAATAGTGCACCTTCGGTAGAGGCGACAAGGTCGTCTTCTTCTATTGGATGGGGGATGAGGACACTTCCATTATCATTCTCGTATTCAGTAGACTCTTCTTCCACTGTTGATTGTATAAGAGAGGCTTGATAAGGCCACCAAGGGGAGATCATCCCAGCTCTTATTCCAGCTTCGACTTGTTCCCCGGCGCAGATGAGTTGGGTGAAGTTCGCATATGGATGTGAGACAAGGTATCCAAAGATACTTGGATTTGCCGAGTAGACGATCATGGAGATTTTCCCCTTGTCATCGATGGGAGTCTTCATTCTAGTGGCCATGGCCCGCCACCGTCCAACATAAGCTGACAATGTTTCGTCACTCCTTTGCCTGAGAGCCGCGAGGTTGGCTCTCCTGGGTGCCATGTTGAGATTGTATGTGTTAATGCAAGATTTGTCAATTACCATGATTAGTGTGTCATCAAGTCTGTAAAAACCACTTGCGGCTGAAGATTGAAGCCCCTGGACATCTCCGACAGAGGCTACTCAAGAAGATAATATATTCAATCTGGCCTCAATCCTTTTCATCCAAACCTTTGATTCCAAAACCCTTCTATAGATGGCCTCATCCTTCTTAGATGCATCCTTAGCCCTCTCTATAGTCCTCATTCCATAAAGATCAGCTATGGAATAGGTTATCATGGCAGTTGTTGCAAAACAAGAAAAATTTCTTATTTGCAGATTCTGATGGGATCCCAATCCATCGGAATGATGTCCGATCGATCGGAGATCATGCCCGATCAATCAGACTATTGTCCAGCAACTTCAAAACTCTCTGGACGTTTTTTCGATCAATCGCAGTTATCTCTGATCCATCGGACAAGGCCCTCTGATCAATCAAAAGTTTATCCGATCCATCGGACAAATGTCCAACAATATCACAAAACTCTCTAGACATATTTCCAATCAATCAAACCCCCTGTCCAATCAATCAGACCAGGTGCCTCCGATCAATCGGAATGTCATCCGATCCATCGAAAAATTGTCCGGCAATATTTCAAATTTCATCTGGACATATTTTCGATCAATCGAAAACTCTGTCTGATCCATCGAAGATGGTCTTCCGATCAATCGGAACCAAGTCCGATCAATTGGAGAATCTATTTCAGCAAAATTGAAAATGAGCTAATTCTTATGTCCGATCGATCGGATCTCTTTCCGAGCCTATCGAGGTACCGTTTTCTAACCGTTGAGAGCAAATCTATATAGGCATCTTGGTTGGATCTTGTGAGAGACATCTAAAGCATCATCTAGGGTTTGTTTGTGCCTCTTCCTTGTGATCCTTATCTCTCATTCCCTTTGATTTGTTGAGTTCATACTTCAATCCATGTTGATTTGACCAACATTGAAGAGCATTCAAAGCTTGGATTGAATCATGAACTCAACCCCTCTTTAATGGCTTCTTGACCTACTTCTAAAAGTCATATTCTTGTCATCAATGCCATTAATGGTGGTTTAGGTAGAACCTATTCTTCATATAAAAGCCATATCCCAATATAGTTTCAACCAAACCCTAATCCCTCTCCTTAGAACCTACAAGAAGACATTTGTAGCAAGGTTGCTGATCGAGGGAGCTGAAGAAGGTATCGTGTAAGCTGAAGCTTCTTCAACCAAAGGCATCATCAAAGGGCTCAATCAGCTAAGTATATTTTAGTCATTCGAGTCCAAGAGACCACCTCAATAGTTGAGATTTGGGTTTCAGAGTTTGAAGACCCAAACTTGGTAGAGTCCTTGCGTAGGACAAGTCCTTGAGTAGGACAAGCCCTTGTGTAGGACAAAGTGGTTAATGGATTAATCCTAAGGAAGGATAAATCCATGTGTTGAAGTCTAAGTCCTTTTGTAGGCTGTTAAGGTTTATGGTTAACCTCATTTAAAACCATTGTGATAGTGAAATTCGGCCACTGAAGGAGTGAGTGGATCAGCTGGGAGTGGAGTAGGTACATAACCGAACCACTATAAAATCTCTTGTTATGTGATGAATGTTTGCAACTGCTCTACTTCTTTCACATGCTCTTTTATTGTTGAAAGTTAATATTCTGCATATCAAGTGTTTGAAGAAAGTTCTCTAAAGTACTTTGCATGATTGTGAGTGTGTAATTTGGGTATTTTAAAAAGTGTCCTATTCACCCCCCTCTAGGACAAAGAAACCAGTTTCTTGCTTCTACAAAAGCGGTAATCAAACTTATACCACAATTTCAATTAGTATCAAAGCGGGTTCCTCCATAAAGGCGTAACAGACCGGAGTGTGATCTGTTTCTAGAAGCTTGAAATCATGTCAAAAGGGGATTCTAGTATGGTTTACAAACCTCCATATTTTGATGGATCAAACTATGCATATTGGAAAGCAAGAATGAGAGTCTTCTTGCAATCATTGGATCATGCAACATGGAGGTTTGTGGAAATTAAACATGAAATACCCCTCTTGAGCACAGTCATAGATGGGGTCACCACCACCACAGTCAAACCGGATGATTTATGGACTGATCTTGAACAACTGAGATACATTAGTAATGCAAAAGGCACTCAATGCTATCTTTTGTGCCGTTTCAGCAGATGAGTTCAAAAGAATTTGTAACTGCACAACCGCTAAGGAAGCATGGGACATCTTTGAAACTACTCATGAAGGGACTAGTACAGTCAAGAGGTCAAAACTTCAGCTCTTGACTACTCAATTTGAGAATATGAAAATGGAAGAGCATGAGAACTTCATGGACTTTTACACCCGACTGAGTGATGTCACCAATGCTATGTGGGGATTGGGGGAGAGGATATCGGATCCGCGCATTTGTAGGAAAATACTAAGATCCTTACTCGAACGATTCTCCTCCAAGGTCATAACTATTAAGGAATGTAGAGATATTGATACTATGAAAATAGAAGGCTAACTAGGATCTCTACAGACCCATGAACTTCATTTCAAGAAATTCCCAAAAAGTAAAAAAACAGTGTTGAAAACTTCACACACTAAACAAGAATCTGTAGTTGACAGTGATGAAGAAATGGATATGAATGAAATGGCTCTTATGGCTAAGAAGTTTAGAAAATTCTTCAAAAACAAAGGAAAGAAGGTTGACAAAAATAGCAAATCTTTTGACAAAAAGCGCTACACAGGAAAATCTTACAACAAGACAAAAGATCCTAAGTGCTACAACTGTGGACGCTATGGTCATATTGCCTCTGACTGCCAAGCTCCTGCCAAAGAAAAATTTAAAAAGAAAGTAATGGCAGATACATGGGACAACTCCGATAATTCAGATTCCGATTCAGATGAATATTAAAGTGATGGGGGAAGAGGATCAGTTAAAATTTTGATGGCCTCTATCTCGGAGATTGTCCCAGACATACAGAGCATAAGAGACAAGGATGATCATGAATCGTCGGAAACCAATGTGACATCCTCCGATGATGACGAGGATGATAATGAAGGATTGCAAGTTACATATGATGAATTATTTCGTCAAAGCATCCTTCTTACTAAGAAGTTGAGCCAGCCTAATATTGAAAACAACAAATTGGCTGATGAAATGCAAGAAGTGAAAGGAGAAAACAACAGATTTCACTTTCAGATCTGTGACTTGGAAAGGAAAAACAAAGCAGCTTAAGACAAAATTAATACTCTAGAAGATGAGCTGAAGAAGGCAAACTCTACAAATCAATGTCTAACCATGCAGCTTAATCAAGAACGTCAACTCAATGAAAGATTTTCCTAGAGTAGAGAAAAACTAGATGATATCCTTAAATCAGGTAAGCCTTGTAGGAATACAAGAGGGCTAGGCTATGGTGAGCAAACTAAGGTTAGTAACCCAGAACCTGAAAAGATTAGGAATGCATCAGGAAGCAATAAGAAGAATTCACCAACATGCCATGCATGTGGAGATGTTGGACATTTGAAGTTTGAATGCTTGGTCTTTAAGAATCCGACTCGGAACTTGAAAGGAAAATTTGTACCTACCGGAAAGATGACGAATCACATGTGGAGTCCTCCAAAACATGCACCATGGAAAAATGGGAACATGATGAGAAATCATCCCACTCCACCTAAGAAAGACAAAAGAATGGAAGAGCTCCTTGAAATGGTAAAACAGTTAAACAAAAGAACCATGGAGCTGGTGCAAGAGAAATCAAACAAGGGAAAAAAATCAACACCTCATGCTAAAACGATGACATCTCTAGAATCAACCAAGAAGATTGTTTCTCCAAAAAGGGTAGTATCTAAGTGGGTAGTAAAGAACAAATGCTTAGTTATCCATATAGCCCTTAGAGCCGGAAGAAACACTAGGTGGTATCTTGATAGTGGATGCTCCCGACACATGATAGGTGATAGGACTCAGTTTTGTGATTATGATAAGTTTGATGGTGGGTCTGTTACCTTTGGAGATGGGAGCATGGCCAAAATTGTTGGAAAGAGAACCATCACCGGGCCAGGATTGCCCAAAATTGAGGATGTGCTGTGTGTTGATGGTTTGAAACATAATTTATTAAGCATTTCTCAAATATGTGATGAACAACATTCAGTAAAATTCTCCAAAGATATGTGTGAAATTCTGGACCAAACTGGAAAATTGATTCTAAAAGGGCTTTGCACTAGAGATAACTGTTATGTTATTGAAAACAAGGTGATGATGGATCATCTGCCATATGCCACATGACCATTAATGATGAAACTGAGTTATGGCATCAACGGCTTGGTCATGTCCATTATAGGAATCTAGCGAGGTTGAGTAGGAAGAAACTAGTTAGAGGATTACCTAAGATAGGGAAGAAACCAAAAGAAGTACGTGCAGAGTGCTTGAAAGGTAAACAAATTAAAGTTGCACATAAGAAGACATCCACCATTGCTACATCGAAACCCCTTGATCTACTCCACATGGATCTTGTAGGTCCCACAAGAGTGATGAGTCAAGGTGGTAAGAGATATTTCTTTGTTATTGTTGATGACTACTCCCGTTACACTTGGGTCGTGTTTTTGAGAGAACAATCTGATACATTTGATGAATTTGAAAAACTCATGAAACGACTTCACAATGAGAAGGAATGTACCGTAAAATGAATTAGGAGTGATCATGGCGGAGAATTCGAGGACGGCCGATTTGAACAATTCTGCGAAAATTTAGGCATCAAACATGAGTTCTCAGCCCCAAAAACTCCTCAACAGAATGGAATAGCCGAGAGGAAAAATAGAGTTCTACTTGATATGGCCACTGTTATGATGAACAACAAATCTTGCAAAAAATCTGTGAGCCGAAGCAGTGAATACAGCTTGTCACATCATTAATCGAGTATATTTGAGAGCTAGCCTAGATAAAACGCCATATGAGCTATGGAATGGAAAAGTCTCAAATATCAAGTATTTTAGAGTCTTTGGTAGTAAATGACACATCCTTCGAGATAGAGAAAATCTAGGAAAATTTGATTCTAAAAGCGATGAGGGAATATTCCTAGGATACGCTTCTGATAGTTGTGCCTATAGAGTTTATAACACAAGGACTAAAACAACTTAAGAATCCATAAATGTTATCATTGATGACCAATGTAAGGAAGACACGAGACTTGATGATGATGAAGTGGGAGAACCATGCCAAATAGGTAAACCTATTGAAAAATCTCCCACTCCCAATGCCTTAACAACTCCTGGAAATGTTCCATATGTCAAGGATCATCCCCTCAATCAAATCATTGGAGATCCTGATATTGGGGTCAAGACTAGGAGACAACTTGAGGCCATCAATAGTCATGTGTGCTTCCCCAAAAAAATTGAACCAAAAAATATAGATGAGGCTCTCAATGATGAGTTTTGGATACTTGCTATGCAAGAAGAACTTCAACAGTTCACTGGAAATGAAGTTTGGTTTCTGGTTGAAAGACCATATGAGAAAAATGTCATTGGAACTAAATGGATATTCAAGAACAAAACAGATGAATCTGGCAATGTGATTCGAAACAAAGCCCGTCTAGTTGCTCAAGGGTACTCTCAAATCAGGGGAATTGATTTTGATGAAACTTTTGCCCCGGTTGCTAGACTAGAATCCATCTGAATTCTCATGTCCATAGCATGTGCACTCAAATTCAAATTATTTCAAATGGACGTGAAGAGTGCCTTTCTAAATGGTATTCTCGATGAGGAAGTTTATGTTGAATAACCTAAAGGGTTTGTGGACCCTAGATATCCTCAAAGAGTCTACCGATTGAAAAAGGCTCTCTATGGGTTAAAACAAGCCCCCCGAGCATGGTATGAACATCTTACTCAATTTCTAATTGATCACAAGTTTGTTAGGGGGAGTGTTGACAAAACTCTGTTTGTTAAAAGGACGAATGATTCATTTCTCATTTCTCAGATTTATGTGGATGACATTGTATTTGGTTCCAATTGTGAAGAATTTTTTGGCTTATTTGCTGAATTGATGAAATCTGAATTTGAAATGAGTTTGGTAGGCGAGCTGAATTTTTTCCCAAGATTGCAAGTTAAACAACTAAAAAATGGAATCTTCATCAACCAAACTAAATATGCTAAAGATTTAGTCAAGAGGTTTGGGCTAGACTCGGGTCGATCACACACCACGCCTATGGCCACAACCATTAAACTCTCCAAAGACTTGTCAAGAAAAAGTGTCGACCAACACTTATATAGAAGTATGATTGGGAGTCTCCTTTACCTTACAGCAAGTAGACCCGATATTGCATTTAGCGTGGGTGCATGCGCTAGATTTCAAGCCAATCCTAGGGAATCACATCTCACTGCTGTAAAAAGAGTGATCAGATATGTGGCCTGCACAACTGAATATGGCTTGTGGTACCCCTTTGACAAATCATCCATCATTGCGGCCGATTGGGCCGGAAATATGGATGATTGAAAATCCACAAGTGGTGGTTGTTTTTACATCAGAAACTACTTAATTGCTTGGCATAGCAAAAAGAAAAATTCCATCTCATTGTCCACTGCTGAAGCTGAATATATTGTTGCCGGTAGTTGCTCTGCTCAGCTACTTTGGATGAAACAAATGTAGAAGGATTATGGTCTCAATCAGGAAGAAATGATGCTCTTTTGTGACAACACAAGTGCCATTAATATTTCAAAAAATCCTGTTCAACATTCTCGAACCAAGCATATCGATATCCGGCACCATTTTATAAGAGAACTAGTTGAAGAAAAAGTGGTCAAACTTGAATACGTCCAAACCGAGCGGCAATTGGCCGACATCCTTACAAAATCGTTAGATTCCTCTTGGTTTGAACACCTTAGAAAATCTATTGGGGTATGCTCACTTTAGTCAGTTAGAAAAGCTATGTGCATATAGGTATATCTAAGGAATTAGCCTCCTATTTTGAATGAATGTTAGTGTTCTCAAGCATAAATTCTCCAATTTATCGTAAAAAAGGTCTGAATCATCATTTGGAGAATGGTGTTAGGATGTGTCTGTTGAAATCTTCTAGAGACATTTTCGATTAATCGGAACATGCTCCGATCAATCGGAAATATCAGGCACCCGTTTGCTATATACGGCCATTCTCTTCATTTTGCCCATACCTTGTTGTTTTCTCCAAAACCCTTTGCTAGGGCTTTTTCCCTGAGGTCGGACCATTGCAATCCTAGCCCTGTAAGTGCTATCATTTGCATAGAGGGTGGTCTCCTCTCTCTTCTTGGTAAGGATTCTCGGTTCCTCATCTCGATTTCTCCTTCCCTCTACTCTATTTGATCATCATTGTTGGGGCTTAGGAGTCCTTCTACTGGATCCTTGGTTTCCTATCATTCTTGGCCTGTTTATTGCTCTCCCTGACCTTGCATTCTTGAAAAACAATGCCGAAAGATCCCAAAGGAAAATCCAATGTGGATGCTGGGCCATCCACCACCTCCAGGTAAAAGAAGCTTCCAACTTCTAGACCCTCTCAGGCCTCTCCACCTCTTACCGCACCTACAGACCCACTTGAGAGTCCATCTATACTCTCCCGCTTTCAATCCCGAACAATCATTTATGAGCGGGAGGTGGTCTTGTCGTGCATTGAGCCATTTGGCATCCCAGCACTCCTTGCACAAATTGGCTGAGAAGGTGTGTTACGTTTTGGGGGCGTGACACATCCAGAGGTAGTGTATGTCTTCCTTTCCAAAGTTATCAATCCCATTGGAAATCCTCCATCATGCGAGGTCATTGTTGGCGGTCGTGTCATGAAGGTCACGGCTCAAAAAATCGCAGACCTCATTGGTATTCCTATGTCCACAGCTCCTCAGCCCAATGATAATCTTCTAGATTCTTCTCTTTGAGCTGATTGGACACGTTATTTATGCCGGGGACCCAATCCGAAATGGATTGATGGGAGTGCCCTCCGAGCGTCAGAGATGTCCAACCGCTTCTGAGTCCTTCACCAAATCTTTAGCACCAATGTTTTTTCTCGTAGCACCAACAAATCTGACCTGACAGCTCATATGGTTAATCCACTCTATCATGTTGCTCATGGGACCCGTCTATGCCTTCCCTCCATCATCTTGCATAACATATTGGATATATTGCATAACACTCACAGCACAATCCCTTTTGGATGGATCATTACTCTTCTAGCCCAAGACTGTGGGTTTTCAAATATTGTGGTTCATCCTATCCCCCGTCGTACATTCAAGGACCTCAACATTAAAAAGATGAATCTGCCAAAAGAGGTCGACGTGGAAGATCGTGACTTCTCTCACACTCCTACACATGTGTCCTCTGGCACCCATGGCCAGTCCTCGGCCCCGACGCCGACTCCAACACGACGCTCGGTAAAGCGACGTCTTCAATCTAAAGCCTCTTCCGCACATCCTCCTACCCACTAGGAGCAGATCATCGCTCAGCTTAATCGAGTGGAGCTCACCTTAGCACAGCATGGTAAGAGGATGACTCGCCTTGAGAGCATGATGCAGTCTGTACACGACGTCGTTCAACGCCTCACCTCCGCTCTCTCGTGCCGGCGTGATGATGTTTCTGGCCCCACTCTGTAGTTGTCTATGTTTCTGGCTAGGATAACCTATTGTGTGCATCATCGCGGGTATCTTTTTGGGCAACTTTGGCACACAATCTCGGCTTCTTCATAGTTAAACTTTCAGTTCTTGATAGATTGTTTTTGGATATTTTGACGATCTCATTGCTGGATTTGCCTTTATTATTTTGGATATTGCTTATCATGTGGATCCTTTATCATTTATATGAGTGCTCTACCTATATATATACTTGTGCAATTAATTGATTTAACTTTATCGGGTTTCTTGCCCCATTTTGGGTTGAATATATGGTGATGATGTTTGGTCATGATATACATATCAGAAGGGGACGTTGGTTGCTTGGGCTATATGCCCACTGTGCTTATTGATATATACTTGTATATCCTTGTATGACCATCTATATTTGGCTTCCTCCCTTGGCGCATTTATGTCTATTCCTTCCTTTACCTTCAGTCTATGACATATTTGCTGCATTATCTTTGTACTAACCTTTATCAATGACTGACAAAAAAGGGGAGAAATTATCCCACCAAAAGGTCCCAGTTATTTTTTTGTTGATATTTTGTGTGTAGGGACTTAGGGGGAGCTAGAGTGAAGCTTAGTCTGTACATTCAGTCTGTACATTTTGTATGTAATGGGTCATGTCTATGTATAAAGCAATTTATCTTTTATGACATGTTCAATGTATGTACTTTATTTGGTTTTGGCGTTTAGGAAAATTCTGTGGTATGGACCAAGACTTTTATAAGTTTGGTTTTGTCCGGTAATTGACAACGGGGGAGATTGTTAATGTAAGATTTGTCAATTACCATGATTATTGTGTCGTCAAGTCTGTGAAAACTGCTTGCGGCTGAAGATTCAAGCCCCTAAACATCTCCGACAGAAGTTACTCAAGAAGATCGTATATTCAGTCTGGCCTCAATCCTTTTCATCCAAACCTTTGATCCCAAAACCCCTCTATAGATGGCCTCATCCTTCTTAGATGCATCCTTAGCCCTCTCTATAGTCCTCATTCCATAAAGATCAGCTATGGAATAGGTTATCATGGCAGTTGTTGCGAAACAGGAAAAATTTCTTAACTGCAGATTCTTATGGGATCCCGATCCATCAGAATGATGTCCGAATGATGTCTGATTGATGTCCAATCGATCGGAGATCATGCCCAATCAATCGGAATATAGTCCAGCAACTTCAAAACTCTCTGGACATTTTTTCGATCAATCATAGTTATGTCCGATCCATCGGACAAGGCCCTCCGATCAATCGGAAGTTTATCCGATCCATCAGACAAATGTCCAACAATATCACAAAACTCTCTGGACATATTTTCGATCAATCGGACCCCCTGTCTGATCAATCAGACCAGGTGCCTCCGATCAATCGGAATGTCATCCGATCCATCGAAAAATTGTCCAGGAATATTTCAAATTTCATCTGGACATATTTCTGATCAATCGGAAACTCTATCCGATCCATCGGAGATGGTCTTCCGATCAATCGGAACCAAGTCCGATCAATCAGAGAATCTATTTCAGCAAAATTGAAAATGATCTGATTCTTATGTCCAATCGATTGGATCTCTTTTCGATCCTATCGAGGTGACCGTTTTCTAACCGTTGAGAACAAATCTATATAGGCATCTTGGTTGGATCTTGTGAGAGACATCTAAAGCATCATCTAGGGTTTGTTTGTGCCTCTTCCTTGTGATCCTTATCTCTCATTCCCTTTGATTTGTTGAGTTCATACTTCAATCCATGTTGATTTGACCAATATTGAAGAGCATTCAAAGCTTGGATTGAATCATGAACTCAACCCCTCTTTAATGGCTTCTTGACCTACTTCTAAAAGTCATATTCTTGTCATCAATGCCATTAATGGTGGTTTAGGTAGAACCTATTCTTCATATAAAAGTCATATCCTAATCTAGTTTCAACCAAACCCTAATCCCTCTCCTTGGAACCTACAAGAAGACATTCGTAGCAAGGTTGTTGATTGAGGGAGCTGAAGAAGGTATCGTGCAAGTCGAAGCTTCTTCAGCCAAAGGCATCATCAAGGGGCTCAATCAGCTAAGTATAATTTAGTCATTCGAGTCCAAGAAACCACCTCAATAGTTGAGATTTGGGTTTCAGAGTTTGAAGACCCAAACTCGGTAGAGTCCTTGCGTAGGACAAGTCCTTGAGTAGGATAAGCCCTTGTGTAGGACAAAGTGGTTAATGGATTAATCCTAAGGAAGGATGAATCCATGTGTTGAAGTCTAAGTCCTTTTGTAGGCTGTTAAGGTTTATGGTTAACCTCATTTAAAACCATTGTGATAGTGAAATCCGGTCACTCAAGGAGTGAGTGGATTAGCCGGGAGTGGAGTCGGTACATAACCGAACCACTATAAAATCTCTTGTTATGTGATGAATGTTTGCAACTACTTTACTTCTTTCACATGCTCTTTTATTGTTGAAAGTTAATATTCTACATATCAAGTATTTGAAGAAAGTTCTCTAAAATACTTTGCATGATTGTGAGTGTGTAATTTGGGTATTTTAAAAAGTATCCTATTCACCCCCCTCTAGGACAAAGAAACCAGTTTCTTGCTTCTACAAAAGTGGTAATCAAACTTATACCGCAATTTCAGTATGTGAATCTGTCGATGAAAGCCTGGGAGAACTGTTCCCACGTCCTGATGCGATGGCAGTCCAATGATGTATACTACTCTAGGGCATTGCCTTAAGAGATTTTTGAAATAGGCGGATGAGTGCTCCATCATTGCCCGCCATGGCATCAAGCTCTCCACAGAAAGCTCGTAGGTGGTCTACAGGAAACCCTGTCCCATCATATCTTTTAAATTTTGGTACCTGGAAGCCTTAAGGTACCATCGCATCGGGAAATGGACACAAGTCCTTGAACTTAGTGGATGGAAGATCGACCCCTTGTTGCTTCTGCAACTTCTTCTTCATCTCTTGCATCTGCTCTCGGAGTTGCTCTATTTCGGAGGGATCAAATGAATGAGATCTTGCCCCTTGCCAGGACTGAGATGGCCCCCTTTCATAGTAATTGGTGTCATTGATGCTCCTGTGATTCCTGCTTGAAGGAGGTTGGGCCTAGTAATTACTCCCATTGTAGGGACTTTGTTGGACTGGAGCTGAGAAGGGAGACTGTAAAGAAATCCCAGTCACAGGAGAATATTGAAATTGGTTGGAACTCCCATTAGGGAGAGGATGTTGGAATTGGCTCGGAGTTCTGGTTGTGGAATGTGACTGAAAATGGCTCTCATTTGCAGGAAGATACTGGAAGAAATACCCTGAGGTTGAGGGTTGTTCTGATTAAAGGCCCCTATTAGGAGGGTATCGAAAGTCCTGAGTGATCCCTGGTGGTTGTGGTTGGGATGAACTAGAGGCCGGGAGTGCCTTCGATGGTTATTGAGGTTGTTGAACAAGACTAGCTTGATTGCTGGCTGCTGAAACCTGGGCTTGTGTGAATCAGAGAAGCATTTCCTGCATGGCCTTCATGCTTTGTTGTAGCTCTTGGATGCCAGGAATTGACATAGATTCTATTGGGTTTAACTGTGGAGACAAAGCCTCGGATATTTCGAGGGTAGGGAAGGAGAGGGCCATGTTGGTTTTGTATTGGACATGTCAAGGTGATTTGGTTTGGAGGAGTAATGGTGGGGAAATATGCTTTACTTTTTTTTGGATTTTTAGATTTTCTACCTTTTCTTGTTTTTGGATGGAATGCTATGCAGATGAGATTGTATGAGGACTAATGACTTTCAAGTACAGGAGGAATTCCATTTTTCAAGTTGGATCACGACTAGTGGGACTAGCATATCTCCAGCGGAGTCGCCATTCTGTGGACGCTCGCCTCTCCGCGCTCCTGAATTCTCCCTTCCTTTCGAAAAGGGGGTGCATGCGCGCGAATCGCCATTTGTGCCATTGGCTTGCCTCGTTCTCAAGGGCTTTTTATCTGTTGTCGTGTTAAGTTAGATATATTGGATGAGTTTGTGTAAGACCAGAGTCGCCACTAGCCAGTTACTTCGAATCTACAATCGACTAGACCCCGTAGAAACGTTAGAGAAAGGGATCCGAAGATTCCTTCCTATAAAATGACTCCTTTTGATCTGCGACCAGAGATTCGAGGTAAGGAATTACGGTTACAGGGTGGGAAGATGTTAGGCACCCCACACTGCCCGTACAAAAGTACAGTCTCTACTTCACAGAATCGAACTAATACTTGAAAGTCTGATTTAATCCTCATACATTCTCATGAATGATATGATGCATGAATGCAGGTCTGAATAGTAAGAGTTTCTGATGGGCAGGTTTCCATTAACAGGCAAGCCCATAGCATACGCTTGAACTGACAGGTGCTTTATGGGGATGCATGCTGTGTGTTTCAATAATCAAAGTGTTGGGAGTGATATGATAAGCAGGGGGGTTGGAAGAAAAGTAAATGTTGCACTTAGGCTAAATGCAAATGAGATGATGCTGGTAAAAGAGTAGCTGGATGGATGGAAGTGTCGCAAGTGTTGGATAACTTGGGAGACTTAGACCAGGGTCAAGCTGGGCTGGACCAAGGCTAGGCTCTTTTCACTCGGGCTCTCCTTGGTGGAGGAATGGACTAAAGGGGGAGATAGACTCAAAACTAATGGGATTGCTCTGGGGCTTGAGAGATGCTATGAATGAGAAGGGGCGAGGGTATTTATAGCAGTGGAGAGTGGCAACTCTCGTAATTATGTTTGGGTGGCACCCTGGGGGCCGCCCGTATGGTCGCGCTGCTCTGGCTTCAAAACGTACGGCTTCCGAACCTGAAGCAGAAAAGCCCAAGGTTCAGAGTCCGGACGTGCTCCGAAGCTGTGGTTCGGAACCAGGTGAGTTGACTGGGTTTGAAAGATGGGTTGACATGGTGATTTGACTCAGCAGGTTGACTCAGTGATTTGACTCAGCGGCTTGACTCACCAATTTTGACTTTTTTAGGATTTTTTTACTGGTTTTTCTTATAGGGGGCTTTTTGGGTTGATGTTTAAGGGTGAGTTGACTGGGTTCAGGCTTGAGCTAGGCTATGGATTGGGGCTTACAAGGGTGAGTTTGGCTGGGTTTGGACATCGGATTTGGGGGTATGGTTCTCCATTCATTCAGCTATCTCTACCAACATTGTAGCCGAAGGTGGGGTGTCTACAGGCACACTCAATTGTATAGGCCAATCCTTTATCCGATAGTTGAGATCATAACTGTAGTTTTCTTCAAATCTTGTTACTAGACTTGATTAAAACATATGATTTGAACTCTAGCTAACTAAACCAAAATCAATAAGAAAAAAATACTTATCTCAGATATACACAAAAGATTAGAACGTTGGTTTCAAATATATAGTTCCCACATTAAGATCAATCATCTAGATCACAAGGAATTAAAAGCGTCTACCATGCCTGTAGTATATGGTAGATCAATGAACTTTATAGATCTAAACAATTCAAAATAGATAAACAACTAGAATTTGATCATCCAAGTATCACATGAACCCGGAGTCATCAATAGATCAAGAGAAGAACTAAAACTAGGCTTCATTCAAACTTAAACCAAACCATTGTTCAATATTAATTCATTAAAATAAAATATAGGTTGAATCAATCCATCAAAAACAAACCAAAGGCTTCAGCTCTTAGCTCTAGCTAAGAGGTTTAGCCAACCAAAGAGATGATTGAATTAGAAAATAAAAGAAAAAACCAGAACATGGACTACAAGAAGAAAGCTTAGAAGAGTTGAAATAGAAGCCTCCACTGTGAATTCTCTTTGCTCCCAAGCTTCTAAGACTCCTTGAATGTCTTAGGATGTCTTGGAACAACCATTTAAATATAAAAAAATTCAACTAGTTTCGCAACTCTGGAAGATTCCATCGACTTTAGAAATTTTCCCACTTTCACTACCTTTATTGATTACAGTTTTGATGGCATCAAAATCGGTTTCGATGGGGTCTAAACCCAGTTTCGATGGCATTAGAGAGTTTAACTAAAAAATCAGCAAAACTTCATGAATTTTTTATTGGACTTTGATGGGGTCAAAGTTAGTTTCGAGGGGTCGTCGATGCATGGGGTTGAAATCAACTTCATTGCCATAAAAAATATAGACAGCAGAATTCAGGGCTATTTTCTTGAACTTACTGTATTTTGCTTTTCTGGCCCTGCAACTCTGCGGTTTGATTTTTCTAACCATTCCAGGCCTTTAACTTGATTTCTCTAAGAATTTTTCTTCACTTCTTTGGCTCATCAAAGCTTGGTCTTCTAGTTACTCTAAATCTTTCAAATTAGCATTAAATCTTTGACATCTCTCTTTTACCTAAAAATATAAAAATAAGCATAAGGCCTTAACTTTAACAACTTAAACTATGCAATGATGCTATGAATTGGGGTTCATATATGGATAATTCATAGCTCAACACACCCCCAACTAGCATTTTGTTAGTCCCGAGCAAAACAGAAGGAAAATAATTTCAAATTCCCAATCTCTACTCTCTTAGAAAGCAATCTTTTATGAAACTCAAATCATGCAAATAATAAAATTTAAAGTACTTAGTAGAATGACAATGAAACACTTGTCTTTTAATGACTTAGTGAGTTCTCAAATTAAGTTCCAACTAATTAATTAACAAATTAATTAATTCAAACAATCATGGTCTAGTGTGCTCAATGAATTCCTAACTCTTCATCTTTCAAGATTACCCTTCTTTCGATGGATTAATCGGGTTACAAGTCTAGAAAGCGTATAGATCAACAACAAGCCTACGATAAGAGATTGCCTTACCATTCTATTGACGACTTTCACACTAATTTTATTGTTAGCTTGTTAAACTCCCCGGTAGGGTGAAACCGATTTAAAACACCTAGGTTGGGAGGAACCTAATTTAAACTCCCTAATGAATGTTGGTATGCTCAAGGGATGAGTTCTTGAACCAGGAGTAGTGTAAACCCATAGTCGAACCACTATACATACTTGTTTGTGATGAATTTGAGCATTGTTGTCTTGGCATTGTACGTTTAATTGCTTAATTATGAATGCTTGATAGGAATGTATGCTAAACACTGGATAGGCACATTCACACACAAGATGTACTTTCACTAAGTAGTGTAGACTTGAGCTCATATGATCCATTCTCATATAGTCTACATAGGTTGCATAGATTATGTTCTTGATTAATTAAATCATTTTATGCATGCTTAGGCTAGGTTGTTTATTTGCTTATCTTTGCTAGCTTTTGTGATTGGACCCACTTAAGCTTGGAAGCTAAGTATTCTTGCCTAATTAGTTTATAATTGCTAATTAGTTTATTTAGGCTTGAAGTTTTCAAAAGGGTTTTTAAACGGTCCTAATCACCACTCCCCTCTAGGACTTCGCCATAGTTCTACAAGCTTCGCCAAGTTTTCGCGTATATGAGTAAGGTGTCGTGTTAGACTATCGAAGCAATTTCATTGACTCTGGTTATGAAAACAATGGTATTGGAGAGGCGTTTTGAGCATACCAAGCCTTCAAAAAGAAACTTATACAAACTCAAATGTCTCAAGTTAGGTTGTTAGAAAACCAGAGGCATAAACATATTTGAATTTTCCCTTAGACTCGGGGTGAATTAGGAACTAGAAACAAAAATTTAGGCTCCTTTGAAAAATGTCAGGATAGTTATGTAAATTTAGAGACTATACTCAGGTACCATGGGAAAAATAAAATTCTCACCATGATGTATATAAGAGCAAATAGGAACATTCTTTGAACTGGACCCCTGAAGAACAATTGTTAGAAATTTAGAATTTGAATTTTCCTAAACAACTCCCCTTAAAAATAACATTCGTCACAAACTTTTTATAAGTGAAAATAATTAAGTTCATAATCGTTAGCCCATAAACCACAGGTCCTAGGATCGAAACCTGGTCTAGTTTTGAAAGTGGTTATAATGATGCCAATAGGTAGTCAGTGAACTTGAGTTCCAAATTATAAAAAACAAAAGAAAAAAGTGAAAAGCTGTTAGGATGTAATGATTTAATCATTTTCATTTTTATAAAATTAACGACTATAAAGCTTAGGTTTAACCAAGATTGGTCATTTTGGACCTACTCCTTATGGACTCGGGTATCTTTCTTGTGAAAAAGAAAATTTTACATAACATTTTTGAAGGTTTAAAATGATCGAAATCACAGATTTACGGAACCATATTGAAGAGATGTATACATGGTCTGATTTATTTTCTAAAGCCTAGCAATTTCCAATGGACTCAATGCCTTGATCAAGAAGAAGACCGGATTCAATAGGATTAAGAAACGATACTAATGAACTCGCTGTCTTGGCCAAACAGAAGTGGAGTTGGACATCGAGTTGAGCCAAGTTGAGTTAATTCGAGCCAAGTTAAATGAGTTGCCTCGATTTGTGCCCAACTCTACGTCGGAGATCAAAGTATCGCATTTAGATCTACTACAACCGTTCTTCCGTGCTAGTGGATGTTAAAATTATTTTTAAGCAGGGTAGATGTTGTAATATCCTGAATTACTATAAGTAATTCATACATTAGCACTCACATTAAATTGCATGATGAAATCAGTAAAAAAGAAAAAGAAAACATGAACATAAAAATTTTTGAAGGTCTTAATTCATGTGTATGGTTGCAGAGAAAAAAAAATTCTCAGGGGTGAGATTTCTTTAAAGGGGGTAGGTTATAGTAACTCCAATTTCGATAACCAGGTGTGTACCCTAATACATACAAATCTACTTCACATTGAAAATAGTGAATGACTAAAAACATTGGGAGATATGTTATGGTAGATTGTCATAACCCCATTTCATTTAACTAGTTACGTACATTTTGTTACACTAGTACATATAAATTTATCTTACTACATTCATGTAGAAGTATTGAATTTCAGGATCGAAATTCATTTTGAGGGGGTAGATTGTAACTCTGCCTAGTTTGAGTACTCGAGTGTTACCGTGAAAACACTTTGTCGAACAAACCAAACAGTTCACAACGAATGTTGGGACCTAGATCATTCAAATTCACTGTTCATAGGGCTCTCAATGCTTAACTTAGCAAACTATTACTGGATCACACTATTAGGTCATCTAACCACTAATTTTACTATTGACTTTCACTTAAATGAGCTTTTGACCGTTAATGTTCAAAGTCGGAATCGACCCAACCATTAGATCGTCTGAATCATCCTTTAGATACCTCAGATTAATTTTTATGGCCCACCTGAACTTTGGATCTGCCTCATTGTTGGACTCATGGCCCAGAGTGAGTAGACTAATCGAGTGGGCAGAGTAGATTCTCCCAAACATCACCGTGGACCGCACACTTGTAGTGTGTGTACACTAAGGACGTGTACACCCGTTGTACACTAGAACTAGTGGCTAGTCAAACCAGCTTTGACCGATCATCTCTCCAAAAAGAGAGATTTTCCTCCCTTTCCACTTTCCAGTGTTTCTGCCTGAGCGGGATTTGAACGGACGGGTGTCCGTTTTTGATGTAGCGTGGCCCACCTTTGATCGTCATTTGAGTGATCCGAACCGTCCATTTGATTCGGAGTATGGTAAATATAAATCCCTAGGTGGATATTCCCACCTCTGATTGTTAGTAGAGTCGTAAATCGGGCCTGAAGTCGGCTGTCCAAATGGGCATTGTGTTTCCAACGGCCCAGTTTTCTCCATTTGGTGATCGACGTGGTCCACTATTAGATGATCTGAATCATTCATCTTGTAGAGAGCAACGTGTTTAATGAAATCACGTAGGTTTGCACGAGTGTTAGTGTATGTGCGTCCGTTGGGGTCAGGCCGAAACCATCCCGTGCAGTGATTTAATTCCAAAAAACGGAAATTGTTTTCCGTTCTTTCTCTAACAGACCGAAATAACCACGATCCGTGTAAGAATTTCTTAGCAAATCCAAGCCGTCCATGGAAGCGTAGAATGCTTCATTTTGGAGAGATCGCAACCGTCAACAGCCATATTGCACGGATTGGAGCTTCACTATATAACATCTCTTCTAGACATTTCTCCATCTTTTCCATTTCTAAAACCTAACGCAGCTTCTATCTTGAAACCCTAGCCTTGCTTCAATCCAAACCACCCAAATGTTCTCCCCAGCACGCAAGAGGCCCGGAGAATCGATCCTATTAGCAGCTTCTTCCTGATCTTCTCATCATCAGGCGATTGTAGCTAGAAACTTCTGTCTCCGAATCTACCAGATCACCAGCGTCCGCGCTTGATTCAAAGCATCCTGGAGCTTCTTGAGGTCAGTCCTATCTGATCTGTGGAGAGAAATCAAAGGTCAGATCTGTGTATTGGAGATGAATCTCAGGTCGAATCGCTGGTTCGGGTTGGCTGCTGCCAAGTTTCAGCAGGTCACTCGAGTTTGGTGTAGCTGATTCGAGACTGATTATCTCTATCCTCGGACAAAATTTGGTACACTTCCAGCCACATTAGAAGCATCGCCGGGGAGTTTTATTGAAGGAGAGTTAGATCAGATTAATCAACCTCTTCTGGTTAGACTCGATGTAGGTCTGGAGCTGTTGTTCGACTCAGGTTTTCTTCTCCGTTCATTAACTCATGATCAGTAAGTCTCACTTCATTGAAAGGTCAAATGATTTCTTATTATTGAGTAGAGAGTTGTATAGGTTAAGTTCTTTGCTTAACATTAGAACCGAGTTCCCTACCTTTCACTGTGTTATCTCAGTTAGAATTTTTGGGTTGGCATTTCAGTTAGAATCCTTTATATTTGATTAGGGCCTAATCTTAGTTTATTTACCTCTATTATTTAGATAAGATTGTGTGGGAAGTTGTATATCCTACAATCTCTAGAGATAGAGAGGAGAGACTTGAATTCTGCCTCGAGTTGAGTTACAGTGAGCCTCACAACTAACCAGTTTAAATGCCTTATTACTAATTATTTTGTTTCTAAACCTGTACTTGATAATGGAATTTCTTTGATTAAACTTTTTTTTGGAAATAATTTCGGAGTCTGAACTTGAAGAACGAATTGCTATTGGGTTGGATTGGATTTGGAGTAAGTTAGACTCTAAATCTCGATTTGGATCAGTCTAGTCTTGTTTGGTGGGTCACTAATTGGTGTGCAATCAAATCAACTAGGTGGTGAAATGTCTTTCATTGGCTTAAGCTGGGGTTGAGCCTAATTGAGAGAGTCGTGGCCCATTTATAGTGTAGTAGCATATTGAGCTTGGTAATTTTAATTCGTGTTGAGGTAAATCGGATTAACAAGTGGGTGAGTTGATTCTATGATTTTTGTTTTCCAAACTAGTGAAGAATTAGGTAAATCCATTGAGAACCACTTCATTATATCAAGTTGGGTTAGTTTGGGGGTTAAATTAAACCAAAGCAGCTTGAAATGAGTTTATATATCCTAGGTAAGTGTATCCTGAAGTTGGAACTTCGAAATCAACCTAAGGTGTATGTTATTTAACCATGGAATCTTATTTGGTTATAGGAATTCGAGATTTTGAATTGACACTCACATTTAATAGCAAGTTCAGTTAAACTAAGCGATTTAGGCGATCAAACTTTAAAGTAAGGTTCTCACCCTTCAGCTTTCCGTTCTTTTGTTTATGTATTTCTCTAGTTGTATTACTTATAATAATCATTTTGTTCGTGAAATTATTCACTTTCAAATAATTGTTTTATGATAATTACACTCTTATGATGATTGTCTCATGATAATAATTGTTTATGAAATTATTTACATGTAAATTGAAGAATGAAACTATTCTTTGTGACTTGGATAACATTTGAGGAATTAGGTGTGAAATTTTAACTGCTATGTTTTGGGAGGATGACTTGTTGCAATTTAGTGAAACTTATCTGGTGGTGTTCTAAATTAGACTTGGTGCCCATGTGGCTTTTGTTGAGAAAATATATTTTTGTTGGTGTCCATAAATAGATTTGTTGCCCAACTGGCTTTAATTGGGAAGAAAATCATTTGTTGGAAACGTGGTATGACCTTAAAATATTAAGGTATATATACTTGTAAAATAAATAGATATTAGTGTAAAGAGTTAGTGTGATATAGAACTCTTTATGTTTAACATCTCATGGGCCGGGGATTGTGTTCTGGGATGCTATGCCCAAGCCGTTGGCCTATGCTGGGTTTCGCACACGCCCTATTATGACCGTGAGCTTTTAATTATTTGTTTGGTAAATCAAACTATAAAGATTGGCTAATCATTTATCTCATAGCATTTGCGAGTAATATTGATGACGAGCCACATCACTGTCAGTTTGATATGCATTGCATTGCTGGCAACATTAATAATGAGCTATGTTATTATCAATTTGGAATTCGTCAGCTGGATGTGCATCCCTAGACTGAAGAGCATGTGCATGCATTCATATATTTATATAAGAAAAATCACGAAAAATGATGTGTGGGTGTTGTAACGTTTATTTGCAATTTGCATGAAATCTGCTTCTGATTTTATTAGATTTTCTATTCCTATAATTGACTATATTATTATATTTAATTGCGATAAATGTCATCTCTCCTGAACTTCTATAACTTGTTTAATATGTGATTTATATATCCAGTTGATCTATACTTAACTGTTATCATGCCTTGTAATCTTGGAGGGTTTTTACCTTACTATGATAGCGTTTTGACGTTGTCAAATCATACAGTTGCAGGTGGCATGGTAAGAGCTAAGTGAATTTTGTAGCTCGAGACTATCCATGAAGTTTTTGCTTTTCTGTATTTCATTTGAATAGTGAGACATCTAGTTTGTATAAGCCTTTTAGGCAACCACTTGGATATCTAAATGTATATTTAGACCTTTCTATTTTTCTAATTTTATGTCTTAGATTAATTCTGCTGCGATGCTTTAATATATATATATATATATATATATATATATATATATATATATATATATATATATATATATATATATATATATATATATATATACGGTACAAGTTGGACAACCTTTAAAGGTTAAGTCTCGGGTTTTCAAAACACGAATTCTAAACTCGGGTTACAAAATCGGGGCATCACACGCTACCACTTAAATTTGTAGGTTTTGGCCAACTTTATAGTTTCATATGTTGTGCCCCACCTAATGGTTGGATTGGATGCAACTTGCCTCTACCCCTGAGCATAGGGGTGCACACGTTTTAGTTCGGTTTGGTTCTAGGGTGAAACCGAAACAGAACCATTCCCAACAGTTCTAGGAAAACTAGAACTGAAACTGGACCGTTTGCACCCTAGAATCGAACTGTAAAAGACTGGTTTGGTTATAGAGTTTTGGGTTATAATCTAACCCAATTGCATGGTTTGTTTTTATAATCCAACCCAATTGCATGGTTTTTTTTTTTTTTTTTTAAATCCAGCTCATCCATACCTCATGGCTCACCATGGGCATACCTTGATGTGTTTGTTGGATCTACACCATCCATCCTTGTTGTCAAGCAATGTTTAGGTGGGCCACATTAAAAAAAATAGATAAATTCAAATTTTAAGTGGACTACTCAACATGAAATAATGAGGGTTGAACACCCAAGGTTCAGTTCTAGGTTCAGTTCCATGGGTCGATTATATGGTCAGTTCCATGGTTCGGTTCTATGGTCCGGTTCGGTTTTACCAAACCCCAAATCGAGAACCAAAGTGAACTAACCAGTTCTCTGATTTATGGAATCGGAACCAGTACACTTCAAAACCAGACCAAATCGAATTGAACTAACCTGTTCCACTTCTGATTTATCAGTTCTATGTACACCCCTACCTGAGCTATAGAAAGTTCCTATTATTGGAAGTTATGTGAGGCCCACAAAGACACCCGTGATAAATTCATTCCATGCATCAGTTTCATAAAACTACAATAGGAAAGGAGTCGAAAAATCAAGCAAATCCAAAAGAGGCACACCAAATAAAACAATTAGAACGAAGACATCCACTAATGAAACCTTCTTGGAGATGACCATGATGTTTATATGCATCCAAATCGTTCATAGGGTTCTTACCCCTAAGATAAATTGTAGATACAAATATCATCCTGGGACAAAAATATCATGGCACCCAAAGTTTCCAATGGTAGGCATTCAATCCCCATTGTTTTGTGTGGTTTGGCCCACCTAACTTTTCGATCTACCTAATTTTTTTACTCATGTACTATTGTAGTCTTGCAAAGCTAATGGATAGAGCAGATTTTTTACAAGCATCTTTGTGGACCCCACATAGCTTTCAACAATAGGGTGACAAGCACATGAAAGTTGCATCGATTGGTATTTACACCTGGCCTATCACTGCCAGATCAAATGGGTAGAATGCTGCCACATGTTGGCACACTTGTATGAAGGCCAAGAAAAGGTACCAAGGGAATATAATAGAGAGATGGTAAAAATTGTAAAAATTTCGTATACATCTCTTTATAAGACGTGTGTCATGCCAAGAATGCAAGAATACCTAGAGATGTATGCATCAACGAAATTTTAGAGGTGGTCATTCTCCAAGCAGCAAGTGGCAAGCATGGGCTACGTATATGTAAAGTGTCCAAATTGCATATGCGATTCAGCGCAATACGAAGATGGTGATACCTAGGAACACATGGTTAGATTTAATTGGCCACATGCAAATACAAAACCCCAAGTAGTGCACTAAGAAGAAAAAGTTATTTGAAGACGGAAACATGATCACACATAACAATGTAATAGCTAGCTGACGTTATCTTAAAATAAAAGCGTGACAAGCCAAGTTCACCAACTGATCGGAACGTTGATTTTGAAAGTCAAAGGACCATATGCGAGGCTATTGCCTAATGCAAGTCTATGAAAGCAACGAGAAAGAAAAGAAAAGAAAAACAAAAAAAAAAGTTCCAAGCCATTATCATCAATCCAAGCACAACAACTTTTTCAGCTCAACACAGCCTATTAATTTTTCATCTGACATTATGAAAGTAGGATTACCACTGGACTGGGGCTTGGGCAGGCAAAATCAAAATTTGAATGGGCCCAGATCCTCATGCTCTGCCCATACAGTTCAAAATCTAAGCCAAAGCCAACCATGCCCTGCCTGTTAACAGCCCTAGAAAAAAGGACTTGTCTATTAATTATCTTTAATTTGGACAAATCATATGATTTACAGAAAAATCAATCCAACAAGCAATTTATCAACCTAACAGTGGAACCCACAGTGGGCAGGCTCAAAAGTAAAGAGAAATCATGGATGGATGGGATCATGAAATTAGTATTAATTTTGCATAGTAGTCCGAAAGATGCAGTTCGGATGATGATTGCTTATGATTGATTGGACTGTTTAAGTGTCAGATGCAACAGGATAAAAGTATAGGGGAGTACACTTGCGAGGCCACAGGATGTCGTGAGGTCCAACGTAGTGCATGTCTCGAATCCCAACGGGGGTGGCTAACATTGAAGGGTGACTTAGAGTTTGGATGTGTGTACTAACAGTGGAACCTCCATACCACAAGTTAGCTACGCTAGTTACACCGGGTGTAGTAATGACCCACTATGATGTATTGGTTATATCCACTCTGGCCATCCACTTAGAAAGATCATTTTATGGCCTGACAACAAAAATCAGGCAGATCCAAAGCTTAAGTGGACCCAGAACAGAAAATAGTGGGAATTGAATGCAAACCATTAAAAAATTCTTGGGGTCCACTTGAGCTTCAGATCTGCCTCATTTTTGGTATCATGCACTAAAATGATCTCGCCAAATGGATAAATGGGGTGGATATAACCAATACATCATGTTGTGGTCATTGCTATACTTGGTGTAGCTAGTGTAGCTAATTCATGGGTACACTAACTCGTGGGTGTAGCTATTAATCTTTCATCTGACAGTACCAAAGGAGGATTATCAATGGGCTGGGGCTTGGGCAGGCAAAATCAAAATTTGAATGGGACCAGATCCTCGAGCTCTGCCCATCCAGTTCAAAATCTAGGCCGAAGCCAACCATGCCCTGCCCGTTAACAAACTTAGAAAAAAAGGACTTGTCTATTAATTATCTTTAATTTGGATAGACCATATGATTTACAGAAAAATCAATCCAACAAGCAATTTATCAACCTAACAGTGGAACCCACAGTGGGCAGGCTCAAAAGTAAAGAGAAAATCATGGAGGATGCGGATCATGCATTAGTGCTTAAATTGCAAGTGGCCATAAGATGCAGTTCGGATAGATTGATTGGACTGTTTAAGTGTCAGATGCAACAGGATATATAAACGTATAGGGGAGTACACTTGCGTGGCCGCAAGATTTCATGAGGTCCACCTGGTGCATGTACCGAATCCAAACGTGGGGGTGGCTAACATTGAAGGGTGGCTTAAGTGTGGGTGTGTGTACTAAGTGTGGGTGTGTGTACCAACAGTGGAAAAAAAAAAAAAAAAAGGGTGGCTTAAGTGTGGGTGTGTGTACTAACAGTGTAGTAAACCCATCATGAGTACAGTCCCACGAAGTTAGCTATGTAGCACCCCCCCCCCCCCCCCCACCAGTGTATATCACGAGCCACCACTCAGATCATGTACTGGTTATAATTCCCTGGGTACACTACTCTGGGTTAGCACAATTGACCCCCCCCCCCCCCCCCCCCCCCCCCCTAAAAAAAAAAAAAAGAGGATTGCCTTACCATGAAGTGCACAAAGACAAGATTTATGACAATTCGGTCATTGGGTGTGGCACATCATTAAAAACAATGCACAACTGCTCAGAAACGTCAAAAATTCATGTTTTACGCTCTAAATAATGTTATATTACGTCTAACCCTCCAATAGGAGCACGTCACTGTGATCCTAAGATATTCCAAAAGTCAGGTCAGTCCAATAATTAGGTGGGCAGTAACACTTCAAATTTAGAGGTTAGGGGTAAGTTTATATTGTTTTATGTGGAGTCGCCTAACGGTTGGATCAGCCTTATTTTTGTGTGCCAAGCCATCATGGAGGGGCACACCAATTGGACAGGAGAGATGACATACACTCACAAGGTGTCCCACACAATAGATAGGTAGGGTGGTACTGGTACCATGTGTGAGCAGAACGTTGATGGATTGGATCATGCAATCTGTGTTATTTTTCATAATAGCCCATAAAATGTTTTATGAATTTAATGGACAGTTCAGATTGATCGATCAGACTGTAATTTGCCAGATGCGACTAGGAGAAAGAATGGGGGAACCCTTGCGATGTATGGATACAGAGCGGGGGTAAAAGAAGGCACCATCTCAGCCCTCCCCCCCTTTCTGTGCAAGCATCTAGATCTTAAAAGACCTACTTCCGCATGGTCTAAGGAAACAGCTTCTCCCACTAGCCTAGGCAGCTGGTCACGTCTTCTATACATCAGCCACTGAGTTGCCTTCCCGCAAAATGTGGGAGAATGAAAGGATAAGGCTCGATTGCTTGCTGCGAATCAGATGGGGCAGATCAAAATGTATGGATCTTATCCACACTGCACATTCATTTTTCCATGTCATTTTAGGTCATGAGCCCAAAAATGGGACAGATCAAAGGTTCAAGTGGGCCACACCACAGGAAACAGCGGTGCTAATGATGCTTACCGTTGAAACCATCCTAAGGCCTACCGTAATGTTTATTTTTCATCCAACCTATTTATAAGATCATAGAAATATGGATGAAGGGAAAACACAGATATTAGCTTGATCCAAAACTTCCTGTTACACCAAGGAAGTTTTCAACGGTCAGAATATATTCCACATTTCATGGTCCACTTGAGCTTGGATCTGCCCATTTTTGGGCTCATGACGGAGAATGAATGAACAGTGTGGAAAAGATCCATACACCATGGTGGCCCTTAGAGCCCTAGCCTGTCCCCCAACAGATTACCCTACTAGAACTACATCGTGGGTAGACTCTGCCGAGTTTCAACAGGGGATTTAGGTTTCCAAACCCATCAGTGATGAAAATCCATGCCGCTGACAGCACCAGTGGGTGCGCTGAACACAAAAGTTAGAAAATCCAGTCGTCAGGTGTGTCACATTATTAAAAACGATGCACAACAACCCAAATAACCAAAAATTCAAGTGCTAGGCTCCAAATGGTGTTATATGACATCTAAACAGTCCAATAGGTGCAACCCACCGTACGTGATGGTGCGATAGGCCAAAAAACATAGCCCAATCCAACCATGAAGTTGGTGCTACCACTAAAAGTTGGAGGTTTTATATAATTTTATATTGTCTTTTATAGCATTGCCCACATAATGGTTGGGTTGGATGCAACTTGCCTATGGACCGGGGCTTTGGGAAGTTCCTGTGGTTGGAGGCTGTGGGACCCACAAATATGTCTGCTCCATCTGTCAGATTTAGAAGACCACAGCAGGACAGGAGTCCAAAAAATTAGGCAAATAAAAAATCCCTCAAACATGCCAAAAAGCGTTCAGAGAGTTTTCAACATATTTTTGAATTTTCTCGGTCGATCGAGCCTCCAAGATCGATCAAACTTGTCCAAAATTGTCCAGAGACCAATCTATATCACCTAGGGCAGTTTCGGTTGACCGACCACAGAGGTCAATCGACCAATGACCCCAAATCTATTGAGATTAAAGGATCCATTCAACAGAAACCGTTAGAAAGTAGATGTCTAAGTTAAAACCTTCTTAGAGAGCTAACCAACATGATGTTTGTATGCCACCTGTTATGGGGATATTCAGAGCTGCCCATGGCCCACACACACGAGGAAGCCCATTCCATGAGGCATAGGACACAATCCTTGGTCCGGGGGTAAATCCACGATGATTGTGTCCCCAGGTTTGGTCATTGGCCATTGTCTGCGACCGGAAGTCATCAACAACAATCTGACTAGGAGACAACTACTACTGACACCTCATATCGTCAGAGGTCTACGATCCAACCACCTATGGGAGGTTCACTTCAACTGACCACCTGAAGGCAGTCATGGTATCCGCAGAGATCGAATATTCCATCGAAATACTTCGAGATCCCTTTTTACTCTCACACATCCACTCCGACATGATCAGAAGGAAGAATTTCCTAAAATAGAGACTCTACCAACATATCTTAAAGAGATCTGACTCTTTAGAACCACCTCCCAAGTCCTATAAATAGGACTGGAATCCTCACCTTAAAGGTACGAAACATCTTAGCCTTCAAACACTAATTCTTTTTAGTCACAGACCTAACTTAGGCATCGGAGAGTCCTCTCTCACCTTTCTTAGTAAAATTTTGAATCACTTGTAACTCCTATATATTCATACCAACAGCTCGGGGCAAAACTCCACCATGACCTACCATTTTTCATGCTCTATCTATGGAACAAATTTGAACCCTAATCTCCTAACATTGCTTGAGATGCACTTTAATGGCCCATACAAATTAGTGGTACTCTGTTGTCCAAAACCACACAAATGTATATCTTATATGGAAACTAACTAATGGTTTTAATGTATACCTCATAGGTTTCATAATGAACAGTTTACCTGATATTTGGATGGCCTAGTTGGTGGATTCAGATATGATAAGAAGTCAAATGACTGGATAAAAATTAATCTAATTAGATGGTTAGGTATTTAATAATGTATATAGGTTATGGTACGGTAGATTTCATAAACATACAAGTAAAAAGGTGGGTTTTAAGATGGATTTCCACATACACATGCTTAAGTTAATGCATGTGTACATATTCGTGTGTGTGTGTGTACACACACCCACAACCTTGAGACATTACATCATGTATGTTTTTTTATATATTTTTTACAATTTAAAATATTTTCATCAGATCTATGCAATAAACGGGTTGGATGAACAGCACGTTTATTGCATCGATCTACTTGGTGTATACAATAAAGAGACATAATTCCTATCCACAACGCTTTTGGCGTAGAGATTGGTGGGGGGCCACCTTGATGTATTAGATCTTATCCATATGGATCATTTGATTGTCGAGGTCAACATATGCTGGGACCCCAAATATCAAATTGATTCGAACATCATATGGGCCACACCAATTGGATGAAAATTCTAGATAAATCATGTAATCTTGAATGATTTGACCCATGGAGGTTTTAGATTGAGATGATCAATGAACCACTCTCTTAATCAATCATAAAAGGGACACTGATTTGTTTGGATCTGACCAATATGTACAATTAAATTCTAAAATCTAGATGTCGAAAAATCCTCAATTTATGATTTGGTTTGTCAAACTAGATCGAGTCCCAAGTTTGTCAATTAGACATTTGATTCGAGTTGATTCGATCGGCATATTGTCGATTCGAGTCAATTTAATCAACAGTGTTGTTGATTCAATTGATAGATCATCGATTCGAGTCAATTCAATCGACAGTGTGGTCGATCCAATAAACAGATAACGAAGTAGATCTATTTGATTCTGATTTTGAAATCTAGATTGATGAACCCATTATAATTATGATTTTTAATATAATATACATGTCTATATGATTTTAATTTTTTCGGGCATGATGGATGGACACTTTGATTAATCAAGTGAGTCACACTTGTGGTCTCAATACCCTATGTTAAGGGTTAGATCTAAAGCTTATTTAAGAATTCAATTCCCTTGTATTAAGGGTTAGATTTGACCAAACATTATTGGACATCATTATGAGACCCAATATGGAAATCTGATCAATCAAGAGTAGTCCTCATAATGTTAATTTATTTAGATCACAAGTTTATTGCAAATGTATATTGTTTAGGGAATATTTAGTGTCATTTATTGAATTAATCATTCAAACGGAATCAATTTCACCTGATTATCCAAGTGAGTTATCCCAATGTGTTTCCTCTCCATTAGGATTAAAATAGACTTGTTTGTTATTTGTTTAATTTGCTGATGTACTGTTTTGATGTGTTGTTTTGATGTTATTTGATTTAGCAAATGTTAGAGCATGATAATGTACGTTTACATGTTAATCTGTTAATGTATGTTCATATGTATAAGTGCTTGATTTACTGTGGACTTATTCATTGATTTCATGTGTGTACACTAAAAAATATGTATATGAAAATTGTTAATGAATGGTGAAACCAAACATCATTTACCTCGTAACACATGCATATATAGTCGATCCTGGAGGACCTCCTTGGAAGAAATGTTAATCCTGGTAGCTTTGCTTCCAGATACAGACCATGCCCATGCCTACTAAATAATAGAAGCCTGCTTCAGTGACGAAGATGGGTTAACGATTATCCAACCCAAGTAAATGGATGAACATCTCATCTGATGCATTTAAACATCTCATGCATTTAAACTAAATTAAGGATTATTAAACGTGATCCATATTTACTATGTTATCTTATTTGTAATGTGGAAGAACCAATGCTGGAAATTCTCACTAAGCTTGGTTAGCTTACGCTTTATTGATGAAAAATCGTACAAATGTAATTGAGACTGAACCATTGGCATAAGGCAAGAAGATGTAGTCGAGCCAGTAAATGATCCATGAAACACATGGCCTTATTTGATTGAAGAGGAACATGCTCCATTGGATTGATTGTTGATCTCTTTATTTCATTACTTAGGATTTACATTTGTTCATTTTTAGATTAGTTTCTATTTAATTATCATATTTGTGGAATGGAATTTACCGATTGAATTGATGATTGATAGTTACATTTGACTAATGACCTTAGATGGGTGGGTTTTTGGATGGTTATAAATGTTTGTAATAAATGGAAGATGGTTTTTATTTATTATGTGTGAGTAATAGTGAATGAAAGTTTGTTTGATTTGATGTGTGTGTCGAGTTAAGTACACTTAGTGTACAAGTTGCGACGTGGAACTTGGGTTTAGGATGAGCCTCGGTATCCTATTTTTGGGTCGTGACAATTTTGCACCTAAGCAATCCACACTGATTCCTGTCATTTCAATGATTTGGAGCACTGAACCTTTGCTCCAGCACTCTTGTCATCATTTAAACCATATACAATTACTTGGGGAGGGTTACATGAAATGTTTCCTAACATATATTGGAAGTTTTAGCATGAATTTTATACTTTGCAAACCTATTCGAACCTTTTATATATCTAGGCTAAGGACCAGAGAAGAAATCATATAAATCCCACAAATACAATGTAATAGACTATTAGGTAGATTAATTACAATCAAGCGCTACCTTATAATCAATGAGCCACACATTGTACTTGTGATTGTGTGTGCAACAATGAGAGCTTAATGTGGACTAAAAATAAAAGAAAAGAAAAGAAAAAAAGACCAATAATTGTGGTAAACTTATCTAAAGTGGCTTTCCTGCCATTTCATTGTTTATGTTGTTGCTTGCTATTATTATTAATTTCTTTTCTTTTTTTATCCTTTCATCTTTTAGGAAAGCACTTCTACAATTTGTAGAATGAGTTTATGAGTAATTCACCTCCATGTAAGTTTTCTTTATCGTTGTGCATAAGTTATTTGTCTACTATCTACCTAACATTCATTTACTCATACCAGTCTTTAGGCCTAAATATTGCATACTTATCCCATACTTAGTACTGGTTTTATTATATGCATTAAGCTAATTTGTCTTATGTGTGTTTCATATGCAAGGAATGATTTGAATACCAAGACTAAATTCGTGCCAAAAAGAAAATAATTAAAGCCTAAAAGGAATTATGAAGAAAGAACCTAAACGAATCAATTCAAAAGACCTGAACTGGCCAGACAATTCATAGTCTGAGTAAAGACTACGGCCTAAATCTGTACAATATATAAAATACTACAAATAAAGTCTGCCGCTGGTCTGTAGCAACTGCTGCAGTATTCGTTATTTTTGCTATGGCTACGAACTCTATCCATAGCCTTTAATATATAGTTGGACTACCTTCGTAGCTATGTATAAGTCCGTTGCCGTCGCTTTCTAAAAACCAACCCTTGAGCGGTTCCTAGTACATGCCCTGTTATAACTGCCAAATGAAAGAAATCAATCTAACATTCATCAAACTAGGGATTAAAAATATAGTCATGAAATTTTTTTTAAAGGTAAGCTGAAAATACATTCCCAGTTCAGTCAATATAAATGTGAGAAGAGTTGTTCCTAATACATCCCTAGTTTAGTCAATATAAATATAGTGGAGGATTCTCATTACAAGAAATTAGAGGACTTGTTTAGACGATACTTACAAGAAAAAAAATTCGCAAATTAAGAAGCCAAAATCCTTGAGTTACATATAAGTTCCTTCACCAAGGCTCTTTGTCCCCTCACCATTTTCTCTACTGCCCTCTTCAAAACTCTCTGAGCATAAAAACCTCATTGCTTGTTATATGTTCTGGATAGTTCGAGTCTTTCTCTGATAAAGAACTGAGTTGCTACCTTAGAAGGAGAATTATTTACTGCATCTCAACATTTTCGGATAGTTGATACAATACACAAACAACCGTAGCTATTTAATTTTTTTTTAAAAATAAGATGGTGTTGCTAGCCGTTGGTGGTACATTCCCTGATGGATCAATCCAAGCTAATGCAAATAAAGATTCATGGCTTACAAAGCCTAAATACTGAAACATCATTGTTAAACAACCACAAATGACCTAAGGAAAGAAAACATGTATACATAAATTGAGAAAAGAAGCAAACATTAACAAAAAAAAAAAAAAAAAAATGGTGGCTAAACCACAAAAGGTGGTGAGGGTATCCTACAACTTACCATTGGCTGCAAAGGCCTTGAAGAAACTGCAGATGGAAAACGAAGAGCGCCATGCAATAGATTGAGCTTGTGGAGTAGCCAGGTCAGGTGGAACTTCGGTTGGAATATTCTACATAAAATTCTGATTCACACCAACCCATTTGGCCACAGCCTAATGATTTAATAAAAACTAAAAAGAGGAATGAAATAAAATAATAGTCTCACCTGATGGACAGATTGGAGTATACTTGTCTGATTTTTGGGCTGTGGCATGAATGTGTGGACCCACATGATGGACAACTTGGATCTTGGCATCAGCATGGCTAAGGACCTTCACACTCAATCTATCCACTCTCAGAATTGTATCTTCTATGTGGTGATTGATACCATCTCTTGCAAAGGATAGGAAATACTTGCAAACATAGCATTCAATGACACAAAACATAGATGGTTGGCTTTAAAGTGGGCCACACACATTGTTACCATATGTTTAAAGGATATAAGACATGAGTGACTATAGACAAGAAAAGATGGGTGCTTTCATGTCTAAAGGACTGTTTCAACCAATAGGAAATGAAATGGATTGGTGTTGGGAAAAGACAAAAATCCCAAAGATCTCTTTAGATATTCAACAAGATAGACTAATAGATGTAGTTTGATAGAAAGAAGAATAGTCCTTTTTGAAGAAAATAAGCACACATGCAAGATCCAAACTATTCATCAGCTAGGCTCTATATCATGTATGTACACTGGGCAAAATGAATTCAAATTGGAAAAAAAAAAAAACAGGCTGGTCCTCTCATCTGTTTGGCCAAGTGAAAATGGAAGACTAATGATAATGGTCAATGTGTATGTGCAACCCACCAAATGGACTGTGCAAATAGGACAGGCAACTTCCGCCTCCCAGACCCATCTGACTTTGAACCAGTGTGAAGTAACACATCACTAGAAGCTTCAGTGGTTATGTAGGCCATCAATGGACTTTAGAATAGAACTTATCATTTCATTTTGTGCTCAAGAGGGCTATATCCATTTTTAAGATTATATGTGAATGCTTGGTAACAGAATAACATGTTTGAAATAGTAATTATTTAATTCATCAAGCAACCATTATTTGAAAATTCATATATGCTTGTTTGAATGCAAAGCCTAAGGAACATTTTCTCCAATCATAGTTTGTCATGTCAAAAAGGAAATTTACAGATAATTGTGACATTTAGATTACATAAAGTAGATGAAAACCAGAAAAACTTGTGCGACAATAAACAACAATATCCATGTACACACATCCATAATAAGGGGGCACAATAATCTACAACAATTTGGGGCAACTAATGATCTGTTTTATTGCTAATGTTGGGTTGAAATTGGGATGGCCGGGAGTGGGCAGATTTAAGTGCCAAATATGTTAGGAAGGTAAACAGGTTTGGGGACAGCTTCAGGTACCAGTTAAGGGACAGGTAGATAAACTGAAAGGGTTAAAATTTGGGCTCCAATAAGTAGATTTGGGTCACTATAGAGAGTTGGAAGTTGTTCTATCGGCTGTTTAAGGTTATGGTTTAAATAGAAGTTGGGAGTTGAAGATTAGAGGTTTGGGTTGCCAGAATTTTGGGGTGGAATAGGAGGTATGATGGAGGTACAGTTGTGGGTTTATGTAAGGGAATACAATTGACTGGAAAAGGCTTAAGAGTTGAATATGGTGGCTAAATGTGGAGTAGGGTTGGTTCCCAGGGTTGTAATGGCTGTAGGTTGAGGTGTACAGGGTGTGGTTTATAGGATTTGTCTGTCAGGAAAGGGACTGGATGTGGTCTAGGAACTGGATTTTGGGTTTCGAACGGTGGTGGGTATGGGGGTTTGCAGTTGGCTGATTTATGTAAATACAGGGTGTATGTTAATAGGAAAACAGATAAAGGGACTGTAGGTGGACAGCGAGGGTGGTTTGGGACATAATATCTTAGATTTTAGCATGCAGAGGAATAATTACAAAATCCATTAAGCCAATGAAATAACAAGAACTGAATGACAGACTATAGTAAAAGATCTCTGCCAACCTAATCACAATGAGAGTAGACATTAAGAAATGTATCTCATTTACAAGATTAAAACACCCACCTTTCATACCCCAACATGATCCTTAGAAAATATTGAGATAGAAAACCAAACTTACATAATCGTTTAGCCTTTTCTTTCTATTTTACTTTTTGTCATTTTTCCTTTTCTTCCGTTTTCCTGTGTTTTTTCTTTTAGTTTTTCTTTTTCCTTTTTTTTCTTTTTTTTTTTGGCCTTAAAATAAATTCCAGCAATTCAAAGAACAAAAAAAAAAAAAAAAAAAAAAGACTTTCAGAAAAACTATTTAGATGATCTACTTGCCAGTTTGGATTGATGGAATACAAAAACTAATGGTGGAAATGAAAGTTTCTACTGATCTGATGTTTCCTACCAGTTGGAACAATAAAGTAACATGCGAAGAAATTAGTTTCCTCTCCACAACTTTCCTCAAAAAAGGCATTTTCCTTTTCTTCCAAAAACTTTAATAATCCACATTTGCCTTTTCAGACGTAGACATTAGTGACTTAATTTCAGTTGAACAATGAATAATCTTAAAGCCAATTACCTTATATTTGAATTGATATCCACCATGTAACTTCAACCATGCAAGCATTCGAGGTAGCATTAGCCTTGGATTATATCGAGCTTTGAATTGTCTATGGTATTTGATACCTGTCAATATCTCTGTCATACTCCTGAAGTATGATTAATTGAAATGATATGAAGTCTACAGAGAATAAATTACAATAGTTTACGCATTTTTACTGCAGGGTTCCTTAAGAATTATGACTTTACCTATCTGATGAGTAGATTAGGCTGATGTTTAGGCATGGCCTTCTCTACAATGGACCTGACCGATGGACCCGCCTACATGGAGCAATGAGAGCATTTAATTGCCCATAGAACAACAACAGAGATAACGAAAGAGATGAGAGACGTATGTATATCTATAAAATGAAACAGTTGCACATTGTGGCTCACCTAAGTAGAGAAGCCTATTCAAGGGCCAGGCCATCTCTGTGACTTGGCCCAAGCCTGACCAAGAAACTGATCAGGCCATGTGAAGTTGGGCCGACCTTGGACTAGTTGAGTCCAGTAAAGAAAGAGTCTTCGAGTCAACCTGACCCAGCTGGACAACGAGTCAGAGCTTTTGAGTTTTTGAACTATGTTGTGATGTACCCAGAGGGCCATCAATCTTTCACAGAGACATGTAGCCAGGTTGGACAATCCAACTGTCAAATCAACAACCTGGAACCAGCAGCTGAAAACATAAGCAAGCAATAGAGCAACATTCCACGTTGAATAGGTAAACTGTCCATTGATTTGTACACATACATGTAAATAGAGCATATAATAGCATGCTTAGTCATCTTTGATATATACATATAGACCATAAACATGAGGAGAAATGATCACATAAGGACCTTGTAAGTAAACTTCCACATATTAATAAATATTGTTCTCAGCTACTTCTAAGCATGCAAGAAAATCATATTAATAAATATGTTTGAATAATCTCGAGAAAAAAAAGTCGTCAAAACTATTCAGTTAGAAAACTATGGAGTAATTCCCAATCCAATGTGTCCAGCCATGTTTTTTTGTAGGATATTTATAAGCCCAGCCATTTTTTTTCTCTCATTATATTCTGCTGAATCTTACCTTCCAAGTCAGAATAAAAACTAAAAGTCACACTACTGATAAAATGAAAATCTCAGTGATTGAAAATCCTGGATTTGGATTCTTAAGTTGAAAATCTCAGTGAAACACTCATACACGTGCCAATAGCACATGCGTGGCACCTTTAGATGTGGACTGTTCCTCATAAAAAGAAAATTTTAAATAACGAATTTAGAAAATATCTCAACATCAACAAAAGAAAAATCCAAAGAAACTTCAAAGGTAAAAAATTGTAGTTACAGCAACCAAGCAAAGCCAAACAACCCATCGAATGAGACTACTCTCCTCCCATTACACTTCAATTATTCACCCAAACTTCAACAACAACAAACCCCACCCCATTATCACCGTATATCTCAATATCATCAATAAATGAAGAAAAAGCCAGACAAAAAATGAAAGTGGGAAAAAATTACATGGTTGTGTTGAATGAAAAGAAAAGAAAAAATAAAAATATTAAATCAGAGAGAAAACTACCCAAAACCCTTAAAGACCTCCTAATTCTAAAGATCTCACCATTTTCCGAAATCAAATCATATCTACTTCAAAAAAAAAAAAAAAAAAAATGGAAAGAAGAAATGATGAAGAGTTGTAACAGAGCAAAGATGGGAGTGTAGGATCTTCCAATCTACAAGATTGTTTGGGACACCCTAAATTCACAATGACAACCAAAAGATGCAGAGTTCTCTTCATCAGGACAAATACGCAGAAAATAAACTTAAAAAACTAACATACAGCTAAAATATAAATTCTGGGTTTTTCCTATAAGAAGTGTCACTGTACAGTGCCTTAATGATGAATCTTGTTTCCTTGGTTTCTTTTTCTCCATTCTGCTTCTTCATAAACTCTCATTACCAATAAAAAAGTGTCACACTTGTTTGCTGAACAGTATTTGTTGTATATCCAGGCCGTCCATCTGTTTTGACAGCTATAGGGCAATGAACACGAAAATGAAGCAGATCCAAATTAATCTAAGGTGGACCATCTGACAGAAAACAGTGGTGATTGAACGTCCATGATTTAAAACCTCATAGGCCCCACCGTATTTTTTATTTGCCATCCAACCTGTTGATAAGGTCACCCAGATGTAGATGAAGGGAAAACAAAAATACCACCTTGATCCAAAACTTTTGTAGCCCACAATAAAATTTTAATGATCAATTACCATAATTTCATGTGGTATGGTCCACCCGATTTATCCACTTCATTTTTGGACCCATGCACTAAATGAGCTGGAAAGATGGATAAACAGCGTGGATCGATATACAAAAAAAAAAAAAAAAAACATCAAGAAATTTCTTGGATGAACAGAAACACAAGATGGAACAACCATTTATGATGAAACCTGTGCTAACTACAGTCAATGAACCCAAATTGCAAATCAACTGAGATTCTCAATCCTCTGCAAAATTCAAAATTTAAACACAATTCAACCAAAACCCGGATCACAAAATTCCATCTCTGAGAAGATATATAAGAAGAAACTGCCTTTCGGCATGAATTTGTGCTCACTATAGTTGATCTAAACCCACCATAATAATCCACCAAACACCATACCATAAATTCACATAAAAACAGAAACACAAAAAACCCACTAAAATAGAACTGCCTAGACAGAAATCCAAATCTCACCACAAAAAATGAAGGATATCTTAATGAAAATTAGAATTTTTTTTTTAATATCAATACCCAGAATAAAAATCCATCAAGTACCATACCATAAATTCAGATAAAACAGAAATATAAGAAATCCACTAAACTTCAACGGCATCAATGCTGGAAAAAAATAATTTCACCCCCATATTGCATAATATTTCAATGTAAATCAGTTCTTTTTAAAATCAAAAGACTACCCAGATGAAGATCTCCCAAAAAGTAAAAAATCAAGCATCTAGACGAGAACTAAATGTTGAAATCATCGAGTGCAAAAAGGAATCTAAGCATCAGGTGGGGCCAAAATGATAGCAGAAAAGAGAGCTTTCTTTGGCAGAATACGGAAAAAGTGGGGGCCAACCGTTAATCAAGAGCCTAATCAAGCAAAGAAAAACCCTAATTAGGGTTTGAATAGAAGCAAACTCTAATTAATGGATTGAGAGAGAAGGATTGAGAGAGGGAGAGATATACTTGTGGCAGCGAGAGAGGGAGAGGGTGAGGGTAAGAGGGTGTGGACCCTCGCCGTTCCGCCCTCCCACACGACGTTCTCGTCCCTTTCCTTTCGGGAAAAGAAGAGGAGGATGCGTGAGTGCGAATCGCCGTTTGTGCCACTGGCTTGCCTCGTTCTCGAGGGCTTTGTTTGGTTGTTGTGTTAAGCTGGATGTATTTAAATGAGTTTATATAAGACCAAAGTCGCCACTAGCCAGTTACTTCGAATCTACAGTCGACTAGACCCCGTAGAAACGTTAGAAAAGGGGATCCGAAGATTCCTTCCTCTAAAATGACTCCTTTTGATCTACGGGCAGAGATTTGAGGTAAGGGATCATGGTTACAGGGTGGGAAGAGGTTAAGCACCCCACACACTGTCCGTACCGAAGTACGGTTTCTACTTCACAGAATCGAACTAACACTTGAAAATCTGTTTTAATCCTCGTACATTCTCATAGATGACATGATGCATGAATGCATGTATGAACAATAAGAGTTTCTGATAGGCAGGTTCCACTAACAGGCAAGCCCAGAGCATATGCTAGAACTGACAGGTGCTTTATGCGGAATGCATGCTGTGTGTTTGAATGATCAAAGTGCTTGTAGTGATATGTACATGAATGTAGGTCTGAACAGTAAGAGTTTCTGATGGGCAGGTTCCACTAATAGGCAAGCCCAGAGCATACGCTCGAACTGACGGGTGCTTTATGCGAGATGCATGCTGTGTGTTTGAATAATCAAAGTGCTTGCAGTGAAGCAGGGGGGTTGGAAGAAAAGTAAATGTTGCACTTATGCTAGATGCGAATGAGATGATGCTAGTAAGGAACAGCTAGATGGACGGAGGTGTCGCAATGATTGGCTTCGAGTGGCTGGATCAAGACTTGGATGGCTTGGGAGACTTGGACTAGTGGTCAGGCTAGGTTGGACCAGGGCTAGGATCTCCTCACTCGGGCTCTCCTTGGTGGAGGAATGGGCTAAGGGGTGGAGGGACAGATCGCACTTGGGCTAGATGGCTTCGGAGGGATGGATGAAATGAGAAGGGGAGGGGGGTATTTATAGCATTGGAGAGTGGCAGTTTGCGTAAATATGTTTGGACGGCCCCCAGGGGGCCTCCCGTACGGACGCTCCTCGGTTTCCAGCGCGTGGAATGGTCATGTCTCGGGCTGATGTTTTGACTCGGTGGGTTAACTCGGTGAGTTGACTCAGCGGGTCGACTCAGTGATTTGACTCGGCGGGTTGACTCGATGTTTTGACTCGATGGGTTGACTCAGCGGGTTGACTCAGCGAGTTGACTCAATGGGTTAACTCAGCGGGTTGACTCAGCGAGTTGACTCAATGGGTTAACTCAGCGGGTTGACTCAATGGGTTAACTCAGCGGGTTGACTCAGTGAGTTTGACTTTTTTAGGATTTTTTGACTGATTTTTCTTATGAGGGGTTTTTCAGGCTGATGTTTAGGGGCGAGTTGACTGGGTTCAGGCTTGAGTTGGGCTATGGATTGGGGCTTACAAGGGTGAGTTTGGCTGAGTTTGGACTTGGGATTTGGGGGTATGGTCCTCCACTCATCCAGCTATCTCTACCAACAGTGTAGCCTAAGGTGGGGTGTCTACAGATGCCCTTCTTTGGCAGAGGTTGCTTGCAACCGAATGCCAAAGCGAGTGGACACCCCACTTCTGACCCGGTCATTCATGGATCATGGTCTGAAATCTTTACTTGCCTTTGCATCTGTGCTAGTTGATTGTCTGAAAATCGATCACTCGCACATACCGTGGAAGTTTGGAGAAAATGTTGCGATTGTCCCTGCAGTTTGCTGCAACCTGGGTACCCAATCGCAGCCCTTCCATTCCCGATCGGTACTAACATCGGAAGGGTACAGCAGAGCCTCTGCGTCGTTAGTCTTACGAGGTTATTGACCCTGAGATTGATTGTGATGTTTGATGTTTTCCCGGATCACTCCAGGAGTACTTATTTCACTTAACTGTCAGAGTGGTTAGATGCCCTGCGTCATGTAGTCTTACGGGATTCTACTACTGCTGACTTGGACTCAGTCAAGGTACTTCAGGCATCCATGCCTAAGTATGTGCGGGTGGACTCTTTTCACCCGATCTGCTGGTTTCGATGCTTGGTTTGCAATTCATTCTTTCCTGGATTGTGGTCTGGAATCTTTGTTGTCCTTTGTATCTGAGCCAATTGATTGTTTGGAGATTGATAACTCGCACATACCGCGGGAGTTTGGAGAAAACGTTACAATTGTCCCTGTAGTTTGCTGCAACCTAGGTACCCAATTGCAACCCTTCCATTCCTGATCGTTACTAACATCGGAAAGGTACAGCAGAGCCTCTACGTCGCTAGTCTTACGAGGTTGCTGACCCTGAGACTAATTGTGTGATGTTTGATGTTTTCCCGGATCACTCCAGGAATACTTGTTTCGCTTGACTGTCAAAGTGGTTAGATGCCCTGCATCATGTAGTCTTAAGGGATTCTACTACGCCGACTTGGACTCAGTCAAGGTACTTCAGGCATCCACGCCTAGGTATGTGCGGGTGAACTCTTTCCACCCAATCTGCTGATTTTGATACTTGCGTTACAATTCATCGTTTCCACCTATTCAAATGGTTTCTTTGACCGAGCCTTTCGGCTTTCATCTTTTCATATCTTGGCATGTAGTACGACCGCACTGACACTGGAGTTCAGTTCGACCGTACTTTGAGTGCATTGGATCCGATGGTCTCCGGAAAAACCGCGAGACATCGGATCTTATTTGATTTTTGCGTCGGCTCCTACCTAGAGATATGGGAGATCTCCTGGTGTTTTGGAGGCAGAACGCTCTACTAGGAAAATATTTTTTGGATTTTTTGAAAAGATACCCACTCTGAGGAGTGATACTCCGTGGGGTTTTTATTTGCAAATAGAGATATATTTTTTTTTGTCTTTTTGAAATGAAAATCTGGTTTGCATGCGCCTCCACTAGGGATGCCTGTAGGGTCTTTGGCTAACCGGCTTTTATTTTGAAAGCAGGTAAATATGATGATTGATGCGATGGGTGCTAATGCATGGAGATGCGTATGTGATGATGGATGCATGGCTCAGTTCATTCTCTTTCAGTTTGATGATTTTGCTTTTGCTGGAGATGCAGAGAATTTTGAGCTTATTGCTTGCGGGGTTGTGCTCCCCTGAGAATTTTCCTTTTTTTTATATGGGTGTTTGGTCAGCGGGTTGGTCAAGATCCCGACCCGTGATCAATCAGGTCCGTCGTCCCAAGATGCTGTTTCTTTGCTAATGAGAATGTACGAGGATATTATCCGACTTCAAGATGTTCTTCTAGGCATAAATGCGATTGAGACGGTGCTTGATCGCCAGCTTTGGTCAAGATTCCAATTTGCGGGCGATTGGATCCGTCATCCCAAATTGTGAAGAGAGTGGAGTTCAAGACTCCTGAAGTGTAGTGCTGGGGGATAGTGACAATTTTTATGCTTTTTTGTAAATATTTGGTCCGAACCTTTACCTGAGTGGTCAGGATAGAGATCGGTTATTGAAAACAAAGGAAATATTTTTGTGATTTTTAAAAATATTTGATTTGAAAGCAAGGGAAATATTTGTGATTTTTAAAAAGGTGATTTTGCAATGTTTTGGTATTTTGTGATTTTTCTGAAATGCAAGGAAAGATGTGAGATTTTCATCCACTTCCAGCTTCTACTGCTGGTAAGGCACTCGATCCATTTTACGTCAGCGAGCAAGACGAGTCTCACACAGTTAAGTGCCGTAGTTTTACATCTTCGGATGAGGAAATTTTGAGGGTTTTCAGTCAACACACCCACAAAGTTGCCTGTTCCTCATGTGCCAATGCACATAGACCACGTATTGTCCGACGGACTTCTTCAGCCACAAAATGAGCCACATCCTCACATTTCCCTTAGTCAATCCAGTTTAGGGCCTTACGTTGCTCACAATTCCGTCAGGGTGCGCTCCACCTCCCAACAGCCTTAATCTCCTTCATGAGTTTTAAGGAACAGGGAACATTCGTCAGATTCAACAGCGACTTCCAAATCAAGGTTGTCCATCACGGTGCGTTCAACACAAACAGGATTGCGGGGTTCTACTCGCCTCAGCCTTTACCTATTTAAAAGATTCCAGACACCCGTACGATCAAGTGTCAGCCATGTCTGGAACAGGTTAGGAAAGAAAGCCCCCGAGAAGTTAATCCCAGTGCAGTTTTAGGTCTTCGAACCGCTGGAGATGAATTTGTGCAGTTGAAATTGATGGTGAAATTTTTATTTTTTATTTTTTATTTTTATTTTTTTGTATTTTTTGAAAAAGTTTCAGACTTCAACTCGGGTAATCAGGGTTGATGCTGGTTTTTATGGAAAGCTTGAAATCTTTTTGGTTATTTTTGGAAATGATCTGGGCTATCAAACCTTGATCTCAGCGGTTGAGGTCGATGCTGGTTTTTGGTTGAAGGCAGGAAAAGGTCCCCCGAGAAATTAATCACAGTGTAGTTTAAGGTCTTCGGACCGAACTTATATACATGCTGAAAATACATTCTTTTTTGTGATTTTTCGAAAAATGTTCCAGGCTGTTAAATCTCAATTTGAGCGGTCAAGATTAACATTGGTTTTTATTGGAAATCTCTCGGGATTTTGTTCCCGACGTAGTTTAAGGTCTTCGGACCAAAACTTTGTACAGAATAGGGCAACACATTTTTTTTTGAAATGATCCAGGTCATCAGATCCTGGCTCGAACGGCTGGGATTGATGTCGGTTTTTATTAAAAATCTCTCGGGATGTTGGTCCCGACGTAGTTTAAGGTCTTCGGACCACAAAACTGTACAAAACAGGGCAAACACATTTTTTTTATTTTTTGGAAAATGTCTGGTGTCAGCGGATCTTGATTCGAACGATCCAAACTGCTACCAGTTTTTATTTAAAAAGTCCCTCGGGATCTTGATCCCGACGTAGTTTAAGGTCTTCGGACAAAAAACTGTACAAAGAGTGCTGAAAATGTATATATATATATATATATATATATATATATATATATATATATATATATTGTGATTTTTTGAAAAATGTCTGGTGTTGTCGGATCTTGACTCGAGCAATCAAGACCGATGCCGATTTTTATTGAAAATCTCTTGGGATGTCGATCCCGACGTAGTTTAAGTTCTTTGGACCCAAAATATGTACAAGCAGGGCAAACACATTTTTTTTTTTTTTGAAAATGTCCGGTATCAGCGGATCTTGATTCGAACGATCCAGACTGCTACCAGTTTTTATTTAAAAAGTCCCTCGGGATCTTGATCCCGACGTAGTTTAAGGTCTTCGGACCAAAAACTGTACAAAAGAGTAGCAATCAAGGTGGGAGATTTCGGGGATTATTCTTAGAATGGTTCAGATCATCAGGTTATGCCTTTGGATGGTTGAGATCGCTGTTTGACCAAGTCAATTCTTTTTTTTTCTTGAAAATTCCATGGAACTTTTTCCACATCATCAAGCCAATTTCTCACCATTTTCTCATAAGATGAGATTTTGGTGAGATTCCTTACTTTTTCTCATCATTCTCTTCCATCACTTCATTTTTACAAGGAGGTAGAAGATTCACTTGCAACCACCCTTCCCAAGGGGGAGTTCTTCCCAAGGAGAGAGGGGGAGAGGTCGTTTCAACTAGGGGGAGGATAGGACAGGCCCCCTGGGTGCCGCCTGGACCGTCTCTGCCCACTGGTTTTTCCAGTGGGTCGGGTAAAGGGGTGCACTCCCCTTTTCTATATAACATGGGGCACTCTTGCCCTTTCCAACGTGCAATCTCTCCTCTCTCTCTCTCTCATACTCTCTCTTTCTTCAAGTTTTCCTCTCTTTTGGTGGTCCTTTACTCTCTTCAAGAGGTGGGCCTTAGTGAAGCTTTGGGACAGCAAGGTGGTCCCCCTTTAGGTGAGTGGTAGAGGTATGGACCACTCCTTTTCTCTCTTGTCTTTTTCCTTCTTCATTGTCTCTTCTCATGACTCTTTTCTTTTTCCATGTAGTTATTCCAAAAGGAGTGAAGGTGGGCCCAAGTATTTTTGGCCATTTTCTAGATCTCAAATCTCTTTTAAAGGTGGTGCATGGAGAAGGACATTGCAAGCTTTCTTTTCATTCTTTCTTTTCTTCTTTCACACTCCCTTCATATGTATGTAAAGGGTAATTTTGCCATGTCCATCAAGTGTGCATGGTAAAATATCCTATCTTTTTCATGGGAGTTGGGCCTCTTTTCATATGTATCAAATGGGCTCAAAGTGAAGTTATGGCCCTTGGTGTATTTGATGGGCCCAATGCTTCATTTTGGGCTCCCTCATACTTTCTTGCCCTTGTCATTTTTCCTTAAAGCTCTTCTTTTCTTTTCCATCTTCTTTTCAAGGTTTGGGCCCATGAGAATGGTGGGGCCTACCTCAAGTTTTGGGCTCATGGGGTTCACTTTGGGTGGCCCCATCTTTCTTCACATGTAAATAGACAAAAGTGAATAGCCCATTCTTCACTTGGATCTCAAGTGGGCTAGATTCCTTAGTTGGGCCTTTATGGACAAGTGGCCCAAATCTCCCACCATCTCTTGATTATGATGTACATCCTCTTGTACAAAGTGTGGTGGAATTCCTCCACGTAGATGGGCTTTTGGGCCTTCCTTAAAACTTGGATATTTCTTTGGGTCATGTGTGCACCACTACACTTTGTGCATGTAGGATTCTTTTCCTTCATGTCTTTTCTTTGGATGGATGGAGGACTTAAGTTACTTGATCATCTATAAGTCCTATGAGTAAGTTGTTTCAACAATCTCACTAAGTTCAAATGGTTTTTTTTCTTGTAGTAGGAAAATGGTTTCCAAGGGTTTCCTTTAATGTCATCAATCTCAAATGGATGATTCCTCTTCAAGTGATCTATCCATGCAACCATAGCTCCTTGAACTTCCTTTGGGGTGCTTGGTGGGTCATCCACCATCATTCTCAAGGATGAGTGATTTTTCTTTCAATTTGTGAGAACGAATGATACCCAAAAGGTTCCCAATTTTGTCCCATGCTTTGGGGCATGTTGGATTTTGATCTTCAAGTGGGCTATGTATGTCATTCTTAGCCATTTTCATGATGGTTGGGTGACTCATCTAGCCATGCCCTCTTGTGCTTAAATGGTCTCCCTTTTTTGCAAAGAAATTGGTGCACATAAGTTGCCCAAACTTGTCCTTGCATGGACATTTCCGACTTTGATTCTTCATGTGGGCTATGTGCATCAATTTTTCTTACCATTGGCTTCTTTGATCCATATGTTTGTGGGTAGACCGCCATGTTGTACTCTCATAGTCAAAACTTTCATCAAGATGATGCACATAGGGGTGCCCATGGTTAACCCATGAATGGGTCTTCATGTTTTCCAAGTGGGCTATGTGCTCCCTTCAATCCATTGAGATTAGGCATTTGGGTTGCTCTTGGGGGCCCATTTCCCTCCTATTCTCCACTTGTCCATACACATGTGTAAAAAAGATGGAAACATCTTAAATGAGAATCATGGCCTTGGTATGAAAAGTGAACCAATCCTTGGCCACATGTGGACTTTGAAGAGGGGCTTCTCAAGTGAAGTAGGATTCTTATCCCTTGTTGATCTCATGGCACTTGAGTGCATTTGTTGTTCAAAATGTGTCCTTTGATGATGGACTTTTCTTGCCTAAGGCATGACATGCAACCTTCTTTAAGGTGAGCCTTACTTTCTTCAATGGGCCTAACACATATCCTAGGTAACACATGGAGTTGGACTTTGGATCTTGCATTTGAATGTGAGTCCAATCCCATGGGTTTCCTGGATGATAATTTGGATTTTAATGGGTAAAGGATAGGGACTTACCTTGCCAAGCTTGTAGGATTCAATGGTGGACGGTACAAGCGGACGCCGGGTGATTGATGAGGATGATCCTACCTTCATCATCCGCCGAGGGGCCCATATGTGTTCTTTGGCTTAAGAGCACCAACCTCTTCCCGCCATTAAGGGTCGAGGTACCAGAGACCACTAGGACAACTGGGTGAAACATCCATAGCCTTTGCTTGAACGAGTATTGGCTGACACTCCTTTTGCTGGCCTCATTACCTTACGCTTCCATAACAACAGTGCCAACCGCATGATGCTCGCGGCTCTTTGCGAGAGGTGGCGGGATGAGACCCACACCTTCCAACTCCCTTGTGGCGAATGGGGAATAACTCCCTTGGATATTTATATGCAAATTGGCTTTCCATTTCATGGGGCAGTTGTTCCCCAAGTCAGCTCTCTTGCTCCCATCACCTCCATTGACTGGCTACGGCTTGTTGGTGATATCCCGCCTGAAGATGAATTCCAAGGCCATCAAGTAAAGATGCGATGGTTTTACAACACTTTTGCCTCTGTCACCCCCACTACCGAGCTAGAGGCCCTCCACAAAGCATGGGCTATGATCACTTATGCCTTCGGGTCTTTCCCTCTCTGCCACGCAAATGAGAGGGTCGATCCTAAATTTCTTCGCTTGGTTGAGGATCTTCACCACCCTTATAATTGGAACGGGGCTATCCTGACTCATATTTTCCAGGGTCTGGATAAAACCAGTTGGAATAGTCGGTCCTACACAGGTTTCTGGCCTGTCGTTGAGGTACTTCTTCTTTCTCCTTTCTTGGAGACATTTACCCTCTTCCTCTTTCTAATTCTTTGGTGTGCCCTTGCCCAGACTTGCTTTTATGACCATTTTCCCCACCTCGCGCCGAGGATGCGGGACGACATTGAGCCATCTTTGTATCGCCACATGTATTAGCATCAACAAAACCGTCACGGAACTCTCGAGTTTCTGGGGACAACTGGCGTGCTGACATAAACGGATTGACCGTCGAAGATGTAAGTATCTTGCTTTCCTTATCCCTCGTGCTGTACTGTAATTGATCGTGATGATCTCCCTTATTGTAGCTTACTCGGATGCCATACGCCAACTTCCCACTCTACTACACCCCTCAGCGTGTGGAGACCTATGATGCTTCATGCCTCCGGATCATGCTTTCTGACGCTAAATCATTTCAGTGGTATCTAGGTGAGAGGCTGCTTCAACAGATTACCGGAGTGGCCAGAGTCCCTTGTTCTGCACCTCCTCCAGCTGCTCAGATCCCAGCTGATGAGATAGCTGACGCTCTTGTGGGCCAGCCCGGGTTTCGTTTCACGATCTTGGATCGCGATTATGATGAGTGGTACTTGCTATATGGCCAAGGGCCTCTGCTTCCTCCGCTCTATGTTCCTGGGGGCCGTCGCAGATATGCTGGAGGCTCGGTGACAGCTCCTTTGATGGATCTTCATCGTCGAAAACGGGACAAGAGGATGGACGATGACGACTATGTTGGCGACTTGTAGCTTGCTTTTATATTCAGCTTACTTGATGTATGACCTTCTTCTTTTGGCTTTTACCTTCTTCTGTATAAAAATCTTCTGAATGAATATACGGTCTTTGACTTGTCTCAAATTCCTTGATGATGTCTGGATGCTTTGACTGGAGACTTCTTAATTGCATGGATGGTGACTTGAATGGTTCAGATGGCTTGATTCGGCCCTGTGGGCCCACTTGAGACCTCGGCTTTACTTTGGAGCACCTCTTCTTGATGATTTGTGAGGCTAAGAAGGCTTCTCATGGTGTGAATGATGACTCGAACGGCTCAGATTGCTGGATTTAGCATGTGGGCCCACTTGATGATCAGATCTTGGGTTCCGGCCATCTTTCTTGATGATCGGGCCTTTGATCTTGCTATTTGGTGGCTCATGTAGGTTCTTCCATGGTTTAGATCATGATGATCTAGTCTTTGAATGACTCGGATTGCTTGTGGCCCCCTCTTGATCATCTTTTCCTCTCTTTGATTTGATCAGACCCATTCTGGCCGCAGTGCTTCGTGATTGGACCGGTGGGGTACCTTCCAAATGATCTTGATCAATCTCAATCGAAATCTGGAATGGATTGGAGCCTTGGACGGCCCTCAGGGTGCCATCTGCTGATGTGGACTGTCAGCCTCACCTACCAAGAACCATGGAGCCAATCCGGCGGAGAGAGAAGGAGCGTGTCCGTACGGGCGGCAAGGCTCGCCTCTTGTGCGGCCTAGGCTGGCTCTGGTTCGGACAGTGAGCATATTCTCTTGGCTGCTGTCTCCCTCATCCTCGTACCCGATTCTTTAATCCAGCCATGAATCTCTTACTTGTCTCATCTTCCCTTCTCATTTTGTCTTTTTCTTGGTTTGTCTTTTCTCAAGCAATGGGCGGTGGAGATTTAGGGGCTGTGGGGGCTGTCCATGGTGGGTCCCACACTTTAGGAGGTGGTGAAGGCTTTAATGATGGAGGAATCTCTTTAATGAATGGTAGAGATGGAGCATTGAATGAGGGTATTGATGATGGGTTAGGGATGGTGGTTGGGAGAGCTTTGAATGGGTCTATTAATGGGGGGATGGTTGTAATTCCAGATTTGGATAGGCCTTTGATTGTGGGAGAAATGGGTGGTATGGATGAGATGATGAGATGGGACATAGGTGAGGCTATGTGTCCCTTAAGTGTGGGCCACATGGATGATGTGATTGATGGAGGTGATGGGACCATGATGGACATAGATGGGCTGATCTCATGTTTGGATGGGATGGATGGTTCATATGATACTTTTGACGGTTTGGATGCTCTTGATGAGGGCCAAGATGTGCGGCATACTTGTTTGGGTGGACTTGATGTGATCATTGATGATGTCCCCCTGATGATGGACGGTGTGGATGCCTCGATGATCCTTTTGATTGGTCAGGATGATGACTGGACTCATGATTTCCTGTTGGAGAGGGCCGCAGGTCCAGATCTGACCGTTGATTCTTCGATCGGGGTTGCCGGGACCCTTCTTGGTGGTTCAGATACATTCTTTGGTGATCAGATTGGCCAGGATGCCACGATGTGTGGTGTGATCTTCGCTGGTAGCCCTTTTGATGGAGAGTGTCGTCCTTCTCCTGATCGTCGGTCTTTTGCGCACTCTGTTCATGAAGTGGGCGAGTCTTCTCATGCGGCTGAGGTTGTGACAGTTTCAGACACTGATGCGACTATATCAGACATAAGCCGTTACTGAGGGCAGGTCAGGGGCTGTCGAGTCTGCAGAGGTTCCAGCTTTTCCTTCTCTTCGCCCATTAATCTTCCGATCCTCGATGAACTGTCATTGATTTCTGGGCCTTTTGTTATGGAGGGGGTACCCGTGAGGACTTGTCAGCTGCTTCCTCGTCCTTCTTGCTCACCACGACTGCTTGCTTGGCTTGACAGCTTGTCAGCTTATGAGATTCGAGATTTGGAGTCCTATGGCTTTGGCAGTTTGATCCATATGGCTAGAGTTGACATTGACTGGAGGATGCTCGGAGCTGCACTGATTGACTGGGTCCCTTCATTGAACTTGTTTGCGTTCAACGACATGGAGATTGGACCCTCTTTGGAGGAGCTTGCGCGCTTGACCGACCTTCCTTGGGATTATACTCAGTATTTCTCGCCGAAGACATTGCCGAAGACTGCCACACCGCAGAACTGGTTTGGGATCCCCTATCTGGTTCGGCCTGCAGCTGCCGGCCAGGATGCCATAGTGTTTTCCTTGGATTTACTGTATGTTCTCTTTTCGGGTCCCCGGAGTGTGGCCGAATTTATCCTTGCTCGGAACGCACTGATGTTCTGCTTGATAGCTGAGGTGCTGTTCTCGGGATGGCGCAGGTCCCAGACTCCTTTGCTTTTTGAGGTGATGAGCTGAGCTATCCGACGGCAGGGGATCATTTCTCTCATCTTGGTCGAGCTGTTTAACGGGCTGACTGACTGTGCCCTGGGTCGTACTCATGTCCTTCGCGGCTGTTGTGCATTTCTTCAAGTATCTTTTCTGTACCTTTCCTTTCTTGCTTTTTAGGAATTGCTATGCTCTAGCTGGACTTCTTTTCCTTCTTATGATTAGGTTTGGCTATGGGAGCGTCTTTCTCTGACCGTTCTTGTACCCTTTCCTGACACCCGTCGCCCAGACCTTATGCGGCATATCATGGAATTTCTTCCTCCTACGGCTAGGATGAGTGAGCCCTTATATCGCAGGATGTTCGCTGATCTTCGTGACTGGAATATTCGTTGGGAGTCATCTTGGCTTTCACTTCCTCCAGTGCTTTGCGATGCGCACCGCCTTCCTCTGATGCTGGTAGGCTTTCGATCTTACTTTTCCTACCACCTTACCCGGTTCCTGCGGTAGTTTGGGTACGAGCAGGATGTTCCTCTTTCTTCTTTTATGGGTATCGGGCACCGAGCACTTCCATCTAGGATCTCTGACTTTAGGACTCGAGTCGATGGATCTTGGGCGAGTTATCTGACTGCTGATCTGCTTGGTTATGAGTTGCAGGCCTTTCCGATGGTGACCGCCCCATATCAGTACTGGGTTGCTGAGCAGTCTTTGTATCGACGGATCGCTTGCTGGCACCAGACTGCTGATGAGGATGAGCAGGATATCCTTGGAGATGCCAGCTCTTCATCTGGTTCATATGAACCTTTTGAGGAGCGTCCGTTCATTGATCCTGGCTTCTCATGGCCATTTGCTATCTGAGATTTTTGTACTTCGGTATTGTTGGGGCTCAAATTTGCACCCATTATAAAACAACATCCCATGGTCTAGTGGCAATGATTTGGATAAGTTTTGAGGCCAGGAAAGCCCTGAAAACGCCAGCACAACCCTGATCGCTTGGTAGCGATCAAAATTCGTAAACACCATTTCAGAGCGGAACTGGACATGCGCTTTGCTGCCAAATGATCCGAAATGTCCTAAAACCCATAACCTGCAAGTTTCGAAGTCATCCGGTGCATATTTTTACCTGCGCACCTCGAAATGCGTTTCGTCCCTGCTTGGAACTGACAAAAAAGGGTCCGTAAGCCTACAGCTACAATTTCAGAGCGGAACTGGACATACGCTTCACCGCCAAATGATCTGAAATGTCCTAAAACCCTTAACCTGCAAGTTTCGAAGTCATCCGGTGCATATTTTTACTTGCGCACCTCGAAATACGTTTCGTCCCTACTCAGAACCGACAAAAAAGGGTCCGTAAGCCTACAGCTACCATTTTAGAGCGGAACTGGATATGCGCTCCGCCGTCAAATGATCCGAAGCGCCCCAAAACCCTTAAATAGTAAGTTTGAAGTCATTACGATACATATTTTCATGCGCGCGCTGCCCGGAACAACGTTCCTATACGACAAGCCGACCCGGAGGCTCCAAATTAGGAAGGAAGTACTAAAATTAGCAACATCTGGACTTCCACACCCCACCCCGTTCATTCAGGAGGTTAATCATAGCCTAGAAGTGGCTTGGCGACAGTGAGTGCATGTCTAGAAAAGGTAGCTGTCCTTCAGAGGTCCCCCGTCGGAGCTGAAATGCTGAAATTTTCTAAGTGCTGGAATCCTGAAAATCTGGCTAAGTAGTGGGAAAGCGCCGGCAAAGGACATGCGCCTGGCCTCTAACCACATGCGCTTGCACCCTAGTAGTGAAAGGAAGTGATCCGAATACTTTTCCGAAAAGCGCCGGGAAATGCGCCGGTAAAGCACATGCGCCCGGATCCACCACATGCGCCCGGTGCATTATTCCAACATGCGCTTGACATTGTTTCTGGCACATGCGCCGGGAAATACCCGTCGGGTAGACCCGAACCCGATTTCCCTCCTATAAATAGTGAAGTCACCTCATTACATCAGCACGAAATCATCCCCTGCTGACCTCAGAGTGATGTAAGCACCACATGCGCTTGCTTTCTCTCCCCTCGCCGGATGCCTTGGCCGGAGTGGATTTCCTCGCCGGAAACCCTCGCCGGAAAGGGATTTCCTCGCCGGAATCCCAAGTTCAGGAAGAAAATCCTGAAATTTTCTAAGTGCTGGGCACATGCGCCGGCATATCCCCCACATGCGCCGGCTTATTCCACCACATGCGCCGGCTTTTCCCACCGGAAAATCCTGAAAATCTGCTAAGTCCAGGAGGGACATGCGCCCACTCTTTGAGTCCAGGCGCATGTGCATTGCCACATACGCCCGGAACACCTCTTCTCCATCTGATTTTTCATAAAAAAACACTTCACATGCGCCCGGGAGAAGGGACATGCGCCCGGGTCCCTACCACATGCGCCCGGAAGCATGTGCAACACCACATGCGCCTGCACATCCACCCCTCCATGCGCCTGGACGCTGATGGGAGGGGTGGACCTTCGATCGCGTGCCCCGCCTTCGTTCGGAATCCGATTTTGATGAAATTACTTCCGCCCGATGCGTCTCGATGAGATCTATCCATCCGTCAGATCAGATTCTCCAACGGTCAATGATAAATGGCCCAAATCAGTATTTTGGCCCAAAATAACCAACACTTAGCCAATTTGGCAGCCCCAAAAATCCTTCTGAAAGAGCCGAAAACGGCCTAAAACAAGAAGAATCGAGCGGAATTGGACCGAGCCCGAGAGGGAAATTTTTTTTTCTACATGACATGATACACCATAATCATGCGCCGCGACGAGGTTATCCGATCTCAGGACCCTCGAATACCCTAATCGAGCAGTCGGCAGGCCCACTACTCAGTCATTTCTAGCCCTGAGAAGTGCCCTGTTGGCCCAAAAATTGACTTCTGCTAAGCAAATTGAAATGCGATCGCACCGCGATCTTCGTGGACATAATCCACCCCTGTTCAAAGATGATCATCGATAATATTCATCGATTTCCCTGATTAGACCGCAGACAGGTCCATTATTTAGTCATTTTCAGTCCTGGGAAGTGCCCTGTTGGCCCGGAAATTGACTTTTGCTAAGCAAATTGAAACGCGATCGCACAGCGATCTTTGTGGACATAATCCACCCCTGTTCAAAGATGATCATCGATAATATTAATCGACTTCTCTAATCAGACCGCAAACAGGTCTACTACTTAGTCAATTTCAGCCCTGGGAAGTGCCCTGTTGGCTTAAAAATTGACTGACGCCAGATGAAATCAATCGCGATCTCAAAGACGCCGAGGCAAAGCTGAAGTACTCAGGCTATCTAACAGCCGGTTCAAGCATTCACGGGGCACCGATCCCCATCATTCATAAGAAATTGGCATATGTGGGTACCCATCGGACCTTATACTTAGCCACTTACATGCATCGGAGATAGCTGATCCAGCCCATTGAATTTGAATCCTCAAAAGATCTTGGCTTGATAAAGCCTACTTGATCCCAAATAGATCATTAAAAATACTCCGAAGAAAGAGTGTTCTCGAAGACGAGTCGCCCGACTCCTAGAAGAAATACATTTACTTTACTGTACAAAGCTCTATTCATCCCGGATAAAGGTCCGAGGCTAAACCTAAGAGGTTATGGTTACCACGAGAAACCACAAACAAAGAGTTCTAACTAAGCTTGAAACGTCTTGCTATGGACTGCCACTATGAAAAAGACCGTCGATGCCCTACCCATCGACAACGGGTCCGTTGGTTGAGCTGATGAGGTAGTTGCGGATTGCTTTCCTAAGGTCACCCGTCATAAAAATACGGGCGCGGGCTTTTGGTTATGCCGACCAACATTTTGAGGTTCGTGTATTCCAGCGGTCACCTGTTCACAGTAACAGGTGCGGGCCCCGAGTTGCACCACTCGATTAAAACCCTCGTTCGGGAACGTTGCGGAGTGCTTTCCTAAGGTCACCCGTCATAAAAGTACGGACGCGGGCCCTTGGGTCATGCCGACCAACATTCGAGGTTTGTGTATTCCAGCGGTCACCTGTTCACAGTAACAGGCGCGGGCCCCGAGTTGCACCACTCGAATCCTGACAGTCTCTCAACTCGAACATACCAAAAGAAAATGGGACATAGACATCCGGCGTGTCTAACAAATGTGGCTCAGTCCATAACAAGAAAACAAAGGTCTACATGACCATGAACTCAAGACCATAATCCCAAGCGGATTAGTCTTTTGCCTTCCAATCAAGGGTGATCAACCATTGATGTAATTAAAGGCTCGTGACCAGTATCACAGCCTGGAATGTAAAAGATCTCAGAATCTCTGGAATAAAATTCGCCTTGCGATATCTCTCTCTTGTGTACACTTTGTGATTGCTTATGATTGTCTATGAATGTCTCTATACTCAGAATTCCCCAGAATAAAAGAAACACGAAAAAAAGAAAGAAAGGACTGCTGACGAGTAGATCTGATCTTTCCCCCTTTTTCTAAGTTCTAACAAACTGGCGACTCCACTGGGGATTATTCAATACCAGAATCTCTGGCTATTTCTGAGTAAATAGACATTCTGCGATAAATCATTTGCAGACACTAATGTGTACATGGGAAAGGTTACCGCAAGGAGAAATGTTCGGCGCCTTCACGGGCGTCATACTGGCGACTCTCAACGGGAACGTTCTTCCCTTCATCTTTAAGGCAAAAGAATTTTGAAGCTTTGCATAGCATGCATGTAGTTCATACTTGTATGTTTTTGTCTATCTGCTGTCGAGCCGTATCGCGATTGGTAAGGTCGCGTCCCCTCTCTTTCCCAAGCGCGCAGAATATTCTAATGCGTGTATTACTGTGCAGAGAGAGAGAGAAAGACAGAGAGAGACAGAGAAAGGAACAGAAAGACAGAAAAGAATTAACCAAATGGCATCCACAATGATCTTCTTAGCATCCGGAGGATTTTACTTCCCCTATCTGGCAGCAACCTCTGAAACTGGATGGCAGATTGTTCGGAAGCACAAGACCGTCAAGAAGACTGAGAACAAGAAAGTTATTCCAGCTGAGGCGGAGAGGACAGCAAGGGTGCTGAGCAGAACAAAGAGACAGTGGAAGCCAGTCTGCAGGAGTGATGCCCGCGACTCTGGCAGAACTACCGTGTCAGCCAAGCCAGAGTTCTCCTTCGCCGATATCGACTTCCCAGCGATACCGAAGACAACATCGCCAGCGAAGATACCGAACAGATCTGCTGTTCGACAGTCGACTAAGACGACGATGAAGACAATCCCTACTGAAGCTGCCGTGATCAAGATGAGGCCGCAGCGAGCGCAAGTAATGATGGTGCAGGTCACCGAAGGAGAGGCGAGTGAACGATACCCAGAGCTGCCTCCAATCCAAGAACAGATAGATGAGATTATCCAGGTCCAAGAGGACACGGCCAGAGAAATGAGAGGGATGAAAGAAGCACTGTTGGCTCTAGTTGCCCAGGGGGCAAACAGAAGCCCAGCTGTACCCACTCGACAGTCCGTGGAGGAATGCCTAGGGGGCAGCAGGAGAACCAGCCACCGCCGAACCACAAGCTCGCCCGAGAAACGTTGTGTTCGGACGTGTACCGCCACTGCCGTCTCAAGCCACGAGAGAAGAATTGTCCCAGACAGTTGCTGACCTGATGCGTCAGGAAAGAGAAAAGGAGAAGAGAGGGAAATAGTATACCGGGTGCCGTACTTACCCGAGGTCCACGATCTCCCATTTCCCAGCAATTTCAAGCGTCCGGACTTCCCCAGATTTGATGGCAGAGGATCGCCGGAGGAACACATGGCTCAATTCATGACAATGATGGGCAACCTATCGACAATTACCCAGTACTGTCTAAGATTGTTTGGCTCGACGCTCACGAGCAAGGCATTCCAGTGGTACATGTCACTGCCCACAGGGTCAGTCAAATCCTGGGAGTAGATGCAGGACCTGTTCATTTCCAAATTCTTCTCTACTGAGCGAGAAGTCTCACTGACAAATTTAGCCTTGGTTCGTTAAAGGCAGGGAGAGTAGGTCGAGAAGTTCATCGACAGGTGGGGGACCATAGCAGCACAGTGCTGGGAACTGCCCAGCGAATCTGAGCAGGTCAAGATGTGCACGCAGGCCATGGATGCGATGATCTCATTTGGCTTATCTGGACACAACTTCTCGACGTTTCGAGACCTAGCTACAAAAGCCCACCTGGTGGAAGGAGCCGCGTGCAGAGTACAGTTCAAGGCAGAGAAGCCGCGGAGAGAAGCCGGAAGGATGATAACATCTAACTATGTTGATAAAGGAAAGGGTTCGAATGACAGGAAACGACCAAACACCGAGCGTAGAGTCGAGGCCAGGCCAGTAACCACGACTCAAGACAAAGGCAAGAGTTTTCAGAGGCCGCGACATCTCACGATAGAAGAGAGTAATCTAGCAAACGAACCTTATACCTTCGACATGGAAGATCTGGTCCCGATCATGGAACAGCTGGTCGAAGAAAGGTTGATAAGACTGCCAGAATGCACACGCCCGGAGGAAGCGAAGATGGTCGATCATCTCAGCTACTGCAGGTATCATCGTGTGACCACCCACAAGACTGAAGACTGCTTTGTCCTAAAAGGCAAGATTCAACGGATGATCAACTGATGGCACCATCAATATGAAGGCGGAAGAGGCGAGCCAGAACACTACAACAGTGGTGTCTGCCCTCCCTGTGCCAGTTCAAATTCCAACGGCGAATCCATTCCCAGAACCGGAAGAGCCATGGACACTTGTGAGCAGCAAGAAGAGGCTAGAGAACAAAAGAAGACTCTTGGAGAAAAAGAGGAAGATGAAGAACAGAATAAGAAGAAGAAATGTTGGATAAGAACAGCCACGTGCGCAGCCCGTTCAGTGTGCCATGGTTTCAGTGGTCGCTCAATCAGGGGCCAGTGATGAGGACCAAGTCTTAGATAAAGGATAAGTCAATGTAGTGGCCCTGCGGTCAGGAAAGCAGGTCGTACAGAGAGAATTTCCGAGGCGACTAGACCCTAGAAGGACGAATGCGGTCATAGGTGAGCCATCAGGGACACCTCGAGAAAAAGAACCAGCAGAAGCGGTCAATGAGCCAGCAGCTGACCAACGAGATCACACTCGAGATAAGGTACCGGTGATTTATGATGTGGTGTCTCATCTGAAGAAGGTTCCGGCCCGACTCAGCATCTACGATGCCCTGTGCCTTTCGAAGAAGTATCGGGAAATGTTGCTCAACACATTGCTCAATCAAGAAGCCCGGGAGGTCATGATAGCAGAGATCGAGTCAGAAATGGAAGGAATGAGGATAACGGGAACCGAGAAGCGACCCGTAGAACAGGTCATGCAGATTGACCGATCGTCTATGATCACATTCTCTGAAGAAGACAGAACAATCAGCCTAACGGACCACAACCGCCCGTTAATGGTGACAGGTCTTATCCGAGACATAGAGGTCAGAAGATGCATGTTAGACGACGGATCTGCTGTGAATATTATGTCTCTGAAGACATTGCAGCAGTTGGGTTTCAGACAGACAGCACTTCGCCCAAGCGCCATGGTTATCCAAGGGTTCAATCAGGACGGTCAGCGTGTCCTAGGGTCCATTACTGTCATGCTGGAAATAGAAGAATTGAGCACCAAAGTCACCTGTCAGGTGATCGATGCGATGACGACGTACAATATCTTGTTGGGACGACCGTGGCTGCATCAATACGGGATTATTCCCTCGACATACCACCAATGCTTCAAGTACAATAGAGATGGCGTCCAGTATAGAGTGGCGGCAGACTCGAGGCCATACTCCGTCACTGAATCTTTTCTAGCAGATGCACAATACTATCAGGAGAGCGATGGAGCCGAGATTGCCAGAAGAGCCAACAAACCGACAAAGGTGGCACAGGGGGCAGAACCCCAGGGCGAGAGTCCAAGACAAGCGGACGAAGCTCCGCGAGTGGTCGCTGAAGCGACAAGGGCTCACAGAGGAAATCCGTTGCAAAGGAAGAAGTTTTACCTGATCCCGAAGCACCTCCGGAAGGAAGGGCAGTCAGTGTTGAAACAGATGACAAGACAACAGATGAGCGTGTTGCAGTCCAGCTTCAATATGCCGGTACCAAAGGTTGAGAGGATTCGTCCCTTCCCTAAAGCTCCGAGCCAGTTCTGCGTGCCGCCTACAATGGGAGCCAGGCATGAGATAACGTTTCAGGCTGGACTCCACAACCCATTGCAGATCGAAGAGAACGCGAAGAGAACGCCGGTAGAGACACCGCCCATTGAAGAAGAAAGATATAGCAAGGCCAGTAGAAACATCATGAGAAATATGGGGTTCATCTGTTCAGAACCGCCAGCTCGGAAAGGCATGCTAGCACCCTTTGAAGTAAAGACGAAGGTATACAGAGGAAAAGAAGCCCTAGGGGGCAGAATGTGAGATCAGGCATATTAACATGGTGACAATTAGTCCCGTGGAAGAGGTGAGGCCCGCTGGACCGAATGAAGTCATACAGCCGAGTGCCGCACCAGAGCAGATTGAAGATGGAGGTCAGCTCACGATAGATGAGCTACAAGAAGTCAATCTGGGGACCACCGAAGAGCTGAGGAATACTTATATCAGTAAGAACATTCCTGAAGAAGAGAGGGAGAGCTACATTCAACTCCTGAAAGAGAACAGAGACGTGTTCGCATGGACCTATTCTGAAATGCCAGGACTGAACCCGGCAATCGCGATGCACAGGTTGAATATCGCGAAGGAGAAGAGGTCAGTCAAACAGCCACAGAGACGCTTCCATCCTGACATCATCCCGAAGATAGAGGAAGAGGTGAAGAAGCTGCTTCAGGCCGGGTTTATCAGGGAAGTTCAGTATCCCAAATGAATCTCGAACATAGTACCTGTAAAGAAGAAGAGCGGCCAGATCCGGGTGTGCGTTGATTTTCGCAACCTGAATGAAGCTTGTCCCAAAGATGACTTTCCTCTACCCATCCCAGAGCTTCTGATCGATAGCACATCAGCATATACAACGATGTCCTTTATGGACGGCTACTCAGGGTATAATCAGATCCGAATGGCTCCAGAAGACGAAGAGTCCACTGCCTTCCGCACATCTCTCGGAATATTCTGTTATCGGGTGATGCCGTTTGGGCTGAAAAATGCAGGCGCCACGTATCAGAGAGCGATGCAGGTAATCTTCCAAGACATGATGCACAAGCATGTGGAATGCTATGTCGATGATCTGGTAGTGAGGTCCGACGGACATCAACAGCATCGCAAACATTTGAAGCTAGTATTTCAGAGGTTGAGGAAGAAGAGCCTCCGCATGAACCCGTTGAAGTGCGCCTTTGGGGTGTCCTCCGAAAAATTCCTTGGCTTTGTGGTCAGGCATTGGGGAATCGAGATTGACCCCGCGAAGATCAAGGCGATCCGAGAAATGCCTCCTCCAAAGAATTTGAAAGAGCTGAAGAGCTTCCAAGGGAGAGTTGCTTACTTGCGGCGGTTCATCTCGAATCTGTCAGGTCGTTGCCAGCCTTTCTCTCGGTTGAACAAGAAAGACGTCCGCTTCGAGTGGGACGAAGCGTGCCAGAAAGCCTTCGATTCCCTCAAAGAGTTACTCGGGAAAGCTCCAGTTCTCGCAGCGCCAATCGAGGGAAAGCCTCTGATACTGTATGTAGCAGTGGGAGAGAACTCACTGGGGGCACTGCTCGCCTAGAAGAATGAAGAAGGGAAAGAGAATGCTCTATATTATTTGAGCCGCACGCTCGTCGGCGCTGAGTTTAATTACTCACCCGATAGAGAAGATATGCCTGGCCTTGATATTCGCTGTGAAGAAAGTTGAGGCATTACTGTCTGTCATATCAGATTACATTGATCTCCTAGAGTAGATCCCATCAAGTTCCTGATGAACCGACCTATGTTGTCAGGGCGATTAGCCAAATGGGCCCTACTGCTATCCGAGTTCGACATTATGTATTTGCCGTCTCGAGCTATTAAAGGGCAGGCGATAGCCGATTTTCTAGCAGCTCACCCGATACCGGATAACATGGAAATGGAATGTGATCTTCCCGACGACCAGGCCATGATGGTAAGGGTCGCGAAGCAGTGGCGGATGTATTTCGACGGAGCCTCCAGAGCTGCAGGATCAGGGGAAGGTGTGATCTTCATCAGTCCTCAAGGCGACTTGTTGCCCTACTCATTCACAATAGTGCCGTCGTGCACAAACAACGAGGCAGAGTATCAGGCCCTCATCATTGGGTTACAGTTGGCACGAGACATGCGAATCCGATCACTACAGGTATACGGTGATTCTCGGTTAGTTGTGGGACAGCTTATGACAGAATATGAAGTCCGCAAGCCAGAGCTGTCATCTCTTTGCCATCAGGCCCGAGCCCTATTCGATCATTTGCGGGACAGTACGGTGTCGCACGTCCCAAGATGCTGAAAATTCTCAAGCAGACGCATTGGCTAACCTGGCCGCGGCTCTCGCGCACCCAGGGGGCAGCCCACTTCAAGTCACCATAGAAGAAAGGAGAATATTGCCATCACTCACAGCAGCCGAGGATGTCACGAGTGCAAGCCCTGTACATTGCTTTGAGATCATAGAAGAAGAAGATTGGAGAAGACCATTCTCTGATTACTTGAGGTATGGTTCTTACCCGAGGATCCGCAAATGCGCACTCAAGTCAGAAGGCGTGCCAGCTCGTTCGTCTTCTTAGAAGAGGTATTGTATCGACGCTCCAGCGATGGAACGCTGTCAAGGTGCCTCGCCCGAGAAGAAGTTCATGATACGCTGAGAGAGGCGCACGGAGGAGAATGTGGTGCCCATCAAGGCGGACGGAACCTACATCATCGAGTGTGGCACATGGGCTATTATTGGCCCACCATGGTGAAAGATGCAATGGACTATGTCAGAAAATGCCATCAGTGTCAGATACATGCTGACATCATACATATACCTCCAGAAGAGCTGCATCAGTCAGTGATGTCTTAGCCCTTTACGGCCTGGGGTATGGGATGTGATAGGCCCCATTAGCCCCTCTTCCTCTCAAGGGCACCAGTACATACTGGCAGCAACAGATTATTTCTCTAAGTGGGCTGAGGCTGTGGCCCTGAAGAACATGAAAGCTAAACAAGTGGAGGGTTTCATCCGGAACGCCATCATCTATAGACATGGTATTCCCGATCGGATCGTCACGGATAATGACATGCCCTTCCGAAATGCTGTGATCGACAAGCTGTGTGCCAAGTTCAAGATCAAGCATTGCTACTCAACACCCTATTATCCCCCTGCAAACGGGCTTGCTGAGGCATTCAACAAAACCATCATGAAGATTCTGAAGAAAACGGTGGCAGAGAATAAGAAAGATTGGGACAAACGGTTGCCCGAAGCACTCTGGGCATATCGTACTATGCACCGCACGGCAATGCGGGCTACTCCCTATTCGCTAGTATATGGCACGGAGGCCATCATCCCTATGGAAGTTCAGGTCGAGTCCCTACGAGTAGCACTTCGGAACTCCTTGACAGATGAACGTAATGCTGAGCTCAGGATGGTCGAGCTCGATGCCTTGGACGAGAAAAGACTCGCGGCACAACAACGGCTAGAGATGTACCAGAAACATATCTCGACAGCGTATGACAAGCGAGTCAGGGGTAGATCCTTCAAGAAGGGTGACTTGGTACTCGTAATGAAGCGACCGGCAGCCGCGCACACTACAAAGAGCAAGTTCGACCCTAAGTGGGACCCGATATGCATCATAAAAGAAGTTTACTCCAATGGGGCCTACCGTTTAGTGAATTTTGACGGTGGTGGAGCCGGTTTCGCAATTAATGGCCGGTTCCTGAAGAAATATTACCCCTAACAGTCAACCTGTTACTTTCCTTTACATGAATATGAGAAATGTAAACTCCCCAAGAGAGGGAATGTAATAAGTAAGGATAGAAACGGAGAATGAAATGGAGTAGAATACAGTAGATAAGCTTGTAGTTACTAAAGCTAATCAGTTATTTTGTATTCTTGCAGGTCTTCCTTGCCCTTGCTATGGAGAAATAACTCAGAAGGACCATTCGTCTGCGACACGAGCATATCCCAAGTTCAGAAACCCTGGACACTCTCGAAATCGACGACAAAGGGAAGTATTACTCTTTTCATTTCATTCTACATTCATCACTTACTAGAATTGCGATTATTATTGCTATTATTGCAAACCATTGTAAAACACATCACACAAACATAACACGATAGAAAAGTAACTGCTATTGTCATTTCATTTAACAAAAGTTTGATTGACATCTTTTCCGACGTCGTATACATGAATGGTCAAAAGGTAAGTATCTCTTACACCAATTACAAAATTTTCTAAAGGTAAGATCCTGCGATCATTTCTATACATTTGAAGTCAAGAAGGAGAGCATCGGGAGCGAAAGATCAAAGCTTCTCCAAACATCCCGATATCAGCCTGATCACGGCCACCCTGGCAGTTTCCATCGCTGACTTTGCTACAGATAACACCTCCGCAGGATCAGGAACATGTTGGAGTTCAACAGTCAAATCCTCCAACTGCTTGCGCGCTGCTTCGCCCTCACTCTCGAGCCGCGTGACCGTTATTTGACCCTGAGTAACTATTGACTCGAGACGGGCAGCTTCGAATCTCACGGCGATCTTCTCCGCTTGTAGACGCTCAATCTCAGCGTCAATTTCAGCTATACGGCCCAAGCACCCTTCATACTGTATCTTATTATTTGTAGGGATTCTCGTGCGTTCGCCGTAGAATGCGCGTGACGTTCCACTGCAGGTCCCAAAGACTCTACGATTCTCCGCTTCTCCTCGGTAGCAGGATCGGGCTCGACGTGCTCAGCAGCCGCCACGTTTGCGAGGGAGCTTTCGAACGCAGAGATGTGATTAACAACCACGAGCGCATCAGACCCAACTACTCCGACACAAGCTTCCAGTGCTTTCATGCCAGCGCTCAGCATATGCCATTCTTGTGGATCGGCCAACGCCTTCGCAAGGCTAGACAGCAGGCCCTTCAACACGCTCTGACCAAAATAATCTAAGTGGTCAAATGCAGGAATGTCCGGCATCATAGCAATGGTGACGTCAGAATCGACAGCAGCTGCAAGAAAGAATGCAAGACAAACAAATGATGAGTTACCAAAAATGGAAGCAGAAACTACAAGTCATAATCTAATGTAAAGTGCGAAGGAGTCATACCAGGAACTGCAGGAAGATCAACAGCAGGCTCCGAAGGTCCCGCAATGCACGTCCCGAAATCAACAACTGTTCCCAAAGCTTCGCCCGGCAATTCAATAGTCACAACCGGAGACGACGCGACGGAAGTAGCAGAGGCAGGTATTGACCCAATAAGATCTGTAGAAATAAGATAATAATAACAAAATATGGTTAGTATGATTATGCAGGAACCAAAGAAAAGTAAAAAGTAGAACCACAATCGCATTTCTTACCTTGTGCTCGCGGAATGGTGGGTCCGACTTCGACTGCAGCAGGGCGTGACGCATCCACGACCTCTAACTCAACAGAACAATTCGCTTGCAATGAACAGCCTGATGGAAAGACCGAAGAAGAATCGACGTTCCCCTCACGTATCTCAGGCCCAGGAACGGATCCCTCGGCGTTATCAGCACGAACGGGCAAACAAGGATGAGCATCCGTCGACAACCCCGTAGTCGGTGCCGCAACAGCCTGAGAAACAAAGACTAAAGGCTCGGAAGAAGGTTGGACCCTGACGTTGTCGTAGAGTTGTGCTTCGAGCGCTGTCATGGCAGCATCATCAAGATCACCTACGCCCCCGACTCCGATATCCTTATCATAATAGTTCGCGAGGGAATCATCGTTGCTGTGATCATTAGCACGATCCGCTCCCCAGTCATCGCCGGAATAATCTACAGGCTCATCTTCGAGTCGTGACCCCGAATCATCACCTGCTTCAAAACTGCCTTCGGCATTGTCCCCCTCGACATCTGCAGGCTCGGACTCACCTCCATCACGATTGTCGGCAATTATATCTTCTTCGTCTACAATCTCCTCTGTAGCACCAGACCGAAGCTCACCCTCTTCACGACTATCGGCAGCAGTCGCACCCGCCACTACTTTCGGAAGATTGATCTGCAACGACGGATCCAAACTCCCCACTTCTTGATATGTAATATTTCTTCCTTTCTTAAGTTTTTCTTAGGTGCGGATGGGCGAACTCTTGGTGTGAGTCTTATCTTGACTCTCAACTGATCTCTCGCGCGGCCCGGTGAAAAATCGTCAACGAAATCATCAGAAGGTCTAACTCCTGCCATGCCTTCCGTAGGCTCATCCTCTTCGACAGACGGAGGAGCATTCTCTGCTGGAGGACGCGAAGATCCAACCCCTTGCTGATGTCTCTGTATAGGGACCCCAAAGCAATACCATCCGTCTAACGCTCCATCTTCTTTCCTACGAGTGATCGGCACGTTCAAGGAAGTCAGATGGCTGGTACCGGGAACTCCGATGGCCTCACGCTGCTCACGAAGATAACCAAGACCGTCCTCAGGAACGTCAATCAACCTTGGAGGAGAGAGATAGAGAGGGAAATCGACAGGTTTAGCGTCCCGGATGCGCGCATACTGATGCACCCACCATCTCATCCAACTGTAAGAACCTCGCGCCAGTTCGCGTCAACAAAAGCTGGTCCCACATCCACTCCCAATGGACATGACTCATGCCATATGCTCGTTCTATTCTCGTCATGCTCGGAAGAGTTGACGGAACACCCTGATCATAGCCGAACTGTCTGGCGAACCTGCTTGGATAATAAGGCTCGCGCCAGAACTCCATGCCTTCGCGGAACGGGAGAGAGGCGGTCCGGATTGATATTAGGAATTCCCTGTCAGAAGAGTCAACCGAATCCTCATCATCGACGACTTCAATATCTTCATCAGCAATGGAAGCAGGAAAATGGTAGAAGTCAACTTCATTCTCGCTGCAGATCCTTAAAGACACCCATTCTGGCGTCTTAAGCACCATCTTGGCCTTCATGAACCTGATAAGAGGCGCTCGGTCCGGAAAGAAGTAGGCGTGAGGCTTCATGCCATATACCCATGGAAAATAAACGCCTAACCAGCCGCAGAAATAATGCCACGGGGCAATAGGCCGCATCCATCCCATCAGCAGGTTTGTCCGGATTACTGACAACATAACCAAACGCTCTATATATGCTGCAGAGTACAGGTGGCGCTATAGCAAGACGTCGGCCACTGGCAAGGGCACCTGCCATGATGAAGCAAGAAACCCTAACGCCATCAGCACCCTTCGAGCTGGGAAGCGCGACTGCGGACAACCAGTAAGCGAGGAAGCCTGCTAGCTCACAAGTGGGAGACAATACGTTTGGGCAAGGAAATTTTCGTTGAAAGCGTTGTCGTAAGGCTCTTACTCTTTTAATATCAACCTTGTATTTTTCGTAGTCGATCCTTAAAGAGAGAAAGGAGAGAGAATTTCAAATAAGAAGCTATACAGGAGAAAAGAGCATACATCATGAGAAGAAAGAAAGAAAGAAGACGTCCCGGGAAGACTTACTTCAAGCTGTGGCTGAAGTAGACTGACCAATCTTCATAGTGTATCTTTGTAATGCAGTCAAATTGTTGCAGTTCATGGAACAACTCCAAACACGCCGCGAAATGATAGGCCTTCCGATCACCTTCGCGCCTGAAGCCAGACAATTCTTCATCAGAGGGGATATATTCATGATAATACCCGCCGCGAATGGGCAGGCCCGCCATCATCTTAAGATCCCAGAGGGTTATGCTCATCTCTCCTTGAGGAAGATGGAAAGAGTTGGTAACGGAGCTCCAGTAATTTAAGAAGCCCCTGAGAATCGTCGGATCTCGCGGAAAGAAGCCGGCAGTCGCCTCGATGGCATAGTAGAGCCCGACCTCCCTCAGCACAGCCTCGTGCCGGATCAGAATCTCCTTCGCCCAGGGGATGTAGCTGTCACGACGATTCAGATGCCCTCGAGTACGGAAGCTCGAAGTCTCCCACATTGCGGACGTGCTCATAGGGAGGAATCTTTGACGCACCGTCTCAAAGAAATGAGTCGGATAAGGTGCATGCGGATCACATGTAGGCATGAGGAAAGTCATTTCCTTAATCCCACCAACCTTTTATTGCTTCCCGTTGCTTCCCAGGGTGGCGGTGAGTAATCTCTCAGGAACTGAAGACCATCTCTCCACTCCATAGAACTGGCTAGGTCTATGAACATCAGATGGCTCGATGCTCGGAAAAGGTTTACACCTCATAAGAGACTTCTGGTGCAAGATGACTTCACCATTGTAGGGGTTCATGATGCAGATGCCACGCTCAGCAGCGATCTTGTTGCTCTCCCATCCAATTTTCATCCTTTCATATTTCAAGTTGAGGAGCTGTGTCAATCGCTCCGCTTGACTGAGCGCCTTGATCGGTTGTTTTCCTCGTCCTCCTTTCTTCTTACTTTTCTGACTCGTCAGATTCTCTTCTACATTTTGAACAGATATATCTTGAGGACCTGCCTCGATGGCACTCGCCACACTAGCAAGTTGGGCATACCAATAGACCCACTCTTGTTCTGTTCCCCGCTTTGGAGGTTCGGGCGCTGTCTTGTTGACAAAGATGCGTACTAGCACTTCATGAGGAAGCTGCCCAATACGCTCCGAGAAATCCTTGATCTCGGGTTCGACCGTAGGAAAGAAGCGAGAGTTACGTCTTGGAGGAGGAGGGTTAGAAGGACCTTCAGCTGTTCTTTTTTAATCGTGCTTCATCGGCATCGGACCAGAAGCATGCGACCCAGAAGTTTCACCAGAAGATCCCAATGTCGCTACTGCAATTCACTGCAACGCGTAAACAGAACAACATTAGAAAACAACTCGATGCACATGGGCAAATAGCCTAACGAAATCATATCACAAACACAAGCACAACATGAAGAGCATGAAAGCAACAAAATCAAGAGCATAGCATATCAATCATCATACGCATTTCATAACAAAGCAACTGCCATCATACATGCACGCACACATATGATTGATGCACACACAAAATCACAGATTGAACCCACAATACATCCATGCATTTAGTCTAAAAGCATCCTCGACAAGTCCGAGTGCTTATGAGAAGGCACTAGACAGAGTCAGGAAATAGTTTCAACATCATACATACGCAACCGTTAGCACACAGCAACTTTACAAGCAATCGGGACGCTATAAGCGTACTTTGGCAAACATACTCTGAACCTGCCTAAAATAGACAGTTGCAAGCTGTGACAGGCCAAAGTAGGCAGTCAACTGCAGGCCCAAGGCACTAAGCTCCAATCGTGCTTGAATTTTAAGTGATCTAGCCTCAAACAGCACTGAATTTGACTGAGAAACGGAGCTGGAAATGCCATTTCTCCACCAAGTGCAAAGCAGGGGCTGAAAATGGGACTTTTGGCTAAGTGTTGGGCTCACATGCGCCCAAGGTGAAGCCCCAGGCGCATGTGGCCCCTCACATGCGCCCAATCCATAAATTTCACAATCTAAAGTTCATCATACAAAGCATCAGGCGCATGTGCAATCCGACATGCGCCTGGCTCAGAAGAAGGGAATGAACGAGTTTGAAGTTCAAGCCCCAGGCGCATGTGTCAGCCCCACATGCGCCCATCTCTAATGCTTTGAGAAAACACAAGTTCCGGGAAGTGCCCTGGGCGCATGCCCAGAACCACATGCGCCTGAGACATGCGCCCACATCCTCAGAGGCAGTTTGACATGCGCTTGAGGGAGTTCTCTGTCCAAAAATGAATGGCAGGCCACATGCGCCCACAAGGGGACCACATGCGCCTGTACCCTGAGGGTGAGCTCTCTCACCTTGGGAGAAATCAAGCTTTCTGACTCAAAAAATTACGGAATGACTCAGTGAGTCAACTATTTATACTTGAGCCTAAGGGATCGGTGCACTGCACTAGCATGACATAAGCATCCAGCGCAGCACACCGGGGGGGCACTTGTTGGGGCTCAAATTTGCACCCATTATAAAACAACATCCCATGGTCTAGTGGCAATGATTTGGATAAGTTTTGAGGCCAGGAAAGCCCTGAAAATGCCAGCACAACCCTAATCGCTTGGTAACGATCAAAATTCGTAAACACCATTTCAGAGCGGAACTGGACATGCACTTCACCGCCAAATGATCCGAAATGTCCTAAAACCCTTAACCTACAAGTTTCAAAGTCATCCGATGCATATTTTTACCTGCGCACCTCGAAATGCGTTTCGTCCCTGCCCGGAACTGACAAAAAAGGGTCCGTAAGCCTACAGCTACAATTTCAGAGCGGAACTGGACATGCGCTTCACCGCCAAATGATCCGAAATGTCCTAAAACCCTTAACCTGCAAGTTTTGAAGTCATCCGGTGCATATTTTTACCTGCGCACCTCGAAATGCGTTTCGTCCCTGCCCGGAACTGACAAAAAAGGGTCCCTAAGCTTACAGCTACCATTTCAGAGCAAAACTGGACATGCGCTCCACCGCCAAATGATCCGAAGCGCCCCAAAACCCTTAAATAGCAAGTTTAAAGTCATTACGATATATATTTCCATGCGCGCGCTGCCCGGAACAACGTTCCTATACGACAAGCCGACCCGGAGGCTCCAAATTAGGAAGGAAGTACCAAAATTAGCAACATCTGGACTTCCACACCCCACCTCGTTCATTCAGGAGGTTAATCATAGCCTAGAAGTGGCTTGGCGACAGTGAGTGCATGTCTAGAAAAGGTAGCTGTCCTTTGGAGGTCCCCCGTCGGAGCTGAAATGCTGAAATTTTCTAAGTGCTGGAATCCTGAAAATCTAGCTAAGTAGTGGGAAAGCGCCGGCAAAGGACATGCGCCTGGCCTCTAACCATATGCGCCTGCACCCTAGTAGTGAAAGGAAGTGATCCGAACACTTTTCCGAAAAGCGCCGGGAAATGCGCCGGTAAAGCACATGCGCCCGGATCCACCACATGCGCCCGGTGCATTATTCCAACATGCGCTTGACATTGTTTCTGGCACATGCGCTGGGAAATACCCGTCGGGTAGACCCGAACCCGATTTCCCTCTTATAAATAGTGAAGTCACCTCATTACATCAGCACGAAATCATCCCCTGGCGACCTCAGAGTGATGTAAGCACCACATGCGCTTGCTTTCTCTCCCCTCGCCGGATACCTTGGCCGGAGTGGATTTCCTCGCCGGAAACCCTCGCCGGAAAGGGATTTCCTCGCCGGAATCCCAAGTTCAGGAAGAAAATCCTGAAATTTTCTAAGTGCTGGGCACATGCGCCGGCATATCCCCCACATGCGCCGGCTTATTCCACCACATGCGCTGGCTTTTCCCACCGGAAAATCCTGAAAATCTGCTAAGTCCAGGAGGGACATGCGCCCACTCTTTGAGTCCAGGCGCATGTGCATTGCCACATGCGCCCGGAACACCTCTTCTCCATCTGATTTTTCATAAAAAAACACTTCACATGCGCCCGGGAGAAGGGACATGCGCCCGGGTCCCTACCACATGCGCCCGAAAGCATGTGCAACACCACATGCGCCTGCACATCCACCCCTCCATGCGCCTGGACGCTGATGGGAGGGGTGGACCTTCGATCGCGTGCCCCGCCTTCGTTCGGAATCCGATTTTGATGAAATTACTTCCGCCCGATGTGTCTCGATGAGATCTATCCATCCGTCAGATCAGATTCTCCAACGGTCAATGATAAATGGCCCAAATCAGTGTTTTGGTCCAAAATAACCAACACTTAGCCAATTTGGCAGCCCCAAAAATCCTTCTGAAAGAGCCGAAAACGACCTAAAACAAGAAGAATCGAGCGAAATTGGACCGAGCCCGAGAGGGAATTTTTTTTTCTACATGACATGATACACCATAATCATGCACCGCAACGAGGTTATCCGATCTCAGGACCCTCGAATATCCTAATCGAGCAGTCGGCAGGCCCACTACTTAGTCATTTCTAGCCCTGGGAAGTGCCCTGTTGGCCCGAAAATTGACTTCTGCTAAGCAAATTGAAATGCGATCACACCGCGATCTTCGTGGACATAATCCACCCCTGTTCAAAGACGATCATCGATAATATTCATCGATTTCCCTGATTAGACCGCAGACAGGTCCATTATTTAGTCATTTTCAGCCTTGGGAAGTGCCCTGTTGGCCCAGAAATTGACTTTTGCTAAGCAAATTGAAACGCGATCGCACAGCGATCTTCGTGGACATAATCCACCCCTGTTCAAAGACGATCATCGATAATATTCATCGACTTCTCTAATCAGACCGCAAACAGGTCTACTACTTAGTCAATTTCAGCCCTGGGAAGTGCCCTGTTGGCTTAAAAATTGACTGACGCCAGATGAAATCAATCGCGATCTCAAAGACGCCGAGGCAAAGCTGAAGTACTCAGGCTATCCAACAGCCGGTTCAAGCATTCACGGGGCACCGATCCCCATCATTCATAAGAAATTGGCATATGTGGGTACCCATCGGACCTTATACTTAGCCACTTACAGGCATCGGAGATAGCTGATCCAGCCCATTGAATTTGAATCCTCAAAAGATCTTAGCTTGATAAAGCCTACTTGATCCCAAACAGATCATTAAAAATACTCCGAAGAAAGAGTGTTCTCGAAGACGAGTCGCCCGACTCCAGAAGAAATACATTTACTTTACTGTACAAAGCTCTATTCATCCCAGATAAAGGTCCGAGGCTAAACCTAAGGGGTTATGGTTACCACGAGAAACCACAAACAAAGAGTTCTAACTAAGCTTGAAACGTCTTGCTATGGACTGCCACTATGAAAAAGACCGTCGATGCCCTACCCATCAACAACGGGTCCGTTGGTTGAGCTGATGAGGTAGTTGCGGATTGCTTTCCTAAGGTCACCCGTCATAAAAATACGGGCGCGGGCTTTAGGTTATGCCGACCAACATTTCGAGGTTCGTGTATTCCAGCGGTCACCTGTTCACAGTAATAGGCGCGGGCCCCGAGTTGCACCACTCGATTAAAACCCTCGTTCGGGAACGTTGCGGAGTGCTTTCCTAAGGTCACCCGTCATAAAAGTACGGGCGCGGGCATTGGGTCATGCCGACCAACATTCGAGGTTTGTGTATTCCAGCGGTCACCTGTTCACAGTAATAGGCGCGGGCCCCGAGTTGCACCTCTCGAATCCTGACAGTCTCTCAACCCGGACATACCGAAAGAAAATGGGACATAGACATCCGGCGTGTCTAACAAATGTGGCTCAGTCCATAATAAGAAAACAAAGGTCTACACGACCATGAACTCAAGACCATAATCGCCGACGGATTAGTCTTTTGCCTTCCAATCAAGGGTGATCAACCGTTGATGTAATTAAAGGCTCGTGACCAGTATCACAGCCTGGAATGTAAAAGATCTCAGAATCTCTGGAATAAAATTCGCCTTGCGATATCTCTCTCTTGTGTACACTTTGTGATTGCTTATGATTGTCTATGAATGTCTCTATACTCAGAATTCCCCCAAAATAAAAGAAACACGAAAAAAAGAAAGAAAGGACTACTGACGAGTAGATCTGATCTTTCTCCCTTTTTCTAAGTTCTAACAGGTATCATTGTGAGATGATGTCGAGGAGGTTGGCTGCCGATCAAAGGTTATCTGATAAGGAGGCCATGATCCATACCCTTGAGCGCGATGAGGTGCATTACCTGCGTATGGAGGTGAGCAGGTTGAGAGCAAGACTATTTCATTATGAGTCAAAGGACTTACCTGATATGGCCGAGGAGGAGGGTAGAGATTGATTGTGTTGGCCACCTGCACATTCTTTTTTTGCATATATGATTGATGATTATGCATTTTTTGTATTTTTTGAAAAAGATGACATGATATGTGTAAAAGAAATATGATGCTTTTAATGAAAAAAGAAGAAAATTTTTTGGGAATCTATTGTGCCATGAGTTGTCTTATGAGTGCGTCTGGATTTTATGTCGGGATATAGGAATCAGAGTTGGGGCTCAGCCAATGCTTTGACCGATGTCTCGAGACTTGACTTGTGTGATCCTTTGGTTCCCTAGTAGAGGTGTAGGCAACGGAAACTGTTGCCTCCTGAGATTGTCAGAATTTGTAGGGCTCTTCGTTCCTGACTGCACTTCTTCTTGTTCTTGAACTGTGACTGCTTGAACCGATCCAAACTGTCTGATTTCTTGGTACCTGCACTTTTATTTTTTCTTTTTCCATTTGAGCCATTTTTTCCTGCAGCGCTCTTTCGAGTTTTCACCACAACCGGTCTTTTCCCGTCATTTTTGCCCGTGGCGCCCTTTCGGGTTTTCACCACGTCCCGGGTGTTTGATCTTGCCTGCCCCTTGGCAGCGATGTTGTTTTTACCCTTGGTGCCCTTTCGGGTTTTCACCAAGTCCGCTGTATGCCCACTGTTTTTACTCGGAGCGCCCTTTCGAGTTTTCACTCCGCCCTCTTTGTTTAGGCACACATTTTTTTTTTCTTTTTTCTTTTTGTTTTTTCTGGATCTTTGGATAACTGCGGCGTCTAAAGGTCGGGAATCCGTCGTTGCCGGCCGATGGCAGTCTTTCAGCCCCTGTCCTAAGTTACGATGATAGAGCTGTTGGTCTTAGCTAAAGACCCTTCTGAGATGAATGGATGGATGACTGTATTTCTTCTTGGGTTGATTTTTCTCGGGTGCCTTGCTTTAGCTTCCCTTTTTCTTTTTCTCCCTTTTTTTTCTTTTCTTTTGTATTCTTTTTCTCTTTTTTTTTTCTTTTGAATCCCCTTATTTGAAACACTTGTTGGTGGACGGAAATGATTTCTCAGAGGTTTTAGCTTCGACTTCTTGACTTCAGCTCTATTAAAGTAACTCTTGATAAGGTCAGAATGACTTACCCGTGAAAGATCTTCACTTTGTCGGCGTTGATTGGCTCAGGAAGATCCACCCCTCTCATGCTGGTGAGTCTGAGGGTGCCTCCGGGAAGTACTTCTCTGATGATCAGCGGCCCGTCCCACAAGGGTTTGAACTTTCCTCTGGGATCCGGAAGGTGCGATGGTAGAATCTTCTTCATGACCATGTCGCCTACCTTGAAACTTCTTTTTCGGACTCTCTTGTTATAAGCCCGAGCAATCCTTTTCTGATAACACTGAAAATGACTTAGCGCACGCATGCGTTTTTCATCTGCTAGCTGCAACTGATCGAATCTGGCCCGTTGCCATTCTCCTTCTTCAATTTCGCTTTTTAGTAATACTCGTAGTGATGGTATTTCCACCTCGACTGGCAGAACTGCTTCCATTCCATAAGTAAGCTCGAAAGGAGTAACGCCCGTAGCAGATCGTACAGACGTTCGATAGGCCCAAAGTGCATATGGGAGCATTTTTGTATTTTTTGAAAAAGATGATATGATATGTGTAAAAGAAATATGATGCATTTAATTGAAAAGAGAAAACTATTTGAAAATCTACTGTGCCATGAGTTGTCTTGTGAGTGTGTTTGGATTTTGTGTCGAGATATAGGAATCAGAACTGGGGCTCGGCCAATGCTTTGACCGATGTCTCGAGATTAACTTGCGTGATCCTTTGGTTCCCTAGAGTGTAGGCAATGGAAACTGTTGCTTCTTGAGATTATCAGAGTTTGTAGAGCTCTTCACTCCTGACTGCTCTTCTTGTTCTTGAACTGTAACTGCTTGAGCCGATCTGAACCGTCTAATTTCTTGGTACCTGCACTTTTATTTTTTTTATTTTTATTTTTCTTTTTCCATTTGAGCCATTTTTGCCTGCAGTGCTCTTTCGAGTTTTCACCACAGCCGGCCTTTTCCCATCATTTTTGCCCGTGGCGCCCTTTCGGATTTTCACCACGTCCCGGGTGTGTGATCTTGCCTGCCCCTTGGCAGCTATGCTGTTTTTACCATCGGCGCCCTTTCGGGGTTTCACCAAGTCCGATGTATGCCCACTGTTTTTACTCGGAGCGCCCTTCCGGGTTTTCACTCCGCCCTCTTTGTTTAGGCACACATTTTCTTTTTCTTTTTTTTCTTTCTGGATCTCTGGATAACTGCGGCGGCTAGGGGTCGGGAATCTGTCGTTGCCGGCCGATGGCAGTCTTTCAGCCCTTATCCTAAGTTACGATGATAGAGCTGTCGGTCTTTGCTAAAGACCCCTCTGAGATGAATGGATGGATGACTGTGTTTCTTCTTGGACTGATTTTTTTTCTTGGGTGCCTTGCTTTGGCTTCCCTTTTTCTTTCTCTTTTCTTCTTTTTTTTTCTTTTGTATTCTTTTTCTCTTTTTTTTTGTCTTTTCCTTTTGAATCCCTTTTTTGTATTTTTCTCTTTTTGAATCCCCTTATTTGAAACACTTGTTGGTGGACGGAAATGATCTTTTAGAGGTCTTAGCTTCAACCTCTTGACTTCAGCTCTATTAAAGTAACTCTTGGTAAGGTCAGAATGACTTACCCGTGAAAGATCTTCACGTTGTCGGCGTTGGTTGGCTCAGGAAGATCCACCCCACTCATGCTGGTGAGTCTGAGGGCGCCTCCGGGAAGTACTTCTCTGATGATCAGCGGCCCGTCCCACGAGGGTTTGAACTTTCCTCTGGGATCCGGAAGGTGTGACAGTAGAATCTTCTTCATGACCATGTCGCCTACCTTGAAACTTCTTTTTCGGACTCTCTTGTTGTAAGCCCGAGCGATCCTTTTCTGATAGCACTGTGTATGACTTAGCGCACGCATGCGCTTTTCATCTGCTAGCTGCAACTGGTCGAATCTGGCCCGTTGCCATTCTCCTTCTTCAACCCTGCTTTCTAGTAATACCCGTAGTGATGGTATTTCCACCTCGACTGGTAGAACTGCTTCCATTCCATAAGTACGCTGGAAAGGAGTAACGCCCGTAGCAGACCGTACAGACGTTCGATAGGCCCAAAGTGCATATGGGAGCATATCTGACCAATCTCGATAGGTCACGACCATCTTCTCGAGTATCCTGACAATTGTCTTGTTTGCGGCTTCTACCCCACCATTCATCTGGGGACGGTAGGGGCTTGATCGATGACGTTGGATCTTGAACTTACTGAGGAAGTCATCCATCTTCTTGTTGACAAACGGGGTCCCATTATTTGTGATGATAGCATTAGGGATTCCATACCAGCATATGATGTTGTTCTTCATGAATTTGATCACTTGAGATGCTGCAATCGTGGTGTAGGAGGCTGCCTCTACCCACTTGGTGAAGTAGTCGACTGCCACAAGTATGTACTCATGACCATTTGATGCTTTGGGACTAATCTTGCCGATGATGTCGAGTCCCCACATGGAGAAAGGCCAGGGGGTGGTCAGGTTGTATAACTCTGATGATGGGACATGGATTTGATTCGCATGCTCCTGACAATTGAAGCATTTTCTGACGTGCTGGCAACAGTCTGTCTCCATGGTGAGCCAGTGTTAAGTGAGCCAGTGTTAAACCTCCAATTTATACATTGCATTGCCCATTACACGACAAGGTTTGCATGATTTTCATGGTTTAAAGGCCCACCTAACACGTGTTTTGTAATTATAGGGATGAGAGCGGACTTCATTCAATTACGAGCCAAAAGAATACATTTGGAGCTTTTGGATGAAGGATGAAAGAAGACCAAAGAAAGAAGAAAGCAAAGAGAAGAGAGAGAAGAAGAAAAAGGAGAAAAAGAAGAGAAAAAGAAGCAAATGTAAGAAGGCCGACCGGTCATGACCGGTCGGCCATGAAGGCTGATCAAAGAAAAGACAGGCCGACCGGTCTTGACCGGTCGGCCATGCACACTGGAGGATGGATAGAGAAGCCCGACCGGTCATGACCGGTCGGCCACACACACTGGACTGTTGGACAGGTCTGTCGGACAGCACTCCCTGGACTGTTTAAAGGCTAGTCCGACCGGTCACGACCGGTCAGCCCTGCGTAAGAGGATTCCTTTCTAAAGCCAGACTCCGAAAATTGCTGCGCAACGCGTAGTCTTTCGCAGAATCCGACGTAAGGGAGGTTGCTTGCTATAAAAGGACACCTAGGGGTTCTCCCTAGGGTATCAGAGAGGCTAAGGAACGTGAGTTTGGAGAGCGAAGGCGATTGTGGAGCGGCTGCAACTCTCCTATTCGGGTTTTTCTATTTTTATGCTTTATTTCAGAGTTTTTAGTTGTAGCATGACTATGCTCGGCTAAAACCTCTCAGCTAAGGCTGAGAGGTGAAGCTTGTAGCTAATTCTATGTTGGTTTCAGTTTAATTCAAGTAATTTACATTCAAGTTTGGATTTTTTACATGATTTAGTTCTAAAAAGTGGTAGTTTGAGACGTCTTATCTGAGTTTATGTGCTCCGGACATGAATTCCTTTTAATTCTCTGAGATTATCATGTTTGTTTATCTAAATTCGGATTATAGTAATCCTTGAGCAGGCCATAGCCAGAGGCATAGCTGTTACTCCGCAGGCTATGGTTTTGAGTTTGGTATTGATTTTATTGGACTAGAACTTGGAAGTTCAACTTGAATGTGATGGAATGTGTGTGAATGCTTTATTCTCCAACTAGATGAGAGATAGGACTTCAAATCTAGTTGTGTTGTCTACTTCGATTGACTGAATTGACATAGGATTGCTACAAGTGGATCCTTGAAAGCCTTAGTACTTTATATCTCTGATTTTTTATTAAGTTCCTGTTTTAAGTAAACACTCAATTAAATCTGATTTCTTTTAAAAACTGAGTTGCTGGAGTGATTTGGGAGCTGTCACTATTTCCCTGTGGATCGACCTCGGTCTTACCGAGTTTTATTACTACATTGCAGCCTTACACTTGAGGCGAGCGAACAGCCAATAATAGCCGAGTCGTAGAATCTTCCTTGCCATCATGTGCCCATTCATGTGTGGGCCACAGATTCCTTCGTGTATTTCTTTCATGATCTTTGCAGCTTCTGTTTCATCGACGCATCGAAGGAGGATGTGATTATAGGATCGCTTGTAAAGAACTTCGCCACTGATGGTGAACTGGCCGGCCAAACGCTGAATGGTTCGGCGATCTGTCGCTATTGCTGACTCCGGATACTCCTGAGTTTCGAGATATTGCTTGATGTCGGCATACCAGGGTTTGTCAGGGACAGCTTCGGCTTGTTCCATTTGCAGAAAAAAGCAGGTTCATCTTGAATTTTGACCGTGAGCTCCCATTCTGAAGCTCCTTTTGGTATCTCAAGCATTGATGCAAGTGTGGCAAGAGCATTTGCAAACTGGTTCTTGGCTCTGGGCATATATGAGAAGGTGACTTCTTTGAACTCCTCGATCAAATTTTCAAGATACACATGATAAGGTATCAACTTCTCGTCCTTGGTTTTCCATTCGCCATTGGTCTGATTGATGATAAGCTGTGAGTCTCCAAACACTCGTAGCTTCTTGACGCCTAAGATTATGGCTTCCCTTAAGCCAGCGATGCATGCTTCGTACTCTGCCATGTTATTGGTGCATTCGATGCTAGGCGCCTTGAGATAGGAATAGGGACGTCATCTGGAGAGTAGAGGATTGCTCCAATTCCACTCTCTTTAGAATTTGCTGCGCCGTTGAAGAATAACTCCACTCATCTCTTTTCTTTTCTTCTTCTTCAATGAGCAAGAGATCTTCATCAGGGAAGAATGTCTTGAGTGGTTGATAATCCAGGAGTGAGTGAGTGGCAAGATGATCGGCGAGGGCCTGTCCCTTGATTGCCTTCTGAGTGACATAGGTGATGTCGAACTCAGACAGGAGTAGCTGCCATTTAGCTATCCTTCTAGTGAGTGCCGGCTTCTCGAACAGGTACTTGAGCGGATCCATGTGAGCGAGGAGGAGAATAGGGAATGCAATCATGTATTGACGGAGTCGCTGAGTTGCCCAGACTAGGGCGAGGCAGGTCTTCTCGATCGGGGAATACCTGGTCTCATAGTCGGTGAACTTTCGACTCAAATAGTATATTGCTTGTTCCTTTTTCCCGGTCTCGTCGTGCTGGCTGAGGACACAGCCAATGGCTTCTGCTGCTACCGAGATGTATAACAATAGTGGTCGTCCGGGAGCGGGCGGCACTAGGACTGGAGGATTCATGAGATATCTCTTGATGCGATCGAAGGCGACTTGGCAATCATCATTCCATTCTTTTGGAACGTTCTTCCGAAGGAGCTTGAAAATGGGCTTACAAATAGGTGTGAGCTGTGCGATGAAGCGACTGATGTATTGAATTCTGCTGAGGAAGCCGCGAATTTCTTTCTTTGTTCTAGGAGGGGGCATCTCGATGATTGCTCTGGTTTTGGTCTCGTCGACCCTGATGCCATCCTCACTCACCATAAAGCCGAGGAGCTTTCCTCCCATTGCACTGAAAACACATTTCTGAGGGTTGAGGCGGAGCTTGTACTTTTCTAATATGTTGAATAACTTCTTCAGATCTTCAAAGTGTACTTCAATTGTGCGAGATTTGACGATCATGTCGTCCACATATACTTCAAGCTCTTTGTTCATCATGTCATGGAATAATGCTGTCATTGCTCACTGATATGTTGCTCCTGCGTTCTTCAGACCGAACGGCATCACCCTGTAACAGAAGGTTCCCCAGGGAGTGATGAACGATGTCTTCTCACGATCTTCGACTGCCATCTTGATCTGATTGTAACCTGAGAACCCGTCCATAAATGAGAAGATCTTGTATCCAGCAGTGTTGTCGACCAGAGTGTCGATGTGTGGCAAAGGGAAGTCGTCTTTAGGACTGGCTTTGTTGAGATCTCGGAAGTCGATGCACATTCGAACCTTGCCATCCTTCTTTGGTACTGGTACGATGTTCGCGAGCCATTCAGGGTAGTTGGAGACTACCAAGAATCCCACGTTGTACTGCTTGATGACTTCATCTCGGACTTGCAGAGCCCATTCTGGCTTCATTCTTCGGAGTTTCTGCTTCACTAGCTTCATATCTGCCTTGGTTGGCAGATGGTGTACAACGAGCTCTTCATCGAGCCCCGGCATGTCTTCATATGAGAACGCGAAGTTGGACAATCTTGGAGCTAGGAACTCTATCATTTTCTGTTTCGTCTCAGGTGGCAACGATTTTCCAATGCGCACTTCCCTAGGGATCTCAGGTGTCCCCAAGTTTACTATCTCAAAATCATCGGCTACAACATTGGCTTTAGATTCGAACTTTTTGAGGAGATCCTCTAGTTCGGGAGCCGGATCATCATCTTCCTCATCCCGAGCTTCATCTAGACCCATGAGCTCGAAGTCTAATTCGATGTTAAAATCATATGATTCGACTTCAAACTCATGTGACTCTTTAGACGAACTTGGCACACTATTGAATGCAGGAAAAGAAATGTTTTTTGGTTTTTGAGATTTTTCTGAAATGGAAATGCTAGATGTTTTTGGCTTTTGAAATTTTTTGATTTTTTTGGATTTTTGAAATTCATGGGACTTTGAACAAGTAGGCATTGCAGACCATGATTGAGCCCAACTTGTTCCAAAGTTCCAGTCGCTGCTTAAACAGGCGTTTTTTTTTTGAAGCCAGAGCCCTCAGATGGCTCTTTGGCTGATTCAAAAGTTAGGGGAACGGATGACCATTCAGGACCCCACACTTCCTCCCCTGAAGAGGTGGGGGTTGATGCTTTGGGCGAAGAATCATGGTCTAGCCCAATGACCATGACTTCTCGCTGGTCGGGTTCGAGATCTGAGTCACACTCAGTCCCTCCCGGGTCACTTACCTCGCATTGCAGCTCGTCTGGTTCTACGGCTAGCCACAAGTTTGGAATCTGGACATTAGACCAATCTAGGGCTGGCCATTTCCCTTTCTCGGTCCAATGGATGGGCTGCTTCTGCCCCTGGTTGGTTGATGTTGATTCTGCAGAGATGGGCAAGTCGTGCCCCTTGCTGATTGATGCTGAGATGGGCAAGTTGTGCCCCCGGCTGGCTGAAATTGAGGTGGGCAAGTTGTGCCCCTGGTTGATTGATGCTGAAGTGGGCAGGTTGTGCCCCTGGTTGGGAGCAGGTGTCAGAGTAATCTGATCCTGAAGCTGCTGTATTTGACTTCCTTCTTCATCTCCTTCTTCTTCTGGAGGCTTAGACGGTTCGAGAATTTGATCCCATCGAATGGGGGGCCATGTGGCCCAAACTAGGCTCATCGGGAGGTCTTTGTGTAGTGCAGTCGGTTGATTCCCTCCTGGATCTTTGCAAGGTTCTCCTGGCTTGACGAATTGGATGGGTGAGCACCGAAATTTCTTTCTTCTTTTGTCCGTGAAGACTGTCTTGTATCCGAGTCCCCATTTGCGTTGGTTATATACCAGCGGTACCTTTCTAGACTTGAAATGATTCTTCATTCGGTATTTGAGACTCAGACGTTCTGCTGGTGAAAAGGCACGGTCCACCCTTATCGGTTCTGGATTGGCGATAGAGTTCACAGTCTCGAATTCGAAACTGTGAAACGGGATGTCTTCTTCAGAGTGCTGGATATCGATGACCGGGATGTCTGATTCAGCGGCAGCAGCATTGGAAGGAATGATGAGCTCCTTCTCTACGTTGATAGAGATCACTTGATTTCCACAGATGTATTTCACTTGTTGATGCAGGGTTGACGGCACAGCTCCAACCTTGTGCAGCCAAGGTCGTCCGAGCAACATGTTGAAAGAGGCTGATATATCCAGAATTTGGAATGTGATGGTAGAGATTTTCGGACCTATCTGTACCTCTATGTCGACCTCCCCTTCCACTGATCGGCGGGTGTTGTCGAATGCTCTGACGCATATGGTGCTGGGTCGAAATGAAGAAGGGTTGATTCCCAGACGTTCCGTGGTCTTGAGTGGGCAGACGTTTAAGCTTGAGCCATTATCGATAAGGACTAGTGGGACGCAGAGGTCTTTATATCGTAAGGCTATGTTGAGGGATCGCCCATGATCTCGTCCTTCTGGTGGCAACTCATTATCTGTGAAGGTGATGGCGCGCGGAGCCAGGAGTTGTCCAATCATCAAAGCTATCATTTCTGGTGCCGTATCAGAGGAGACGTGAGCATCGTTCAAGGTCTTGGCAAACATTTCTCGGTGTATGTGAGATGTACAGAGTAACTCTCATACTGAGATTTGTGCAGGGATTGACTTGAGCTGAGTCGCCACATCGTATGCGGCTTCATTTTTGTTACCGAGACCTGAAAGAGCGCTTTTGGGATCTCCTCTGTTCTGATTATCTCTTCGGATGCAACGCCCATTGGGATTCATGTTTCCCACTTCCGCACATTCTGGATAGTGCCATGGGACCTCTTTATAACTTTCCTCACCTTTGCCTTCTAGGATCACCGGTTCTTGCGACGGTGCTGGTGTGGGTACCAGATCTTCCTCGTATGGAGCTTTTGCCTTGAGAACTATATTGTTGCCTGTGCTGAAGGGGTAATATCGAGGCTTATCTTCGTAGACCACATAAGGCTGCGGTCCTGGCTTGACCGTTCCTGGAGCAGGAGGCTCCCATGGGATGAATACTGGTCCTCTTGATATGGCAGGAGGTTTCTCTGTTCGTCCCAGTTGTCGTAGTGTGATTGACACGCCCCTGGGATTTGCCCCTTGCAATATGACCGGCTCAACTGGAGGAGCTCCTTCCAAGACAATGGGCTCTTGCTGCTGATGAGTATAATCCTTCCCTCGTGGATTGGATTGTTCTTGAATTGGGGTTGCCCCTTGCGAGATGACAGGTTCGTATGTGGGCTCGATGTATGATTGTGCTCCTTCCAGGACGACTGGTTTCCAGCATGAATGGTTGTAAGGTGCCCCTTGCACAACTGGTACATCATATGGAAGTGCTCCTTCGAGTACCACTAGCTCAGAGACTGAAGGAGGGAAGGGACTTGCCCCTTGCATGATCGGAGGAGGATTTGTTGGCCCATAAGTGTAGGCATGAATGGATTGGATGGGGGAGAAGAAGCGATCGAGATGGTCCCCTTCTTCTATACTATTGACTGCAGGGCCACGAGACGAACTGGGGTCCGTTGGGTGCTGAGGCAGAGGATTCTGAAGGATGTTGGTGGAAGCTGCTGGAGAAGTTCCAGGGACCGAGATGACGATCTTGCGGTCATCAATTAGGTCTTGTATGGCATTCTTCAAAGTATAGCATTGATCAGTGGTGTGGCCACGCCCTTGATGATAGGCACAATACTCATTTTCTCGGTAGTTCGGTGGCAGAGGATGAGGCGGAGGCCGAGGTGTCATTAGAGTAAGTAACTGCTTCTGCACCAGAGTAGCCATGACTTGACTGAGTGGCTGAGAGAGGGGAGTAAATTTCCTGAACTCTCTGTAGTTTTGCCTATTTTGATATGAGTATTGACCGTTTCCTCTGAACTGCTGTTGTTGTCGAGGTGGTTGAGGCTGAGGATTCGGTTGTGGCTGATACCGCTGAGGCTGATGCTGAACTTGATTCTGCTGATACTGTTGACGTCCCTGTGGGGGAGCATGTTGATTTCCTTGAGCAGTGGTGTTGATGTTGTTTACCTCTGTTGGGCGGGGAGGAGAACCACTGCGGTTTCCATTCCCGTGCCCGATAGGTCTTCCTTCCACTCTGTTCCTTTTGATTGGAGTGGATTGATGAGGCCATGGGGAGATTGTCCCGGCACGGATTCCTGCTTCGACTTGCTCTCCAGCACGGATCAATTGTGAGAAATTCGCATATGGATGCGAGATGAGATACCCGGATATGCTTGGATATGTTGAATGAACAATCATGGAGATTTGTTCTTCGTCGTCGATAGGTGTCCGCATTCTGGCTTCCATAGCTCGCCAACGTCCCACATAAGCTGATAGTGTTTCATCACTCCTTTGTCTGAGAGCCGTGAGGTCGGCTCTTCTGGGTGCCATGTTGAGATTGTACGCGAATCTGTCGACGAAAGCCTGGGAAAGTTGTTCCCAAGTCCTGATGCGATGACAATCCAATGAGGTGTACCAATCTAGGGCGTCGCCTTTCAGAGATTTTTGGAACAAGCGAATGAGGGCCCCTTCATTTCCTGAGATTGCACTCAGCTCTCCACAGAAGGCCTTAAGATGCGCTGTGGGACAACCGCTGCCATCGTATCTTTTGAATTTTGGAACCTCAAAGTTTTGAGGTACTTGAGCATCTGGGAAAGGACACAAGTCTCTGAACTTGGTCGAAGGTAGATCGATTCCTTGTTGTCGCTGAAGCTGATTTTGTAAGATCTGGAACTGCTCCCGCAACTCGTCCAGCCCTGAATGATCTGTTCGAGCAACTGGTGCCTCTTGGAGTAAGGCACGTTCTTCTTCGGCATAGTGGTCGATGTCTTCGACCCTATGGGCTTGCTGAAAAGCAACCGCGGGTTGCTAAAATTGATTTGATGACTGAACTGGATTCTGATAAACTGGTGCTTGAAAGGATTGTGACTGAACTGGAGATTGTGCTGAAGGTTGAACTGGAACTTGCTAGGAAATTAACTGGAAATTGCTGAACTGAAGATTGCTGGAAATTAACTGGATTTTGCTGAATTAAGATTGCTGGAAATTAACTGGAATCCCATCGGCGGGGATGTGCTAGAATTGAAAAGTGCTCCTGTTTGCAGGAGGCTGAGATGCTGGGAAGTGACCCCCTTGTTGGGTATTCGCCACTGTCCGCTGATTGATGTGGGCTTGACATTGACCCCCGTTGTGGGCATTCGCCAGTGCTGTCCCTGTTGCTGGAAATTGAATTGAAATCCCATCGGCGGGGATGTGCTGAAATTGAAAAGGTGTCCCATCGGCGGGGACATGCTGAGATCTACTGAGATTGTTGTTTGCAAGATTGACTGGAAGCTGACTGGATGTTCCTGCAACGGAAGTGCTCTGAGATGGCCCTGTAGTTACAGGAAGGTACTGAGGAGGATGCCCTATAGCGAAGGGCTGAGACGGCTGTTGTCGGTAGTCTTGGGCAGACTCCGACGGTTGAGCTTGATTTGAACTGGAGGCCGGAAGGACCCGGCATGGCTGCTGAGATTGCTGAACTGGGCCAACTTGATTATTGGCTGCTGCGGTGGCTTGTGCTTGCATAAATTGCAAGAGCATTTCTTGCATTGCTCTCACTCCTTGTGCCAATTCTTGTATGATTGGCGTATTATCAATGGGCTGTTGCGCTGGAGGTTGCGCTTCGGTCATCTCAAGAGCAGGGAGGAGATGAGTTTCTTCTTCGTGGTCGGATATGGCTTGTTGAGCCCGAGTGCGGATTATGCTGCGGAAGGGAAGTTGTCTCCGCATACGTTGAGCCCGAGGAGGCGCAATGGTGAGGACTATACTCTACTCTTTTTGGGTTTTGGGATTTTCTATTTTTTTCTGGTTTTGGGATCTTCTATTTTTTTTTTTTTTTTTGGGTAGAATGCTATGCAGATGAGATTGTATGAGGATTAGTGACTTTCAAGTACGGGAAGGATTCTGTTTTTCAAGTCGGATCACGACTAGTGGGACTAGCTCATCCCCAGCAGAGTCGTCATTCTGTGGACCGTCGCCGTTTTCCGCGCTCCCCACATCCCCAGCAGAGTCGTCATTCTGTGGACCGTCGCCGTTTTCCGCGCTCCCCACACGACGTTCTCGTCCCTTCCTCTTTCGGGAAAAGATGGAGAGGAGGATGCGTGAGTGCGAAATCGCCGTTAGTGCCACTGGCTTGCCTCGTTCTCGAGGGCTTTGTTTGGTGGTCGTGTTAAGCTGGATGTGTTTAAATGAGTTTATATAAGATCAGAGTCGCCACTAGCCAATTACTTCGAATCTACAGTCGGCTAGACCCCGTAGAAACGTTAGAGGAGGGGATCCGAAGATTCCTTCCTCTAAAATGACTCCTTTTGATATGCGGCCAGAGATTCAAGGTAAGGGATCACGGTTACAGGGTGGGAAGAGGTTAAGCACCCCACGCACTGCCCGTACCGAAGTACGGTCTCTACTTCACAGAATCGATCGAATACTTGAAAGTCTAGTTTAATCCTCGTATATTCTCATGGATGACATGATGCATGAATGCGGGTCTGAACAGTAAGAGTTTCTGATGGGCAGGTTCCAACAACGGGCAAGCCCAGAGCATACGCTCGAACTGACAGGTGCTTAATTTAAGACATATGCAGTGTGCTTGAAGAATCAAGGTGCTTGCAGTGAAGCAGGGGGGTTGGAAGAAAAGTAAATGTTGCACTTATGCTAGATGCAAATGAGATGATGCTGGAAAAGAGTAGCTGGGTGGACGGAGGTGTCGCAAGGATTGGCTTCGAGTGGCTGGATCAAGACTTGGATGGCTTGGGAGGCTTGGACCAGTGGTCAGGCTGGGCTGGACCAGGGCTAGACTCTCCTCACTCGGGCTCTCCTTGGTGGAAAAATGGGCTAAGGGGTGGAGAAGGGCTCAGACGGACGATCGCTGGACTGGGCAGATTGGTGTGTTGAAATGAGAAGGGGAGGGGGGTATTTATAGCAGCGAGCAGTGGCAGAGCTTGCAATTATTTTTGGGCGGCCTGCTATGGGCCGCCCGTACGGCCGTTCCTCGATTTCCAGCGAGGTACGGTCGCACCCTCGGGGCTGCTGTTTGACTCGCTGGGTCGACTCAGTGAGTTGACTCAGCGGGTCGACTCGGTGATTTGACTCGACGGGTTGACTCGACGGGTTGACTCGGTGTTTTGACTCGATGAGTTGACTCAGCGGGTTAACTCAGCGGGTTGACTCAGTGAGTTGACTCAGTGGGTTGACTCAGTGAGTTTGACTTTTTTGGGAGTTTTTGACTGGCTTTTCTTATGGGGGGTTTTTCAGGCTGATGTTTAGGACTGGGTTGACTGGGTTCAGGCTTGAACTGGGCTATGGAATGGGGCTTATAAGGGTGAGTTTGGCTGAGTTTGGATTTAGGATTTGGGGGTACGGTCCTCCATTCATCCAGCTATCTCTACCAACAGGGTAGCCGAAGGTGGGGTGTCTACACTATCTCATGAAGCTCGTGGATACAAAATTTCAGAGTTTGATCAATGTTTAACTGGTGGGTTTTGAACATAAGGGTTGTGGCTGTCATGACTTGCGAAGAATAAAACCGACGTAAGGCATGGCTTTGCAACATGAGAAGTAATTTTAGGAGTGGAAGCCTTTGTTGTAGTGGAAAGCCAAAATTACAAGAAGTAATTTTAGGAGTGGAAGCCTTCGTTATAGTAGAAAGCCAAAATTATAAGGAGAAGTAATTTTAGGAGTGGAGTAGGTGTAGTTTTTAAGCACCAAACCATTATAACTTCTTCTATTTTTTGGTGCTTGAATATTCTTTATTTATTGGCTTAATTTTGTAAAATCTTAAATCGTGATATAAGGTTATCTTACCTAAGCTTTTAGGTGAAAGTTTGTCCTACGATGTAAACAAGATTCAGATTGTTTTGTTAACTGACTTATTCTTGTTTATCTTGTATTATTACTCTGATTATATTTATTTTGAGATTACAAGAATTTTGTGATGCCCCCCTCTCAGGACATCTATAGCTCCACCTTTTCAGGACATATTGGTACAAATTCGTGTCCATGCGAGACACTCACCCAAGAATTTAAGGGACACTCATTCCCCAAGTTGTTTGGTATTGTTCTAAAAGAATTACCACATCATATAAGGCAATTGTGTACTTTAATAGATATAAATAAGAATCAATGGTAAGCAGGAAAATGTACAATATGCATGTGGAAAAATCCATCCATGTAAATAGTTACTTACCCAACATGTCCATTCTCCTTTACCATTTGGGCTTCTTGATCATCTCCTTAATAATTTCTCACCTAGATTCTGATTTTCGATATTTTGATAGTTTTCACTTTCAAGACATGACTATAATTAAAGGATCTCGTTAATGCACTATACTATGCAAGTGCTTACATGCTAATGTAAGAAGTAAACAAAAATCAATAACAATCTAATTGTTAATATGCAAAACTGACCCCTAATACTTAGATCCTTTCCTTAGATGTTCTGTTATACTCATTGTATACCATCACTAATGTGATCTGAATCGTTTATCAAGTCTAATTCTTTCAATTATATCAAGATCTTTCCTTAAGCTACGTTGAATGTTAAGATCCATCCGATCCGACCATTGAAATTCACAATTCACATCAAATTTGGATCTGACGAATTCTATTTATAGGTTAGGTCGGGTGGATCTTACTTTCGTTATATAAAACCCTTCAATTTAGGTGTCCTTGTTGAAAATGAATGGTTGAATCGGGCTTGTCGAAATGTTAACTACTCAAGTTGATCAGTTTGCACTTTTTCTTACTTTTCCATGGCACAGATTTAAGATTGGTCTAGTGATCACAACGATCAACGCCATATCATGGTTTTATGCATGATTTAAATCACATCAAGCTTCAAATGGCCAAATCTATGATTGATTTGCCAAATCTACCGTCGGATCTTGGCTTAGGCAGTGGGGCCCACTTTTGATGAATGATTTAAAGTGGTGGGGCCCACTGATCTACTGATTGATCATTGGTAGGCCTAGCATTCCAAGTTAGATTAGATTCTAATTCTTAATTCAATTTTTTGATAAGGTTACCCCACCCTTAATAGGGGGAATCTTTTTCCGGATAAAGTGGGAGTGGGTAACATTCGCTTGGGGTGACTCTTGTAAGTAGGAGCGAATTAGATGTTACCCTGGTAACACCTTAGTGTGTGTTACCCCTACCGTGTGGGGCCCATCTTGATCTATTTTTTATATATCTATGCCGTCTATCTGTTTTCTCATATCATTTTAGGATATGATACAAAACATTAAGAAGATCCAAATCTCAGGTGGACGATACCACTAGAAAGAGTGATTAATAACCATTAAAAACGTTTTGTGGGCCACAAAAGTTTTGGATCAATTGGATATTTATATTTTCCCTTCATCGAGACCTTATTGACATTATTAAGAGCTTGGATTGCAAATAAACATTATCAAAACCTTACCATGGGCTCTTTGGAGTTTTTAATGGTGGAGCACTCAATCACACTGTTTCCAGTGGTATGGTCCACTTGAGATTGGGATCTGCATAATTTTTGTAATCTTATCCTAAAATTGTCTGTATAAACGGATGGACGGAGTGGATATACAAAATATCATCCATGTGGGCCATACGGTAGGGGTAACACCCACTAAGCTGTTCCCGGGGTAACACCTAACTCGCGCCCTAAGTAGGGTACTGGATAGGTGAGGCTATTTGCGCGTTTCTAACAGTAGTCTCACCCAAATTTGTAGTGTTCATATTTTGAGCTTGCCATCGATATAAAAATTTTGTTATTTAAAAAAAAAAGTTCTAAAAAAACGTGGCGTTCATTTAAATCAAGACAAATCAAGGGTTCTTATTTAATGTACATGCATAGGTCATCTAAAGTCTAACCATCTCGATCTCGATATAGTGAAAAGAATCAATCCAATAAGACCATGGTGGGGACCACTAAGAAAGTAAGGATCACATAAGGTGGGGCCCACGTCGCCATCTTGTTCAGATCTACAATGTCTAACATAACATATTTTACAGATTCAAATCTCTGTCATCCAAAATTTTTTCTTTGTGGTGGGCTGTTCATAAATTCAAGGGTTGATTTGATGATTTTACATATTAGGCTAATTCATAAAATGATTTAGATATATATGCCCTCTTCTGTCATTTGCGGCCCATCACATAAGATCAGGATTAATTAAACTGTTGATCAAAAGTTTCAACGTTGGATCTGATAAAAATGTACCTTAGATCACCATCTTAGGTTCATTTGCACAGTTATCTATATCCATTGTCAAGCATAGTACATTCCATAGATATATCACAACATCTTATTGTGGGGCATATAGGTCGGATCAAATCCAAATGGTCCCACAACTCTTGATCTGTTATTAGGACAAGAATCCATGGTTCAGATCTAGACAATCTTTAATATTAGAATCTGCGAATCATGATTTGGTTATCCTCTTTTAGAGATAACCCACACAATATTATACAGATCTACACAAGAAACCCACCCTTTTATTACAAGCATAAGGTAGGCAAAATCACAATTCATGATTATCACCAAAAGAATAAGAAAATCTCCAGAGTTTAATCATCAAGAACATGATCCAAGAGAGGTCCACAGATGGTACGGTGACAACTTTCGCATGTGGCAGTGTTTAAGGCTCAACACGCAGCCCATGTGAATAGTGGGTGGGGCCATACGTATGTCCACGTGGACAGCGTGTAGGGCCCACACGCCTGGCCACGAGCCTGGTCAGCGTGCGGTGGACCAACCCCCCCCCCCCCCACTAGGTGACATCTCTCTCTCTTGCTCTTTAGGTGGATTCATCAAAGATGGATGAAATCTTTTTTGTTTTTAGCCATGGGATCAACACAAAATTTAGGATGCTACCTCTTAGAAGGTCACTGGGATTGATGGACGGCTGAGATCGATCGAAGTACACCAAGCTGGGGTCCACGTTCGAGGTAACGACTTCTCTGTTGTACAAAGGGTGTGACGCACAGGGTTGTCGCAATGGAATTTTTCAAGGGATGGAGAGAATGAATTTAGTAAACGTTATAGCAGATGGAGGGAATTTAGGCAATGCTTTTTTTTTCAGAAGGAGAGTGCAGACCTATACTATAACAACTAGACAAATAAGGCACAAACGCTCCGCCGCAAACCAGAACACCGAAGTGCGGGATAGGAGTTGCCTGCCTAAAACTAGCCCGCAACCCCTCACCCCTCCCTGATGCACCCAAGGCCCACCTTATTTAAAAGAAGGGACCCTCTAGCCCCTAAAGTAAGGCCCTGAGCGACAGAGTAGCACGAGCGGGATTGAGTCTCGCTTTCCAAAGAGAAAGAGCATCTGCCACGCCATTCACTTCTCTAGGAATGAAGGATATCCGAACGGCCGCCTCTTTATTCAGGGCATCAACCCTGGTCCACCGGTACATCGACTATAAATCTGGGTGCTCCTTGTTGAGAAATTCCGCTTCATTCTTTGAGTCACTTCAACCATGATATTAGAGAAAGCCCAGCTGATGCATATAGAAAGGCCCTCTAAGATCGCCATAATTTCAACTCGCATGCTAGATCCCTAGTCAAAACCGCAAGAGAAACCGAAAAGAAAGTTACCACCACTATCTCTACACACTCCCCCACCACCTGACATCCCGGGATTGCCACGAGAAGAGCCATCGACGTTCAGCTTAACCCAGCCAACGGTTTGAACCATTTCACCACTGTAAGAGCTGGCTTTCTATTTGGACTGAAATTCAACCCCAACGAGCAGATAATCAGGTCATTGGCCAAACCCATAAATCTGGGAGGAGGCAGCTGGGGCGAGCCTTTGAAGCCAAATAGACTCGAGAAATGGTTTTATGAGCATTTACCTGGGCCTCCTCAAATCTGCAACTGTTTCTTTGATTCCAAATCTCCCAAACGACCAAGCTCGGAAGCAAACCTTTCACCATTACCATGCCGTCTTCACTCGAGGCTCCCCTCCACCACATAGACGTCATAGACCAAATCGAATTATCTCCAAGGAGGGCCAGGCCAAAGAGACGACCGAAATGAAGCCATTCTCGAGTATCCAGCTTGCTCGAGGCAAACAAATGGTCCATGGATTCAACGTCTAGTCTGTACTCATTCCAGCAGCAAGAGCACTTGGATGCCAGGATGATGCCCTTGGATTGCACTCTATCGTCAACGAGGACCACACCTTGCATGAGCTTCCAAGCGAAAAGGTAAACCTTTGGTGGCAGCTTCGGATGCCATACCCAGTATGCCCAAGACTTTCTCGGTCTAACCTGCCTACACATGCGCCAAGCTGAGCTGACAGAGAAGATCCCTGAGGGAGTTACCGACCACGCCCAACTGTCAGCTCCCGAGGACGTGCAAAGACCTTTTGACTCTGACGTGGTCCTTAACAACCTGTGGTGAGAAATTCAAGATGGGGAACTGGGGAGGAGACCTTCCAAATTCAGAGCATCCTTCACTTTCAGGGCCAATAGATCTTGCGGGATTTGACCAGTAGCCCGCCTTTCAGCGGGCCCAGCCAGACTAGTTCGTGGTGCAGAAATCAATATCATCGCTGCCCAGGAGCCAACGACTATAGCCTTCCAAGATAGGGATAAGCGTGCACAGATTTTTCTAGATAGGGAAGGCAGACGCTTGTCTGCTGGATCTAGCATTCCATGGAAATTGCGAAATATAATTCGCTTTCATGAATTCAGCCCAAGCGTTATTCCCACTGCCAAAAAAAGAGACCACACCATTTGCACGGGGAGAGGCTCTTCATAAGATCCTTTAATCGCTTAAAGCCTAGCCCTCCTTTAGATTTGGGCAGGGATAGGGAGCCCCAAGACTTCCGGTGATACTTTTTTCTCCCATCCGCCCATCCCTAGAAAAATTTGGCAAAATTTCTCTCTAACTCCTCAATCATTTGCATTGGTACATCTGCTGCAGCTAATGTGTGAATGGGGATACTCCCTAACACATGGTTTAAAATGTCACGCTCTGGATTTACCATAGTTATTTTAAAATTTTCTGAAATTTATTTCTATTTTTTATATTAAATATCAACCATTAATATTGAAATTCGAATAATGGGACAGTCATGGGAGATCAGATGGCGTATCCTTTATTAAAGTTGCTTAGAATGACCTCATTAATAACGTAGAAGAGTTAAATTTCGCTAAACTCGAATATTTACGAAAATTACAAAAATGTCATTAGTTAAACTTAAGTTAACCTGCCATTTTTAAGTATACTAGTTTCTAGACGCAATACCCTAAATATAAGCGTTTGAGCATATTTTAACTATACACGTCGAATTTCAAGCCCTTCAATCATCCTACAAATAGGTAAATTAGAAATCTAATATTAAGTGGGCCACCCGACCTCATTTCTAATTTATTTTTACTGTCAACGCGTTATTTTACCTCGCTAACATGCTGGGCGGAGTGGATTTTATATAAACATTATGGTGGGCCTTGTGTGCGTGACGCACAGCCAAACCGTGCGGTCAAATGCAAGTTTGAACGTGTGTCTCACACACGAATGAGAAACCGTGAGTGGGCAGCATTGCTAGTCATCCAAACCATCCACATGTGGACCCCTTTTCGATAATCCAAGTTGTCCATCCTTTTTCTAGTCCTTCAAAACCCCCTCCTACCAAATTTCATCTCATTCCATCGCGAATCCAACTCGATCTCATCTTCCCTTCCAACCGTTGGAAACTTGGATCTTCCAATCCCAAAAACCTCTTCACATGGGAACTTAGGAAATGTTCTAGAGGATCCTAAGGATCCTTTCTAACTAATCAAAGTGGAAAATCACCTCAAAAGCGGAAGTTTCTCCCACCTTGTGTAGAAATTCTCTAAAACCTCTTCTTGCGCTAAAATCCTACCAAACGGCTGTGGACCGTCAGTTTGTGGACCCTACCTACCTCATTGGATCCATCTAAACCCACCCTAGGTGTCCGATTGTCAGATAAACCATCCTTTTAAAAGTTTCTAATTCTAAACTCATTATTTCTATTTTCTTCTCATGGACCGTTCATCACTTAGTGGGCGTCATTCTAAAATCTGTCATGACCATTTTGTAGCCCATACTTGACTTAACAAACATGTGGAATCTCTCCTCAAACCATGTTATGTACATTTTTCAAAACGGCTTGAAAGATAATATATTTCTACTTTAAACCACAACCGTTCATCCGAAGATGGTGTAGATTCCCTAAAACCCTAATTCCGACCCTACCTCTATATATAGGGCCTCTCCTAGCCAGAGGTGACCCCCACCAACGAATTTGAGAGAGAGAGAGAGAGAGAGAGAGAGAGAGAGAGAGAGGAGTGTTCTTTTGCTATTCTTTCATCATCATATATCTTTAATAGGTCGAAGATCATAAGGTGAGAACTCCTTTAAGATTAGGTTAATAATCTCACGTTTTGAAAGTTGATGATTCTTATATGCTTTTGTTTACATGTGTTTCTTTATTCTCTCCTTAGTAAGCTATATATGAATGCTTTTAGATATCCTTTTTTCATCTCATGGTGATGAGGACATTCATTGGATTGAGAGAACTAATAAGGAATAGAATGTTTGTTGCACATATGAGATTTGTGTAACCATCTTTAAGGGGACCACCTTTCCTTTCATATTTATAAAGAATAGTTGTGATTGTCGCGATTGTCTAATGGAAATCCTTATTATGTTGTATTCCTTTTATATATGTGGATGAACCCTAATCTGTGGTAATAAATATCAGAACACCCGGTTAAGAGGTTGCCCTAACCTGAGGTAGTGCTTTTAGCTTGTCCGATTAAGTGGCCACCCTGATCTGTGGTGGTGGTATCAGATCGCCCGATTAAGTGGTTGTTAAATCCATTTATTATTATTATTATTATATTTACTATTATTATTATTATTGTTAAGGATCTCCATAAGACTATAGTTGAGCATAGTTGTTATGAACCTTAGTAGTCTGGGCCGTCATCCTGGGATGTGATGCATCGGTTACGACTGTTTTGATGAGTGACGAACCATGAGAAAGGATGTGGTGGTACCAAAGGTTGGTTGTACGTTAAGTGGCTTGGTGTAAATTAGTAATAATAATAAAAAACGGTTAACTCATGCATGCAAGTGTCTCCATGTGGGTGTATGGAATTAAGAATAGGTTAGAGCGTCCTACTTCTCCCATATATTGTCATGTGTAGAGTTGGGCTATGAGCGTCCTGTTTCTCACGTGGTCGGAAAAAACTATGAGCTTGTGTGTCCCAAAACCCCTGGCAGCATGTCTAAGGATTCCTACGCTGGGTCATACATTATCATGCATTGCATTAAGTAAGAGTAATGGATGTTTTGTTATGATTTTTATGCGATTATTATTCTAACCTTAAAGTAGTTCTTCACTATGCCGCTTTTGACGGTGGTTTTGTGAAAAATAATTTAGAATATGTAGGTAATGATCCTCAGGAGCCCGAGCCTTAAGGAGGCGATTATGATAGCTCGTGGGAGCAGATGGTGGAAGACGAGACCGCATAGTCATTCATAGTTATAGCATTTATTAAGTATTTGAAATTGTAATAAGTCCTAATGGGAGGACGTAGTTTTGAACATGGTGATTGATTGAATGACAGTTACATAGTTTGATGATTTAGTTTAGTTAATGAAATAATATATAAGTTTGGTTCTACCATCTTGCTCATGGTTTCCAAATAGTCTGAAATGTGCATGTTTGTGTGAAATTATGTAAGAGGTATAACCCTCACACATTCCAAATAACCTTAAGAATTTGGCTGTCATGATGTACATAGGAGTCAAAATCTCTAGGTGTTACATAAAAGCACAACCCGCCCTGCATTTGAATGGAACACCTAGGTAGGTAACATGCGTTGGCAGACTTTGAAAAACCCGCTGATCTTTCAATCTTTCTAACCCTTGATGATGTAAGCTTGGTCGACACAATGCTGCAACTCTTCAATTTGTTTATACGATGGCCAAGACTGCTTCATATCTTTTAAGGAATGCACCCACCACATTCAGAGAACTTCTGCTCCCATTGGAAAATAAAATTGTATCGCCGGCGAACAGCATATGTCAAACCACCAGGCTGCTCCTACGTATCTTGAACTGCTTGCAAAAACTCCTCTCCACTAGTCTCCTATACCCCTTGTTGAGAGCCTCTGCCACTGATAATAAATAAGCTTGGGGAGATCGGGTCACCTTGACTGAAGCCCATAGGAAGATTTGAAGAAACAACAAGCTTCTCCATTCACTAAGACAGAGAACCAGGTATTCACCCAACATTTCTCGACCAGAAGAATCCATTCATGGTTGAAACCAAATTTAAACAAGACCGTTTTTAGGAAGCTCCACTCGACTCAGTCATAGGCCTTATCCATGTCTAGCTTCAATATGATATTACTTCCTCTGACCTTTTTGTCCATGTCCCTACAAAGCTCCTGAACTAGAGCAATATTTTCAGCAATTGGCCTCCCTTGAATGAAAGCACCCTGTTTATCTCAAATAATCCTGGGCAGAAGGGCATTCAGCCCATTAGCAATAATCTTAGAAAAGATTTTATAAATACAGTTACATAGGCTAATAGGCCTAAGATCAGAGAACTTATCTGGATGTGATGTCTTTGGGATAAGACACAAGAGAGTGGCAATTAAGGCTCGCGAAATAGTTCCTCCTTAAAAGAGGTATTTCGCAGCATTGAAGATATCTTGGCCAATGAACTCCCAGCACCCCTTAAAGAAAACACCCGTCCAACCATCTGGGCTTGGCGCATCATTGTTCGCTCGCCTCAAGTGTAAGGCTGCAATGTAGTAATAAATCTCGGTAAGACCGAGGTCGATCCACAGGGAAAGAGGTAAACAATTCCAAGTACTCTAATAACTAGAATCTAAGAAGTTTAAGAAAGTTTTTTTCACATGAAATAGGAAAATCTGAAAATAAGAAGAACTAGAGCATCAAGGATCCACTTGTAGTAGTCCAATGCCAATCCATTCATCCAAGTACAACACAATTAGAATCAAAGTCCTATCTCTCATCTAATTGGAATATATAACATTCAAGCACAAACAGTCCCACTTAAATCTGGAAATCAGATTTCTAGTTCTAATGGAGCACATAGAACTTGAACTTGTAGCCTTCGGAGTAACAGCCATGCCTATGGATTATGGCATGCTCAAGGGTTACTACAATTCAAATTCAAACAACCCAATCATGGTAATTTCAGAGAATTGCAAGGAACTCATGTCCGGAGCACACAAACTCTCATAATTCATCTAAAAATCCAAACTTTATTCAAACTAGAACTTCAAAATCCAAAATTAAGAAAATGGTACTTGAAATAAAAGAATTAAAGCATTGGAACCAACTACAAATTTCACCTCTAGCTCTAGCTAAGAGGTTAGCTAAGGAAAAGCATATTAAAACTAGAATTAGAAATAAGAAAATGAAGAAAAACTAGCTGGAGGAGGCTAGGAAGCCTCCTATGACTTGAACTCCTTGCTTCCCACGTCCTTGCTTGATTTGGAATAGAAGAGAGCACCTCCTTTTATAGTGCAGCAATAGTACAACAACATAGCAGAATTTGTTTCGCTTGGTACGGCTTAACCAATGGTCGGATTGCCTTCAAATTTGGTTTGTAGCTTCCTTGTAATGTTATCTTCCAAATAGATGATTTCGATTTCCAAGATTATCCTCTGAATGGGCCCACCAATCACATCACCGACCACCTCTCAAAATCGCGTACTTTGGGTACCTTCAGAACCAGTCATCTTGCTTTCAACGTCCCTGGAGTGTACAGAGGTCGGATTGATCTCAAATTTTGAAAATTGGTAGAAAATTTCCTCCTATACATGATAGATGGATTAGATTGTCCAAAAAAATCCCAGAATGTGATCCGAAAATTAGAACACTTAGGGCTTTTATAAACTCTGCGCAGTTGGATCTTTCTGGATGGTCCATCTTTCTTCAACCGGTACGATCAAACCACACATCCTTTTGATCTGAAACTTTTGTGGTTATTCATATATGGATGTGTTATAAAATATGGTCAAAGTAGATTCTTCATATCATCCATGATGAGTCCTCTGGACCGGCCCAGAGTTGAACAGCGAAATCTGAAACTTTCTGGATAGTTCGTATTGTTTTGGCCACCACGGTCAATCCGTAGCTCCGATCGACACGAAACCACTTGGGTTAGTTCGGCGTCGAGCTCCTCTTCGACATGGATGTGTTGGATTTCCAAATATCATCAAGATGGCATCAGAAAAGTGGTCCGAAAAACAAAAAAGGGGAATGTCCTGCTGTATGCAATCTGGAAGTTGAACTTTGCATGGCCTGACCGGTCACGACCGGTCAGACAGGGCTGGCCGACCGGTCTTGACCGGTCTAGACCTGTCTGGCAGGTGTCCAGCAAGTGTATCCGACCGGTCTTGACCGGTCGGACCAGTTTTGCTTTTTTTTTTTCTTCTTTCTTTTCTTCTCTCCTTCCTCTCTCTTTGCTTTCTTCTTTCTTTGGTCCACCTTGGGCCTTCATCAAAGGCTCCTAAACATGGTCTTTTGGTCTCCAATTGGGTTAAGTCCGCTCTCATCCCTACAATCACAAAACATGCATTAGATGGGCCTTTTAATCATGAAAATCATGCATACCATGTCATGTAGTGGGCAATGCAATGTATAAATTGGAGGTTCAACAATCATCTATAGGGAGCGCATCCACAACCATCTTCACCTCCTGAAGTGTAGGTTCAACAAGAAGAGTGATGTTGTCTTCTTGGGAGACCAGCGAAGGAATGTGATTGAGGAAATCACCAACATGTTCAATAGGTTTAGCCTGGAGCAGCCCAGTGAAGAAGGAAACAACCTCTGCTTTAATTCTACTAGAATCCAAAATTTTCTCCCCACTGTCTAGCTGAATCTCAAGGATGGACTACCTTGGGAGACTAGCGAAGGAATTTAGGCAATTGTTGTTTTAAGGTGTAGTTTAGCATGTGTGTACATGCCATTATGAAAATGGATCCCACCAAGGTGGCCATCAACATTCAAAATGTCAATTCTCTCTCTAGGGGTGTGTATAACATACCAAAATTCATTTTACTACTAAATAACACTAGGATAGGTAGATACAATGTAGGACTGTTTATAGCTCCAAGGGTATACCTAACAAAATACTCTCTTAATCCCAAGAATGAGGGTGTATACATGTGTGTGCATGTGCTATCCCTGTGGACACTAATTGAGAATGATCTATTTCAATCCAATTGTCACAACTAATTGCTCAGTCTACTTGCTTACGAGAAAATATCTTAATGAGTTGAAAGTGCATGATGGATAATGAATTCAATGGTCTAGATGATAGGTCATGCACCTACAAATGGTTTTCATGATTTCACATGCATCAAACAAGATCAAATCAATTGATATCATGGATCTAAGCAATATAAAATGTTTCCATAATTCGAATGTACAATGGTCCACCAAATCAGGTTATAATTGAAATAAATCATGGCCATCCATACTATTGGCCTAAGATCAAGATAATTACATAGGATAAAAATGCAATAATCATATCATTTGAAAGTTAACAATAAGGGAAATCAATTTTTAATCCTTTTGATGATCTAGGTGATCCTTCATTCTTTTGATAATTTTCAAAGGTTCGATTGTCAATCCAAGAGTCAATCATCAATATATATGGTTTGGATATAAAATCCATGTTGTGGATTGATAATTTGATGGACAAATCATCATGGATTGAAATAAAAACGATTTAATAGCTCACTCGAAGGTCATTTTGGTGCATATATTTTGGAAAAAAAAAAAAACAATTATACCCCTAATTTTCATCAAGGGTATTATACTTGCATTTGGCTAGCTCTACTCCAGGGTGACGGGTGGCTCTCCTCCTCTTCATTATCTTAGATAGATTAAGGAGAGACTTTTTAGGTTGAAATATTTATTAGTGTACTTTTTTGTGGCATGCTAGTGCACTTTATTTTTCAATCACGCACATCCATGTGTTGTAATGTCAGTTAACCTTTGGCAAGTTGAAGATTGAAGATTCAAGTGGATAAGCATCATCAAGGAGGAAGAATAGGTAAAAGAGATGCCTTGGTGACCCTAACCATTTGATCCAAAACAACCCAAATCCTCTAGATGACTTGGACCTAAAAGAAAAACCCTTAATCATCATCATTAGCCTTAGAACACTTAGAAAAATATGATAAGTTAAGATAAAAAAAGAGGTGTTAACTACTGTAAATATTTAAGCCCAGAAAATAGTTTTTTATTACACTTCGATGTCATCGAAATACATTTTGATTGGTCTTTGTTCGCTCGCCTCAAGTGTAAGGCTGCGATGGAGTAATAAATCTCGGTAAGACCGAGGTCGATCCACAGGGAATTAGAGAACGAATTCCAAACTATTCCAGGAACTAGGATTGCAACAGTTTGGTGATTCAATTGAAAGAATTATGCTGAAACAGTAACTTTAGAGAAACAGTAATTAAAGGCACTAAGGCTTTCAAGGATCCACTTGTAGTAACCCCATGTCAATCCAATCAATCCAAGCATGATACACAACTAGATTTGAAGTCCTATCTCTCATCTAGTTGGAAGATAAAGCATTAAACACATTCGATTAATCCCACTCAAGTTGAACTTTCAAGTTCTAGTCCCATTCAACACATATAGAATTCGAAATCACAGCCTTCGGAGTAACAGCTATGCCTATGGACTATGGCATGCTCAAGGGTGACCATAATTCGAGTCTAATCAAGCAACACATGATAATCTCAGAGAATTGCAAGGAATCCATGTCCGGAGCACATGAACTCTCATAAAACGTCTAAAACAATCAATTTTATAAGAATTAGAATATCAAAATTCGAACTTGAAGTAGAACTACTTGAATTAAACCGAATCAAACATGAAATTAGCTACACGCTTCACCTCTCAGCCTTAGCTGAGAGATTTTAGCCGAGCATTGTCATACTACAACTAGAACTCATAAAAGAAAACTAGAAAATATAAAACTCGGAGTTTGGAGGTTTGCGAACGCTCTACGATGGCTTCTTTTCTCTTCCACGAAGTTCTTTGGCTTCTATGATGCCCTAGGAAGAGACCCTAGGTGTCCTTTTATAGTGGGGAAGCTCTCTTGCGTCGGAAACCTCTAAAATTTGCGTAAGGATACGCAATGCGCAGGAATTTTCGGTGCCCGGATTTAGAAACTATTTGTTTTTGCACATGGCTAACCGGTCGGGACTGGTCGGATTAGGCTGGCTGACCGGTATTGACCGGTCGGACAGGTCTGTAATTGGTCCAGCGTGCATTAGAGAGTGTCTGACCTGCTGGCCGACCGGTCTTGACCGGTCGGAGCAGACTGGTCCTTTCTCCAGTGGGTTTCAGAATGTGTAGTCGACCGGTCTTGACCGGTCTAGCTCCCATGGCCCACCGGTCACGACCGGTCGGACCTTCTTTTCTCCATTTTTTCTTCTTTTCTTTCTTCTTCTCTCTCTTCTACTTGATTCCTTCTTTCTTTAGTCCTCCTTCAATCTTCATCCAATGCATCTAAACACATTCTTTTGGTCTCCAATTGGGTGAAGTTCGCTCTCATTCCTACAATCACAAAACATGCATTAGATGAGCCTTTTAAATGTGCAAACCATGCATATAATGTGATGTAATGGGCTATGCAATGTATAAATTGGAGGTTCAACACACCCCCCAACCAGCTTTTGGCAAGTCTCGAGCAAAACATGCGTGAAACAAGTTCAAACCTCCAAAACCAACTCTCCTTTAGAAACCATGTTTCTATCAATTCCAAGACATACAAGTGTAAAAGGTGGAAAAATTAGGTGATAGAAGTTGAAATCTAAAACTCTCGAAGCATAATAAGTGTCTATATGAAACTCCCACTGACTGATTGATGACTAGAAGAACTCGAACCAATTCAACCTAGTGTGCGTAGTGCAAGTTTCTTGGATTATCTTCTTCATAGATCAATTGAACTATGGACCTCAAGGTGTACAGAGCAACAACAAGCCAATGACAGGAATTTGCCTCACTGTCCTTCCGACGGCTTTCACACTACGTCCCATTTCCTGCTTTGGTTACGGGTAGACCATCCCCCGGTTGGTAATAGGTAGCCCTTTCCGGAATTTTCCACCATTTTATTCCATCATTCCCAATTTCATCCTTCCTTTTCCTTTTTCTTTTAAATTAGATAGGATTTTTAAAAATCCATATCTTTCGTTATTTTCCCATGGACAAGGATGGACAAAGTACCCCGGCTTAGTTCCTCAACACCTCAAATCTAAGTCTAGCCAATCCACAAATCACATAATCCTTTCAACCATGAAATCGTGTAATGTGAACTAGGTGTAAGAGTGTTCAAATTTCCAATCAATCACATAAATAGGGGAAGTCACATATAAAACCATTATATTAAGAGAAGTTCAAGACTTACAACGTCAATCACTACGTATCTCCTCTTCTTATACTCATATCATCTCGAATGCATAGAAATGAGGTTTTCTAAAAGAGTTTTGAAATTTTAGAAAATTCTAATAAATTGACACATATGATGCTCGAAATGTATGCTCGAAGTGTTGCAAACTGCTAGATGAAGAATCTCATCTCACCCCTCAACCAAATCTTGCATTGTCCTCAATGTAAAAAGATATGCAATGAGCATGAACATGAGAGCAATGGTAAAATATAAAAGAGTGAGAACAATAGTACCTGAGAGAGTCGAGCATGGAAGTCTGCAACTCCGACAACTAAATCCTACTAAAACAGTAAAACTAAAGAAAACTAAACTTAATCTATGTAAAGCAATATGATACCTAACCCGTCCTTTTTTAAAAAGATGATCTCCATCAGACTAGGAGATTGATTATCAGTAAAACATCCAAAAGGACAAAGTTGAGCAGGATCATCAAGTGGTGTAACAAATTGTTAAGTAGAACTATCCACCATCCTGCTTTAGAAAGTACATTGGTGACATTAACCAGTCTAGCCCATTGAAAATCCTGCTGAAAGATTTCAGCGGGTTCCTCAAAAAAATTATCACATGTCTTAGGAAAAGAGAATTGCATTGGTTGGAAATCATTGAATATTGATCTTCTTTCCTTCTTGTCTGAGCAAAAATCATTCAAGTATGGGTCATCCTAGAAGTGGTCTTCGGTTTCAACAAACCAAAGAGATGTAGAGACTTCAATCGGTTCATCCTCAAACATTGGGATGGTCTCCACATAATAATTTGTCGCTTGTGCTTCCATAGTCGATTCTTCAATGTGGCACTCTGTGGAAGGAAGCTTTTTAATTGCATGAGGTCTCTCTCTCAAAGCATTTACTGTCCTGAATCATGGGATCATCCCAATCTTCAAAGTACCCTAAACACTCCTCAAGTGTGTAGGAGACCTCAGGAGAGGAAGTTTTCAGATTTGGACCCATTACGTCTTCCTCCTTCTCAGAATTTCGTGTAGGTTGGAGTGGGTCCTCAACCTCTACACTTTCAGAAATTAGCCTCTTTATAGGCAAGTCAAGCACCAATTCTTCCAAATCCTGCATAATAAATTTGTGTAAATCAGAAATTGATGACTTGTCAAATAAATTTTCAGAAACTGACACGTCTAAGGTCTTATTACAAATAGAATTAGATTCATCCTTAGAATGTGTCAAACATGTCTCGAAACTTTCAGGTAGATCATGTTGGAAACACCTCCTATCTTCCATGGATTCTATCATGTTTACCTCATGGGGGCCATCATTGTCGTCCCAATCCTCAAAGGGATCAAAGTTAAAAACATCTAGAGGATCAAAATTCTGCTTTAAAGCGAACTACTCTTCCATGATTGAATCAATCATATCAACCTCGTGGACATCATCATCGTCCTTATGCCTTTTGCCCAAGTGGAACACATTCACCTCCAATGTCATGTTCCCAAAGGACATTTGCATCACTCCATTCTGACAATTTGTGATTGCGTTTGATGTAGCAAGGAATGGGCGGCCTAGAATCAATGGTATTTGGGTGCTAGCATCCATAACCGGTTGTATGTCCAAGACGATGAAATCTATCGAGTAGTAGAATTTATCAACTTGGACTAGCACATCCTCAACTATCCCTCTCAGTACACAGATGGATCTATCAGCGAGTTGCAATGTGGTTTTGGTGGGTTTTAATTCACCAAGACCCAATTGCTCGTATACTGAGTATGGGATTAAATTTACGCTTGCCCCCAAGTCTAGCAATGCGCACTCAATCTGATAGTCTCCAATGATACATGAGATTATGGGACTATCGGGATCTTTGAATTTTTTTTTTTTTTTTTTTTTTTGGGGGGGGGGGGGGGGGGGGGGGGGGGGGGGTTTCTGAGTGAGAATGGCACTCACTTGCTCATTCAAAAAGGCCTTTTGTTGCACATTATATTTACGTTTGGTTGTGCATAGGTCCTTTAGAAACTTGGCATAGGAGGAGACTTGTTTAATGGCATCAAGCAAGGGAATGTTGATCTTAACTTGTCTAAAAATCTCTAAAATATCATGATTTTGGGAGAGATTTTGGAGCAACCAATCTCGAAGGAAATGGTGCTAAGGGCTTATAAATGCGTTCCGTTTCTTGTGGGGCTAAGTTAGATCCATTCTCATCCTCAGAATTTACCGGATCATTAGGCTTGTTAGCCTTCACCGGAATAGTTTTGTCAATTTTCTTACCACTTCTAAGAGTGGTGACGGATTTGGCTTGCTCCATAGGTTGGTTAAAAGGATTAGGAATGCTCACTTCATGTATTTGCTTTGGATTGGGCTGTGGTTGGACCGGAAAGGTCCCTTCCCTAGCATTCAAGCATCCCTTAATCTCATCAATCGAGACTTTAAGTTCTTGGAACATTTGCTGATTTGTTTGGTTAATTTGTGTTTGCCCTTGTATAAACGCTTTTAAAGTATCCTCCATTGAGAATTGAGGTGGGGTCATATTTTACATGGGTGACCCTCCTTGAGAGTTGGTAGGATTGCCCGTGGGAGCATTCTTCCAACTGAAGTTTGGGTGGTTCTTCCAAGTAGAATTGTACGTATTACCCACCGGTCCATTGAAAGGCCATTGATAACCATATGTGGCATTTGCATGTTCATGTAACACCTCTTGAAATGCAGGAATTGTAAGATAATCTTACGTAGCGTGTAAGTTGGTGAGACAAATCCCACATATGGTCTCAATAGCTTCATTAGACTTTGGAACTCTACTCTTACTAAGTTTCATGGCCTCGATCTTCCTTGTGAGGTTGCCTAACCTTGCATTCACGCTGTCTTCCTCCTTGAGGATATAAATCCCTTCTTTCTCTTTCTCTTGAGTAGGCTTGGGGTTATTGGATTTATCTAAGGTATCCTAAGATTGGGCATTCTTGGCCAACATATCCAAATAACTCCAAGCTTTATCTGGATTTTTGCTCATGAACTCGTTGTTGCACATCATCTCTATGAATTGGTGCATATTGGAACTTAATCCATCGTTGAAGAAGTTTATAATTCGCCAACTCTCATAACCATGATGTGGGCAAGCAAGTAGGAGGTCCTTAAACCTTTCCCAACATTAGAAGAAATATTTATCGTCTTTAGCCGAAAAATTCATTATAGCTCGTAGAAGGGTGTTCCTTTTATGAGCCAGGAAGAACTTTTTCAAGAATTCCCGGGTCATCTCGTTCCATGACCTTATCGAGTGTGGTCTAAGAGAGTGAAGCCAATTCTTGGCCCTTTCTTTCAATAAAAGGGAAAGAGTTTAAGTTTAATGGTGTCTTTCGAAACATTAGTGTATTGCAAGGTAGCCACCACTTCTTCAAATTCCTTTAAGTGCAAATATGGGCTGTCAGAGTCTAGCCCATGGAACTTTGGTATTAGTTGAATTACACCCGGCTTTATATCAATATTTCCCCCGGTTGGTGGTAAGACCACACAAGAGGGTGTAGTTGCACGGGCCGGTTGTAAGTAGTCCCGTAGTGATCTCATTGGGGGAACGTTGTGTACCTCATTCTCTCCTACTCCCTCTTGATTTGTGTTTATAGTTGGAGTGGGGGGGGGGGGGGGGGGGGGGGGGGGATTCCCTAAAGGTGTTTGATCCACACTCTCCAAATTATCACAATGCTCTAAAGATTTTCGGATTCGTCTATGAACGGATAGCGGTCTAACTAAACTACCTTCGGATTGGAGACGATTGTTGTGGTCTCCTTCCCAACGGGACATAAACCACAAAATCCAAAAATCTAAACAAATCCTAAATCCTAAAATCTGAAAATAAAATAAAAAAATAAAAACTAAAGGAGTTCTAATTGGAAGGATAGTACCGAATTGCTTGAATTAGAAGAACTTCCTATAAAATAAAACAAACTTTATTAGATCTAAAATGTAGAAAAAACTAATCCTCGGTTGCGATGTAGTAATAATCTCGCTAAGACCGAGGTCGATCCACAGGGACTTATATAGGAATTCACAAATACTTCCAATAGCTTCTATTGAAAAGCTAACAAATAAGTTTTTAAGTAGATTGATGTGAATAGAAATTTGAACTTAAACTGAAGTAATCAATTAATAAAAGGCACTAGGGGTTCAAGGATCCACTTGTAGCAATCCTTGATGCTCAATTCGCTGTGGTTTCTCACTTTCTCAACTAGAATCGAAATTAAGATCTATCTAGTCGGATGATAGAGCAGTTAAACCAAATAATCTGCCATGTGTATGATTCACTCAATGCAAGCTAGGATGAGCATACTCAATTGCATAGGTCAGTCCCAATTCCAATAGATTAAGTTTACAATCATAACCATCATTAAGTCCTGTCATAAGATAAAGCTAGATTATGATTTGAACTTGATTCAAATCAAATACATAGCCCCATAAATACTATAGAAATTCAGAAAGGTAAAACTTTGGTAGGAAGTTCCCACATGAAGATCATCGTACTAGAGCGTACTCCAATTCCTCGGATCATACAGGTCTAGACTAGCACATAACAATTAAGAACTCAAGCAATTCTTCCAAACATCCATGAGTCATCATAAAACTAAGAAAAACTACTTAGAACTTGAATTAAATTTCAAACCATTGTTCATAAACATGAAATCCAACTTAAAACCAACTTAAATGAATTAAAACATCTTATATTCACTACAAGCTTCACCTCTTAGCCCTAGCTAAGAGGTTTATCTGTTCATGATCCAAGGAAACATGAAACAACTAAGAAAAACATAAAAACGAGAAACTAAACTAGAAGGAATTGTGGAACTCCGAAATCCACTTTCGTCGTCTCCCACCTTATTCAAACCCTTCTAAGATACCCTAGGAACAATCCCTAGGTGTCCTTTTATAGTGGGGAGGCTCCGCAGTATCAGAATCTTCTCGAAATCCGGCAAAACATGCGTAGAGAAATGCAGCGCCAAAATAGGAAAGTCTGCAGTTTTACGCATGGCCGACCGGTTGCATGACCAGTCTGAGTGGCTTGGCCGACCAGTCACGACTGGTCGGACTCATCTAGGAAACAGTCCAGCAAGCTTCTGGAGTGAGCAGGCCTTTGGCCAACCGGTTTGGACCGGTCAGACTGGGCTAGCCAACTGGTCACGACCGGTCGAACAATATTAGTTGTGTGTCTAGCGAGTTCAGCAGGTCTGGGGGAGCTAGCCGACAGGTCACGACGGGTCTTGGCCTCTTTTCTTCTTCATTTCTTTCTTTCTTTCTTCTCTTTACTTTCTTCTTTCTTTGGCCCACCTTGAGTCTTCATCCAAGGCTCCTAAGTAGATCCTTTTGGTCTCCTATTGGGTGAAGTCCACTCTCATTCCTGCAACCACAAAACATGCATTAGATTAGTCTTTAAATCATGAAAACCTTGCATAATGAGTGATGAATTGGGGTTAGAATATACAGAATTAAGAGCTCAACACATCCCCCAACCAGCATTTTGCTAGTCCCGAGCAAAACATGCGTCATCATTCCCAATTTCATCTTTCCTTTACCTTTTTCTTTTAAATTAGATAGGATTTTTAGAAATCCATATCTTTCGTTATTTTCCCATGGACAAGGATGGATAAAGTACCCCGGCTTGGTTTCTCAACACCTGAAATCAAAGTCTATCTAATCCACAAATCACATAATCCTTTCAACCCATGAAAATTGTGTAATGTGAACTAGGTGTAAGAGTGTTCAAATTTTCTATCAATCACATAACTAGGGGAATTCACATGTAAAACCATTATGCTATGAGAAGTTTACGACTTACAACCTCATACACTTCATATCTCCTCCTCTTATGCTCATATCATCTTGAATGCATAGAAATAACATTTTCCAAAAGAGATTTGAATTTTTGAAAAATCGAAAAATTTCTACATAATTGCTCGAAATGTTACAAATCGCTAGATTCATCCAAGTGATCCTACACCCCCAACCAAATCTTGCATTGTCCTCAATGTAAAAGATGTGCAATGAATAAAACATGAGAGCAATTTGAAACTAAAAGGGAGTGAGGAATGATAGTACCTGAGAGAGTGAAAAGTGGAATTCTTCCTCCTTTGAACAAACCTATGAAAAATAAACAAAAGCAACCAACTCCTAATCCTAACTACTCTACACCTCCATCAGACTAGGAGATCAATCATCCTGATACACAGGATCAGTCAGAGGTATGGACATACCTTCTGAAGGAAATTTCTCAAAGAATGTCTTTAATCGCTGACCATTCGCCTTAAAGATGTTATCATTCCTTGAATTTAACAACTCGACGGTCCCATATGGGTAGACAGTTTGCACAATGTAGGGACTGGTCCATCGAGATCTCAATTTTTTCAAAAATAAATGTAGGCGAGAATTATACGGAAGGACTTTTTGATTGATTGTGAATATCTTACGAAGAATGTTCTTATCATGAAATATCTTCGTCTTGTCCTTGTAAATTCTCGCATTCTCATATGCTTCGTTCCGAATTTTTGCAAGTTCATTTAATTGAAGTTTGTGCAACGAGCTCGCCTTGTCAGAATCAAAATTTATCTTCTTTATTGCCCAATACGCCCTATGTTCCAACTCCACAGGCAAGTGACAAGCCTTCCCATAGATAAGTCTATAAGGAGACATTCCAATAGGTGTCTTAAAAGCGGTACGGTAAGCCCAAAGCGCTTCGGTAAGTCGAAGCGACCAATCCTTGCGATCGGGGTTCACCGTTTTCTCCAAAATACATTTAATCTCCCTATTGGATATCTCAGCTTGTCCACTAGTTTATGGGTGATAGGGAGTGCTCACTTTATGTGTTATGCCATATTTTTGCATTACGGTTTCAAATGGCCGATTACAAAAGTGAGACCCTCCATCACTTATGATGACTCGAGGTGTTCCAAACCGGGAAAGAATATTCTCTTTTAAGAACCAAATGACTATTTTATGGTCATTATTCCAGCATGGAATCGCCTCGACCCATTTGGACACGTAATCAACTGCAAGCAAGATATATACATTTTCAAAAGAAGATGGGAATGGACCCATGAAATCGATGCCCCAACAATCGAAAATTTCAATTATTAAGATGGGATTAAGTGGCATCATATTTCTATGGGAGATTCCTCCCAATTTCTGACAAGGCTCACATGTTTTGCAAAACTCATGTGTGTCCTTGAACATAGTGGGCTAATAAAACCCACATTATAGAATTTTGGCTGTGGTCTTCTTACCGAAAAATGACTACCACATGCTTAAGAGTGACAAAAGGAGATGGTACTTTGTTGTTCATCATCTGGCACACATCTCCTTATGATTTGATCGGGATAATACTTGAATAAGTATGGGTCGTCCCATAGGAATTTTCGCACTTCAGTGAAGAATTTATCCTTATCTTGCTTTTTCTAATGTGTAGGAATCGTACCTGTAGCAAGATAGTTAGCAACGTCCGCATACCATGGCAATTGGGAGACTTTAAAAAGTTGTTCATCAGGGAACATGTCATTGATCGTGGTTGTTTCAGGGGAATCGGTGAGAACAAGTCGAGAGAGATGGTCAGCCACTATATTTTCTACTCCTCTCTTATCACTTATCTCTATGTCAAATTCCTTGAGTAGAAGGATCCATCTTAACAACCGTGGTTTAGCATCCTTCTTAGAAAGAAGGTAGTTAAGCGAGACATGGTCAGTGAATATGATAATCTTGGATCTAATCAAGTAGGACCTGAACTTGTCTAAGGCAAAAACTACAGCTAAAAGTTCTTTTTCTATAGTAGTGTAGTTTGCTTGGGCTGAGTTTAAGGTTCTACTTGCATAGTAGATAACACATGGCTTCTTCTCTTTTCTTTGGCCTAGCACGGCCCCAATAGCATAGTCGCTTGCATCGCACATAATCTCAAAAGGAAGGCTCCAATCAGGTGGTTGCATTATGGGAGCACATGTCAACATACCTTTAAGTGTAGTAAAGGTTTTTTGATAGTCTTCATTCCACTCAAAGGAATTCTCCTTTTGAAGTAGGTTACATAAAGGACGAGAGAGTGAACTGAAGTCTTTTATGAACCTTCTATAAAATCTTACGTGTCCCAAAAAGGACCGCACATCTCGTATGTTCTTAAGTGGTGGAAGGTTAGAGATAAGATCGATTTTCACTTTGTCCACCTCGATTCCATTTTGTGAAACGATGTGACCAAGTACAATTCCCTTTCGAACCATAAAGTGACACTTCTCCCAATTCAACACAAGGTTATTCTCTTCACATCTTTTCAGTACAGATTTCAGGTGCTCAGGGCACTCATCAAAGCTACAACCAAATACTGAAAAATCATCCATGAAGACTTCGAGAATTGTCCCCACCATATCAGAAAAGATACTCATCATACAATGCTGAAAGGTGGCAGGGGCATTACATAGTCCAAACGGCATCCGTTTATAGGCGAAAGTGCCAAATGGACATGTGAATGTAGTCTTTTCTTGGTCTTCACGGGCGATTTCTATTTGGTTGTACCTTGAATAACCATCAAGGAAGCAAAAATGGGAATGACCTGCCAACCTTTCTAAAATTTGATCAACAAACGGTAGGGGGAAGTGGTCTTTCCTAGTGACAGTGTTTAGCTTCCTGTAGTCAATGCACATTCTCCAACCGGTAGTGACTTTGGTTGGGACGAGTTCATTATTGGCATTGGCTACGATGGTGATTTCGGATTTCTTAGGTACCACTTGAGTTGGACTCACCCATTGACTATAGGATATTGGGTAGATAATACCCACATCCAATAGTTTTACCACTTCGGCCTTAACCACATCCTTCATGTTTGGATTGAATCGTCGTTGTGGTTGCCTAGATGTCTTCGCATTCTCCTCAAGGTGTATGCGATGAGTACAAATCAGTGAGTCTATGCCTTTGAGATCCACAATCAACCACCCAATGGCACTCTTGTGCTCTAATAGAGTGGCCATTAGCCTACTCTCTTACTCCTCATCCAAGTGGGAAGAAATCACCACCGGATATGTCTCATCTCGACCTAAATAGACATACTTTAGCTCACTTGGTAATGGTTTTAGGTCGAGTGTTGGTGCCTTGATATTGGATGGGAGGGCTTTGTTCTCGTTTATGGGTAAAGGCTCAAATAGGACCCTCCATCTTTTGTTATCAAGTACCGGAATCACGTCTAGCATGGCATCCATCTCTCGTATTGTGTTATCATTTATCTCATGAGAGTAGGCCACACATGCCTCCAAAGGGTCAGAATATAATGACAATGGGAAAGTTTCATCCACGAATGATTCAATCATATTTATCTCGTGGATCTCATCATCAACCTCCCGTGGTTGTTTGCATAAATCAAATATATTAAGCTCAAGAGTCATATTTCCAAAGGACATTTGTACAAGCCCGTTTTTATAATTGATAATTGCATTGTAAGTAGCTAGAAAAGGGTAGCCAAGTATGACAGGAATTTGAGCACCGGTACCTATCACGGGATGTGTATCCAAGACAATAAAGTCTACTGGGTAGTAGAATTTATCAACTTGGACTAGAACATCCTCAATCATTCCTCTCGGTATACGAATGGATCTATCAGCAAGTTGGAGTGTGGTTTTGGTGGGTTTCAATTCACCTAACCCAAGTTGTTCGTAAACCGAGTATGGAATGAGGTTCACACTTGCCTCCAAATCAAGTAAGGCTTGTTTAATCCGGTAGTCTCCTATGATGCATGAGATGGTTGGACTACCCGGATCCTTGTATTTTTGGGGCACCTCTTGTTTGATAATGACACTCAAATTCTCAGTCAAAAGTACTTTGTTGTGAACATTGTGTTTCCTTTTGACTATGCACAATTCCTTTAGAAATTTGGCATAGGATGATATTTGCTTTATGGCATCCAACAACGGGATGTTGATCTTCACCTGCTTGAACACCTCTAAAATTTTTAGATTTTTGTCTAAGGGTTTGGGTGAAATCAATGGGGAAACGGAGCAATCGGCTTGTATTGCCTTTCCGGTTCTTTTTCTTGTGGAGTGTTGTTTGATCTATCATCCTCTTTGGAATTTTCCGGATCCTTAGGCTTTGGGGCCTTCACCGGATTAGATTTATCAACTATTTTTCCACTTCTCAAAGTGGTGATAGCTTGAACATGCTCCGTATGTTGGGAGGATGAGCCTGCATCTTGTATCTCAAATTGAGCTCTTGGGTTAGGAAGAGGTTGGGCAGGAAGTGTGCCTTTCTCCCTAATACTGAGGTGAGATTCAACTCTAGCCATTGAGGTTTTCAATTCATTATTGGCTTGAGTTGAATTTTGATTGAATTTCAATTGCTCTTGCATGAACCCATCTATTTTCAGAGAATTAGTCTTGTTATACTCAGCTTGAACCGATACAAATGCACCCAACATCTCCTCTAGCGTAACTTTTGGAGTAATGACTAGAGATGGACATAGTATAGGTTGAGCTTGAGGGATATTGTTTGCATTCGTAATGGGTCCATTCCTCCAACTGAAGTGGGGATAGTTCTTCCAATTAGCATTAAACGTGTTTGAGTTTGGAGCACCAAATTGCCGTTGATAACTGTTTATGGCATTTGATTGTTCTTGTAGGACGTCTTGAACCGCTGAAATTGTGGGACAATCTTGTATTGCATGTTGATTTCCGGCACAAATTACACAAACAGTTTCAACGTCATTGGAGTTAATCGTCTCTCCTTTCCTTAATTCTATGGCCTCAACTTTTCTTGTGAGGCTAGCCACCCGTGCACTTATGCTATCCTCTTCTGATAAGACATAAATTCCTCATTTTTCTTTTTGTTGGCTAGTCTTGGAATTTGCTGGTTTAGATCTATCCCAAGACTGTGCATTCTCAGCCACTTCCTCCAAATAGTCCCATGCTTCATCGGCTTCTGTTGAGCTCTTAATTGTGCATATTTTAACCCCAATTCATCACTCATTATGCATGGATTTTATGTTTAAAAACTATTCTAATGCATGGCTTTGTGATTGTACGAATGAGAGTGGCTTTGCCCAATTGGTGACCAAAAGGGCACATTTAGGAGCCTTGGATGAAGACCCAAGATGGGCCAAAGAAAGAAGAAAGCAAAGAGAGAGGAAGGAGAGAAGAAAAGAAAGAAAAGAAAGAAGGAAAGAATGAAAAAGGAGCCCCAAAAGGTCGTCCGATCGGTCAAGACCGGTCGGCCAAACAGGCCTCGACCGGTCTAGACCGGTTGGCCAACATTGCAGCCTTCTACAGAGCTTGCTGGACTAGACCAGACAGGTCACGCCGGTCTTGACCGGTCGGCCATGCAAGTTCAGCTTTGCAGATTGCAGACAGCAGGCCATTCCCGTGTCTAATTTTTTAGACCCATTTTCTGGGCCCATCTTACTGATATTTGGAATTACAACACATCCATGTCGAAGATGAGCTCGACGCCGAATTAACCCAAGTGGTTTCGTGTCGATCGGAGCTACGGATTGATCGTGGTGGCCAAAACAATACGAACTGTCCAGAAAGTTTCAGATTCTGCCTACTCCACTCTGGGCCGGTCCAGGTGGCCCATCATTGATGATATGAAGAATCTACTTTGACCATCTTTTAGACCACATCCATATATGAATAACTACAAAGTTTCAGATCAAAAGGGTGTGTGGTTTGATCGTATCGGTTGAAGAAAGATGGACCATCCAGAAAGATTCAACTACACAGAGTTTATAAAAGCCCTAAGTGTTCTAATTTTCAGACCATATTCTGAGATTTTTTTGGACAATCTAATCCATATATCATGTAGAGTAGAAAGTTTTCTACCAATGTTCAAAATTTGGGATCAATCTGACATCTGTACACTCCGAAGCGTTGAAAGCAAGCTGACTGATTCTGAAGGTACCCGAAGTGCCCGATTTTGAGAGGCGGTCGATGATATGATTGGTGGGCCCATTCAGAGGATAATCTTGGAAATCTAAATCATCTATGAGAAAGATCATATTACAAGGAAGCTATAAATCAATTTTGAAGGCAATCCGACCATTGGTCAACCTGTACGAAGCGAAACAAAATCTGTTACGTTGCGGTACTCTTGCTGCACTATAAAAGGGGGTGCTCTCTTCTATTCCAAGGCAACCAAGGATGTGGGGAGCAAGGAGTTCAAGTCATAGGAGGCTTCCTAACCTCCTCCAGCTAGTTTTTCTTCCTTTTCTTAGTTCTAGTTTTATTTTTAATATGCTTTTCATTAGCTAATCTCTTAGCTAGAGCTAAGAGGTGAACCTTATAGTTTTCTTAGATTGTTTAATTTGTTTGATTGGCTTCAAGTTGGATTTCATGTTTAAGAACAATGGTTTGAAGTTTAATTCAAGTAATAAAGTAGTTTTTCTTAACCTTATGATGACTCATGGATGTTTGGGAGAATTACTTGAGTTCTTAATTGTTATGTGTTAGTCTAGACCTGCATGATCCGAGGAATTGGAGTACGTTCTAGTACTATGATCTTCATGTGGGAACTTCCTACCAAAGTTCTACTTTTATGGATTTCTGAAGTATGGTTGAGACTATGTATGTGATTTGAATCAAGTTCAAATCATGATCTAGCTTTGTCTTGTGACAGGACTTAATGATGATCATGATTGTGAACTTAGTCTATTGGAATTGGGACTGACCTATGCTATTGAGTATGCTCATCCTAGCTTGCATTGAGTGAATCATGTACATTGATCATACATATGTTTGGTTAATTGTTTTAACCACTCTATCATCCGACTAGATAGATCTTAATTTCGATTCTAGTTGAGAAAGTGAGAAACCATAGCGAATTATGCATCTAAGGAGAGCTATAAGTGGATCCTTGATGCTCTAGTTATCTTTCCATTATCAGATTTTTTATTTTATGTTCAAAACCAATTTCACAAACCTCTTTAGATTCTAGTTATTAGGATAATTTGCATTGTTTACTTCCTTCCCTGTGAATCGACCTCGATCTTACCGAGATTATTACTACATCGCAACCCTATACTTGGGGAAGCGAACAGCTTCCTTGTTCATTAACTTCCCATTACACATCATCTCTACAAATTGGCGAATGGGTGAAGTCAGTCCATCATAGAAAAAGCTTATAACCCGCCAAATTTCATAGCCATGATGTGGGCATGCATTTAACAAGTCCTTAAACCTCTCCCAACATTGGAAGAAGGTCTCATCTTCCTTTTGGGCAAAGTTCATGATAAGGCGCCTCAACATGTTCGTTTTGTGAGCAGGGAAGAATTTTTTAATGAATTCCCTATGCATATCAGTCCATGCACCAATTGATCTTGGCCTTAATACATGAAGCCAACCATTAACTTTATTTTTAAGAGTAAAAGGAAATAATTTAAGTCTTACCACATCATCAGTAACATTCGCAAAGTGCATGGTGGTTTTACCTCATCAAACTCCTTAAGGTGTTGATAGGCACTTTCACTGTCTAATCCATGGAATTTTGGGAGGAGTTGGATCACGCCCGGTTTTAAATCTACATTCCCTGCATTTTGTGGAAAGATTATGCATGAGGGAGTGCTCGCTCTTGCTGGTTGCAAGTAATCACGTAATGTTCTTGGTCGAGGAACATTCTCAACCACATTCTCCCCCGTTTCGGTTTGGTTTTGGCCCAGATTAGGATTTGTCATCAGATTAGTTTACAGCCTTATTTTCAAACAAAATTGGAGAAGTTAGATGTCTCCTAGCACGTGGTTCTCTGTCAATTCCTTCAACTATTCCACCTTCACTAATGAGTCGGTTATTGGAATCCCGAGCCCAATGTGGCATGCAAATCCAAAAAATATGAAACAAAGAGAAAGAAGAATTCTTCCTTCCTTTCTTTACTCTTCTCTAAGACCGAAGCACAAGGTGTCTTGCAATGGCTAGGCCAAAAGGCAAGGATAAAGACCGATTTCTCCTGGTCAATAGGGGTTCAGAGAACTCCACACCCACTCTTTGAATCTTTTGAGAAAAGTGCTGAAAAAGAAGAGAGAAGAGTAGAGGTGAGAAGAGAAATCTCTGAGCATAAGGTGATCCAAGACGGCAGAGCCGACCAATAGGAATCCAGGTGGCACAAGGCCTAGCCTATCAGAGATCCAAAAAGGAGTCTCCACCCACTCTACAAGAGATGAATATGATAGGAATGAATAGAAGAAGAAGAAGAGTAAGGTTAGACAGATAGAACCTGATTTGGCACTTGAGATCTTTATCTCTTCTTCAGCTTCATAGAAATCCCTGCAAAAGAAAAATCAAACAAAACAAACTAAGTTAGTCTTAAAATCCTAAAAATCCTAAATAGATACTATTTTCAGAAATTTGTGAAAAACCGTCAAAGTCCTCGGCAGTGGTGCCAAAAACTTGTTCGGTTCCCCAAGTGTAGGGTTGCGATGTAGTAATAATCTCGGTAAGACCGAGGTCGATCCACAGGGACTTATATAGGAATTCACAAATACTTCCAATAACTTCTATTGAAAAGCTAACAAATAAGTTTTTAAGGAGATTGATGTGAATAGCAATTCTGAACTTAAACTGAAGTAATCAATTAATAAAAGGCACTAGGGGTTCAAGGATCCACTTGTAGCAATCCTTGATGCTCAATTCGCTGTGGTTTCTCACCTTCTCAACTAGAATCGAAATTAAGATCTATCTAGTCGGATAATAGAGTAGTTAAACCAAATAATCTGCCATATATAAAAGCCATGTGTATGATTCACTCAATGCAAGCTAGGACGAGCATACTCAATTGCATAGGTCAGTCCCAATTCCAATAGATTAAGTCCACGATCATAACCATCATTAAGTCTTGTCACAAGACAAAGCTAGATTATGATTTGAACTTGATTCAAATCAAATACACAGTCCCATACATACTACGAAATTCAGAAAAGTAGAACTTTGGTAGGAAGTTCCCACATGAAGATCATAGTACTAGAGCGTACTCCAATTCCTCGGATCATACAGGTCTAGAGTAGCACACAGCAATTAAGAACTCAAGCAATTCTTCCAAACATCCATGAGTCATCATAAGACTAAGAAAAACTACTTAGAACTTGAATTAAACTTCAACCATTGTTCATAAACATGAAATTCAACTTAAAACCAACTTAAACGAATTAAAACATCTTAGATTCATGTTGAGCTCTTAATTGTGCATATTCTAACCCCAATTCATCACTCATTATGCAAGATTTTCATGATTTAAAGACTAATCAAATACATGTTTTGCGATTGTAGGAATGAGAGTGGCTTAGCTCAATTGGTGACCAAAAGGGTACATTTAGGAGTCTTTGATGAAGGCCCAAGGTGGACCAAAGAATGATGAAGAAAGAGAGGAGAATGAGGAAGAAAGAAGGAAAGAAAAGAAAGAAGAAATAATGCAGAAAATGGGCCCCGACCGGTCTTGACCGGTCGGCCAACACTACTCTTCCTTTCACATGCTGCTGGAGCAAGGCCAGCCTTGTCCGAACGGTCTTGACCGGTCGGCCAGCCCTGTCCGACCGGTCTTGACCGGTCGGCCATGCAAATTTCAGTTTCCAAATTGCAGACAGCAGGCCACTCCCGTTTCTGATTTTTTGGACCAGATTTCTGGACCCATCTGAATGATATTTGGAAATCCAACACATCCATGTCGAAGAAGAGCTCGACACCGAACTAAACCAAGTGGTTTCGTGTCGATCGGAGCTACGGATTGATCGTGGTGGCCAAAACAATATGAACTGTCCAGAAAGTTCCAGATTTCGCTATTCCACTCTGGGCTGGTCCAGGTGGCCCATCATTGATGATATGAAGAATCTACTTTGACCATCTTTTAGACCACATCCATATATGAATAACCACAAAGTTTCAGATCAAAAGGATGTGTGGTTTGATCGTACCGGTTGAAGAAAGATGGACCATCCAGAAACCTCCAACTGCACAGAGTTTATAAAAGCCCTAATTGTTCTAATCTTTGGACCATATTCTGGGATCGTTTTGGACAATCTAATCCGTCTATCATGTAGAGGAGGAAGTTTTCTACTAATGTTTCAAATTTGGGATCAATCCGACGTCTGTACACTCCGGAGTGTTGAAAGCAAGATGACTGGTTCTGAAGGTACCCGAAGTGCGCGATTTTGAGAGGCGGTCGGTGATGTGATTGGTGGGCCCATTCAGAGGATAATCTTGGAAATCTAAATCATCTATGAGGAATATCACATTACAAGGAAGTTATAAATCAATTTTGAAGGCAATCCAACCATTGGTTAAGCCGTACCAAGCGAAACAAATTCTGCTATGTTGCTATACTATTGCTGCACTATAAAAGGAGGTGCTCTCTTCTATTCCAAGGCAACCAAGGACGTGGGGAGCAAGGAGTTCAAGTCATAGGAGGCTTCCTAGCCTCCTCCAGCTAGTTTTTCTTCCTTTTCTTAGTTCTAGTTTTATTTTTAATATGCTTTTCATTAGCTAATCTCTTAGCTAGAGCTAAGAGGTGAACCTTATAGTTTTCTTAGATTGTTTAATTCCTTTTATTGGTTTTAAAGTTGGAATTCATGATCATGAACTATGGTTTGAAGTTTATACAAGCTTTAAGTAGTTTTTCTTAGTCTTATGATGACTCATGGATGTTTGGGAGAATTACTTAAATTCTTAATTGGTTTGCATCAGTCTAGACCTGTATGATCCAAGGAATTGGAGTGCGCTCTAGTACTATGATCTTCATGTGGGGACTTCCTACCAAAGTTCTACTTTTCTGAATTTCTGTAATATGTATGGATTGTGCATGTGATTTGAATCAAGTTCAAATCATGATCTAGCCTTGTCTTGTGACAGGACTTGATGATGGTTATGATTGTGAACTGAACCTTTTGGAATGGGGAATGACCTATGCAATTGAGCATGCTCAGCTCAGCCTACATTGAGTGAATCGTATGCATTGAACTTACATATGACAGATTGTTTGGTTTAACAGATCTATCATCCGACTAGATAGATCTTAATATCGATTCTAGTTGAGAAAGTGAGAAATCATAGCGAATTATGCATCTAAGGAGAGCTATAAGTGGATCCTTGATGCTCTAGTTATCTTTTCATTATCAGATTTTCTATTTTATGTTCAAAACCAATTTCACAAACCTCTTAAGATTCTAGTTATTAGGATAGTTGGAATTGATTACTTCCTTCCCTGTGGATCGACCTCGGTCTTACCGAGTTTATTATTACATCGCAACCCTACACTTGGGGAAGCGAACAATTCACTACAAGCTTCACCTCTTAGCCCTAGCTAAGAGGTTTAGCCATTCATGATCCAAGGAAACATGAAACAACTAAGAAAAATATAAAAACGAGAAAGCAAACTAGAAGGAGTTGTGGAACTCCGAAATCTGCTTCCGCCGCCTCCCACCTTACTCAAACCCTTCTAAGATACCCTAAGAACAATCCCTAGGTGTCCTTTTATAGTGGGGAGGCTCCGCAGCATTGAAATCTTCTCGAATTTTCTTAAGTTTAGGCAGTGCACAGAGAAATCCGGCGCCAAAATAGGAAAGTCCGCAGTTTTACGCATGGCCAACCAGTCGCACGACCGGTCTGAGTGTCTTGGCCAACCGGTCACAACGGTCGGACTCATCTAGGAAACAGTCCAGCAAACTTCTGGAGTGAGCAGGCCTTTGGCCGACCGGTCTGGACCGGTCGAACAATATTATTTGTGTGTCCAGCAAGTTCAGCAGGTCTGGGGGAGCCGGCCGATCGGTTTAGACCGGTCATGGCCCTCCATGGCCGACCGGTCATGACCGGTCTTGGCCTCTTTTCTTCTTCATTTCTTTCTTTCTTTCTTCTGTCTGCTTTCTTCTTTCTTTGGCCCACCTTGAGTCTTCATCCAAGGCTCCTAAGTAGATCCTTTTGGTCTCCTATTGGGTGAAGTCCACTCTCATTCCTGCAACCACAAAATATGCATTAGATTAGTCTTTAAATCATGAAAAGCTTGCATAATGAGTGATGAATTGGGGTTAGAATATACACAATTAAGAGGTCAACATACTCTATAGCCACTAAAACAATTTAGAACCGTTATCTAAATTCCCCGGCAGCGGCGCCAAAAACTTGTTCTCTCGCCTCAAGTGTAAGGCTGCGATGTAGTAATAAATCTCGGTAAGACCAAGGTCAATTCACAGGGAAATAGAGAATGAATTCCAAAGTATTCCAGTAACTAAGATTGCAACAGTTTGGTGATTCAATTGAAAGAATTATGCTAAAACAGTAACTTTAGAAAAACAGTAATTAAAGGCACTATGGCTTTCAAGGATCCACTTGTAGTAACCCCATATCAATCCAATCAATCCAACCATGATATACAATTAGATTTGAAGTCCTATCTCTCATCTAGTTGGAAAATAAAGCATTAAACACATTCAATCCCACTCAAGTTGAACTTCCAAGTTCTAGTCCCATTCAACACATATAGAATTCGAAATCACAGCCTTTGGAGTAACAGCCATGCCTATGGACTATGACATGCTCAAGGGTTACTATAATTCGACTCTAATCAAGAAACACATGACAATCTCAGAGAATTGCAAGGAATCCATGTCCGGAGCACATGAACTCTCATAAAACATCTAAAACAATCAATTTTATAAGAACTAGAATATCAAAATTCGAACTTGAAGTAGAACTACTTGAACTAAACTGAATCAAACATGAAATTAGCTACAAGCTTCACCTCTCAGCCTTAGCTGAAAGATTCTAGCCAAGCATTGTCATACTACAACTAGAACTCATAAAAGAAAACTAGAAAACATAAAAATCCGAAGTTTGGAGGGTTGCAAATGCTCCACGACAGCTTCCTTCCTCTCCCACAAAGTTCCTTGGCTTCTATGATGCCCTAGGAAGAGACCTTAGGTATCCTTTTATAGTGGGGAAGCTCTCTTGCGTCGGAAACATCTAGAATTTGCGTAAGGATAAGCAATGCGCAGGAATTTTCGGTGCCCTAGAAACTACCCGTTTTTGCACATGGCCAATCGGTCGAGACCAGTTGGACTAGGCTGGCCGACCGGGCAGACAGGTCGAACTAGGCTGGCCGACCGGTCTTGCTCGGTTGGACAGGTTTGTAATTGGTCCAGCGTGCATCAGAGAGCGTCCGACCTGCTGGCCGATCGGTCTTGACCGGTTGGACCAGACTGGTCCTTTGTCCAGTTGGTTCAATAATGTGTGGCCGACCGGTCTGGCTCCCATGGCCAACCAGTCACGACCGGTCAGACCCTCTTTTCTGCATTTCTTCTTCTTTTCTTTCTTCTTCTCTCTCTTCTACTTGATTCCTTCTTTCTTTGGTCCTCCTTCAAACTTCATCCAATACATTTAAACACGTTCTTTTGGTCTCCAATTGGGTGAAGTTCGCTCTCATTCCTACAATCACAAAACATGCATTAGATGGGCCTTTTAAACATGCAAACCATGCATATAATGTGATTTAATGGGCTATGAAATGTATAAATTGGAGATTCAACAGTCTTCGATGCCATCGAAACTAGTTTGAGCCATCGAACATATGTCCAGCAAAACGTAAACTTTCTAGAAAATTTTCGACCCCATCGAACAGCCTTTCGACCCCATCGAAGTGGCTTTTTCGATGCCATTAAAATAGTGTTTGATGTCATTGAACTAAATATCCATCAACTTCAAAAACTCTCTAGACAGTTTTCAACCCCATCAAAGTTGGGTTTCGACCACATCGAAAATACTTCGATGCCCTCGAAATAATTTTCGATGCCATCGAAGAATCATGATTCTATCCATTTTTTTACCGTCAAAGTTTTATCTATAAAAGTGGAGGGATTCATTTTTGGGCATAAGAGAGGGATTTTGTGAATTTAGAAGCCACCATTATTGAAGACCATTAGGAGCTCTAATCCAAACCCATTGCAAGTGATCTTCCACTACAAAAAAGGGGCAAAGGCTATGGATTTGGTGTTTCTTTTACTAGGGATATAATCCTTAGCTATATTGCTAGGGATTTAATCCGCAGCAAAAAGCGATCACCCACTTAAGCTTCCAAGTTTCTTAAGGGACTCTATGGGGCCCACTGAAAGGTGTTTGTATGATCTTAATCCATTCATCCATTTTAAAATCAAATTTGAGAGTATTATAAAAAAAAGGAGGCAGATTGAGCCCTGAGGTGGACCACACCGTAGGAAATAGTGATATAAACTTCCTACCGTTGATCGTTGGTATGGTCCACGAGAATTGGATTTGCCTTAGTTTTGGTATCTGGCCCTAAAATGATCTGTCAAAATGGATGGACGGAGTGGATACGCCATATACATCACAGTGGGCCCCACGAGCACAATCATCAGCCCGTGCATCTCGCCAGACTTAAAAAAAAGAATTTTTTCTGGGAAACCTCCCGCCCGCGCCCTCGCCCCTTCTTGGGAAAACACTCCTCTCTCTCTCTCTCTCTCTCTCTCTCTCTCTCCCTCTCTCTCTCTCTCTCTCCCTCTCGCCCGTGCCCTCGCCCCTTTTTGGGGAAAACACTCCTCTCTCTCTCTCTCTCTCGCCCTCTCTCTCAATCTCGCTGCCCCACGACCCTCTCTCTCAATCTCGCTGCCCCATGAGCCAGATTTGAGTTTCTTCCTCTCCAACAGCAGTTAATCTCGGTAACGGCACCCTTTTCGGCGAGGTTCGTACCATCTGACCGGCTCTTTCTCTATGCCAGCAAGCTTCCTCCTGCACAGGTATGTCTTGTTCTTATTTTTTTTGTTTTCTTCAGCCCCTGCAGACTATAGCGGTCAGTGCTGTAAAAGTTCTGTGGGCCCCATCATAATTTCTGTGTGTTATCCCTTTTGCCCTGCCATTTTAGGGCATGAGCCCAAAAATGAGGGAGATCCAAATCTTTAGTGGACCACACCACAGGAAACAATGGTGATTGAACGCCTGCCATTTAAAACTTCTTAGGGCCCACTGTAATGTTTATTTGTCATCCAACCTGTTAATTAGGTTACACAGACCTGGATGAAGGGAAAACACAAATATCGGCTTGATCCAACACTTTTGTGGCCCCCATGAAGTTTTTAATGGTGGGCGTTCAAACAGCCCTGTTTCCTGTTGTGTGGTCCACCCAAGATTTAGATCTGCCTGATTTTTGGGTTCATGCACTAAAATGATCTGGACAAATGGATGGGGCGACGTGGATAAAACCATACATCCTGGTGGGTCCCATGGCCCCAAAAATATTATAGATTTTTTCATTTTATTTCTTCTGATAAAATCCATACATCATGGTGGGCCCACATCCTGATTTGACCTTTTTTTGGGGCCTACAATCTGATTGGACCAGATTTTATATTTTTTGGGCCCACATCCTGATCGGATCAGCATTTTTTGGGGCCCACATCTTGATTGGAACTTTTTTTTGGGGCCCACATCTTGATTGGAACTTTTAACCAATCAGTTTTGGATACTGTAAACTGAAAAAGGGTGTGTGGAAATCAATTGAAGTGGCTGTAAATATCAATTCCTTTTTTTTTTCTTTGCGTAAATATGTTATGTGAATTAGATCTTGACTATCTAATTTGCTCTTGGATAAATGGGGATGTATTTGATAGTTAGGATTGTTGGATCACTGTGAACTCTGGTCTCTACTAAAAAATAAAAAATAAATTTTGGGCATGTGCTTTGGTAGTGGGCCTGCCCGAATGTTAGTTGTACTTACCTCTTTTTCTATGGAAATATTTTGATTAAAAAAATTGACGTATAACACCTCGCGGTTTGGCGAACCAAACTGTTGACATGATTGGATCCATTTTTTAGATGGCCCACCCATTTAGAATTATTCCAAATAGTTGAAAAACATGAATTGAATGACCTGGGTGCTTTGAGGGTCGGCTAATGTTGATGGCCTTTGTTTTCTCTTGATAGTGGGTCGGCCATCTAAACATGTCTTGAATGGGTAGTATATGAGATACTGAAGCATTTCTCCTTCCAGTAGTTGTTTAATTATGTCTTGAATGGGTAGTATTGGAGAGTTAAGAAATAAACATGTCTCAGATGTATGGTCCTCCAGGTGTTGGATTCTTGTATGGTAAAAGCGATCTACTGTCTGCAATGCCTCCTTTCTTAGGTGAGCTGCATTCACATCCAAAATTGGTGGTGAAGATCAATTTGTTGTCACTATGCCTAATGTTGTCCATGTTCTATTCTAGGTGGTGGTGAAATGGTTGCTGATGTATTTTTAGATCATTCTACATATGCAGAACCTCCTTCGAGGTTAATGAATTGGTTGTACTGTTTTTTCTTTCTTTCTTCTTCTTCTTTTGTTATCTCCGTATTGCTATTACTTTTCAAGATGGACTTGAAAGGGTTGTTAGCTGCAATTGAGGGCCCTTACTCATTATGAATACAGGGAAATCTCATTACAATTCATTCATTTTCTCGCTTTTAACCTGATTGTTGACTTGAAAGGAACATAACTACAATTGAGGGATCTTACCCACTATGAATGCTAGGACAGCAGAATTGTGAAACATTGAATAGGAAACATAATTCAGAATTGTGTTTGTTGTTGTCATAAGTGCAATTGTAATCCATTCTGATCAAATTCTTAAAAAATGATTTTTGTTTCATGCGCCACTGACATGATAGTTTTTCGCATTTGATTTTTTAAAACATCTTCGTTTGTGATACCGCAGTGGTGAATGCATCCCCGTTTCTCTTTTGCTATTGGTGCAATGGATACAGAAAACCATGGAGCAAAAGCTTATGTTTGTCAATGAAGTACAGGTGTGGTTTCTCTCCATTGAAAATATCCTCTGTTTCAACACTCGTTTACTATGCAGTTTGAAAATTGAACTTATTAATCACTATTCTATTTTGTCAATGAAGTACAAGTGTGATTTCCTTCTATTTCTATTTCCCTTTTTATTTATTTAATAAAGGAGAATTGCATTGTTTGCATTTTCAATGTTCTCTTTCATGCTATTCGGAGAATAAGATTTATGCATTTGGATTCAACAGGTGAGACTTGAACACATACTTGTGATAATAGCCTATTTAGGGTATAAGCCATGAAGTCTTTATTTGTTATAGCTTGATATGGGTTGAACTATCAGGGCATGTACCAAAAACGGCTAGATATGCCGTTCTTACTAAAAAAATTAAAGACACTAGCTATGGATGTAGTCCGCAGCCCTCAAAAGTTGTCCGTAGTATTATATTGAGAAAATGCTACGGATCAGATTTCTATAGCTACGGCTATTGTCCGTAGCCGAATTAATATAGCTACGAACTATATCCGTAGCTATAGCTTAAAAGGTTATGGCTACAGCACCAATAGCTACGGACCTGATACGAGCCTGCTACGGATTATATCCGTAGCTATAGATGTATAGCTACGAATATAAGCCGTAGCCTTTGCCCCTTTTTTTGTAGTGTTCCTTGTGATTCATCACAAGATTGAGCATTCAAACCTCTAGATGAAGATGTATTTGTTCCCTCTTGATCTCTAGGAGTTTAGCCACCTTGACTATAGGTAAATTCTCTTTCTAAACACACCCTAAAGATCATTTAGCTGATTCTCCAAATAAAAACCCATTCCTACCCTTAGGTTGTAAAGAATCCACCACCTCATCTTGGGCATCTTGAAAAGGCATCAAATGCAAGGTAGCTGATCTTGGAGCTAGAGCATTGGCGGCGCATCAGCAACAACATCAGCAGAGTAAAGGGGAGCTTATTGAAGCACATAATGAAATTGCGGTTTTACCGCTTGTAGAGACACTTGGAGATATGTCTATGGACCTAGATGGGGGGTGAATAGGACCTTTGAAATTCTTTTCGCCTACTTTCACAATGCAACAAAATAAGCTATGTAAGCAAGAACACCTCGGCTTCCAAGCCTAGGTGGGTCCAATCACAAGACTAGCAAAAGATATGCACTAAACAATCCTAGTCTAAGCATGCATAGGTAAGTAAATGATTGAACGAATTAAGCTTCTAACCTATGCATCTTGTGTAGACTTATGAGAGTGGATCAATGAGCTTAAGTCTACACAAGTAGTGAAGGTACATCTTGTGTGGGGATGTCTAAAAAGTGCCTAGCATACATTTCTATCAAACATGCATAATTAAGCAATTAAACTAACAATGTGAAGATATGAATGTGCTCAAGAACAATCACAAACACAAGGATGTATAGTGGTTCGACTACGTGTCTACTCCACTCCCGGTTCAAGTACTCAACCCCTTTGAGCACACCGGCATTCACTATCGGAGGTTTTAAATGAGGTTCACCTCTCAACCTTTACACGGAGGTTTTATCGGTTCACCTCTCAATCGTATCCGGAGTTTTGGACATAGGCTAACTCTTAACCTAATTGCACGTTTACTCCTGTGTCGGAGGCTCCCCCTTGGAGACTTAGTTTAGGCCCGGCTGACGGGCCAAGGAACGACTAACGTCCCTAGGTCGAGTTCGAAAAACAAACTCTAAAATGGACTCTCAAATAAGACAACCTACTTGTCGGATGAGCCCCTTGTTTAGCGCCGGATTGGGTTGCTTGATCTCTGCTCTCCCGTGCTTCAATCAGCTTCCCTTGCTCCCACGATCATGTTGCCGTTGCGTCTCCAATGCCTCAGCTACATTCGATCAAACACCTTGCATGCGATGCCTTTGAGATGCCTAAGGTGCTAGGAGGATAGGTTTGAGAGCTCTACAACTTAGTGGAAATGGTTTGCCTAGAGTCTCTTACCTACAACGATCTCATCTTCGAGTTTAGGACAAGGATTTGCCAATCAAGAAGCTTCCTAACTCTAGAGATCAAGAGGGGATGAAGGTCATCTTCTTCATGAGCTTGGAATGCTCTAATCTTATGTTAAAGCACAAGGAAGATGCCTTGCATAGGTCAAGGAATGAGCCTCAAAAGATCTCCTTCAATGGTGGCTTTTCTTCCTAAAAAATCCCTCTTCAAATGCCCAAATACGGAGCTCTATATGTAGGAAAAGAGAGCCCCAACGGTCAGAAAACGGGCATAAAACGGCTATAAGCCGACCTGTCCCGACCGGTCATGACCGGTCGGACCCCTCTGCTGGAGAACATCAACTACATAGGCCAAATACATGGGCCGACCGGTCATGACCGGTCGGACCCCCTTACTGGACAGCCCAAACACATCAGGCCGACCGGTCATGACCGGTCGGCCCCCCTTGCTGGATGGTTTTGGATTACCAGGCTGACCGGTCATGACCGGTCGGCCACACCTGCTGGCCTCCATGAGTTGTAAAGGCCGACCGGTCATGACCGGTCGGCTGGCCATTGCATTAAGCAGCAAGGTTGCTGGCCGACCGGTCATGACCGGTCGGACCAGCCTGGTTCCCCTATGCATTTGCTGAATCTCCACTTGTTTCAGCCTGTTCATTTAGTCCTTGGTTAGGGTGATCAATTGGGACACCTAGGGCCAATCTATGATGACAAAATGGTTCTAAATATGGTTAAGGTCATCAAGAGTACAGAGGGGATGGGTTTTGGTCAAGGTTAAGGCACCAAGGCATCACTTTTACCTGAGTCTTCTTTCCTTGATGTAGCCGGTCCCTCTTGAGTCTTCGGTCTTCGTCTTCATTGGGCTCAACCGACACTAGACTCACAGACGTAAGTGATTGACAAACAAGGTGCACTAGTATGCCACGGAAAAGTGCACTAACACATAAGAGCTGAGATTAAGTAACCCAAGCGGTGCATCAACGTGGCTCAAATCCGACAAGTAAGGTTGTCAATTTGTGTTGAGTCCACCCACTCTCTTCCGATGGAAATTGAGTGTAGAGTTTGATTGCAAACTCAATAGATTCGGTTGTAGGACCTAAGCGCGGTTGTAGGGCCGAATCAAGTCTCTAAGTGGGGAGCCTCAGGCAGGAGTATACACTAGGTTCGGTTGTAGGATCTTGGCTTATGAGTGAAACCTAAATTAAGGTTCAGTTGTAAGACCTTAGCTCTTGAGGGGAGCCTAAATTGTTAAGTCTCTAAAGGAGAGCCCCTGATACGGGTGTCTACGTAGTCCATTGACATGAGTGCATACGTGTATGTTCGGTTATAGGACCCAGTCTTTGTTTAGGATTGTAAGGTAGAGAGGATCCTATTTAAACTCCCAGTTTGTGAGGTGAGCTTGATTTAAAAGCCTCTAGTAAATTTCGGTGTACTGAAGGGGTAAGTACGACATATGCTAATTAGCTTAATTCCTTATCATATGCTAGTTTTTTTATTGAACCCACTTAGGTTTAGAAGCCGAAGTGTTCTTGCTTACTTAGTTTATATTATTAAATTATTTAAGTAGGCGAAATGAATTTTAAAAAGGTCCTAATCACTCTCCCTCTAGGACTTAGCCATAATTCTAGAAGCTCCAATACCTTCGGCACGCATAGCATAGGGTGTTGTGTTAGACTACTGACACAATTTCAAGATCAACAACACTAATTTTGACGATTTTGGCACTGAGTTATGTAATGATCTAAAACATACTCAAATAGCTCTATTGCGTGTATAATATTCACTTGGTTACCAAGAGATTTACCCATGGTTCGGAGTTGACTACCATGATACCTTTTCACCTATCACTAAACTCACCTTCAAATGTGTTATTCTCTTTATAGTTACTCATTTTCATTGGCCTCTTCACCATCTATATCATAAAAACATCTTTCTACATGGTAATTTTCATGAAGAAAATCCACATTGAGGTTACCTCCTGATTTTTAGCCCCAAGGTGTATCTAGTCAAGTTTGTTAGTTGAAGAAAGCTTTGCGTGGTCTTAAATAGGCTGCTCCCACTTAGTTTTAATGTTTTTATACCATAGTGCTCTAATAGGTTTTTAGTGATGTGCATTTGACCACTTGGTCTTTGTTAGATAGCATGGCCTGTGGACAACTATCTTAGTCGTCTATGTTAACAATGTTATTATAACTTGGCAATAATATTGATGATACTATTTCTATGGTGAAGACCTTTTTAGCAAGGAGCTTTGAGATTAAAGATTTAGGACTTCTGCCATTACTCCTAGGCATTTAAGTTGCTCATTCCTCCAAAGGCATTTTTATCCCCCCCCCCCCCCCCCCCCAAAAAAAAAAAAAATAATAATAATAATAATAATCATAATAATAATAAAATAAATAAAATAAAAAATAAAAAAAGCATGTGATCTTCTTAAAATGACTAGTGGTGAAATTAATCTATTTTCCCATCACCGGGTCTGATAATCCTTATGCATTTAGTGTTGGCAGCTAGTTCATGTAGGCTCAATATTCTCATCATCTTGAGGTTATGTTTTACATCGTTTTTCTATATTAAATTATCACCTGGTAAGGGTTCTCTTTATGTTAACCATGGACATCTTGATATCTGTGTTTGCAATGATATTAATTAGCACTACTGTGATACTAATTAGGATGACGTTGGTGATGATCATCAATGTTCTATTATAGGATTTAACACCTTTATTGGGTAATCTTGTTTCCTAGAAGAATAAAAAGTGGATAGTCATTATTTGGTCTGAGGCTGAGCTGAGTATTAATCAATGGGGCACTGTACTTTTGGTTAACTCCTTTCTTAATCACCTTGTCATTTAATCACATCTTGTCTTATTATTTAGTGATAACCATGTAGCCATTCACTGCCTCCAACCTAATTTTTCCATGAACAAACAAATCATATTAAGATTGATTGTCACTTTATTAATGAGAAATTCGCATCTATAGTTCTTTTCACTCCTCATTGGAATTTAGAAGTTCAATTATCAAAGATCTTCACCAAGGCTATTCCTGGTTGTTCATGCAAACCATGCATATAATGTGATGTAATGGGTTAGAAAATGTATAAATTAGAGGCTCAACACACCCCTAACTAGCATTTTGCTAGTCTCGAGCAAAACATGAGTGAAACAAGTCCAATTCTCCAAAATCCAACTCTCTTTTCAAAATTATGCTTCTCTACATTCAAAGTTATACAAGTGTAAAAATCAGAAAAAATTAGGTGATAGAAGTTGAAACCTTAAACTCTCAAACATAATAGGTGTTCATATAAAATCCCCGCTGATTGATTGATAAATAGAAAAACTTTGAACAAATTCAACCTAGTATGCATAGTGAATGTTCATCTCATGAGTTTTTGGGACTATCTTCGTTATAGATCAACTAAACTATAGATTTAAAGATGTAAAGATTAACAACAAGCCCATAATAGAACTTTGCCTTACCGTTCTTCCCACAACTTTCGCACTACGTCCCATTTTCGGATTTGGTTACGGGTAGACCATCCCTCGGTTGGTAATAAATAGCCCTTTTCGGAGTTTTTCATCATATTTTCAATCATACCCATATTTTCTTTCCTTCTTTCCTTTTCATTCCCATTAGATAGGATTTTTAAAATTTTATATCTTTCATTATTTTTCCATGGACAAGGATGGACAAAGTACCCTGGCTTGGCTTCTCAATATCTCAAATCTAAGTCTGGCCAATCCACAAATCTACAGTCCTTTCAAACCATCAAAATCGTGTAAGGTGAACTAGGTGTAAAAGTGTTCAAATTTTCTATCAATCATATGAATAGAGGAATTCACATATAAAACCATTATATCAAAGGTAGTTCAAGATTTGCAACATTAATCACTTCATATCTCCTTTTCTTATACTTGTATCATCCCGAATGCATAGAAACAAAATTTTCTAAAAGATTTTTGAATTTTCACAAAATTCAAAAAAATTTCAACATATATGACTCGAAATGTTGCAAAACACTAGATTCATATAGGAATCTTACCCCCCAACTAAATCTTGTATTGTTCTCAATGTAAATAAATGTGCAATGAGCAAAAACATGAGAGCAATGATAAAAATAAAAGAGAGTGATAACGAGATCACTTGAGAGAGTTGATCATGGAAGTCGACCTCCAGTATCTAAAATCTACTAAAGCAAATAAAAAAAATAGAAAAACAAACTAAACCTAATCTACTCTATACCTTCGTTAGACTAGGAGATCAATCATCATGATACACGGGATCATTTAGAGTGATGGACATGTCCTCTGACTCAAATTTCTCAATGAATGGTTTAAGCCGTTGTCCGTTAACTTTAAAACAATTATCATTCGCTGCACTTTCTATCTCAATAGCCCCATGAGGAAAAACTTCTTTAACAATATACGGGCTCGTCCATCGAGATCTTAATTTTCCTGAAAAAAGATGAAGTCGAGAATTGTACAAGAACACTTGCTGACCTTTATGGAAAGATTTTTTGAAGGTGTGTTTGTCATGAAAGGCCTTCATCTTACTCTTATAAATCCTCGAGTTCTTGTAAGCATGATTCCGGATCTCGTCAAACTCATTCAATTGGAGTTTGCAAAGTGAGTTAGCCTTGTCAACATCAAGGTTCAATGCCCGAATTGCCTAATAGGCTTTGTGTTCAAGTTCCACAAGCAAGTGACAACCTTTCCTATAAACAAGTTTATAGGGGGACATTCCAATGGGGGTTTTGTAAGCCGTACGGTGAGCCCAAAGAGCATCGACTAATCTCAGTGACCAATATTTGAGATTCGGTCTCACCATCTTTTCCAAAATTTGTTTAATTTTTCGATTGGAAATTTAAGCTTGCCCACTTATTTGTGGGTGGTATGGGGTACTCACTTTGTTTCTAATGCTAAATTTCTTCATTAAGGCTTCGAAGGGCCAATTACAAAAGTGAGAATCCGCATCATTTATGATGGCTCGAGGCGTTCCAAATTTGGAAAATATGTTTTCTTTAAGGAACTTTAGAACTATACGATGATCGTTAGTTCTACATGAAATAGCCTCTATCCACTTAGACACATAGTCTACGGTAAGCAATATATATACATGTCCAAAAGATGAGGGGAATGGTCCCATGAAATCGATGCCCCAGCAATTGAAGACTTCGAGATGTTGAATTAGGTTAAGGGGCATCATATTCTGACGAGACAATCCTCCTAGCTTTTGACAGCATTCACTTGCTTTGTAAAACTCATGGATGTCTTTAAACTAAGTGGGCCAATAAAAACCACATTGTAAAATTTTTGCAGTGGTTTTCTTAGTGGAAAAATGACCACCAAACACTTGATTATGACAAAAGGAGATGACAAAATTTTGTTCATCATCAGGAACACATCTCCTTATTATTTGATCTGGGCAATATTTAAAAAGTAATGGTTCATTCGAGAAAAACCTGCGCACTTTCCTTAGAAATTTTCATTTATCTTCCACAGTCCAATGAGTCGGCATCTCACCTGTGGAAAGATAATTTGCAATATTAGTGTACCATAGTGGATGCAAAGCAACAAAGAGTTGCTCATTAGGGAATGAGTCCTCAATAGGTGACTCGTCAATGGAATCGGGTATGACTAGGCTAGATAGATGATCTGCCACCACGTTCTCTACTCCCTTCTTATCTTTAATCTCTAAGTCAAATTCTAGAAGGAGTAGGATCCATCTAAGCAAATAGGGGCTCAGCATCCTTCTTAGAAAGAAGGTGTTTCAGTACCGCATGATCCATGTAGATTATAACCTTAGATCCTATTAAGTACGCCCTGAATTTGTCCAAAGCAAAAATAATGGCTAAGAGCTCATTCTCCGTACATAGTCGAGTAATTGACTTGGGCAGGATTCAAGGTCCTACTCGCATAGTAAATAACATGGGGCTTCTTGTCCTTTCTTTGCCCTAATACCAGCCTAATAGCATAATTGCTCGCATCACACATCAACTCAAAAGGAACGAACCAATCTAGTGGTTGCATGATAGGAACGGTTGTCAACATGTCTTTTAGCTTTGAAAAAGATAATTGACATTCAGCACTCTACTTGAATTGGTTATCCTTTTGTAGAATGTTACATAAAGGCTTAGAGATATGACTGAAATCCTTTATGAACCTTTTGTAAAAACTTGTTTGTCCAAGGAAAGACCACACATCGCGTATGCTCTTGGGTGGTGGTAGGTTGGAAATAATATCGATTTTGACCCGACCTACCTCTATTCCATTGGACGAGATGATATGTCCAAGGACTATTCCTCTTTGTACCATAAAATGACACTTTTCTTAGTTTAAAATAAGGTTCTTCTCCTCACACCTTGTTAAGACCAACTTCAAGTGATCGAGGCATTCTTCAAATGTACAACCAAAAACAGAAAAATCATCCATAAAAACCTTGAGAAATTCACCCACTATGTTTGAGAAAATACTTAACATGCAACGTTGGAATGTGGCGGGTGCATTACATAGTCTGAATGGCATCCTTCAGTATGCAAAGGTTTTAAATGGGCATGTAAAGGTAGTCTTCTCTTGGTCTTCCGGGGCTATCTCAATTTAGTTGTAGCCGAAATAGCCACCAAGGAAGCAATAATAGAAGTGACCTGCTAACCTCTCTAAAATTTGATCCATGAATGGGAGAGGGAAGTGATCCTTCCTAGTGACCGTGTTTAACTTTCGATAATTGTTCGCTCGCCTCAAGTGTAAGGCTGCGATGTAGTAATAAAACTCGGTAAGACCGAGGTCGATCCACAGGGAAATAGTAAAAGCTACCAAATTACTCCAGCAACTCAGTTTTTTTAAAGAAATCAGATTTAATTGAATGTTTACTTAAAACAGGAACTTAATGGAAAATCAGAGATAATAAGTACTAAGGCTTTCAAGGATCCACTTGTAGCAATCCTATGCCAATTCAGTCAATCCAAGTAGAAAACACAACTAGAATCGAAGTCCTATCTCTCATCTAGTTGGAGAATAAAGCATTCACACACATCCCATCACATTCAAGTTGAACTTCCAAGTTCTAGTTCCATTCAATCAATACAAAACTCAAAACTATAGCCTGCGGAGTAACATCCATGCCTTTGGACTATGGCCTGCTCAAGGATTACTATAATCCGAATTTAGATAAACAAACATGATAATCTCAGAGAATTAAAAGGAATTCATGTCCGGAGCACATAAACTCAGATAAGACATCTCAAACTACTACTTTTTGGAACTAAATCATGTAAAAAATCAAACTTGAATGTAAATTACTTGAATTAAACTGAAACCAACATAGAGTTAGCTACAAGCTTCACCTCTCAGCCTTAGCTGAGAGGTTTTAGCCGAGCATAGTCATGCTACAACTAAAAAACTCTGAAATAAAGCATAAAAACAGGAAAACCCGAATAGGAGAGTTGCAGCTGCTCCACAATCGCCTTCACTCTCCAAACTCACGTTCCTTAGCCTCTCTGATACCCTAGGAAGAACCCCTAGGTGTCCTTTTATAGCAAACAACCTCCCTTGCGTCGGATTCTGCGAAAGATTACGCATTGCGCAGCAATTTTCGGAGTCCTGATTTAGAAAGGAATCATGTTACGCAGAGCCGACCGGTCGTGACCGGTCGGACTAGCTTCTAAAAACAGTCCAGGGAGTGCTGCCGACCGGTCAAGACCGGTCGGGCTTTGTTTCCATCTTGTCCAGAGAGCCTGGCCGACCGGTCATGACCGGTCGGCCCTTCATACATGTGAGCAGTTTCCATGGCCGACCGGTCAAGACCGGTCGGCCTTCTTCCTTTGTTGTCCCTTTGATGTGGCTGACCGGTCGGACGACCGGTCTGCCTTATCTTCACTTCAACTTTTCTTATTTTCTTCATTCTCTTTTCTCCCTCTTTCTTCTTCTTTCTTTGGTCCATCTTAGGACTTCCTCCAATGTCTTCAAATAACCTTTGTTAGGCTCCAATTAGATGAAATCCGCTCTCGTCCCTACAATCACAAAAACATGTGTTAGGTGGGCCTTTAAACCATGAAAATCATGCAAACCTTGTTATGTAATGAGCAATGCAATGTATAAATTGGAGGTTCAACACACCCCCCCAACCAGCTTTTTGCTAGTCCCGAGCAAAACATGAGTGAAACAATTTCAAACCTCCAAACCCAACTCTCTTCCAGAAACCATGTTTCTATCCGTTCCAAGACATATGAGTATAAAATTTGGAAAAATTTGGTGATAGACGCTGAAACCTTGGGTCCTCAAAACATAAGAAGTGTCTACATGAAATTCCCGCTAATTGATTGATAAATAGAAGAACTCGAACAAATTCAACCTAGTGTGTATAGTGAAAATTCATCTCATGAGTTCCTGGGATCATCTTCTTCATAGATTAGGTAAACCAATGATTTTAAGGTGCACTGAGCAACAACAAGCCTATGACAGGAAATTTGCCTTACCGTCCTTCCGACGGCTTTCACACTACGTCCCATTTCTGGCTTTGGTTACGGTTCGACCATCCCCCGGTTGGTAATAGGTAGCCCTTTTCGGAATTTTCCACCATTTTTCTTTCCTTCCCAATTTCATCCTTTCTTTCCCTTTTCTTTTAAATTAGATAGGATTTTTAGAAATCCATATCTTCATTATTTTCCCATGGACAAGGATGGACAAAATACCCCGGCTTGGCTGCTCAACACCTTTAAATCAAAGTCTAGCTAATCCACAAATCACATAAACCTGTCACTCATGAAAATCGTGTAATGTGAACTTGGTGTAAAGGTGTTCAAATTTTCTATTAATCATAACAATAGGGGAATTAACATATAAAACCATTATGTTGGAAGAAAATCAAGACTACAACATCACACACTTCGTATCCCCTCTTCTTATACTCATAGCATCTCAAATGTATAGAAACAAGATTTTCTAACAGAGTTTTGAGATGTTAGAAAATTCAAAAAAAAAAATTTTATGCATATGAAGCTCGAAATGTTGTAATATGCTAGATGAGGATCTCATCTCACCCCCCAACCAAAACTTGCATTGTCCTCAATGTAAAAAGATAGTCAATTAGCATGAACATGAGAGCAATGGTAAACAATGAGAGATTGAGAACAATAGTACCTGAAGGAGCGATCATGGAATTTTCCAACTCAACAACTAAGACCTATGAAAGCAGGAAAACAAAACTAAACCTACCTATGCTATACCTCCATCAGACTAGGAGATCAATCATCCTGATAGACAGGATCATTCAGGGAGATGGACATGTCCTCTGAATCAAATTTTTCAACAAATGGTTTAAGGCGTTGTCCATTAACTTTGAAACAGTCACCATTCGCTGCATTCTCAATTTCAACAGCCCCATGAGGGAAAACTTCTTTGACAATATATGGGCCGGTCCATCGAGATCGTAATTTTCCCGAAAAAGATGAAGTCGGGCATTATATAATAGCACTTTCTGTCCTTCATGGAAAGATTTCCTTAAGATGTGCTTGTCATGAAAGGCCTTCATCTTGCTCTTGTAAATTCTCGAATTCTCATATTCATCATTCCGGATCTCATCAAGCTCATTTAATTGAAGTTTGCGAAGCGAGCTAGCCTTGTCAATGTCAAAATTTAGAGCCCGAATTGCCCAATAGGCTTTGTGTTCTATCTCCACAGGCAAGTGGCAAGCTTTCCCATAGACAAGTCTATAAGGGGACATTCCAATAGGTGTCTTGTAAGTAGTACGGTGAGCCCAAAGTGCATCATCCAATCTTAGGGACCAATCCTTGCGATTCGGTTTCACCGTCTTTTCCAAAATCTGCTTGATTTCCCTATTGGAGATTTCAGCTTGCCCACTTGTTTGTGGGTGGCATGGGGTACTCACTTTGTGCCTAATACCATATTTCTTCATCAAAGTTTCAAAAGGTCTATTGCAAAAGTGAGAACCACCATTACTAATAATGGCTCGAGGCGTCCCAAATCAAGAGAGTATGTTTTCCTTGAGGAACTTGAGAACCGTACGATGATCGTTGGTTCTACATGGGATAAGCCTCTATCCATTTAGACACATAGTCTACGGCAAGCAGAATATAGACATGTCCAAAAGATGAGGGGAATGGTCCCATGAAATCGATGCCCCAACAGTCAAAGACTTCAAGATGTTGAATTGGGGTGAGAGGCATCATATTTCGACGGGATAATCCACCTAGCTTCTGGCAGCGCTCACAGGCTTTGCAAAACTCGTGGGTGTCCTTAAATAACGTGGGCCAATAAAAACCACACTGCAGAATTTTTGCAGTTGTTTTCTTGGCTGAAAAATGACCCCCACATGCTTGATCATGACAAAAGGAGATGACTGAATTGTGTTCATCATCGGGGACGCATCTCCTTATAATTTGGTTTGGGCAATATTTAAACAATAGAGGTTCATCCCAGAAAAATCTGCGCACTTCCCTTAGAAATTTACGTTTGTCTTGCGCAGTCCAATGAGTCGGCATCGCACCTGTGGAAAGATAATTAGCTATATCAGCGTACCATGGTGGATGCATAGCAACAAAGAGTTGCTCATCAGGGAATGAGTCCTCAATAGGTGACTCGTCAATGGAATTTGGTAGGACTAGGCGGAATAGATGATCCGCCACCACATTTTCTACCCCCTTCTTATCTTTGATCTCCAAGTTGAATTCTTGAAGCAGTAGGATCCATCTAAGCAAGCGGGGCTTAGCATCCTTCTTAGAAAGAAGGTATTTCAGTGCCGCATGATCCGTGTACACAATAACTTTGGATCCTATTAAGTATGGCCTGAATTTGTCCAAGGCAAAAATGACAGCTAGGAGCTCTTTCTCTGTAGTCGAATAATTAACTTGGGCAGGATTCAAGGTCCTACTTGCGTAGTAAATGAGATGGGGCTTTTTATCTTTCTTTTGGCCTAACACCGCCCCAATAGCAAAGTCGCTCGCATCGCACATCAACTCAAAAGGCATGGACCAATCTGGTGGTTGCATGATAGGAGTGGTTGTCAACATGTCTTTTAGCTTTGAAAAAGCTAATTGACATTTGGCACTCCACTCAAATTGGTTCTCCTTTTGTAGAAGGTTGCATAAAGGCCTTGAGATGTAACTAAAGTCCTTTATAAACCTTCGATAGAAACCGGCGTGTCCAAGGAAGGACCGCACATCGCGTATGCTTTTGGGTGGTGGTAGATTGGAAATTATGTCAATTTTCGCCCGGTCTACCTCTATTCCATTGGACGAGATGATGTGTCCAAGGACTATTCCTCTTTGTACCATGAAATGACACTTTTCCCAGTTTAACACAAGTTGCTTTTCCTCACACCTCATCAAGACCAACTTCAAGTGCTCGAGACACTCATCAAATGTACAACCAAAAACAGAAAAGTCATCCATGAATACCTCAAGAAACTCACCCACCATGTCTGAGAAAATACTCAACATGCATCGTTGGAATGTGGCGGGTGCATTGCATAACCTGAATGGCATCCTTCGGTAAGCGAAGGTACCAAACGGGCATGTAAACGTGGTTTTCTCCTGGTCTTCCGGAGCTATCTCAATTTGGTTGTATCCGGAATAGCCATCTAGGAAGCAATAATAGGAATGACCTGCCAACCTTTCCAAAATTTGATCCATAAATGGGAGAGGGAAGTGGTCTTTCCTAGTAACCGTGTTGAGCTTCCTATAATCAATGCACATACGCCAACCGGTGGTCACCCTAGTCGTTATAAGCTCGTTATTGGCGTTTTCAATGATGGTAATACCGGATTTCTTGGGGACAACTTGGGTAGGACTCACCCATTGGCTATCTGAGATGGGGTAGATGATACCCACATCCAATAGCTTTAACACCTCGGCTTTGACAACCTCCATCATGTTTGGATTTAGCCTTCTTTGAGGTTGTCTAGATGTTTTTGCATTTTCTTCAAGGTGTATAGGGTGAGCGCAAACCGAAGGATCTATCCCTTTGAGATCCGCTATTGTCCAACCTATGGCTTCCCGATGTTCTTTGAGTAGCTCAATCAACTTGAGCTCTTGGTCTTTCTCTAGGTGGGAGGCAATGACAACTGGGAACGTTTCCTCTTGACCCAAGAATACGTATTTAAGTTCTGATGGCAGCGGTTTGAGGTCAAGCTTTGGTGGTTTGATGTTAGACGGTAGAGGCCTTTATGTGGTTGGTGGCAATTTTTCAAAATGGGGCCTCCACCGGCTAGTATCAACTACCGGTCTTTCTATATTTAATGCCTGCACAATCTCACTAATGATGGGGTCTTTAGAATCCATGAAATGTGCTAAGCATGTCTCCAAGCTTTCTAGTGGTTCAAGTTGGAGAAGTTCTTCTTCTTCAAAAGTTTCAAGCATGTTTATCTCGAAGAACTCATCATCATCAACATCCCTATGTCTTTTGCCTAAGTGAAACACATTCACCTCTAGTATCATGTTTCCAAAAGATAGTTGCATCACCCCATTCCGGCAAGTGATGATTGCGTTTGATGTGGCAAGGAATGGGCGGCCTAATATTACCGGTATTTGGGTGCTAGCATCCAAAACCGGTTGTGTGTCCAAGACTATAAAATCTACTGGGTAGTAGAATTTGTCAACTTGGACTAGAACATCCTCAACTATCCCCCTCAGTACACGAATAGATCTATCAGCGAGTTGCAACGTGGTTTTGGTGGGTTTTAATTCACCAAGACCCAATTGCTCATATACCGAGTATAGGATCAAGTTCACACTTGCCCCCAAGTCTAACAAGGCACGTTCAATCCGGTAGTCTCCAATGATACATGAGACGGTGGGAATACCGGGATCTTTGAATTTTGGGGGGGTCTTTTGAGTGAGGATGGCACTCACTTGCTCAGTTAAGAAGGCCTTTTACTGCACATTATATTTGCGTTTTGTTGTGCATAGGTCTTTTAGAAACTTGGCATAAGAGGGGATTTGTTTGATGGCGTCAAGCAAAGGGATATTGATCTTGACTTGTCTGAAAATCTCTAGAATATCTTGAGAGTTTGGGAGAGATTTTGGGGCAACCAATCTCGAAGGGAATGGTGCTACGGGCTTGTAAATGCGTTCCGGTTGTTGTGGAGCTAAGTTAGATCCATTTTCATCCTCAGAATTTACCGGATCATTAGGCTCATCGGCCTTCACCGGAATAGTCTTGTCAATTTGTTTACCACTTCTAAGGGTGGTAATGGATTTAGCTTGCTCCATGTTTTGGTTGGGAGGATTAGGGATGCTCACTTCATGTATTTGCTTTGGATTGGGCTGAGGTTGGGCCGGAAAGGTCCCTTCCCTAGCATTCAAGCGTTCCTTAATCTCATCAACCGAGACTTTCAGCTCTTGGAACATTTGCTGATTCGATTCATTTATTTGCGCTTGCCCTTGCATAAACATTTTCAAGGTATCCTCCAATGAGAATTGAGGTGGGGCCATATTTTGCATGGGTGGCCCTCTTTGGGAGTTGGTAGGATTGCCCGTAGGAGCATTCTTCCAACTGAAATTTGGGTGGTTCTTCCAACTCTCATTGTACGTATTACCTACCGGTCCATTGAAGGGCTGTTGATAACCATATGTGGCATTGGCTGTTTCTTGTAGCACTTCCTTAAATGCAGGAATTGTGGGACAATCTTGCGTAGCGTGTAAGTCGGTGAGGCAAATCCCACATGTGGTTTCAACAGCTTCCTTGGACTTGGGACCTCCACTTTTGCTAAGTTCCATGGCTTCAACCTTCCTTGTGAGGTTGGCTATCCTTGCATTCACATCATCTTCCTCTTTAAGGACATATATCCCTCCTTTCTCTTGAGTGGGCTTGGGGTTCTTGGGTTTATCCGAGGTATCCCAAGATTGGGCGTTTTCAGCCAACATGTCCAAGTAACTCCAAGCATCATCTGAATTTTTACTCATAAACTCGCCATTGCACATCATTTCCACAAATTGGCGCATATTGGAACTTAATCCATCATTGAAAAATTTATAACTCGCCAACTCTCATAGCCATGATGTGGGCAAGCAACCAGGAGTTCCTTAAATCTTTCCCAACATTGAAAGAATGATTCACCCTCTTTAGCTGAGAAATTCATTATGGCCCTTCGAAGAGTGTTTGTTTTATGAGCCGGGAAGAACTTTTTCAGGAATTCCCGGTTCATCTCAACCCATGACCCAATCGAATGTGGTCTAAAGAGTGAAGCCAATCTTTAGCTCTTTCTTTCAAAGTGAAGGGAAAAAGTTTAAGTCTGATTGTATCCTCAGAAACATTGGGATAATGCAAGGTGGCTAACACTTCTTCGAATTCTTGCAAGTGTAGGTATGGGCGGTCAAAGTCTAGCCCATGGAATTTAGGTAAAAGTTGAATTACACCCGGTTTTATGTCAAGGGTCCCACTGTTTGCTGGTAGAACTATGCAAGAAGGTGTAATTGCATGGGCAGGTTGTAGGTAATCCCGTAGTGATCTCATTGGAGGAACATTATGTACCTCATTCTCCCTTACTCCTTCCTGATTTGCGTTTGTAGTTGGAGTAGGGGGGGAGGATTCCTTAAAGGTGTTTGATCCATACTCCCCAAACTTTCACAATGCTCTTGATAATTCCGGACTCGTCTATGGACTGACAATGGTCCAACCAAACCACCTTCAGATTGGAGACGATTTGAGTGATTACGTTCCCAACGGGACATCAACCACTCAACCAGAAACTGAAACTAATCCTATCCTAAAAATCTGAAATCTAAGAGTAATCTAAAAAAAACTAAAAAGACTAAGTTAGAAAAATATCACCTGATGCACTTGAACTAAAGAAGAATTCCTACAAAACAGAAAGAATTAGTTAGTTCTAAGAAAATCAGGAAGCCTATCTATTTCTACTTCTACAGCCACTGAATTATTTGAAAACCGTTATCTAATTTCCCCGGCAACGGCGCCAAAAACTTGTTCGCTCGCCTCAAGTGTAAGGCTGCGATGTAGTAATAAAACTAGGTAAGACCGAGGTCGATCCACAGGGAAATAGTAAAAGCTACCAAATTACTCCAGCAACTCAGTTTTTTTAAAGAAATCAGATTTAATTGAATGTTTACTTAAAACAGGAACTTAATGGAAAATCAGAGATAATAAGTACTAAGGCTTTCAAGGATCCACTTGTAGCAATCCTATGCCAATTCAGTCAATCCAAGTAGAAAACACAACTAGAATCGAAGTCCTATCTCTCATCTAGTTGGAGAATAAAGCATTCACACACATCCCATCACATTCAAGTTGAACTTCCAAGTTCTAGTTCCATTCAATCAATACAAAACTCAAAACTATAGCCTGCGGAGTAACAGCCATGCCTCTAGACTATGGCCTGCTCAAGGATTACTATAATCCGAATTTAGATAAACAAACATGATAATCTCAGAGAATTAAAAGGAATTCATGTCCGGAGCACATAAACTCAGATAAGACATCTCAAACTACCACTTTTTGGAACTAAATCATGTAAAAAATCAAACTTGAATGTAAATTACTTGAATTAAACTGAAACCAACATAGAGTTAGCTACAAGCTTCACCTCTCAGCCTTAGCTGAGAGGTTTTAGCCGAGCATAGTCATGCTACAACTAAAAAACTCTGAAATAAAGCATAAAAACAGGAAAACCCGAATAGGAGAGTTGCAGCCACTCCACAATCGCCTTCACTCTCCAAACTCACGTTCCTTAGCCTCTCTGATACCCTAGGAAGAACCCCTAGGTGTCCTTTTATAGCAAACAACCTCCCTTGCGTCGGATTCTGCGAAAGATTACGCATTGCGCAGCAATTTCCAGGAGTCCTGATTTAGAAAGGAATCATGTTACGCAGAGCCGACCGGTCGTGACCGGTCGGACTAGCTTCTAAAAACAGTCCAGGGAGTGCTGCCGACCGATCAAGACCGGTCGGACAGACCTGTCCACAGTCCAGCGTGCATGCCCGACCGGTCATGACCGGTCGGGCTTTGTTTCCATCTTGTCCAGAGAGCCTGGGCGACCGGTCATGACCGGTCGGCCCTTCATACATGTGAGCAGTTTTCATGGCCGACCGGTCAAGACCGGTCGGCCTTCTTCCTTTGTTGTCCCTTTGATGTGGCTGACCGGTCGGATGACCGGTCTGCCTTATCTTCACTTCAACTTTTCTTATTTTCTTCATTCTCTTTTCTCCCTCTTTCTTCTTCTTTCTTTGGTCCATCTTAGGACTTCCTCCAATGTCTTCAAATAACCTTTGTTAGGCTCCAATTAGATGAAATCCGCTCTCGTCCCTACAATCACAAAAACATGTGTTAGGTGGGCCTTTAAACCATGAAAATCATGCAAACCTTGTTGTGTAATGAGCAATGCAATGTATAAATTGGAGGTTCAACAATAATTAATACACATACGCCAACCGGTGGTCACTCTAGTCGGTATAAGCTCGCTGTTAGCGTTTTCCACGATGGTAATACCAGACTTCTTAGGGACAACTTGGGTAGGACTCTGTTCGCTTCCCCAAGTGTAGGGTTGCAATGTAGTAATAATCTCGGTAAGACCAAAGTCGATCCACGGGACTTGTGTAGGAATTCACAAAATACTTCCAATGGTTTCTACTTAAGAGTTAACTAAACAGAATTTAGGAATTTGGTGTAGATAGATATTTTGAATTAAATTGAATGTAATCAATAATAAAAGGCACTAAGGGTTCAAGGATCCACTTGTAGCAATCCTTGATGCTTAATTCACTGTGTTTTCTCACTTTCTCAACTAGAATCGAAATTAAGTTCTATCGAGCCGGATGATAGAGCAGTTAAAACAAACAATCTGCCATATGTGTGATACATGATTCTCTCAATTCAAGTTAGGATTTGAGCACACTCAATTGCATATATCGATCCTAGTTCTAATAGGTTAAGATCACAATCATAATCATCATTACCTTCTGTCACAAAGTATAACTAGATCATAATTTGAACTCAATTCAAATCATATAAACAACCACACATAGATAGAAATTCCAAAAAGAGTAGAACTTTTGGTATGAAGTTCCCACATGAGGATCATAGATCTAGAGCGTATTGAATCTAATTCCTCGGATCATACAAGTCTAGCATAATTCAAAACAATTAAGAACTCAAGCAATTCTTCTAAACATTCATGAGCCATCATAAGATTAAGAAAAACTACTTAGAACTTTATTCAAACTTCGAACCATTGTTCTTCACTAATAATCCAAATTGAAACCAAATCAAACGAATTGAAACATCTTAGATTCACTACAAGCTTCACCTCTTAGCCCTAGCTAAGAGGTTTAGCCGTTCATGATCCAAGGAAACATGAAAACAACTAAGAAAAACATAAAACTAGAAGAACAAACTAGGAGGAGTAGTAGAACTCCGGATCTGATTTTCGCCGTCTCCCACTGTGCTCAATCTCTTTTGGGATGTCATAGGAAAGAGCTATGGAAGTCCTTTTATAGCTTTGAAGCCCTAGGTGTGAAGAAGCTTCGAGAAATCCCGTAAGATTAGCGTTTTGCGCAGAGATTTTCGAAGCTCCGAATGTTCCTGAGTGTTGTCCCGCCGGTCGGACCCCCTGTCCGGCCGATCCGACAAAGTGCCTGCAATTATAATTTTCACTGGAGTGTTCTTTACACAGTTCGACCCATCAGCCGACCGGTCGGCTGGCCGGCTGGTGGACATGCTTCAATCTGCTGAAAATCTCTCGATATTTCAGTGCATAGGCCGACTCTTCAGCCAGCCGGTCGGCCGACCGGTCGGTTAGTTTGTCTGGCCGGTCGATCGGGGGGTCAGCTTTCATAAAACTTGTCCAGAGATTTCACTATTTCTGGACGGTTTGACTGGCCGGTCGGCGGCTGTGGCCGGCCGGCCGATGGTCACGAAATTGGCTGAACTTCTCAGCTTCTCCTTCTTCATCTTCAATGCACTTTTGCTCCACCTTTGGTCCTTCATTCCTTTTATCTTCAAGGTGTGTAAATAGTATCTTGTAGCCCTCATTTGATGAATTCTCTCTCTCACTCCTATAACCATAAAACCATGCATTAGTTGGGTCTTTAATCACTTATGTCAAACATAGTAATGAAATGGGGTTAAAATATTCACATTTAAGAGCTCAACACACCCCTCAACCAGCATTTTGCTAGTCCTGAGCAAAACATGTGTGAAACAAATTTCATTCTTCAAAACCCAACTCTCCTTTAGAAACCATGTTTCTATATATTCAGTGATATGCAAGTGCACGAATCAGGAAAACTTAGTGATAGAAGTTGAGACCTTAACCTTCTCAAAACATAACAAATACTCATATGAAATCCCCGCTGATTGATTGATAAATAGAAGAATCCAAACAATTTACCCTAATGTGCTCGGTGAATGTTCATCTCATGGATTTTTGGGGTTACCTTCTTCGTGAATTAACTAAGGTATGGATTCAATGGTGTATAGATTAATAATAAGCCTATGACAGGAATTTGCCTTACCATCCTCTCGACGGCTTGCACATTACGTCCCATTTTCGACTTTGGTTACGGGTAGACCATCCCCCGGTTGGTAATAGGTAGCCCTTTTCAGAATTTTCCACCATATTCTCCATCATTCCCATATTTTCATCCTTCCTTTCCGTTTTCTTTTTCATTAGATAGCATTTTTAGAGATCCATATTTTTCATTATTTTTCCATGGACAAGGATGGACAAAGTACCCCGGCTTGGTCTCTCAACACCTCAAATCCAAACTTAACTAATTCACAATTCTACATAATCCTTTCAAAGTGTGAGACTCGTGTAATGTGAACTAAGTGTAAAAGTGTTTAGAAATTTTATCAATCATAAAAATAGGGGGATTCTCATATAAGACCAGTATCTTAGAGAATGTTTAAAATATTCAACTTCACTCACTGTACTTCTCATTTTTCTTATACTCACACAATACCGAATGCATAGAAACAAAGTTTTCCAATGGAGTTTTGAATTTGTAGAAAAATTGAAAAAAGTTCTACATAATTACTTGAGATGTTATAAAACACTGGATTCATTCTAGTGATCCCACACCCCCCAACCAATTCTTGCATTGTCCTCAATGTAAAAGATATGCAATGAGCAAAACATGAGAGCAAAATAAAATAAAGGGGATGGGGGATAAGAGTACTTGAGAGAACAAAAACTGAAATTCTACCTCCTTCTATAAAAACTATGAAAAACAAACTAAAAGCAACAAAATCCTAATCCTAACTACTTTATACCTCCATCAGACAAGGAGATCAATCATCCTGATACACAGGATCAGTCAGAGGTATGGACATACCTTCTGAAGGAAAATTCTCAAAGAACAGTTTTAATCGCTGACCATTTGCTTTAAAGATATTATCGTTCCATGGATTTAACAACTCGACGGTCCCATATGGATAAACAGTTTTTACAATGTAGGGACTGGTCCATCGAGATCTCAATTTTTCAAGAAATAAATGTAGTCGAGAATTATACATAAGGACCTTTTGATTAATCGTGAAGGTCTTACGAAGAATGTTCTTATCATGGAACACTTTCGTCTTGTCCTTGTAAATTCTCGCATTTTCATATGCCTCGTTCCGGAGTTCTATAAGTTCATTCAATTGAAATTTGCACAACAAGCTTGCTTTGTCGGAATCAAAATTTATCTTCTTGATTGCCTAATATGCCCTATGTTCCAACTCCACGGGCAAGTGACAAGCTTTCCCATAAACAAGTCTATAGGGAGACGTACCAATGGGGGTCTTGAAAGCAGTACAGTAAGCCCAGAGTGCATCGGTTAGTTGAAGCGACCAATCCTTGCGATTGGGGTTCACTGTTTTCTCCAAAATATGTTTAATCTCCCTATTAGATATCTCAGCTTGACCACTTGTTTGTGGGTGATAGGGAGTACTCACTTTGTGATTTACGCCATATTTCTTCATTAAAGCTTCAAACGGACGGTTAAAAAAATGGGATCCTCCATCACTTATAATGACTCGAGGCGTTCCAAACCGGGAAAGGATATTTTTTTTAAGAAATGAATGATTGTTTTATGGTCATTGGTCCAGCATGGAATCGCTTCGACCCATTTTGAAACATAATCGACGGCGAGCAATATATATAAATTTCTGAAAGAAGATGTGAGTGGACCAATGAAATCGATGCCCCAATAATAAAAAATTTCGATTGGCAAGATGGGATTGAGTGCCATCATATTTCTACGGGATATTCCTCTCAATTTTTGACAACGCTCACACCTTTTACAAAACTCATGGGTATCTTTGAACATGGTGGGCCAATAAAACTCACATTGCAGAATCTTGGCTATGGTCTTCTTAGCCGAAAAATGGCCACCACACGCCTGAGAATGACAAAAGGAGATGATATCGTGTTGTTCATCATCCGACACACATCTCCTTATGATTTGATCGGGACAATACTTGAATAAGTATGGGTCATCCCATAGGAATTTTGTCACCTCGTTGAAGAACTTATCCTTACCTTGCTTTTTCTAGTGTGTCAGAATTGTACTTGTAGCAAGATAGTTAGCAATGTCCTCATACCATGGTAATTGGGAGACTTTAAAAAGTTGTTCATCAGGGAACATGTCATTGATCGCGGTCATCTCAGGGGAATTGGTGAGGACAAGTCTAGAGAGATGGTCGGCCATGACGTTTTCTACTCCTTTCTTATCACGTATTTCTATGTCAAATTCTTAGAGTAGGAGGATCCATCTTAACAAGCGTAGCTTAGCATCCTTCTTAGAGAGAAGGTACTTAAGCGCAGCATGGTCAAGAATATGATGATCTTGGATCCGATCAAGTTGGACCTAAACTTGTCCTAAAGCAAAAACTACGGCTAAAAGTTGTTTTTCTGTAGTAGTGTAGTTTTCTTAAGACGAGTTTAAAGTTCTAATTGCATAGTAGATTATGCATGGCTTTTTCTCTCTTCTCTGGCCCAACACAGCCTCAACAGCGTAGTCGCTCGTGTCGCACATAATTTCAAAAGGAAGGCTCCAATCAGGTGGTTGCGTTATGGGAGCACATGTCAACATACCTTTTAGTTTGTTAAAGGCATTTTGACAATCTTCAGTCCACTAGAATGAGTTTTCCTTTTGAAGTAGGTTACATAAAGGACAAGAGAGTGAACTAAAGTCCTTTATGAATCATCTATAAAATCCGGCATGTCCCGAAAAGGACCGCACATCTCGTACGCTCTTGGGTGGTGGAAGGTTAGAGATCAGATCGATTTTAGCTTTGACCACCTCAATTCCATTTTGTGAGATGATGTGACCAAGTACTATTCCATTTTGAACCATGAAGTGACATTTCTCCCAATTTAACATGAGGTTCTTTTCTTCACATCTTTTCAAAACAGTTTTTAAGTGTATAAGGCTCTCATCAAAGTTACAACCAAATACAGAGAAATCGTCTATGAAGACTTCAAGAATCGTTCCCACCATATCAGAAAAAATACTCAACATACAATGCTGAAAAGTGGCAGGGGCATTGCATAACCCAAACGACATCCTTCGATAGGCGAAAGTGTCGAATGGACATGTGAATGTTGTCTTCTCTTGGTCCTCTAGGACGATCTCTATTTGGTTATACCCTAAATATCCTTCAAGGAAGCAAAAATGGGAATTGCCCGCCAACCTTTCTAAAATTTGATCAACAAACGGTAGGGGGAAGTGGTCTTTCCTTCTGACTGTGTTTAGCTTCCTGTAGTCAATGCACATTCTCCAACCGGTAGTGACTCTAGTTGGCACGAGTTCATTATTGGCATTGGCTACAATGGTTATTCTGAATTTCTTAGGTACCACTTGAGTTGGACTCACCCATTGACTATCAGATATTGGCTAAATGATACCTATATCCAATAGTTTCAATACCTCGGCCTTTACCACCTCCTTCATGTTTGGATTAAGGCATCTTGTGGTTGCCTAGATGTTTTTCGCATTCTCCTCAAGGTGTATGCGATGAGTACAAATCAGTGGGTCTATGCCTTTGAGATACGCAATTGACCATCCAATGGCGCTCCTATGCTCTACTAGAGTGGCTATTAGCCTACTCTCTTGTTCCTCATCCAAGTGGGAAGAAATCACCACCGGATATGTCTCATCTCGACCTAAGTATACATATTTCAAATCACTTGGTAATGGTTTTAGGTAGAGCTTTGGTGCCTTGATATTGGCTGAAATAGGCTTGTTCTCGCTTATGGGTAAAGGTTCAAATAGTGCCTTCCATCTTTTGTTCTCAAGTACCGGCATAACATCCAAAATGGCATCTATCTCTCGTGTTGTGTCATCATTCATCTCATGAGAGTGGGCCAAACATGCCTCCAAAGGGTCGGAATATAATGTCAAGGGGAATGTCTCCTCCACGAATGATTCAATCAAGTTTATCTTGTGGATCTCATCGTCAAATTCCTGTGGTTGTTTTCATAAATCAAATATGTTCAGCTCGAGTGTCATATTTCCAAAGGACATTTGTACGAGCCCATTTCTACAATTGATAATCGCATTTGAAGTAGCTAGAAAAGGGCGGCCAAGTATGACGGGAATTTGAGCACCAGGACCAATCACTGGGATGTGTATCCAAGACAATAAAGTTTACAGGGTAGTAGAATTTATCAACTTGGACTAAGACATCCTCAATCACTCCTCTTGGTATACGAATAGATCTATCAGCGAGTTAGAGTGTGGTTTTAGTGGGTTTCAATTCACCTAACCCAAGTGATAAGTACCTAATTAACCCTAGTTTTAATGGGCATTATCATTGTTTTTCCGGTTAATTATCCCTCATTAGGTGAATTTTCTGTCTTCAGGTGATCAGGAGAGGTTGTGCAAGATCCAAGCCAATCAGGGCACTTTAGGACCCAAAAGTGGTCAAACTCATGCGTGATCGTGGCCCAGAAGGAAATCCTAGTCGTAAAGATTTAAGGCTAGATCATACTGTACAGTTGAGATGGAGGAAGTCGTTCATCAGCAGTGGACCACATAGATCTTAGCATGATTCCACCACCATCAATCCAAGGTGGCAGTCGTTCATCCAATGAGCAGCTCCATCATCCTTTCACGTCATCCATTAAATGGGCCCTCCATCCAGCTAGGTGTACCCGTTCATCAACAATCAGTAGGCATCAGGTCCATCCGTCCATCTTCCAAGCAGGGACATCAATCACCAGGCTGCTCTTCATCTAGCCCCAGTACACTGTGCCAGATCAACAAGGTGGACCCCACCTCACACCAGCGTCTGCAACAACAAGGATCATCCACCATCAGATGTTCACACGTGTGCAGCATCAAACGAGTGGACTCACCAGAAACCAGCGTCCAACAGCTGCTCAAGATCCACCGTCCATCTCTAGCATGTGTGGAACAATCCACAACAATGGACGGCCAGCATCAAGTGGACCGTCCATCTCCAGCGTCCAACCTGTCCAGGAGCATCCAGTCGTCCATTCAATCCATCAGCTGGGCAGCCTTCCATTTCCATCGTCCATCCATTCCAGCTGCAAGAGATGGACCCCATTGTCCACAGTCCTTGCTCTTCCATCAGCCACCGTCTATCAACTGCAGCCGACGGCCAGCATCTTTATCAGCCCCAATCTCCACCGCCTATCAATGGCCAACTGTCATCAAGGACCACACGTGCAACATGAAGGAGTTCTCAGTTGTCCACATGCATCACACGTCCAGCCAACCTCAGCCATCCATCCAGTAGAAGCTGCAATATGTGCTGCACAAGGAAGGCAGATCCGCCTTTATCTTCAGACAACCAACAGTCCAGTCCTCCTGACTGTCCATGATCAGCAAGCTCGATCTTCGACATCCATCCTCCAGAGCTACCACACGTGCAACCTCCCATCTTCACTGTTCATCCGCACGTGCAGCAGATGGGAGTCGTTCATCAACGTCTAGCAAAGGACGTCCGTGCAGCAGAAGTCCAACCGTCCATCTACAAACAACAAGAGACCCACCTGTTGAACGTCAACCAGCAGGAACGTCCACACAGATGCATCATCAACCGTCCATCCATATTCCACCTCCAGTAGCAGCCCATCTGCTGTCCATCGTCCAATCCAAGGAGTGGCCCCCACACCACCTTCAGCTCCCATCAACGAACGACGACTGCTTACATCCACCATCCATCACCAGCTCCATAGCAACACCAAGGACAACAGCTTCCACCAACTGTTGAGAGCTTGGGACGTACACAACCATCAAAGATGTAGTCCAGCAAGGTGGACCTCACATCCAACGGCCAGGAAAGGCAGATGAAGGAGAGCCTCTCATGTGCCATGCCAAAGAGAGGAGCTCTCTCTCTCTCTCTCTCTCTCTCTCTCTCTCTCTCTCTCTCTGCCAGACACACAAATGTGTAAGGCTTGGAAGTGCCACCTCCTCATCCAAGCCTCATTCTAAGCCCAAACCTAGAGAAAGTTTTGCTTTAGGCTTGGAGTGACACCTAGGATTGGAGTACTTTTCTTGCCACATGTCATTCCAAGCTTAACTCCAAGCCCAAACCTAAAAGAAAAGTTTTCTTTGGGCACTCCAAGCCTAACTCCATTCCCAAACCTAAAGAAACTTTTGGTTTAGGCTTAGAGTGCCACCTAGGCTTAGGAGCCTCTCAAAAGTCTATAAAAGGAGGCCTCTCCTCCTCATTTGAATCATCCCAAAAATCCAAGTCTTCTCTTCTTTTCTTCTTTTCCTTCGTAGAAGTAGAGTAGTGTAGTTTTTCTTTTGTGGAAGCTTTAGTCTTCCAATGTAGCATGGTTGGCTAAACTCCTAGGTAAGGCTAGGGTTGAAGCTTTTGAAGAAACTTGCAAGCTTTAGTTCTTTTGGTTCAATAGTTTTGCTTGAATGTTGGAGTTCTCTTTGGTTGATTGGTTCAGTTATCCACCTCGGCGGACGCTATTGTTGTGTAAGCCCCTTGATCCATCATCGACTCTGGGCACGTTGGATGCTTGGGATCCCTTGCACGGCAATTAGCTAGTTCATGATCGATAAAGTCCCTTGATCCATCGTCGACTACGGGCACGTTGGATGCTTGGGATCCCTTGCACATCAATTAGCTAGTTCATGATCGATAAAGTCCCTTGATCCATCGTCGACTCCGGGCACGTTGGATGCTTTGGATTCCCTACGGTCATCGAGCTAGTGCAGGTGAAGTCATCGATCTGTAAAATCCCTTGATCCATTGTAGACTCCGGGCACATTGGATGCTTTGGATTCCCTGTGATCGATAGACGAGATCTTAACGGCTGGATCGGTCAATCAAAGCCTCCTATCTTGTAAGTATGAATTTGATTGTATGATTTGTGATCTTATCGATTGACTTGTTGGCAAAGTTATTAATCTGTACAATTCCTTGATCTATTGTCGACTCTGGGCACAGTGGATGCTTGGAATTCCCTGCGATCAACTAACGAGTGCTTCATGGTCAAATCAATCAGTTTAGCTCACCATCTTTTATGAAATATGCAAGTGGTTTAACAGTTTTATCTTCCGATTAGAACGGATCTTTATTCGATTCCAATTGAGTTATAGTTGGACCAATGAATTAAACTTTGTGGATAAATCAAAGGTGGATCCCTAATGCCTTAGCCCCTTTTCTATTTTTGTCTTTCACCACACACAACTTGCTCCACTCTCTTGGATAAACCAGATTTTATCTCCCTACCTAAACTAATTCCTCTAAGTGTTCTTAACCCTAATACCTGTGGATCGACCTCTGTCTCACCAAGTATTTTACTACTTCGCTACCTGCACTTAGGTGTGCAATCTTCGGATTGTAGCAAGTTTTAGCCGCCGTTACCGGGGATTGGCATCGGTTTAAGAATATTTTTGGAATTGGTTTATGTATACATATTGTTAATAGTTTACTAACTTGTTTGTTTTATTTTTAGGGATTGTCCATAGCTGTACATTCTTCTTCTCGGGTAATATCCTTCCTTCTTTTCCTCTTTTACTATTCTTTCTAGATTTTCTATTATTTTCAATTAGTGTTATCATGCCCATATATGATGAGTGGACACAAAAATACGCTAAAATTCTTCTAGAGGATGAAAGGCAATCAAAGCACAATGTTAGGGAACGCTATATGCATGATTATCTACATGAGAACAATGCACGTAAAGTTTCATCCGGTAAAACACTACGTGAGTATTGGAATGAGAACAACATATATGATGTTCCACCGGTTAAAACACTACGTGAATAGTGCAATGAGAACAACGTATATGATGTTCCACCGGTTAAAACATTGTGTGAGTATTGGAATGAGAACAATATATATTATGCTCCACCGGTTAGGTCAATGTGTGATTGTTTGTATGACTATGCTTATCAACAACCATATAGTGCACCATCATCCAATGTGAACGAACCTAATTGACGAAACTGTCAAAATTCTAATTGGAAAGATGGACCAACAATGAATGTTAACTATCCCCAAGGGCCCCCTATTTATGTGTCTCCACCGAAAAAAAACCCTCGAGGATACATTGCAAATGGAAAGCACATCGCAGATCATCAATGAGATGGAAACATTGACTGAGCACATGGAATCACACCTCACTAATGAGGAGGAAAGGACTCCCCTAGTCCAACCTCTGTTTAACCTAATTGAACAACTCGAGGAGATTGATTTTAGTTCTTCCGATATACTTGTTGAGCGTGACGAAGATACTATTACCTTTAGATACAATGAAGAGATTCTAATGAAAGTTGACAAACCTGAGGAATCCAAAAAATCTGAGGGTGATAATATGATTAGTGATGTTCAACAAGATGAAGACTCAAAGTGTGCTTATGAGCATGTGGTCCCATTTCCCTAAAGGTTAATATCTTCTGAGACTCTAGTTAATAATCATGCGATGGAAATTCCCCAACAAAGTGATTTTGATACATTCCACCAGATTGACATGCCCAATTTTGTTATTAATGAAGAACTTTCCTGTATTGAGTGTCCTAATTCTTTGGAAGATCGCTTGACTCACTTTGAAGATTCGAATGATCCCATGATTTAAGAAATAGTGAACGCCTTGCAAGACCCTGCTCCGGTGCATGAAAAGATGTTTCCCACTAATTCACACTTAATACCATCTATTATGGAAGCACCGGGAGATTCTGATTGTATGGAGAAGACACCGCCATTTGAAGAATCATTTGAAGTCTCTCCATCGCTTTGGTCTTTTCAGACTGAAGTGGACCATTACTGGGAAGATCCATTTTTGATAAACCATTACCTAGTTAATGCATTAAGGAGATATTTTCTTGATAATGTCTCCTTTTCTCGTACATGTGGTGAGAATTTCTATTGGCCCATAATGATTAAGAACACCCATGTACATTGTCGAGCAGAACTATGGATGGTCCTAATGCGAAATTTGTTGAAATACATGATGATCCTTCTCCAATCTATTCCCTTGATTGATCTCTTAGTCTGATGGAGATCCATTTCCCTGTTTTCTTAGGATAGATTAGTTTAGATTAGGATTTCTTGTCTTTGCTTATGATTAGGTATGAATAAACTCACTCTTTGATAATTCTCTCAGGTACTCTCTCACTCACTCCTCTTTTTGTTGTTGCTCTCATATTATGTTATATTGCATATTTTTCAACATTGAGGACAATGTCGAATTTAAGTTGGGGGGTGGGAATTCCTACGGAATTTTATTGAGAATGTTGTTAAATTTTTTCTGGTTGTATGCTATTTAAAAAAAAAATCCTATGAATTTATGTGATTTTGAAATAATTTGATTAGTAGAATAAAAAGGCATTTAGAGATGACAATGTTAAAGCTTAGAATTTAGTTACTTTAGTAAATTTCAAAATTAAGTTCTTTCCATTAATTTTCTATTAGAAAATGATAAACATTGATTGAGTCATGAATTTTCACAGTTCACATTTAGCTTGCACTACCAGGATTTGAGTTTGATACTATAATGTTGACTTGATGATTGTTGAGAGTGATAGGAACCAAGCCTGGAGATCCTTATCTACTTTGTTCATAAAAAAAAAAAAAAGAATATTCATAAGTAATTTGGGGCAAGGATTTCATTCATTGTCGTTACCATTACAAAACATTACCATAGTACGAAGTGAGCCTTTTAGAGTCTTCGGCTATCGGTTATTGATTGAAAAAAAAAAAAAAAGCTGGAAAGAGATTGGAAAGAACAGTAGCAAGGTTCGGAATTAGTGACTTGGTTGATCTGACCATTCTCTTCAATCATCAGCGTTAATATGAAAGTAGAAGACTGGACCCCTAGTTGTGTTAAGACTAGACTTCACCATACACCATGAAACTCAATGTTTATAATGTTTCTACTAAATGATTAATGCTTTGAACTCAATTAAGTTGTTTAGCAAGTGACTAGAATCTAGATTTAAATAATCTCAAAACTATATGCCTTGGAAACTCTACTATTTAGATAACTTGAAGGATCACATAGAAACATTGAATCTTTTCTTCTTTTTATCTTTGAAAATAAGAGAAGTCTTGAGATAATTTTGATTGGTGAAAATTGTCCAGGATAAAATTGCTTGCATTATTTTGAAAAATCATTGGATTATTTTCTCATGTTTTGCTCGGGACTAGCAAAATGCAGGTTGGTGGGTATGATAAGTACCTAATATTGTATAATTAACCCTGGTTTTAATGGGCATTATCATTATTTTTCCGGTTAATTATCCCTCATTAGGTGAATTTTCTGTCTTCAGGTGATTAGGAGAGGTTGCGCAAGATCCAGGCTAATCAGGGCACTTTAGGACCCAAAAGTGGTCAAACTCAAGCGTGATTGTGGCCCATAAGGAAATCAAGTCGTAAAGATTGAAGGCTAGATCATACTATACGGTTGAGATGGAGGAAGTCGTTCATCGGCAGTGGACCACACAGATCATAGCATGATTCCACCACCATCAATCCAAGGTGGCATCTGCTCATCCAATGAGCAGCTCCATCATCCTTTCACGCCATCCATCAAATGGGCCCTCCATCCAGCTAGGTGGACCCGTTCATCAACGGTCAGCAGGCATCAGGTCCATCCGTCCATCTTCCATGCAGGGACGTCAATCACCAGGCTGCTCCTCATCCAACCCCATTACACGTGCTAGATCAACAAGGTGGACCCCACCTCACACCAGCGTCTACAACAGCATGGGTCATCCACCATCAAATGTTCCACATCACACGTGTGCAGCATCCAACGAGTGGATTCACCAGAAACTGGCGTCCAACAGCTGCTCAAGATCCACCGTCCATCTCCAGCACGTGTGGAACAATCCACAGCAATGGACGACTAGCATCAAGTGGACCGTCCATCTCCAGCATCCAACCTGTCTAGGAGCATCCAGCCATCCATTCGATCCATCAGCTGGGCAGCCTTCCATTTCCATCGTCCATCCATTCCGGCTGCAGGAGATGGACCCCATCATCCACCGTCCTTGCTCTTCCATTAGCCACTGTCCATCAACTACAGCCGACGGCCAACATCTCCATCAACCCCAATCTCCACCGCTTATCAATGACCAACTATCATCAAGGACCACACGTGCAAGATGAAGGACTTCTCAGTTGTCCACATGCATCACACGTGTAGCCAACCTCAGTCGTCCATCCAGTAGAAGCTGCAACACGTGTTGCACAAGGAAGGCAGATCCACCTTAGTCTTTAGACGGCCAATAGTCCAGTCCTCCTGACCGTCCATGATCAGCAAGCTCGATCTCCAGCGTCCATCCTCCAAAGCTACTACACGTGCAACCTCCCATCTTCACTATTTATCAGCACGTGCAGCAGATGGGAGCCGTTCATCAACGTCTAGTAGAGGACGTCCGTGCAGCAGAAGTCTAACCGTCCATCTGCAAACAACAAGAGACCCACTTATTGAACGTCAACCAGCAGCAACTTCCACACACATGCATCATCAACCGTCCATCCAGATTCCACCTCCAGCAGCAGCCCATCTGCTGTCCATCGTCCAATCCAAGGAGTAGCTCCCACACCACCTTCAGCTCCCATCCAACGGACGACAACTGCTTTTATCCATCATCCATCACTAGCTCCATAGCAACACCAAGGACAACAGCTTCCACCAACTATTGAGAGCTTGGGACATACACAACCATCAAAGATGCAGTCCAGCAAGGTGGACCTCACATCCAACGGCCAGGAAAGGCAGATGAAGGAGAGCCTCTCATGTGCCATGCCAAAGAGAGGAGCTCTCTCTCTCTCTCTCTCTCTCTCTCTCCCTCTCTCTGTCTCTCTCTCTCCCTCCCCACACATGTGTAAGGCTTGAAAGTGCCACCTCTTCATCCAAGCCTCACTCCAAGCCCAAAACTAGAGAAATTTTTGCTTTAGGCTTGGAGTGACACCTAGGATTGGAGTACTTTTCTTGCCACATGCCATTCCAAGCCTAACTCCAAGCCCAAACCTAAAAGAAAAGTTTGCTTTGGGCACTCCAAGCCTAACTCCATTCCCAAACCTAAAAAAAAAGTTTGCTTTGGGCACTCCAAGCCTAAATCCATTCCCAAACGTAAAGAAACTTTTGGTTTAGGCTTGGAGTGCCACTGTTAAGCTCATAATTGTGCATATTCTAACCCCAATTCATCACTTATTATGCATGATATACATGCTTATTGGACCAACTTAATACATGATTTGTGATTGTAGGAAGAAGATGGAGATTTCACATATTGAAGGCTAAGTGGAGCTCTTTATGAGCATTGAGGATCAATAGATGAAGTATTGAAGGAAGAACAAAGAAAAGAAAGCAAGGAGAGAAGAGAAAAGAAGAAAGAAAGAAAGAAATGGAGAAGGAAGAAGGCAGGACCGGTCGGCTGACCGGTCAGCCAAGCAAGACCGACCGGTCATGACCGGTCGGCCACCCCACTCATGTGTTGGATTGAACAGAGACTAAGCCCGACCGGTCATGACCGGTCGAGCACAGCCGCTGACTGAAGGACTGCCCAGGCCGACCGGTCATGACCGGTCTGCCATTGCTGCTGGACAAAGGGAAAGTCACTCCGACCGGTCGTCCGACCGGTCGGCTGTGCAAAACTAGAAACTTCTATTTCGGGACTCCGATTTCTTCTGCGTAAGTGCGTAGTTTTACGCAAAATCTGGAATCTTCTTGCGTATTGGACTCCTCCAAGCTATAAAAGGACCTCTTTTCTTCATACCAAGGGGGCTACAACGTGGAGATTGCTGAGGAGAAGGATTCTACTTCAGATCTTTAGTTTTCTTTCCGTTTTTTGTAGTTTTTCATGTTTTTAGAGGCTTTTAGTTCAAGGATGTTAGAGATGAACTAAACCCTCTTAGCCTAGCTAAGAGGGGAAGCTCTTGATTCGTTTTTGATGGATTAATGCAACCTAGGTTTCCTTTTGTGTTTTAATTGATGAATTTTAGTTCAATTTGAGTTTGATTGAAGTACTATGTTGGTTTCTACTTTGATCTCTTGATGACTCCGGGCTCATGTGATTCTTAGTGATTCTAAGCATAGTATCTTAGCTTTTGAGCATTGTCATGCATGTGTAATGCATTGATCTACCATCGACTCCGGGCATGGTAGACGCTTTGATTGCCTTGTATGTAATGGCCTGATTTTCATGTGGGAACTCATGCAACTGAAATTCTTATCTTTTATGTATGATCTATAATATGTGTTTAGTGATTGATTTTGATTTAAATAGAGTTCAAATCATGAGTTGTAATCAGGTCTAGTGACAGGACTTGGTGAAGGCTATGGTTATGAATCTCAACTAGATTGGAAAGAGGCTTGGCCTATACAATTGAGTGTGCCCAAGGTCTGAGCATGGTTGTGGGAATCAAATCAGTTAATAAGCACCTATTTCAGACAACTGTGTTTAATTGCTCTATATTCCGATCGGATAGAGATGGAAATCTGATTCTGATTGAGTTATATGAGACCTAGTTGTGTTAATGCATTGAAATGTATCAAGAGTGGATCCTTGGCGCTCTGGTGACTTTTTAGATTGAATTTACCTTAACCATTCACTGTTTAAACTCAAATCACTGTTTGTTTAGTTTTAGTTCTTAATAGAGTCTTAATTACTAGTTGTTTTAGTTAAATTCTGAAGATACTCATACATAAATCTCTGTGGGAACGATACTCGGTCTTTCCGAATTATTACTACTTCGCAACCCTACACTTGGGGAGCGAACAAGTTTTTGGCGCCGTTGCCGGGGATTTCTATGCGATATTTTTAGAATTTTCTGAAATAACTTTTAGTTGAGATTGTGTTAAGATAGATTTAGGATTTGTTCTTCTTTTTAGAGTAGGTTTTCTTCTAATTACTAACTTAGTTTGTTTTGATTTTTGCAGGATTCTAACATAGGTCTAATCCAGGGATTTTTAGGAAGTTGAAGAAGAAGAAGGCATCTTAAGTCACAAATCAGGTTTTATCGTTCTAACCTTACTCTTCTTCTTCTCCTACTCATTCCTATCATATTCATCTATTGTAGAGTAGGTGGAGACTCCTTTTGGATCTCTGAAAGGTAGGCCTTGTGCCACCTGGATTCCTATTGGTCGGCTCTGCCGCCTTGGATCACCTTGTGCTCATAGATTTCTCTTCTCAACCTATTCCTCTTTCTTCTTTTTCTGTACTTTCTCTCAAAAGACTCAAAGAGTGGGTGGGGAGTTCTTTGAACCCCTATTGACCAGGAGAAATCGGTCTCTATCCTTGCTTCTGGCTCAGCCATTGCAAGACACCCTGTGCTTAAGTTTTAGAGAGGAGTAAAGGAAGGAAGAAAGAATTATTTTTCCCTTTTCACTCATTCTTTTTGGTTTTGCATGCCACATTGGGCTAGGACTAATAATAACCGACTTGTAAGGGACGGAGTAATTGTTGAAGGGATTGATAGAGAGCCACGTGCTAGGAGACAGCTAGATTCTCCAATTTTATCTGAAAATATGGCTGCAAATCAACCTAACCCGGTCCGAAATCAAACTGAAACAGGGGAGAATGTGGTTGAGGATGTTCCTCGACCAAGGACTTTACGTGATTTCTTGCAACCTGCAAGAACGAGCACTCCCTCATGCATAATTTTTTCACAAAATGCAGGGAATGTGGATTTGAAACCGGGAGTGATCAATCTTCTCCCTAAATTCCATGGTTTAGACAGTGAAAGTGCCTATCAACACCTTAGGGAGTTTGATGAGGTAATCACTACCATGCACTTTGCAAATGTGACTGAAGATGTAGTAAGACTTAAATTCTTCCCTTTCACTCTTAAGGATAAAGCGAAGGGTTGGCTTTATGCTTTGAGGCCAAGATCAATTGGTTCATGGACTGACATGCACAGAGAATTTATTAAAAACTTCTTCCCTACTCACAAAACAAACATGCTTAAGCGCCTTATAATGAACTTTGCCCAAAAGGAAGATGAAACCTTTTCCCAATGTTGGGAGAGGTTTAAGGACCTATTAAACACGTGTCCACATCATGGCTATGAAATTTGGCGGGTTATAAGTTTTTTCTATGAAGGACTAACCCCACCCATGCGCCAATTTGTAGAGATGATGTGTAATGGGGAGTTCATGAATAAGGAAGCTGATGAAGCATGGAATTATTTGGAAGAATTGGCTGAGAGTGCACAGTCTTGGGACACATCTAAACCAACAAATTCCAAGACTGGCCAACAAAAGGAAAAGGGAGGAATATATGTCTTATCAGAAGAAGATAGTATAAGTGCACGGTTGGCTAGCCTCACAAGAAAGGTCGAAGCCATGGAATTAAGGAAAGGAGAAACAATCAACTCCATTGACGTTGAAACTGTTTGTGGAATTTGTGCTGGAAATCAACATGCTACACAAGATTGTCCCACACTTTCAGCAGTCCAAGGCATCTTACAAGAACAAACGAATGCCATAAACAGTTATCAACAGCAATATGGTGCTCCAAACTCAAACACGTTTAATCCTAATTGGAAGAACCATCCCAACTTCAGTTGGAGGAATGGGCCCAATGCAAATGCAAGCAACACTCCAAAAGTATCACTAGAAGAGATGTTGGGTGCATTCGTATCGGTCCAGCATGAGTATAACAAGACAAATTCTAAAAAAATAGATGGGTTCATGCAGGAGCAATTGAAATTCAATCAAAATACAACCCAAGCCATCAATGACTTGAAAACCTCAATGGCTAGGGTTGAATCTCACCTCAGTGCTAGGGAGAAAGGCACACTTCCTGCCCAACCTCTTCCTAACCCAAGAACCCAATTTGAGATACATGATGCAAGCTCATCTTCCCAACACATGGAGCATGTTCAAGCTATCACCACTTTGCGAAGTGGGAAAATAATTGATAAATCTAATCCGGTGAAGGCCCCACAGCCTAATGATCCGGAAATTCCCAAAGAGGATGATAACATGAATAATACTCCACAAGAAAAGGAACCGGAAAGGCAATACAAGCCGGTTGCCCCATTTCCCCAAAGGTTGATTTCACCCAAACCTTTGGATAAAAATCTGGAAATTCTAGAGGTTTTCAAGCAAGTGAAGATCAACATCCCATTGTTGGATGCCATTAAACAGATACCGTCATATGCTAAGTTTTTAAAAGACCTTTGCACGGTTAAAAGAAAAATACAGGTGCAAAAGAAGGCATTTTTGACAGAGAATGTGAGTGCCATTATCAACCACGGGATGCCCAAGAAATACAAAGATCCCGGTTGTCCTACCATATCATGTATGATTGGAGATCACCGGGTGAAACATGCTTTACTTGATTTAGGGGCAAGTGTGAATTTAATTCCCTATTCGGTCTATGAACAATTGGGTTTAGGTGAATTGAAACCTACCAAAACCACATTACAACTTGCTGACCGATCAATTCGTATTCCGAGAGGGGTAATTGAGGACGTCCTTGTCCAAGTTGATAAAGTTTACTACCCGGTGGACTTTATTGTTTTGGACACGCGACCCACGGTTAATATTGGCCCTCAAATTCCTGTCATACTTGGCCGCCCATTCCTAGCTACATCAAACGCCATCATAAATTGTAGGAGTGGGGTCATACAAATGTCTTTTGGCAATATGACGATTGAGTTGAATGCTTTCAATATTGACAACCAACAAGAGGATGAAGATGAGGAGGTCCACCAAATAAACATGATCGATTCTATTGTGGAGAATGAGTCCCTCTCACCTTTTTACTCCGATCCCTTAGACGAAGAAGTGATTCACTCCACTGATGAGAACGATGATATGATAAAAGATATGGTCACACTTTTCGAGTCGGTACCCGGCATATGACGTTAGCCAAGAGAAGGATGTGGAAACAACAACTTGTAGTGCTGAGAAATCAATTCATATTTCCATACCTTTGTGGATCATGCATACCGAACTCCACCAACCCTGGGATGATCCTTACTTGCAATATCATTGCCCAGGAAAATCTGATTGGAGACATATTTTTTCTGACAAATATGATGGTGTCTCCCCTGATACATGTGATGTGCACACTAAGGAACCCGCTGAAATCCCTTTTTGGGATTTTAAGTGGCTTATCTCGATCACCCACACACATGTACATTGCAAAGCAGGATATTGGATGACTTTACTGCGAAATCTCTTGATCCATCTAATGATTCTGCTTGACTTTATGCTTTTGGATGAGTTGTTGGGATTAACCTCCTAGTCTGACGGAGGATGATTTGTTAGAATGCTTTCCCATTAGGATTTGCTTTGACAGTTCATTTAGTTGTGAAGTAATCCATATCCAAAAGCTAATCTTGCCATGAACTGTATGCTTCAGGTGATATCTCTCTTTCTCACTCTCCTTTATTTTATGTCATTGCTCTCATGTCATACATATTGCATATATCATTGAGGACAATGCAAAGTTTTGGTTGGGGGGTGAGCGATTCCTCTGATGAATCTGCTAGCTTTTGTGACATGTCGAGCAAAGATGTTGTGACATGTCAAGCAAAGATGTAGAAATTTTTTGATTTTTCTAAAAATTCGAAACTCTGTTGGAAGACTTTGATTCTATACATTCGAGATAGCATGGATATAAGAAGAGGAGAGATGAAGCGAGGGATGTTGCAAGCTTTGAATTTCTCTTAATATAATGATTTTATATGTGAATTCACCTATTTTTATGATTGATAGAAAATTTGAACACCTTTTGCACCTAGTTCACATTACACGACTTTCATGATTTGAAAGGTTTATGTAATTTGTGGATTAGCTAGACTGTGATTTAAAGGTGCTGAGAAACCAAGCCGGGGTATGTTGTCCATCCTTGTCCATGGGAAAATAACGGAAGATATGGATTTCTAAAAATCCTATCTAATTTAAAAGAAAAAGGAATGAAAGGATGAAATCGGGAAGGAAAGAAAAATGGTGGAAATTCCGATTAGGGCTACCTACTACCAACCGGGGGATGGTCTACCCATAACCAAAGCCGGAAATGGGACGTAGTGTGAAAGTCGTCGGAAGGACGGTAAGGCAAATTCCTGTCATAGGCTTGTTGTTGCTCTATACACCTCGAGATCTATAGTTTAGTTGATCTATGAAGAAGATAATCCCGGAAACTCATGAGATGAGCCTGCACTATGCACACTAGGTTGAATTTGTTCAAATTCTTCTATTGATCAGTCAATCAGCGGGAATTTCATATAAACACTTGTTATGTTCTGAGAGTTTAAGGTTGCAACCTTTATCACCTAATTTCTCTGATTCTTACGCTTATGTGTCTTGGAATATATAGAAGAATAGTTTCCAGAGGAGAGTTGGGTTTTGGAAAATGAAACTAGTTTCACGCATGTTTTGCTCGGGACTAGCAAAATGCTGGTTGGGGGGTGTGTTAAGCTCATAATTGTGCATATTCTAACCCCAATTCATCACTTATTATGCATGATATACATGCTTATTGGACCAACTTAATACATGATTTGTGATTGTAGGAAGAAGATGGAGATTTCACATATTGAAGGCTAAGTGGAGCTCTTTATGAGCATTGAGGATCAATAGATGAAGTATTGAAGGAAGAACAAAGAAAAGAAAGCAAGGAGAGAAGAGAAAAGAAGAAAGAAAGAAAGAAATGGAGAAGGAAGAAGGCAGGACCGGTCGGCTGACCGGTCAGCCAAGCAAGACCGACCGGTCATGACCGGTCGGCCACCCCACTCATGTGTTGGATTGAACAGAGACTAAGCCCGACCGGTCATGACCGGTCGAGCACAGCCACTGACTGAAGGACTGCCCAGGCCGACCGGTCATGACCGGTCGGCCATTGCTGCTGGACAAAGGGAAAGTCACTCCGACCGGTCGTCCGACCGGTCGGCTGTGCAAAACTAGAAACTTCTATTTCGGGACTCCGATTTCTTCTGCGCAAGTGCGTAGTTTTACGCAAAATCTGGAATCTTCTTGCGTATTGGACTCCTCCAAGCTATAAAAGGACCTCTTTTCTTCATACCAAGGGGGCTACAACGTGGAGATTGCTGAGGAGAAGGATTCTACTTCAGATCTTTAGTTTTCTTTCCGTTTTTTGTAGTTTTTCATGTTTTTAGAGGCTTTTAGTTCAAGGATGTTAGAGATGAACTAAACCCTCTTAGCTAGGGCTAAGAGGGGAAGCTCTTGATTCGTTTTTGATGGATTAATGCAACCTAGGTTTCCTTTTGTGTTTTAATTGATGAATTTTAGTTCAATTTGAGTTTGATTGAAGTACTATGTTGGTTTCTACTTTGATCTCTTGATGACTCCGGGCTCATGTGATTCTTAGTGATTCTAAGCATAGTATCTTAGCTTTTGAGCATTGTCATGCATGTGTAATGCATTGATCTACCATCGACTCCGGGCATGGTAGACGCTTTGATTGCCTTGTATGCAATGGCCTGATTTTCATGTGGGAACTCATGCAACTGAAATTCTTATCTTTTATGTATGATCTATAATATGTGTTTAGTGATTGATTTTGATTTAAATAGAGTTCAAATCATGAGTTGTAATCAGGTCTAGTGACAGGACTTGGTGAAGGCTATGGTTATGAATCTCAACTAGATTGGAAAGAGGCTTGGCCTATACAATTGAGTGTGCCCAAGGTCTGAGCATGGTTGTGGGAATCAAATCAGTTAATAAGCACCTATTTCAGACAACTGTGTTTAATTGCTCTATATTCCGATCGGATAGAGATGGAAATCTGATTCTGATTGAGTTATATGAGACCTAGTTGTGTTAATGCATTGAAATGTATCAAGAGTGGATCCTTGGCGCTCTAGTGACTTTTTAGATTGAATTTACCTTAACCATTCACTGTTTAAACTCAAATCACTGTTTGTTTAGTTTTAGTTCTTAATAGAGTCTTAATTACTAGTTGTTTTAGTTAAATTCTGAAGATACTCATACATAAATCTCTGTGGGAACGATACTCGGTCTTTCTGAATTATTACTACTTCGCAACCCTACACTTGGGGAGCGAACAGCCACCTAGGCTTGGGAGCCTCTCAAAAGTCTATAAAAGGAGGCCACTCCTCCTCATTTAAATCATCCCGAAAATCCAAGTCTTCTCTTCTTTTCTTCTTTTCCTTTATAGAAGTAGAGTAGTGTAGTTTTTCTTTTGTAGAAGCTTTAGTCTTCCATTGTAGCATGGTTAGCTAAACTCCTAGCTAAGGCTAGGGGTGAATACTTTGAAGAAATTTACAAGCTTTGGTTCTTTTGGTTCAATAGTTGTGCTTGAATGTTGGAGTTCTCTTTGGTTGATTGGTTCGGTTATCCACCTCGGCGGACGCTATTGTTGTGTAAGCCCCTTGTGAAAGTACGTCGGTAGTTTAACATGACACCTACGTTTATGCGGAAGCTTAAAGAGCAACTAGAATTATGGCTAAACCTATAGGGGGGGGGGGGGGTGATTAGGACCTTTTTAAAATTCTTTTCGCTTACTTACACAATTCAACAAATTAAACTAAGTAAGCAAGAATACTTCGGCTTCCAAGCCTAAGTGGCTCCAATCACAAAACTAGCATGTGGTTAAGTAATAAACAATCATAGTCTAAGCATGCATAGGTAAATAAATGATTTAACTAATCAAGCTTCTAACCTATGCAACCTATGTAGACTTATGAGAATGGATCAATGAGCTTAAGTCTACACACCTAGTGAAAGTACATCTTGTGTGTGGATGTGCCAAACTAGTGCCTAGCATACATTCCTATCAAGCATTCATAATTAAACAATTAAACATCCAATGCTAAGATATCAATGTGCTTAATTCAATCACAACCACAAGCATGTATAGTGATTCGACTTTGGGTCTACTCCACTCCCGGTTCAAGTACTCAACTCCTTTGAGCACACCGGCATTCACTATCAGAGGTTTTTAACGAGGTTCACCTCTCAATCTTTACATGGAGGTTTTACCGATTCACCTCTCAACCATAATCGGAGTTTTGGACAAAGGGCTAACTCTCAACCCGAACGGAGTTTTGGGCATAGGCTAACTCTTAACCCGACGCACGTTCACTCCCGTGTCGGAGGCTCCCTCTTGGAGACTTGGTTCAGGCCTGGCTAATAGGCCAAGGAACGGGTAACATTCCTAAATTGAGTTTGACAAAGAAACTCTAAATGGACTCTCAATAAAGACAACCTTACTTGTCGGATGAGCCCCTTGTTCAGCGCTGGTTTGGGTTGCTTGATCTCCGCTCTCCCGTGCTTCAATCAGCTTCCCTTGCTCCTACGATCGTGTTGCCATTGCGTCGCCAATACCTCATCCACACTTGATCAAACACCTTGCATGTGATGCCTTTGAGATGCCCAAGGTGATAGGAGAGTAGGTTTGAGAACTCTACAACTAATGGGAATAGGTTGCCTAGAGGTTCTCTCCCACAACGATCTCATCTTAGAGTTTTGGACAAGGATATGCCTATCAAGAAGGTTCTAAACTCTAGAGATCAAGAGGGGATGAAGGTCATCTTCTTCATGAGCTTGGAATGCTCCAATCTTATGTTAAAGCACAAGGAAGATGCCTTGCATAGGTTGGGAATGGGCCTCAAATGGTCTCCAACAATGGTGCCTTCACTTCTCTCGAAATCCCTCTTCTTGCCACCTCAAAATGAGCCAAGCCCCTTTATAAAAGGTGTTCAAACGGTAAAAAAACATGCAAAAAATGGCTCTGCCGACCTATCCCGACCAGTCGGTCAACAGCCAGAAAGAGACAGAGAGTTTACTGTCTGAGGGGGGGAGCTGTCCGACCGGTCTTGACCGGTAGGACCAGCCCAGCCGACCGGTCACGAACAGTCAGCCCTATGGCCTGTTTAACACAGCCAGCCGCTATGAGGTCTGGCAGCCTGGCCGACTGGTCTTGACCGGTCGGACAGGCATGGGTTCAGCTCAGCTATTTACTGACTGTTGAGCTCTTAATTGTGCATATTCTAACCCCAATTCATCACTCATTATGCATGGTTTTCACGATTTAAAGACTAATTATCTAAGGCATGTTTTGTGGTTGTAGGAATGAGAGCAGACTTCACTCAATTGAAGATGAAAAGGGTCCATATAGAGCCACTGGATGAAGGTTGAAGGAGGACCAAAGAAAGAAGAAAGCAAGGAGTGGAGAGGAGAAGAAACAAAGGAAGAAAAGGAAGAAGAATGCAGGTCTGACCGGTCGTGACCGGTCGGCCACCTTGTTACTGTTGAGCTCTTAATTGTGCATATTCTAACCCCAATTCATCACTCATTATGCACGGTTTACATGTTTAAAGGACTACTCTAATGCATGATTTGTGATTGTAGGAACAAGATGGAGATTTCACTAATTCAAGGCTAAATAGAGCTCCTTACAAGCATTGAAGACCAAAAGAGGCTAGTTAGAGCCATTGGATGAAGGTTGAAGGAGGATCGAAGAAAGATAAAGCAAGGAGAGAAGAGAAAAGAAGAAACAAAGAAAGAAATGAAGAGAAAAAGGGCCTAGACCGGTCGTACGACCGGTCGGCTAAAGGAGCCAGATCGGTCAAGACCGGTCGGCCATATCATTGGAAGTTGCTGGAGGCAAGACTACACGATCCGACTGGTCGTAACCGGTCGGCCAAACCAGTCCGACCGGTCAAGACCGGTCGGCCAACAAGTCTAAGGGGTTCCAGAGCTCGCTGGACTAATGGGAATAACAGGTCCAACCGGTTGTGACCGGTCAGCCAGGCCAGTCCGACCGGTCGTGCGACCGGTTGGCCATGCAAAAACGGCAGTTTCTATTTTGGGGCGCCGAAATTCTCTGCGCAAGTGGGTATCCTTACGCGAAATCTGGAAGTTTCTTACGCAATGGACGCCTCTAAGCTATAAAAGGACTTCTTCTCTTCATACCATGCATGCTAGGACGTGGGGATTTCTTAGGAGACGAATTCTACTTCGAGTTTCTAGTTTTCTTCCTGTTTTAGTAGTTTTTTATGTTTTTGAGGCTTTTTAGTTCAAGGATGTTAGAGATGAACTAAAACCTCTTAGCTAGGGCTAAGAGGTGAAGCTTTTGATTCGTTTTTTATGGATTGATGCAACTTAGGTTTCCTTTTTATGATTTAATTGATGAATTTTAGTTAATGTGAGTTTGAATCAAGTACTAGTTGGGTTTTTACTTTGATCTCTTGATGACTCCAGGCTCATGTGATTCTTAGTAATCCTAACTTTGTAATTTAGCTTCTGAGCATTGTTTATGCTTGTGTAGTTCATTGATCTATCACCGACTCCGGGCATGGTAGGTTCTTTGATTGCCTTGTATGCAATGGCCTGATTTTCATGTGGGAACTCATTCAACGAAAGTTCTTATCTTTTGTAGTAATCTGAAATAGTTGTTTATCGATTGATTTTGATTTAATTAGAGGTCTAATCATTAGTTGTAATCAAGTCTAGTGACAGGATTTGATGAAGGCTATGGTTGTGAGTTTCAACTAGATTGAAAAGAGGCTTGGCCTACACAATTGAGTGTGCCCTAAGGCCCGAGCATGGGTGTGGGAATCAACTCAATGAATAAACAATTATTTTGGATAATTGTTAATTGAAACGCTCTATATTCCAATCGGATAGAGATATGAATTCAATTCCGATTGAGTTATGAGAGACCTAGTTGTGTTGATGCATTGAAACTTATCAAAAGTGGATCCTTGGCGCTCTAGTGCCTTTTTACATTGATATTACCTTGCACATTCACTGTTTAAACCCAAATCATTATTTTCTAGCTTTAGTTCTTAATAGGATCTTAATTACTACTTATTTTAGATAAATTCTGAGAATACGCATTCATAAATCTCTATGGGAACGATACTCGGTCTTTCCGAATTATTACTACTTCGCAACCCTACACTTGGGGAGTGAATAGTTACTCTCCTTGAAGACGCGCTGAACCAATGCCCAGTTTAGGCCGACCGGTCTTGATCGGTCGGCCAACAGGTCGTCCTCCCCTGTGAGCTTGCTGGACAGACTGCAAGATAGGTCCAGACCGGTCGGCCATGTGTTTAAAACAGAAACTTCCGTTTTTGGCGCCGATTTTCTCTGCGCACTGCTTAACCTTACGCAAATTCTGGAATATTCTGACATTGCAGAGCCTCCCCACTATAAAAGGACACCTAGGAATTGTTCCTAGGGTATCTTAGAAGGGTTTGAGCAAGGTGGGAGGCGGCGGAAGTGGATTTCGGAGTTCCACAACTCCTTCTAGTTTGTTTCTCATTTTTATCCTTTTCCTAGTTGTTTCATGTTTCTTTAGATCATGAGCAGCTAAACCTCTTAGCAAGGGCTAAGAGGTGAAGCTTGTAGTGAATCTAAGATGTTTCAATTCGTTTAAGTTGGTTTTAAAGTTGGATTTCATGTTTATGAATAATGGTTTGAAGTTAATACAAGTTCCAAGTAGGTTTTCTTAGTCTTATGATGACTCATGGATGTTTGGGAGAATTGCTTGAGTTCTTAATGGTTGTGTGCTAGTCTAGACCTGTATGATCCGAGGAATCGGAGTACGCTCTAGTACTATGATCTTCATGTGGGAACTTCCTACCAAAGTTCTACTTTTCTGAGATTTTGTTGTATGTGGACTGTGTATATGATTTGAATGAAGTTCAAGTCAGGATCTAGCTTTGTCTTGTGACAGGCCTTAGTGATGGTTATGATTATGAACTTTGTCGATTGGAATTGGGACTGACCTATGCAATTGAGCATGCTCGTCCTAGCTTGCATTGAGTGAATCATGTACATTGATCTTACATATGGCAGATTATTGGTTTTAACAGCTCTATCATCCGACTAGATAGATCTTAATTTCGATTCTAGTTGAGAAAGTGAGAAACCACATTGGATTGAGCATCAAGGATTGCTACAAGTGGATCCTTGAACCCCTAGTGCCTTTTATTAATTGATTACTTCAGTTTAGTTCAACATTGCTACTTACATCAGTCTACTACAATTCGGGTTGTTAGATTTTCAATAGAAACTATTGGAAGTATTTTGTGAATTCCTACATAAGTCCCTGTGGATCGACCTCGATCTTACTGAGATTTATTACTACATCGCAACCCTACACTTGGGGAAGCGAACAAGTTTTTGGCACCGTTGCCGGGGACTTTGATGGTTTTTCACAAATTTCTGAAAATAGTGTCTATTTATGATTTTTAGGAATAGTACTAACTTAGTTTGTTTTGTTTTATTTGTTATCTTTTTCAGGGATTTCTAGGAAGCTGAAGAAGACATAAGGACCTCAAGTGCCAAATCAGGTTTTATCTTTCTAAACCTTACTCTTCTTCTTCTCCTATTCGTCCCTATCGCATTCATCTCTTGTAAAGTGGGTGTAGATTCCTTTTTGGATCTCTGAAAGGTAGGCCTTGTGCCACCTGGATTCCTATTGGTCAGCTCTGCCATCTTATATCACCTTATGCTCAGAGATTTCTCTTCTCACCACTACTCTTCTTTCTTCTTTTTCTGCACTTTTCTCAAAAGATTCAAAATGTGGGTGGGGAGTTCTCTGAAACCTTATTGACCAAGAGAAATCGGTCTCTATCCTTGCTTCTGGCTTAGCCATTGCAAGACACCTTGTGCTTCGGTCTTAGAGAAGAGTAAAGAAAGAAAGGAAGAATTCTTCTTTCTCTTTGTTTCATACTTTTAGGATTTTTGCATGCCACATTGGGCTCGGGATTCCAATAATCGACTCATAAGTGAAGGGGGAATAGTATAAGGAATAAACAGAGAACCACGTGCTAGGAGACATCTAACTTCTCCAATTTTGTCTGAAAATATGGCTGCAAATCAACCTAATCTGATGGCCAATCCAAATCTGGGCTAAAACCAAACCGAAACGGGAGAGAATGTGGTTGAGAATGTTCCCCGACCAAGAACATTACGTGATTACTTGCAACCAGCAAGAGCGAGCACTCCCTCATGCATAATCTTTCCACAAAATGCAGGGAATGTAGATTTGAAACCGGGAGTAATCCAACTCCTCCCAAAATTCCATGGATTAGACAGTGAAAGTGCCTATCAACATCTTAAGGAGTTTAATGAGGTAATAACCATCATGCACTTTGCGAATGTTACTGATAATGTGGTGGGACTTAAATTATTTCCTTTTACCCTTAAAGATAAAGCTAAAAGTTGGCTTCATGCATTAAGGCCAAGATCAATTGGTGCATGGACTGATATGCATAGGGAATTCATAAAAAAATTCTTCCCTACTCACAAAACGAACATGTTGAGGCGCCTTATCATGAACATTGCTCCAAAAGGAAGATGAGACCTTCTTCCAATGTTGGGAGAGGTTTAAGGACTTATTAAATGCATGCCCACATCATGGCTATGAAATTTGGCGGGTTATAAGCTTTTTCTATGACGGACGGACTTCACCCATGTGCCAATTCGTAGAGATGATGTGTAATGGAGAGTTCATGAATAAGGAAGCCGATGAAGCATGGGACTATCTAGAGGAAGTGGCTGAGAATGCACAGTCTTGGGATACATCGAAACTAGCAAATTCCAAGACTAGCCAATAAAGGAAAAAAGGAGGAATATATGTCTTATCAGAAGAGGATAGTATAAGTGCACGGGTGGCAAGCCTCACAAGAAAAGTTGAGGCCATGGAATTAAGGAAAGGAGAGACGATCAACTCCAATGACGTTGAAACTGTTTGTGGAATTTATACCGGAAATCAACATGCAACACAAGATTGTCCCACAATTTCAGTAGTTCAGGACATCTTACAAGAACAATCAAATGCTATACACAGTTATCAACGGCAATTTGGTGCTCCAAACTCAAACACGTTTAATGCTAATTGGAAGAACCATCCCAACTTCAGTTTGAGGAATGGACCCACTGCGAATCCAACCAATATCCCTCAAGCTCAACCTATACTAGGTCCATTTCTAGTCATTACACCAAAAGCTACGCTAGAGGAGATGTTGGGTGCATTTGTTTCGGTCCAAGCTAAGTATAACAAGACTAATTCTCTGAAAATAGATGGGTTCATGCAAGAACAATTGAAATTCAATCAAAATTCAACTCAAGCCATCAATGAATTAAAGACTTCAATAGCTAGAGTTGAATCTCACCTCAGTGTTAGGGAGAAAGGCACACTTCCTGCCCAACCTCTCCCTAACCCGAGAACCCAATTTGAGATACAAGATGCAAGCTCATCCTCCCAACATACGGAGCATGTTCAAGCTATCACTACTTTGAGAAATGGGAAAGTAATTGACAAATCTAATCCAGTGAAGGCCCCTAAGCCTAAGGATCTGAAAAATTTCAAAGAGGATGATAGCTTAAACAACACTCCACAAGAGAAAGAACCGGAAAGGCAATACAAGCCGGTTGCCCCATTTCCTCAAGGTTGATTACACCCAAACCTTTAGATAAAAATCTAAAAATTTTAGAGGTTTTCAAGTAGGTGAAGATCAACATTCCGTTGTTGGATGCCATAAAACAAATACCATCCTATGCCAAATTTCTAAAGGAATTGTGTACGGTCAAAAGAAAACACAATGTTCACAACAAAGTACTTTTGACTGAGAATTTGAGCGCTATCATCAAACAAGAGGTACCCCAAAAATACAAGGATTCGGCTAGTCCAACCATCTCATGCATTATAGGAGACCACCGGATTAAACAAGCCTTACTCGATTTGGGGGCAAGTGTGAACCTCATTCCATACTCCGTTTACGAACAACTTGGGTTAGGTGAATTGAAACCCACCAAAACCACACTCCAACTTGCTGATAGATTTATTCGTATACCGAGAGGAATGATTGAGGATGTTCTAGTCCAAGTTGATAAATTCTACTACCCAGTAGACTTTATTGTCTTGGATACACATCCCGTGATAGGTACCGGTGCTCAAATTCCCGTCATACTTGGCCGCCCTTTTCTAACCACTTCCAATGCAATTATCAATTGTAGAAACGGGCTGGTACAAATGTCCTTTGAAAATATGACACTTGAGCTGAATATATTTAATTTATGCAAGCAACCACGGGAGGTTGATGATGAGATCCACGAGATAAATATGATTGAATCAATCGTGGATGATACATTCCCCTTGTCATTATATTCCGATCCTTTGGAGGCATGTGTGGCGCACTCTCATGAGATAAATGATGACACAACACGAGAGATGGATGCCATTTTAGATGCGATGCCAATGCTTGATAATAAAAGATGGAGGGCCCTATTTGAGCCTTTGCCTGTAAATGAGAACAAAGCCCTCCCATCCAATATTAAGGCACCAACACTTGACCTAAAATCATTACCAAGCGAGCTGAAATATATCTATTTAGGTCGAGATGAGACATATCTAGTGGTGATTTCTTCCCACTTGGATGAGGAACAGGAGAGTAGGCTAATGGCCACTCTATTAGAGCACAAGAGTGCCATTGGGTGGTCGATTGCGGATCTCAAAGGCATAGACCCATTGATTTGAACTCATCGCATACACCTCGAGGAGAATGTGAAGACATCTAGGCAACCACAAAGACGACTCAATCCAAACATGAAGGATGTGGTTAAGGCTGAAGTGGTAAAACTATTGGATGTGGGTATTATCTACCCAATATCCGATAGTCAATGGGTGAGTCCAACTCAAGTGGTACCTAAGAAATCCGGGATCACCATCGTAGCCAATGCCAATAATGAACTCGTACCAACCAGAGTCACTACCGGTTGGAGAATGTGCATTGACTACCGGAAGCTAAACATTGTCACAAGGAAAGACCATTTCCCCCTACCGTTTGTTGATCAAATTTTAGAACGGTTGGCTGGTCATTCCCATTTTTGCTTCCTTGATGGCTATTCAGGGTACAACCAAATAGAGATCGCTCGTGAAGATCAAGAAAAGACTACATTCACATGTTCATTCGGCACCTTTGCCTATCGACGGATGCCGTTTGGACTATGTAATTCCCCTGCCACCTTTCAGTGTTGTATGATGAGTATCTTTTCTGATATGGTGGGGACAATTCTCGAAGTCTTCATGGATGATTTTTCAGTATTTGGTTGTAGCTTTGATGAGTGCCTTGAGCACTTGAAATCTGTGCTGAAAAGATGTGAAGAGAAGAACATTGTGTTGAATTGGGAGAAGTGTCACTTTATGGTTCAAAAGGGAATTGTACTTGGTCACATCGTTTCACAAAATGGAATCGATGTGGATAAAGCAAAAATTGATCTTATCTCCAACCTTCCACCACCCAAGAGCATACGAGATGTGCGATCCTTTTTGGGACACGCAGGATTTTATAGAAGGTTCATAAAGGACTTCAGTTCACTCTCTCGTCCCTTATGTAACCTACTTCAAAAGGAAAATTCATTCGAGTGGAATGAAGAATGTCAAAAGGCCTTTACCACACTTAAAGGTATGTTGACATGTGATCCCATAATGCAACCACCTGATTGGAGCCTTCCTTTTGAAATTATGTGCGACGCAAGCGACTATGCTATTAGGGCCGTGGTAGGCCAAAGAAAGGAAAAGAAGCCATGTGTCATCTACTATGCAAGTAGAACCTTAAATTCAGCCCAAGCAAAATACACTACTACCGAAAAAGAACTTTTAGCCGTAGTTTTTACCTTGGACAAGTTTAGGTCCAACTTGATTGGATCCAAGATCATCATATTCACAGACCATGCCGCGTTTAAGTACCTTCCCTCTAAGAAGGATGCTAAACCACAGTTGTTAAGATGGATCCTTCTACTCCAGGAATTTGACATAGAAATACGTGATAAGAAAGGAGTAGAAAATGTCGTGGTTGACCATCTCTCAACTTGTTCTCAACGATTCCCCTGAAATGACCACGATCAATGATATGTTCCCTAATGAACAACTTTTCGTTGTTTCCCAATTGCCATGGTATGCGGACATTGCTAACTATCTTGCTACAGGTACAATTCCTACACATTAGAAAAAGCAAGATAAGGATAAGTTCTTCACTAAGGTGCGAAAATTCCTATGGGACGACCCATACTTATTCAAGTATTGTCCCGATCAAATCATAAGGAGATGTGTCCCAGATGACGAACAACAAAGTATCATCTCCTTCTGTCATTCTCAGGCATGTGGTGGCCATTTTTCGGCTGAAAAGACCACATCAAAAATTCTGCAATGTGGGTTTTATTGGCCCACTATGTTCAAAGACACACATGAGTTTTGCAAAACATGTGAACCTTGTCAGAAATTGGGAGGAATCTCTCGTAGAAATATGATGCCACTCAATCCCATCTTGATAATCAAAATTTTTTATTGTTGGGGCATCGATTTCATGGGTCAATTCCCCTCTTCTTTTGAAAACGCATACATCTTGCTTGCCGTTGACTATGTATCCAAATGGGTCGAGGCCATCCCTTGCCGGAATAATGACCATAAAACGCTCATTCGCTTCTTAAAAGAGAATCTTCTTTCCCGGTTTGGTACACCTCGAGTCATCATAAGTGATGGAGGGTCTCACTTTTGTAATCGCCCATTTGAAACCTTAATGAAGAAATATGGCGTAACACACAAAGTGAGCACTCCCTATCACCCACAAACTAGTGGACAAGTTAAGATATCCAATAGGGAGATTAAACACATTTTAGAGAAAACGGTGAACCCCGATCGCAAGGATTGGTCGCTTCGGCTTACCGATGCGCTTTGGGCCTACTGTACTGCTTTTAAGACTCCTATTAGAATGTCCCCCTATAGACTTGTCTATGGGAAGGCTTGTCACTTGCCTGTGGAGTTGGAACATAGGGCATATTGGGCAATTAAGAAGATGAATTTTGATTCTGACAAGGCGAGCTCGTTTCGCAAACTTCAATTGAATGAACTTGCAGAAATTCAGAACGAAGCTTATGAGAATGTGAGAATGTACAAGGACAAGACGAAGATATTCCATGATAAGAACATTCTTCGTAAGACATTCACGATCAATCAAAAAGTCCTTTTGTATAATTCTCGCCTCCATCTATTTCTGGAAAAATTGAGATCTCGATGGACCAGTCCCTACATTGTGCAAACTGTCTACCCATATGGGACCGTCAAGTTGTTAAATGCAAGGAACGGCAACATTTTTAAGGCGAATGGTCAGCGATTAAAGTAGTTCTTTGAGAAGTTTCCTTCAGAAGGTATGTCCACACCTCTGACTGATCCTGTGTATCAGGATGATTGATCTCCTAGTCTGATTGAGGTATAGAGTAGTTAGGATTAGGATTTGGTTGTTTTTGTTTATTTTTCATAGGTTTGTTAGAAGGAGGACGAATTCCACTTTTCACTCTCTCAGGTACTACCATTCCCCACTCCCTTTTTATGTTAGAATTGCTCTCATGTTTAGCTTATTGCATATCTTTTACATCGAGGACAATGCAAGATTTGGTTGGGGGGTGTAGGATCACTTGGATGAATCCAACGTTTTGTAACATTTCGAGCAAGTATGTAAAAATTTTTCGATTTTTCAAAAATTCAAAACTCTTTTGGAAAACTTTGGTTCTATGCACTCAAGATGATATGAGTATAAGAGGAGGAGATATGAAGTGTATGAAGTTGTAAATCTTGATCTTCTCTTAGCATAATGGTTTTATATGAGAATTCCCCTAATTCTGTGATTGATAGAAAATTTGAACACTCTTACACCTAGTTCACATTACACGATTTTCATGGGTTGAAGGGATTATGTGATTTATGGATTAGCTAGACTTTGATTTAAGGTGCTGAGAAACCAAGCCAGGGTACTTTCTCCATCCTTGTCCATGGGAAAATAACGAAAGATATGGATTTCTAAAAATCCTATCTAATTTAAAAGAAAAAGGAAAAGGAAGGATGAAATTAGGAAAGATGGAAAAATTGTGAAAAATTCCGATTAGGGCTACCTATTACCAACCAGGGGATGGTCTACCCGTAACCAAAGCCGGAAATGAGACGTAGTGTGAAAGCCGTCGGAAGGACAGTAAGGCAAATTCCCGTCATTGGCTTGTTGTTGCTCTTATACCTTGAGATCTATAGTCTGGTTGATTTATGAAGAAGATAATCCTAGAAACTCATGAGATGAATTTTCACTATGCTCACTAGGTTGAATTTGTTCAAGTTCTTCTATTTATCAACCAATCAGCGGGAATTTCATATGAATGCTTGTCATGTTTTGAGGGTTTACGGTTTTAACCTCTGTCATCCTAATATTTCTGAATCTTACACTTGTGTGTCTTGGAATGTATAGAAGAATAGTTTCGAAAAGAGAGTTGGGTTTTGGAGAAAGGAATTGGTTTCACGCATGTTTTGCTCGGGACTAGCAAAATGCTGGTTGGGGGGTGTGTTGAGCTCTTAATTGTACATATTCTAACCCCAATTCATCACTCATTATGCATGGTTTTCACAATTTAAAGACTAATCTATGGCATGTTTTGTGGTTGTAGGAATGAGAGCGGACTTCACTCAATTGAAGATGAAAAGGGTCCATTTAGAGCCACTGGATGAAGGTTGAAGGAGGACCAAAGAAAGAAGAAAGCAAGGAGTGGAGAGGAGAAGAAACAATGGAAGAAAAAGAAGAAGAATGCAAGTCTGACTGGTCGTGACCGGTCGACCAAAGGAGCCAGACCGGTCAAGACCGGTCGGCCACCTTGTTACTCTCCTTGAAGACGCGTTGAACCAATGCCCAGTTTAGGCCGATCGGTCTTGACCGGTCGGCCAACAGGTCGTCCTCCCCTGTGAGCTTGCTGGACTGACTGCAAGATAGGTGCGACCAGTCGTGACAGGTCAACCAGCCCAGTCCGACCGGTCTAGACCGGTCGGCCATGTGTTTAAAACAGAAACTTCCATTTTTGGCGCCGATTTTCTCTGCGCACTGCTTAACCTTACGCAAATTCTGGAATATTCTGACGTTGCGGAGCCTCCCCACTATAAAAGGACACCTAGGGATTGTTCCTAGGGTATCTTAGAAGGGTTTGAGCAAGGTGGGAGGCGGAGGAAGTGGATTTCGGAGTTCCACAACTCCTTCTAGTTTGTTTCTCATTTTTCTGCATTTCCTAGTTGTTTCATGTTTTCTTGGATCATGAGCAGCTAAACCTCTTAGATAGGGCTAAGAGGTGAAGTTTGTAGTGAATCTAAGATATTTCAATTCGTTTAAGTTAGTTTTAAAGTTGGATTTCATGTTTATGAACAATGGTTTGAAGTTAATACAAGTTCCAAATAGTTTTTCTTAGTCTTATGATGACTCATGGATGTTTGGGAGAATTGCTTGAGTTCTTAATGGTTGTGTGCTAGTCTAGACCTGTATGATCCGAGGAATCAGAGTACGCTCTAGTACTCTGATCTTCATGTGGGAACTTCCTACCAAAGTTATACTTTTCTGAGATTTTGTTGTATGTGGACTGTGTATATGATTTGAATGAAGTTCAAGTCAGGATCTAGCTTTGTCTTCTGACAGGCCTTAGTGATGGTTATGATTATGAGCTTAGTCTATTGGAATTGGGACTGACCTATGCAATTGAGCATGCTCGTCCTAACTTGCATTGAGTGAATCATGTACATTAATCTTACATATGGCAGATTATTGGTTTTAACAGCTCTATCATCCGACTAGATAGATCTTATTTTCGATTCTAGTTGAGAAAGTGAGAAACCACAGCGGATTGAGCATCAAGGATTGCTACAAGTGGATCCTTGAACCCCTAGTGCCTTTTATTAATTGATTACTTCAGTTTAGTTCAACATTGCTACTTACATCAATCTACTACAATTTGGGTTGTTAGATTTTCAATAGAAACTATTGGAAGTATTTTGTGAATTCCTACATAAGTCCCTGTGGATTAACCTCGGTCTTACCGAGATTTATTACTACATCGCAACCCTACACTTAGGGAAGCGAACACTGACCCCACGTACTTTTCAACCCTCTTACTTTGGCCACAATTTGGGTGATGTTTTGGGACACCTAGGGCCAATCTATGATGACTAATGGTTTCCTAACATGGTCAAGGTCATCAAAGAGGTTAAGGGGTTAGGTTTTGGTTAAGGTTAAGGCACATCAAGGCATCACTTTCACCTGTTCATTCTTCCTTGATGCAGCGGGGCCACTTAAGTCTTCGGTCTTCATTTTCATTAAGCTCAACCGATACTAGACTCACTGACTTAAGTGATTGACAAACAAGGTGCACTAGTATGCCACAGAAAAGTGCACTAACACCTTGATCCATCGTCGACTCTGGGCACGTTGGATGCTTGGGATCCCTTGCACACCAATTAGCTAGTTCATGATCGATAAAGTCCCTTGATCCATCGTTGACTCCGGGCACATTGGATGCTTGGGATCCCTTGCACACCAATTAGCTAGTTCATGATCGATAAAGTCCCTTGATCCATCGTCGACTCCAGGCACGTTGGATGCTTTGGATTCCCTACGGTCATTGAGCTAGTGCAGATGAAGTCATCGGTATGTAAAATCCCTTGATCCATTGTAGACTCCGGGCACATTGGATGCTTTGGATTCCCTGCGATCGATAGACGAGATCTTAATGGTTGGATCGGTCAATCAAAGCCTCCTATCTTGTAAGTATGCATTTGATGGTATGATTTGTGATCTTATCGGTTGACTTGTTAGCAAAGTTATTAATCTGTACAATTTCTTGATCCATTGTCGACTCCGGGCACAGTGGATGCTTGAAATTCCCTACGATCAATAACGAGTGCTTCATGGTCAAATCAATCAGTTTAGATCACCATCTTTTATGAAATATGCAAGTGGTTTAACAGTTTTATTTTCTGAATGGAACGGATCTTTATTCGATTCCAATTGAGTTATAGTTGGACCAATGACTCAAACTTTGTGGATAAATCAAAGGTGGATCCCTAATGCCTTAGCCCCTTTTCTATTTTTGTCTTTCACCACACACAACTTGCTCCACTCTCGTGGATAAACCAGATTTCATCTCCCTACCTAAACTAATTCCTCTAAGTGTTCTTAACCCCAATCCCTGTGGATCGAGCTCGGTCTCACCGAGTATTTTACTACTTCGCTACCTGCACTTGGGTGTGCAATCTTCGGATTGTAGCACCAAGTTGTTCATAAACTGAGTATAGAATGAGATTAACACTTGCCCCTAAATCAAGTAGGGCTTGTTTAATCCGGTAGTCTCCTATGATGCATGAGATGGTTGGACTACCCGGATCCTTGTATTTTTGGGGCACCTCTTGTCTGATAATAGCACTCAAATTCTCAACCAAAAGTACTTTGTTATGAACATTGTGTTTCCTTTTGACTGTACACAATTCCTTTAAAAATTTGGCAAAGGATGGTATTGTTTTATAGCATTCAACAGCAAGTGTTGATCTTCACTTGCTTAAAAACCTCTAAAATTTCTACGTTTTTGTCTAAAGGTTTGGGTGAAATCAACCTTTGAGGAAATGGGGCAGTAGGCTTGTGTTGCCTTTTCGATTCTTTCTCATGTGGAGTGTTGTTCGGGCTATCGTCCTCTTTGAAAATCTTCGGATCATTAGGCTTTGGGGCCTTCACCGGATTAGATTTATCGATTATTTTTCTACTTCTTAAAGTGGTGATAGCTTGAACATGCTCCGTATGTTGGGAGGATGAGCTTGCGTCTTGTATCTCAAATTGGGTTCTTGGGTTAGGAAGAGGTTGGGCAGGAAGTGTGCCTTTCTCCCTAACACTGAGATGAGATTCAACTCTAGCCATTGGGGTCTTCAATTCATTAATGGCTTGAGATGAATTTTGATTGAATTTCAGTTGCTCTTGCATGAACCCATTAATTTTCAGAGAATTAGGCTTGTTATATTCAGCTTGAACCAATACGAATGCACCCAACATCTCCTCTAGCGTAGCTTTTGGTGTAATAACTAGGGATGAACCTAGTAAAGGTTGAACTTGAGGGGTATTGTTTGCATTTGCAGTGGGTCCATTTCTTCAACTGAAGTTGGGATGGTTCTTCCAACTAGAATTATACGTGTTTGAATTTGGAGCACTAAATGGCCATTGATAACTGTTTATGACATTTGATTACTCTTGTAAGATATCTTAGAATGCTGAAATTGTGGGACAATCTTGTGTTTCATGTTGATTTCTGGCACAAATTCCACAAACAGTTTCAACACCTTTTGAGTTGATTGTCTCTCCTCTCTTCAATTTCATAGCCTCGACTTTTCTTGTGAGGCTAGCTACACATGCACTTATATTATCTTCTTCTGAGAGGACATAAATTCTTCATTTTTCCTTTTGTTGGCTTGTCTTGGAATTTGTTGATCTAGATGTGTCCCAAGACTGTGAATTCTTGGCCAATTCATCAAAATAGTCCCATGCTTCCTCGGCTTCCTTATTCATGAATTCTCCATTACACATCATCTCTACGAATTGGCGCATGGGTGAAGTTAGTCCTTTATAGAAAAAGCTTATTACTCGCCAAATTTCGTAGCCATGATGTGGGCATGCATTTAACAAGTCCTTGAACCTCTCCCAACATTGGAAGAATGTCTCATCCTCCTTTTGAGCAAAATTCATGATAAGGTGCCTCAACATGATCGTTTTGTGAGTAGGGAAGAACTTTTTAATGAACTCCCTAGTCATCTCAGTCCATGTGCCAATTGATCTTGGCCTTAATGCATGAAGCTAACCTTTAGCTTTCTCTTTAAGGGTAAAAGGAAATAATTTGAGTCTCACCGCATCGTTGGTTACATTTGCAAAGTGCATTGTGGCTATCACCTCATCAAATTTCTTAAGTTATTAATAGGCACTTTCACTGTCTAGTCCATGAAATTTTGGGAGGAGTTGGATTACTCCCGGTTTCAAATCTATGTTCCCTGCATTTTGTGGAAAAACTATGCATGAGGGAGTGCTCGCTCTTGCTGGTTGCAAGTAATCACGTAATGTTCTGGGTTAGGGAACATTCTCAACCACATTTTCTCCCGTTTCGGTTTGGTTTTGGCCCAGATTTTGATTGGCTATAGGGTTGGGTTGATTTGCAGTCATACTTTCAGATAAAATTGGAGAATCTAAACGTCTCTTAGCACGTGGCTCCCTATCAATTCCTTCAACTATTCTGTCTTCACTAATGAGTCGGTTACTAGAATCCCGAACCCAATGTGGCATGTAAATCTCAGAAAAAGTAAAAGAAAAATGGTTAGAAAAATCTGATTTGAAGTGACTACTTCGACTCCTAGAATTCCTGGAAAAAAAAACAAAGCAAACAAACTAAGTTAGTAAAAGAGTCCTAAAAATCTCAAATAGAGACTATTTTTAGAAATTTTATGAAAAACCGTCAAAGTCCCCAGCAACGGCGCCAAAAAATTGTTCGCTTCCCCAAGTGTAGGGTTGCGATGTAGTAATAATCTCGGTAAGACCGAGGTCGAATCACAGGGACTAATTCACAAAACATTTCCAATGATTTCTGCTTATGAGTTAATTAAACAGAATTTAGGAATTTTGTGTAGATAGATATTTTGAATTAAATTGAATGTAATCAATAATAAAAAGTACTAGGTGTTGAAGGATCCACTTGTAGCAATCCTTGATGCTGGATTTGCTGTGGTTTCTCACTTTCTCAACTAGAATCGAAATTAAGTTCTATCTAGCCGGATGATGGAGCAGTTAAAACAAACAATCTGCCATATGTGTGATACATGATTCTCTCAATTCAAGTTAGGATTTGAGCACACTCAATTTCATAGATCGATCCTAGTTTCAATTGGTTAAGATCACAATCATAATCATCATTACCTTCTGTCACAAAGTATAACTAGATCATAATTTGAACTCAATTCAAATCATATAAACAACCACACATAGACAGAAATTCCAAAAAGTGTAGAACTTTTGGTATGAAGTTCCCACATGAGGATCATAGATCTAGAGCGTATTGAATTCAATTCCTCAGATCATACAGGTCTAGCATAATTCAAAACAATTAAGAACTCAAGCAATTCTTCTAAACATCCATGAGCCATCATAAGATTTAGAAAAACTACTTAGAACTTTATTCAAACTTCAACCATTGTTCTTCACTAACAATCAAACTTGAAACCAAATCAAACGAATTGTAACATCTTAGATTCACTACAAGCTTCACCTCTTAGCCCTAGCTAAGAGGTTTAGCCGTTCATGATCCAAGGAAACATGAAAAGAACTAAGAAAAACATAAAACTAGAAGAACAAACTAGGAGGAGTTGTAGAACTCTAGATGTGACTTCCACCATCTCCCACCATGCTCAATCTCTTCTAGGATGCCTTAGGAATGAGCTAGGGAAGTCATTTGATAACTTTGAAGTCCTAGGTGTGAAGAAGTTTAGAGAAATCCCGTAAGATTAGCATTTTGCGCAGAGATTTTCGGAGCTCCGGATGTTCCTGAGTGTTGTCCGGCTGGTCAAACCCCCTGTCTGGCCGGTCGGACAAAGTGCCTAGAATTGCAATTATCACTGGAGTGTTCTTTACACAGTCTGACCCATCAGCCGACCATCCGGCCGATGGACATGCTTCAATCTGTTGAAAATCTATGAATATTTAAGTGCATAGGTCGACCCTTCAACCGGTCGGTCGGCAACCGGTCGGTCAGACATGCTTCAATCTACTGAAAATCTCTGGATATTTCAGTGCATAGGCTGACCCTTCAGCCGGTCGGTCGGCAGCCAGTCGGTCAATCTGTTCAGCCGATCGGTTAGGGGGTCGGCCTTCATAAAACTTGTCTAGAGATTTTGCTATTTTTGGAGGGTTTGGCCGATCGGCCGGTGGTCATGAAATTGGTTGAACTTCTCAGCTTCTCCTTCTTCATTTTCAATGCACTTTTGCTCCACCTTTGGTCCTTCATTCCTTTGATCTTCAAGGTGTGTAAATAGTATCTCCTATCCCTCATTTGATGAATTCTCTCTCTTAGTCCTACAACCATAAAACAATGCATTAGTTAGTAATGAAATGGGGTTAGAATATTCACATTTAATCACTTATTTCAAGCATAGTTAGTAATGAAATGGGGTTAGAATATTCACATTTAAGAGCTCAACAGACTCACCCATTAGCTATCCGAGATGGGGTATATAATACCCACATCTAGTAGCTTTAACACCTCAGCCTTAACAATCTCCATCATATTTGCATTTAGCCTTCTTTAAGGTTGTCTAGTCATCTTTGCATTTCCTTTGAGGTGTATGCGGTGGGTGCATACCAAAGCATCTATCCCCTGAGGTCCACTATTGTCCATCCTATGGCTTCCCTATGTTCTTTAAGTAACTCGATCAACTTGAGCTCTTGGTCTTTTCCTAGCTGAGAGGCAAGTAATGATTGAGAATGTTTCTTCTTGACCTAAGTATACATATTTCAGATCGGATGACAAAGGTTTAAGGTCAAGCTTCGATAGTTTAATGTTAGACGGTAGAGGCTTCAATGTGGTTGGTGGCAATCTTTAAAAATTGGGCATCCACCAGGCTAACACCAACTACCAGTTTCTTAATATTCATTGCTTGCACAATTTCACTTATGATGGGGTCTTTGGAATCCTTAAAATGTGCCAAGCATGTCTCCAAGTTTTCTGGTGGTTCAAGTTGGAGGAGCTCTTCTTCTTCGAAGGATTCGAGTAAGTTTACCTCGAAGAGCTCATCATCATTAACATCCCTATGCCTTTTGCCCAAATGGAACACATTCACCTCCAATGTCATGTTTCGAAAGGACAATTGCATTACCCCATTCTGGCAATTTATTATTGTATTTGATGTAACAAGGAAGGGGCGGCCTATAATCACCGGTATTTAGGTACTAGCATCCATAACCGGTTGTGTGTCCAAGACGATGAAATCTACCGAATAGTAAAATTTATCAACTTGGACCAAGACATCCTCAACTATCCCTTTCAGTACACGAATGGATCTATCAGTGAGTTGCAACGTGGTTTTGGTGGGTTTTAATTCACCAGGGCCCAATTGCTCATATACCGAATACGGGATTAAATTTACGCTTGCCTCCAAGTCTAGCAATGCACGTTTAATTCAGTAGTCACCAATGATGTATGAAATTGTGGGACTACCGGGATCCTTGAATTTTGGGGGGGTCTTTCTAGTGAGAATGGCATTCACTTGCTCATTTAATAAGGCCTTTTGCTACACATTATATTTGTGTTTAGTTGTGCATAAGTCCTTTAGAAACTTGGCATAGGACGGGATTGTTTAATAACGTCAAGCAATAGAATGTTGATCTTGAATTGTCTGAAAATCTCTAAAATGTCATGAGAGTTTAGAAGATATTTTGGAGCAACCAATCTCTAAGGGAATGGCGTTATGGGCTTATGAACACGTTCCCTTTCTTGTGTGGTTGAGCTAGGTTCATCCTCATTCTCAGAAATTATCAGATCATCAGGCTTGTCGGCCTTCACCGGAATAGATTTATCTACTTGTTTACCACTTCTAAGAGTGGTGATGGACTTTGCTTGCTCCACATTTTGGTTGGGAAGATTAGAGATGCTTACTTCATGTACTTGCTTTGGATTAGGCTGAGGTTGGGCCAGAAAGGTCCCTTCCCTAGCATTCAGGCGTCCCTTAATCTCATTTACCGAGACTTTAAGCTCTTGGAACATTTGCTGATTTGTTTGCTTTATTTGTGTTTGCCCTTGTATAAACGCCTTTGGAGTATCCTCCATTGATAATTGAGGTGGGGCCATGTTTTGCATGGGTGGCCCTCCTTGAGAGTTTGTAGGATTGGCCGTAGGACTATTCCTCCAACTAAAGTTAGGATGATTCTTCCAAGTAGAGTTATACGTGTTACCTACCGGTCCATTGAAAGGCCGTTGGTAACCATATGTGGACTCTACTAATAAGAGTAAAAAAGGAAATTCTTACATAATATTTCCTCATTAAGATGATATTTATATCGTAATAATTACATACTTTTCATTAAGCCACATATCAAGTTAATTGTGCTAGAGGTATCCTCCTTTAGTTTTCTTTAAACTCCATCGAGCGTATTTTCTCATAAATGACAAAAATGCCCACCTATTACTTTGATCAAAGGTGGCGTGGTGACAAGCGTTAATTTAAATAGGTGTCGATATGTAAAACCATATTAATAAGATAGTTTTATGTAAAAAATCTTATTTAATTTATACGGTGTACAGAGGGAATCACCTGATGGACGGAGTGGATTTCACATATACATCTTGGTGGCGCATCATAACCGATTTGGGTCCTATCATCTCCCCTTCATGTTTTAAAATGGCTAGTCACGTGCTTGTTCAACACAATTAGAAAGTGGTGGTGACTTGTATATATATATATATATATATATATATATATATATATATATATATATATATGGAGACTCGATCTTATGTATGGCAAGAGATTCTAAAAACTTTCGCCGAACAACCCATCAAAGCACGAAAGCCAGGATCTTTTGGAAAATGGATTCCTATTCGAAGAGTGCATAGCAATATGGATAAGCTCACACCAACCCATCAATTTGGGATCCAATTTGGGATTTTCTTTTGTTGTTCACTGTCCTACCTAACCCACCATCGAGTAAGAGATAGGAAATCAGCAAACATCAGAATCTAGTCCATCAATCCCAAGTGTCTTAGACATAGGCGAAGTGCTGTTGACATTTCAACTCAAACTCGGCAAGTGCCTACGATAATTCAACGCAACAACTCCACGAGTCTGCTCGGAACTGATTGATTCCTAAGCCATTCATTCTCCTGTCAACCTCTTGCTTGGCGATGAACTCTAAAGGTTTTTTTTTTGTTATATAGCCTATCCAGATTATAGATCCTAATGTTAATGTCTTGGGGCTCGATTTAATAAACTTCCATTTATAGCGCTAAAGAGGATAAGCCCCTTCATTGTTGGAGGAGACATCAAACTGTGATAATGTAGGGTGTTTGACTAGTCGGCCAGTCTGCTCTGACTGGTCTAATTATGCTCGTGCAGGCAGCGTAGTCTCTAGACAGATTTTGGTTTTCTAAACTGGTTGACGACCGGTCTATTGGGTGCTCCGACCGGTCATTTTTAGAGGTGGAGCGGGTTGAGTTATGGCTAATCTCTCTGGATGTTTTTTGTTATACTCGACCGGTCGACCAATGGGGTCCGACCAGTCGACTGTATAACCAGAGTTGCACGGTTTTGTAGAGTTTGTTTTTATTTTCGGTTGGAGGCTTGTATAAACACCTCTAAATCGTTCTTAGAGGTAATCTTAATCAATATTAAGGAGTCCTAATTCTCATGTGCCCTATTCAAGTTTTGTTGGCAATTTGATATATGTCATGGTCTGTACTAGACCAGATATTTTACTGGCTATGGGTGTTGTTAGTCGATTAATGTCTAATCCAGGTAGAGAACATTGAGAAGTTATGACATGGTTACCTCGATACATTTGGGGTACGCAGGACTACGTCTTGATGTTTGAGAAGTCTAAGTACAAGTTAGATTGGGTACGTCGATTATGATTACACAGGTAGTATGGATTGTAGGAGATCGACTTCAGAGTACTCATTTATTTTAGTGGGTGGAGAAATTAGTTGGATGTCTAAGCTTCAGTCAGTGGTGGCTCTTTCTACTATTGAGGCTAAGTATATTGCGGTGACAAAAGTTTTCAAAGAGGTTATTTGGTTGGGAATGATAAATCAATTGGGGCTTCAGCAGGAGGTCGTGCTTGTTAATTGTGATAGCTCTAGTGCTATCAATTTGATTAAAAATTATGTTTATCACTCTCGTACTAAACACATTGATGTGTGTCAGTATTTTATCCGACAAGTGCTTGAGGAAGGATATGTGACTCTTGTGAAAATTCACACAAGCGTCAATCCGGAAGATATGCTGACTAAGGTGGTCCCAATAGAGAAGTTCAAGTTCTGTGTACCTTCTCTAGGATTGGCAAGGACTTAATGAAGACGCAGTGGTGCACGAGAAGTGACAACACTATATTTGAAGATGAGATGATTTGTGAAGCAAAGGGAAGGTGGTTCAATGTTTATAGCATCGGTGGAGATTATTAGAGGAGACTTCAATTTGTGCTGATACAAGGTGTCCGACGGGTCGACCAGTCTGGTCCAATCGGTATAATTCTGCTCAGGCAGACAGCTTAGTCTCTGGATAGATTTTTGGTTTTCTAGACCGGTCTGGTGGGTGCTCCAACCAGTCGTCCAACCGGTTATTTTTAGAGGTGGAACATGTTGAGTTATGGTTGAACTCTTTGGACGTTTTTTGCTGTATTTGATTGGTTGACCAATGGGGTTCGACCGGTCGACTGTATAAGCATTCATAATTAAACAATTAAACATACAATGCTAAGACAATAATGTGGTCAAATACATCACAAACACAAGCATGTGTAGTGGTTTGACTACGTGTCTACTCCACTCCCGGTTCAAGTACTCACCCCCTAAGCACATCGGATTTCACTAAGAAAGTTTAAATAAAGTTCCTTTCAACCTAGGTGTTTTATGTCGGTTCCACCCTACAGAGGTGTTTAATGGTTCCACCCAACCAAGGAGTTTGACAAGGTTCCCCCCAAACTATGAAAGTGTTTAATGGTTTCATCCAACCAAGGAGTTTAACAAGGTTCCTCCCAACCTTTACAACATATTTATACTCCTGCTGGAGGCTCTATACAAAGACTTGGTTTAGCTCTCTTACAAGGGCCTAGATCCTACAATCGAACCTATCGAGTTTCACAATTCAAAATCTTATACTCAATCATACACAACGAAAAAGCATGTTGAACTCTAACAAATGATAATCTTCCTTGTCTGATTTGAACCCCGTTGATGCGTCGTTTGGGTTGCTTGATCTCCACTCTCTTATGCTTCAAATCAGCTCCCTATTGTACCCTCGATATTGTTGTTGATGCTTTGCCAATACTTCAGCTCCAACGATTAATCACCTTATATGAGATGCTCTAATTGAGATGCCCAAGGTGATAGGAGGTGGTGAATCCTCTACAATAAGTAGGAAATGGGTTGCCTAGAGGAATACACCTAATTGGATTCCTAAGTGGTGTTTAGATAAGGGATCTACCTATGATCAATGTGTCGAAACTCTTAGGAATCAAGAGAGAACAAGTCAATTCTCATTTAAGTTTTGAATGCTCAATGCTTGTAATGAATCATAAGGAGAATGACTTTGACGGTATAGGATTAAAGCGTTTAATAGTCTTCAACAATGGTGGCATCTAAATCACTAAACTCCCTCTCTTAAGCCCAAATATCGTCTCTCCTGCTTTTATAGATAAAGCTTCAACGATCAATAAATGGGCAGATTCGCGATTCTCCGATAGATCGAGATGCTCTTTGATGGATCAGAGGTATACTCGATGGAACGGAGATTCTACTCCGATGGATCGAAAAACTGTCTAGAGAGTTTATGCAATTGATGGATATCTAGTACTTCGATTGATCGAAACCTTCTTCGAGGGATCGAAATCGCCACTTCGATGGATCGAAGTGTTTGGTTTGATGGATCAAAAAAATTATTCAGAGAATTCACAATGTTGCTGGACATATGTTTGATGGATCGAACTGGTGTCCGATGGATCGAAGTCCCATCGAGGGGAACTCTGATGGATCAGAGTCCACCTGAAAACTGTTGCCTGAGCTTGTTCATTTACAACAGCTTGCACCTTTATTATTAACCTAACTTATCATGTTTTTTAAGGCTAATGAAGATGACTAAGGTTTTACTTATGGTCCAAGTCATCTCGAGGTTTAGGATTGCTTTGGTTCTAAGGGTTACGGTCACTAAGGGATCTCATTTACCTGTTTTTCTTCCTTGATGCTTTTTATCCACTTGTATCTTCGGTCTTCAAATTGTCAAGGCTCAACCGACATTATAGTATACAAAGTACGTGATTGACAAATAAGGTGCACTAGTATGCCACAAAAAAAGAGTTCACTAACAATCTCCCTCTTTGTCAATTACGTGACAAAAACCTAACTTAGACTTTATCATGGTCCATATCAATGACAATACCAAAACAATAAATAAATTACATGTCAAAAAAAAGATTACAACTTGAATTAATAGTAGGACAAGTAACACTAAGGAATGCTCGTCTTGATTTCTCCTCATAACCTATCAATCCCTGCAGTACAAGATAGATAAGCTTGTTTTGGTGGGACCTGATCTTTCTCCCCCTTTTTTGTTAGCAATTGATAAACTAATCTCTCCCCCTTAATGATACACTAATTAAGTAAAGGAATGTAGAGATTAGAGTGTCTCAGCTATAATTATAAAAACATACTAACTATGAGAGTATAGGGTGCATGAACATTAAAAAATGGAGCGTACATGTAACATGATCAACAAGAAAATGTACTTATCTAAGCATGAATGAACATGTATAATTGATCATTTTAAGATAAACATGAAATCATCAATGATCAAGGAAAAAATTAGCATTCAATTAAGCATATAATTCAATAGATTGTGTTAATTTAAGCAGGATAACAATTTGGGAATTAATATACCAAAATAAAGCAAAGGCTAAACTATCAAGATGGGTTACAGAGGCTTAATCCTTTAATATGTCCATAAGCATACATATGAGGTTGAATTCCTCAGATTTACCTATAGTGTACAGAATCAAAGAGGTTACATTCTCAAATTTAACAATAACCTCAATATGAGGCTTATTCTCAGATTTTAACTATTGAGCTCAAATTGACCTCCTAAGGTCACCCATCCTACTTTATAACCCTCTTGGGTGTGATTTTCTAGGATCCGGACTAAGTTCGGTAGAGAATGTTTCTTCTTTAGATGTTGTTATAGTCAAAATAGCGGTGGTCGCATGTTCTCGCGATGTCCTGATTCTACGAGTAGCTTTCTAACAATACTTGATTCGCGAGCTCATCTGGTCGCGTCTCGTATATTAGATAAATACCGCACATAGGTACTGAGTCATCGAGCTCTTATGGTCAGTAGTCGAATATTGGAAGGCGGGAAATGTCCTTCCCGACCTACGAGCAGTTCTTCTCGTAGTCGTTTAAAAGCGTCATATCTCTATATGCGGACAGCTTGTCTCGCGAGCAGATCTCGACGTGCGAGCAGCTTTGACTACTGATGATTAGCAATGACATCACTTAGCCTATAGTACCAGCAGCCCGTATAGGCTGATTTTGGGCTTATCTTCGTTTACGGTTCTGTATCTCAAGGGATCGCTATCAAGGAACGTAGTTGACCAGATGACTAATTGGATTAGACTATTCCTTTATCTGAGGATAAGCAGGATAAACATCTTATCCCATGAAATCAGTAGATGATCTCGTTCTCTTACGTAACAGAGTGGGACATTTGGATCTATATAAATAGATGGTTTCATCAATAAGAAGGTACACAATACTCAAGTCTCTATCCCCCATCATCTATTTTGCTCTTCTTCCAGCCCTGCCTTATCTAATTTAAGCATCGGAGGGCCAATGGCTGGACGCCGGCCACCCATAGTTTCTCTTTATCTATTTTCAGGTCAGGAGAAAATTGCTAGCAAGGAAGGAGAACTTTTGGAGGACTCTGTTACAAAATATGACGTAAATAGATTGGCGCCGTCTATGGGAAGTGCAATTTGATCACCAAATTTAGCCACTCCCACCATCGAACACGATGCCTCTAAAGAAGACAGTTCATCCTTCCACGTCAAGGCAGACATTACCTCCACCTGACGTTACAGAACCGGTGCCCATCCCTCAAGCCACTTCGACGGGCATCCCTTAGGGAGATCCTAGCGTACCATCACAAAACTCATTATTTGAGGCTTCCGGAAGCCAAGAAGATGTCATGCGTTTCCTCGAAAACACACTTCTAACTCTCAACACTGGGTTTCAAGCCTTGTCTAACCGGCTTGATCAGCATTTCCTGAAACCTCAGAAGCTACCTTCCGGAGGGTTGCCGGCACAGCCCATACCGATAGCTTCCAGACATTCTGTGGACGAACCACAGGTCCAACCAGATCATCCTCCGTCAAACTGAATGCCAATCGACAATCAACCCCCTGCACTATCCTCACATTCCATACATTCCAGTGCTTCCCGCCAACAACAATCTCATGGGTCCACCGTCGAAACGTCAGGTTATACTTTACCGTGGGAGGGAGACCTCAAAAGAATCCATGACCATTTTAATGACATGGAACAACGATATCAGGCAAATCGACCATCAGCCGCTGTGGCGTCGATACATCGATCCGAGTCTCCTTTCACCAGCGAGGTCATGGAAGCCCCTCTACCTAGAAAGTATCGTACGCCCGTCATCACTCCATATACAGGTACTGGTGATCCTCTCGAACATCTGGAAACTTATAAGTCTCTTATGGAGCTAGAGGGACATGGGTCAAAAATCATGTGTAGGGCTTTTTCCATAACTTTAAAGGAAGCAGCCCGTACGTGGTTCCGGGGGTTAAAACCTCGATCTATCGGTTCCTTTTCACAGCTATCGGAATTGTTCCTCTCCCAATTCATGGGAAGCATCCGCACCAAAAAACCGGCGTCCCACCTAATGGATTTGAAACAGTAGCATGGGGAAACAATAAAGGAGTTTACAGTGCGGTTCACTACCGAAGCCGTCCAAACTGATGGTTATACCGAAGAGAAAGGCCTCACCGCCCTAATAGCTGGGATCACCAGCGAAAATTCATATTCGCTTTGGATAAGAATCCTCCTAAAACTATGACAGAATTCCAAGCTAAAGCTCAGAAGTATATCAATGCAGAAGAAGTTGCTTTAGCGCGTCATGGTATACAGGGCAAGAAGCACAAGCCGGAGGAAGTCTCTTCTTCGGATAAGAAAAATCGACGCGATCGGCGAGATCGCTCTCCCAAGAAAGTCAACTCTGGTAAGTACCATAACTACACCCCCCCTTAATCAGCCCCCAGAGAAGGTGTTAATGGAGATCAAGCATAAACCATATGTAAAGTGGCCCGCAAAGATTAAATCTGATCCTGAGAAAAGAGATAAGAGCAAGTTTTGTTATTTTCACAAAGATCATGGGCACACCACCCAAGATTGCATATCTCTGCGTGATCACATCGAAGCTCTTATTCGCAAGGGTCACCTTCAAGATTATATTGTCCGACAAGGTCGTTCACCAAAAAGAGGGGAGACCCCGTCACAACAGAAGAAATCACCTCATCGACATACATCACAAGAAAGTAGAACCTACTGGGGAGATTCGAACCATTGTCGGAGGACCGGCTTGCGGAGGAGATTCTCAAGCTTCGACAAAAGCATACACTCGTAAGGCATCCAAGAAGCCTCAGCATATCTACTGGTTGGAACGAACTCCCGATACATCAGAATCTAGCCGTCCTTCAATCTCTTTCTCCCTCGAAGATGCGGAAGGGATTCACTTCCCTCATGAAGACTTCATCGTAGTCGCATTAAAGGTATCAAATTATCTGACTCATCGTATTATGGTGGATACAGGTAGCTCTGCTGATATTCTCTACCTGGAGGCTTTCGATAAAATGGCAAATTGCCAGAAGCCTACTTAAGCCAGTCTCAACTCCCCTCGTCAGTTTCGGGGGCAAACACTACAAGAAAAATGGCTTTTTACAACAGGCTTTTTACCACGAGCTAGCCAAAACCGTTGTAAAAGATCACTTTCTACAAGGGGCATGGCATCTCCGTTGTAAATAACTTCATTTTACAATGGTCGGGTTTTGGCCAGTTGTAAAGCTATTACTTTTTACATCGGGCTCTAAGAACCGTTGTGATTGGAATATTGACAACGGTTTTTGCTCGTAGCAAATATTAAGTTTTTACAACGGGCTACATACATTGTAAATAATTGTTCTTTTGAACCATTCGTGAATACTAAATTTTGAATGACACTCACCCACACCATTGGTGACACCTGAAGGGAGCATTGACCTTCCAGTCACCTTTGGTGAGAGCCCTGCGAAGACGACTATCTTCATCAACTTCCTCGTGGTAGATCGGAGATCGGCGTACAACCCCATTTTGGGGTGACCATCGCTTAATAAGGTTGGGGCAGCTTTACATCCCTTGTACTTGTGCGTCAAGTTTCCTACCCCCAATGGTGTTGGGGTTGTACGAGGAAATCAGAGAGAAGACCGGTCTTATTACGAGATAGCCCTACAACATCGAAAGAAAACTCGGCGACACCAGTTATGATGATAAAGCAAGATTCATCAAGTCTTCCAACGGCCGCCTCGTTGGATCCAAGGGAGAATGCTCTCCAATCAGGAACTCCCAGGGAAGAAACAGTGTCAATCCGCTTATTCAAAGATGATTTATCAAAAGTCGTATACATTAGATCCTCTTTAACCAGCGTCCTCCGCGAAGATCTGGTTTGTTTTCTCACCGAATACCAAGACGTATTCGCTTGGTCTCACAAAGATATGCCAGGTATCGACCCCAGCGTTATCGCACATCGTTTGAACATTGATCCAAATTATAAACCTGTCCACCAGCGCCGACGTTCCTTTCTGCAGAAAGGTAGATGGCAATCAAGGCTGAAGTCGAGAAGCTGCTCACGGCCAATTTCATAAAAGAAGTTGATTATCCGGAATGGGTCGCGAACTTAGTTCTCGTTCGAAAAGCTAATGGCAAATGGAGAATGTGCGTCGATTACTCGGATTTAAATCAAGCGTGCCCTAAAGATAGCTTCCCAACTCCGCAAATCGATCAATTGGTTGATTCAACAGCTGGGCATGCTCTGCTCAGTTTTACGCATGCCTATTCCGGCTATAACCAGATCATGATGCATCCACCCGACAACCAACATACCGCCTTCATAACTGACCGAGGCCTATATTGTTACCAAGTAATGCCTTTTGGCCTTAAAAATGCAGGGGCCACCTATCAGCGCCTCGTCAATAAAATATTTGCTTCGCAAATCGGCCGGAATATGGAGGTTTATGTCGACGACATGCTCGTGAAAAGCGCTGTAGGAAGTGACCACCTTGCAGATCTTCGAGAAGCTTTTGACTTGATGAGGAAGTATCGGATGAAATTAAATCTAGAAAAATGTGCCTTCAGAGTCTCTACTGGAAAATTTCTGGGATTTATGGTCGGCCAACGAGGAATCGAGGCGAATCCTGAAAAGATTAAACCATTGATCAAAATAAAGTCCCCAGCCACTCTAAAAAACGTCCAACGACTGGCTGGTCGCATTGCCTCATTAAACAGGTTCATCTCGTGTGCTTCGGACAAGTGCTTACCTTTCTTTAAGCTCCTTCGAGCCACAGCAAAATCTGATTGGGAATGGACACCACAATGTGAAGAAGCTTTTCAACAATTGAAGCAATATATGAGTGCGCCCCCCGTTTTATCTAAACCCGTGGCACAAGAGCAACTCATCCTTATTTATCTGTGTCTTTAACAGCCATTAGCGCCGCTTTAATAAGAGAAGATTCCGGGATATAAAGGCCCGTCTATTATATCAGTCGAGCAATGGTGGACGTAGAAACCCGGTATTCTGATATGGAGAAATTGGCCCTTGCTTTAGTCACAGCCGCCCAAAAAGTAAGACCATACTTCCAGGCCCATGCTATATTAGTGCTAACAAATCATCCGTTATGGACAGGTCCTTAAGAAACCCGAGGCTTCAGGACGATTAACCAAATGGGCGATCGAGATAAGTGAGCACGATATTTCATTCTGCCCCAGGACCGCAACCAAGGGCCAGGCCGTGGCTCACTTCATCGCCGAATTCACATACTCCTCTCCCGATGATAATTCCACGACCAGCGACCAACCATCCTGGTCACTCTTCATAGACGGGTCCTCTCGGGTCATTGGCAGCGGAGCGGGCTTAATTCTAGTTGCTCTAGATGGGTCGCATTTTCAATACGCTTTACGGTTCGATTCTCGTATCTCAAATAATGAGGCAGAATATGAGGCTCTGATCGTTGGCTTCGAACTGGCCAACGTCCTTTCCATTCAGAATCTACTTATTCACAGTGACTCTCAGCTCATAGTCAATCAGGTACTCGGCGAATTCGAAGCAAAAGAAGAAAGAATGACATTATACAAATCTCGAGTACTCATCTTGCTCGCAAAACTGAAGAATTATGAAATAACTCACATCCCTCGCGAGAAGAACAAACTCGCAGATTCTTTAGCAAAGCTGGCCTCCACACCAGAATCTAAGTTATCCCGTTTAATTCCTATCGAGCACCTCCAGACATTGAGTATCAATCAAATAACTCATGAGGAAGCGACCGAGGTCCATCCCTCTCCATGTTGGATGGATCCCATTATCCTCTATCTCAGAGATGGAGCTCTTCCAGACAATAAGAAATCCGCAAGACAAATCCAATATCGAGCTGCCAGGTATACTTTACAAAATGGGATCTTATTACGTAAGAGTTTTTCTATCCCTTATTTACGGTGTCTTCACCCAGACGAAGCACATCGTGTTCTAAATGAAATACACCAGGGGGCATGTGCTACAACCCGAAGATTGCACACCCAAGTGCAGGTAGCGAAGTAGTAAAATACTCAGTAAGACCGAGGTCGATCCACAGGGATTGGGGTTAAGAACACTTAGAGGAATTAGTTTAGGTGAGTGAGATGAAATCTGGTTTATCCACGAGAGTGGAGCAAGTTGTGTATGGTGAAAGATAAAAATAGAAAAGGGGCTAAGGCATCAGGGATCCACCTTTAATTTATTCACAAGATTTGATTTATTGGTCCAACTATAACTCAACTGGAATTGAATAAAGATTCATTCCAATCGGAAGATGAAACAGTTAAACCATTTGCATATTTCATAAAAGATGGTGATCTGAACCGATTGATTTGACCATGAAGCACTCGTTAGTTGATCGTAGGAAATTTCAAGCATCCACTATGCCCGGAGTCGACAATGGATCAAGGAATTGTACAGATCAACAACTTTTGCCAACAAGTCAACCGATAAGATCACAATTCATACGATCAAATGCATACTTACAAGATAGGAGGCTTTGATTAACCGATCCAACCGTTAAGATCTCGTCTATCGATCGCAAGGAATCCAAAGCATCTAATGTGCCTGGAGTCTACAATGGATCAAGGGATTTTACAGATCGATGACTTTACCTACACTAGCTCGATGACCGTAGGGAATCCAAAGCATCCAACGTGCCCGGAGTCGACGATGGATCAAGGGACTTTATCGATCATGAACTAGCTAATTGGTGTGTAAGGGATCCCAAGCATCCAACGTGCTTGGAGTCGACGATGGATCAAGGGGATTGCACAACAATAGCGTCGGCCGAGGAGGATAACCAAACCAATTAACCAAAGAGAACTCCAACATTGACACCACACAATGTTGAACCAAACGAAACGAAGCTTACAAATTTCTTCAAAGGCTTCACCCCTAGCCTTAGCTAGAGGTTTAGCCAACCATGCTACAATGGACGACTAAAACTCACTAAGAAAGAAAATTCTACACTACTCTATACTACAAATGAAAGAAAGAAAGAAAACTAAAGAAGAGAAGAGAGGAGTTGTAGAGAATGGGATTTGAGGAGTGGGATGGGATGATTGAAATGAGGAGGAGAGGCCTCCTTTTATAGACTTTTGAGAGGCTCCCAAGCTAGGTGGCACTCCAAACCCAAAGCAGATTTTTAGTTAGGTTTGGGAATGGAGTTAGATTTAGAGTGCCCAAAGCAAACTTTTCCTTTAGGTTCGGGCTCGGAGTTAGGCTTGGATGGACATGTGGTAAGAAAAGTACTCCAAGCCTAGGTGTCACTACAAACCCAAAGCAGATTTTTAGTTAAGTTTGGGAATGGAGTGAGGCTTGGATGATGAGGTGGCATTCCAAGCCTTACACATGTGTGGAGAGAGAGAGAGAGAGAGAGAGAGAGAGAGAGAGAGAGAGAGAGAGAAAGCTCCTCTCTTACTGCCATGTGATGGAGCTTCTCCAGTTGCTGGACGTTGTGCATGTGGCCATCTTGATGGACGACTGAGGAGCTGGAGTAGACTGCACGTGTGGGTTGGAGCCACTCTACTGGATGATCGTCCACCAGCTATAGAAATGGACGGCTGGTGATTGAAGGTGGACTGGAAAGCTGATGTTGCTGGCCGTTTGATGATGGACGTCCAGCAGCTGGACGGGTGGAGTTGCAGCACTACTGCTGCACGTTGAGCTGCTGTTGGATGGATGGCTAGAGTTCACCTGGCATGTGTGAAGCAAGGTGATCCACCTGATGGACTGTTGGATATGGACATTGGATTGCATGCTGATGCATCAACACGTTTGATGGATGGACGGTGTGATGTTAAAGTAGCTGGATGGGTTGGACGCTGGAGATGGACGGTCCACTTGATGTTAGACGTCCATTGCTGCATGTGTGGAGGTGGGGAGCTGATGACGTCCACCAGCTAGATTTGGACGATGGAGATCCACTGGATGTTGGATGATCGCTGCTAACGCAGGTGATGATGTTGAAGGTGGAGGGAGTGGACGGTGGATTTGGGACGTCCAGGGCTGGACGGTGCTACTGGTATGTGATACTGATGGTCGTCCACCTGATGGACGGACACTGCCTTTGCTAGGTGCACGTGTGGGCTGCAAGTAGTGAAGATGAAGAGGATGTGGGCTCCACATTGATGGACGACAGAGATTTGTCAGCAGCTGCTGTTACTGGACGTGAGGTCCACTGGACAGTCAGATGATGATTTGGACGGCTGGATCTCGAGTAGTTGTTGGACGCTGGTTTCTGGTGAGTCTACTTGTTGGATGCTGCACACGTGTGATGTGGAACGTCTAATGGTGGATGATCCTTGCTGTTGTAGACGTTGGTGTGAGGTGGGGTCCACCTTGTTGATCGGGCACGTATACTGGGGTTGGATGAAGAGCAGCCTTGGTGATTGACGTCCCTGCTTGGAAGATGGATGGATGGACCTGATGACTGCTGACCGTTGATGAACGGGTCCACCTAACTGGATGGAGGGCCCATTTGATGGATGGCGTGAAAGGATGATGGAGCTGCTCATTGGATGAACGGCTGCCACCTTGGACTGATGGTGGTGGTATCATGATAAGATCTGTGTGGTCCACTGCTAATGAACGACTTCTTCCATCTCAACCGTAAAGTATGATCTAGCCTTTAATCTTTACGACTTGATTTCCTTCTGGGCCATGATCACGCTTGAGTTTGACCACTTTTGGGTCCTAAAGTGCCCTGATTGGCTTGGATCTTGCGCAACCTCTCCGAACACCTGAAGACAGAAAATTAACCTAATGAGGGATAATTAACCTGAAAAACAATGATATTGCTATCAACAACCAGGGTTAATTATACAATATTAGGTACTTATCACACCCCCTAACCAGCATTTTGCTAGTCTCGAGCAAAACATGCGAAAATCATCTAAGGATTTTTCAAAATACTGCAATCAATCTTATCCTCGACAGTTTTCATCAATCGAAATCATCTCAAGACTTCTCTTATTTCCTAATGAAACAAAGATAAAGAGAAGAAAAGGTTCAACGTATTTATGTGATCCTTCAAGTTATCTAAACAGTAGAGTTTCCAAGGCATACAGTTTTGAGAATATTTAAATATAGATTATAGTCACTTAGTAAACAACTTAATTGAGTTCAAATCATTAATGATTCAATAGAAGCATTCTAAACATTTAGTTCTATGGTGCACGGTGAAGTCTGGCCTTAACACAACTAGGGGTTCAGTCTTCTACTTTCATGTTAACACGGATGATTGAAGAGTATGGTCAGATCAACCAAGTCACTGATTTCAAACCTTGCTACTGTTCTTTTCAATATTTTTTTCAACTTTTGATCTCTCTTTTTTTTCTATTATTATTATTCGATAACCGATAGCCGAAGACTCCGAAAGGCTCACTTCGTACTATGGTAGTGTTTTGTAATGGTAACGACAATGGATGAAATTCCTTGCCCCAAATTACTATGAATATTCCTTTTTCTTTTCACTTTTTTTTATTTTTTATTTTTTATTTTTTTTATATATGAACCAAGTAACTAAGGATCTCCAGGCTTGGTTCCTATCACTCTCAACAATCATCAAGTCAACATTATAGTATCAAACTCAAATCCTAGCAGTGCAAGCTAGATGTGAACTGTGAAAATTCATGACTTAATCAATGTTTATCATTTTCTAATAGAAAATTAATGGAAAGGACTCAATTTTGAAATTTGCTGAAGCAACTAAACTCTAAACTTTAACATTGTCATCACTAAATGCCTTTTTATTCTACCATTCAAATTATTTCAAAATCACATAAATCACATAAATCCCTAGATTTTTTTTAAGGCTAAAGAAATAATAATTTGTAGTCAATACAACCACAGAATTTCCTGTTCCTTTTGTGCAATGCACATAGACCACGTATCATCCGACAAACTCCTTCGACCACAAGATGAGCCACATCCTCACATTTCCCATGATCAATTCAATTTGGGGTCTTACGCTGCTCATAATACCATGAGAGTGTGCTTCACCTCCCAGCTGCCTTAATCCCCTTCATGATTTCTGAGAACAGGGAATATCTGTCGGTTTCAACAGCGATTTCCAACTAAGGTCCTCTATCACGGTGCGTTCAACACGAACAGGATGTTTCCCATAAAACCTTTTTTTTTAAAACCTTTTTTTTATGACCTAAAATAGCAAAGTGATAGGTAAAATAGCAAAGAGATAGACAATTGGAAAGATTTTCCACAGGAATTCCACACCCCCCAACCTAAATGTAACGTTGTCCTCAATGTTGAAAAATGAATGCATAGATAAATGCAACATGAGAGCAAAATGGTAAAGAATAGAGGGTAAAGAGTACCTGAGAGGATGAATACTTGTAAGCGCTGGAATTTTCTAAGTTGCCACAACAAAATACAAGAAACAAACTAACCTACTAGTATACAAAAGGGGATCTCCGTCGGACTAGGAGATCAATCCTGATAAACGGGATCTTCTAGAGGGGTGGATTCCTCCTCTAGGGCAAATTCCTCAAGAAAGGGCTTCAAACGCTGCCCGTTCACTTTAAATACATTTCCATTTTTGGGGTTCTCAATCTCAATAGCCCCATGAGGGTAAACAGTTTTGACTACAAAAGGGCCGGTTCATCGAGATTTCAGCTTTCCTGGAAACAGATGTAGCCTAGAATTGTACAAGAGAACTTTCTGAGATGGTTCAAAAGATCTTCGAAGGATATTCCTGTCATGGAATACCTTCGTTCGTTCCTTGTATATTCTGGCATTATCATAAGCCTCATTTCGGATTTCCTCCAACTCGTTCAGCTGGAGTTTGTGAAGCGAGCTGGCCTTGTCAAGATTGAAATTGAATTTCTTTATAGCCCAATAGGCTTTATGCTCCAACTCCACAGGCAGATGGCAAGCTTTCCCATAGACAAGTCTATAGGGAGACATTCCAATCGGGGTTTTGTAAGCTGTACGGTAAGCCCACAACGCATCGGTTAGTCTTAGAGACCAATCTATGCGGTCTGGATTCACAGTTTTTTCCAAGATGTGTTTGATTTCCCTGTTGGAAACTTCTGCTTGACCACTTGTTTGTGGGTGATAGGGCGTACTCACCTTGTGTGTGATACCATATCATTTCATCAAAGCCTCGAAAGGTCTGTTACAGAAGTGTGTACCCCCATCACTGATAATGGCTCGAGGCGTCCCAAATCTTAATAGAATATTCTCTTTTAGAAATCGTAGAACCATTTTGTGATCATTGGTTCTACACGGGATTGCCTCAACCCATTTGGAGACATAATCGACAGCCAATAGGATATACAGATATCCAAATGAGGAAGGGAATGGTCCCATGAAATCGATGCCCCAACAGTCGAAAACTTCGATGATCAATATTGGATTTAAGGGCATCATATTTCTACAGGAGATTCCTCCCAACTTCTGACAACGGTCACATGCTTTGCAAAAAACATGGGTGTCCTTGAATATGGAAGGCCAGTAGAAACCGTACTGGAGAATCTGGGCAGCGGTTTTCTTAGAAGAGAAATGACCACCACATGCATAAGAATGGCAAAAGGAGATGACACTGGTTTGTTCATTATCTGGAACACACCTCCTTATGATCTAATCTGGGCAGTATTTGAACAATATACAGATCATCCCAGAAAAAGTTGCGTACCTCTGTGAAAAATTTCCTTTTATCTTGTGGGGTCCAATGACTCGGAATTCTTCCTGCAGCAAGATAGTTAACAATGTCAGCAAACCAAGGTTGATAAGACACTTCAAACAACTGTTCATCAGGGAAAGTGTCCTTTATCGGTGTCCTCTCTACGGAATCAGAGAGTACAAGGCGAGACAAGTGATCAGCCACTACGTTTTCTACTCCCTTTTTGTCTCAGATCTCAAGGTCGAATTCTTGGAGCAAAAGGATCCACCTGAGCAAGCGAGGCTTAGAATCTTTCTTAGAAAGAAGATACTTGAGAGCCGCATGATCAGTAAAAATCACAATTTTGGACCCAATCAAGCAGGACCTGAACTTGTCAAGTGCAAAGGCTACGGTAAGGAGTTCCTTTTCCGTAGTAGAGTAGTTTACTTGCGCACTGTTCAAGGTTCTACTTGCGTAGTATATAACATAGAGCTTCTTGTCTTTTCTTTGCCCCAAAACTGCCCCAACAACGTAGTCACTTGCGTCACACATGATTTCAAAAGGTATAGTCCAATCGGGTGGTTGCATTATCGGTGCGCTGGTAAACATGCCTTTAAGTTGGTGAAAGCTTCTTGGCAGTCATTGGTCCACTCGAATGGAGCATCCTTTTGCAGGAGATTGCATAATGGACGAGAGATATGACTGAAGTCCTTTATAAATCTCCTATAAAATCCTGTATGACCCAAAAAAGAACAAATGTTTCGTACACTTATGGGGGCTGGTAGGTTGGCAATTAAGTCGATCTTTGCCTTGTCTACTTCTATTCCGTTGGACGAAATATTATGTCCAAGAACAATTCCCTTTTGAACCATAAAATGACACTTTTCCCAATTCAAAACAAGATTCTTTTCTTCACACCTTGTCAAGACCAATTGTAAATGGTTCAAACATTCATCAAAGGAACAACCAAATACCGAGAAGTCGTCCATGAAGACTTCCAAGAAATGTCCAACCATGTCAGTGAAAATGATGAGCATGCATCTCTGAAAAGTGGTAGGAGCATTACACAGTCCGAAAGGCATCCTCTTGTACGCAAAGGTGTCAAATGGACAAGTGAATGTGGTTTTCTCTTGATCTTCTAGGGCAATCTCTATTTGGTTGTATCAAGAGTACCCACCTAGGAAACAGTAATAGGAGTGACCAGCTAACCTCTCTAACATTTGATCAATGAATGGTAAAGGAAAGTAGTCCTTCCTAGTAACAGTATTCAGTTTCCTATAGTCGATACACATTCTCCAACCAGTAGTGACTCTAGTTGGCACCAACTCATTGTTTGCATTCGCAACTATGGTAACTCCTGATTTTTTTGGGTACCACTTGGGTTGGACTTACCCATTGGCTATCTGAAATAGGGTAGATGATACCCACATCCAATAGCTTGAGGACCTCGGCTCTAACCACTTTAGTCATGTTTGGATTCAATAGCCTTTGTGGTTGTCTAGAGGGTTTAACATTCTCCTCGAGGCGTATCCTATGGGTACAAATTAGGGGATCAATTCCCTTGATGTCAGCAATTGTCCAACCTATGGCATCCTTTTGTTCCTTGAGAACATTGATCAATTTGTCCTCTTGGTCTTTATCAAGGTGAGATGAAATAACCACAGGAAAAGTATTGCCTTGACCCAAGTATGTATATTTCAGTTCCAAAGGTAATGGCTTCAGGTCAAGCTTTGGTGCTTCAATTCTTGATGGTAGAGGTCGTGAATCATTTAGAGAGAGTTTTTCAAAATGAGGCCTCCACTGGTTTGTATCATGCACAAGGGTGGATTCTAACAATCCATTCACCACTTCTAAAATTGTCTCATCATCAGAATCAGCAAAGTGGGCTAGACATGCTTCTAAGGGTTCGGACAGAGAGGTTAGAAGGAATTCTTCTTCCATGAGGGTATCGATCAGGTTGGCCTCATGGATCTCATCATCATTCCCTTGTTGTTTACACATGTTGAAAACATTTAGCTCTAACTTCATATTGCCAAATGAAAACTTCACGACCCCATTCCTGCAGTTGATCACAGCATTGGAAGTTGCCAAGAATGGTCGGCCAAGAATAACAGGTATCTGGGTGCTAACATTTGCTACAGGTTGGGTATCCAAGACGATGAAGTCTATTGGGAAGTAGAATTTGTCGACCTGTACCAACACATCCTCCACTACTCCTCTCGGTATCCGTACAGATCGATCCGCAAGTTGCAAGGTGGTCCTGGTGGGTTTCAATTCACCGAGTCCCAGCTGTTCGTACACCGAGAAGGGTATAAGATTAACACTTGCCCCTAAGTCAAGAAGTGCTTGTTCGACTCGAAAGTTCCCTATTATGCAAGTAATAGTAGGACTTCCTGGATCTTTGTATTTTAGGGGAGAGTTTTGGTTAATGATAGCACTGACTTGTTCAGTCAAAAAGGCTTTCTTTTGTACATTGAGCTTGCGCTTAATAGTACAAAGATCTTTCAGAAACTTGGCATATGAAGGTATCTGCTTGATTGCATCCAACAAGGGTATGTTGATTTTCACTTGTTTAAAAACTTCCAAGACATCTTGAGCTTTTAACCATTACTTTAGATGAGAGTAGGCGTTCCGGAAACGGGACCACTGGTTTGAAAACATGCTCCGTCTCCTTCTCAGGTTGATCATCACTAGATATGTCATCACTCTTCGATTTAGATGATTCCTTAGGTTTATCAACTGTCCTAGGAATTTCTTTTTCAATCACCTTACCACTTCTTAGGGTGGTGACAGATTTAGCGTGCTCGACATGAGGGTTGGAAGAACCCGAATCATTCACCTCATACTGTCCCCTCGGGTTAGGTTGAGGTTGGGCCGGAAAGGTCCCTTTTTCCTTAACATTCTGTCGTGATTCAATTCTATCAACGGAAGTTTTGAGCTCTTGGAGGGTTTGCATGATGTGCGTGATGTTCTAATCTTGTCTCTGATTGATTTGAGCTTGTCCCTCCATGAATGTATGCAAAGTATCCTCTAGGGTCTTCCTTGGTGGGGGCACATATGATGTGCTAGTGGAAGGCACTTAAGGATTATTACCTACATTGGCAGTTTGTCTGTTTCTCCAACTGAAGTTGGGATGGTTCCGCCAATTAGGATTATACGTGTTTGACATTGGGGCATTGAAAGGCCTTTGATAAGTATTCAGGACATTGGCTTGATTGTGCAATAATTCTTGAAAAGATGTGATTGTAGGACAACCCTTGGTAAAGTGTGCATCGCTCTTACAAATGTCACAAACACTTTCCGTTTCCCTGGTTTTAATAGCGTTGACCTTCCTTAATTCCATGGCTTCTATTTTATGTGTGAGCCCTGCTATCTTTGCATTGACATCGTCATCCTCGGTTAAAAGATAAACATCTCTTTTTTCATTGGGCCCAGGCTTGGTCTTAGCGGGTTTGTCAGATGTGTCCCAAGATTGGGAATTTTCTGCTAAGAAGTCAAAGTATTCCATAGCCTCATCAGAAGCTTTGCTCATAAACTCCCCATTACACATCATTTCTATGAATTGGCGCATGACTGGGCTCAATCCATTATAGAAGAAGCTAATTAAGCACCATGTTTCGTAGCCATGATGTGGGCAGGCAAGTAAGAGTTCCTTGAAACGTTCCCAACACTGAAAAAAAGTTTCATTCTCCTTTTGGGAGAAATTCATTATATCTCATTTCAGGGTGTTGGTCTTATGAATAGGGAAAAGCTTTTTAAGAAATTCCCTAGTCATCTCTTGCCATGTCCTTATGGTTCTGGGCCTTAAGGAGTGCAACCAAGACTTGGCCTTCTCCTTCAAAGAAAAAGGAAATAGTTTTAACCTAACCACGTCATCAGAATCGTTATCGTAATGCAAAGTAGCGATTACTTCATCAAATTCCCTCAAATGAAAATAGGGACTTTCAGAGTCGAGTCCATGAAATTTAGGAAGTAATTGTATCACTCCAGGTTTAAAATCGATGTTGCCCGCATTCACCGGAAAAACCATACAAGAAGGAGTACTCGTTCTTGCAGGTTGCAAGCAATCACGTAAACTCCTAAATGGTGGCTCATTGTGTACTTCATTCTCATCTTGATCATATTCGTTTTCATTCTCGGCCATGTTTATGGTTAATTCACAAGTATCAGGAAGTTTTCTAACACAGTGATTGGATAGACCTTCAACCAAAATTCCGTCGCTTAGAAGACATCTTGTGTGATCACGAGTCCACTTACGCATAAACACTAAATAAGGAGATAAGGAAAGAGGTTACCCGGAAAGAAGAACACTTGGTTATGAGTGATTCCTGGGAGCAACAAAACAAAATAAGTTAGTAGACTATTCACAATATATATACATAAACCAATTTCAAAAATATTCTTAAACCGATGCCAATCCCCGGCAACGGCGTCAAAAACTTGCTACAACCCGAAGATTGCACACCCAAGTGCAGGTAGCGAAGTAGTAAAATACTCAGTAAGACCGAGGTCAATCCACAGGGATTGGGGTTAAGAACACTTAGAGGAATTAGTTTAGGTGAGTGAGATGAAATCTGGTTTATCCACGAGAGTGGAGCAAGTTGTGTGTGGTGAAAGACAAAAATAGAAAATGGGCTAAGGTATCAGGGATCCACCTTTGATTCATTCATAAGATTTGATTTATTGGTCCAACTATAACTCAACTAGAATTGAATAAAGATTCATTCTAATCGGAAGATGAAACAGTTTAACCATTTGCATATTTCGTAAAAGATGATGATCTGAATCGATTGATTTGACCATAAAGCACTCGTTAGTTGATCGTAGGGAATTCCAAGCATCCACTGTGCCCGGAGTCTACAATGGATCAAGGAATTGTACAGATCAACAACTTTTGCCAACAAGTCAACCGATAAGATCACAATTCATACGATCAAATGCATACTTATAAGATAGGAGGCTTTGATTGACCGATCCAACCGTTAAGATCTCGTCTATCGATCGTAGGGAATCCAAAGCATCCAATGTGCTCGGAGTTTACAATGGATCAAGGGATTTTACAGATCGATGACTTTACCTGCACTAGCTCGATGACCGTAGGGAATCCAAAGCATCCAACGTGCCCGGAGTCGACGATGGATCAAGGGACTTTATCGATCATGAATTAGCTAATTGGTGTGCAAGGGATCCCAGCATCCAACGTGCCCGAAGTCGACGATGGATCAAGGGGCTTGCACAACAATAGCGTCTGCCGAGGAGGATAACCAAATCAATTAACCAAAGAGAACTCCAACATTTACACCACACAATGTTGAACAAAAAAAACCAAAGCTTGCAAATTTCTTCAAAGGCTTCACCCCTAGCCTTAGCTAAAGGTTTAGCCAACCATTCTACAATGGAAGACTAAAACTCACTAAGAAAGAAAATTCTACACTACTCTATACTACAAATGAAAGAAAGAAAGAAAACTAAAGAAGAGAAGAGAGGAGTTGTAGAGAATGGGATTTGAGGAGTGGGATGGGATGATTGAAATGAGGAGGAGAGGCCTCCTTTTATAGACTTTTGAGAGGCTCCCAAGCCTAGGTGGCACTCCAAACCCAAAGCAGATTTTTAGTTAGGTTTGGAAATGGAGTTAGGTTTGGAGTGCCCAAAGAAAACTGTTCCTTTAGGTTCAGGCTTAGATTTGGCTTGGATGGACATGTGGTAAGAAAAGTACTCCAAGCCTAAGTGTCACTCCAAACCCAAAGCAGATTTTTAGTTAGGTTTAGGAATGGAGTGAGGCGTGGATGATGAGGTGGCATTCCAAGCCTTACACATGTGTGGGGAGAGAGAGAGAGAGAGAGAGAGAGAGAGAGAGAGAGAGCTCCTCTCTTGCTGCCATGTGATGGAGCTTCTCCAGTTGCTGGACGTTGTGCATGGGGCCATCTTGATGGACGGTTGAGAAGCTGGAGTGGACTACACGTGTGGGCTAGAGCCACTCCACTGGATGATCGTCCACCAGCTATAGAAATGGACGGCTGGTGATTGAAGGTGGACTGGACGGCTGATGTTGCTGGCCGTTTAATGATGGACGTCCAGCAGCTGGACTGGTGGAGTTGCAGCACTACTGCTGCACGTTGAGCAGCTGCTGGATGGATGGCTGGAGTCCGCCTGGCATGTGTGAAGCAAGGTGATCCACCTGATGGACGGTTGGACATGGACGTTAGATTGCATGCTGATGCATCAGCACGTTTGATGGATGGACGGTGTGATGTTGAAGCAGCTGGACGGATTGGACGCTGAAGATGGACGGTCCACTTGATGTTGGCCGTCCATTGCTGCATGTGTGGAGGTGGGGAGCTGATGACGTCCACCAGCTGGATTTGGATGGTGGAGATCCACTGGACGTTGGATGATGGCTGCTGACGCAGGTGATGATGCTGAAGGTGGAGGGAGTGGACGGTGGATTTGGGACGTCCAGGGCTGGACGGTACTGCTGGTACGTGCTACTGAAGGTGGTCCACCTGATGGACGGACACTGCCTCTGCTGGGTGCACGTGTGGGCTGCAAGTAGTGAAGATGAAGAGGATGTGGGCTCCACATTGATGGACGGTAGAGATTTGTCAGCAGCTGCTGTTGCTAGACGTGAGGTCCACTGGACAGTCAGATGATGATTTGGACGGCTGGATCTCTAGCAGTTGTTGGACGCTAGTTTCTGGTGAGTCCACTTGTTGGATGCTGCACACGTGTGATGTGGAACGTCTGATGGTGGATGATCCTTGCTGTTGTAGACGTTGGTGTGAGGTGGGGTCCACCTTGTTGATCGGGCATGTATACTGGGGTTGGATGAAGAGCAGCCTGGTGATTGACGTCCCTACTTGGAAGATGGACGGATGGACCTGATGACTGCTGACCGTTGATGAACGGGTCCAGCTAACTGGATGGAGGGCCCATTTGATGGATGGCGTGAAAGGATGATGGAGCTGCTCATTGGATGAACAGCTGCCACCTTGGACTGATGGTGGTGGAATCATGCTAAGATCTGTGTGGTCCACTGCTAATGAACGACTTCTTCCATCTCAACCGTACAGTATGATATAGCCTTCAATCTTTGCGGCTTGATTTCCTTCTAGGGCCACGATCACGCTTGAGTTTGACCACTTTTGGGTCCTAAAGTGCCCTGATTGGCTTGGATCTTGCGCAACCTCTCCTGAACACCTGAAGACAGAAAATTAACCTAATGAGGGATAATTAACTAGAAAAAGAATGATATTGCTCTCAATAACCTGGGTTAATTATACAATATTAGGTACTTATCGCACCCCCCAACCAGCATTTTGCTAGTCTCGAGCATAACATGCGAAAATCATCTAAGGATTTTTCAAAATACTGCAATCAATCTTATCCTCGACAGTTTTCATCAATCAAAATCACCTCAAGACTTCTCTTATTTACTAATGAAACAAAGATAAAGAGAAAAAAAGGTTCAATGTATGTAATCCTTCAAGTTATCTAAACAGTAGAGTTTCCATGGCATATCGTTTTGAGAATATATAAACCTAGATTCTATCTACTTTAGTCAACAACCTAATTGAGTTCAGAGTATTAATCATTCAATAGAAGCATTATAAACATTGAGTTCCATGGTGCACTGTGAAGTCTAGCCTTGACACAACTAGGGGTTCAGTCTTCTACTTTCATGTTAACACTGATGATTGAAGAGAATGGTCAAATCAACCAAGTCACTGATTTCGAACCTCGCTACTGTTCTTTTCAATATTTTTCCAGCTTTTGATTGATTTTTTTTTTTGAACCAAGAAATGATAGCCGAAGACTCCAAAAGGCTCACTTCGCACTATGGTATTGTTTTGTAATGGTAACGACAATGGATGAAAATCCTTGCCCCAAATTACTGTGTATATTCCTTTTTTTTCACTTTTTTTTCTTTTTAACCAAAGTAGACAAGGATCTCCAGGCTTGGTGTCTATCATTCTCAACAATCATCAAGTCAACATTATAGTATCAAACTCAAATCCTGGCAATGCAAGCTAAATGTGAACTTTTGAAAATTCATGACTCAATCAATGTTTATCATTTTCTAATAGAAAATTAATGGAAAGAACTCAATTTTGAAATTTACTGAAGCAACTAAACTCTAAGTTTTAACATTGTCATCACTAAATGCCTTTTTATTCTACTATTCAAATTATTTCAAAATCACATAAATCCCTAGATTTTTTTTAAGGCTAAAGAAATAATAATTTATAGTCAATACAACCACAGAATTTCCTCTTCCTTTTGTGCAATGCACATAGACCACGTATCATCCGACGGACACCTTCGGCCACAAGATGAGCTACATCCTCACATTTCCCATGATCAATTCAGTTTGTTGTCTTATGCTGCTCATAATACCATGAGAGTGTGCTTCATCTCCCAGCTGCCTTAATCCCCTTCATGATTTCTGAGAACAGGGAATATCTGTCGGTTTCAACAGCGATTTCCAACTAAGGTCCTCTATCACGGTGCGTTCAACACGAACAGGATGTTTCCCATAAAACTTTTTTTTTAAACATTTTTTTATGACCTAAAATAGCAAAGAGATAGGCAAAATAGCAAAGAGAGACAATTGGAAAGATTTTTCACAGGAATTCCACACCCCCCAACGTAAATGTAACATTGTCCTCAATGTTGAAAAATGAATGCATAGACAAATGCAACATGAGAGCAAAATGGTAAAGAATAGAGGGTAAAGAGTACCTGAGAGGATGAATACTTGTAAGCGCTGGAATTTTCCAAGTTGCCAAAACAAAATACAAGAAATAAACTAACCTACTAGTATACAAAAGGGGATCTCCGTCAGACTAGGAGATCAATCCTGATAAACAGGATCTTCCAGAGGGGTGGATTCCTCCTTTGGGGCAAATTCCTCAAGAAAGGGCTTCAAACGCTGCCCGTTCACTTTAAATACATTTCATTTTTGGGGTTCTCAATCTCAATAGCCCCATGAGGGTAAACAGTTTTGACTACAAAAGGGCCGGTCCATCGAGATTTTAGCTTTCCTGGAAACAGATGTAGCCGTAGAATTGTACAAGAGGACTTTCTGAGATGGTTCGAAAGATCTTCGAAGGATATTCCTGTCATGGAATACCTTCGTTCGTTCCTTGTGTATTCTGGCATTATCATAAGCCTCATTCTGTATTTCCTCCAACTCGTTCAGTTGGAGTTTGCGAAGCAAGTTGGCCTTGTCAAGATTGAAATTGAATTTCTTTATAGCCCAATAGGCTTTATGTTCCAACTCCTTAGGCAGATGGCAAGCTTTCCCATAGACAAGTCTATAGGGAGACATTCCAATCGGGGTTTTGTATGCTGTACGGTAAGCCCACAACGCATCGGTTAGTCTGAGAGACCAATCATTGTGGTCTAGATTCACAGTTTTTTCCAAGATGTGTTTGATTTCCCTGTTGGAAACTTTCGCTTGACCACTTGTTTGTGGGTGATAGGGCGTACTCACCTTGTGTGTGATACCATATCTCTTCATTAAAGCCTCGAGAGGTCTGTTACAGAAGTGTGTACCCCCATCACTGATAATGGCTCGAGGCGTCTCAAATCTTGATAGAATATTATCTTTTAGAAATCGTTGAATCGTTTTGTGATCATTGGTTCTACACGGGATTACCCCAACCCATTTGGAGACATAATCGACAGCCGATAGGATATACAGATATCCAAATGAGGAAGGGAATGGTCCCATGAAATCGATGCCCCAACAGTCGAAAATTTCGATGATCAATATTGGATTTAAGGGCATCATATTTCTACTGGAGATTCCTCCCAACTTCTGATAACGGTCACATGCTTTGCAAAAAACATGGGTGTCCTTGAATATTGAAGGCCAGTAGAAACCACACTGGAGAATCTTGGCGGCTGTTTTCTTAGAAGAGAAATGACCACCAAATGCATAAGAATGGCAAAAGGAGATGACACTGGTTTGATCATTATCTGGAACACACCTCCTTATGATCTGATCTGGGCAGTATTTGAACAAATACGGATCATCCCAGAAAAAGTTGCGTACCTCTGTGAAAAATTTCCTTTTATCTTGTGGGGTCCAATGACTCGAAATTCTTCCTGCAGCAAGATAGTTAACAATGTCAGCAAACCAAGGTTGATAAGACACTTCAAACAACTGTTCATCAGGGAAAGTGTCCTTTATTGGTGTCTTCTCTACGGAATGAGAGAGTACTAGGTGAGACAAGTGATCAGCCACTACGATTTCTACTCCCTTTTTGTCTCGAATCTCAAGGTCGAATTCTTGGAGCAAAAGGATCCACCTGAGCAAGCGAGGCTTAGCATCTTTCTTAGAAAGAAGATACTTGAGAGCCGCATGATCAGTAAAATTCACAATTTTGGACCCAATCAAGTAGGACCTGAACTTGTCAAGTGCAAAGACTACGGCAAGGAGTTCCTTTTCCGTAGTAAAGTAGTTTACTTGCGCACTGTTCAAGGTTCTACTTGCGTAGTATATAACATAGGGCTTCTTGTCTTTTCTTTGCCCCAAAACTGCCCCAACAGCGTAGTCACTTGCGTCACACATGATTTCAAAAGGTATAGTCCAATCGGGTGGTTGCATTATCGGTGCGCTGGTCAACATGCCTTTAAGCTTGGTGAAAGCTTCTTGGCAGTCATTGGTCCACTCGAATGGAGCATCCTTTTGCAGGAGATTGCATAATGGACGAGAGATATGATTGAAGTCCTTTATAAATATCCTATAGAATCTTGTATGACCCAAAAAAGAACGAATGTTTCGTACACTTATGGGGGCTAGGTAGGTTGGCAATTAAGTCGATCTTTGCCTTGTCTACTTCTATTCCGTTGGACGAAATATTATGTCCAAGAACAATTCCCTTTTGAACCATAAAATGACACTTTTCCCAATTCAAAACAAGATTCTTTTCTTCACACCTTGTCAAGACCAATTGTAAATGGTTCAAACATTCATCAAAGGAACAACCAAATACCGAGAAGTCATCCATGAAGACTTCTAAGAAATGTCCAACCATGTCAGTGAAAATGCTGAGCATGCATCTCTGAAAAGTGGCAGGAGCATTACACAGTCCGAAAGGCATCCTCTTGTACGCAAAGGTGCCAAATGGACAAGTGAATGTGGTTTTCTCTTGATCTTTTAGGGCAATCTCTATTTGGTTGTATCTAGAGTACCCATCTATGAAACAGTAATAGGAGTGACCAGCTAACCTCTCTAACATTTGATCAATGAATGGTAAAGGAAAGTGGTCCTTCCTAGTAACAGTATTCAGTTTCCTATAGTCGATACACATTCTCCAACCAGTAGTGACTCTAGTTGGCACCAACTCATTGTCTGCATTCGCAACTATGGTAACTCCAAATTTTTTTGGGGACCACTTGGGTTGGACTTACCCATTGGCTATCTGAAATAGGGTAGATGATACCCACATCCAATAGCTTAAGGACCTCGGCTCTAACCACTTTAGGCATGTTTGGATTCAATCTCCTTTGTGGTTGTCTAGAGGGTTTAACATTCTCCTCGAGGCGTATCCTATGGGTACAAATCAGGGGATCAATTCCCTTGATGTCAGCAATTGTCCAACCTATGGCATCCTTGTGTTCCTTGAGAACATTGATCAATTTGTCCTCTTGGTCTTTATCAAGGTGAGATGAAATAACCACAGGAAAAGTATTGCCTTGACCCAAGTATGTATATTTCAGTTCCAAAGGTAATGGTTTCAGGTCAAGCTTTGGTGCTTCAATTCTTGATGGTAGAGGTCGTGAATCATTTAGAGAGAGTTTTTCAAAATGAGGCATCCACTGGTTTGTATCATGCACAAGGGTTGATTCTAACAATCCATTCACCACTTCCAAAATTGTCTCATCATCAGAATCAGCAAAGTGGGCTAGACATGCTTCTAAGGGTTCGGACAGAGAGGTTAGAAGGAATTCTTCTTCCATGAGGGTATCGATCAGATTGGCCTCATGGATCTCATCATCATTCCCTTGTTGTTTACATATGTTGAAAACATTTAGCTCTAACTTCATATTGCCAAATGAAAACTTCACGACCCCATTCCTGCAGTTGATCACAGCATTGGAAGTTGCCAAGAATTGTCGGCCAAGAATAACAGGTATTTGGGTGCTAACATTTGCTACAGGTTGGGTATCCAAGATGATGAAGTCTACTGGGAAGTAGAATTTGTCGACCTGCACCAACACATCCTCCACTACTCCTCTCGGTATCCTGTATAGATCGATCCGCAAGTTGCAAGGTGGTCCTGGTGGGTTTCAATTCACCGAGTCCCAGCTGTTCGTACACCGAGAAGGGTATAAGATTAACACTTGCCCCTAAGTCAAGAAGTGCTTGTTCGACCCGAAAGTTCCCTATTATGCAAGTAATAGTAGGACTTCCTGGATCTTTGTATTTTGGGGGAGAGTTTTGGTTAATGATAGCACTGACCTGTTCAGTCAAAAAGGCTTTCTTTTGTACATTGAGCTTGTGCTTAATAGTACAAAGATCTTTCTGAAACTTGGCATATGAAGGTATCTGCTTGATTGCATCCAACAAGGGTATGTTGATTTTCACTTGTTTAAAAAACTTCCAAGACATCTTGAGCTTTAACCATTGCTTTAGATGAGAGTAGGCGTTAGGGAAACGGGACCACTGGTTTGAAAACATGCTCTGTCTCCTTCTCAGGTTGATCATCACTAGATATGTCATCACTCTTCGATTTAGATGATTCCTTAGGTTTATCAACTGTCCTAGGAATTTCTTTTTCAATCACCTTACCACTTCTTAGGGTGGTGACAGATTTAGCGTGCTCGACATGAGGGTTGGAAGAACCCGAATCATTCACCTCATACTGTCCCCTCGGGTTAGCTTGAGGTTGGGCCGGAAAGGTCCCTTTCTCCTTAATATTCTGTCGTGATTCGATTCTATCAACGGAAGTTTTGAGCTCTTGGAGGGTTTGCATGATGTGCGTGATGTTCTGATCTTGTCTCTGATTGATTTGAGCTTGTCCCTCCATGAATGTATGCAAAGTATCCTTTAGGGTCTTCCTTGGTGGGGGCATATACGGTGTGCCAGTGGAAGGCACTTGAGGATTATTACCTACATTGGCAGTTTGTCCGTTTCTCCAACTGAAGTTGGGATGGTTCCGCCAATTAGGATTATACGTGTTTGACATTGAGGCATTGAAAGGCCTTTGATAAGTATTCATGACATTGGCTTGATCGTGCAATAATTCTTGAAAAGATGTGATTGTAGGACAACCCTTGGTAAAGTGTGCATCGCTCTTACAAATGTAACAAACACTTTCCGTTTCCCTGGTTTTAATAGCGTTGACCTTCCTTAATTCCATGGCTTCTATTTTACGTGTGAGCCCTGCTATCTTTGCATTGACATCGTCATCCTTGGTTAAAAGATAAACATCTCTTTTTTCATTGGGCCCAGGCTTGGTCTTAGCGGGTTTGTTAGATGTGTCCCAAGATTGGGAATTTTCTGCTAAGAAGTCAAAGTATTCCATAGCCTCATCAGAACCTTTGCTCATAAACTCCCCATTACACATCATTTCTACGAATTGGCGCATGACTGGGCTCAATCCATTATAGAAGAAGCTAATCAAGCGCCATGTTTCGTAGCCATGATGTGGGCAGGCAAGTAAGAGTTCCTTGAAACGTTCCCAACACTGAAAAAAAGTTTCATTCTCCTTTTGGGAGTAATTCATTATATCTCATTTCAGTGTGTTGGTCTTATGAATAGGAAAAGCTTTTTAAGAAATTCCCTAGTCATCTCTTGCCATGTCCCTATGGTTCTGGGCCTTAAGGAGTGTAACCAAGACTTGGCCTCCTCCTTCAAAGAAGAAGGAAATATTTTTAACCTAACCACGTCATTAGAAACGTTATCGTAGTGCAAAGTAGTGATTACTTCATCAAATTTTCTCAAATGTAAATAGGGACTTTCAGTGTCGAGTCCATGAAAGTTAGGAAGTAACTGTATCACTCCAGGTTTGAAATCCATGTTGCCCGCATTCACCGGAAAAACCATACAAGAAGGAGTACTCGTTCTTGCAGGTTGCAAGTAATCACGTAAACTCCTAAATGGTGGCTTATTGTGTACTTCATTCTCATCTTGATCATATTCGTTTTCATTCTCGGCCATGTTTATGGTTAATTCACAAGTATCAGGAAGTTTTCTAACACAGTGATTGGATATACCTTCAACCAAAATTCCGTCGCTTAGAAGACGTCTTGTGTGATCACGAGTCCACTTACGCATAAATACTAAACAAGGAGATAAGGAAAGAGGTTACCCGGAAAGAAGAACACTTGGCTATGAGTGATTCCTGGGAGCAACAAAATAAAATAAGTTAATAGACTATTCACAATATATATACATAAACCAATTCCAAAAATATTCTTAAACCGATGCCAATCCCCGGCAATGGCGTCAAAAACTTGCTACAACTCGAAGATTGCACACCCAAGTGCAGGTAGCGAAGTAGTAAAATACTCGGTAAGACCGAGGTCGATCCACAGGGAATGAGAACACTTAGAGGAATTAGTTTAGGTGAGTGAGATGAAATCTAGTTTATCCACGAGAGTGGAGAAAGTTGTGTGTGGTGAAAGACAAAAATAGAAAATGAGCTAAGGCATCAGGGATCCACCTTTGATTCATTCACAAGATTTGATTTATTGGTCCAACTATAACTCAACTGGAATTGAATAAAGATTCATTCCAATCGGAAGATGAAATAGTTAAACCATTTGCATATTTCAAAAAAGATGGTGATCTGAACCGATTGATTTGACCATGAAGTACTCGTTAGCTGATCGTAGGTTATTCCAAGCATCCACTGTGCCCAGAGTCGACAATGGATCAAGGAATTGTACAGATCAACAACTTTTGCCAACAAGTCAACTGATAAGATCACAATTCATACGATCAAATGCATACTTACAAGATAGGAGGCTTTGATTGACCGATCCAACCGTTAAGATCTTGTCTATCGATCGCAGGGAATCTAAAGCATTCCAATGTGCCCGGAGTATACAATGGATCAAGGGATTTTATAGATCGATGACTTCGATGACCGTAGGGAATCCAAAGCATCCAACGTGCCCGGAGTCGATGATAGATCAAGGGACTTTATCGATCATGAACTAGCTAATTGGTGTGCAAGGGATCCCAAGCATCCAACGTGCCCGGAGTTGACGATAGATCAAGGGGCTTGCACAACAATAGCGTCTGCCGAGGCGGATAACCAAACCAATTAACCAAAGAGAACTCCAACATTTACACCACACAATGTTGAACCAAAAGAACCGAAGCTTGCAAATTTCTTCAAAGGCTTCACCCCTAGCCTTAGCTAGAGGTTTAGCCAACCATGCTACAATGGAAGACTAAAACTCACTAAGAAAGAAAATTCTATACTACTCTATACTACAAATGAAAGAAAAAAAGAAAACTAAAGAAGAGAAGAGAGGAGTTGTAGAGAATGGGATTTGAGGAGTGGGATGGGATAATTGAAATGAGGAGGAGAGGCCTCCTTCTATAGACTTTTGAGAGGCTCCCAAGCCTAGGTGGCACTCCAAACCCAAAGCAGATTTTTAGTTAGGTTTGGGAATGGAGTTAGGTTTGGAGTGCCCAAAGCAAACTTTTCCTTTAGGTACGGGCTTGGAGTTAGGCTTGGATGGACATGTGGTAAGAAAAGTACTCCAAGCCTAGGTGTCACTCCAAACCCAAAGCAGATTTTTAGTTAGGTTTGGGAATGGAGTGAGGCTTGGATGATGAGGTGGCATTCCAAGCCTTACACATGTGTGGGGAGCGCGCGCGCGCGCGCGAGAGAGAGAGAGAGAGAGAGAGAGAGAGAGAGAGCTCCTCTCTTGTTGCCATGTGATGGAGCTTCTCCAGTTACTGGACGTTGTGTATGGGGCCATCTTGATGGATGGCTGAGGAGTTGGAGTGGACTGCACGTGTGGGCTGGAGCCACTCTACTGGATGATCGTCCACCAGCTATAGAAATGGACGGCTGGTGATTGAAGGTGGACTGAATGGCTGATGTCGCTGGCCGTTTGATGATGGACGTCCAACAGCTGGACGGGTGGAGTTGTAGCACTAATGCTGCACATTGAGTTGCTGCTGGATGGATGGCTGGAGTCCGCCTGGCATGTGTGAAGCAAGGTGATCCACTTCATGGACGGTTGGACATGGACGTTGGATTGCATGCTGATGCATCAGCACGTTTGATGGATGGACGGTGTGATGTTGAAGCAGCTGGACAGGTTAGACGCTGGAGATGGACGGTCCACTTGATGTTGGCCGTCCATTGCCGCATGTGTGGAGGTGGGGAGCTGATGACGTCCACCAGCTGGATTTGGACGGTGGAGATCCACTGGACGTTGGATGATGGCTGCTGACGTAGGTGATGATGCTGAAGGTGGAGGGAGTGGACGGTGGATTTGGGACGTCCAGGGCTGGACGGTGCTGTTGGTACGTGCTACTGAAGGTGGTCCACCTGATGGACGGACACTGCCTCTGCTGGGTCCACGTGTGGGCTGCAAGTAGTGAAGATGAAGAGGATGTGGGCTCCACATTGATGGACGGCAGAGATTTGTCAGCAGCTGCTGTTGCTGGACGTGAGGTCCACTGGACAGTCAGATGATGATTTGGACGGCTAGATCTCGAGCAGTTGTTGGACGCTGGTTTCTGGTGAGTCCACTTGTTGGATGCAGCACACGTGTGATGTGGAACATCTGATGGTGGATGATCCTTGCTGTTGTAGACGTTGGTGTGAGGTGGGGTCCACCTTGTTGATCGGGCACGTATACTGGGGTTGGATGAAGAGCAGCCTGGTGATTGATGTCCCTGCTTGGAAGATGGACAGATGGACCTGATGACTGTTGACCATTGATGAACGGGTCCAGCTAACTGGATGGAGGGCCCATTTGATGGATGGCGTGAAAGGATGATAGAGCTGCTCATTGGATGAACGGCTACCACCTTGGACTAATGGTGGTGGAATCATGCTAAGATCTGTGTGGTCCACTGCTAATGAACAACTTCTTCCATCTCAACCGTACAGTATGATCTAGCCTTCAATCTTTGCGGCTTGATTTCCTTCTAGGCCACGATCATGCTTGAGTTTGACCACTTTTGGGTCCTAAAGTGCCCTGATTGGCTTGGATCTTGCGCAACGTCTCCTGAACACCTGAAGATAGAAAATTAACCTAATGAGGGATAATTAACCAGAAAAATAATGATATTGCTCTCAACAATCAGGGTTAATTATACAATATTAGGTACTTATCAGCGTGTGGTAACCATCCAAGGGAACGATCTCTAGCATACAAGGCGATGAGGCAAGGGTACTACTGGCCCACTATGAAAGCAGATGCAATTGAGTTCTCTAAAAAATGCGATAGGTGTCAGCGATATTCTTCCATACCTCATACACCGTCCGAGCAAATGACACCAATTGATTGCCCTTGGCCCTTCGCCCAATGGGGAGTCGATATCATTGGGCCCCTGCCTACCGAAAAAGGACAAAATAGGTTCGCAATCGTGGCGGTTGATTATTTCACCAAATGGGCTGAGGCAGAGCCATTAGCCAAAATCACTGAGAAATAGACTACTAAGTTCATATGGAGAAATATCATATGGCGTTATGGACTCCCTCATACTATAATCACCGACAATGGAAAGCAATTCGACAACGTCACCTTCGAGGAGTTTTGCGAAAAATGGAAGATATGCAACATCCATACCTCTCAATATCATCCTCAGGAAAATGGGCAAGTTGAAGCAGTGAATAAAATCATTAAGCACCATTTAAAGACCAAGCTTGGCAAGTATAAAGGCATGTGGCCAGAGCTCCTGCCAGAAGTCTTATGGGCATATAGGACTACAACTCGTACATCAACAAGCGAAACTCCTTTCTCTTTAGCATTTGGTGTCGATGCAGTAGTACCAGTTGAAATTCAAGTGCCCTTGTATCGAATCGAGCAGTATGACCCCACTTGTAATCAGGAAGGTCTTCGACTTCATCTTGATTTCTTAGAAGAGCGAAGAAATGCCTCCCAGATGCGAGCAGCCGCTTATCAGTAGCGTATTGCTTGTTATCGAAATGCTAAAGTTCGGCCTAGAGCTTTCCAGATCGGCGATTTAGTCCTCGGACAGAACCTTGGAGCTCCTGCTTGTTCGCTTGATCCAAATTGGGAAGGCCCGTATCGAGTCATTAGAATTGTGCGACCCGGTACTTATTATCTTGAAGATATGCAAGGAAGACTTGTACGTCCATTTGCTACAATATTTCCCTTGATTAGATGTAACTCTTAACAACATTCGAATGAATAAAAACTAAATCGTCTTTTGGTCGCTACTCCATTTACTTGGACCTGAATAGCCACGAAGAGAATATACATTCTCTTGGCCAATCATCTACCCTTGGTAGAACTAAAGTCGTCTTTTGGTCGCTACTCCATTTACTTGGACCAGAATAGCCTCGAAGAGAATACACATTCTCTTGGCCAAATTTTCTACCCTTGGTAGAATCAAAGTCTCAATCGATAGATCAGTCTATCTCCACAAGGGTATGGTCATCACGACCCCCCGGATTGAGCATAAGTCATTATTGCTGAGTTAAATATGAAGACATTCATTGCGTAATGAAGGAAAAACAAGATAAAGGAAATGAGAAGACCAACATCATCATCAAAAGGTGTTTCTTTTCATTCATAGTCAATTGTTTACAAAAATTTGATCATAAGCAAAATAAATACAGGAGAGAAAAGAAAAGATAAATCAGTCTCTAGGAGGAGGAGCCGCACTCTCGACTTCAGGGCCCACCTCAGGAACCCCTCCAGCTTGAGTGACTTTGGTCACCTCATTCTCAACAGCTGCTCGTTCCTCCGCAGCTATGACAGACGCAACCCGTTCGAATTCCCCCATATCAAAAGATGGGGACATCCGTTGCACTACTCGAAGTGCAAAGTCGCGACCAGCATCGTACGACTTATATCTTTCTTCGTCGTACAGCTGCGAAGTTCGAAACTTGGTGATGGCTCGAGTTCCTTCTTTAGAGAGCATTTTGACAAGGACAACTCTCTCCTCATCCCAATGGATCGAGTCATCCTTGAGCTACGCGAGAATGGAGCGCTCTTTCTCTAGATTTTCACTAGCTTCTTTGAGTGTGACCTAGTCTCGACGAGCCGCTCCTCTAATGAGATCTTGTCTTGGCGAAAGATCTCTCTCTCTTTCTCTCTCAGCCTTTTCCTTCAACTCCCCAAGCTTGGCGAAGTTGGTATCCAGAGCCAAGTACCTATCGGTCAGGACTTGGATCTTTTTGATAAGGATCTTCTTCTCCTCCTCCATCTTCGAGATCAATGCCTCACGGGACTTGAGGAGTTGATCCCTTCTGAGGATCGCTTTTTCCAAAGCAACCCTCTTCCCGTCAGCCTCATCAATCACACGACGAGCAGCGAGGATATCACGCCTCGTTCGTAGGATGAGGTCCAAGCCCTGTAAAACAGAAGAAAGATTATGAGATAAGTACTCAAGAACAGAAAAAATAGTACGACATCAACGCCAAACAAGCATATTACCTGAACCATCCTCACTCCTGCCTCGAGGAAGAGGTTTTCAGGGCTTGGCTCGGGGAGGGTGCCGAAGGTTTGGGGGGAGATATTGTCGAACAGAAATTTGCAGATCGGGTGGAGATGGCGAGGGATGGTAAATGACCCACTGCCAAAGGGCTGGGCAACGACCAGCCCAGCCGTGCTCGCGACAGGAGTGGCAACCGTCTTACGAGCAGGAGCCGACTCAAGAGCAGAAGCCAACTCGCGAGCAGGAACCGACTCCCGGGGGCCTGTCGACTCGCGAGATTCTTCGGCTGGGGGGCAGCCGGACCCCGCTCCATCATCCCTCAGGGAGTTATCGGTAATGTTAATTACTGGTGGTCCAGGTGGAACCACCAGTGAGGAAATGACGGGCGTAGGTGCCGCTGGTGCACCTACCGCAGCCTCGAGGTGGGAAGATTGGTCGACACCCTTCTGGCTTGACGGATGGGAAGGACCGGCAGACGACTTCTTCTGCCTTTTAAAATTGTGCATTTGAGTCGAAGCAGCAAACCCCTCTTCTCTCCAGCCTTCGTCATCGCGATCTCTTCACCGGATATTAATCCTGCCGCTGCGAGTCGCGAGGCTGATAAACAAGCCTCGATATGCCTGTCGCGAGCAGGAAGTTTGTATACTTTCACGATTTTCTCGTGAATTCCTCCCTTCAAGTTTGGCTTCGTCAAAGCCGGGATACTTGCGAATACGAACAGAAGTTAAAAACGCCAAAACCCTAACCTGACTGAAGAAGTTTGTACAATGTGGAACTGTGCTTACCTTCACAGAAAAATCGATTCACCCCAGGGCCCCTAGAGGAAGCGGATTCCCAGTTCCCGGAAGCGTAGAACCAGCGTTTCCTCCAGCCTGGATAATTCGAAGAGGGCTTCCCCAGCATAAGTAATACCAGCCTTCGCTGGAGGGTGCCCTCTTGAGTCGAAACATTCGGAGGAACTCTTCAGCGATGAGCTCCCCGTTACCGGCCTGCGCCCAGAGGGCAAAGGAGCTCAGGACCACCCTCCATCTGTTCACGATAAGTTGCCCGGGGGCAATCTTATAGCATTGGAGGACATTGCGGATGAAGGGATGGAGAGGAAGATGCACTCCAAGGATGAGGAGGTATTCATAAATGGCCACACATCCTGGGGGAGGGGAATCTGGAGTTTCTCCATCTCCGGGTAACCGGAGAACGACTAAGTCAGGGATTAGGTATCTTTCCCGTAACTCAATCAGCCATTCCTCCGACAAAATAGAGGGGTACCCGGACGCTGAGTATTTGCCTGCCGGAACCCTCGCATTACTGGAGGCAGAGGATTCCGGGGTAGCATCTCCCAAGGGGACGGTGGTCTCATCGGAATCTCCATCCATGGAAGTTTTTTTTAAAGAAGAAAAAAGAAGAAGAAGGAAAAGAAGCAGAATATACCAAGTGTGAGAAGTGGAAGGAGAAGGACACAGAAGGAAGAATAGAGACAGACACCAGGTGAGGGAAGAAGATTTTTTCGAAAGCTTCTGTGAAAATTCGGAGATATGGCGGACTCCGTATATTTATATGCAATCATTCCGCCAGATTTGGCGACACGTGGCTACCACCCGTTCGGCACGGCAGTCGAGCAGGCACGCCCATTAATTTCCCAGACACGTGGCGAGCGTCTCTTCATTTCCTATTTGCCAAAAACCTACGGAAGGCTGGCGCTCATTAATCCCAGCCCAATCATGTATGGCTTCGTCCTCGATAAAGGTGGTAGGCGGTTATGTATGACAATAAGTCCTTCCCTTGGAATTCTTGGCGGTAAGGACTTAGGGGCATCTGTTATAGTCAAAATAGTGGTGGTCGCATGTTCTCGTGATGTCCTGATTTTACGAGCAGCTTTATAACAATACTCGATTCGCGAGCTCATCTGGTCACGTCTCGCATATTAGATAAATACGGCACACAGGTACCGAGTCATCGAGCTCTTATGGTCAGTAGTCGAATATTGGAAGGCGGGAAATGTCCTTTCCGACCTGCGAGCAGTTCTTCTCGTAGTCGTTTAAAAGCGTCATATCTCTATATGTGGATAGCTTGTCTCGCGAGCAGATCCCGATGTGCGAGCAGCTTTGACTACTGATGATTAGCAATGATATCCATTAGCCTATAGTACCAGTAGCCCGTATAGGCCAATTTTGGGCTTATCTTCGTTTACGGTTCCGTATCTCAAGGGATCGCTATCAAGGAACGTAGTTGACCAAATGACTAATTGGATTAGACTATTCCTTTATCTGAGGATAAGCAGGATAAACATCTTATCCCATGAAATCAGTAGATGATCTCTTTATCTTACGTAACAGAGTGGGACATTCAGATCTATATAAATAGATGGTTTCATCAATAAGAAGGTACACAATACTCAAGTTTCTAGTCCCCCATCATCTATTTTGCTCTTCTTCCAGCCCTGCCTTATCTAACTTAAGCATCAGAGGGCCAACGACTACGCCGGCCACCCATAGTTTCTCTTTGTCTATTTTCAGGTCAGGAGAAAATCGCTAGCAAGGAAGGAGAACTTCTGGAGGACTTTGTTAGAAAATATGACGTAAACAGATGTATCTCTCTTAGGTGAACTCCTAGTTGGAGATATATGTTTGGTAAGGGATCTAACTATTGAGACCTACCTATATTAGTATTGCTCCTACCTAATAGATACTTTGTTTTCAAATTCAATAGGACAATCTTTTTAATTAACTACCTCATATAAAATGTCATTTTAAGAGGGGATGGTAATCTTCTCATTTTCTCCAGTGATCTCTTATGAAGACTCTTCATATATTCTGTCATTCTCACAGTCACAACATATTTAACTATACGGCTTGGGACCGAGGTGAATAGGGGCCTTTGTTAATTTACACATTCAAATTTAAACTGCCTAATGCTTCCAAATGAGTGGCACATGGGAGAGGATTTAAATTTACTCCTGAGGTATTAGAATCTATATTGATTACCGAAGGAAATAAGGAGGTTACAAAAATATGACTATTAGTCTCAAAACCTCTATTGTTTCCATCAAAATCACCCATAACTATAAATTTACCTCTCAAGTTTAAATTTCCGTCTTGGGTAGACATTGTCCTAAAGTTCCTTTAGATAAACTCCAGACGGTTAAGTCCCTCAAGAGCAACTCACACTTGCTCAATCAGAGTAACCCACTCTAATACCAATTGAAATTGCGCCCAGGGCTTACACTTAAGGCGTTAAGTGTGCGGAACCATAGAGCGGAGCTACTAGAATTATGGCTAGGTCCAATAGGGGGGTGATTAGGACCTTTTGAAAAAAATTTGCCTAGTTAAATTATTCTACAATTTAAGCTAAGTAAGAATATTTCGACTTACCGGCCTAAGTGGGTCCAATCACAAAAACTAGCATATGAATAACCAATTAATCTACCTAGTCTAACATGCATAGATTAGCATATGATCTAACTTAATCAAGCACGTAATTTATGTAACCTATCTAAACTATATGAGAATGAAAACACATCTTATGTGTGAATATGCCTATCTAAATCCTAGCATACATTCATATCAAGTATTCATAATTAAACAATTAAATATACAATGCTAAGATAATAATGTGCTAAAATATATCATAAACACAAGCATGTATAGTGGTTCAACTATGTGTCTACTCCACTCCCGGTTCAATTACTCACACCTTAAGCACATCAAATTTTACTGAAAGAGTTTAAATCAGGCTTCTCTCAACGTAGATGTTTTAAGTCGGTTCCACTCGACCGAGGTGTTTAATGGTTCCACCAAACCAAGGAGTTTAACAAGGTTCTTACCAACCTATGAAGGTGTTTAATTGTTCCACCCAACTAAGGAGTTTAACAAGGTTCCTCTCAACCTTTACAACATGCGTATACTTCTACCCGAGGCTCCACACAGAGACTTGGCTTAGCCCTCTCACAAGTGCCTAGATCTTACAACCCAACCTATGGAGTTTAACAATTCAAACTCTCATACTCTATCCTACACAAGGAAAGAGCATGTTGGACTCTAATAAATGACAACCTTACTTGTCAGATTTTAGCCTCATTGATGCGTCACTTGGGTTACTTGATCTTTGCTCTTCCATGCTTCAATCAGCTCCCCGTTGCTCCCCCGATGTTATTATCGATGCTTTGCCAATGCATTAGCTCTAACGAACAATCACCTGGCATGAGATACTCTAATTGAGATGCTCAAGGTGATAGGAGGTGGTGAATCCTCTACAACTAATAAAAAATAGGTTGCCTACATGAATACACCTAATTGGATTCCTAAGTGGTGTTTTGACAAGGGATCTTCCTATGATAAAGGTGTCTAAACTTTTAGAAATTAAGAGAGAACAAGTTCATTCTCATTTGAGCTTTGAATGCTCAATGCTTATGATGAATCACAAGGAGAATGGCTTGGATGTGTTAGGATTATAGCTTCTAATGGTCTTAAAAAATGGTGGCATTTAAATCACTAAACTCCCTCTCTTATGTTCAAAGATCGCATGTCCCACTTTTATAAATAAAGCTCCAACGGTAAAAAAAAAAAAAAAGAAGAAGAAGCAGATTTGTGATTCTCTGTTGAATTAATTGAGACACCCCTCTATGGATTAAAAAACTGTCCAAAGAGTTTATACAGTTGCTAGACATCCAATTCGATTGATCGAAACCTTTTCCGAGGGATCAAAATCGCCACACCGATGCATCAAAATATTTGGTTCGATGGATCGAAAAACTGTCTAGAGAGTTCACAATATTGTTAGACATATGTTCGATGGATCGAACTGGTATCCGTTGGATAGAAGTCCCATCGAGATTGAACTTCAATGGATTAGAGTCCACTCGAAAACTATTGTCTGGACTGGTTCATTTACAGCAGCTTACACCTCTATTATTGGCCTAAGTCATCATGTTTTTCTACATTTTTAAGGCTAATGAAAATGATTAAGGATTTACTTATGGTCCAAGCCATCTAGAGGTTTGAGGTTGTTTTGGTTCTAAGGATTAGGGTCACCAAGGCATCTCATTTACCTGTTATTCTTCCTTGATGCTTCTTGTCCACTTGAATCTTCGATCTTCAGCTTGCCAAGGCTCGACCGACATTACAATGCAGGATGCACATGATTGAGAAATAAGGTGCACAAGTACGCCATAAAAAAGTGCACTTACAATAACAACAATATGCAAATTAACTAAAATAAAAAGTGTGATCCAAACTCATGTTTGTTAAAGCAATGGAATCATTATGTCAAGAGATATAAAACTAAAGGTTCCAAACTCAAATTTGTCAAAGCAATGTTATCATTAGGCCGAGAGACATAAAACTAAAGGATTCAGCAGCTTACCCCATTAGTGTTAACCTCTCAAGTGTTGGGTTTCCTAAAGAGCTTCGGCCTAGCCTGAAATTTTCATAAAGGACAAGGCCTTCCCACACTAGGGACACGACACATGTCGGCGGTTCTATCATGACCTTGACACACCGGCTCTCAAAGATTATACAAGATGTATGTATTAACTAAAAGGAAAACTTTGACACTTTAGCAGAGCATGTGGTGGTTGATACATAGGCACTTAGAATTTACTTTCGAAATTGCATACGGGTATCCAAGCAAGTTAAATCAAATTGTCTGAAAGTTTTTCTAGTTAAGTTAAAACAAACCAGCTCAATGGCTTGGTGATAGATAGACTCTGTTTCAACACTGAGATCATAGGATCAAGTGCCCATGTGTTGTGGGTGTGGGCGACTTCATATGGTGTGGGGGTGTGCATAAAAAATTAATAAAAAATAAAAAAAAAAGGCTAAATCAAATTGTCTAAATGTTTTCCTAGTTTAGATGTATCATCCACCAAAAATTACGCTTGACCATTTGGATGCAATGATCTAATTTCAACAAACAATCGTCCGCCACAATCAAAAGTTAGGATCGCCGAACAATCTGATATTGTGAACTTTGACCTAGTGAAATTCAATAGGTCTAATTTGAGTTGATACATATCACATGTACAATTTCTAATTGCCTATGTGCCAATCGTCTAAATATCATATGCTTATAGCCCAAGTATCATATTATTATACGAGTTGGGTTCATATGATTATATGAACCCATTGTCGGTGAATCACTATTGTAAGATCACATTGGTTTTACAATCTGACCTCTCATTTGTGGAGACATGTTTATTAATGGAGTTGCAGGGGTGTGACTTGGATGAGACCCCAGAACCAGCGAAGTGGGTGGGACCCTAACGTGTCGGGAGACCATTCATACACGTACTCGGAGCGTGCGAAGGAGGGGCACATGCAAGAACACAACAACTGTAAAAAACTGACGGATGTTAGCACTGTGTCGGAGTTGTGGATCCTCTCCCCTTCATCTCTCTTCCTCTCTCTCCCCAGTTCTCTCCCCTTCATCTCTCGCTCCGGTTCTGGAGTCGTAGCCTAGTCTCATTCCACTCCAAGTTCCAAGCTCTTTCTCTTCAAAATCTCCTTTATACTCCTTTTGTGTGCTTGCATATCGACACTCTGTTCCTAAAGATCTTTGTACTTTGCTATCCTCATCGGTATCAAACAAGAAAATACCCGATGCAAGATTCGGAATCGGCTATTTTCAGATCGGATCATATCAGTATCTGAGAGCGTTCGATGAAAATTCGTGAGGACTATCTTTTCTCTTTCGATTCGATATGCACTACGGATAGACGAGAAATTTTGGAATTTCTTTCAAGAAGTGAGATTCCGATGCCGGAATCGATAGGAAAGGAGGAGACATGAAGGAAAGAAGTGTTGCAAAACCCGTAACATCTGTCGGCTGTTGTGTTTTTGCACGTGCCTCTACTTCGCACGGCTCCTTGTACGTGGATGAATGGCCTCCGGACATGTCAGGTCCGACCCACTTCGCCGGATGGGTCTCACCCAAGTCGCGCCCGAGTTGCAGGTGGTGCCACCATTTCTTTTATAAAAAAATTGTTTATTATAAATATGATCATAAAATCTTGTACGGTTTTAACCGTCCAATAAATGCCCATCATTCCTACAGTCATTAAGTCAATTAACAATAATTTTGGTTCTAGATGCATCGAACCTATATACCATAATTTGAACATTTTAGTTTAAATAACTAGCATGCTACGCAGTGCAATTTCTAAATAATTTCCACGTTGCAATCATACATCACATCAACCTTTCGCGTCTGCATACATCAGCCATCAGTGCAAACTCTTCACATTGGCTACTCTGCCAACCAACCCAAAACTCCAGTATAAGTAGAGGATGAGAGGGAATGCACAAACACACACGTTCTGCTTACACACGTGCAAAGGGGGTATTGTCCTATGGAAAACCCACATGCTCTAGTCATTCCATACCCGGCGCAAGGCCATGTCATACCCTTCATGGAGCTCTCTTATTGCTTGATCCACTGTGGGTTCAGGATCACGTTCATGAACACTGAGTTCAATCATGCCCGTGTCATGGCTGCACTGCCAAACATGGGCGGTGTGAACGAGAAGATCTGTCTGGTCGCAATCCCAGATGGGATGGCACCTGGTGAAGACCGGAATGATGTGGGCAAGCTATGTGACAGTATTCTACGTGTCATGCCCAGTGGTTTAGAAGCGCTGATTCGTAAGATCAACGAGTCTGATCACGATAACATCACATGCGTCATTGCGGACGGGGGCATGGGATGGGCAGTGAAAGTTGCTGCGAAGATGGGAATTCAAGGAGCTGCAGTTTGGACCGTACCAATGAGCATATGTGCCTTGCTGTTTCACGTTCCTAAGCTGATCGAGGACGGAATCCTTGACGCCAATGGTGAGATCTTAGTTTAAAGTCGGTTAGTCAACTTGAAGTTCACTTCAAGATTTTCAAATTTGGCCGAGCGAAAAAGAAAAGAAAAAATTCTCATAAAAAAATAAAAAGTAAAAAAACATCTCAATCAAGCCCCAGTTTATTGAACTTAAATGTTTTATCAATTTGTCAATAACAAAGTTTGTAAACTGTTGGTCATCCGGAGTGCACCGGGTTTGTCCATAAATGACACAGCTTCATCAGCGTTTGGTGGCCCAAAACGGTCTGATGAGGGGTGATATGTAATGGAGATCAAGTAGGTGAAAATAGGCTGTAGTGATATGATAGGCGACCCGACCTTAAATTTTTTTTTTTGAGTAGCCAGGTCCATAAATGTAGCCCCTCCCACGTGTAGCCCTCTGCATTTCTTGTGAATAAAATAGTTTGTTTAAAAAAAAAAAGTAGGCGGAAATATAATTCTAAAACTGGACAACTCAACTCATCTCAACTGAGTCAACTCAATTTGGCAAGATCTCCAGCTGAGTCATCGAGAAACTGAAAGATGTCTAGATTACGATCTTGATTTTTTACTCAATCACTTGACGGGACTCATCGAGAGTGACACCAAGTCCCTTTGTGCGGGTAAATGGTTTTTTGTGTAAAAATCAAGATGGCAGTGATTACAATCCCTGTGAAAATAATACATACACTGTGGACAGCAAATTTTGTGCTTTGAGTCGTTTTAATATTTTGCACATTCACAACTATTCCCTTGTTTAATTGTTAAATATTGGATCGTGTCAAACGCTGCTTGGTTGTGTCCTTGAGGTTACCGACTCAAATGCACAAGTGTAGAAGTAGGGCAGGGATAACGCGACAACATCTAATATCTTACTAAATAATATAATTGAATGAGGAAGTGCCTGTTATGTCGTATCACCTTCCTTTTTTTATTTTTTTATTTTTTATCTTGCAAGATTTTTTTTTAAAAATAAATTTTTTTCACAAAAAGAAATGGGAATAGACATTCGGGCCTCCCAGCAACTAAAACCCTCCGGGAGGCCTATCCTATAAAGAAACCCTCACCCCTAGCCTCTCTCAGGTGGCCTAAGCTTGCTCTATTCAGACAAAGGGCTCCACGAACCTGACTCAGGAGGTTTGACTCTAACAGAAAAACCTTAAAACTCTAAGTCGCACTACCTATTCTAGCCAAGGCATTTGCTACCCCACTCACCTCCCATGGACAATCCAGATGTTGTCTTTACTCTTAACATATGCACATCGAGCCCCCCAATACCACATACTCCGGTTAGTCGGCTTGCATTTGTTGAGCATGTCCACCACAACCCTCGAGTCACTACTCTCAATCCAAATATTATCCAAACCCCGGTTTACACACAATTTCAGCACTTCATAAATCGCTCGAGCTTCCGCTTGAACACTAGTTCCCAAGCCAAAGCCGATATGGAAAGGAAAGACTGTTTTTCCACTTCTTCCTCTACAAATACCTCCACTGCCTGAGGGGGCTGGATTACCTCGAGAAGACCCATCAACATTCAGCTTGACGAACCCAGCCTCAGGCTTCGACCATAATTCACCAGCTCCACCTTCTTAGGCACCGGGGCTTTAAAATTCAAGCCTAGATCCAGAAACTCCAATCTTCTGGCGGCGAGGCTTTCCTTTAACTTTGGAAGTCTGTAACTTAGTTTCAACAGCCAACCTATAATGCACGCCACCGTCCTTTGAACTAATGCCCTCCGGTCTTCGATACGACACCCATTTCTTTCATTCCATAATTCCCACAAGATGAGGCTTGGGATAAATCCACGAATGGTGGCCAAACACTCCACCATCAAAGCAATTTGCCACCATTGCATGGCTCACACTTGCAACGTCTATCCAGGGACGAAGGATACGTCCAACGCCAAGCTGGAATAATTCCAGACCTGGGTCGCCAGCTCTCCCTCTGCAAACAGGTGGTCCACTGTTTTGATACCACATCCCCGCCTCGAACTACAGCAGTTGCATGATGACGCCAAAGCAATTCCTCTGGTTTGCACCCTGTCGTCAACTAGCAGCCCCCCATTCATTGCTCTCCATACCAAAATCGAAAGCTTTGGAGGCATTTTAGAATTTATGCCGTGTCACCTTACCACCATCTGAAATGCGCTCGGGATGGAGACGCTGGTTCCTGTCATGCTGAATGGTTACAGACGAGTCTGATGCTGCTTGTCCAAGTTGTCTCAGACTCGACTGGACTGATCCGGTAAAATGCCATGAGTCAACCTCCTAAGTCACCTCCTCACTTTGGCGAGTCGGCTGATTCAGCCACCGACTTGGACGAGTCCTGACTCGACTGGGGAACGAATGAGCCGATTTGAGTTGCTGAGTCTTTTAACCATGGTTACTTTACTACGGTTGTGGAATAGGCTTATTCTACAACAAGCCGTATGGGGCCCACTTTGATGTGTTTATCCAAAACTCAGGTGGGCCACAAATGTAAAATCATGCTTAAAATCTTTAATTTCACGTGGCATGGCCCACTTGAATTTCGGAATTGAATGAGTTTATGAACGTCAAAGTCATGGTGGTTTAGCATCTTTTAGGTGGATTGGATGGCATAGGAAAAATATGCTGGGATCCACAAATAGTCTAGAAGGTGATTTTTGGTATAGAGTGAACTTTAAGGGCTGCACCTTGTAGACAGATTGAAGGTGGGACGTACATCATAGTGGACCCACAACCACATTCTAGAATATGCTTATTTTACAAACGATCCAAAGAGGATCCGGCCAGCTAATACGGAAGTAGAATATGACTATTTTGCAAACCATCCAAAGAGGATCAAGCCAGCTAACAAGGAAGGAGTGTGGATCCTCTGTTTTCAGGATACATGATTTCCTATATCCTGAAATTTCATGGTTGGGCGCACTTGAATGGATGGAATGGATTCACACCCGTGTGCACTTTGACACATTTGTGTTGTAAATAGGCCATCTTGCAACACGAGGTCATGGGTTTGAGTATCCATTGTGCTGAAATCCCACTGTGGTGTGAGTGCATAGGTGTGTGTGGGGTGTTAGTGCATGGGTGAAAAAAAAAAGAATGAAAGAAAGAAAAGAAAAAAAAAGGCTTTTTTTTTTTTAACTATATAAATATTGTAACCTCGAAAGAAATTTATAGCCCTTCGGACAGGGCCCCACAAAAAGGGGAGGCCCCACTTGTCATATGCCCCTATACAAATCCCAATCGGCAACTCACCTCAAGGAAGAAGAGGACCTAAAACAAAAACCACAATAGGGAAAGCACATAAAGGAAACTGGAAGCCTCAGCCCAACTAACGCCACATCCTAACATTGCCAACCCCCGTCTTATCAAGCACAAGTGCACCCCTGAAAAATGGCTATCTTGCAAGCATGTGAATTAGCAAACCACGTTAATTTCATTGCTAGAATAATTAGTATAGAATATATTACAATTAGGTGGGCCCATCCAACCTGATTTTAACTGGTCCAAGATGGTGGACCTGACTCGGATCGAGTAGACAGACTTATAACTGGGTCCAAACGGCAGACCTGAATCTAACTCAAGTTTTAAATGGGTCAAAAAAGTTAGATTAGGGAAACACTAAAATCATCTCAGGTCTATTGGATAACCATGGCTCTCAAAAGGCCAATTGTCTAAGTTCAACATACATATATGGCTCACTTAAATCAATGTTTGCGAGTGTGGCACACTTTAATGATTCCACTGCTTTCTTGTCTGTGTCATGCTTATAGCGTATACCACCTGAAGAATGGTCCAAATCTCTTATGATGTCCAACTATATGAACTATGCCGGGCATGGTAGCGTTGATGGAGTGCCCAAATTGCATCAAAACCCTAGAAGATAAGGACTGTGTGTGTATATACATTTAATTATATTGATTGTAATCTTCCCTGATTGGCGCTGTTCTTCCTCTATATACATATAGAGAGTATAACTTTCAATGAAATGCATAACAAATCATTTAATGTTTCAATTCCTATCTTTCTCTCTTTTTCTATTATTATTATTATTTTTTTTCATACTATGTCATTGATCCGAACAGTAATTCAATATTTTTATAGGATTTCCAACAAAACAACAAATGATCAAGCTCTCCCCATCCATGCCAGCATTAAACACCACTCACCTACTGTGGATCTGTGTGGGTGACATCATCTCACAACAGTCCATCTTCCACTACTTAAACGAATGCACCCGGGCTACCAAATTTGCCAACTGGCTTCTTTGCAACACATTCTACGAGATCGAACCATCTTCCTGTGACTTGGTTCCAAACGTCCTGCCCATCGGCCCTCTTTCGGCAGGAAGACGGCTGGGGCTGCTTGAAGGGAACTTCTGGCCAGAAGACTCCACTTGCTTAAGCTGGCTCGACAAACAGCCTGTCCATTCAGTCATATATATTGCCTTTGGCAGCTTTACTATCTTTGACCGACGTCAATTCCAAGAACTGGCACTTGGGCTAGAACTTTCCAACCGTTCTTTCCTATGGGTAGTGCGGCCAGACCTCACCGATGGATCATCAGATGCCTACCCAGATGGCTTTGAAGACAGAGTGGCCGATCGTGGGCGAATTATAGGATGGTCACCTCAACAAAAGGTGCTGGCCCACCCTTCAATCGCATGCTTCTTGACCCATTGCGGGTGGAACTCGACCATGGAGGGACTGAGCAATGGAGTTCCTTTCCTATGCTGGCCTTACTTTGCTGACCAGTTCCAAAATCAAACATACATTTCCGATAATTGGAAGGTCGGGTTGGAAATGAAACCCGATTCCAGTGGGATCATATCAAGAGAAGAGATTAAGGGAAAGCTCGACGAATTGCTTGGTGATGAGGGTATAAGAGAGAGATCTTTAGAGCTCAAGCGGATTGCCCAAAAGAATGTTGCCGAAGGAGGATCTTCATTTAAGAATTTCAACAATTTCATTGAATCAATCAAGTTAGAGAAGTGTTAGGGTGGTTAGCTTGCATGGCACTGTGAACAAGTTATCACCATAAAATAAAGCTGGTTAACTCATCACTGGGGTTACACATGTATGAGAAGAATGAAATAGATGAGCAACAGTCTATATTGAACGCATATGTGTGTGGCCCACCTGATGTTTGAGCCTTTTTATTTTTTTATCCATGGTATATTTAAAGATTTTCAATCTGTTGGACTCAATGTGGATGGCGAACATGGACGATTTATAATATTTCATGAACCATCCATCTTCGTCATGTGCAGTCCGTCGACTTGACTAGGGGTGCGTTTGGTAAATTGAATTAAAAAAAGTCCGAAATTAAAACTTCTTGAACACTGAAATTTAGTAATGAATCAAAAAATTTCTGTTTGGCAAAAAACATATGAAATTTGGTAATTTTACCTAGTGAGCACATATCCAAATACATATATGGAAAAATGGATGGACCTAGTGAATTTCTCACAAGCATTACAATGGGCCCCACCTAACTTCCCGTAGTAGGAAGTTACTACTAAAGGCTTTTGCAGTGACCATTGCTTTTTGTGGTGTGGTCCACTTGAATTTGGATCTGCTTCATCTTTTGGACCGTGGCCGAAAATGAGCTTTAAAAATTGATAGACGGAATGGATATATAACACATACATCAAGGTGGGTCTCATGGTCACAGCAACACCCTCCACCTCAACCTACAGCTTCGAGGGCTTGGATTGCACAGTGGAGAACGCAGTTGTTGCATGTTGACATGGCAAATCTTTATAGGCACTACCATGATATATGTGTTATATCCACACCATCCATCCATTACATCATATCATTTTAGGGCATGAGCCAAAAAAATGAGGCAGATCTCAAGTCAAGTGGACCACACCACAAAAAACAGTGTGGATTGATCACCCACCATTCAAAACTTCTTGGGGGCATTAAAGCTTTAGATCAAGCTGATATTTGTGTTTTCCCTTCATCCAGGTGACCTTATGAATAGGTTGGATGGAAAGTAAACATCATGGTAGGCCCACAGCCAGGGAACACCCACTCACATGTAACTTGGGCCACACCTAATACACTCACTCTCAAATTGGAATACCGCTGCGTGGTGTGTAACGAGGCGGATTTGCCTGTTGGCATGATAAGGTTCTGTGGGCCCTAACATGGTGCATGTATTAGATCTAAACTGTCCATCCATTTTTTCATATTATTTTAAGTCATGAGCCAAAAAAATGAGGTAGATCCAAAGCTCAAGTGGACCAAATAACATAAAAGCATGGAGATTGCACTATGTGAAAAAGTGCTAAATTCGACTACGCAATTCGACGGTCCCTAACCGTCGAATTAATTTGGCGGTCCAAAACCGTCGAATTTACCGCGCCGAACCAATCAACTGTCTACGACCGTCGAATTTAGGACCTGAAATTCGACTATTACTGACAGTCGAAATTAACGCGCGAAAAGTCGAATTTAGGGCCTGAAATTCGACTGTTAATGACCGTCGAATTAGCACAATCGAAATTAACGCGCGAAAAAATTCGTTTACACGTGAAAAAATGCGACGGTCTAAAACCCTCGAATATAGGGCATTAAATGACCGTCGAATTATTTACACGTGAAAAAATGCGACGGTCTAAAACCCTCGAATATAGGGCCTTAAATGACCGTCGAATTATGACAGTCGCGGGGAAAACGTCAACGGTCTAGAACCGTCGAATTCTCGAAAAACCATAAAGTTTCCAATTTTTTAAAATCCCCTCTTCCAAAAAAAATTATGATTTGAAAAAAAAAAATCTAACATTAAAAAAAAATTAGGATTTTGAGAAAAGAAAGTGGGCAATTTTTTAGAAAAGTTGAGATTTAAAAAATCACTGGGTTTTGTCACAAAAATTAACATTTTGAATAAGAAAATTGAATATTTTAAAAAATTGTGATTTTGAGAAAAGAAAAAGTTTAAAAGCTTGGAATTTTTTTTGCAATGTCTGAAAAAAAAAATAGATTTGAAAAAAAAATTGAAATTTAAAAAAATTACATCTTGAAAAAATTGATATGTTTGAATAGAATTGATAATTAAAAAAAAACGTTTTTTGATAAGTTTGAAAAAGTTCAAAAGTTTGAAAAAAAAACAATTGAGATTTTAAAAAAGATTGTGATTTTGAAAAAAAAATTAAGCTTTTTAAAAAAATTGAAAAGTTTGAAAAAAAATATTTAAAATTAATTTTTTGAGATTGAAAAAAATTGAGAAATTTGAAATGAGTGGACAAAATTTGCTAGTAGACATTTATTGAATGGTTGAAAATAAAAAATTAAAATCATTGAGTTACCTGCCTATCATATTGGTTTATGCATACCCACAAGTTCACTTATACCAAAAATGACGGCCTAAGTATAATGATGTGTAATTACAAGAATAACTTATAATGATGAGATTGATCAAATTCTATGATTAGGAAATCCTAAAGTTGATTTGAACGTTCAGATATATTTGGAATGTGCTAAATAGGTTATAGAACAAAATTCATCCCAATCTGACATGAAACGAATTAGATCCGTCCAAAACACTCTTTAAATGGGCATGATTAGTTTGTCTAGATCTAGACAAATTTTGGAGAATCTGATTGGTCAAGATTGAAGAGTAAATGACTTCAAACGTTTAGATTAAATTTTAGTCAAATCTAACTGTTGGATTGCAAGATATGACCTATCATATTGTTGATCAATTTTGTCCGCCTAATATCTTTCTCATTTGAAATCCAATCAAGGTGAGTGACTAGTCAAATCGTAGATATTGATGAGTAGAATAAAGTAACTGGATCAAAATTCTAAATTGATCCAAATGTTTTGTTCAAAATTGCACTGAGACTTGCTGACCTCATGAAAATCCAAGAAATGTGCAGTCATTGGACCCTAAACTCTAATTTAGCTGTTGAGATTTGGATTTTAAGTCTTAAGATTTGGTATGGCATCATAAAATAATATTTAAGAATAGATGAATGGGATAAACATACATAAAATATATCAACTTGGACTCACACGGTTAAAGTAGTGTGCATGGATAGGCTAGTGACCCTGACTAGCCACTAGTTAGTACTGATCGGTGCTCTGTGAGCCCTACCATGATGTATGTGTTTCATCCACACCATCCATACATTTTTTCAAATTATTTTATGGTATGAGCCAAAATTGAGATAGATCCAAATCTAAAGTGGACCACATCATAAGAAATAATGGTAATTTAGTGCCTCACCATTAAAAATTTCAAATTGCCTGTCTCAAGTGTACCATTTTTATGGTTCCACCATGATGTATGTGTTTCATGCACGCCATCCATACATTTTCCCAGATCATTTTATGGTATAAGTGTAAAACTCAAGTAGATCTAAATCTCAATCAGATGGACCCAGTCACAAGAAACAATGTTAATTAAATGTCCACCATTAAAAGCTTCTTAGGGGCCATGGAAGTTTTGGATGAAGCTGATATTTGTTTTTGCCCTACATCCAGGTTTGTATGACCTAATTAAGAGGTTGGATGTCAAATAAACATTACAGTAGGCCCTATGAGGTTTTCAATAGTGGACATTCAATCACTAATGTTTTCTCGTGGTGTGGTCCACCTCGGATTTAGATTTGCCTCATTTTTTAATTGTAGCCTAAAATAATTTTTAGTAAATTAATAGACAGTATGGATGAAACAAATACATCATGGTGGAGTCCATAGACATGTGGCATTGCCACTGGCCAAATACAGGTGTGTGGAAAATGCACGAGAGTGAATTAGGTGTTACCCTTGTAACATCTTAGTGGGTGTACGTTACCCCTACCATGTGGGGCTTACCTTGATGTATTTTTTGTATATCCATGCTGTCCATTTGTTTTTCGGTATAAGTTTAGGACGTGATCCAAAATGATAAGAAGATCCAAATCTCAGGTGGATCATACCAACAGAAAGAGTGATGAATAATCATTAAAAACATTTTGTGGACCACAAAAGTTTTAGATCAAGCTTATCTTTAAATTTTCGCTTCAGCCAGACCTTATTTACATTATCAAGAGATTGGATTGCAAATAAACATTACCAAAACTTTACGATGGGCTCTTTGGAATTTTTAATGGTGTGACACTCAATCAGAACTCTTTCTAGTGGTATGGTCCACTTGATATTTGGATTTTCAAAATTTTTGTGCATATTTTTCTGTAAATGATCTTGATCATCCATATTAAAGGATATTTGATCAAATGCTTATATTTGTTATGTTTGCATGGTAACCCACGAAATGTGAACTAGACCTAATGGACAGCCTGGCCTGGATCAATGAATTGGATTATCTACGTGTCCCAACACAAACAGGATCTCTACTACTTACAGTATCATGAGAGCAGTTGAGCTTCTTTTTTTTTTTATTTAAAGTTAATATCAGAATAAAATCTCACGATATTTTGAGAATAGCACGGTATTATTCTCATTAGGACTACCAATTAAGGCATGCTTTGTTGAACAGAAAAGACGTGCATTTCCACATTAGGGAAGTCGACTTTATTTAGTAGGTACTCTTTAAGGGTAGGTTTACAAGTTTACAGGATGTATTGGGGCACAACACTCATTAAATACAGGTTATTTTTTTCATGCAGACATAAATTCGATTGGTTGATGGTATATTGTAAGTTGATTGTACTCTTTGGTACTTGTGGAGAATGTGGTTGAGGATTGTTTGTACTTAAGGAGGATTGTGGTTATGGAGGATTGTGGGTGTGGAGGATTGTGCTTGCAGAGGTTTGTAGTTGTGGAGGATTGTGGTTGTATTGTGTTGGTTATGTAATGTGATTGTGGAGGATTGTGGTTGTATTGTGTTGGTTATGTAATGTGATTGTGGAGGATTGTGGTTGTATTGTGTTGGTTATGTAATGTGCATGGTTGTGGAGGATTGTGGTTGTATTGTGTTGGTTATGTAATGTGCATGGTTGTGGAGGATTGTGGTTGTATTGTGTTGGTTATGTAATGTGATTTTGGAGGATTGTGGTTGTATTGTGTTATGTATGTGGACGATTGTACTTGTATATTGTGTTAGTAAATGCTGTAGTTTTCGTAAATTATTTACGAATTACAGGGTTTACAGGATGTATTAGGGCACAACCCCCACCAAAATATAGGTTATTTTTCTTTCCGTGTAGACATAAATTCGACGGTTCTGAATCGTCATATTTATTTCTCAACTGTCCAGGACCGTCGAAATTTCCTATAATTTTTACACAACGGCGGGTTAGGACCGTCGAATTATTTGCGACGTCTGTCCGCCATCGAAATATCCCTATGATTTTCGAACCACAAACGACGGTTATCGACCGTCGAATTATTTTTGACGGTTCAGAACCGCCGATTATGCAAATACGAGTTCGACGGGTGTGGACCATCGAAATATTTCGACTGTTATGGACCGTCGAAAAAGGTCAACTGTCACTGGACCGTCGAATATTAACCGACGGTTATGGACCGTCGAATTTGTTTCTAGACTGGCTAATCTACAATGGTTTTTTTCGACGGCACGGACCGTCGAATTAATGGTTTTTCACGTAGTGAGTACCCTTGCCTCATTGCTTTATATGCTAAAGATCGTCCCCTGGGATGGTTACCACATGCCCGTTGGTGTGTTTCATCGAGAACACGGTATGCCTCTTCTAGATGGAGACACCTTAAGTATGGTAAAGTAAAACTTTTGCGTAATAATATTCCGTTTTATAAAGTGTACCTGGCAGCACGGTAACGAATTTGTCACTGCAGATTTTCTGTCATCTTGGAGTTGTCCACTTTTGAGGTAAAGGACGATGGGATCCATCCAGCATGGAGATAAATGCACTGTGACCACATGCGCTGGAGCGACTTGATCAATACTCAGAGTATGGAGATGCTCAACAGAAATAGATCGCATTAAATCAGACTCTGGTGCGGAAGCTAACTTTGCTAGAGAATCTATGAGCTTATTCTTCTCACGAGGAATATGAATTATTTCATATTTTCTTCGCTTTGAGAGCAAGATAAGTACTCGAGATTTATACTAAGCCATTCGTTCTTCTTTCGCCTCGAATTCCCCGAGCACTTGATTAACTATGAGTTGAGAGTCACTGTGAATAAGTAAATTCTATATTGCGCCGATGATCAAAGCCTCATATTCTGCTTCATTTTTAGAGACATGAGTATCGAAGTGTAAAGCATATTGGAATTGTGATCCGTCAAGAGCGATTAGGATCAAGCCGGCTCCATTGCCAGTGGCGCATGAATGACCTATCTACAAAAAGCGACCAGGGTGTGTGCTCGCTAGTCACAGGGTCATTGCTGGAGGTGGAATCAACGGGGGTCGAATATGTAAATTCAGCGATAGAATCGGCTATGGCTTGGGCCTTAGTGGCGGTTCTTGAGCAGAATGTAATGTCAATTGCCCATTTAGTCAACTGCCCTGATACCTCAGGCTTTTGAAGGACTTGTCTTAATGGATGATTCGTAGGTACCAATATAGAGTGAGCTTGGAAATAAGGTCGTGGCTTTCGGGCTACAGTCATTAAGGCGAGAGCTAGTTTTTCCATATTGGAGTATCGAGTTTCGGCATCCACCATTGCACGACTAACATAATAAACGGGCCTCTAGACCCTAGAGTCTTCTCTTATTAAGGTGGCACTAACGGCCGTGGAGGATACAAATAAGTAAAGAAAGAGCTGCTCGTGTAGAACAGGTGTGGATAAGATAGGAGGCACGCTCATATATTGATTCAGTTGCTAGAAATGCCTCCTCGTACTGTTGGGTCCAGTTGGTTTTTGCGGTAGTGCGAAGAAGCTTAAAGAAGGGAAGGCACTTATCAGAGGCACGTGAAATAAACCTATTCAAGGATGCAATGTGACCAGCCAATCGTTGGACATCTTTGAGAGTGGATGGAGACTTCATTTCAATCAAGGCTTTTATCTTCTCGGGGTTTGCTTCGATCCCCCGTTGACCAACCATGAATCCAAGAAATTTTTTGACAGAAACCTCGAAGGCACATTTTTCTGGATTTAAGTTCATCTGGTACTTCCTCATCAGATCGAAGGCTTCCCGAAGATCAGTGAGATAATCATTGGCCACGACGCTTTTCACGAGCATGTCGTCGATGTAAACCTCCATATTCTTGCCAATTTGTGTAGCGAACATTTTATTAACCAAATGCTGATAGGTGGGCCCCGCATTCTTGAGATCGAAAGGCATTACTTTATAGAAATATAAGCCTCGATCAGTGATAAAGGTAGTATTTTGACGATCGGACGGATGCATCATGATTTGGTTGTAACCAAAATAAGCGTCCATAAAGCTGAGCAGGGCATGCCCTGCTGTTGAATCGACCAATTGGTCAATGCGAGGAGTCGGTAAACTGTCCTTTGGGCACGCTTTGTTCAAATCGGAGTAATCTACACTCATTCTCCATTGGCTTTGCGAACAAGAACCACGCTTGTGACCCATTCTGGGTAGTCAACCTCTTCGATGAAATTGACAGCCAATAATTTTTCGACCTTAGCTTTAATCACCATTTGCCTTTTAGCCGTGAACGCTCGTCGACGTTGATAAATGAGTTTATACTTCGGATCAACATTTAGACAATGGACCACAACGTTGGGGTCAATACCTGACATGTCTTCGTGAGACCAAGCGAATACATCTTGATATTCGACTAGGAAATTGGTCAGGTTTGCTCGAAAGACACAGCTTAGAGAGGATCCGATGTAAACCTTCTTGGAGAGATTATCTTTAGATAGGTAGATTTCGACTGTTTCCTCTCTTAGGGTCCCTAATTGATAAGCATCTTCCCTCAGGTCCAATGTTGTTGCTATCAGGGGATTCGCTTGGTCTCCTATAATCGACATATAGGAGCTGCTTGGACATTTTTTCGATCTTGTACCGCGATTTTGTAGCATGCTCGAGCTTCCTTTTGGTTCCCTCATACTATCCCGACTTCGCTTGGAGTAGGAAATTTAATGCATATGTACAGGGGTTGTAGAGCTGCTCCTATTTTGGTAAGCGAGGGTCCACCCAAAATAGCATTGTCCGCTGATTTTCGATCGACCACTAGGAAGTTGACGAACACAGTGATTTTGACTAGACTTTTTTCGAAAGTAACAGGAAGGTCGATGCTCCCTTCTGGTGTTACAACTTCGCCCCCGAAGTGAATGAGGGGGGTGGAAATAGGTTTGAGTAAATTTCTGGCAAGTGTCATTTTATTGAAGGCTTCTAGATAAATGACAACGGCAGAGCTACCTGTATCCAACATAATACGATGAGTTAAATAATTTGATACCTTTAATGCGACCACAATGGAGTCCTCGTGAGGAAATGAATTCATTCAGCATCTTTAAGAGAAAAAGAGATTAGGTGATGGCTATGATTTGGCGTATTGGACGATTTTTCCAGCCAATAAATATGTTGAGGCTTCTGAGACACCTTTCGAGCATATGCTTTCCTTGAAGCTTGAGAATCTCCCCCGCAAGCAGGACCTCCAGCAATGGTCTGAATTTCACCAGTGGGTTCCGCATCGTCCTATGGAGGATGACGTTGAGGCGACCTTTTTCTTCGTGACGAGGTATCGGTTCTTTTAGGCGACCGATCCTGTCGCGCAACGTAATCCAGGAGATGTCCCTTCCGAATGAGAGCTTCAATTTGATCTTTCAGAGATATACAATCTTGGGTATTAAATAGCAGAACTTCCTCTTGTCTCTTTTCTTAGGATCTGATTTGATCCTTGAAGGCCATTTTATATAAGATTTATGCTTTATCTCCATTAATACTTTCTCAAGAGATTGATTGAGAGGCGTATAGTTACGATATTTACCGAAGTAAGGCTTCTTAGGGGAGCGATCCCGCCGATCGCGCCGATATTTCCTATCGGAGGAAGGGATCTCCTCAGACTTATGTTTATTCCCTTGTATACGGTGACGAGCCAAAGCAACTTCTTCTGCATTAATGTATTTTTTAGCCTTGGCCTGAAATTCAGTCATGATTTTAGCAGGGTTTTTATCTAGGGCGAATTGGAATTTCTCGCTTATGATTCCTGCTATAAGGGCAATGAGGCCTTTGTCTTCAGTATAACCTTTAGTTTGGACGACTTCAGCTGTAAACCGAACTGTGAACTCCTTAATTGTTTCTCCGTGTTGCTGCTTTAGATCCGATAGATGACATGCAGGCTTTTTAGTATGAATACTTCCCATGAACTTAGAGAGGAAAAGATCCAATAATTGAGAGAAAGATTCTATAGACCAAGGTTTTAGGCCTCAAAACCATGTACGCACTGCATCCTTTAGAGTTAAAGAAAAAGCCCTGCACATAATTTTTGAACTATATCCCTCTAATTCCATGAGAGACCTATACGTCTCTAAATGTTCGAGAGGATCGCTAATACCAGTATATGGGACGATGCTAGGCGTTCAATATTTTATAGGCAAAGGGGCCTCCATTACCTCGCGGGTGAAGGGGGGTTTAGCTCGATGGATTGATGCAAAAGTTGCAGGTGGGAGGTTGGATCGATACCGTTGTTCCATATCAGCGAAATGATCTTCGATTCTCCTGACATCTCCTTCCCAAGGTAAAATATAACTCGACGTTTCGACACCAGATCCCTGAGATCGTTGTTGCCGAGAGGTACTGGAGTGGATAGATTGTGGAGGAGGTGTTGGAGTTTGATTGCCGAGTGGCACGCGATTTGAAGGAGGATTTCGCTGAGATCGTGGTTCATCTACGGAATGTCTAGAAGCTACTGGAGCAAATCATAGTGGCAGTCCTTCTGGAGGTTGCGGCGATTCAGGAAAATGCTGATCGAGCCAATTAGATAAGGTTTGAAGCCCAACTTTGAGGGTAAGGAGTGTATCTCTGACGAAACGCATTACACTATCGTAGCCACCAGATATATCGTGAAATGGATTTTACGACGATAGGTTGGGCTCTTCCGGGGGAATCCCCGCCGAAGCGGTCTGAGGGAGATTGGGTGTTGGTTCAAGGATGTCTGGCGAAGGTAACATCTACCTTGAGGTAGAAGGATGAGCTGTCTTCTTAGGAGGCATAGTGGGAGGTGACAATCGGTGATGAGAGCGAATTGAATTCTGAAAAGTTTCCACAAACGGCGCAAATTTGTTAACGTCTGATTCTGGTAAAAGGCTCCTCCAAACGTTCACCCTCCTTCATGCGAGCTCCCCTCTAGACCTGAAAGCCAAAGAAGAAAACTAAGGGTGGCCGGCGCTCGACCGTTAGCCCTCCGAAGTTTAAGTCAGATGGGACTCGATAGTAAGATGAAGTGTAAGACGTGGGATTTTAGATTGCATACCTTTATCATCAATGGGTCATCTATTTATACAGGTCTGGGTGGTCCAGTTTGTTACGCAATCCATCGAGATCACTGTTGATATTAAGGGATAAGGTGCTTATCCCGTTAATCCTTATCCTTAGAGTAAGGGAAGGCGTAGCCACTTTAGATGTCTAATTGATTACGCCTAATCATAGAGACTCCTCATGATTTGGAGCCGCAAATAGAGACAAGCCCAAAGCTGGCCTATATGGGCTGCTGGTACTATAAAACGAAGGACGTCCCTACCAAAGACCAAAGATCAGGGCAGCTCGTATCATGGGGATATCATCAGTCGATGACCAGAGACCAAGACTATTCGGATAACAAAATATCATCGCTTGTCCCGCACTCACATCCTGCGACCAGCAACAATTCCTGCTCATATATTTGGGAGTGTGTATGGACGCGTCTACGCAATATACGAGCTACAACCATAGGGGCTCATTTGTTGAATGATTGGGTCGTGCCTTTACGAGTCAAAAGGCGCTCGCGGGTCTTGGGTCTTAAACCTCTTCGACGACCAACTTTATCCTATAACAATATTGTTAAATTATTTAAGTAAGCGAAAAGAATTTTAAAAAGGTCCTAATCAAACCCCCCCCCCCAGGACTTAGCCATAATTCTAGAAGCTCCAATACCTTCGGCACCCATAGCGTAGGGTGTCGTGTTAGACTACCAACACAATTTCAAGATCAACAACAATAATTTTGACGATTTCGGCACTGAGTTATGTAATGCTCTAAAACATACTCAAATAGCTCTATTGCATGTATAATATTCACTTGGTTACCAAGAGACTTACCCATGGTTTGGAGTTGACTACCATGATACCTTTTTACCTATCACTAAACTCACCTTTAAATGTGTTATTCTCTTTATAGTTACTCATTGTCATTGGCCTCTTCACTAGCTATATCATAAAAACATCTTTCTACATGGTAATTTTCATGAAGAAAATCCACATTGTGGTTACCTCCTGATTTTTAGCCCCAAGGCGTGTCTAGTCAAGTTTGTTGGTTGAAGAAAGCTTTGCGTGGTCTTAAATAGGCTGCTCCCACTTAGTTTTAATGTTTTTATACCATAGTGCTCTAATAGGTTTTTAGTGATGTGCATCTGACCACTTGGTCGTTGTTAGATAGCATGGCCTATGGACAACTATCTTAGTCGTCTATGTTAACAATGTTATTATAACTCGGCAATAGTATCGATGGTGAAGAACTTTTTAGCAAGGAGCTTTAAGATTAAAGATTTAGGACTTCGTCCATTACTCCTAGGCATTTTAAAATGACTAGTCGTGAAATTAATCTATTTCCCCATCACCGGGTCTGATAATCCTTATGCAGTCAATGTTGGTAGCTAGTTCATGTAGGCTCAATATTCTCATCATCTTGAGGTTATGTTTTACATCATTTTTCTATATTAAATTATCACCTGGTAAGGGTTCTCTTTATGTTAACCATGGACATCTTGATATCTGTGTTTACAATGATATTAATTAGGACTACTATGATGCTAATTAGGATGACACTGGTGATGATCATCAATGTTCTATTATAGGATTTAACACTTTTATTGGGTAATCTTGTTTCCTAGAAGAATAAAAAGTGGGTAGTCATTATGTGGTCTGAGGTTGAGCTGAGTATTAATCAATGGGGCACTGCACTAGTGAAGTTCTTTAGTTAACTCCTTTCTTGATCACCTTGTCATTTAATCACATCTCGTCTTATTATTTTGTGATAACCATGTAGGCATTCACTGCCTCCAACCTAATTTTTCCATGAACAAACAAATCATATTAAGATTGATTGTCACTTTATTAATGAGAAATTCGCATCTAGAGTCATTTTCACTCCTCATTGGAATTTAGAAGTTCAATTATCAAAGATCTTCACCAAGGCTATTCCTGGTTCTTCATGCAAACCATGCATATAATGTGATGTAATGGGTTAGAAAATGTATAAATTAGAGACCAACATTTTGCTAGTCTCGAGCAAAACATGAGTGAAACAAGTCCAATTCTCCAAAATCCAACTCTCTTTTCAAAATTATGCTTCTCTACATTCAAAGCTACACACGTGTAAAAATCAGAAAAAATTAAGTGATGGAAGATGAAATCTTAAACTCTCAAACATAATAGGTGTTCATATAGAATCCCTGCTGATTGATTGATAAATAAAAAAACTTTGAACAAATTCAACCTAGTGTGCATAGTGAATGTTCATCTCATGAGTTTCCGGGACTATCTTCGTTATAGATCAACTAAACTATAGAATTAAAGGTGTATAGATTAATAACAAGCGCATAACAGGAATTTGCCTTACCATCCTTCCGACGACTTTCACACTATGTCCCATTTCCGACTTTGGTTACGGGTAGACCATCCCCCGGTTGGTAATAGGTAGCCCTTTTCGAAAATTTTCACCATATTTTCAATCATACCTATATTTTCTTTCCTTCTTTCCTTTCCATTCCCATTAGATAGGATTTTTAAAAATCTATATCTTTCATTATTTTTCCATGGACAAGGATAGACAAAGAACCCTAGTTTGGTTTCTCAATATCTCAAATCTAAGTCTAGCCAATCCACAAATCTACATAGTCCTTTTAAACCATGAAAATTGTGTAAGGTGAACTAGGTGTAACAGTGTTTAAATTTTCTATCAATCATATGAATAAGGGAATTCACATATAAAACCATTATATCAAAGGTAGTTCAAGATTTACAACATTAATCACTTCATATCACCTTTTCTTATACTTGTATCATCTCAAATACATAGAAACAAAATTTTCTAAAAGATTTTTGAATTGTCATAAATTTTGAAAAATTTCAAGACATATGGCTTGAAATGTTACAAAATACTAGATTCATATATGAATCTTACCCCCCAACTAAATCTTACATTGTCCTCAACGTAAAAAAATGTGCAATGAGCAAAACATGAGAGCAATGATAAAAATAAAGGAGAGTGATAACGAGATCACTTGAGAGAGTTGATCATGGAAGTCTACCTCTGGTATTTAAAATCTATTAAAGTAAATAAAAAAATAGAAAAAAAAAACTAAACCTAATCTACTCTATACCTCCGTCAGACTAGGAGATCAATCATCCTGATACAAAGTGATGGACATGTCCTTTGAATCAAATTTCTCAACGAATGGTTTAAGGCGTTGTCCATTCACTTTAAAACAATTATCATTCATTGCATTTTCTATCTCGACAGCCCCATGAGGAAAATTTTCTTTAACAATATACAGGCCAGTCCATCGAGATCTCAATTTTTCTGAAAAAAGATAAAGCAGAGAATTGTACAAGAGCACTTTCTAACCTTCATGGAAAGATTTTCTGAAGATATATTTGTCATGAAAGGCATTCATCTTACTCTTGTAAATCCTCGAGTTCTCGTAAGCATGATTTCAGATCTCGTCAAGCTCATTCAATTGGAGTTTGCAAAGTGAGCTAGCCTTATCAACATCAAGGGTCAATGCCCGAATTGCCCAATAGGATTTGTGTTCAAGTTCTATAGGCAAGTGACAAGCTTTCCCATAGACAAGTCTATAGGGGAACATTCCAATGGGGGTCTTGTAAGTGGTATGGTGAGCCCAAAGAGCATAGACTAATCTCAGCAACCAATCTTTGCCATCCGGTCTCACCGTCTTTTCCAAAATTTGTTTAATTTTTCGATTGGAAATTTCAGCTTGCCCACTTATTTGTGGGTGGTCTGGAGTACTCACTTTGTGTCTAATGCCATATATCTTCATTAAGGCTTCGAAGGGCCTATTACAAAAGTGAGAACCCCTATAATTTATGATGGCTCGAGGCATTCCAAATTTGGAAAGTATGTTTTCTTTAAGGAACTTTAGAACCATACAATGATCGCTATTTCTACATGGAATAACCTCTATCCACTTGGACACATAATCTACAGTAAGCAATATATAAACATATCCAAAAGATGAGGGGAATGGTCCCATGAAATCGATGCCCCAACAATTGAAGACTTCGAGATGTTGAATTAGGTTAAGGGGCATCATATTCTGACGAGACAATCCTCCTAACTTTTGATAGCACTCGCATGCTTTGCAATACTCATGGGTGTCTCTAAACAAAGTGAGCCAATAAAAACCACATTGCAAAATTTTTACAGTGGTTTTCTTGGCAGAAAAATGACCACCAAACACTTGATTATGACAAAAGGAGATGACATAATTTTATTCATCATCAGGAACACATCTCCTTATTCTTTGATCTGGGCAATATTTAAAAAGTAATGGTTCATCCCAGAAAAACCTGCACACTTCCCTTAGAAATTTTCATTTATCTTGCGTAGTCCAATGAGTCGGCATCTCACCTATGGAAAGATAATTTGCAATATCAGTGTACCATAGTAGATGCATAGCAACAAAGAGTTGTTCATCAGGGAATGAGCCCTCAATAGGTAACTGTCAACGAAATCGGGTATTACTAGGCGAGATAGATGATCTGCCACCACATTCTCTATTCCCTTCTTATCTTTAATTTCTAAGTCAAATTCCTGGAGGAGTAGGATCCATCAAAGAAAAAGGGGCTTATCATCCTTCTTAGAAAGAAGGTGTTTCAGTGCTGCATGATCCATGTAGATTATAACCTTGGATCCTATCAAGTATGTCCTGAATTTGTCCAAAGCAAAAACAATGGTAGGAGCTCCTTCTCCATACGTAGTCGAGTAATTGACTTGGGCAGGATTCAAGGTCCTATTCGCATAGTAAATAATGTGGGGCTTCTTGTCCTTCCTTTGTCCTAATACCACCCCAATAGCATAATCACTCGCATCACACATCAACTCAAAAGGAACGAACCAATCCGGTGGTTGCATAATAGGAACGGTTGTCAACATGTCTTTTACCTTTGAAAAAGATAATTGACATTTGACACTCTACTCAAATGGTTATCCTTTTGTAAAAGGTATATAAAGGCCTAAAGATATGATTGAAATCCTTTATGAACCTTCTGTAAAAACCTGCGTGTCCAAGGAAGGACCGCACATCCCGTATGCTCTTGAGTGGTGGTAGGTTGGAAATAATATCAATTTTGGCCCGATCTACCTCTATTCCATTGGACGAGATGATATGTCCAAGGACTATTCCTCTTTATACCATAAAATGACACTTTTCCCAGTTTAAATCAAGGTTCTTCTCCTCACACCTTGTTAAGACCAACTTCAAGTGATCGACGCATTCTTCAAATGTACAACTAAAAACAGAAAAATCATCCATAAAAACCTTGAGAAATTCACCCACCACGTCTGAGAAAATACTTAATATGCAACGTTGGAATGTGGCGGGTGCATTACATAGTCTGAATGGCATCCTTCGGTATGCAAAGGTGCTAAATGGGCATGTAAAGGTAGTCTTCTCTTGGTCTTCCGGGGCTATCTCAATTTGGTTATAGCCGGAATAACCATCAAGGAAGCAATAATAGGAGTGACCTACTAACCTCTCCAATATTTGATCCATGAATGGGAGAGGGAAGTGGTCCTTCTTAGTGACCGTGTTTAGCTTCCAATAATTAATACACATACGTCAACCAGTGGTCACTCTAGTCGGTATAAGGTCGTTGTTAGCATTTTCCATGATAGTAATACCAGACTTCTTAAGGACAACTTGGGTAGGACTCACCCATTAGCTATCCGAGATGGGGTATATAATACCCACATCTTGTAGTTTTAGCACTTCGGCCTTAACAATCTCCATCATATTTGGATTTAACCTTCTTTGAGGTTGTTTAGTCATCTTCGCATTTTCTTCGAGGAGTATACGGAGGGTGCATACCGAAGAATCTATCCCCTGAGGTCCACTATTGTCCATCCTATGGCTCCCCTATGTTCTTTAAGTAGCTCGATCAACTTGAGCTCTTGGTCTTTTCCTAGGTGAGAGGTAATAACGACTGGGAATGTTTCTTCTTGACTTAAGTATACATATTTCAGTTTGGATGACAAGGTTTAAAGTCAAGCTTCGGTGGTTTAATGTTAGACGGTAGAGGCTTTGATGTGGTTGGTGGCAATCTTTCAAAATGGGGCCTCCACCGCCTACCGATTTCTCAATATTCAATGCTTGAACAATTTCACTTATGATGGGGTCTTTGGAATCCTCAAAATGTGCCAAGCATGTCTCCAAGTTTTCTAGTGGTTCAAGTTGGAGGAGCTCTTCTTCTTCGAAGGATTCGAGCATGTTTAACTTAAAGAGCTCATCATCATCAACATCCCTATGCCTTTTGCCCAAATGGAACACATTCACCTCCAATGTCATGTTTCCAAAGGATAATTGCATTACCCCATTCCGGAAATTTATTATTGCATTTGATATAGCAAGGAAGAGGCGGCCTAGAATCACCGGTATTTGGGTGCTAGCATCCATAACCGGTTGTGTCTAAGACAATGAAATCCACCGGATAGTAGAATTTATTAACTTGGACCAAGACATCCTCAACTATCACTCTCGGTACATGAATGGATTTATTAGTGAGTTGCAACATGGTTTTGGTAGATTTTAATTCACCAAGGCCCAATTGCTCATATACCGAATACGAGATTAAATTTACGCTTGCCTCCAAGTCTAGCAATGCACGTTCAATCCGGTAGTCACCAATGATGCATGAAATTGTGGGACTACCGGGATCCTTGAATTTTTGGGGGGTCTTTTGAGTGAGAATGGCATTCACTTGCTCATTTAAGAAGGCCTTTTGCTGCACATTGTATTTGCGTTTAGTTGTGCATAAGCCCTTTAGAAACTTGGCATAGGAAGAGATTGTTTAATAGCGTCAAGCAATAGAATGTTGATCTTGACTTGTCTGAAAATCTTTAAAATGTCATGAGAGTTTGGAAGATATTTTGGAGCAACCAATCTCGAAGGGAATGGTGTTATGAGCTTATGAACACGTTCCTTTTCTTGTGTGGTTGAGCTAAGTTCATCCTCATTCTTAGAAATTACCGGATCATCAGGCTTGTCGGCCTTCATTGGAATAGATTTATATACTTTTTTACCACTTCTAAGAGTGGTGATGGACTTTGCTTGCTCCACATGTTGGTTGGGAAGATTAGAGATGCTTACTTCATGTACTTGCTTTGGATTGGGCTGAGGTTAGGCCTAAAAGGTCCCTTCCCTAGCATTCAAGCGTCCCTTAATCTCATCAACCGAGACTTTAAGCTCTTGGAACATTTGTTGATTTGTTTGGTTTATTTGCGTTTGCCCTTGTATAAACGCCTTCAGAGTATTTTCCATTGAGAATTGAGGTGGGGCCATGTTTTTCATGGGTGGCGCCCCTCCTTGAGTGTTGGTAGGATTGGCCGTAGGACCATTCCTCTTACTAAAGTTAGGATGATTCTTCCGAGTAGAGTTATACATGTTACCTACGGGTCCATTGAAAGGCCTTTGATAACCATATGTGTCATTTCCTTGCTCTTGTAACACCTCTTAAAACGTAGGGAATGTAGGACAATCTTGTGTAGACTATACATTAGCGGCACACATTCCACACACATTTTCAATAGCTTCATTAGACTTTGAAACTCCACTCTTACTAAGTTCCATGGCCTCGATCCTCCTTGTGAGGCTAGCTATCTTTGCGTTCACATCATCTTCCTCTTTAAAAATATAGATACCTCATTTTTCCTTTTATTGAGGAGGCTTGAGATTACTAGATTTGTCTGAGGTATCCCATGATTGGGCATTCTCGGCCAACATATCCAAGTAGCTCGAAGATTCGTTTCAATTTTTGCTCATAAACTCACCGTTGCACAACATCTCTACGAATTGGCACATGTTGGAAGTTAATCCATCATTTAAGAAGTTTACGATTCACCAGCTTTTGTAGTCGTGATGGGGGCAAGCAAGTAGGAGGTCCTTAAACCTTTCCCAACTTTGGAAGAATGATTCATTCTCTTTAATCGAAAAGTTCATTATAGCTCTTCGAAGGGTATTCGTTTTATGAGCCGGGAAGAACTTTTTCAAAAATTCCTGAGTCATCTCATTCCATGACCCTATTGAGTGTGGTCTAAGAGAGTGGAGCCAACTCCTGGCTCTTTCTTTCAATGAAAAGGGAAAAAGCTTAAGGTTGATGGCATCTTCTGAGACATTCTCATATTGCAAAGTGGCCACCACTTCTTCAAATTCCTTTAAGTGTAGGTATGGGCTCTCAGAGTCTAGCCCATGAAACTTTGGTAGGAGTTGAATTACACCCGACTTTATATCGATGTTTCCCTCGGTTGTTGGGAGAATCACACATGAAGGTGTTGTTGTACGAGCCGGTTGTAGGTAATCTCGTAAAGCTCTCATTGGAGGAGTATTGCACACCTCATTCTCTCCTACTCCCTCTTGATTTGTGTTTGTAGTTGGAGTAGGGGGGAGGATTCCTTAAAGGTGTTTGATCCATACTCCCCAAACTATCACAAAGCTCTTGGTGTTTTCGGACTCGTCTATCGATTGATAATGGTCCAACTAGACCACCTTCGGATTGGAGATGATTGGTGTGGTCACGTTCCCAACATGATATAAATCACACAACTAAGATCAAAACTAATCCTAAGTCCTAAAACAAAAATTAACAAAAAATCTAAAAATCTAAAAATCTGGAAAAAAAAGTACTAAGTTAGAAAGATATTACCCGATTCGCTTGAACTATGGACGAGTTCCTACAAAATAAAACAAGTTATTAGTCCTAGAAAATCAGAGAAACCTATCTACTTCTACTTCTTTAGCTATTAAAATAATCTATAATCGTTTATCTAAACTCCCTAGCAGCGGCGCCAAACTTGTTCGCTCGCCTTAAGTGCAAGGCTATGATGTAGTAATAAATCTCAGTAAGACTGAGGTCGATCTACAGGGAATTAGGTAAACCAATTCAAGCTATTCTAAGAACTCGAATCACAACAATTATAGGATTCAAATTCGAAAACTAACTTAAAACAGTAATTTGTAAAATCTGCAATTTAAACGGAACTAAGGCCTCAAGGATCCACTTGTGGTAGCCCCCATGTGAATTCATTCATCCAAGCATAACACAACTAGATTTGAAGTTCTATCTCTCTTCTAGTTGGAAGATATAACATTTAAATACAAACAATCCTCACTTAAGTTGAAGAATCGGATTCTAGTCTTAATGAAGCATGTAGAATTTGAATATGTAGCCTTCAAAGTAACGACCATGCCAATGGACTATGGTACGCTCAAGGATTACTACAATTTAAATCTAATCAATCCAAGCATGATAATCTCAGAGAATTGTAAGGAACCCATGTTTAAAGCACACAAACTCTCATAAAACATCTAAAAATACCAACTTTTATTCAAACTAGAACTAAAAATTCAACTTAAAGTAAAGTACTTGAATTAAAATGAATGCAACATAACTACTACTCACAAGCTTCACCTCTTAGCCTTAGCTAAGAGGTTCTAGCTGAGCATTATCATGCTTCAACTAAAAACAATGAAAAACTAATAAAAACCCTAATTCGAGGGGTTGCGAACGCTCCACGATGCACTTCTTCAATTCCCACGAACTTAGAATTCTTCTAGGATACCTCAGGAATGTGCTAGAGGTGCCCTTTTATAACAAAAGACAGCCATCGACTTGGAATCTTCTGAAATTATGTAACTCCTTAAGCAGCTACGTAGATAGGTCCGATTGATCAGAGCTCCCTCCGATTGATCGGCTATGATCTTTAATTGATCAGACGGCGATTCGATTGATCATAAAAGTGTCCAGAGAGGTGCTATTTCTAATTGATCGGACATGATTCCGATTGATCGAAAACCTCTGATCGATTGATCAGAGATCCTTGTTAAGCTCTTAAATGTGTATATTCTAACCCCATTTTACCACTAACTATGCTTGAAATACATGATTAAAGACCCAACTAATGTGTGGTTTTGTGGTTGTAGGAATGAGAGAGAGAGAGAGAGAGAGAGAGAGAATTCATCAATTGAAGGCTTAGAGACGCTGTTTACAAGCATTGAAGATCAAAAGACCAAGCGCCAAAGGGTGGAAGAAAGAAAACAAAGGAAAGAAGAAGGAAGTGCAGAAAATTGCATTGAAGACCGGTCGTCTAACCTGTCTGAACACTCAACAGGAGGACCCCTACTGCCAACGTTGTTAGACCAATCACAACCGGTCGAACGACTGGTCGTTGAAGTAAAAAGTTGGGTTCGAATTTCCAAAAAACTCACTGGACGATTTTTGGCCTTTTACGACCGGCGGAGCGACCGGTAGTCCACGAGCTTAAACCGGTCGTCCGAGCGATCATCTGCGTAACAGAGCTTCTTCTACAAGCTCCGAAATTTGCTGCGTAAAACGCATATTTTTGTGGATTTTTTTGAAGTTTCTTCGTATCTAGGGCCTCAAACATATAAAATGACTCCTCTAACTCGTTCCTAAGGTATCCTAGAAGAGAATTACCACGGTGGGAGGCTGCGGAAGTCGGATCCAGAGTTCTACAACTCTTCCTAGTTTATTCTTCTAGTTTTTATGTTTTTCTTAGTTGCTTTCATGTTTCCTTGGATCATGAACGGCTAAACCTCTTAGCTAGGGCTAAGAGGTGAAGCTTGTAGTGAATCTAAGATGTTTTAATTCGTTTGTTTTGGTTTCAAGTTGGATTATTAGTGAAGAACAATGGTTTGAAGTTTGAATAAAGTTCTAAGTATTCGTTCTTAGTCTTATGATGACTCATGGATGTTTAGAAGAATTGCTCGAGTTCTTAATTATTTTGAATGGTTCTAGACCTGTACGCTCTGAGGAATCGGATTCAATACGCTCTAGACCTTGGATTCTTATGTGGGAACTTTTAATCAAAGTTCTACTTTTCTGAATTTCTAAGTTATGTGTGATTTTGTAAGTGATTTGAATGAAGTTTAAATCATGATCTATTTATGCCTTGTGACAGAGTTTAATAATGATTATGATTGTAATCTTAACCTATTGGAACCAGGATTGACCTATGCAATTGAGTGTGCTCAAGTCCTAACTTGAATTGAGGGAATCATGTACATGAATCACACATATGGCAAATGGTTTGTTATAACCGCCCTATCATCTGACAAAATAGGATTTGATTTCAATTCTAGTTGTGTATTATGAAACCACAGCGAATTAAGCATCGAGGATTGATACAAGTGGATCCTTGAACCCCTAGTGCTCTTTATTATCGATTACATTTAGTTTTAGTTCAAAATATCTATCTACATTCAATTCCAAAATCCTGTTTAGTTAATTCTCAATTAGAAACCATTGGAAGTATTTTGCGGGTTCCTACACAAGTCCCTATGGATCGACCTCGGTCTTACCGAGATTATTACTACATCGCAACCCTACACTTGAGGAAGCGAACAAGTTTTTGGCGTCGTTGTAGGGGACTTTGACAATTTTTTACAAAATTTCTGAAAACAGTTTCTATTCGAAATTTTTTTAGGAGTCCTTTACTAACTTAGTTTGTTTGCTTTGTTTTATTTTTACAGGAATTCTAGGAGTCGAAGTAGTCACTTCAAATCAGGTTTTTCTAACCCTTTTTCTTTTATTTTTTTTTTGAGATTTGCATGCCACATTGGGTTCGGGATTCTAATAACCGACTCATTAGTGAAGGGGGAATTGTTGAAGGGATTGATAGGGAGCCACGTGCTAAGAAACGTTTAGATTTTCCAATTTTGTCTGAAACTATGGCTAGAAATTAACCCAACCCTATGGCCAATCAAAATCTAAGGCCAAACCGAAACGGGAGAGAATAAGGTTGAGAATATTCCCCGACCTAGAACATTACGTGATTACTTACAACCTGCAAGAGTGAACACTCCCTCATGCATAGTTTTTCCACATAATGCAAGGAACATAGATCTTAAACTAGTAGTAATCCAACTCCTTCCCAAATTTCATGGACTAGACAGTGAAAGTGCCTATCAACATCTTAAGGAATTTGATGAGGTGATAGCCACAATGCACTTTGCAAATGTAACTGATGATGTGGTGAGACTCAAATTATTTCCTTTTTCCCTTAAAGAGAAAGCTAAGGCTTGGCTTCATGCATTAAGGCCAAGATCAATTGGCACATGGACTGAGATGACTAGGGAGTTCATTAAAAAGTTCTTCCCTACTCACAAAACGATCATGTTGAGGCGCCTTATCATGAATTTTGCTCAAAAAGAGGATGATAGCCCGAACAACACTCCACATGAGAAAGAACCGAAAAGGCAATACAAGTCGGTTGCCCCGTTTCCCCAAAGGTTGATTTCACCTAAACCTTTAAACAAAAACCTGAAAATCTTAGAGGTTTTTAAGCAAGTGAAGATCAATATTCCGTTATTGAATGCTATAAAACAAATACCATCTTATGCCAAATTTCTGAAAGAATTGTGTATAGTTAAAAGGAAACATAATGTTCATAACAAAGTACTTTTGACTGAGAATTTGAGCGCTATTATCAAACAAGAGGTGCCCCAAAAATACAAGGATCCAGGTAGTCCAACCATCTCATGCATCATAGGTGATTACCGGATCAAACAAGCCTTACTCGATCTAGGGGCAAGTGTTAAACTCATCCCATACTCGGTCTATGAACAACTTGGGTTAGGTGAATTGAAACCAACCAAAACCATACTCCAACTTGCTGATAGATCTATTCGTATACAAGAGGGATGATTGAGGACGTCTTGGTTCAAGTCGATAAATTCTACTATCTAGTGGATTTTATTGTCTTGGATACACATCCCGTGATAGGTACCAGTGCTCAAATTCGTATCATACTAGGTCGCCCTTTTCTAGCTACTTCAAATGCAATTATCAATTATAGAAACGAGCTTACATAAATGTCCTTTGGAAATATGACACTCAAGTTGAATATATTTGATTTATGCAAACAACCACGGGAAGTTGATGACGAAGTCCATGAAATAAATCTAATTGAATCATTCATGGAGAATACACCCCCTTTAGCATTCTATTCCGACCCTTTGGAGGCATGTTTGGCCCACTCTCATGAGATTGATGATGACATGATACGAGAGATGGATGCCATTTTGGATGTTATGCCGGTACTTGATAATAAAAGATGGAAGGCATCATTTGAGCCTTTTGCCCTTAAGCGAGAACAAGCTTCTTCCATCTAATATCAAGGCACCGAAGCTCGACCTAAAACCATTACCCACTGATTTGAAATATGTTTATTTAGGTCGAGATGAGACATATCCGGTGGTGATTTCTTCCCACTTGGATGAGGAACAAAAGAGTAAGCTGACAGCCACTCTAATAGAGCATAAGAGCGCCATCGGATGGTCAATTGCAGATCTCAAAGGCATAGACCCACTGATTTGTACTCATCCCATACACCTTGAGGAAAATGCCAAGACATCTAGGCAACCACAGAGACGCCTCAATCCACATATGATGGAGGTGGTTAAGGCCGAAGTGGTGAAACTATTGGATGTGGGTATCATCTACCCAATATCCGATAGTCAATGGGTGAGTACAACTCAAGTGGTGCCTAAGAAATCTGGAATAACCATCGTAGCTAATGCCAATAATGAACTCGTACCAACTAGAGTCACTACCGGTTGGAGAATGTGCATTGATTACAGGAAGCTAAACATAGTCACATGGAAATACCACTTCCCCTTACCATTTGTTGATCAAATTTTAGAAAGGTTGGCGGGTCATTCTCATTTTTGCTTCCTTGATGGGTATTCAGGGTATAACCAAGTAGAGATCGCCCTAGAAGATTAAGAGAAGACAACTTTCACATGTCCATTTGGTACTTTTGCTTATCGAAGGATGCCGTTTGAACTATGCAATGCCCCTGCCACTTTTCAGCGTTGTATGTTGAGTATTTTCTCTGACATGGTGGGGACGACTCTCGAAGTCTTCATGGACGATTTCTCAGTATTTGGTTGTAACTTTGATGAGTGTCTTATGCACTTAAAAACCGTTTTGAAAAGATGTGAAGAAAAGAACCTCGTGTTGAGTTTGGAGAAATGTCACTTCATGGTTCAAAAGGGAATAGTCATTGGTCACATCATCTCACAAAATGAAATTGAGGTAGACAAAGCTAAAATCGATCTTATCTCTAACCTTCCACCACCCAAGAGCCTACGAGATGTGCGGTCCTTTTTGGGACATGCCGGATTTTATAGATGGTTCATAAAGGATTTTAATTCACTCTCTCGCCCTTTATGTAACCTCCTTCAAAAGGAAAACTCATTCGAGTGGAATGAAGATTGTCAAAATACCTTTGACAACCTTAAAGGTTTGTTGACATGTGCTCCTATACCTTTATGTAACCTCCTTCAAAAGGAAAACTCATTCGAGTGGAATGAAGATTGTCAAAATGCCTTTGACAAGCTTAAAGGTATGTTAACATGTGTTCCCATAATGCAACCACCTGATTGAAGACTTCCTTTTGGGCCTACCGTACTACTTTCAAGACCCCCATTGAAATGCCTCCCTATAGACTTGTCTATGGGAAAGCTTGTCACTTTCCCGTGGATTTGGAACATAAGGCATATTTGGCGATAAAGACGAGGAATTTTGATCCTGACAAAGCAAGCTCATTGCACAAACTTCAATTGAATGAACTTGTAGAAGGCATATGAAAATGTGAAAATTTACAAGGACAAGACGAAGGTGTTCCATGATAAGAACATCCTTCGTAAAACCTTCACGATTAATCAAAAGATTCTTATGTATAATTCTCGGCTACATTTATTTTCGGAGAAATTGAAGTCTCGATGGACCGGTTCTTTCATTGTGAAAACTGTTTGTCCATATGGGACTGTTGAGTTGTTGAATCCAAGGAACGGTAATATCTTTAAAGCGAATGGTCAGTATTAAAGCTGTTCTTTGAGAATTTTCCTTCAGAAGGTGTGTCCATACCTCTGACTGATCCTGTGTATCAGGGTATTTGATCTCCTAGTCTGATGGAGGTATAGAGTAGTTAGGATTAGAATTCTGCTGCTTTTGGTTTTCTTTTTCATAGGTTTGTTTGAAGGAGGTAAAATTTCAGTTTTTGTTCTCTCAGGTACTCTCATTCCTCACTCCCTTTATTTTATAATTGCTCTCATGTTTTGCTTATTACATATCTTTTACGTTGAGGACAATGCAAGATTTGGTTGGGGGGTGTGGGATCACTAGGATGAATATAGTGTTTTGTAACATTTCGAGCAATTATGTAGAAATTTTTCATTTTTTCTGAAAATTCAAAACTTCTTTGGAAAACTGCGTTTATATGCACTTGGGATGTCGTAAGTATGAAAGGAAGAAAGATGTAGTGAGATGATTTTGAAACTCTTAAAGGACTTGTTACATGATGGTTTTCTAATTGGATTCCCCTATTGATTTGATTGATAGAGAAATTGAAACACTTTTACACCTAGTTCACTTTACACGATTCTCATGTTTTGAAAGGATTATGTAGATTTGTGGATTTACTAGGTTTAGATTTGAGGTGTTGAGAAACCAAGCCGGGGTACTTTGTCCATCCTTGTCCATGGAAAAATAACGAAAGATATGGATTTCTAAAAATCCTGTCTAATGTGTATAAAAAAGGAAAGGAATGATGAAAATATGGGAATGATTGAAAATATGGTGGAAAATTTCAAAAAGGGCTACCAATTACCAACCGGGGGATGGTCTACCCGTAACCAAAGCCGAAAATGGGAAGTCGTGTGAAAGCCATCGGAAGGACAGTAAGGCAAATTCCTATCATAAGCTTGTTGTTGATCTGTACACATTAAATCCATGTTTTAGCTGATTTATGAAGAAGATATCCCGAAAGTCCATGAGATGAGCATTCACTGAGCACACTAGGTTCACTTGTTTGAATTGTTCTATTTATCAATCAATTAGCGGGAATTACATATGAGCACTTCTTATGTTCTGAGAGACTTAAGGTTTCAACCTCTATCAATAAGTATTTTCAATTTTTGTACTTGCACGTCATGGAGTGTATAGAAGCCTAGTTTCTAAAGGAGAGTTGAGTTTTGAAGCATGAAATTTGTTTCACACATGTTTTGCTCGGGACTAGCAAAATGCTGGTTGGGGGGTGTGTTAAGCTCTTAAATGTGTATATTCTAACGTCATTTTTCACTAACTATGCTTGAAATACATGATTAAAGACCCAACTAAGGCATGGTTTGTGGTTGTAGGAATGAGAGAGAGAATTCATCAATTGAAGGCTTAGAGACGCTGCTTAGAAGCATTGAAGATCAAAAGACCAAGCGCCCAAGGGTGGAAAGAAAGAAAGCAAAGGAGAGAAGAAGGAAGGGCAGAAAATTGCACTGAAGATCGGTCGTCCGACCGATCGTCTGCATAATAGAGCTCAATCTGATTGATTGGAGATCCATCGGAACATCCTTCGATTGATCGGGGACCTATCGGTGATCCATCGGAGCCTGCTGTTTCTTCATTCTTTTCTGCATTCTCTTTGGACTTTCTTCATCATTCTTTGGCCTACCTTTGATTACCAAAAAAAGGTTTCTAAGTGAGTCTTTTAAGTATCAATTGAGTGAAGTCTCTCTCTCATTCTACATTCACAAAACATGCATTAGACGGGTCTTTTAAGCATGCAAACCATGCATATAATGTGACGTAATGGGTTAAAAAAGGTATAAATTAAAGGCTCAACAGACATGTATTAGGGTTTGAGAGGGTTTTGGAGAGAGAAAAGCTTGTGTTTTCTCTTAGAAGCCTTGATCCGGGCAAGTTTATCTCTTGTAACTTTATTATTCATAATGCATTGATCGCTTTATGTCATGGTTTTTTCCCTTAAAGATTTTCCACGTAAATTCGAAATGTTCTCTTACGTTGGTTTACTTTTGCGATTTTAAGTGCGTTGCTTGATTCTACTCTGTGTGTTTTAACGAGTCCCAACAAGTGATATCAGAGATAATGTTGGGAGGCAGACTGAATCTAAACATGAGGTATGAAAGGCACTCAGCATGAAGTTCAACGTAGAGAAGTATTCTAGGAAAAAAACTTTAAAGTATGAAAGGTGAAGATGAAGGGCCTCCTAGTTTAACAAGGATTGGAAGAGGCACTCCTTGGGAAGCAACTGAAATCTATGAAAAAGAGAGTGGAACAAGTTGGATCAAAAGGCCAATATCTTAATCTAATTGTCCCAAATGAATGAGGTCCTCTACAATGTCATGAGAGAGAAGACTGCGACTGATACATGAGCGAAGTTAGAGAATATTTACGTGAAGCAATCCTTGAAAATTGTTTATATCTGAAGTTACAATTGTTCAATCTGAAGATGTTAGAGGGGGTTGATGTTGGGAGCCATATTAGTAACTTTAGTAAGTATATTAGCAAACTTTTGAATGTGGATGAAGTTATAAAAGATGAAGCTCAAGCATATATCTTGTTGAATTCTCTTCCAGGATCACATAAGTCATTCAAAGACTCTTTGTACGCCGGTAGGACGACCATTTACATTGAGGCCATTATCTCAACCCTCCAGTCGAAGGCAATGAGAAAGAAAAGGGGTGATGTGGGTTCTTCTATAGATGCATCATTTACGATAGGGAGAAATATTCTAAGTGGGAAAGAGGATCTTCACGATTAAGATCTAAATCCAAGGGTAAGGGCGAAGAAAAATTTAAGTGCTGGAGTTCTGGACAGACAGTTCACATGAAAATGGATTGTTAAAATCCCAAGTCTAAGAAGGAGAAATCGAAGGAATCTTCCAAGGAAGCTAATATTATAGAATCTATAGACATCATGAGTGATGGTTGTGAGGTATCGACTATATCTAAATCTGAGTATCTTAGTGATGAGTGACTTTTAGATTCAGGGGCATCGTATCACATGCGTCTTTTGTTCGCTCACCTCAAGTGCAAGGCTGTGATGTAGTAATAATTTTCAGTAAGACCAAGGTCGATCCTCAGGGATTGTCGTAACAATTCTCAATTACATAACTAGGATGGGCTAAATTTAGATTTGTATTAATGAATGCATTTTAAGAACATAAAACTATATACTTTTAAACGAAATCAGGGAAATAAATACTAGAGCGCCAATGATCTACTTATAATCATTCACAATGCTAATTCAAACCATTCAAGCCAATAACTCAATCGGAATTTGGGTGCTATCACTATCCAATTGGAATATAGAGCAATAAAATCATGATAATATATCTAATATTAATGAATAATCTACTGATATGGTTCTCTCATAATCAACTAAGACATTAGGTGTATCCAATCACACAGCCCAATCTTTTATAAAATAATTGAGATCACATTCATGATTGTTAACGTCAGATTCTGGTAATAGGTTCCTTCTGATTATACGCCCTTCTTGAAGTGAGCTCCCCTCCAAACCTGAAAGCCAAAGAAGAAAACTAAGTGTAGCCAACGCTTGGCCATTGGCCCTCCGAAGCTTAAGTTAGAGGTGACTTGATCGTAAGATGAAGTGTGAAACGTAAGCTTAGAGATTGTGTACCTTTATCATCTGGAACCATCTATTTATACAAATATGGGTGATCCATCTTATTACGCAAGCTGTTAAGATTACTGCTAATTTCAGGGGATAAGGGGATGGCCTAACCACTTTAGATGTCCATCTGATTACGTCTCTTGATGGATATCCCCCATGGTTCGAAGCTATGAATAGAGATAAGCCAAAATCAGTCTATACGGGCTGCTGGTACTATAAGACGACGAATGCTTGGGCTCGGAGGTGGCCTCGTTTGACGACTTTCGGAGATGGCCTCGTTTAACGACCACGAGCTGAGCTACTCGCATTCAGAGATGGCCTCATTTAACGACCACGAGCCAAGTTGCTCGCATTCGGAGATGGCCTCGTTTAACAACCACGAGCCGAGCTGCTCGCAAATGTATAGGTGGTCGAAGGTTTGAGATGGTATATGAGGTATCTAGTGGCGACTTTTATAGAAAGGTGCTTACTAATCGCATATTGCTTATACTCCTTCAACGACCAACTTTATTCTACAACAGATGCCCCCCAAGTCCTTAGCGTTGAGGAAGTACGCAAAGGATTTTGTCTGTATATGTAACCGCCTATTAGAGGAGAAGTCGTACATGACTGATCCTGCATTTATGAGTGCCAGCTTTCCGCAGCTTTTCAGCTAAGAGAGATGAAGCGACGCTCACCACGTGTTTCGGGATTTAATGCTCATGCCCATTCGACTGTCGTGCCAAACGAAGGGTCGCCGCTTGTCACCCAAATCCGGACGAAATGATTACCTATAAATATCGGAGTCCGCGGAGGTTTCTTCATTTCGAAGTTCTGCTGGAGAGTATCAGAAACTCTTCTTCTTTTCTTCTCCTGTATTCGGCGTGACCTCTCTGCATAGGTATTTCTTCTTCTTTTCCCTCTTTTCTTTTACCTTTTTGTTATGGCGGAGAACTCCGATGAGGAAGTCATTCCTTTAGGAGATGACACTCCTGATTCATCTGAATCGAATAACACCAAAGTACTAGCGGGAAGGTATTCTGCCTCTGGTTACCCATGAATAATGAAGGAGGAACAGCTTTTAAGCTTACAAGAAAGGTACCGGATTCCTGACTCCGTCATTCTTAGGCTGCCCGAGAGAGGAGAAACCGTCGATTCTCCACCACCGGGTTGTGTTGCCATATACGAATATTTTTTCTGGCTTGGTGTACGCCTCCCCATCCATCCCTTCATCCAAAGTGTTATCCATGTCTATAAAATTGCCCCCAGCCAACTCATAGTAAATGGCTGGAGGGTAGTCTTGACTGCTTACGTCCTCTAGAAGCAGGTGAGAAATGGGGACTTGATTGCTGATGAATTTGTGAGAATGTACCAATTGAAAAAGCCCCATCCAGTGAGGGTTGGTACTATCTCTGTTTCTGGTACTGGGATAACTTTATTATGGGGAATCCTACTGCAAATTATCTCGGGTGGAGGAGGAAATGTTTTTACACCTTCGGTAATTGGGAGTCCGATGTGGGACCCAACTCTAGAGGCCACAACATCAGCTGTTTCTTTTGCGAAGGTGGGTTGAGTTTTACTCCTCCATTCAATGATAAGTAAAATTTAGTCTCTGTTACTGACTAACCTGATCTTATTTATGTCTTGCAGGCATTCCTGTTGGGAAGAAGCCCAACTTGCGAGGGGGACTTAACGAAAAACTCGTCAAAAGTTACAAGCTTTCAGAGGACGTCTGAAACGTCAATGTCACCCTATCTCTTCCCTGCCTTTCTGCTGTTGGTCTTATCCCCCAAGAGGGAATTATGGCGAATGTAAGAGATAAGAGGGAAGCATTGGGAGTACTGCCCTGTCTGAAAGGCACTAGTTCGAAGAGGCAGGAGAAAACAGCGGCTGGTCCTTCTAGCACGCCTATGCGAGCAGATGAGCCTGCTCATGACTCACAACCGCATAGTGCCCCCCAAGCGGAAGCGGCTGCGACCCCTCTAGATGATCTCTGTACCAGCCTGATAATCGATATTATAAATAACAAGCCGAGAGGCAATGAAGCAGGGCCGAGTCATCCTTCGAGTGAGGGGGGTCGCGAGCCCACTGCAGCTCGCGAGTCGGCTCCTACTCTGGAGCCTTCTGCTGCTCGTAAGATGAATACTTCTGAAATGGTCGTAGCTGAACCCTCGGGAACTTGAGTCTATGCCATTCCTGCTCACTTGCATCTAATATGCAAGTTTATTTTTGAAAACATTACCCCTAGCTCCTTCGGGGCTCTCCTGGAGCCCAGTCCAGAGAGTCTCTCCACAGACATCAGAGTGAGACTAATCTAGGTAAACATTATTATTTCCATTGATATTTTTTCGAAGGATTCATTTCTTGAATGACAATCTCCTTGGTTCTTTGAGCAGGGTTTGGATCTCACGATGCGGACGAGGCGTGACATCGATGCTACTCGCAGCATCATCGATGAAGGAGAGAAGAAAAGAGTGGCGATGGAAGGTGAGATCCTAGTGAGGGATCGTTTAATAAAGTCCCATGAAGCACTGATCGTCAAGTTAAATGAGGAGAAGAAGATCCTCATCACCAAGATCCAAGCACTGACTGATCGATATCAGTCATTGGATCTTAATTTTGCGAGACTCTCGGAGGTGCATGCAAAGAGCGAGAAGGAGAACGAGATCTTCCGTCAAGATAAGATCTCTCTCGAGGAGCAACTCAGGGATTGTAAAACGTGCCTCGGGGATGCCGAAAATGCCCTTGCCCAGCTGAAGGATGACTCGATTCATTGGGATGAGGAGAGGACGGCCTATGTCAAAATGGTAGCCGAAGAAGGCCCTCGAGCTCTTCTAGAATTCTGGACTTCTCAACTTTATAAGGACGAACGATATGAAGCTTACGTCGCTGGTCGCGATTTGGCGGTCAGAGTTATGCAGCAGATTTCTCCATCATTTAACATGGAGGAATTTGATAGAGTTGCCTTCGAGGTCGCTGCTAGAGAGAGAGCCGTGACCAAGAATAAGGTCACGGAGGCTGCAGAAACTATGCGAGCCCCTAAAGCAAGACCCGAGGCAGAAAGCCAAGAAGCTCCTCCAGACAAAGAATGAGTGATTTCGAGTTGCTCTCCTTCTCCTCCTTTAATTTGAAACAAGTGTATCTTCTCCCTTTTTTATAATTTAAATGATCGTAAAATGAAAAAAGGTGTTCTGTTTACCTCTTTTGTTGACGTGCAAGAATTAGTAACTGCTTAGATGCTTCGCTTAACTCATGAAAATGAATTAGGCTCAATTAGGGGGGTCTAGGTGACCACGTCCACTTAGAGATATGTTGACCTATCAATTGAGTCTTTGGCTCTACTGAGAGCAGAAGATTTGATCAAGAGAATGTTCATATTCTCTTCAGGGCTATTCGAGTCCAACAAGTGGAGTAGCGACCAAATTTATGAATCAGCCGACCATTCAAAAAAAAAGAGAATCTATCTTTATTCGAATATGGTTTAGAATTTACATCGGTTTATGGGAAGTATCGGAGTAGATGCTCTACGTGCTAAGAGCGACGTAGGGGTCTTCCTCACATATCTTCAAGATAATAAGTGCCTGGTCGAACAATCTTGACAACCCGATATGGGCCTTCCCCGTTAGGATCAAGCTACTGAACAATAGTTTCGATATTCTGCCTAAGCACCAAATCACCGAGTTGAAAAGCTCGGGCTTTAACCTTTGAATTATAATAGCGAGCTATTCGTTGTTGGCAGGATGCTGCTCGAATGTGAGCTATATCTTATTTCTCTTCTAGAAGATCAAGGTGAAGTTTTAAACCTTCCTCATTACGAGCTGCATCATAGTTTTATACTCAATGAGTTGGTATCTCGACTTCTACAGGGACCACTGCTTCGGTTCCGAATGCTAATGAGAAGGGTGTTTCTCCTGTTGAATTACGAGTTGTAGTCTTATAAGCCCATAGAACTTCCGGTAGGTTCTGGCCACATACCCTTACACTCACCGAGTTTGGTCTTTAAATGATGTTTGATAATTTTGTTAATTGCCTCTACTTGACCATTAGCTTGAGGATGATACAGCGAAGTCCGAATATTGCGTATTTTCCACTTTTCACAAAACTCAGAGAATGCAGCATTATCGAACTGTTTACCATTGTAAAAAATTATGGTATGGGGAAGTCCGTAGCGGCATATAATGTTTCTCCATATGAATTTAGTAGTTTATTTTTCGGTGATGGTAGTCAAAGGCTCTGCTTCCACCCATTTGTTGAAATAATTAATAGCTACGATTGCGAACCTGTTCTGACCTTTTCCAGTGGGAAGTGGTCCAAGTATATCGACTCCCCATTGAGCAAAAGGCCAGGGGCCATCATCGGTATCATTCGTTCAGACGGTAAATGAGGGACTGGAGAGTAAAGCTGACACTTGTCTCATTTCTTGGAAAATTCGATGGTGTCGGCTTTCATAGTGGGCTAATAGTATCCTTGTCTCATTGCTTTGTATGCTAGAGACCGTCCCTTAAGATGATTACCACATGCTCCCTGATGTATCTCACCTAGAACACGATGCGCTTCTTCTGAATTGAGACACCTTAAATATGGTAAAGTAAAACTCTTACGCAGCAATATATCATTTTGTAGAATATACCTGGTAGCGCGGTAGCAAATCTGTCGCGTAGATTTCTTATCTTCAGGGAGTTACCCACTTTTAAGGTAAAGGATAATAGGATCCATCCAACACGGAGATAGCTGTAACGCGGCGACTAGCTCAGGAGTAGTTCGATCGATACTTGGAGCAGGAAGGTACTCGATGGGCACTGCTCGCGTTAAATCGGACTCTGGAGTGGAGGCTAATTTAGCGAGAGAGTCTACAAGCTTGTTTTCCTCGTGAGTGACATGAATTATCTCATATTTACTTAGTTTAGCGAGCAGAATGAGTACCCGTGACTTGTATAGAGCCATTCACTCTTCTTTTGCTTCGAATTCATTAAGTACTTGATTGATAACCAGCTAGGAGTCGCTATGAATGAGCAGATGTGTTATCGCAAGTATATTAGCTATTTCGAGGCCAACGATTAAAGCTTCATATTCTGCTTCATTATTAGAGGCATGAAAGTCGAAACATAATGCATACTGGAATTGTGACCCATTAGGAGCTATCAGGATCAAACCGACTCCGCTTCTAGAGGAGCATGATGATCCATCTACGTATAACGACCAAGTTGGCTACTCGTTGGTCGTTGAATTATTACTGGAGATAGGAGCAGTGGGGGTCGAATATGTAAGTTCGGTGATGAAATCGGTCATGGCTTGTGCTTTTACTGCGGTTCATGAGCAAAAGGTGATATCATGCTCCCCAAGCTCAATCGCCATTTAGTTAATTGTCCAAACACTTCGGGCCTTTGGAGGACTTGCTTTAAAGGATGATTCATAGGAATCATTATAGGATGGGCTTGAAAATAAGGTGTTAGTTTTCGAGCCGCGGTCACTAAGGCTAGAGCAAGTTTTTCCATGTCGGAGTATCGAGTTTCAACATCTACCATTGCTCGACTAATATAATAAACAGGCCTCTGTATCCTGGAATCTTCTCTTATTAAGGCGGCGCTAACGGCTGTGGAAGATACAGATAAATAAAGAAAAAGCTACTCATGGGGTATAGGCTTAGATAACATAGGAGGAGTGCTCAGATACTGCTTCAATTGTTGAAATGCCTCCTCAAATTGTTGAGTTCATACCCAGTTAGTTTTTGCAGTCGTGCATAGGAGCTTAAAAAGGGGAGGCACTTGTCAGAAGCACGCGAGATAAACCCGTTTAATGATGCAATTCGACCAGCTAACCGTTGAACCTCTTCAAGAGTAGACGGAGATTGCATTTCAATCAAGGCCCTAATTTCTCGGGGTTTGCTTCAATCCCTCGCTGACCAACCATGAACACGAGGAATTTTTCAGCTGAAACTCCAAAGGTGTATTTTTCTAGATTTAACTTCATTTGATATTTTCTCATCAGATCGAAAGCTTCTCGAAGATCTGCGAGGTGATCATTAGCCATGACACTTTTTACGAGCATGTCATCGATGTAGACTTCCATGTTCCTACCGATTTACGCCGAAAACACCTTATTGACCAGGCGCTGGTAGGTGGCTCCCACATTCTTTAGACCGAAAGGCATTACCTTATAACAATATAGACCACGATCAGTAATAAAAGCAGTATTTTGATGATCAGACGGATGCATCAGCATCTGATTATAACCAGAATAAGCATCCATAAAGCTGGGCAAGGTGTGTCCCGCAGTCAAATCGACCAGTTGGTCGATGCGGGGAGTAGGAAAACTATCCTTTGGACACACCTTGTTCAGGTGGGAGTAATCCACACACAACCTCCACTTTCCGTTTACTTTGCGCACGAGAACGACGTTCGCATCCCACTCTGGGTAGTCGACCTCTTCGACAAAATTGACAGACAGTCATTTTTCAACCTCAGTTTTAATCACCCTCTGCCTTTCGGCTGTGAATGCTCGTCGGCGCTGATGGATGGGCTTAAACTTCGGGTCATCATCAATCACATGAGAATGGGCCAAACATGCCTCCAAGGGATCGGAATAGAATGTCAAGAGGGATATGCCTTCCACAAATGATTCGATCAGATTTATTTCGTGTACCTTGTCATCAACTTCTCGTGGTTGTTTGCATAAATTGAAAATATTCAGCTCGAGTGTCATATTTCCAAAGGACATTTGTACCAGCCCGTTTCTACAATTGATAATCAAATTTGAAGTGGCTAAGAAAGGGCGGCCAAGTATGATAGGAATTTGAGCACCGGTTTCCATCACAGGATGTGTATCCAAGATAATAAAATCCACTGGATAGTAGAATTTATTGACTTGGACAAGGACATCTTCAATCATCCCTCTCGGTATACGAATAAATTTATCAGCAAGTTAAAGTGTGGTTTTGGTGTGCTTTAATTCACCTAACCCAAGTTGTTCATAGACCGAGTATGGGATGAGGTTAACACTTGCCCCAAGATCGAGTAAAGCTTGTTTGATCCAGTAGTCACCTATGATGCATGAGATGGTAGGACTACCCAGATCCTTATATTTTTGGGGCACCTCTTGTTTGATGATGGCGCTTAAATTCTCAGTCAAAAGTACTTTGTTGTGTACATTGTTCTTCCTTTTGACGTATATAATTCCTTCATAAATTTGGCATATGATGGTATTTATTTTATGCATCCAATAACAAAACGTTGATCTTCATTTGCGTAAAAACCTCTAGGATTTTCAAATTTTTATCTAAAGGTTTGGGTGAAATCAACCTTTGGGGAAATGGGGCAACCGGCTTGTATTGCCTTTCCGGTTCTTTCTCATGTGGAGTGTTGTTTGAGATATCATCCTTATTGGCAATTTTCGGATCATTAGGCTTTGGGGCCTTCACCGAATTAAATTTATCAATTGTTTGCCACTCCTCAAAGTGGTGATAGCTTGAGCATGCTCTGTATTTTGGGAGGATGAGCTGAGGTCTTGTATCACAAATTGGGTTCTTAGGTCAGGGAGAGGTTGGGCAGGAAGTATGCCTTTCTCCCTAACACTAAGAAGAGATTTAGCTCTAGCTATTGAAGTTTTCAAGTCATGGATGGCTTGAGAAGAATTCTGATTGAATTTTAATTGTTCTTGTATGAACCCATCAATTTTCTAAGAATTAGTCTTGTTGTACTCAGTTTGGGCCGAAACGAATGTACCCAATATCTCCTCAAGCGTAGCTTTTGGGATATTGTTTGCATTCTCTGATGGCCCATTCCTCCAACTGAAGTTGGGATGGTTCTTCCAATTAGAATTATACGTGTTCGAGTTTGGATTACTAAATGGTCATTGATAATTATTTATGACATTTGATTGTTCTTGTAGAACTTCTTGAAATGTAGAGATTGTAGGACAATCCTGTGTTACATGTTGGTTACAGGAACAAATTCTATAAACATTCTCAACTTCCTTAGTCTTTTCCCCCTTTCCCAATTCCATGGCCTCAACTTTTCTTGTGAGGCTAGCCACACGTGCACTTATGTTGTCTTCTTCAGAGAGGAAATAGATTCCTCCATTTTCTCTTTGTTAGCTTATCTTAGGATTTGATGGTTTAGTTGTATCCCAAGATTGTGCAATCTCGGCTAAGATATCAAAGTAGTCTCATGCTTCCTCGGCTTCCTTATTCATGAATTCTCCATTGCACATCATTTCTACGAATTGGTGCATGGGCGAAGTCAATCCTTCATAGAAAAATCTTATTACCCACCAAATTTATAGTCATGATGTGGGCATATGTTTAATAGGTCTTTGAACCTCTCTCAACATTGGAAGAAGGTCTCATCCTCTTTTTGAGCAAAATTCATGATTAGGCGCTTCAACATCTTTATTTTATGAATAGGGAAAAACTTTTTAATGAATTCTCTAGTCATCTTAGTCCATGTGCCAATTGATCTTGGCCTTAATGCATGAGGCCAAGCCTTAGCCTTCTCTTTCAGAGAAAAAAGAAATAACCTAAGTCACACAACATCGTCAGATGCATTGGCAAAGTGTAATGTGGCTATCACCTCATCGAATTCCTTAAGATATTGATATGCACTTTCACTGTCTAATCAAGGAACTTGGGAAGGAGTTGGATTATTCCCGATTTAAGATCAATATTCCCTGCATTATATGAAAATATTATGCATGAGGGAGTACTCGCACTTGTTGGTTGTAAGTAGTCACGTAAAGTTCTAGGTTGGGGAACATTCTCTACCCCATTCTCTCCTGTTTCTGTTTGGTTTTGGCCCAGATTTTGATTGGGCCTTGGATCGGGTTGATTTTCAGCCATACTTTCAGAAAAAGTTTGGGAATCTAAATGTTTCTTAGCACGAGGTTCCTTATCAATCCCCTTAACAATCCCTCCTTCGCTGATTAGTTGGTAATTTGAATCCCTGACCCAATGTGGCATGCAAATTTAAAAATAAAAACTAAACTAAAATAGTTAGAAAAACCTTGACGTAGTAATTACTTGGACTCCTAGAATCCCTGCAAAAACAAAACAAAGCAAACAAACTAAGTTAGTAAAGGACTCCTAAAAATCTCAATAAGAAACTATTCTCTGAAATTTTGTAAAAACCGTTAAATCCTCGGCAACAGCGTCAAAAACTTGTTCGCTTCCCCAAGTGTAGGGTTGCGATGTAGTAATAATTTGGTAGAGACCGAGATCGTTCTCAGGGACTTATTGTCGGAATCTACAAAACTACTTCAAATAACTTCTAATTGAGACTAAACTTAGATAAATTCCTGTAATTGAATGTAGATAGGTAATCTGAAACTAAACGTGAATGTAATGATATAAAAGAAACACTAGGGTGCCAAGGATCCACTTGTAGCAACCCTTGATGTATAATTCACTGTGGTTTCTCAATTATACAACTAAAATCAAAATCAAATCCTATCTAGTCGGATGATAGAATGGTTAATTCAGCAAAACAATCCAATTCATGTTTTGGTCATAAACATGATTCCCTCAATTCAAGTTAGGACTTGAGTACACTCAATTGCATAGGTCAATACTAGTTCCAATAGATTAAGATCATAACTATGATAATCATCAAAGCCTGTCACAAAGTTTAACTATATCATGATTTGAACTTCATTCAAATCACATGAATAAGCAACACATAAATCAAACTTTAAGATAAAGGTAAAACTTTGGTTTGAAGTTCTCACATAAGGATCCAAGTCTAGAGCGTCTTGAATTCGATTCCTCGGAGCATATAGGTCTAGATCCATGTAAACAACTAAGAACTAAAGCAATTCTTCCAAACATCCATGAGTCATCATAAGATTAAGAAAAACTACTTAGAACTTTATTCAAACTTCCATAAACCATTGTTCTTCAATAAAAATTCAAACTAGAAACCATATAAAACGAATTAAAGCATTGTAGATTCACTACAAGCTTCACCTCTTAGCCCTAGCTAAGAGGTTTAGCCGACAATGCTTAAGGAAAACATGAAATCAACTAAGAACATGAAAGAAAACTAGAAAGCAAACTAGATGGAGTTGTAGAACTCTGCCTCCCACCTTCATAGATCTCCTCTAGGATAGGTTAGGAAGGATGTAGATGTCTCCTTTTATAGCTAAAATCTGCCTCTCGCTTAAAAACTTCTAGAATTGCGTAACTCCTAGCGCAGCTTACGCAGACAGGTCAGATTGATCGGGCCTCCGATTGATTGGAATGTAGTCTCCAATTGATCGGAGATCGGCCGGTTGATCATAAAAGAGTCCAGAGAGTTGCTATTTTCTGCCGCTTATTCTGATTGATTGGACATTATTTCGATTGATCGGACAACTCATTTTAATTGATTGAAAAAACGTCCAGAGAGTTGTTCACAAATCCAGTTTTTCTGGTTAGTCCGATTGATGGTCCGATGATCGGACACCCATCGAAAACTCTTCCGATTGATCGGACACCTATCGGTAATCCTTAAAAAATGCTGATTTCTTCAATTTCTTCTGTTTTCTCTTCGAATTTTCTTCGCTTGATTTCTTTCTCTCCTTTTTCCTTTCCTTGACTCTTCAATGACCCTTTGAAGTGTCCTTTAATGCCCAAATGATGAGACTTCTCTCTTATTCCTACAATCACAAAATCATGCATTAGATAAGACTTTAAACGTATAAATCATGCATAGTTAGTGATGAAATAGGGTTAGAATATACACATTTAAGAGCTCAACACTTTAGTTTGTGACAGCTCTTTCCACAACAAAAGTTGAGTATATGGCATTGACGGAAGGATTCAAGGAAGCAGTTTGGATGAGGGGAACGATAAATCAGTTGGGGCTTCAGTAGGAGGTCGTCTCAGTTAATTGTGATAGCTCAAGTGCTACCAATTTGGTGAAAAATTCAGTTTACCATTCTTAAACTAAACATATTGATGCGCATCACCATTTTATCCGACGGGTGCTTGAGGAAGGAGGTATGACTCTCTAGAAAATCCATAAAAGCATGAATCTAGCAGACATGCTTACCAAGGTGGTTATTGCAAAGAAGTTCAAGTTCTATGTAACTTCTCTGAGTCTAGCGAAGGTGGAGCGAAGTCGGAGTATGCATTAGAAGCAATGATGATAAGGTTATGATGGAGACATAGTAGGGATGAAGGATGGAGCAAAGGATAAATGGAATTGAAGATTGAAGACTTGGTGGAGATAATTGAAATGAGCCTTAAATCTTAAGGTCTGGGGTCATCGGTCGACCGACGGCTTTGGTCGGTTGATCGAAAATACCCCGGGGTGACAATTTGGTCTTTGGACATATTTGGAGTTTGGTCGATCAACAACTGGGGCTGGATCGATCAAAATTGGATGGTCTCTCTGGATGTTTTTTAGCATGTTCAAGCGACAGAACATGTTGTTGTTGGGTAACTGAGGGATGGTCAGGCGATGTTGATAGACCAACTAATCAATCGTTGGCTTTCGCAAATTTTCCTTAATATGTTATTTTGTTTCTAATTTCGTATTAGTGCTATATAAACACTTATAATTATCGGATTAGGGTATCCAAAATAAGGCTAAGATGTGTATTAGGCTTTGAGCTAGGGTTTCTCTGGCTGTTAAAATTGAAAAAGGAACGGGAAGGTTCAAAAAGAGGAAGAACAAGACCCACACACTTTGCATGCGCTGTGGCCGCCGTAGCTTCCATCCGCAGAAGAGCAGATGCTCTGCTTGTGGTTATCATGCTACTCGGATCTGCAAATATAACTGGAGCATGAAGGCAATCCAATGTAAGACTACCGGAACCAAAAGGATGAGGTATCTCCATCACTTGCCTTACAGATTCAAGAGCAATTTCAGAGAAGGTACCCAAGCGGCTCCAAGGAAGAACATTGTTGCCGCTTCATTTTAACTGCATTAAAACAGGTGTTTTGGGTGTAATCTTGGCACTCTGTTTTTCATTTACTTTTTGTGAATTCTAAAAACTTAGTTTTGGATCTTTGTTTGATGAGTTTTACTCAATTGCCATAGAAGAATTTCATTTTTCGCAGAATTGAGTATTGTTGATGACAATCATAATGCCTGTTTTTCTAATTAATTGAATCAAGAATTCTTATTTTAAAAAAAAAAAAAAAGGGTTCGAGAGAGACAAAAGCTTGGGTTTTCTCTTGGGAGCTTTGATCAAGATAAGTTTTTCTCTTATAACTTTGCTATTCATAGTGTATTGATCACTTTGTGCCATGGTTTTTTCCTACAGGAGTTTTTTCTACATAAATTCAGAGTGTTCTCTTGTGTTGCTTTGCTTGTACAATTGTGAGTGTGTTGCTTGATTCTACTATGTGTGTTTCCACGAGTCCCAACAAGTATGTGTTTCAATATTTGAGGTTACTTTCCGAAAGGACATAATGCCCCACAGCTTATTACGTGTGTGATTTATGTGGCTAGTAAAATATAAGATACAGGTTACAGAATGTCAAAAAAGAAAAATATCTCTATTACGTGTGTGATTTGTGTGCCTAGTACAGTATAAGATACAGGTTACAGAATGCCAAAAAAGAAAAATAAAAAGATAAAGACACCACTGAAAATTACATATTGTTGATTAGAATGGAGCCAATGATGCAAGGAAAGTTAGAAAACAAAAATGAGAAAACATCCAAGGAACACGTTCATATGTTATGACGCTATTGTGAGACCGACATGATGCACACGTTATATCTAACCCATCCTTCAGATTTGCCCCGCTATGATGTGCACTCAACACAATAATTTGGATAATCGTCATTAAAACCAATGCACAACTAGCCAAAACTCTAAAAAAAATCGACAGTTGGGGTCCACATGGTGTCTATATAACACCCAACCTGTCCAATGGATGCTGGTGGGATGCCAAAAAAATCATACTAATCCAATCAATAGGTGTCCCTATTTTGGAGGTTTTGGAAAATTTATATTGCTTTTGAGTGGCCCACCTGATGGTTGGACCTACCCTATTTTTTAGGTTCTGGAGCCATCATGGTAAGGTAAACCTATTGGATGGGATAGGGGCACCACATCTGCACCCAAAAGTATTACCATATGTGCTTCGGGAGATGTTATACAGATCGATCATGTGGCTTTCACTGAGTCCGTTGGAGGCTAATATTTAGTGATCCAAACCGTTGATATTATTGTGGACCCTATTCAAATCTTCTGGATGGAAAAGTGCAAAGCCTTCCAATAAATTGCCTAAAAGGAAATATTGAATAAGGTAAGTACATCACGGTTCTCACTAGCCGGTAAAATGCCAAATATATCTTATTTTTATATGTAGGGCGGTCAACTCTAGGTGTTGCATATTCCATCCATTTTGTGCCCACTTTACCAACAGTTTGGATCACTGAACCATGAATCCCATTGGTACAAAATCTCTCAGGGCGAGTATTGTGTGATAACTCATTACACAATGTTCACGCCAAATGTTTGTGCCCTAAAAAGTTACATTTCAAACCTCATGTAGGCCATCGTAGAGCTTAGAGGATTTCGGAATGATTTTACACTATTCCATGTCGTGTGGCTCACCATAAGAGCTTAGAGGATTTCGGAATGATTTTACACCATTCCATGTCGTGTAGCTCACCAAAGTTTTATGTTGGCTTCCGTTTCGGGTCCAAGCTGAAAATGAGACCAACACCATGTAGTGAGTGCATTTGATGCAAATTTCATCCACATGAGGCTCTGTGAGAGCAAGTCACACCCCATAAATGTACTTCTGTGAGTACAAGGGGCTTGAAGAGGTCTTCCGTATATTTTTCAACTGGAGCCATTAACACCTACTGTGAGGAGAGTGCTCAACCATAAACACTTTTGAGGGTCTCTCCATGGATGTGTGCTGGTGTTTGTGGAAAGGAGGAGGGAGAGATCATCATCTTCTTCAGTGATAAAACACAAATTCAAAGGAGGAGGGAGAGATCATCTTCTTCTTCAGTGATAAAACACAAATTCAAATGGTAAAAAAATAAAAATATCTAGCAGAAAATTTATTATTAAGAAATATAAATAAAGTCTGATTACCAAATATTTTCAAATGACTTATATAAGCTTTGAGTCCTAAATTTCTAATTTTCTGAATAGTAAATTTTGCTAAACTAGGAAGATAATGGAGGAAGATCCAAAATTTTGGTGGCCCCGGGACGTTTTCATGATGGGCCTCGTATAATCATATAACATTTTGGTTGTCAGCTTCTCTTAGACTTACGCCCACCATGTGTCCCTGTGAGAGTTAAAGTTGGGCCCATGTAGCTAAAGATAAGTAAGACAGCCAAGCGCTTACGTTACGTAAATGACCAGTGACCAGTATTCCAAATTTATGATATGTGACACAATACTGTAGGGCCTTATTAGTCTAAGACCTCTCCAACTGTTGCCCTGATGCAACACGCTTGGAAAAGCCAAAGGTGTCACTTCATGTTATCTCATGCATGACGTATCAGCATACATGCTGTTGGTACTAAATTTAAGGTAGTTCGTTTTGTCCCCTTTCCTTACTCAGGACTGGGCCTACGAGAACAATCAATATTCTTGGAAGTTAAGGCAGGAATGGATGATTTTGATCACCACTACCAAGAAAGATGAAATGAAAATTTTAAATGAATCTCGTTCAACTCAGTAAATAAAAGGTCAGGAGCCTCACTGAAGCTTAGTGATAAAATAATAACTTATTTAAGGAGGGTAAAGGGAGCATGCACGATTCAAGTCATCAGACCATCTCGTTACGTGGGCCCTAGTGATTAGAGAATAAAAATGGCATTTTTCACAGTACTACTTAATTAATATGGTATTTACATTCCAGTACTTATTTAAATTAACATTTCATTAAGCTACCTCAATTTTATTTGAACTTTTTTAGCTACCTCAATTTAAATTAATATGATTTTCGCGTTCTGTAAAGCCTATGGTCGGATTTCCAACAATCTAGCTGAAGCAAGGGCCATGAAAGACGAGCTGGAAATTTGTGCTAGCATGTGACTCTCTAATACTGAGGTTGAGGGTGGTAGTGGAGGCAGTGTCAAATCCAACCGCTTCCGGTCCTTGGCCTATTTGGTATCCCCTAGGCAAGATTCAGAAGAAATTCTCTCACCTCAACCTGAGTCTCTCTCACCTTTTGTGAAGGGAACGCGGTGGCAGATGGGCTAGCAAAGATGGCTAGTGCCGGCTTTCCAGACATAATTTTTTCCTCCTGTGTTGAGCTTCAGAGTAATATTAAGGGTGCGCTTGTGCGAGATAAGGTGGGGATTGGCAATGTCAAGACGTGCCGTCAGATGGTTTGAGGCCTCCAGTCCCTCTTATGTTTTGTGTTATTTGGCTCCCTCTTTTCTGAGTTGTGGCGCCAGTTGGGCTTTGTATAGGGGTTTATAAATGATAGTTGGGGCCTGGCGCCTTTTTGTAGGGCCCTGCCCGAAGGGCTGTATATTCCTTTTTCGAAATTAATATAGTTTTGTTTCCAAAAAAAAAAAAAAAAAACTACCTCATTAATTAAGTTAATTGCCATATAGGTACCTTTCATTAGTTTTCTCTGAAGTTCATCAAATTAAGTGTGTTTTTTTTCATTTTTATAAATGACAAAAATACCCACCAATTAACTTAAAGGTAGCTTAGTGAGAAGTTAATTTAATGAGGTAGTTTCATGTAAAAGTCCCTATTTTATTTATAGGGTGAACAGAGGGTATCACCTGATGGATGGAGTGGATTTCACATCTACATCTTGGTGGGCCCATATCACATCCGGCATGTTTGGAAAGTGGCGGTGACTCATTCATTGCCGGCATGTCATAGTTGTGCATGGATCCAAACAGTCCAAATCACCTAACAATCCTTTGCCTGACCCAAATGCAAAAATAGACTGACAAAATAATAGTGACCATCTTATTTCACCCGTTGAATATGAAGCAGTCATTATTTTACTTCCAACCATCCATTCTTCACTATTATTTGGACGGTCTGATAGTCTTTCTTGTGTACCATATGTTAAGGATGATGGTCACCACCGGTTTTTAACATAGTGGTGATTTTTAAGGGCGGACATTCTTCATGGCCATGCCATGAAAAGATAAAGAGGAACACGAAGGCATAATGTTCAGTCTACTTTGAGTATGATCATTGTTCAGACGCCTTCTCTCTCCACTCCATCCTCGTCTATTAATTATTAAGTGGGTGAGACCCGAAAAACGGTAGGTTAAGATAAATGTCGATGGGTCTTGGCAAGGTAACCCTGCTCTGTCATGATGTGGAGGTGTCTTTCGATGCAGGGTAATTTTTGTTTGCCTTCTCTAGTGATGTAGGACGAGAGCACCCTGATGAAGGGTGTGCATCACACACATTCCTATCGCATATGGACCGCAAAAGATTAAGAAAAAGCCAACAAAAATCGACAATTTTTGCATAAATGGACCTAAAGAAGGCGGATTGTAAATCGGCCGTAGCTTTTGATCCGGGAAGAGTTACAGGACGTAACATATGGACTCCTATTGAAAGTGAATTTTTTGTTGAACCAACTCACAATAGTGGGTTGCGTCCGTCCATTTTGTCAGAAGACGCACGGTTATAGCAAAAAAAATGGGATTTTAGGAAAAAAATTTAATTCCGATGTTTAATTTATTTCCTTCTTTTTAGAGTTTTGTTTGTTTAGGAGTTTCTAATTTTTTGCCGAATAATGAGTTTTTAGAAAGACTTTATTTTTAGTAACTTTCTATTTCAAGAAATTTATTATTTTTAATAAGTACGAATTATAGTTTGTTTAGGGATACATAAGCTTGTTAAATTCATTTTAATGTTAATTCTTATTATTATTCAATAAAATTCTGATTTTTACCAATTTTCTCTCGCGGATTCGAGATTTTTCCTCGTGGATTCAAGGAAGCCCCATTGAGGAGTCCAATAAGCCTTATGGGTTCAAGGTAGTTATCCCGTGAGGAAGACGATGATCGACCTCACCATGTCCTCCCTGCATCAGTAGAATCAGAGCAAGGAATCCCCTCAGGCCGATGTCTCTTTACAAAGGTATGGATAAAATCCTTACTGATAGTGATCAAGGGATTCATTATTTTTCGGAGAGAATGGAAGCTCTCCACCGGGAGAGGGTTAGCCATGCAAGGTTTATAGGCAACCCTCGAACGTTTTGTGAATGCACTAATTCCACCCCGTGCTCATGGTATGACACCGATGATGAATCGCAAGCTATTATGCGATAGTGGTGAATCACAGGTCACTACTTTGATTGTGAGGAAGCTATTGCATACGCTAAAGGAGAAGATGGATTTACAACGACATAATATTTTTTGAATAAGTTGCACTGTGCATAAAAAGGTTTGTAATGTGATCATAGATGGTGGAAGTAGTAAGAATATCATGTCAAAGTATATGGTCGAAAAGCTTCCACTAGACACAGAAAGCACCCCCTCTTCGTACATGATTGGATGAATTAAGGAGGTTGACGAGACAAAGATAACTAAACGATATCATATTCTTTTTTCATTGGTAAATATTATAAGGACGAAGTAATGTGTGATGTAGTTAATATGGAAGCTTGTTGTTGAGCCACTAATTATACATGTTCTAACCCCAATTCATAGCATAATGGTATAGTTTAAGTTGTTAAAGTTAAAAAAGAGATCGCATGGGTTTAATGCTGATTTTGTGATTGTAGGTAAGAGAGAGTTCTCATGGGTTTAATGCTGATTTGGAGGATTTTGAGTGATTAAAAGACCAAGCTTTGATAAACCAAAGAAGAGAAGGAAAGCCTTGAAGGAATTAAGTTAAAGTCTTAAATTGTCCTGAAAAAACAAAATGCAAAACTACAGGGCTAGAAAAGTAAAATACAGAAAGTTCAAAAAATAGCCCTGTTGAGAGAATTCCGATTAATCGGAGTTCTATCGGAGTCCCATCGGAATTAACTCCGATCCATCGGAATTAACTCCGATCCATCGGAGTCATATCGGAGACCCATCAGAAATACAGATTTTTAAGTCTCTAGATATATTTTCGATCAATCGGAGGAATTCCGATTCATCGGAATGGGGTGCTCCAATCAATCGGAGATAAGTCTGATTAATCGGAACAGTCTGCTCAAGTGCAAAATATTTACGCGGATTCTCAAAGTTTCCAAGTCGATGCGGGATTTCTCTTATAAAAGGCCACCTCCACTCTCTTCCTAGAGTATCTAGCAACGTAGGGAGCAAAAGATTTAAGACCTTGGAGACTTCATTTCCTCCTACAACTAGTTTTCTTCTTCTTCTAGTTTTAGTTCTAGTTTGCTTTTATGCTTTTCATTGGCTAACCTCTTAGCTAGAGCTAAGAGGTGAAACTTATAGTTTTCTTAGATAGTTTGATTCATTTTTAAGGTTTCAAGTTTGAATTTAATGTTGAACAATAGTTTGCTTAAGTTTGAATGAAGTTGAAGTTATTTTTTCTTAATTTTATGATGACTCATGGATGTTTGGAAGAATTATACTTTAATACTTAGTTGTTTTGCAAGTTCTAGACCTATACACTTCGAGGAATCGGATTCAAGATGCTCTAGAACTTGGATTTTTCATGTGGGAACTTCAAACCAAAGTTTTATCTTTTGTATAAATTCTAAAATATGTGTTGGGTGTTTATGTGATTTGAATCAAGTTCAAACCATGGTATTAGTTAAGCCTAGTGACAGGGTTTGATGTTTATTATAGTTGTGATCATAATCTATTGGAACGAGGATTGGCCTATGCAATTGAGTGTGCTCAAGTCCTAACTTGAATTGAGGGAATCATGTTGATGAACAACACATATGAAAGATTGTTTAATGATATAACTGCTCTATAATCCGGCTAGATAGGATTTGATTTCAATTCTAGTTGAGTAATTGAGAAACCTATTCGAATTATACATCAAGGAGAACTATAAGTGGATCCTTGATGCTCTAGTTATTCCTTATTATCAGATTTTTCTGTTTCATGTTGAAAATCGATTTCATAAACCCCTTTTAAAATTCTAGTTATTAGGATAGTTCGAATTCTTTACCTCCTTCCCTGTGGATCGACCTCGGTCTTACTGAGATTATTATTACATCGCAACCCTACACTTGGGGAAGTGAACACTTGTCACATATTAATTGGTCGACCATAGCAATATGATCACGATGTTACGCATAGAGGTCGGGATAATGTATACATCTTCATCGAAGATGGTCGAAAATTTATAATCATCCTATGGGCCTAGATTAACCATTTGAGACTTCTAAAGTGGAGGGGCAATCTCTCATTCTTGTCTAAGATCTCATCAAAGAATTTGATGAGACAAGTGAAATTAATGACTTAAAAAGGGATAAGACATACAACACACCATCGTCTCAAAGATTATTCAAAATTTTGGGGGGGTGGAGGAGATCGATACTTCAATTGGGAAGGACAAGGAGGAAGAGTCTGTCAACATCCCATAAGTGATGAGCCATTTTTTCAAGATTCCATGAACACCTAAGAAGATATAACTCTAGATTTGCAGGAGTTCAAGGAGATTATGCTCACTAAAATTTCCGATGACATGACCCCTATGTAGGAGATTGTTCTTTCTCACGTTGAGCATGTCCTCACCAACACATCAAATCCATTTATCAACCGGTCCCAATCTAAGAAGCAATTAGAGACTTTTATTGTCATGTACCAAAAAGAAATGAATGACACGAATCGTAGACCAAGACCATTGAAGAATTTGTGTATGTATTGTAAATCCTGTCCGTTAAAGAGCTTCAATGTAATTCAATACCCTAGTTCAATGCATAACTCGAGGACAAGTAATTTTAAAGTGAAGGAGTTTAATATAGGACAAGAACTCCTTGATGAAGAGCTTGGATCATGCACATACCAATCGCACATGGACAACAAAAGATCAAGGAAAAGTCGACAATTTTTGCACGGATGGACCTAAAAAAGGCAGACGGTAAATTGGCATAACTTTTGATACGTGAGGAGTTACGGGACACACAACATATGGATTCCTACTAAAATTTCATTTTGTGGTGAAGTAACCCACAAGAGTGGGTCATGTTCGTCCGTTTCACCAGAAAATGTACGATTATAACAGAAAACTGAAGTTTTAAGAAAAATTGTTATTTTTAGTAATTTTAATTTTTAGTTTGTTTCCTTCTTTTTAGAGTTTTGTTTATTTAGGATTTTCTATTTCTTTTGTTTTTTGCTAAATAATGAGTTTTAAAAAGACTTTACTTAGTGGTACTCTTTAATTAGAATTTTACTATTTTTAGTAACTTTCTATTTCAGAAAAGTTACTATTTTTAGTAAGTACAAATTAGGGTTTGTTTAAGGGTATATAAGGTTGTTAAGTTTGTTTTTAATGTTAATTCTCATTATTATTCAATAAAATTCTAGTTTTTATCAATTTTCTCTCATGGATGTTAGATTTTCCCTCGTGGATTCAAGGAATCTCTGTTAAGGAGTCCAGGGAGGTTTGTGGATTCAAGGTAGTTATCCCATGAGGAAGACGATGATCGGCCTCACCACATCCTCCCTTCGTCATCTAGTGGCTTTGGGTGGGAATAAATTTTTGTGTTGAACTGGTGTAGTTGCAGATGGGTTGTTTATGTGCACGAATTGTGTCCTTAGAAGGTTCGTTGTTGAGAGTGACTTTAAGGTGGTTGTTGATCTGATCGAGAGCTAAGACCCCCCCCCCCCCCCCCCCCCCCCCCCCCCCCCTGGAGGCTGGAGTATTGGAAGCTGTTGAGCTTCCATTTTATACATTTTCTAACCCATTACATGACATTACATGCATGGTTTGCATGCTTAAAAGACCTATCTAATGCTTGTTTTGTGTATGTAGGAATGAAAGAGAGAAGTCATGAATTTGTTGTTAAAAGGGTCCTTTGGAACCACATTGAAGACATTGAAAAGAAGCCCTAAAGAATCACATCAGAAAGACCTGGATCGGTCAGAAGAAAGAAGAGTTTAGCATGCATGTTAGAAGGCCACCGGGCGCCCGACCAAAACATGGTCGGGCGCCCAAAATTGGAAGATAATCTACTGAATATATTGGACAAATCTGGAGCTGGTCGGGCGCCCGACCAACATCTGGTCGGGTGCCCGATATTCAAAAGGGATTTCACCTAAAAGCTGCTGACCGAATTGAAGCACGGTCGGGCACCCGACCACTACCTGACCGGGCGCCCGACCAACGTCCGATACCGACGTAAGTGCGTAAGTTTTTATGCAATCCGAGGTGGTTCGTAGTTCTTCCTATAAAAGGACACCTTGGCATCCTTGCTAAGGTATCCGAGAAGAGTTCTAAGTTCGTGGGGAGCAAGGGAGATCATCGTGGAGCGATCGCAACTCCTCCAATTAGGGTTTTTTTTATTTAGTTTTTCATGTTTTTGTTTAGTTTTTCTTTGAATTCTAGTTAAAGCATGATAATGCTCGGCTAGATCCTCTTAGCTAAGGCTAAGAGGTGAAGCTTGTGAGTAGTTCTCATGTTGGATTCGTTCTAATTCAAGTACTTTTTGCTTTGAAGTTGGATTTTTAAGTTCTAGTTTGAATAAAAGAGATATTTTTGGATGTTTTATGAGAGTTCATGTGCTTCGGACATGAGTTCTTTGCAATTCTCTGAGATTATCATGTTTGGATTGATTAGATTCAAATTGTAGTAACCCTAGAGCGTATCATAGTCCATTGGCAAGGTCGTTACTTCGAAGGCTACATATCTGACTTCTACGGGCTTCATTAGAACTAGAACCTTATTCTTCAACTTGAGTAGAGATTGTTTGTGTTGAATGCCATATCTTCCAACTATAAGAGAGATAGAACTTCAATTCTAGTTGTGTTATGCTTGGATGAATGAATTCACATGACGGCTATCACAAGTGGATCCTCGAAAGCCTTAGTTCCCTTTAATTATAGATTTTTACAATTATTGTTTTAAGTTAGTTCATAAACTTGAATCCCTTAATTCATTGAATTAGAAGTTGGTGGAACAACTTGAAATGGTTTACCTTATTCCATGTGGATCGACCTCGGTCTTACCGAAAATTATTACTTCATCGTGGCCTTGCACTTGAGGCGAGCAAACAGAAGGCCCGAGGTTAAGCTCTTCAGGGAATTACTCAAATTTTGATCAGTTATATCACTAGAGAAACTAATAGTGTTGTGATGGCCTTGCACGCCTTGGGAGTGTGTCTCATTCGATTAGGGAATTTGGATTGGCCTCGTCTCTAACCTAGGGTATTAGAGGGCCTCTGTTGATGGACTAGCTGGGTCTGGGAGCTATTAGGGAGGGTTGATTTTGTTTTGTAGGGGGTTGTAGAATATGATAGGCAGGCCTGGTCCTCTTTTTTTTTTTTGTCGGTGCTTGCTCGTATGTCCTCCTTGTACAGTTTCCCACTTCTAAGAATAATATTCTCTTATAAAAAAAAAACTCTGAATGTTATAAAAATCCAAGTGTCATCACCACTAAGTGGTCCATATAAGAGTTAGTGGATCTCACTTGAAGGGATGGTATGAGAAAACAAAGCAAGTCATTCAAGAAAGGGGAGATCTAAATGTAAAGCCCCATTTCTTCCAGTACCTTTTCAAGCACATGTATGTGATTTTCGACGCCTCGAGCCGGCCCTAAATTGCCTATTGTTTACGTCAAATTTTGTAACAGGATCCTCCAGATGTTCACCTTCTCTCCAAGCGATTTCCTCCTTGAGCCTAAAAGGAGACAGAAAATAACTAAGGGTGACCGGCGTCCAGCCGTTGGCCCTCCGATGCCTAAGTTAGATAGGGTGAGGTTGAAAAGAGAACAAATAAATGACAGAGGTTAGAGATTGAGTATTGTGTACCTTTATCATCAATAGAGTCATCTATTTATACAGATCTAAACGATCCAACCTGCTACGCAAGCCGTTACGATTAGTACTGATTTCATGGGATAAGAAGCTTATCGTGTTAATCTTTGGATAAGGAAGTAGTTAAAACATTCTAGATGTCTAGCTGATTACGTTTCTAGATATTCGGAACTATGAATAGATATAAACCAAAATCGGCCTATACGGGCTGCTGGTACTTGAGATGAGGGCCATCCATGCCGGAGACCAGAAACGGCGACCGCTCATATGTCGAGAGCTGTTCATATCAAGAGTGCTCGCATTCTGGGGAGCAACCCCTTTCGACGATCACGAGCCGACATGGTCGCATTTTGGAGATGCGACCCCTTTCGTCGAGCACGAGCTGGGCTGGTCGCATTTTGGAGATGCGACCCCTTTCGTCGAGCACGAGCTGGGCTGGTCGCATTTTGGAGATGTGACAGCGACTCCTCACTTCTCTTTAAAGCCAAATTTTCCTACAACAAGTGCCCCCCAAACCCTTGGTGTTGAGGAACTATGCCAAGGGTTTTGTTTGTATGCGTAGCTGACTTCTAGGAGAGAATCGCGCATGATTCATTTAACGTGATTCTGCATTTATGATGGCCAGCTTTACGCAGCTTTTCCTGCCGCAAGAAATAAGGCATCGGTCGCCACGTGTCTTCATATTTAATGCTTGTGCCCGTTCGTCTGTCGTACCGGATGAGAGGCTGCCGCGTGTCAATCAAATCAAACGAAATGATTGCGTATAAATATCAGATCCTGCAGAACTTCCTTCATTTTCGAATTTTCGGCTGCAGGATATTCTTCTTTCTTCTTTCTCCTTTGCTTCCGGTACAAAACCTCTTCGCAGAGGTAGTCCTCCTTCATCTTTTCTTCCTTCATCTTTTCTTTTTCTATCTTGTTTTTTCTTTTGCAATGGTGGAGTCTTCCGATGAAAAGATCGTTCCCTTGGGAGATCACACCCCCGATTCATCTGAATCTAACATTGCCAGGGTACCGGTAGGAAGGTACTCTGCTGCCGGTTACTGCTCAATACTAACAGAAGAATGGCTCTCTAGCCTTCAGCAGAGATATCGGGTCCCAGAGTCCGTTATTTTTAGATTACCTGGGAGAGGGGAGACAGCCGATGCACCACCACCAGGCTATGTGGCCTTTTATGAATATTTTTTCAAAGTTGGCGTGCGTCTTCCCCTTCATCCATTCATCCGAAATTTCCTATGTATTTATAAGATTGCCCCTGGCCAGCTTATCGTAAACGGCTGGCAGGTGCTTATAAGTACCTTTGTCCTCTGGAAACAAGCGGGTAACGATGAGTTAACCACTGGGGAATTTTTGAGGTTATTCCAGTTAAAACGGGCCCCATCTACTGAGGGTTGGTATTACCTCTGTTTTTGGCACCGGAATAACTTCATTCTGGGGAACCCCTCCTCCAATTGCCCTGGATGGAGGAAAAAATGGTTTTACGTCTCCAGCAACTGGGAGTCCGAAGCAAGCTTCGACCCCAAAGGCCATAATGTTAGTCGCTATTTTGGCGAAGGTGGGTTGAGTTTCTGCCCGTCTGTCTGAAAGGGAACAATAATTTCGCTTGTGATAATTAATGTACCCTTGCTATATTTCTTGCAGGCATTCCTACTGGTGTAAAACATAACCTCCGGGGAGGACTTCACGAAAAGCTTGTAAAAGTTTACAAGCTCTCAGCGGCCCTGCGCCACGTTAACGCAGCCTTAGAGCCACGTTGCCTTTGTGCCGCGGGCCTAATTTCGCAGGAGGAGATGACGAACGTAGGAGATAAGAGGGGTGCGCTAGGGGTGCTCCCTCGTCTGAAGGGTATAGCCTCGAAGAGGCAAAAGAAAACTGTGGCCGGTCCTTCAACTGCGCCCGATCCGGCAGAAGGATCTGCTTGCGGCAAACAGCCGCATGTTGCTGGAAAAGGGGGGGCCGCCCCAACTCCTCGTGCGACTACGACCCCTCCGATTGCTACGACTCCTCCGTCTAGCGCTCGTGGCCAGCCGGTAATCGAAGTCGCTGATAATTCGCCGAAAGGCGATCGAAGGGAGGGAGGCCTCCCTCTAAAGGAGACAGTATGCGAGCCCTTCGGACCAAGCTCGAGGAGGCCATGAAGAGACTCGACCAGCTGAAGGATGACTCCATTCACTGGGAGGAGGAGCGAGTGGCTCTTGTTCGGATGGTATCTGACGAAGGCCCTCGTGCAGTCCAAGAGTTCCGAACCTCTCAACTCTACGACGAGGAGAGCTATGAAGCGTATATTGCTAGTCGTGATTTTGCGGTCAGGGTTATGCAGCAGATTGCTCCATCTTTCAACGTTGAAGAGTTTGAGAGGGTGGCTTTCGAGGTCACAGCTAGGGAGCGAGCTGCAGCTGAGAATGAGGTCACCGAAGCCACAGATGCCCTGCCTGCTCCTGAGATCGGCCCTGAAGCTGAGAGCCGCGAGCCTGCTCCAGATGGGGATGACCAATCTTAAAGTGTTGTCCGCCTTCCTCTATTTTGTATATTTTTTTTATATACCTTTGAGAAGAATATGTGTATGTAACTGACTTGACTTTTTGGTCAATTATAATGAAACATCCATTTCTTCAATGTTGTGTACTTTCCTTAGCTTTTTCGCCTTGTGTTGATTGTATACTGACTGCTCGCATAACTAACTCATGAAAAAGTGAATTAGACTCAATCCGGGGGTCGTATGACCATGTCCGCATTGAGATAGACTAGTCTATCGATTGAGGTTTTGATTCAACCAAGGGTAGAAGATTGGTCAAGAGAGCATGTATGTTCTCTTCAGGGCTATTTTTTATCCATAAAATGGAAAAGCAACCAACGAGAAATGATCTTAATCCTACCAAGGGTAGGCAATTGGCCAAGAGAATGTATGTATTCTCTTCGGGGCTATTTGAGTCCAATTAAATGGAGTAGCGACCAAAAGGAATGATTTTAATTCTTTATTCATTCGGAATGTCGTTCGGAATTACATCGAATTAAGGGAAATACCGTAATAAATGTTCCACGTGCCAGGGGCGATATACGGGTCTTCCCTGCATGTCTTCAAGATAATAAGTACCGGGTCGTACGATTTTGATGACTCGATATGGACCTTCCCAATTCGGGTCAAACGAACGAGTAGGAGCTCCGAGGTTCTGTCTAAGAACTAAGTCGCCAAGCTGGAAAGCTCTAGACCGAACTTTAGCGTTACGGTAGCGAGCAATGCGCTGCTGATACGCTGTTGCTCGCATCTGGGAGACAATTCTCCGTTCTTCCAAGAGATCGAGGTGAAGTCGAAGACTTTCCTGATTACAAGTGGGATCGTACTGCTCGATCCGATACGAGGGTACTTGAATTTCAACTGGTACTATCGCGTTGGTACCAAATGCCAAGGAGAAGGGAGTTTCGCCTGTAGACGTGCAAGTCGTAGTCCTATACGCCCATAAGACTTCTGGTAGGAGTTCTGGCCACATGCCTTTACACTCACCGAGCTTAGTCTTCAAATGATGCTTGATGATTTTATTCTCTGCTTCAACTTGCCCATTTGCCTGAGGATGATAGGGAGAAGTTCGGATATTGCGTATCTTCCATGTTTCGCAAAATTCATCGAAAGCGGCGTTGTCGAATTGCTTTCCATTATCGGTGATTATAGTGTGGGGAAGTCCATAACGGCATATGATGTTTCTCCATACGAACTTAGTGGTCTGTTTCTCAGTAATTCTGGCTAGTGGCTCTGCCTCGGCCCATTTGGTGAAGTAATCGACCCCCACTATCGCGAACCTATTTTGTCTTTTTCCAGTAGGCAAGGGCCCGATGATATCGACCCCCCATTGAACGAAGGGCCAAGGGCTATCAATTGAAGTCATTTGCTCGGACGGTATATGAGGTATAGGAGAGTATCGCTGGCACTTGGCACACTTTTTAGAGAATTCAATTGCGTCTGCCTTCAAAGTGGGCCAATAGTATCCTTGCCTCATCGCCTTATACGCTAGGGATCGCCCCCTTGGGTGGTTACCACATGCCCCCTGGTGTATTTCATCTAGAACACGATGTGCTTCTTCTGGGTGAAGACACCTCAAATAGGGCAAGGAAAAACTTTTACGTAACAATATTCCATCTTGTAAGGTATACCTGGCGGCTCGATGACGAATTTGTTGGGCGGCTTTCTTATCGTCTGAGAGGTATCCGTCTCTGAGATAAAGGAGTATGGGGTCCATCCAACATGGAGACGGATGTACCGCAATCATCTGCTTGAGAGTTGCTTGGTCGATACTCGAGTTCTGAAGATGTTGGATAGGAATTGAATATGATAACTCAGATTCTGGTGCAGAGGCAAGTTTTACCAAAGAATCAGCGAGTTTATTCTTCTCGCGAGGGATGTGGATTATTTCATAAGATTTGTATAAAGCCATCCTTTCTTCTTTTGCTTCGAATTCACCGAGTACCTAATTAACTATGAGTTGAGAATCACTGTGAATGAGTAAATTCTGAATCGAAAGGACGTTTGCTAGTTCGAGACCGACAATCAAGGCCTCATATTCTGCTTCATTATTCGAGATGCGAGAATCGAAATGTAAAGTGTATTGGAAATGCGACCCGTCTGGGGCGACTAAAATTAGGCCCGCTCCACTGCCGGTGGCCCTTGAAGACCCGTCCACGAAGAGTGACCAGGAGGGCTGGTCGTTGCTTGCGGAATTATCATCGGAAGGGGAGTATGTGAATTCGGCGATGAAGTCAGCCACGGCCTGGCCCTTGATTACAGTCCTGGGACAAAACGATATGTCATGCTCACTAATCTCGACCGGCCATTGAGTTAATCGTCCGGAAGCCTCAGGTTTTTTAAGGACTTGTCGTAGCGGATGATTTGTTGGTACTAAAATAGCGTGGGCTTGAAAGTATGGTCGCAGTTTTCAGGCTGCCGTGACTAAAGCAAGGGCTAGTTTCTCCATATCAGAATATCGAGTTTCAGCGTCCACCATTGCTCGACTGATATAATAAATGGGCTTTTGTATCCTGGAATCTTCTCTTATTAAGGTGGCGCTAATGGCCGTGGAGGACACAGATAAATAAAGGATGAGTTGCTCGTGTGCCACAGGTTTAGATAAAACAGGGGGTGTGCTCATATATTGCTTCAGTTGTTGAAAAGCTTCTTCGCACTGCGGTGTCCACTCATAATCAGATTTGGCTGTGGCACGGAGGAGCTTAAAGAAGGGTAGGCATTTGTCAGATGCCCGTGAGATGAACCTATTTAGCGATGCAATGCGACCAGCCAGACGTTGGACATCCTTAAGAGTGGTTGGGGATTTCATCTCTATCAATGCTTTTATTTTTTCAGGATTAGCCTCAATTCCTCGCTGGCCGACCATAAATCCAAGAAATTTTCCAGCAGACACTCCAAACGCACATTTTTCTGGGTTTAGCTTCATCTGATATTTTCTCATCAGGTCGATAGCTTCTCGAAGATCTGAAAGGTGATCGTCTTCTACAACACTTTTCACGAGCATGTCATCCACATAGACTTCCATATTCCTGCCAATTTGCGCGGCGAATATCTTATTGACGAGACGCTGATAGGTAGCCCCTGCATTTTTAAGACCAAACAGCATTACCTGGCAGCAATATAGACCTCGGTCAGTGATGAAGGCAGTATGTTGGCTATCGGGCGGATGCATCATGATCTGGTTATAACCAGAATAAGCATCCATAAAACTGAGCAGAGCATGCCCAGTTGTTGTATCGACCAACTGGTCGATTCGCAGGGTTGGGAAGCTATCTTTGGGGCACGCTTTGTTCAAATACGAATAGTCGACACACATTCTCCATTTGCCATTAGATTTTTGAACGAGAACTACATTTACGACCCATTCTGGGTAGTCAACTTCTTTTATGAAATTGACCATAAGCAGCTTCTCGACTTCGGCCTTAATTGCCATTTGCCTTTCTGCAGTGAAGGCACGTCGGCGCTGGTGGACGGGTTTATCTTTCGGGTCGATGTTCAGACGGTGTGCGATGACACTAAGATCAATCCCAGGCATATCTTGGTGAGACCAGGCAAACACATCTTGATATTCAGTGAGGAGGCAAATCAAATCTGCTCGAAAGACGTTCCTCAAAGAGGATCCCACACAAAGAACTTTGGATGGGTCATCTTCATTTAAAGGAATCGCTACTGTCTCTTCCCCAGGAGTTCCTGATTGGAGAGCATCCTCTCTCGGGTCCAACGAGGTATCCGCTGGGGAGTTAGATGAACCTTGTGCTACCATCATAACCGGTGTTGCTTGTGCTTTCTTTCGATCTTGTAGGGCTATCTCATAACAAGACCGGGCCTCTTTTTTGTTTCCTCGTACAACCCCAACACCATTCGGGGTAGGAAATTTGATGCACAAATACAAAGGATGTAAAGCTGCCCCAACCTTATTAAGAGATGGCCGCCCCAAAATGGCGTTGTATGCTGATCTTCGGTCCACCACGAGGAAATTTATGAAGATAGTCGTTTTCGCTGGACTCTCCCCAAAGGTTGAAATTGCGGTTTCACCGCTTGTAGAGACACTTGGAGATAAGGCTATGGACCTAGAGGGGGGGTGAATAGGACCTTTTTGAAAATCTTTTCGCCTACTTATGCAATTCAACAAGTTTAAGCTAGGTAAGCAAGAACACCTTGGCTTCCAAGCCTTGGTGGGTCCAAACACAAGACTAGCAAGAGTTAAGCAATAACCAAACCTAGTCTAAGCATGCATAGGTAAGAAAATGATTCAACTAATTAAGCTACTAACCTATGCACCTTGTGTAGACTTATGAGATTGGATCAATGAGCTCAAGTCTACACAAGTAGTGAAGGTACATCTTGTGCAAGGATGCCTAAAAAGTGCCTAGCATGCATTCCTATCAATCATTCATAATTAAGCAATTAAACAAACAATGCAAAGATAGAATGAGCTCAAGAACAATCACAAACACAAGGATGTATAGTGGTTCGACGACGTGTCTACTCCACTCCCGGTTCAAGTACTCAACCCCTTTGAGCACACCGGCATTCACTATCGGAGGTTTTAAATGAGGTTCACCTCTCAACCTTTACACGGAGGTTTTTCGGTTCACCTCTCAACCGTATCCGGAGTTTTAGACATAGGCTAACTCTCAACCTTATCGCACGTTTACTCCCGTGTCGGAGGCTCCCCCTTGGAGACTTAGTTTAGGCCCGGCTGACGGGCCAAGGAACGGCTAACGTCCCTAAGGCGAGTTGACAAACAAACTCTAAAATGGACTCTCAAATGAGACAACTTACTTGTCGGATGAGCCCCTTGTTTAGCGCCGTATTGGGTTGCTTGATCTCCGCTCTCCCGTGCTTCAATCAGCTTCCCTTTGCTCCCTCGATCGTGCCGCCGTTGCGTTGCCAATGCCTCAGCCACATTCGATCAAACACCTTGCATGCGATGCCTTGAAATGCCCAAGGTGCTAGGAGGATGGGTGAATCTCATACATGGGATGTGTAGGTTGTTCCAACTAGGAGATTCACCTAGAGAGTCTTCTAGAGGTCTTGGACAAAGGATATACCTATGTGGAATAGTGTCACACCTCTAGATTTGAGAGAGGAATCAAGTCATCTCTTGATAGCATTTGAATGCCCATACTTGTGTTTGAAACACAAGGGATATGACTTGAAAACCTCCTCTTTGAGGCCCCAAATGATGTACAAGATAAGTGTGGAATGGGCTCTCAAAAACTTCTCTCCCCTTGCCCAAGAATGGAGCTCCATATTTATAGAAAAGGGGCTCCAACGGTCATAAAACGGCCATAAAACGGCCAGCCCCGACCGGTCATGACCGGTCGGATTCCCCTGCTGAAGATCCTCAAGTGTATAGGCCACATATATGGGCCGACCGGTCATGACCGGTCGGACCCCCTCACTGGACTGCCTGAACACTGCAGGCCGACCGGTCATGACCGGTCGGCGCTCCTTGCTGGATGAAGGAATTCCTCCAGGCCGACCGGTCATGACCGGTCGGCCACACCTGCTGGCCATATGATGTATAAAAGGGGCCGACCGGTCATGACCGGTCGGCTGGCCATTGCATAAAGCAGCAAGGCTGCTGGCCGACCGGTCATGACCGGTCGGACCAGCCTGGTTCCCCCTATATATGCTGAATCTTCTCATGTTTCAGCCAATTCACATGGGCCAAGGTTTGGGTGATCAAATGGGACACCTAGGGCCTATCAATGATGCCTAAAGGGTTCTAAATATGGTCAAGGTCATCAAGGATACAAAGGGGTTGGGTTTTGGTCGAGGTTAAGGCACCAAGGCATCTCATATACCTGAATCTTCTTCCTTGATGTGGCTGGACGTCTTGAGTCTTCGGTCTTCGTCTTCATTAGGCTCAACCGACACAAGACTCACAGCTGTAAGTGATTGACAAACAAGGTGCACTAGTATGCCATGAAAAAGTGCACTAACAATCTCCCCCTTTGTCAATTACTTACAAAAACTTAACCTACCAAAACAAATTACATGTTCAAGATATTACAATGATAAAGCATAAATTACAGGACTCTTGACATGCCTAAACTAAGCTGATCCGCTTCAGTTTGCTCCCCCACAACCTGTCAATCCCTGCATCACAAAACATAGCAAACTAGTTTTGGTGGGATTTGATCTTTCTCCCCCTTTTTGTTAGCAATTGACAAACTATTCTCTCCCCCTTAATGATATACCAATGAAGTTAAGGTAAGAGGAGATAGTGTGTCGCAGTTATAACTATAAGCACATGCTAGAAGGAGAGTGTGAGGTGCATGAATCATTAATACATGGAGCATGCTAAGAAAACATGATTAACAAGAAGATATACTCTCTAAGCATAGTTAACCATGTAATATTGGTCAAGGACATACATTTGCAATGAAGCACAAAGGGCTTATAGCCCAATCAACCAACCTCCCCTAATGGTATATCAAGACCAATACTAAGCAAAGATTAGCATACATGAAGCATAAAACTCAAGATGGTTAGCTAATCTAAGCAGGATGATAATCTAGCAAGCAAATGTATCAATAAAAGCAAAGCTAAATCATCAAAATTTGGGCGAATGAGGCTTGAATCCTCTGATTTGCCCATATACACAGAAATGAGGCTGAAATCCTCAGATTTTCCAATAAAAGCATAACTAGCTACCCTCTCTAACCATGATGGAAAAAGAAACCAAAGGCTAGCAAAGTTCCTCAACACCCTCATAGAATGAAGCATGAGGTGAGGGGTTGGGAACTCCTCCTTCATCTAGAAGGGATAACGGTTGGGATCCCCTCTAAGATAATCTGGTAAAGGGGTCGTGATGGAGGCCGAGAGAGCAAGATCTTTATGTTGGCTCTCATCATCATATTCGGACTCCTCCGTATCATCCCAAGTGGCAGCCATGGCCTTTTTACCTTTTGGTTTAGGCCCTTCCGGACATTCCGGAGCAATATGGCCACGACGACCGCAACCGTAACAACGGACGGATGAAGGTATGGATGATTTTCCTGTACGTTTATCACCCTTCTTGTCCTTCTTGTCACGGCTATTCCCTCTATCAAATTTGAGGAATCTCTTAAATTTTTTGTTCAATTGTTCTTCCTCATCATCCTCATCATCGCTATCATCTTCCGTCTCACTTTTGATTTTCTTGTGTCTGTGAGAGGACTTGAAGGCGATGTTTTTCCTTCTAGAGGGGGCTTTAAAGCCTAGCTCAAAGGTTTGTAGGGAACCTATGAGTTCTTCAACTTTCATTGTGTTTAGATCCCTACACTCTTCAATGGTGGTGACTTTAAAAGAGAACCGTTCTAGAAGAGATCTCAGAATTTTCCTACAAAGTCTATGTTCCGGAACCGGATCCCCTAAGCCCCACATATCATTTGTGATTTTGTTCAGTTTGGTATAAAATTCAGTAAATGTTTCATCCTCCTCCATAGTAATATTTTCAAAGAGAGTGGAGAGGCGCTGGAGTTTAGAATTTTTAACAACATTTGTACCTTCATGGGTAACTTCCAGAATATCCCATGCTTGTTTACTGGTAGTGCAATTTTGGATCCGACCAAATTCTTCTCTAGATACTGAACAAAATATGGCATTCAGGCCTTTGGCATTATTAATACGTTGAGCTTTTTCATGAGCAGTCCACAATGCCTTGTCTTTTGGCCTGAGAACATCCGGCTCACCCTCCTTGGAAATAGTAACCATTGGGGGTTCATATCCAAAGTCAACCATGTCCCTCACATCCGAATCAATAGATTCCAAGAAGATGCGCATTCGGGCTTTCCAGTATGGATAATTTGACCCATCAAAGAAAGGAGGCTTAGTGACGGATGAAGAGTCCTCTCTAGACATATTTTCAAGTTTCTCTTTAGGATCTACCTCTAGGCAATTAAGCCCTTAAAGAGGAACCCTCTCTGATACCAATTGAAATTGCGGTTTCACCGCTTGTAGAGACACTTGGAGATATGGCTATGGACCTAGAGGGGGGGTGAATAGGACCTTTTTGAAAATCTTTTCGCCTACTTATGCAATTCAACAAGTTTAAGCTAGGTAAGCAAGAACACCTTGGCTTCCAAGCCTTGGTGGGTCCAAACACAAGACTAGCAAGAGTTAAGCAATAACCAAACCTAGTCTAAGCATGCATAGGTAAGAAAATGATTCAACTAATTAAGCTACTAACCTATGCACCTTGTGTAGACTTATGAGATTGGATCAATGAGCTCAAGTCTACACAAGTAGTGAAGGTACATCTTGTGCAAGGATGCCTAAAAAGTGCCTAGCATGCATTCCTATCAATCATTCATAATTAAGCAATTAAACAAACAATGCAAAGATAGAATGAGCTCAAGAACAATCACAAACACAAGGATGTATAGTGGTTCGACGACGTGTCTACTCCACTCCCGGTTCAAGTACTCAACCCCTTTGAGCACACCGGCATTCACTATCGGAGGTTTTAAATGAGGTTCACCTCTCAACCTTTACACGGAGGTTTTTCGGTTCACCTCTCAACCGTATCCGGAGTTTTAGACATAGGCTAACTCTCAACCTTATCGCACGTTTACTCCCGTGTCGGAGGCTCCCCCTTGGAGACTTAGTTTAGGCCCGGCTGACGGGCCAAGGAACGGCTAACGTCCCTAAGGCGAGTTGACAAACAAACTCTAAAATGGACTCTCAAATGAGACAACTTACTTGTCGGATGAGCCCCTTGTTTAGCGCCGTATTGGGTTGCTTGATCTCCGCTCTCCCGTGCTTCAATCAGCTTCCCTTTGCTCCCTCGATCGTGCCGCCGTTGCGTTGCTAATGCCTCAGCCACATTCGATCAAACACCTTGCATGCGATGCCTTGAAATGCCCAAGGTGCTAGGAGGATGGGTGAATCTCATACATGGGATGTGTAGGTTGTTCCAACTAGGAGATTCACCTAGAGAGTCTTCTAGAGGTCTTGGACAAAGGATATACCTATGTGGAATAGTGTCACACCTCTAGATTTGAGAGAGGAATCAAGTCATCTCTTGATAGCATTTAAATGCCCATACTTGTGTTTGAAACACAAGGGATATGACTTGAAAACCTCCTCTTTGAGGCCCCAAATGATGTACAAGATAAGTGTGGAATGGGCTCTCAAAAACTTCTCTCCCCTTGCCCAAGAATGGAGCTCCATATTTATAGAAAAGGGGCTCCAACGGTCATAAAACGACCATAAAACGGCCAGCCCCGACCAGTCATGACCGGTCGGATTCCCCTGCTGAAGATCCTCAAGTGTATAGGCCACATATATGGGCCGACCGGTCATGACCGGTCGGACCCCCTCACTGGACTGCCTGAACACTGCAGGCCGACCGGTCATGACCGGTCGGCGCTCCTTGCTGGATGAAGGAATTCCTCCAGGCCGACCGGTCATGACCGGTCGGCCACACCTGCTGGCCATATGATGTATAAAAGGGGCCGACCGGTCATGACCGGTCGGCTGGCCATTGCATAAAGCAGCAAGGCTGCTGGCCGACCGGTCATGACCGGTCGGACCAGCCTGGTTCCCCCTATATATGCTGAATCTTCTCATGTTTCAGCCAATTCACATGGGCCAAGGTTTGGGTGATCAAATGGGACACCTAGGGCCTATCAATGATGCCTAAAGGGTTCTAAATATGGTCAAGGTCATCAAGGATACAAAGGGGTTGGGTTTTGGTCGAGGTTAAGGCACCAAGGCATCTCATATACCTGAATCTTCTTCCTTGATGTGGCTGGACGTCTTGAGTCTTCGGTCTTCGTCTTCATTGGGCTCAACCGACACAAGACTCACAGCTGTAAGTGATTGACAAACAAGGTGCACTAGTATGCCATGAAAAAGTGCACTAACAAAGGTGACTGGAAGGTCAATGCTTCCTTCAGGTGTCACCACTTCACCCCCGAAGCCGACGAGGGGAGTTGAGACTGGCTTGAGTAGGCTTCTGGCGAGTGCCATTTTGTCGAAAGCCTCTAGGTATAGAATATCAGCAGAGCTACCTGTATCCACCATAATACGATGAGTCAAATAGTTTGATACCTTTAGTGCGACTACGATGGAGTCTTCGTGAGGGAAGTGAATTCCCTCTGCATCTTCGAGGGAGAAGGAAATTGGAGGATGACTGGTTTTTGACGCGTTGGGCGTCTGTTCCAGCCAGTAGATATGCTGGGGCTTCTTGGACGCCTTACGAGTGTATGCTTTTCTTGAAGCTTGAGAATCGCCACCGTAAGCTGGTCCCCCGATAATGGTGCGAATTTCGCCAGTAGGTTCAAGGTCTTCTTGTGAAGTATGATGGTGAGGCGACTTCTTCTAGTGGGGTGAGACTTTTGCCCTTTCTGGTGATCAACCTTGACGAGCAACATAATCTTGGAGATGGCCCTTTCGATGAGAGCTTCGATATGATCTCGCAGAGATATGCAGTCTTGGGTTATATGCCCATGATCTTTGTGGAAGTAACAAAACTTGCCCTTATCTCTCTTTTCAGGATCAGATTTGATCTTGGCTGGCCATTTTTATGTTTAATCTCCATTAACACCTTTTCATGGGATCGGTTGAGAGGAGTGTAGTTATGATATTTACCAAAATAAGGCTTCTTGGGAGAGCGGTCTCGTCGATCACGTCGATATTTTTTATCTGGGGGCGAGATTTCCTCTGGCTTGCGCTTCTTACCCTGTATACCATGATGTGCCAGAGCAACTTCTTCTGCATTGATATACTTCTGAGCTTTAGCTTGGAATTCTGCCATGGTTTTTGGAGGGTTTTTATCTAAGGCAAATCTGAATTTTTCGCTAGTAATTCTGGCTATGAGGGTGGTAAGGCCTTTTTCTTCGGTATATCCTTCAGTTTGGACTGCTTCGGCAGTGAACCGTACTGTGAACTCCTTTATCGTCTCCCCATGCTGTTGTTTCAAATCCATTAGGTGGGACGCTGGCTTTTTGGTGCGAATGCTTCCCATGAATTGGGAAAGGAAAAGCTCCGATAACTCTGAAAAGGAGCCGATAGATCGAGGCTTCAGCCCCCGGAACCACGTACGAGCTGCTTCCTTTAAGGTTAGGGAAAAAGCTCTACACATGATTTCTGACCCATGTCCCTCCAGCTCTATAAGAGACTTATAAGTCTCCAAGTGTTCAAGAGGATCGCCTATACCTGTATATGGATGATGACAGGTGTACGATTTTTCTATGTAAAGGTGCTCCCATGACCTCACTGGTGAAAGGAGACTCAGATCGATGTATCGATGCCACCACAGCTGACGGTCGATTTGCCTGATATCGCTACTCTATGACATCAAAACGATCATGGATTCTTTAGAGATCTCCTTCCCACGGTAAAGTATAACCTAACGTTTCAACGGTGGACCCCTGAGATTGATGTTGACGAGAAGCACTAGAATGTATGGAATGTGGAGGTAGCACAGGGGGTTGGTTGCCAAGCGGCATTCGATTTGATGGAGGATGATTTGGTTGGACCTGTGGCTCGTCCACAGAATGTCTGGATGCCACCTATATGGGTTGCGCTGGCAACCCTTCGGAAGGTTGTCTCTACGGCTCCAGGAAATGCTGATCAAGCCGATGTTGAACCTCCAATTTATATATTGCATTGCCTGCTACATCACATTATATGCATGGTTTTCTTGTTTAAAAGACCCATCTAACGTGTGTTTTTGTGATTGTAGGGATGAGAGCGGACTTCATCCAATTAAAGCTTAAAAAGGGTTATTTGAAGACATTGGAGGAAGGTTTAAGATGGATCAAAGAAAGAAGAAGAAAGAGGGAGAAAACAGAATGAAGAAAAGAAGAAAAAGTCAAAGGAAAACAAGCCCGACCGGTCGCCCGACCGGCCGGCCACATTTCTGGAACAAAAGGGACCAGGACCGACCAGTCTTGACCGGTCGGCCACGCATGCTGATCAAGTTGAAGACCAGACCGACCGGTCTTGACCGGTCGGCCATGTACACTGGCCATAGTGAAAAGAATCCGATGCTCACTGGACTGCTGGGCAGATTAGTCCGACCGGTCTTGACCGGTCGACTGTACTCCCTGGACTGTTTAAAAGACCAGTCCGACTGGTCTAGACCGGTCGGCTCTGCGTAAATAGAGTCCTTTCTAAATCGGGACTCCGAAAACTGCTGCGCACTGCGTAACCTTTCGCAGATTCTGGATGTTTCCGACGCAAGGGAGCTTTCTTACTATAAAAGGACACCTAGGGGCTCTTCCTAGGGCATCATAGAAGCTAAGGGACATGGTTTTGGAGAGAGGAAGCTGTCGTGGAGCGTCTGCAACTCTCCTATTTCCGATTTTTCTAGTTTTATGCTTTTATTAAGAGTTTTTAGTTGTAGCATGAATATGCTCGGCTAGAACCTCTCAGCTAAGGCTGAGAGGTGAAGCTTGTAGCCAATTCCATGTTGGATTCAGTTTAATTCAAGTAATTTCAATTCAAGTTTGGATTTTTCTTGCATATTTCAGTTCCAAAAGTGGTAGTTTGAGATGTTTTATGAGAGTTCATGTACTCCAGACATGAATTCCTTGCAATTCTCTGAGATTATCATATGATGCTTGTCTAGATTCCAATTATAGTAACCCTTGAGCAGGCCATAGTCCATAGGCATGGCTGTTACTCCGCAGGCTATGGATTTGAATTCTACTTTGATTGTATGGGACTTGAACTTGGAAGTTCAACTTAATTTGGATTGAATGTGTATGAATGCTTTATTTTCCAACTAGATGAGAGATAGGACTTCGAATCTAGTTGTGTTCTCTACTTGGATTGATTGAATTGACATGGGATTGCTACAAGTGGATCCTTGAATGCCTTAGTACTTTAAATTACTGATTTTCTATTAAAGTTACTGTTTTAGTTAATTACCAAATTGAATCTGATATTCTTGCAAAATTGAGTTGCTGGAGTAGTTTGAAATCTAGTTTATTACTACATCGCAGCCTTACACTAGAGGCGAGCGAACAAGTTTTTGGTGCCGCTGCCGGGGATCTAGATAACGGTTTTCAAATAGTTCAGTGGCTGTAGAAGTAGAAATAGATAGGTTTTTCTGATTTTCTTAGAACTAACAAATTTTTTCTGTTTTATAGGAATTCTTCTCTAGTTCAAGCACATCAGGTGATACCTTTCTAACTTAGCCTTTTCAGAATTTTTTTTTTTTAGATTAATTTCAGATTTCAGTTTTCTAGGATTTAGGATTAGTTTTAATCTTTGGTTGAGTGGTTTATGTTCCGTTGGGAACGTAACCACTCAAATCAGTCTCCAATTTGAAGGTGGTTTAGTTGGACCATTGTCAATCCATAGACGAGTCCGAAATTACCAAGAGCATTGTGAAAGTTTGGGGAGTTTGGAACAAACACCTTTAAGGAATCCTCCCCCCCTACTCCAACTACAAACGCAAATCAGGAAGGAGTAGGAGAGAATGAGGTACATAATGTTCCTCCAATGAGATCATTACGGGACTACCTACAACCTGCCCGAGCAATTACACCCTCTTGCGTGGTTCTACCAGCAAACGGTGGAAACTTTGACATAAAACCAGGTGTAATTCAACTCTTACCAAAGTTCCATGGGCTAGACTCTGACTGCCCATACTTACACTTGAAAGAATTCGAAGAAGTGTTGGCCACTTTGCATTACACCAATGTTTCCGAGGATACTATCAGACTTAAGCTTTTTCCTTTCACTTTGAAAGAAAGAGCCAAGGATTGGCTTCACTCTCTTAGACCACATTCGATTGGGTCATGGGTTGAGATGAACCGGGAATTCTTGAAAAAGTTCTTCCCGGCTCATAAAACGAACACCCTTCGAAGGGCCATAATGAATTTCTCGGCTAAAGAAGGTGAATCTTTCTTTCAATGTTGGGAAAGATTTAAAGATCTCCTGCTTGCTTGCCCACATCATGGCTATGAGAGTTGGCGAATTATAAATTTTTTCAATGATGTATTAAGCTCCAATATGCGCCAATTTGTGGAGATGATGTGCAATGGCGAGTTTATGAGTAAAAATCCAGATGAGGCTTGGAGTTACTTGGACATGTTGGCTGAAAATGCCCAATCTTGGGATACATCGGATAAACCTAATAACTCCAAACCCACTTAAGAGAAAGGAAGGATCTATGCCCTTAAGGAGGAAGACGATGTGAATGCAAGGATAGCCAACCTCACAAGGAAGGTTGAGGCCATGGAACTTAGTAAAAATGGAGTTCCCAAGTCCAATGAAGTTGTTGAAACCATATGTGGGATTTGCTTCACCGATTTACACGCTACGCAAGATTGTCCCACAATTCCTGCATTTCAAGAGGTATTACATGAACACGCCAATGCCACATATGGTTATCAACGGCCTTTCAATGGACCGGTAGGTAATACGTACAATGAGAGTTGGAAGAACCACCCAAATTTTAGTTGGAAGAATGCTCCTACGGGCAATCCTACCAACTTTCAAAGAGGGCCACCCATGCAAAATATGGCCCCACCTCAATTCTCAATGGAGGATACCTTGAAGGCGTTTATACAAGGGCAAACGCAAATCAATCAAACAAATCAGCAATTGTTCCAAGAGCTTAAAGTCTCGGTTGATGAGATTAAGGGACGCTTGAATGCTAGGGAAGGGACCTTTCTGGCCCAACCTCAGCCCAATCCAAAGCAAGTACATGAAGTAAGCATCCCTAATCCTTCCAACCAAAACATGGAGCAAGCCAAATCCATCACCACCCTTAGAAGTGGAAAACAAATTGACAAAACTATTCCGGTGAAGGCCGATGAGCCTAACGATGGTGGTGCTCACTCTCAAAGAAAACATACTTTCTAGATTTGGGACGCCTCGAGCCATTATTAGTGATGGTGGTGCTCACTTTTGCAATAGACCTTTTGAAACTTTGATGAAGAAATATGGTATTAGGCACAAAGTGAGTACCCCATACCACCCACAAACAAGTGGGCAAGCTGAAATCTCCAATAGGGAAATCAAACAGATTTTAGAAAAGACGGTGAGACCGGATCGCAAGGATTGGTCCCTACGATTAGATGATGCACTTTGGGCTCACCGTACTGCCTACAAGACACCCATTGGAATGTCCCCTTATAGACTTGTCTATGGGAAAGCTTGCCACTTGCCTGTGGAGATAGAACACAAAGCCTATTGGGCAATTCGGGCCCTAAATTTTGACATAGACAAGGCTAGCTCGCTTCTCAAACTTCAATTAAATGAGCTTGAAGAGATCCGGAACGATGCATATGAGAATTCGAGGATTTACAAGAGCAAGATGAAGGCCTTTCATGACAAGCACATCTTAAGGAAATCCTTCCATGAAGGACAGAAAGTGCTCTTGTATAATGCCCGACTTCATCTTTTTCCGGGAAAATTACGATCTCGATGGACCGGCCCATATATTGTTAAAGAAGTTTTTCCTCATGGGGCTGTTGAGATTGAGAATGCAGCAAATGGTGACTGTTTCAAAGTTAATGGACAACGCCTTAAACCATTTGTTGAGAAATTTGATTCAGAGGACATGTCCATCTCCCTGAATGATCCTGTCTATCAGGATTATTGATCTCCTAGTCTGATGGAGGTATAGCATAGGTAGGTTTAGTTTTGTTTTACTGTTTTAGTAGGATTTAGTTGTTGGAATTGCAGACCTCCATGATCGCTCTCTCAGGTACTATTGATTCTCACTCTCTCATATTTTACCATAGTTCTCATGTTCATGCTAACTAACTATCTTTTTACATTGAGGACAATGCAAGATTTGGTTGGGGGGTGAGATGAGATCCCTCATCTAGCATATTGCAACATTTCGAGCTTCATATGCACAAATTTTTTCGAATTTTCTAACATCTCAAAACTCTTTTAGAAAATTTTGTTTCTATGCATTTGAGAGGCTATGAGTAGAAGAGGAGGAGAAACGAAGTGTGTGATGTTGTAGTTTGGAATTTCTTCCAACATAATGGCTTTATATGTTAATTCCCCTATTGTTGTGATTGATAGAAAATTTGAACACCTTTACACCAAGTTCACATTACACGATTTTCATGAGTAACAGGTTTATGTGATTTGTGGATTAGATAGACTTTGGTTTAGAGGTGTTGAGCAGCCAAGCCGGGGTATTTTGTCCATCCTTGTCCATGGGAAAATAATGAAAGATATGGATTTCTAAAAATCCTATCTAAGTTAAAAGAAAAAGGAAAGAAAGGATGAAATCGGGAAGGAAAGAAAAATGGTGGAAAATTCCGACAAGGGCTACCTATTACCAACCGGGGGATGGTCGAACCGTAACCAAAGCCGGAAATGGGACGTAGTGTGAAAACCGTCGGAAGGACGGTAAGGCAAATTCCTGTCATAGGCTTGCTGTTGCTCTGTGCACCTTGAAATCCCTGGTCTACTTAATCTATAAAGAAGATGGTTCCAGGAACTCATGAGATGAACTTTCACTATGCACACTAGGTTGAATTTGTTCGAATTCTTCTATTTATCAATCAGTCAGCGGGGATTTCATGTAAACACTTCTTATGTTTTGAGAGTCCAAGGTTCAGCTTCTAACACCTAATTTTTCCAAATTTTACACTTATACATCTTGGAATGGATAGAAACATGGTTTCTGGAAGAGGGTTGGATTTGGAGGTTTGAAACTGTTTCACGCATGTTTTGCTCGGGACTAGCAAAAAGCTGGTTGGGGGGTGTGTTGAACCTCCAATTTATACATTGCATTGCCCATTTCACGACAACGTTGCATGATTTTCATGGTTTAAAGGCCCACCTAACATATGTTTTTGTGATTATAGGGATGAGAGTGGATTTCATCAAATTGGAGCCAAAAGAATGTATTTGAAGCTATTGCATGAAGTCTTAGGATGGACCAAAGAAAGAAGAAGAAAGAGAGAGAAAAGAGGATGAAGAAAAGAAGAAAAAGCTGAAGAATAACAAGGCTGACCGGTCGTCCGACCGGTCAGACACATCAGAAAGGAGCAATAGAAGGAGGCCGACCGGTCAAGACCGGTCGGCCATGAAGGCAGAAGACATTGAGGAAGGGCCGACAGGTCATGACCAGTCGGCTATAGGCTCTGGACGAAGAGGAAACAAAGCCCGACCGGTCATGACCGGTCGGGCATGCACGCTGGACGCGGATAGATTTGTCCTACCGGTCATGACCGGTCGGATGCACTCGCTGGATGGTTTAAAAAGTTAGTCCGACCGGTCACGACCAGTCGGCCCTGCGTAAGAAGACTCCTTTCTAAATTGGGACTCCGAAAATTGCTGCGCAATGCGAAGGCTTTCGCAGAATCCGACGCAAGGGGGGGCTTGTTGCTATAAAAGGCCACCTAGGGGCTCTCCCTAAGGTATCAGAGAAGAGAAGGAACGTGAGTTTGGAGGCTGAAGGCGACTGTGGAGCGTCTGCAACATCTATTTTCGAGTTTTTCTAGTTTTATGCTTTATTTTTGAGTTTTTAGTTGTAGCATGACTATGGTCGGCTAAAACCTCTCAGCTAAGGCTGAGAGGTGAAGCTTGTAGCTAGTTCTATGTTAATTTCAGTTTGATTCAAGTATTTTTAATTCAAAGTTGGATTTTTCTTATGTTTCAGTCCAATAGGTGGTAGTTTGAGATGTCTTATCTGAGTTTATGTGCTCCGGACATGAATTCCTTTTAATTCTCTGAGATTATCACAGGTTGCTTGTTTAGATTCGAATTATAGTAATCCTTGAGCAGGCCATAGTCCATAGGCATGGCTGTTACTCCGCAGGCTATGAATTTGAATTCTACATTGATTGAATGGACTTGAACTTGGAAGTTCAACTTGAATTGGATGAATGTGTGTGAATGCTTTATTTTCCAACTAGATGAGAGATAGGACTTCAAATCTAGTTGTGTTCTCTACTTGGATTGACTGAATTAACATAGGATTGCTACAAGTGGATCCTTGAAAGCCTTAGTACATTATATCTCTGATTTTTCATTAAGTTACTGTTTTAATTAAACATTCCATTGAATCTGAATTTACTCTATTAAACTAAGTTGCTGGAGTAATTAGGAAGCTATTACTCTTTCCCTGTGGATCGACCTCGGTCTTACCGAGATTTATTACTACATCGCAGCGTTACACTTGAGGCGAGCGAACAAGTTTTTGGCGCCGTTGCCGGGGAAATTAGATAATAGTTTTCAAATAGTTTCAGTGGCTGTAGAAGTAGAAGTAGATAGGTTTTTCTTATTTTTCTTAGAACTAACATAGTTTTCTGTTTTGTAGGAATTCTTCTTTCAGTTCAAGCGCATCAGGTGATACCTTTCTAACTTAGTTTTTTTCAGAATTTTTAGTTCAGATTTTAGTTTTCTAGAATAGGATTAGTTTCAGTTCCTGGTTGAGTGGTTTATGTCCCGTTGGGAACGTAATCATTCAAATCGTCTTCAATCTGAAGGTGGTTTAGTTGGACCACTGTCAGTCCATAGACAAGTCCGAAATTATCAAGAGCATCGTGAAAGTTTGGGGAGTATGGATCAAACACCCTTAAGGAATCCTCCCCCCCTACTCCAACCACAAACGCAAATCAGGAAGGAGTAGGAGAGAATGAGGTACATAATGTTCCTCCAATGAGATCACTACGGGATTACCTACAACCTGCTCGTACAATTACACCTTCTTGCATAGTTCTACCAGCTAACGGTGGGACCCTTGACATAAAACCGGGAGTAATCCAACTTTTACCTAAATTCCATGGGCTAGACTCTGACCGCCCATACTTACACTTGCAAGAATTCGAAGAAGTGTTGGCCACCTTGCATTACCTCAATGTTTCTGGGGATACAATCAGACTTAAACTTTTTCCCTTCACCTTGAAAGAAAGAGCCAAAGATTGGCTTCACTCTCTTAGACCATATTCGATTGGGTCATGGGTTGAGATGAACCGGGAATTCTTGAAAAAGTTCTTCCCAGCTCATAAAACAAACACTCTTCGAAGGGCCATCATGAATTTCTCAGCTAAAGAGGGTGAATCATTCTTTCAATGTTGGGAAAGATTTAAGGAACTCCTGCTTGCTTGCCCACATCATGGCTATGAGAGTTGGCGAATTATAAATTTTTTCAATGATGGATTAAGTTCTAATATGCGCCAATTTGTGGAAATGATGTGCAATGGTGAGTTTATGAGTAAAAATCCAGATGATGCTTGGAGTTACTTGGACATATTGGCAGAAAACGCCCAATCTTGGGACACTTCAGATAAACCCAAGAACCCCAAGCCTACTCAAGAGAAAGGAGGGATATATGTCCTTAAAGAGGAAGACGACGTAAATGCAAGGATAGCCAACCTCACAAGGAAGGTTGAGGCCATGGAACTTAGCAAAAATGGAGTTTCCAAGTCCAAGGAAGCTGTTGAAACCACATGTGGGATTTGTCTCACCGACTTACACGCTACGCAAGATTGTCCCACAATTCCTGCATTTAAGGAAGTGCTGCAAGAGACAGCCAATGCCACATATGGTTATCAACGGCCCTTCAATGGACCGGTAGGGAATACGTACAATGAGAGTTGGAAGAACCACCCGAATTTCAGTTGGAAGAATGCCCCAACGGGCAATCCTACCAACTCCCAAAGAGGGCCACCCATGCAAAATATGGCCCCACCTCAATTCTCATTAGAGGATACCTTGAGAGCATTTATGCAAGGGCAAGCGCAAATAAATGAATCAAATCAACAAATGTTCCAAGAGCTGAAAGTCTCGGTTGATGAGATTAAGGGACGCTTGAATGCTAGGGAAGGGACCTTTCCGGCCCAACCTCAGCCCAATCCAAAGCAAGTACATGAAGTAAGCATCCCTAATCCTTCCAACCAAAACATGGAGCAAGCTAAATCCATTACCACCCTTAGAAGTGGTAAACAAATTGACAAAACTATTCCGGTGAAGGCCGATGAGCCTAATGATCCGGTAAATTCTGAGGATGAAAATGGATCTAACTTAGCCCCACAACAACCGGAACGCATTTACAAGCCCATAGCACCTTTCCCATCGAGATTGGTTGCCCCAAAATCTCTCCCAAATTCTCAAGATATTCTAGAGATTTTCAGACAAGTCAAGATCAATATCCCTTTACTTGATGCCATCAAACAAATTCCCTCTTATGCCAAGTTTCTAAAAGACCTATGCACAACAAAACGCAAATATAATGTGCAGCAAAAGGCCTTCCTAACTGAGCAAGTTAGTGCCATCCTCACTCAAAAGACTCCCCCAAAATTCAAAGATCCCGGTAATCCCACCGTCTCATGTATCATTGGAGACTACCGGATTGAACGTGCCTTGTTAGACTTGGGGGCAAGTGTGAACTTGATCCCATACTCGGTATATGAACAATTGGGTCTTGGTGAATTAAAACCCACCAAAACCACATTGCAACTCGCTGATAGATCTATCCGTGTACCGAGGGGGATAGTTGAGGATGTTCTAGTCCAAGTTGACAAATTCTACTACCCGGTAGATTTTATAGTCTTGGACACACAACCGGTTTTGGATGCTAGCACCCAAATACCGGTGATATTAGGCCGCCCATTCCTTGCCACATCAAACGCAATCATCAATTGCCGGAATGGGGTGATGCAATTATCTTTTGGAAACATGACAGTAGAGGTGAATGTATTTCACCTGGGCAAAAGACATAGGGATGTCAATGATGATGAGTTCTTCGATGTAAACATGCTTGAAACCTTTGAAGAAGAAGAAATCCTCCAACTTGAACCACTAGAAAGTTTGGAGACATGCTTAGCACACTTCATGGATTCTAAAGACCCTATCATTAGTGAGATTGTGCATGCATTAAATATAGAAAGACCGGTAGTTGATACTAGCCGGTGGAGGCCCCATTTTGAAAAATTGCCACCAACCACATCAAGGCCTCTACCGTCTAGCATCAAACCACCGAAGCTTGACCTCAAACCATTGCCATCCGAGCTTAAATATGTATATCTGGGTCAAGAGGAAACTTTCCCAGTTGTCATTGCCTCCCACCTAGAAAAAGACCAAGAGCTCAAGTTGATTGAGTTACTCAAAAAACACCGGGAAGCCATAGGTTGGACAATAGCGGATCTCAAAGGGATAGATCCTTCGGTTTGCACTCACCGAATACACCTTGAAGAAAACGCAAAAAACGACTAGACAACCTCAAAGACGGCTAAATCCAAACATGATGGAGGTTGTCAAAGCCGAAGTGTTAAAGTTATTGGATGTGGGTATCATCTACCCCATCTCAGATAGCCAATGGGTGAGTCCTACCCAAGTTGTCCCCAAGAAATCCGGTGTTACCATCATTGAAAACGCCAACAACGAGCTTATACCGACTAGGGTGACCACCAGTTGGCGTATGTGCATTGATTATAGGAAGCTCAATACGGTCACTAGGAAAGACCACTTCCCTCTCCCATTTATGGACCAAATTTTGGAGAGGTTGGCAGGCCATCCCTACTATTGCTTCCTAGATGGCTATTCCGGATACAACCAAATTGAGATAGCTCCGGAAGACCAAGAGAAAACCACATTTACATGCCCGTTTGGTACCTTCGCCTACCGAAGGATGCCATTCGGGTTATGCAATGCACCCGCCACATTCCAACGATGCATGTTGAGTATTTTCTCGGACATGGTGGGTGAGTTTCTTGAGGTGTTCATGGATGACTTCTCTGTTTTTGGTTGTACATTTGATGAGTGCCTCGAGCACTTGAAGTTGGTCTTAATAAGGTGTGAGGAAAAACAGCTTGTATTAAACTGGGAAAAATGCCATTTCATGGTACAAAGAGGAATAGTCCTTGGACACATCATCTCGTCCAATGGAATAGAAGTAGACCGGGCGAAAATTGACATAATTTCCAATCTACCACCACCCAAAAGCATACGTGATGTGCGGTCCTTCCTTGGACACGCCGGCTTCTATCGAAGGTTTATAAAGGACTTTAGTCACATCTCAAGGCCTTTATGCAACCTTCTACAAAAGGAGACCCAATTTGAGTGGAATGCCGAATGTCAATTAGCTTTTTCAAAGCTAAAAGACATGTTGACAACCGCTCCTATCATGCAACCACCAGATTGGTCCATGCCTTTTGAGTTGATGTGCGATGCTAGCGATTTTGCTATTGGGGCGGTGTTAGGCCAAAAGAAAGATAAAAAGCCCCATGTCATCTACTACGCAAGTAGGACCTTGAATCCTGCCCAAGTTAATTATTCAACTACGGAGAAAGAGCTCCTAGCTGTCATCTTTGCCTTGGACAAATTCAGGCCATACTTAATAGGATCCAAAGTTATTGTTTATACGGATCATGCGGCGCTGAAATACCTTCTTTCTAAGAAGGATACTAAGCCCCGTTTGCTAAGATGGATCCTACTCCTTCAAGAATTCGACCTGGAGATCAAAGATAAGAAGGGGGTAGAAAATGTGGTGGCTGATCATCTATCTCGCCTAGTCCTACCAAATTCCATTGATGAGTCACCTATTGAGGACTCATTCCCTGATGAGCAACTCTTTGTTGCTACGCATCCACCATGGTATGCTGATATAGCCAATTATCTTTCCACAGGTGCGATGCCGACTCATTGGATTGCGCAAGACAAACGTAAATTTCTAAGGGAAGTGCGCAGATTTTTCTGGGATGAACCTCTATTGTTTAAATATTGCCCAGACCAAATTATAAGGAGATGCGTCCCCGATGATGAACACAATTCAGTCATCTCCTTTTGTCATGATCAAGCATGTGGGGGTCATTTTTCAGCCAAGAAAACAACTGCAAAAATTCTGCAGTGTGGTTTTTATTGGCCCACGCTATTTAAGGACACCCACGAGTTTTGCAAAGCGTGCGAGCGCTGCCAGAAGTTAGGAGGATTATCCCGTCGAAATATGATGCCTCTCACACCAATTCAACATCTTGAAGTCTTTGACTGTTGGGGCATCGATTTCATGGGACCATTCCCCTCATCTTTTGGACATGTCTATATTCTGTTGGCCGTAGACTATGTGTCTAAATGGATAGAGGCTATCCCATGTAGAACCAATGATCATCGTACGGTTCTCAAGTTTCTCAAAGAAAACATACTTTCTAGATTTGGGACGCCTCGAGCCATTATTAGTGATGGTGGTGCTCACTTTTGCAATAGACCTTTTGAAACTTTGATGAAGAAATATGGTATTAGGCACAAAGTGAGTACCCCATACCACCCACAAACAAGTGGGCAAGCTGAAATCTCCAATAGGGAAATCAAACAGATTTTAGAAAAGACGGTGAGACCGGATCGCAAGGATTGGTCCCTACGATTAGATGATGCACTTTGGGCTCATCGTACTGCCTACAAGACACCCATTGGAATGTCCCCTTATAGACTTGTCTATGGGAAAGCTTGCCACTTGCCTGTGGAGATAGAACACAAAGCCTATTGGGCAATTCGGGCCCTAAATTTTGACATAGACAAGGCTAGCTCGCTTCGCAAACTTCAATTAAATGAGCTTGAAGAGATCCGGAACGATGCATATGAGAATTCGAGGATTTACAAGAGCAAGATGAAGGCCTTTCATGACAAGCACATCTTAAGGAAATCCTTCCATGAAGGACAGAAAGTGCTCTTGTATAATGCCCGACTTCATCTTTTTCCGGGAAAATTACGATCTCGATGGACCGGCCCATATATTGTTAAAGAAGTTTTTCCTCATGGGGCTGTTGAGATTGAGAATGCAGCAAATGGTGACTGTTTCAAAGTTAATGGACAACGCCTTAAACCATTTGTTGAGAAATTTGATTCAGAGGACATGTCCATCTCCCTGAATGATCCTGTCTATCAGGATTATTGATCTCCTAGTCTGATGGAGGTATAGCATAGGTAGGTTTAGTTTTGTTTTACTGTTTTAGTAGGATTTAGTTGTTGGAATTGCAGACCTCCATGATCGCTCTCTCAGGTACTATTGATTCTCACTCTCTCATATTTTACCATAGTTCTCATGTTCATGCTAACTAACTATCTTTTTACATTGAGGACAATGCAAGATTTGGTTGGGGGGTGATATGAGATCCCTCATCTAGCATATTGCAACATTTCGAGCTTCATATGCACAAATTTTTTTCGAATTTTCTAACATCTCAAAACTCTTTTAGAAAATTTTGTTTCTATACATTTGAGAGGCTATGAGTAGAAGAGGAGGAGAAACGAAGTGTGTGATGTTGTAGTTTGGAATTTCTTCCAACATAATGGCTTTATATGTTAATTCCCCTATTGTTGTGATTGATAGAAAATTTGAACACCTTTACACCAAGTTCACATTACACGATTTTCATGAGTAATAGGTTTATGTGATTTGTGGATTAGATAGACTTTGGTTTAGAGGTGTTGAGCAGCCAAGCCGGGGTATTTTGTCCATCCTTGTCCATGGGAAAATAATGAAAGATATGGATTTCTAAAAATCCTATCTAAGTTAAAAGAAAAAGGAAAGAAAGGATGAAATCGGGAAGGAAAGAAAAATGGTGGAAAATTCCGACAAGGGCTACCTATTACCAACCGGGGGATGGTTGAACCGTAACCAAAGCCGGAAATGGGACGTAGTGTGAAAGCCGTCGGAAGGACGGTAAGGCAAATTCCTGTCATAGGCTTGCTGTTGCTCTGTGCACCTTGAAATCCCTGGTCTACTTAATCTATAAAGAAGATGGTTCCAGGAACTCATGAGATGAACTTTCACTATGCACACTAGGTTGAATTTGTTCGAATTCTTCTATTTATCAATCAGTCAGCGGGGATTTCATGTAAACACTTCTTATGTTTTGAGAGTCCAAGGTTCAGCTTCTAACACCTAATTTTTCCAAATTTTACACTTATACATCTTGGAATGGATAGAAACATGGTTTCTGGAAGAGGGTTGGATTTGGAGGTTTGAAACTGTTTCATGCATGTTTTGCTCGGGACTAGCAAAAAGCTGGTTGGGGGGTGTGTTGAACCTCCAATTTATACATTGCATTGCCCATTTCACGACAACGTTGCATGATTTTCATGGTTTAAAGGCCCACCTAACATATGTTTTTGTGATTATAGGGATGAGAGTGGATTTCATCAAATTGGAGCCAAAAGAATGTATTTGAAGCTATTGCATGAAGTCTTAGGATGGACCAAAGAAAGAAGAAGAAAGAGAGAGAAAAGAGGATGAAGAAAAGAAGAAAAAGCTGAAGAATAACAAGGCTGACCGGTCGTCCGACCGGTCAGACACATCAGAAAGGAGCAATAGAAGGAGGCCGACCGGTCAAGACCGGTCGGCCATGAAGGCAGAAGACATTGAGGAAGGGCCGACCGGTCATGACCGGTCGGCTATAGGCTCTGGACGAAGAGGAAACAAAGCCCGACCGGTCATGACCGGTCGGGCATGCACGCTGGACGCGGATAGATTTGTCCTACCGGTCATGACCGGTCGGATGCACTCGCTGGATGGTTTAAAAAGTTAGTCCGACCGGTCACGACCGGTCGGCCCTGTGTAAGAAGACTCCTTTCTAAATTGGGACTCCGAAAATTGCTGCGCAATGCGAAGGCTTTCGCAGAATCCGACGCAAGGGGGGGCTTGTTGCTATAAAAGGCCACCTAGGGGCTCTCCCTAAGGTATCAGAGAAGAGAAGGAACGTGAGTTTGGAGGCTGAAGGCGACTGTGGAGCGTCTGCAACATCTATTTTCGGGTTTTTCTAGTTTTATGCTTTATTTTTCAGTTTTTAGTTGTAGCATGACTATGGTCGGCTAAAACCTCTCAGCTAAGGCTGAGAGGTGAAGCTTGTAGCTAGTTCTATGTTAATTTCAGTTTGATTCAAGTATTTTTAATTCAAAGTTGGATTTTTCTTATGTTTCAGTCCAATAGGTGGTAGTTTGAGATGTCTTATCTGAGTTTATGTGCTCCGGACATGAATTCCTTTTAATTCTCTGAGATTATCACAGGTTGCTTGTTTAGATTCGAATTATAGTAATCCTTGAGCAGGCCATAGTCCATAGGCATGGCTGTTACTCCGCAGGCTATGAATTTGAATTCTACATTGATTGAATGGACTTGAACTTGGAAGTTCAACTTGAATTGGATGAATGTGTGTGAATGCTTTATTTTCCAACTAGATGAGAGATAGGACTTCAAATCTAGTTGTGTTCTCTACTTGGATTGACTGAATTAACATAGGATTGCTACAAGTGGATCCTTGAAAGCCTTAGTACATTATATCTCTGATTTTTCATTAAGTTACTGTTTTAATTAAACATTCCATTGAATCTGAATTTACTCTATTAAGCTAAGTTGCTGGAGTAATTAGGAAGCTATTACTCTTTCCCTGTGGATCGACCTCGGTCTTACCGAGATTTATTACTACATCGCAGCCTTACACTTGAGGCGAGCGAACAGTAGACCAGGCAAAAATTGACATAATTTCCAATCTACCACCACCCAAAAGCATACGCGATGTGCGGTCCTTCCTTGGACATGCCGGTTTCTATTGAAGATTTATAAAGGATTTTAGTCATATCTCAAGGCCTTTATGTAACCTTCTACAAAAGGAGAACCAATTTGAGTGGGGTGCCGAATGTCAATTAGCTTTTTTAAAGCTAAAAGACATGTTGACAACCACTCCTATCATGCAACCACCAGATTGGTCCATTCCTTTTGAGTTGATGTGCGATGCAAGCGACTTTGCTATTGGGGTGGTGTTAGGCCAAAAAAAGGATAAGAAGCCCCATGTTATCTACTACGCAAGTAGGACCTTGAATCCCGCCCAAGTTAATTATTCGACTACGGAGAAAGAGCTCCTAGCTGTCATTTTTACCTTGGACAAATTCAGGCCATACTTAATAGGATCCAAAGTTATTGTTTATATGGATCATGCGGCGCTGAAACACCTTCTCTCTAAGAAGGATGCTAAGCCCCATTTGCTTAGATGGTTCCTACTCCTTCAAGAATTCGACTTGGAGATCAAAGACAAGAAGGGGGTAGAAAATGTGGTGGAGGATCATCTATCCCGCCTAGTCCTACCAAATTCCATTGACGAGTCACCTATTGAGGACTCATTCCCTGATGAGCAACTCTTTGTTGCTATGCATCCACCATGGTACGCTGATATAGCCAATTATCTTTCCATAGGTGCGATGCCGATTCATTGGACTGTGCAAGACAAACATAAATTTCTAAAGGAAGTGTGCAGATTTTTCTGGGATGAACCTCTATTGTTTAAATATTGCCCAGACCAAATTATAAGGAGATGCGTCCCCGATGATGAACATAATTCAGTCATCTCCTTTTGTCATGATCAAGCATGTGGGGGTCATTTTTCAACCAAGAAAACAACTTCGAAAATTCTGCAGTGTGGTTTTTATTGGCCCACGCTATTTAAGGACACCCACGAGTTTTGCAAAGCATGCGAGCGCTGCCAGAAGTTAGGAGGATTATCCCGTCGAAATATGATGCCTCTCACCCCAATTCAACATCTTGAAGTCTTTGACTGTTGGGGCATCAATTTCATGGGACCATTCCCCTCATCTTTTGGACATGTCTATATTTTGCTTGCCGTAGACTATGTGTCTAAATGGATAGAGGCTATCCCATGTAGAACCAACGATCATCGTACGATTCTCAAGTTCATCAAAGAAAACATACTTTCTAGATTTGGGACACCTCGGGCCATCATTAGTGATGGTGGTTCTCACTTTTGCAATAGACCTTTCGAAACTTTAATAAAGAAATATGGTATTAGGCACAAAGTGAGTACCCCATACCACCCACAAACAAGTGGGCAAGCTGAAATCTCTAATAGGGAAATCAAGCAGATTTTGGAAAAGACGGTGAGACCGGATCGCAAGGATTGGTCCCTAAGATTAGACGATGCACTTTGGGCTCACCGTACCGCCTACAAGACACCCATTGGCACTATGCCAAAATTGCATTTTTGCGACGGATTTTGCGACGGATATTGACCGTCGCAAAAATTGCATGCTTTCACGACGGACCTAGTCCGTCGTATTTTAAAATATTCCGTCGCTTTTGCGAAATTAAGGCGGGATTTCGTCGCGGAATTTACCGACGAACATAGTCCGTCGCAAAATTATAAATTCCGACGGACTTAGCCCGTCGCTATTTAACGACGAATTTAGTTCGCCGCTAATCCCAGCCCGAAAAGATGCCCCCAAATAAGGTCCGTCGGAAAATAAAATTTAAGAAAAATGAGATATTGAAAAAAACTGATATTTTTTAAAAATTAAAAAATTTGATATTTAAAATAACAGATTTAGTAATTTGAAAGAAAAAGTTAAGAGATTTTAAAAACAAAATTGAGAAATTTGAATAAAATTAATATGTTTGAAATTTCTTTTCAAAATTTCAAAAAATTAAACATTTTGAAAAAGTAAATTGTGAAGTTAAAAAAGAAATTTGTGATTTTCAAACAAAAAAAGTTGAGAGGTTTGAAAATAAATTAACAATTTTTTTAGTAAAATTGAGATTTAGAAAAATAATAAGATTCAAAAAATTGAGATTTAAACAAAAAAAAAAAAAACCATTTGAAAAAAGTTGAGAAGTTCGAATAAAATTGATAAGTTTGTAAAAAAATTGAAATTTTTATAAAGAAATTAAGATTTTGTATTTCAAAAAAATTAAGAAGTTTGATTAAAAAATGATATTTTCAAAAGAAATAAAAGTTGAGATATTTGATAAAAAAAAAAAAAAAGAGATTTTATCGGTTTTGAAAAAAAAATGTTGGAAAAAAATTGTGGTTTAATAAAAGCGAGAAATTTGAAATGAGTGGGCCAAATTTATTGGTGGACATTTATTGAATAGTTGAAAATGAAAAATTACACTCATTCAGTTAACTGGTTATCAGATTGGTTTATGCATACATACATGTTCATTGGTGCAAAAAATGAAGGCCCTAATATAATGATGTTAATTAATTGTAAGGAAAATTTATAATGATGAGATTGATCAAATTCTATGATCAAGTTATCCTAAACTTGATCTGAATGGTCAGATATGTTTAGAACGTGGTAATTATTATTGAAAACAAAATTAAGCCCGAATCATATTCGTATAAAAGACTCTTTAAATGTGCACAATCAGTTTGTCTAGAGCTAGACAAATTTTGGACAATCTGATTGGTCCAAATTGAAAAGTAAATGACTTTAGATGTTTAGATTAAATTTCACTCAAATCTAATGGTTAGGTTACAAGATATGGCCCATCATTGATCAATTTTATCTATTTAGTATCTTTCTCATCTTAAACTTCATCAAGGCAAGTGACCAATCAAATCAAAGTTATTGATGAATATAATAGCGTGAATGGATTAGATTTCCAAATTAGGCCAAATTTTTAGGTCCAAATTGCGCTGCAACTTGTTGACCTCGTGAAAACCTAATAAATGTATAGTCATTGGACCCCAAACTCTAATCTAGCCATTGAGAATTTGATCTTTCTAATATTTGCTATTACATCCTAAAATGATATAAAAGAACAGATGGATGGATTAGATATACATAAAATACATCAACTTGGACTCATACCGTTAGGATAACGAATGCGGATTGGCTAGTGACCTTGCCACCGGTCAATGCCTAGTCATCGGTGCTCTGTGGGCCCCACCACGATGTATGTGTTTCATCCACTCTATCCATACATTTTCGTAGATCATTTTATGGTATGAGCCCAAATCTAAGGTAGATCCAAATCTCAAGTGGACCACATCACAAGAAACAATGTTAATTGAACACCTACTATTAAAAACTTATTGGGGGCCACGGAAGTTTTGGAACAAGCTTATATTTGTTTTTTACCTACATCCATGTCTATATGACCTAATCAAGAGGTCGGATGTCAAATAATCAATATGGTGGGCCGGATTATGGGTTATGGGTGATTTTTGCTGCAGATTTAATCCCTAGCAATTTTACTACGGTTTTAATCCCTGGGTAAAGGGTACTGCCCCACCAACCATAGCTTTGACAACTCCCTAAGGGACTCTATACGATACACCGCAATGTGTGGGGTTTATCTAAGCCGTCTATCCATTTTGGAAGCTCATTTTAAGGTATGAGCCTAAAAACAAAAAGCGGATGGAAGGCTCAAGTGGACCACACCTTAGGAAACAATGAAGATTAACTGCCTACCGTTAGGATGTGGTGTGGTCTACTTGGGCCTTTAATCTGCCTCCTTTTTTAGATTATGCCCTAAAACGAACTTGCAAAATGAATGGACGGAGTGGATGAACCACATACATTAAGGTGGGCCCCTCGAGCCCTGACAGGACAATCCGTCGCTTGCTCCGTCCCGCGCCAAAGCTCCCCGCGCGCCCAAAAAGCTCCCCGCGCCCAAACTACTTCTAAAGTGAAAAAAACCCTCTTCCAAAACCCTAGCCACAGCAAAAAAGAGCTCCCCCGTGTCCGTCCCTCTCTCTCTCTCTCTCGAAAATGATCGATTTGGAAGATGAGGGATTGCTTCCACCATCTCCGGCGGTGATGCAGCCTTCTCCATTTTCGTCAGGTCTCTCCCTGTCTGTGATCTCTCTCTCTCTCTCTCTCTCTCTCTCTCTCTCCCTCTCTCCCGCCCTCCCTCTTGAGCTTTCGGTTCTTTATTTTTTTTATAGAATATTGAAATTTTAATCTGGTGGTGGCATGTGTTTTTTCAGTGATTTTGTGTTAGATCTGGAATTTGGTCTGTTTGAGATTGTGGTAGTATGATTCTTTGGTTATATTTAGTAAAAATGCATTGTTTCAATCAGATCTGGTAATGATTTCTCTGTTCCTTGCCCTTTTGCTTTGGAATCAGACTAACAAATGGTTGTTCGTTCTTCTAGGTTTCGTGGCAGATGTTGATATTGAATCTGAGTAGTACAGGTGGATTGGAAGCGATCGTTTAGGCTTCTACATATGTATATGATTTCAGATGTTCTATTACCAGTTTTTTAGTACCTTATTTTCAGTTTAGGTTTGTCAGAGCTCTATGTCTGTTGGGACTTTTATCAGTTTCATGGTCTAATAGAGCGCATTGTGTCTTAAAAGAATAATCTTTTAGCTAAAAATTAATGGTCAATTGGATTAGGAACTAGAGGTTCTCTGCTGCAACAAATGTATAGTTTGATGTGAACAATTCTGTACAAATGTATAGTAAGATCCTTGATTGTTTGAAGAAATGCTTCAACCAAATCATGTTTGAAACCTTCAACACTCCTGCTATGTATATTGCCATCTAGGTTGTTCTCTCCCTTTATGCCAGTGCCGCACGACTGGTAAGCAAGACTACTAGTCCTTATTTTGGTTTCTCTGGTTTGCGTTCTCTTGAGCACTTAAACATCAACAATGATACTCTTTATTTTTTTTTTCTGTCAATTATAAGTTAACAGATGTTTCTGTATCTGGTTCACACTAGTTTGAGAATATAGAACATCAATGCTTGATTGAACTTTGGAGGCATTTGTGAATCATAATAGTCAGAATTATATGTTAATGCAAGCATGCAACTAATTTTCTGAAAGAAACGTATATAACAACAAATTACAAAGACTAGCAATATGGATAATAAGGATTCTTTGTGCAAAGGGCTTGCTTCCCCAGAATCTTGAGAGGCATAAGCAATCCAAGGTGGGGTGGGGTTTAGTGGTTGGACTACCCAGCTTGATGATCAGATTGTTATAACTTACGTAACTTCAAGACCGTCCATTTTGGAGGTCATTAATTGGATTGTTTGGATTGTTCTTTACACAGTAGATGAAGATAACTTATTAAGTTAAGAGGATTTAGGTCCTTGCTTTTGAGAAGGTGCTCATGAAGTGTGAATGATAGAATTTCTTACACTTCAAAGAAATTTCATTTTTGAAAATAAATGTATTTTAAATGAGATTGACAAATTCTCTCCTTCCATGGGACTTCATGAAGTTGTATTTGGCTATTTGTGGAGCTAAGAAGAAGCACTCTCAAAACAAATCTCTTGGTAATTTATTTGGACATTTAGTCTTCTTTAGAGTTATAGTGTGGGTTCTTGTTTGGTTGGAAGATTTTCTTATTTGTATAATAAGGAGATGAGTTAATTTGTCTCCTTTCTTTTTGGAAGATTGTATGAGAAGATCTATGTTGCAGTTGTTGGTGTAATGTTATGCAGTGAGAAGAATTTTATTACAGATGATTGTGTAAAAGCTTGCTTCTTGATGTCTTCTTGTGGCAAAATGGTGAGCTTCATGCTTGGTCTCAAGTGGCAGTTGGGATGGTTGTTGTTTATGCTTGGTGGATTTGGATGTATTTTCTATGAATGGTAGCTGGCGTGGTGTGTGGTAATTAAATGTTTGAGGGCCCTCTTGGATGTATTTTCTATAAATGGTAGCTGGGGTGGTGTGTGGTAATTAAATGTTTGACGATTATATTATCCATGTGGTCCATGCTACCAATCTGCATCTTGATGTCGTGCAAACTAGTTTCATTGGATTATTCCTCATGACAATATATGATGACCTAGGTGCTTGCATTCTTTTACTTTTCCTCCCTAGCATTTTATTGGCATATCTACTCTTTTCTGAACATTCTTTTGTTTTTCTGTTCCATTCTAATTTTATTACTGTTCGGTAACTAAATTTGACATTCTATTTCTCTTAAATTCGAATTTTGAAATTCCCTTCCATCCATTTCATTTGGCATGCAGTTTATCTGGTTCATTTCTCAAAAACTTGGGTCCAAATTCATTTCATTTTGCATTTCATTGATCTTTTTTTTTCTCTTTTTGTGCTAATGTACAGATGGTACACGTATTTGAATTCGGACGACAAGCAAGGAGGGTTTTTGGAGACTGCTCACAAAACAGTGAATGTACACACCTCACTATGCAGTGGTCTTTTTTTTTTTTGTTTTTTTTTTTTTTTGTTCTGCTTTTGTTGTTGATGTTTGTCTGTTTGACAGGGCTGCCAGGATTTTGGGTCTATTTTGGCTTTGTTTTTGCATGTTTGGAATGTATGGATATGCATGGGGGTATGAATGGTTGATATATAAGTGAAGATCCACAGTGAGTCTGATGGATGAATTGGTGGCAACAACAAAGGATGCAGGGAAAGTAAAGGTGGAGACTCTTTGGAAGATCCTAGTAAAAAAAATTTTTTCATTGTTTCTTTTCAGGCAGCTTATGGGGGTGAGTAAGCTTCTTCATTTATAACTTTTTGCCAACTGATGTACTTAGGATTTCCATGGTTATAATTTCTTCATTTACAAAAGCTCCCTACCAACCATTGTCTGATTCTCTCTTCTTTTCTCTTCTTGCTTTGCAACTGCTTTTACAGGTACAGACGTAATGGAAATGGTGGTTTTGATCCGGTTTTGGCTGGTGATTTGTCACCTACTTTAGGATATTGGGTTTGATTTCATGTGATGAATTGACAGAATAGCTTGATTCTTTCAGCTGCCCCTTTTCAAAATCGTTCTTGGATTTAAAATTTTGAAAATCTATTCTCATGCATTCATATCTATAGGCCAAGATACTGATCTTGACATGCATAATTTGATTTGTGCAGTCTGTCAAGGTTACCTTTGATCATGTAGCATGCGAGACTATATCGCAGGTGTGGCTTGATAAAAATATTAGATTGTAGGATTTTGTACATTGTCTTCTAACAATATATACTTCAAATGGACTGGTATCTGATGCAAGGTTTGAATTTTGTAAAGGAAAAGCTTTTCAAGGTTGCAGGTCTGCCAATGATGGAGAATTGCATGTCCTAGTATAATAGTTACATGGATTGGTATCTGAGAATTGCATCTCCATCAACGGCAGCACTTGCTTGGTGTAGTTCTTTTAGCTCCAGTCAACTCCAGAAAGGAAAAAAATTCGAAGAATCTCGAGCCAAGCTTGCCTCAACGTCGGGAATTGCTCCTTGTGGAGTTGTTCTTGGGAGCGTAAAAGAAAAAGTAAGATCCATTTCTCCTTGTATTGTTTTTCATGAGTATCAAAGACGTTCATTAGTTCCAATATCAGTTTCCACACAAACAGAGGTAAATTCTCATTACAAGTTTCAAAATACGAGTTGTTTTTTTTTTTCTTCTTTTTTGATTTGCATGGGAATGAAGATGAAAGCACAGGGTTTGGAATTTAGGTTGGATATTTTATTTACTTCTCGCCACTTGTGTGCTTAATTTGATGTGGATGCATGATGAATGACCCTCCTGAATTTGGATAGGCCTGATTTTTGGGGTGCCGAGGATAATTATAGGGTGCACAAATGATTGATGGGTTGGACATCATCTGAGAATGGGTTTTGCTTCAGTTTTGGGCAAACACCTCTTTTTCCTATAGTATGGATACCATCTGAGAATTTTCCTATAGTATGGAAACTGGTTTCACCTAATGTAACAGCCCAGCGTGTCTGAATTCTGTGGAATCCTTTAGAACAAGTGAGAGTTTTCCATGATAGGAAAACATCCCATACACTTGTGACAGGTTTGCATCATTTCAAAACATCCCATACACAGACAGTTGCAGCAGTGCTGATTGAGATTGAGTATCAGGTGGACCACATCACTTAAACAAACTGAAAGCTGATTGTTGTAGAATCTCTCTCCCAACAATTTTAAAACAGGTCCTGAAAAAAATCAAGTAGAATTCGAAGTGTCTTTTTTTTTTGGTTGAACTAGAAATGAGTTGTGCTGAGTTTTTTAGCAGTCATTCTCATGCATGCTAACTTGGTTTGGGATCCAGACCCCTCATCAAATGGCCCCTGCTGTGTAGATTCCGTACGCCAAAAGGTTGATGATCAAATCAGCCTGGTTTTTGGGTCTTGGTATCTGTTTGTCTCATGGCCCATCTAGTGAGAAGCTTCGATTCCTCACATATGTGAAAAGTTAGCTTGTGTGAGGATGCACTTGGATGCACCTAATCAGTGGATCAACATTTCCTTTAGTCCATGGGGGTGGGCTTGTGATGTGGTTGCAATCCGCATTAAGCATTTGGGAAGCTTTTGGTTCAGGCAACACCTTTATTGCTTGGAAAGATCTCATGGTGTTTTCAATTGCCTCATACCCAACACCTTTATTGATTGGTCAAATGAGTTGAATTTCAATGTCTGCCCCTTTTTATTTGTCAAATGAGTTGAATTTCAATGTCTGCCCCTTTTTATTTGTCAAATGAGTTGAATTTCAATGTCTGCCCCTTTTTATTTGTCAAATGAGTTGAATTTCAATGTCTTGGTGATTAAGAGTGCCTTTTAAATATAACAAAATTATTATTCCTACTTGTAAATGAATTTTACTTAGAGACTTCATGTAATAAATTAGTAACCTCACACTATATATATTGGCCTAGCAGCAGTAAGATATTGAAGGCTTCCAATCCACCATTTAAACCAATTTTCATGGATGTGCACACTGGTTTAGAATATTTTTATTTGCACCTTTTTAGAATTTTCCTCAGTATCCATTTAGGGCCAGCTTGGATACCATCAAATAAGTTACTTTTTTCTACTTACAGCAGTAAATAAGTAATTAAGTTTGGTTTAAGATCTAACTTTTTTACTTCAGTTACTTAATCACTTCAGTTTAATAAGTAGAAACTAAGACAAGTTACTTAAGGCATAAGTACTAGCTTAAGTAACTTCGGCCTTAGTAACAATGAAAACTCCATTATCTATTTAATATACCTCAAATCCATGTCTATTGTCTCAAATTCAAGAACCATGACCTTTCTAAACCATTATTCACAACAAAGTAATTTCTAGTGAAGATTAGATCATTGACAAAAACAGCATAGTTTTGGACCAACTTCTTGTTTGGGCTCATATCTGAAATAAGCTGATGATATGGTCGGGTGGACGGAGTGAAAATGACAAATGCTATAGGTTTATGATCCATGACTCATCCACATCCTCTGTGCGTGTGTGTGCACGCGTGTGAAAGTATATCTTAAATGATAAATCGATATACATCTCTTAGATGGTATTTCATATATGATAAATCGATATACAAACACTTCTAGTGAGTTGATTCTTGAGAATCAATTGTCCAATTAAGCAATGCAAAATAGGCCCTAAATGACCACTCATCAGATGGGCCACAAATCTGTGATAAAAGCGAACGGTTAAAAGGTAGGAAGAGCTACCATCCCATTCCGCATACAAGTGTGGCCCAACTTGCGAGTTTTCTGTATTGACGCATTCATCAAGAGGCTCACATATGCACGGCTGCAAGTAGCTCCACACACACACACCCACACACACACACACACACACACACTGTGTGTGTGTGTGTGTTTGGTCCAACTAACGAGTTTTCTCGATCGACTCATACATCAAGAGACCAACATATGGACGGCTACAAATAGCCTTCCTCAGGTTAAGATGACAAAATTCTAAGACATTGGGAACCCTCATCTAATTGCTCGTACAAACACACGTGTGAGTTTCACATGACTCAATGCTACTATATATCCATGAAGTAAAGGCACTTCTGGAGAGAGCCAAAGCTGTGGGGACATGTTTGGGACCTTAAAAAAGGGAGATTCCAGTGTAGATGGATGTGTCTCTATGTACCTCTATACATGGCTGCACCGCTGGTGATTCTGGACCGTTCATCTGGTCAATGATCAAGGTATGAAAATCACATTGGCTGAACTATCTTACTTACTTTGTCTTATTGATCATGACCTTTGATCTTTGTCCCTGCAGTCACCAGCGGAAGGTCTAAATTCACATGTAGGTTTACACATGTAGTTTTTCAACGAGTAATTAATCGGCTGCATGCGTGGGCCGGCATGAGTCATTTCTTGCTGAATATTAGACCCGTTTAAGTGGGGGCCAGCATTAGGCTCGAGTCTACCTAAGACCCAATAGGTCATTCCAGCCTGGCTCAACTTAATTATTAATTAACGGTGTTAGACTGTGTATTTGTCTAGCAGGCTTGGAAGAACCAGTGACGATTTTTTCTAGTCAGCTGGGCGTGGAGTACTTCAGATGTTTAGTTCAAGTAATGTGAATCTCTCTGCAAGTGTACGTGGGTTTTCAATTCGAACAAGTGAGGCCCATAGTTTATGATCCATGACTCATCCACATCCTCTTTGTGTGTGTGTGCACGCGTGTGAAAGTATATCTTAAATGATAAATCGATATACATCTCTTAGATGGTATTTCATATTTGTACGGTCACAAATCAGGATCAATCATCATCCCTGATTGTGAATAAATGATATTATGTTATGATCTATGATCTGATTTTATGATTCGATTATTCAACTTTTTGAGAACATTGATCATAGAAATTCTCATTTGAGTTCAGAAATGCTCTATGCCAGCCTTTTCCTCAATTGTGATTGTCTTTTGCCCACTAGATGTTAAATCCAAACCGTTCATCATTTAGTGCGGCTCATTTGAGTCTTGGATCCAGATCATTTTAGGAGTTTTGTATTCTATAGGAGGAAGAGCTAAAGACAAAGTATGGAGGACTTCGACCCAAGTTACCTCCAATCCAAGTAACTATCGTTTCTCTTGCTTGTAAATTGGTTTCAGTGATGCTGAATACATTTATATGCTTATCAGTTTTGGATTTCTATTTTTATTTTCAGATCAGTCCACGCTCTTACTTCGACTCTACTGACTGAAAATTTCTCTGCTTGCTGGCTTTGTTTGTGAATGCTCTATCCAAAGATGATCAAATGGAATTGCCTCCAGGTTTCCGATTTCATAGCATTTCTTACGAGTAGGTGGTGCTTCATTGTCTTTTATTGTTGTTTTTCCTTTTTTGTTCTTACATTATAATACTGATACTCTTTATGTTTTATATTCCGGATTTTGCAGGTGGGCCAGTTGATGGATTTGCTAACGTATGAGGTGGAAGTAGCTATAAAGGAAAGATTAGAAATGAAGGCTAGCTTCAAATATGGTCAAGAGATTGGTTTCAATATTGGGAACAAAATAAAGCTTAGTTGCTCCGTCTATGGAGAATGGTTCACTTCAATGTGTAGATTTGTAACAAATATTAATATTATTTTTCACTAGAAATGTAAGGACTTCAAGTTTCAGATATGATATAATTATGATTTGTTAGGTTTTATTTTTTTTTTTTTGTTTTAAATAATTTGGATGACTATCAGGTGCAATAGATTCAAAAATAAATTCAATAGCAATAGGTCTGCGTTCAGAAAATTTAGCGACGGACCAAACCCGCCGCTAAAATTCCTAAATAAATGCAATCACGCTGTCGCCCATAAATTTAACGACGGACCGATATCCGTCGCAACAATTTTGTACGACGGACCAATATCCGTCGCTAAATCCGTCGCTTTACATAATTTAGCGACGGACGTAATTCGTCGTTTAAAAGCGACGAACATAATCCGTCGTTTAAAATTTGCCACATAGTAAACTGCGACGGCTCATTCGACGAACCAAGTCCGTCGCTAATATCAATTTGCGACGGACTTGGTCCGTCGCAAAAATGCAATTTTGGCGTAGTGTGGAATGTCCCCTTATAGACTTGTCTATGGAAAAGCTTGCCACTTGCCTGTGAAGATAGAACACAAAGCCTATTGGGCAATTCGGGCTTTAAATTTTGACATGGACAAGGCTAGCTCGCTTTGCAAACTTCAATTAAATGAGCATGATGAAATCCGGAACGATGCATATGAGAACTCAAGAATTTACAAGAGTAAGATGAAGGCTTTCCATGACAAGCACATCTTCAGGAAATCTTTCCATGAAGGACAGAAAGTACTCTTGTATAATTTCCGACTTCATCTTTTTCCGGGAAAATTACGATCTCGATGGACCGGCCCATATATTATCAAAGAAATTTTTTCTCATGAGGCTGTTGAGATTGAAAATGCAACGAATGGTAACCGTTTTAAAGTTAATGGACAACGCCTTAAACCATTTGTTGAGAACTTTGATTCAGAGGACATGTCCATCACTCTGAATGATCCTGTCTATCAGGATGATTGATCTCCTAGTCTGATGGAGGTATAGCATAGGTAGGTTTTCTTTAGTTTTACTGTTTTAGTAGGTTTTAGTTGTTGGGTTGGAGACTTCCATGATCGCTCTCTCAGGTACTATTGCTTCTCACTCTCTCATAGTTTACCATTGCTCTCATGTCCGTGCTAATTGTATATCTTTTACATTGAGGACAATACAAGATTTGGTTGGGGGGTGAGATGAGATTCCTCATCTAGCATATTGCAACATTCCGAGCTTCATATGCGCAAAATTTTTGAATTTTCTAACATCTCAAAACTCTTTTAGAAAATCTTGTTTCTATACATTCGAGATGCTATGAGTATAAGAAGAGGAGACATGAAGTGTGTGATGTTGTAGGTCTTGGATTTCTTCCGACATAAGGGTTTTATATGTTAGTTCCCCTATTGTTGTGATTGATAGAAAATTTGAACACCTTTACACCAAGTTCACATTACACGATTTTCATGAGTTGAAAAGTTTATGTGATTTGTGGATTAGCTAGACTTTGATTTAAAGGTGTTGAGCAGCCAAGCAGGGGTATTTTGTCCATCTTTGTCCATGGGAAAATAACAGAAGGTATGGATTTTTAAAAATCCTATCTAATTTAAAAGAAAAAGGAAAGAAAGGATGAAATCGGGAAGGAAAGAAAAATGGTGGAAAATTCCGAAAAGGGCTACCTATTACCAACCGGGGGATGGTCGAACCGTAACCAAAGCCGGAAATGGGACGTAGTGTGAAAGCCAACGGAAGGACGGTAAGACAAGTTCCTGTCATAGGCTTGGTGTTGCTCTGTGCACCTTAAGATCTTTGATTTACTTAATCTATGAAGAAGATGATCCCAGAAACTTATGAGATGAACTTGCACTATGCACACTAGGTTGAATTTGTTCGAGTTCTTCTATTTATCAATCAATCAGCGGGAACTTCATGTAGACACGTATTATGTTTTGAGAGTCCAAGGCTTCAGCTTCTATCACCAATTTTTTCCAAATTTTAGACTTGTACATCTTGGAATGGATAGAAACGTGGTTTCTGGAAGAGAGTTGGGTTTGGAGGTTTGAACTTATTCACGCATGTTTTGCTTGGGACTAGCAAAAAGCTGGTTGGGGGTGTGTTGAACCTCCAATTTATACATTGCATTGCCTACTACATCACATTATATGCATGGTTTTCTTGTTTAAAAGGCCCATCTAACGTGTGTTTTTGTGATTGTAGGGATGAGAGCAGACTTCATCCAATTAAAGCTTAAAAAGGGTTATTTGAAGACATTGGAGGAAGGTCTAAGATGGATCAAAGAAAGAAGAAGAAAGAGGGAGAAAAGAGAATGAAGAAAAGAAGAAAAGTCAAAGGAAAACAAGCCCGACCGGTCGCCCGACCGGCCGGCCACATTTCTGGAACAAAAGGGACCAGGACCGACCGGTCTTGACCGGTCGGCCACGCATGCTGATCAAGTTGAAGACCAGACCGACCGGTCTTGACCGGTCGGCCATGTACACTTGCCATAGTGAAGAGAATCCGACCGGTCTTGACCGGTCGGCTATGCTCACTGGACTGCTGGGCAGATCAGTCCGACCGGTCTTGACCGGTCGGCTGTACTCCCTAGACTGTTTAAAAGACTAGTCTGACCGGTCTAGACCGGTCGGCTCTGCGTAAACAGAGTCCTTTCTAAATCGGGACTCCGAAAACTGCTGCGCACTGCGTAACCTTTCGCAGATTCTGGATGTTTCCGACGCAAGGGAGCTTTCTTACTATAAAAGGACACCTAGGGGCTCTTCCTAGGGCATCATAGAAGCTAAGGGACGTGGTTTTGGAGAGAGGAAGCTGTCGTGGAGCGTCTGCAACTCTCCTATTTTCGGTTTTTCTAGTTTTATGCTTTTATTAAGAGTTTTTAGTTGTAGCATGAATATGCTCGGCTAGAACCTCTCAGCTAAGGCTGAGAGGTGAAGCTTGTAGCCAATTCCATGTTGGATTCAGTTTAATTCAAGTAATTTCAATTTAAGTTTGGATTTTTCTTGCATATTTCAGTTCCAAAAGTGGTAGTTTGAGATGTTTTATGAGAGTTCATGTACTCCGGACATGAATTCCTTGTAATTCTCTGAGATTATCATATGATGCTTGTCTAGATTCGAATTATAGTAATCCTTGAGCAGGCCATAGTCCATAGGCATGGCTGTTACTCCACAGGCTATGGATTTGAATTCTACTTTGATTGTATGGGACTTGAACTTGGAAGTTCAACTTGATTTGGATTGAATGTGTATGAATGCTTTATTTTCCAACTAGATGAGAGATAGGACTTCGAATCTAGTTGTGTTCTCTACTTGGATTGATTGAATTGACATGGGATTGCTACAAGTGGATCCTTGAATGCCTTAGTACTTTAAATTACTGATTTTCTATTAAAGTTACTGTTTTAGTTAATTACCAAATTGAATCTGATATTTTTGCAAAATTGAGTTGCTGGAGTAGTTTGAAATTGTTTCTATTTCCCTGTGGATCGACCTCGGTCTTGCCGAGTTTTATTACTACATCGCAGCCTTACACTTGAGGCGAGCGAACAGCCGATTAGATAGGGCTTGAACTCCAGCGTTGAGGGTTAGAAGAGTATTTCCGAGGAAACGCATGACGTCCTCTTGACTTCCGGAAACCTCAAATAACGGGTTCGCTGATGGCACGTTTGGAGCTCCTTGAGAGATGTTTGTTGAAGTGGTTTGAGGAACAGGCACTAATTCTGTAGCGTTAGGCGGAGGTAATGTCTGCCTTGATGTGGAAGGATGAATAGTCTTTTTAGGAGGCATTGTGGAAGGATTTTGATCAGTGGTAAGAACGACTGACTTTAATGATCAGATCGTTCCCACAGACGGCGCCAAACTGTTTAAGTCAAATTTTGTAACAGGATCCTCCAGATGTTCACCTTCTCTCCAAGCGATTTCCTCTTTGAGCCTGAAAGGAGACAGAAAATAACTAAGGGTGGCCGGCGTCTAGCCGTTGGCCCTCCGATGCCTAAGTTAGATAGGGTGAGGTTGAAAAGAGAACAAATAAACGACGGAGGTTAGAGATTGAGTATTGTATACCTTTATCATCAATAGAGTCATCTATTTATACAGATCTAAATGATCCAACCTGCTACGCAAGCCGTTAAGATTAGTACTGATTTCATGGGATAAGAAGCTTATCTTGTTAATCCTTGGATAGATTGGAGGCTGGATCTCTCTCCGAATGGGAAGGGATATCTGTCGCTTGACCTCCCTTCCCCGAAGAAGTATGAAGAAGAAACAGATCGAGAGTCCGAAAGTTAGGAAGTAGTCAAAACATTTTAGACGTCTAGCTGATTACGTCTCTAGATATTCGGAACTATGAATAGATATAAACCAAAATCGGCCTGTACGGGCTGTTGGTACTATGAGATGAGGGCCATCCATGCCGGAGACCAAAAACCGCGACCGCTCATATGTCGGGAGCTGTTCATATCAAGAGTGCTCGCATTCTGGGGAGCAACCCCTTTTGACGATCATGAGCCGAGATGGTCGCATTTTGGAGATGCGACCCCTTTTGTCGAGCACGAGCTGGGCTGGTCGCATTTTGGAGATGCGACCGCGACTCCTCACTTCTCTTTAAAGCCAAATTTGCCTACAACACCTATGCATAGTGTGCACCCGATTAAGCTGAACCTCGAGACTGTGAGATCTCTACTATATCAATTGCCTCGTTGCCATGAACATGTGGGTACCACCCGTGCGTTCATGCGGCGTCCCATTAGCACGCTACACCTCAAAGAATCCGACATCTTTCATGTATGCATGGCATCACACATTCTACATCCACACATGTACACCACATATACCACTCACACATGCGTCAAACCTCATATGTGTTGGGAATCCCTACCCATACCCCATAGCATCATCCTCCCATAGCTCACCTCTCTCATGTGTCACAAAAGTCATCACACCCCCTCATCTCTCATCCGAAACTTCCGAATTGGCTTACATCTAAAATGCTTTGGGGGACTAATGCAGCTCTTGTTCGTCGATGTTACCACTACTTCTTGTAGATAAATAACTCATTTGATTCAATCATTCAATTAGAAATTGCACACTCGTCCCACTAGGCATGTCAAAACAGTGTTGGTCTCAAATTTGGCCACGTGGTGCTTTTGTGTAGTTTGTGGGCATGTTAAAATTGATTTGTGGTCTGATTTAAACCAAATGCCTTAGACCCCTAGCATAGAAATTGAGCTGTGTGTGTGACCACCCATCTATTAGATCAATTGTCAAGTGCGCTTATCAGGTGATTTGTGTAGATTAGGGTTGGTTTCAAGGAAAAAAAAACCAAGGACTTTCAAGAGTGTAGCAAGGGTGTGACTGAGTGGATTATAACAACGAAAATCAGGGAAATAAGAAAATGGATGGGAATGATGAAGCATATCACTAGTAGGTATCGCTATCCTGGTTGAGTGCTACGAGTTGCGTGATCTAGTAACGTGCTAATGAGCAATGAAAGGGCAATACTAAAACTATAAGTTACAGTCGACCTAGCGTATGAGCGTAGGTGGATGATTCTTAAAGCTACGATCTTCCTTTAGATCTGGCATGCAGGTGCAGATGGAAGGAAATTATAGCTACTAGCTATCACTAAGTCAATCCGACATGGTCATAAGGATGGACTAAATTACTTCCAGACACTGACGATAAGTGTTCCGGAGGATTGAATAAGCAGCTCTGTGATGGATTTTTTTTTTTTTTTTTGTATTAAGTTTGATTGATTGATCATGGATCCTTTCCATGTGTTGTCTTATGATATTTATAGATTGTGAGGTGAAGTCATGAGAATAATTGTTGCCTACGTGTCGATTTTGCACATTGCCAACTATTAGCCAATGGTTCCTCCCACTCGATTATGCATAACCTTTTGCCACATAAGTTCTTATCTCGTAAATAGGTTCTCATACATTCTTCGATGCTGACATATCCTTAACAGTTGCAAATTCTTATCTTCAAATCATGTGAGCAACACGATCTCTTGGCGATTTGTCCATAAATGAGTTGTCCTAATTATACTTAACACATGCCCTAAAGATATTTTACATGCCATGTGGCCACATCTACACTATTAATTTAGAACTGACATATCTTGTCCCAGCAATAGTTATACATGCATGACCGGTACATATGCAATTTAAAACAAATTAAATACCTTAATCATTATAGGCATTAAGGACATACGATAGGTCATATGGTGATATAAAGATGCATGATATGACACTAATTGCTTGATCAATGATTTACATATATCCCACTTGCACGTGCTCTTGGCTCACCTTTTTCCTTTTTCTTTGTCTTATGCATGGGCTAAAGATGGATATGTTAGGATCTATGAAGTCTAATCATCAAAGGTGTACCGTTCATCTAGCCATCACTTTTGTCGAAGGGCAATTTCGTAATTTCACAAGGAGTACGTTTTATGTAATACCTAGTTCATTTGGAGTAATATATATTTTTTTGTGAGAGAGAGAGAGAGAGAGAGAGAGAGAGAGAGAGAGAGAGAGAGAGAGAGATCCTTGTATTGAAACTTACTTCTTCATTTTTTACCTTTGAGCATGGTAGATTGGTGTGAATCTGTGAACATATTGATGTCGATCTAACACAAAAAAATGAGAAAATAGATACAATCAAGAAATGGAGAAAAAATGTAGATTGATTACTTTAATTAAGAATGAGGATGAAAATACACTATATGGCTTGAGGACTTACTCACTCAAGGTTGGAGATTCACACACCCAATTACAAGAGGAGTCACTCACCCTTAGTGACGTAAAAGAAGGGCAAATGCACTAATGCCTATTCTCAAATCACAACATAATATTTATGGAGAGATGGAGGGAAAGGGAGATTAGAGAAAGAAAGAAGATGAGAGAGAGAGAGAGAGAGAGAGACATTGGGAGTGGGGCCCAAGGCAGCCGTTGCACACCCCCCCCCCCCCCCCCCCCCCCCCCCAAAACACACACACACACACATTTAATGCAGCAACAGTTGTTGATCTACATCAACCTCCCCCTCATCAAAAGAACTTGTCCTCGAGTTAGACTTAGAGTCCTCTTCCATAACTCTTTGTCAATATTTTGCAGCTCCTCTTCATTAATCCAAGTGTCTTCAGATTGGGGCTTGTTCTTCCACCTGATAAGGTATTGAATGTAGCTACCTTGCCATGTAGTCATGGACTGTAGATTGAGAATGTCAATAATTTTAGATGAGCCAATTGGAGAATGTATGCCCAAATCTTTAAGTGTAATGACCCGAGAAATTCTTGTCGTTTAAAAACTTTGTAATGATAGATAATTGAGTTAAATGAATTAATTTTTCATTAATAAAGAAAAAGAAAACATGAACTAGTCGGTTAAAGCTCTCTTGAGTAAGAGGGAAGACTAGGGATTAAGTCTTGTCACTTATAAGGACATAATTTTCCTTTTTGCTCTAAATACAAATTTTAAAAATTCAAACTTATCTTATCTTATCTCAACTAACACCATTTTATCCCAATTAACTCCCTCTTTTAAAAGAGAGAGAACGAGACAGTTATTCATCGTTTATAAAAGAAAGGAGAGAAAAGAAAGGGAGAAAATGAGAGAAAGAAGGAGGAACGAAGGGATCTTGTTGTCGACTAAATGAGGTAGGCATTCATTTCCTTCTATTTCATTTAAGTAGGCCAGACGCAACCAATGAATGGGTCGGATCGTCCGTCAATTTATTGTACGGATCTATGGACCCTATTTTGATCTGAACCCTTGAATGTAAAAACTTGATTGGTGGGGACCAATTAGGTGGGTTGGAATCGATCTGAGTGTGTCATAATGACCATAAGGCCAAAATATACATAGGCCACGAAATTCAGATCGATTGGACTTACAGATTGGCCACATCGATTGGATAAATGATAGCCTTTAAATTCTTTTTATTATTACTTTATTTTATTATTAAGGTAAATGTGGTGAATTTGTTATATTTCAAATTTTATTGGGCCCACAAATAGGTGGTCGACCCAATGGTCGAACTAGATCTCTAATAGACCCCACATGTAAGGCTAAATAATAATAATAATAATAATAATAATAATAATAATAATAATAATAATAGTAATAATAAAAGAAAAGAAAAGAAAATCCCTTACTGGACGTCCAATGTTGGAGGTAATTGACGTTAACGTGGGGGCCCCACGCGTGGAACCCACCTTGATGTATTTAGTACATCCACTACATCCAATTGATTCTCCATTTAATTTTAGGACTGGTGTCCAAATTTGAACCCAAACAGAGGTTCGAGTGGGCCTCATTAGACGGATTAGTGATCATCGTTCAAACTATTCTATACTACTGAAAGCCTTTGATTTTAATCCCTTCATAATAACATATTTAGAGTCATGCATCTGTGAATTTATGAGTGTCATTTCATGGTCCAAATGATCATCCATATATATGAGTGATGGATGTCCATCTGAACCACAACCAGAACTACTTGTGAAGTCCAAATAATTGTCCAGAGTAGAAACTAGAATGAGAGAACCAACACCCTGGGACATTAAAATCATCCTAGGGCTACAAAAAGATAGAGTAGGGCCCACTAAATTTCAAATCATGATCTGAACCGTCCTTCTAATCAAGAGCATTATTTTAAGATGCAGGGTGAAATATTAACTAGATAGAATACTCTGGTGGGCCACACTAATAACATTAAATGTAACTTTTAAAATTCCCTAGGATGAGAGATATGTCATATGCCCTATTGGTTGTTTGTATAAAATTTTGGAATAGCATTATCTCACTTCATCTAAACCATTCACTTGATGGACCATCTTATTTTAAGACATGAATTCAAAGATGAGGGAAAACCATTGAATAAGTGGACCACACTACATAGATCAAACCGGCCATTGGAATCATTTTGGTGTCATTTACGTGGTTACCATGCATAAGGTGTTGGTTTGGAAAAGACTTTTACACCCTTGTTCTTTTTATAATGCCTCTTGTATCATTTAACTTTATAACCATAATTTTCATTATATTTACATTTATGACATTCTCCCGTTAAAAGACACAAATCACATTGAATTTGTTTGTAATCGGTAGAGATTACGGATTATTTTACGACTAGGTTATGTACATAAACTATTTGCAGGTAGTTATGTACATGGGTTATTTTCTAACTAGTCATGTACCTAGACTACTTTACAGATGGTTATGTCTATGCTCTATTTTACAAATAGTTATACTAAAGTTATGTTTTCATGATTAATTAAACTAATGACTGATGGTAAATAGTCGTCATAAGGATGTTCGTAAGAAATTATGAGTGTGAATTAGTTTGAATAATCAATATGGGAACACTCCCGAACTCAATATACCTTGAACAAATCATTAGACTATAAATGATTTTCTGAAATCATTAGAAACCTTAATCCATTCTGAACTATCGTATTAGTCTAGATTGCTTCTATTTCGTGGAATCGAGACTAACCACACATGAGTCATTTTGAGCTATGGACCAACGTTTGAGTCGTCACAAACCAAACACAAAGTAATACCCATTTACAGTATCTAAATTAACTTTCACAACCGTACTATTTATATATTGATGCAGGAAACTTTTCTGCCTGTTCGTAGGACTATGCCAAACCTTGTTTACGCATAGGGATTTCTTAGTACGTTGAAGGTGGCGTAACTTTTGGATTTCGCATCACTCAATGAAAGGTGAGTACATCCCAACATGTTTCCTAGTTATTTTAAATAAGTAGGTTGTGTGATGAAATAATATGTGATGTTGATTGATGCTCGTTTATATATTATTCAAATAATTGTTAGTTATAATAAATGCCATGAAATGTTGCCTCTCAAAAGGAGAGATGGAATGTACAGATGTGAATTATTGCACGCATTCAGGAGTTATTGTGCCTGGAGTTTGACTTTGGAAGACCAGTAGGTACTTAAGTACCTGGTTACCCAGGGACCATCCTGGAAGCCCACTAATATGTGGAAGTCAACCCTATAAGGAAGGGGGAGTCGATTGATGGGATCCAATCGAAACAAATGGAAGACTGAATATATGCCCACTTGATGCATCATTTCATATTAAATTCATTCTTGCATTAATTATGTATTACCTGTATTTGATGGCATGTGTTTATCTCGCTTAATTGAAATGCATGTGAACTGTATTGGGTTACTCACTGGACTTCCCCACTGACGGAAGTAAATATATACAGATGGTATGATATACATGAGCAGGAACCTGAATAAGTGGAGGAATCACCAAGTATCTTAACGAAGGAAGAAGTGGCTGTTATGAATTAAGACATTTAGATTATTTATATAATTTTCTGTTTTATTTTCGTTTGATAACATTATTAATAAGTCCCAAATCGGTGGACCATTGTGTATGGATTGTATTTTTATTTAATTGTTATCAAATGATAATTTGAACTTAGTACATATATAATCACATGCCAATAATAGTTTGACTTTTGAATTAAGTGCTTTTGTGCACGAGTCATACCCCATAACCTGGGCTTGAGGGTGCACACTCTGTGTCCATATTTCGGAGCGTGACATTAAGGCTTGGTAGAAATTGATTTGCATCACCATGATAGGGATAAAGGTTAGCAATGTTGAAAATAGGACTAATCCCCATTCCTTTGGGTAGTTCAAGCCGATATGTATTTGGCCCAATCTTCTTGAGGATACAGCATGGATTAATTTTATTGTTCTTCAATTTGTGATAAGTATATGGATGAAGGGAAAACACAAATACCAGCTTGATCCAAAACTTCTATGTCCTCCAAGAATTTTTCAATGATAGACATTCAGTTCACACTTGTGGTGTGGTCCACTTTACATTTTGATATGCTTCATTTTTGGGCACCATACCTAAAATTTCCTGCTAAGATGAATGGACGGAGTGGATAAAATACGTAAATCACTGTGGGCCCCACATAGTTTACTCCACACAAATATATGCTTGATCCAAAACAGTGGACAGCGATGGTGGGACCCACAGGTAGTGGACAACAACGTGGGCCCCACGGCCAGTGGACAACGACGGTGGGCCCCACAATTAGGTATTTCATTTTTTTTATTTCTAAATCACAAATTTGGAATTTAAAATTTAACATCGGGATTTTAATTTCGAAATCCCTAATTAGGGGATTTTAATTTTGAAATCCCTAATTAGGGATTTACTAAATCAGTGGGCCCCACCAAATAGTGGACAGCTAAGGCGGACCCGACATGCAATGGACAACGATGGTGGGACCCACATGCAATAGACAACGACGATGGGACCCACATGCATTGGATTTTGACAGTGGGCCCCACAATCAACAATGAGGATAGAGAGAGAGAGAGAGTGAGAGGATTCGGCATCAGAAGGAAGGGAGAGGGGGTTACCGGAGGATTGGCGGCTGCGGCGTACGGAGGCCGGTGACGGGGGTGGTCGGCTGAGGTGGGTGGGACGCGCCGGTGACGGACGGAAGTGAAGCAGAGGCGGGTGGGCTGCGTCGGCGATGGACGGGGTGGTTGGCTGAGGCGGGTGGGCCGCGCCGGTGATGGACGACGGACGTCGGAGGCGAGAGAGGAAGGTTGAGGTGGGTGGCCGACGCCGGTGACGGACGACGGACGTTGGTTGGGCCGCGCGCGCGAGGGAGAGAGACCGAGAGAGAGAGGCAGAGAGAGAGAGAGAGAGAGAGAGAGAGAGAGAGAGAAATGAGGGCAATGGGGGGAGTCGGGTGACTTAAAACATAAGGTTATTACCGACGAAACTTTTCGTCGGTAATAGTCATTTCAAAAATTTTTACCGACGAAACATTTCGTTGGTAAAAGTATTACCGACGAAAATATTCGTCGGTGATGTAATTTTACGTAAAAGGCGAGAATTTGGCTCAGCATTACCGACGGACAAGAATCGTCGGAAAATTTTTCAAAATGCCTATTACCTACGAACAATTTCGTTGGTAATACTCCACGACTTTTACCGACGAAAATGTTCGTCGGAAAAATCATTTTTTTCAATGGTCTTTTAGCGACGAAGTATTTCGTCAGAAATACATATTTTTAACCAACGAAATCATCATTTCGTCGGTAAAAGTGTTTGGCGGGAACCATTCTGGTGGTGGCGGGAACTTTTAACGACGACTTGGGTATTTCGTCGGGGAAAATGGTTTTTTCCGACGAAAAAAGTTTCGTCGGTAATACTTTCGTCGGTAAAAACCCACTTTCTTGTAGTGGTACCTGTTGGAAATCTCTCTTTCTGCAAGTATGCCATAACCAAATCACCTTCTTTAAATTCCAAGTGGCGACGATGAATATCGACGGCTTCCTTGCACCGATCATTAGCACTTTTGATGTTGGCTCGAATTTCTTGAATGAGGGTGACAAGTTCTTTGGCTTCCATACTACTCTTTTTCGGATTAGGAATTGGTACCTGATCCAAGATATGGTTCGGGTTTCTTCCACAAACCACTTCAAAGGGAGTCCTTTGAGTAGATCGACGCCACTTAGAGTTGTAGAAAAATTCAACTTGAGGTAAGACAAGATCCGATTGTCGTGAGTGGTCACTTGCCAAACATCGGAGTAGATCACAAAGGGATCAGTTGACAACTTCGGTTTGACCGTCGATTTGTGGATGATAGGCACTTGAGAATTGGAGTTGAATGCCCATATGTTTCCACAATGCCAAAAGTGGCTCACAACCTATGCGTCTCGATTGAAGGTGATGGTTCTTGGAAGACCATGGAGTTAGAAGATCTCTTTGAAGAAGATGTGAGCAACGTGAGAGGTATCGGTAGCATTCTTGTAAGGAATAAAATAAGACATTTTAGAAATGCGATCAACTACCACAAAGATAGAATCATAGCCTCGTTGTGTTCTTGGCAACCCAAGCACAAAGTCCATCTTAATGTCTTCCCGTTGATGAGATAAAATAGGCAAGGGTTGGTATAACCCACAATTTTGTTGCCTACCCTTAGCTATTTGGCATGTCATACATCTACGAACGAGTCGTTCTACATCTGAGTTAAACTTTGGCCAAAAGTAACATTCATGAACTATAAAAATTATCTTATCTTGACCAAAGTGACCTCTAAAGCCGCCACCATATAACTCGGCTATGACTTGGTGTCGTAGAGGTCCTTCGGAAAAGCATAGTTGGTTACCCTTGAAAAGGTACTCATCTACAATGGTATATTTTTCATTTTTCCCATTTTTACACTCTTCCCAAACATTTCCAAAATATGGGTCAGTTTTGTAATTTTTCGACAATAGATCAAATCCAATCACCTTAAAAGATAAAGTTTTAAGGAGATAAGATCTTTGACTAAGCATATCCACAACTTTATTCATGGTACTGGCCCTATGATGAATATTGCAAATAAGTGACCCATTTAACATGCCTAGAATTAAGTTTCTTTTGGCTATTGAGAAAATGGAGAGCATCATAATAGAAATATAACACAAACTCCTTGTTAATTAAGTAGTGACGCCAAAATCGTAAGACTTGCACAATGGTGTAGAACTCAACATTATAGGTAGAATAACGCTTCTTAGCATCGTTGAGTTTCTCACTAAAGTAGGAAATTGGGTGTCCCCTTTGAGTTATGATGGCCCCAAAACCTATGTGAGATGCATCACATTTTACCTTAAACACCTCATTAAAATTTGGCAACGAAAGAACGAGTGCTTTGGTTAGTTTTTTCTTAATTAAGTTGAAGCTCTCTTGGGCTTCTTAAGTCCAAGGAAAGTCTTTGGCCTTTATACGATTGGTCACAGAGGCAATAATACTACTAAAGTTCTTAATGAACCATCTGTAGAATGTAGTTATCCATGAATACTTTACACTTTGGTGACCAATTTTGGAGCCGGCCATTCTACAATTCCTTTGATCTTCTCCTCATCTACTTTGTCACCTTTTTTTTAAAGAAAAATTGCTATATATTGATAACCGCAGTAATTATAGAATCAGGCGAAGCCTGCACAAAAAGATCAGGCCCCGCCTATCAATATAGCCCATGAACAAACAAAAGAAAAACAAAAAACAGACCAGATGTTATGGATGGACATTCGGGTAGGGCCCCAAAAAAGGCCAGGCCCCACCTATCATATGCTCTAAAAAACACCCCCTGTCCTATCCTGGCTGAAACACACTTCCTGACATTACCAATGTCAGTCTTGTCAAGCACAAGAGAGCCCCGGATCATCCTTGGAAGGTTGACTCTGGAGGTGAAGATTTTGTCCAAGTGACCAGCACTAGCTAGCTTAGTGAGTCCATCTGCAACTGTGTTCCCTTCACGGTTGATGTGAGTGAATCTCAGATTGAGTTGGCTACATTTTTGCTGGATTATACCTATATAATACCAAATGGACCATGGGCTCAAAAAATTCGATTTCGTCACTGCCTCCGCAACCAGCCTCGAGTCAGTGTCTACAATAATATTAGATTGTCCCAACTCTGTACAGATCTCCAGCCCATCCGCCATAGCCTGAGCTTCAGCTACATTGTTCGAAACCTGCCCATAGGCCTTGTGGAAAGCGAAAATCATGTCCTTGTTATGATCTCTGCACACTCCCCCACCTCCAGCCTCGCCAGGGTTGCCCCTCGAGGAACCATCGACATTGAGCTTCAAATTTTTTTTTTCTCGGGCTTCCTCCATCTGACGAGATGGAACCTAACCTCCCGGGTGCAGCTAGAGGTGGTTATCCCCAAGCCCTCCAACAGAACCGAGTTAGCCCTCGAGTTTTACCACTCTTCGGAATTGAGGAGATGACTTCTCTCAACCAGCAGATGTTGGGCTCTTAAATGTGCATATTCTAACCCCATTTCATTACTAACTATGCTTGAAATAAGTGATTAAAGACCCAACTAATGCATGGTTTTGTGATTGTAGGAATGAGAGAGAGAGTTCATCAATTGAGGGCTTAAAGGAGCTGTTTACTGTTCACTTCCCCAAGTGTAGGGTTGCAATGCAGTAATAATCTCGGTAAGACCGAGGTCGATCCACAGGGAAGGAAGTGAACAATTCCAACTATCCTAATAACTAGAATCTTAAGAGTAGTGTATGAAATTGGTTTTGAACATGAAACAAAAAAATATGATAATGAACGGGTAATTAGAGCATCAAGGATCCACTTATAACTCTCCTTAGATGTATAATTCATATGGTTTCTCAATTACTCAACTAGAATCGAAATAAATTCTTATCTAGCTGGATGATAGAGCGGTTATATTATCAAAGCAATCCAACACATGTGTTGTTCATCAACATGATTCCCTCAATTCAAGTTAGGACTTGAGCACACTCAATTGCATAGGTCAATTTATTTCCAATAAATTAAGATCATAACCATAATAATCATCAAACCCCGTCACAACACTTGACTATATTGTGATATGAACTTCATTCAAATCATATGAACAATCAACACAATATTTAGAATTTAGAACAAAAAGGTAGAACTTTGGTTTGAAGTTCCCAAATGATGATCTAAGTCTAGAGTGTATTGAATGTGATTCCTCGGAGCGTACAAGTTTAGAGTCATACAAAACAATTAAGAACGAAAGCAATTCTTCTAAAAATCCATGAACCATCATAAAATTAAGAAAAACTACTTAAACTTTTGTTAGAACTAGAAAATGAAAGCAAGGACATTTTCTGGGTATTGTTGTTGCTCTGGGGTTCTGAATAATGGAAACATTCATAGACAATCACAAGCATTCACAAAAGTACATAAGAGAAGAGATATCGCAAGGCGAATTTTATTCCAGAGATCCTGAGATCTTGTACATTCCAGGCCGTAATCTGGCACGATCTCTAAATTACATCAAATGATCGATGACCCTTGATTAAAAGGCAGAAGACTAGTCAGCGGGGACTATGGTCTTAGAGTTCATGGTCGTAGAGACCTGTATTTTGTGTGGTTGAAGAAACCTGTATTTTTATGGTCGTAGAGACCTGTATTTGTTGTGTTTTGTTATGGACTGATCCATCTTCGTACGAGTCAGATGTCTATGTCCCATGTTTTGACCGGAGATCTGGGCTGAGACTGTTAGGGTTTTTAATCGAGGGGTGCAACTTTGGGCCTGCGCTCGTCATTTGTGATGGGTGACCGCGGGAAGACCGATCTGCAGTTGTATGTACCTGAGCAGCTCAACCAGCGGATGCCATTTAAATGGGTAGGGTATCGACCATTCTTGAAGTGCCAGTCTTTAACAAATTCCATGTAATTGTTTATAACTCTCTTTATATGGTTTACCGTGTTAACCATAGTCCCGTTTTCTTAATCCGGACCTGAATCCAGGTCATATTATGATAATACATGTAATGATGATACATTAGTATAATTCTGGGCGCTAGCGACCTCTTTTCGAGAAATTACTTCGTTCATCGTATTGGATCAGATCGGACTCCGAAGGCTTACATTTTGCTCATTGAGTTACCCAAATGAGTTATTTGACTGCTCCGTTGTGTCTGAAACGCTCTAAATACCCAAAATAGGCCCAAACGGGGCTCGAAAACATCATAAAATGAAGATTTAAAGGTGCTTAAATGGATGTTTAGAGTGCTGATTTTTGTGATCCTCTAGCCTGATTTTACTGACAAGCTGGGGCTAGTGCGTCCAAAAATGATTTGTTTAAGATGTGTATTTTTCTGATCTGCTGTTCTATTTTTGTGATGCGCTGGGGCCAGTGCGTTGAAAAATGACTTTGTTTGAGATGTGTATTTTTCTAATCCGCGGGCCTATTTTTGTGATGCGCCGGGGCCAGTGCGTCCAAAAAGTTTAACATGTTTGATTTTTGTGATCCGCTGAGGGTATTTTTTCTGATGCGCTGAGGCCAGTGCGTCGAAAAATAACTCTCTGATGAAAATGATTGATTTTTGTGATGCGCCAGTATACTTGCGCAATTTGAAGTTATTTCATTGCCAGACCTGCGGTGGTCAGAGATGGGATTTCCGGTGAAGGGTTCCCTTGGTCGGAAAGGAATTTCGGTAATCGAAAAAGGTTTTCGGTGGTCGGAAAAGGGATTCCGGCGATCTCTTAAAATACCCAAGGGGAAAAACTCTCTCTCTCTTTCTGGATCCGTTCAAATGAACAGTAACAGAGGGGTATTTATACCCGAAAATACCGGAAGTCGGCCAATAGGATGCTGCCACGTGTAGCGCGTCGAGAAAATCGGTTGGCGCGTCGATAAAATCGTTCGGCGCATCGTCGAATGCCTAAGTTTAAATGCTGATTTTTATGGCGCACTAGCTGTCAATGCGTCCTGAAATTCCTGAAAATGCCTGATTTATTGGAAGCGCTGAGGGTCAGTGCGTCCTGAAATTCCTGAATTTTTGGATGCGCTGTGTGAATTTCGTGATGTGCTGAAGGTCAGTGCGTCCTGAAATTCACTTTGTAAAACTGTTTGATTTTCTTGATGCGCTGAGGGTCAGTGCGTCCTGAAATTCATTTTGTAAAATGACTGAATTTCATGATGCGCCGACGTACTTATTTGTAATTATCTTGCAAAACTGATGGTTTGTGCGGCCCGCTTTGCAATAAATGTTGATGCACAGGCTATATTTGTTCATTATTGAACTCACCCTCCTAAATTTGGAGGGTTTTGATTATGATGAATGGTGGAGCCCACCGCTGGGCCAACTTTTCATTTTTGGTAAAGTCTGGTATGCATTTGTGATTTCTGTTGAATTAGTTGATGCACTGCCCCTAAATCCAGTGATGGGGCAGATTGTACACTTGTAACCCTTGTTTTGAGGATCTTGACTTTTGGGACCTCAACAACTTTATTCAAACTTTCAAAAACCATTATTCTTCAATAAATCCAAACTTGAAACTAATAAAACGAATTAAAACATCTAATTACACTATAAGCTTCACCTCTTAGCTCTAGCTAAGAGATTAAATAATGAAAAGCATAAAAATAAACTAGAACTAGAACTAGAAGAAGAAGAAAACTAGTTGTAGGAGGCTAGGAAGCCTCATAGGTCTTGAATCCTTTGCTCCCCATGTTGCTAGATGGCACAGGAAGAGGCTATATGTGTCCTTTTATAGATTGGCACGGAAGATTCCAGATTGCGCAAGAAATCACGCAATTGCATAGAGAAAATCGGAGCTTCATGGACAAGCTCTGTTATGCTGCCGACCGGTCGGACGACCGGTCTGAGCCCCTGGACGACCGATCGGACGACCGGTCTTAAAACATCAAAATCAGTCCAGAAAGTTATGTTTCTCTGGACTCATCTCGACCTATCTGGCGACCAGTCGGGCGACCGGTCTAGCTGTGTAAACCTGTCTGGCTACCGGTCTTGGGACAGGTCTTGGGACAACTTTTTCATATTTTCTTCTCTTTCTTCCTTCTTCTTTCATCCACCTTTTTTCACTTGTTATATTGATCTTTAATGCATTCAAAGTGATTCTTTTAACTATGAATTAGTGAAGTCTCCCTCTCATTCCTACAATCCAAATCCATGCACTAAATTAGTCTTTAAATCATGAAAACTATGCATAATGAGTGATGAATTGGGGTTAGAATATGCACAATTAAGAGCTCAACACACCCCCCAACCAGCATTTTGCTAGTCCCGAGCAAAACATGCGTGAAACAAGTTTCATTCTCCAAAACCCAAATCTTCTTCGGAAACTATGTTTCTATACATTCCAAGACATGCAAGTACAAAAATCAGCAAAACTAAGTGATAGAAGTTGAGACCTTAAACTTCCATAAACATAACAAGTGTTCATATGGAATTCCCGCTGATTGATTGATAAATAGAAGGATCCAAACAAATTAACCTAGTGTGCTTAGTGAATGCTTATCTCATGGATTTCTGGGGTTACCTTCTTTATGAATTAGCTAAGGTATGAATTCAACGGTTTATAGATCCACAACAAGCCTATGACAGGAATTTGCCTTACCGTCCTTCTGACGGCTTTCACACTACGTCCCATTTCCAGCTTTGGTTACGGGTAGACCATCCCCCGGTTGGTAATAAGTAGCCCATTCAAAAATTTCCACCATATTCTCCATCATTCCCATATTTTCATCCTTCCTTTCCCGTTTTCTTTTTCATTAGATAGGATTTTTAGAAATCCATATCTTTCGTTATTTTCCTATGGACAAGGATGGACAAAGTACCCCAGCTTGGTTTCTCAACACCTCAAATCCAAACTTAACCAATCCACAATTCTACATGATCCTTTCAAAACATGAGAATCGTGTAAAGTGAACTAGGTGTAAAAGTGTTTCAATTTTTCTATCAATTAAATCAATAAGGGAATCCAATTAGAAAATCATCATTTTACAAGTCCTCTAAGAGTTTTCAAATCATCTCACTACATTTTTCTTCCTTTCATACTTACGACATCCCAAGTGCATATAAACATGGCTTTCCAAAGGAGTTTTGAATTTTCAGAAAAATAAAAAAATTTCAACATAATTGCTCGAAATGTCACAAAAACTAGTAGATTCATCTAAGGAATCCCACCCCCCAAGAAAAATCTTACATTGTCCTCAATGTAATAAGATATACAATATGCATGACATGAGAGCAACAACATAAAACAAAGGATAGTGAGAACGAGAGTACCTGAGGTAGCAAGTTGATCAATTCTAGCATCTTCCATTGTCTCGATGAGACTTATTCAATCCTAAATGCATAAAGAAATCGTAACCTACCTTATACCTACCTTTGAGATTAGTCTGATTGACTACATGATCAAATTTGAGTAGGATCTTCATGAATTTCAATAGGTTGCTCATGAGGACCATCCAAAGTCATGCTCGAATGTACACATCAGTGCGTTTCTTCATTAAGGTCCAATCATAGTGTGCACCAAACGCATGTAAGGAGGAGATAAGAGCAGCAAAAAGATATCTCCTCAAGTTCTGAATTGGGTTGTAATTGATTAAAAATGGGTCCTCCCAATTAGAATTTTCAATGGGTTGAAGAACCCATGATGGTGAAGAGATGTTCATTAAGTATTCTTTAGTTTGAATTGTCTCCTCCACAAATTTAGAATTGCACGTTGCTTCCACAAACAATGGGAACGAGTGTAAATCAGTGGAATGGTATTCTTTTGGCACCGACACCGTGTCTAACAAAATGTCCAACTCCATAATCTTCTCATCATCTAGATCATAGGGGTGGGTTATGCATTCCTCTAGGAAATCGAGAGAGTCAGATGAAGGGTCCTCGTTCTCCCTAAGTGATTGAGGAAGTCTGTTTCAATGGCAAAGAATTCCTCCTCTATAGAGGGGAGGTCTTTCAAAGAAAAAACTTTCAAATTCAGGGGTAAGCACATCATCTAACATTGGTTGATCTAAAATTTCAGATTGTGCCACCACATCATCCAAAGAAACAAAATTTTCAGTCAAAGGGAGATCTTCTATAATAGAATTGGTTATGTTATGTTGGTGGGAGGACTCAAAGAGATCCACTTCATCCATCTCTCTAGCAAGAATATCTTTCGGTGACTCATAAACATTCGGCCCTTTGGAAGAAGAAATCATTGACTCACAATCATCCTTCAAACCTTCATTATAGGCAATCAAACTATTACTTTCAGATTTTGTAGATTCCTCGGGTTCGTCAATCGTCCTTGAAATGTCTTCATCATTCAAATCGAAATAGCTAAAAGAGATAATTGATTTACCATAATCGATGGTAATGTTGGGATCACTGAGATCTACATCCCCTAAAAGTTTAGTCATTAAATCGGAAAAGGGTTGGGCTTGGATAGCCTCATCCTCCTCCTTGTTGGGGAATGATTCGGTATTCCCAATGTTGGGTTCAGTATTTTGGGATGGCGAGAGGTTTTGTATGCATTGCTCGGTTATTTCCATAAACTCTCGCAGCGTATCCTCAAGAGTTCATGTCGGTTGTGGCTCATGAGAAAGAAACTCTTGAGAATAATTGTTGGCATCCATGGTTGGCTCGTCTCCCAAATTGAAATTTTGATGCTCCCACCTATTAAGATTATGCATGTCATATGTTGGGCTATTAGATAGTTGTTGATATGTGTAGTGTTCACTCCCCAAGTGTAGGGTTGCGAAGTAGTAATAATTTGGAAAGACCGAGTATCGTTCCCACAGAGATTTATGTATGGGTATCCTCAGAATTTGTCTAAAACAACTAGTAATTAAGATCCTATTAAGAACTAAAACTGAAAAATAGCGATTTGGGTTTAAACAGTGAATGGTTAAGGTAATTTCAATCTAGAAAGGCACTAGAGCGCCAAGGATCCACTTTTGATAAGTTTCAATGCATCAACACAACTAGGTCTCTCACAACTTAATCGGAATCGAATTCATATCTCTATCCGATCGGAATATAAAGCGGTTCAATCAACAATTATCTAAAACAAGTGTTTATTCATTGATTTGATTCCCACAACCATACTCAGGCCTTGGGTACACTCAATTGTGTAGGCCAAGCCTCTTTCCAATCTAGTTGAGATTCATAATCATATCTTTCACCAAATCCTGTCACTAGACCTGATTACAACTCATGATTAGAACTCTAATTAAATCAAAATCAATCAATAAACAACTTATTCCAGATTATACAACAAAAGATACGAACTTTAGTTGAATGAGTTCCCACATGAAAATCAGGCCATTGCATACAAGGCAATCAAAGCGTCTACCATGCCTGGAGTCGATGGTAGATCAATGAACTACACAAGCATAAACAATGCTCAAAGCTTAAGATACTAAGCTAGGATCACTAAGAATCACATGAGCCCGGAGTCATCAAGAGATCAAAGTAAAAACCAAAATAGTACTTGATTCAAACTCACATTAACTAAAATTCATCAATTAAATCATAAAAAGGAAACCTAGGTTGCATTAATCCATAAAAAAAGAATCAAAAGCTTCACCTCTTAGCCCTAGCTAAGAGGTTTTAGTTCATCTCTAACATCCTTGAACTAGAAGCCTCTAAAAACATAAAAAATAACTAAAACAGGAAGAAAACTAGAAATTCGAAGTAGAATCCATCTCCCAAGCAATCCCCACGTCCTAGCCTCCTTTGGTATGAAGGGAAGACATCCTTTTATAGCTTGGAGGAGTCCAATACGCAAGAAAGTTCCAGAAATTGCGTAAACTTACGCAATTGCTCAGAAAATTCCGGAGTCCTGATTTAGAAAGTGCTTGTTACCCATGGCCGACCGGTCATGACCGGTCGGACTTCACTTGCAACCAGTCCAGCAGCTATGCCTGACCGGTCATGACCGGTCGGACGGTGAATCTCTTTAAGCCAGCAACTATGGCCGACCGGTCATGACCAGTCGGACTGGCTTCCTTTGGCAAGTAGTGAGTGGCCGACCGGTCTTGACCGGTCAGGCTTCTTTAGCCATCATTCTAGCAGCTATGGCCGACCGGTCTTGACCGGTCGGGCTGCCTTGGCTTGATGTTTTCTTCCTTTCTTTCTTCTTTTCTCTTCTCTCCTTGCTTTCTTCTCTTTGATCTTCCTTCAATACTTCATCTAATGAACCTCAATGCTCTTAAAGAGCTCCATTTAATCTTCAATTTGTGAAATCTCCCTCTTGTTCCTACAATCACAAACAATGTATTAGAATGGTCCTTTAAACGTGTAAACCGTGCATAATGAGTGATGAATTGGGGTTAGAATATGCACAATTTAAGAGCTCAACATGTAGCCAAATAAGTGATCATACATTGTCCTAACCGGTGGAACATTATTCATCTCTTTTCGATACTCTCCCATTGTCTTACCCGGTGAAAAGTTATGCACACTGTTCTTATTCTGGTAATCTCGCAATGTCTTACTTGGGGGAGTATTAGAAGTAGATTGAGTCTTCGAAAAATATTCATGCTTGTAATGGTTCTAATCACAATGAGTTTTGATTTGGTTAGACCTCTCATCTTCCAAATGGTATTTAGACAATCCACCCGTCCAATCATTCATAATGAAATTATAAGAAGTTGAAACAATCCCAATCTAGCAAGAAAAACAAAAAGAAGAAAGGGAGATGGGGAGTTGTTACCCATGGAAGTGAGAACTATGTCAGCAACTGTTGAGCTCTTAATTATGCATATTCTAACCCCAATTCTTCACTCATTGTGCAAGGTTTATATGGTTTGAACACTAATCTAATGCATGTTTTGTGACTACAGGACTGAGAGTGGTTCCACCTAATTGAAGATAAAAAGGGCTCATTTAGGACTATTTTGATGAAGAACATTTGAGGAAGCAAAGAAAGAAGAAAGCAGAAGAAAGAAAGGAAGAAAACAAGAAGAAAAAGAGGCCTGACCGGTCATGACCGGTCAGCCTTGCACATTGGGAATCTACTGAAGACATCCGACCGGTCATGACCGGTCGGACATGATTACTGGAACAGGAGTGAGGACGTCCGACCGGTCATGACCGGTCGGACATGATTGCTGGACCAATATTGAATGAGGCCGACCGGTCATGACCGGTCGGCCATACTTGCTGGAACGTCAATGTAGACGTCCGACCGGTCATGACCGGTCGGCATGCTTGCTGGAATGAATGTGTATTGAGGCCGACCGGTCGTGACCGGTCGGCCATGCGTACTGAGTTAGAAATTTCTAATTTCATCCCGATTTTCTCTGCGCTGCGTAAGTGTTACGCAAGTTCTCGATTCTTCCGAAGTTGTGGAGCTTCCAGACTATAAAAGGACACCTAGGGATCGTTCCTAGGGCATCCTAGAAGGGTTCAAGCGAGGTTGGAGGCTGTGGAAGTGAAGATTGGAGTTTCACAACTCCTTTTGGTTTGCTTTGCTGTTTTCATGTTTTTTTAGAGTTGTTTCATGTTTCCTTGGATCATGAGCAGCTAAACCTCTTAGCTAGGGCTAAGAGGTGAAGCTTGTAGTGTATCCAAGATGTTTTAATTCGTAGTTAAGTGGTTTTCAGTTTGGAATTCATGATTATGAACTAAGGTTTGAAGTTTATACAAGTTTTTAAGTAATTTCTCTTAGTCTTGTGATGACTCATGGATGTTTGGATGAATTACTTATCTTCTTAATTTGTTTGCAACGGTCTAGACCTGTATGATCCGAGGAATTGGAGTGCGCTCTAGTACCAAGCTCTTCATTAAGGGACTTCATGCCAAAGTTCTAGTTTTGGTTGATTATCTGAAATATGTATGGACTGTGCATATAATTTGAATCCAGTTCAAATCATGATCTAGCCTTGTCTTGTGAGAAGACTTGAGGATGGTTATGATTGGGAATTGGACCTATAGAAAAGGTGAATGACCTATGCAATGAGCATGCTCAGATCAGCCTAGAGTTGAGTGAACTTTATGCACAGAACTTACATGTTACAGACTTCTGGTTTAACAGTTCTATCATCCGATTAGATAGACCTGACTGGTGATTCTAATTGAGAGAATGGGAAACCACAGCGGATTGAACATCGAGGATTGCTACAAGTGAATCCTCGAACCCCTAGTGCCTTCTTATAATTGTTTACATTCAATTTAGCTTAAACTGTTAATCACACACATTCTATTCAAACTTTGATTGTTAGATTCAATAGAAACTTGTGGATGAGTTTGTGACATCCTACATAAGTCCCTGTGGATCGACCTCGGTATTACCGAGTTTATTACTACATCACAACCCTACACTTGGGGAAGCGAACAAGTTTTTGGCGCCGTTGCCGGGGACCTTGACGGTTTTCACAAATTTCTGAAATTAGTATCTATTTAGGACTCTTTTAGATTATTAGAACTAACTTAGTTTGTTTATTTGATCTTTTTCAAGGATTTTTAGGAAGCTGAAGAAGATTCAAGGATTTCAAGTGCGAATCAGGTTCTATCTTTCTAAAACCTTACTCTTCTCCTTCTCCTAGTCATTCTTATTTTATTCATCTCTTGTAGAGTGGGTGGAGACTCCTTTTGGATCTCTGAAAGGTCGGCTTTTTTTTGCCACCTGGATTCCTATTGGTCGGCTCTGCCGTCTTGGATCACCTTGTGCTCAGGGATTTCTTTTCTCATCTCTACTCCTCTTTCTCCTTTTTCTGTGCCTTTTCTCAAAAGATTCAAAGAGTGGGTGGGGTGTTCTCTGAACCCCTATTGACCAGGAGAAATCGCTCTCTATCTTTGTTTTTGGCCTAGCCATTGCAAGACACCTTGTGCTTCGGTCTTAGAGAAGAGTAAAGAAAAAGAAGGAAGAATTCTTTTTCCTTTCTTTTGTTTCTTATTTTTTATTTTGCATGCCACATTGGGCTCGGGATTCCAATAACCGACTCATAAGTGAAGGGGGGATAGTAGAAGGGATTGATAGAGAGCCACGTGCTAGGAGACATCTAAATTCTCCAATTTTATCTGAAAGTATGGCTACAAATCAACCTAACCCGGTTCAAAATCAAACCGAAACAGGGGAGAATGTGGTTGAGAATGTTCCCCGACCTAGGACTTTACGTGATTTCTTGCAACCTGCAAGAACAAGCACTCCCTCATGCATAGTATTTCCACCAAATGCAGGGAATGTGGATTTGAAACCGGGAGTGATCAATCTTCTCCCTAAATTCCATGGTTTAGACAGTGAAAGTGCCTATCAACACTTTAGGGAGTTTGATGAGGTAATCACCACCATGCACTTTGCAAATGTGACTGAAGATGTAGTAAGACTTAAATTCTTCCCTTTCACTCTTAAGGATAAAGCCAAGGGTTGGCTGTATGCATTAAGGCCAAGATCAATCGGGTCATGGAACGATATGCACAGAGAATTTATAAAAAAATTCTTCCCTACTCACAAAACGAACATGCTTAAGCGTCTTATCATGAACTTTGCCCAAAAGGAGGATGAAACCTTTTCCCAATGTTGGGAGAGATTCAAGGACCTATTAAATGCCTGCCCACATCATGGCTATGAAAATTGGCGGATTATAAGTTTTTTCTATGAAGGACTGATTCCATCCATGCGCCAATTTATAGAGATGATGTGTAATGGGGAGTTCATGAATAAGGAAGCTGATGAAGCATGGGATTATCTGGAAGAATTGGCTGAAAGTGCACAATCTTGGGACACACCTAAACCAACAAATTCCAAGATTGGCCAACAAAAGGAAAAGGGAGGAATGTATGTCCTATCAGAAGAAGATAGCATAAGTGCACGGTTGGCTAGCCTTACAAGAAAGGTCGAAGCCATGGAATTAAGGAAAGGGGAAACAATCAACTCCACTGAGGTTGAAACTGTTTGTGGAATTTGTGCTGGAAATCAACATGCTACACCCGATTGTCCCACAATTTCAGCAGTCCAAGGCATCTTACAAGAACAAACAAATGCCATAAACAGTTATCAGCAGCAATATGGTGCTCCAAACTCAAACACGTATAATCCTAATTGGAAGAACCATCCCAACTTCAGTTGGAAGAATGGGCCCAATGCAAATGCAAACAACACTCCAAAAGTATCACTAGAAGAGATGTTGGGTGCATTTGTATCAGTCCAGAATGAGCATAACAAGACAAACTCTCTAAAAATAGATGGGTTCATGCAAGAGCAATTGAAATTCAATCAAAACTCAAACCAAGCCATCAATGAATTGAAAACATCTTTGGCTAGAGTTGAAGCTCACCTTAGTGTTAGAGAGAAGGGCACACTCCCTGCCCAACCTCTTCCTAATCCAAGGACCCAATATGAGATACAAGATGCAAGCTCATCCTCCCACCATACGGAACATGTCCAAGCTATCACCACTTTGAGAAGTGGGAAAGAAATTGATAAATCCAATCCGGTGAAGGCCCCCAAGCCTAAGGATCCGGAAATTCCCAAAGAAGATGATAGCCCAAACAATATTCCACAAGAGAAAGAACCGGAAAGACAATACAAGCCGGTTGCCCCATTTCCACAAAGGTTGATTTCACCTAAACCTTTAGATAAAAATCTGGAGATTCTGGAAGTTTTCAAGTAGGTGAAGATCAACATTCCGCTGTTGGATGCAATAAAACAAATACCATCTTATGCCAAATTTTTAAAGGAATTGTGTACAATCAAAAGGAAACATAATGTTCACAACAAAGTGCTTTTGGCTGAGAATTTGAGTGCCATCATCAAACAAGAGGTGCCCCAAAAATACAAAGATCCGGGTAGTCCAACCATATCATGCATCATAGGAGACTACCAGATTAAACAAGCCCTACTCGACTTGGGGGCAAGTGTGAATCTCATTCCATACTCGGTCTATGAACAACTTGGGTTAGGTGAATTGAAACCCACCAAAACCACACTCCAACTTGCTGATAGATCCATCCGGATACCGAGAGGAATGGTAGAGGATGTTCTAGTCCAAGTTGATAAATTCTACTATCCAGTAGATTTTATTGTCTTGGACACACATCCCGTGATAGGCACCGGTACTCAAATTCCTGTCATACTTGGAAGGCCGTTTCTAGCTACCTCAAACGCCATTATCAATTGTAGAAACGGACTGGTACAAATGTCCTTTGGAAATATGACTCTTGAGCTTAATATATTTGAGTTATGCAAACAACCGCGGGAAGTTGATGATGATATCCACGAATTAAACATGATCGAATCATTCGTGGAAGATACAATCCCCTTGTCACTATTTTCCGACCCTTTAGAGGCATGTGTGGCCCATCTCCATGATATGAATGATAATACAACACAAGAGATGGATGCCATTCTAGATGTGATGCTGGTGCGTGAAAATAAAAGATGGAGGGCCCCAATTGAACCTTTGCCTATAAATGAGAACAAGACCCTCCCATCCAACATTAAGGCACCAAAACTCGACCTAAAACCATTGCCAAGTGAGCTAAAATATGTCTATTTAGGTCGAGATGAGACATATCCAGTGGTGATTTCTTCCCACTTGGATGAGGAACAAGAGAGTAGGCTAATAGCCACTCTATTAGAGCACAAGAGTGCCATCGGATGGACAATTGCGGATCTCAAAGGCATAGACCCACTGATTTGCACTCACCGCATACATCTTGAGGAAAATGCAAAGACATCCCGGCAACCACAAAGACGACTAAATCCAAATATGAAGGATGTGGTTAAGGCCGAAGTGGTGAAACTATTGGATGTAGGTATCATTTACCCAATATCTGATAGCCAATGGGTGAGCCCAACTCAAGTGGTGCCAAAGAAATCCGGAATAACCATCATAGCCAATGCCAATAATGAACTCGTACCAACTAGAGTCACTACCGGTTGGAGAATGTGCATTGACTACAGGAAGCTAAACACTGTCACGAGGAAAGACCACTTCCCCCTACCGTTTGTTGATCAGATTTTAGAACGGTTGGCGGGTCATTCCCACTTTTGCTTCCTTGATGGCTATTCAGGGTACAACCAAATAGAAATTGCCCGTGAAGACCAAGAAAAGACTACATTCACATGTCCATTCGGCACTTTCGCCTATCGACGGATGCCGTTTGGACTATGTAATGCCCCTGCCACTTTTCAGCGTTGTATGATGAGCATCTTTTCTGACATGGTGGGAACAATTCTAGAAGTCTTCATGGATGATTTTTCCGTATTCGGTTGTAGCTTTGATGAGTGCCTTGAGCACTTGAAATCTGTGCTAAAAAGATGTGAAGAGAAGAACCTTGTGCTCAATTGGGAAAAGTGCCACTTCATGGTTAAAAAGGGAATTGTACTTGGTCACATCGTTTCACAAAATGGAATTGAGGTGGACAAGGCGAAAATTGACCTTATCTCTGACCTTCCACCACCCAAAAGCATACGAGATATACGGTCCTTTTTAGGACACGCAGGATTTTATAGACGGTTCATAAAGGATTTCAGTTCACTTTCTCGTCCTTTATGTAACCTACTTCAAAAGGAAAATTCATTTGAGTGGAGTGAAGAATGTCAAAAGGCCTTTACCACCCTTAAAGGCATGTTGACATGCGCCCCAATAATGCAACCACCTGATTGGAGCCTTCCTTTTAAGATTATGTGCGATGCTAGCGACTATGCTATTGGGGCCGTGTTAGGCCAAAGAAAAGATAAAAAGCCATGTGTTATCTACTATGCAAGTAGAACCCTAAACTCAGCCCAGGCAAACTACACCACTACTGAAAAGGAACTTTTAGCAGTAGTTTTTGCCTTGGAAAAGTTTAGATCCTACTTGATTGGATCCAAGATCATTGTATTCACTGACCATGCCGCGCTTAAGTATCTTCTCTCTAAGAAGGATGCTAAACCACGGTTATTAAGATGGATCCTCCTACTCCAAGAATTCGACTTAGAAATACGTGATAAGAAAGGAGTAGAGAATGTAGTAGCTGACCACCTCTCTCGACTTGTCCTCACTGATTCCCCTGAAACGACTGCAATCAATGACATGTTCCCTGATGAACAACTTTTTGCTGTTTCCCAATTGCCATGGTATGCGGACATTGCTAATTATCTTGCTACAGGTACAATTCCTACATATTGGAAAAAGCAAGATAAGGATAGATTCTTCTCAGAGGTACAAAAATTTCTATGGGATGACCCATACTTGTTCAAGTATTGTCCCGACCAAATCATAAGGAGATGTGTCCCAGATAATGAGCAACAAAGTATCATCTCCTTCTGTCATTCCCAAGCATGTGGTGGCCATTTTTCGGCTAAGAAGACCACAGCGAAAATTCTGCAATGTGGGTTTTATTGGCCCACCATGTTCAAAGACACACATGAGTTTTGCAAAGCTTGTGAACCTTGTCAGAAATTAGGAGGAATCTCCCGTAGAAATATGATGCCACTCAATCCCATCTTAATTATCGAACTTTTTGATTGTTGGGGCATCGATTTCATGGGCCCATTCCCATCTTCTTTTGGAAACTTATACATCTTGCTTGCCGTTGATTATGTTTCCAAATGGGTCGAGGCCATCCCTTGCCGGAATAATGACCATAAAACGGTCATTCGATTCTTAAAAGAAAACATTCTTTCCCGGTTCGGAACGCCTCGAGTCATCATAAGTGATGGAGGGTCTCACTTTTGCAATCGCCCTTTTGAAACATTAATGAAGAAATATGGCGTAACGCACAAAGTGAGCACTCCCTATCACCCACAAACTAGTGGACAAGCTGAGATATCTAATAGAGAAATTAAACACATTTTAGAGAAAACGGTGCATCCTGATCGCAAGGATTGGTCACTTCGACTTACCGATGCGCTTTGGGCTTACCGTACTGCCTTTAAAACTCCTATTGGAATGTCTCCCTATAGACTTGTCTATGGGAAGGCTTGTCACCTACCTGTGGAATTGGAACATAAGGCATATTGGGCTATTAAGAAAATGAATTTCAATCCTGACAAGGCAAGCTCGTTACGCAAACTACAATTGAATGAACTTGCAGAAATCCGTAATGAAGCTTATGAGAATGCAAGAATTTACAAGGACAAGACGAAGATATTCCATGATAAGAATATTCTTCGCAAGACATTCACGATAAATCAAAAAGTCCTCATGTATAATTCTCGCTTACATCTATTTCCGGGAAAATTGAGATCTCGGTGGACCGGTCCCTACATTGTGCAAACTGTCTATCCATATGGGACTGTTGAGCTATTAAATCCAAGGAACGGCAACATTTTTAAAGCAAATGGGCAGCGATTAAAGCCGTTCTTTGAGAACTTCCCTTCAGAAGGTATGTCCATACCTCTGAATGATCTTGTGTATCAGGATGATTGATCTCCTAGTCTGATGGAGGTATAGAGTAGTTAGGATTAGGATTTTGCTGCTTTTGTTTTCGTTGTCTTAGGTTTGTTAGAAGGAGGAAGATCTTCACTCTCTCAGGTACTTTCATTCCTCACTCCCTTTTATTTTCAAATTGCTCTCATGTTTTGCTCATTGCACATCTTTTACATTGAGGACAATGTAGGATTTGGTTGGGGGGTGTAGGATCTTTTGTTTGAATTCAGCGATTTGCAACATTTCAAGCAAGCATGTGGAAATTTTTTCGATTTTTCAAAAATTCGAAACTCTTTTGGAAAACACCGGTTTTATGCATTCAAGTTGATATGAGCATAAGAGGAGGAGATATGAAGTGTATGGGGCTGGATGTCTGCAATCTCTCATAGCATAATGGTTTTATATGTGAACTCCCCGATTTTTGTGATTGATAGCAAATCTGAACACTTTTACACCTAGTTCACATTACACGATTTTCATGAGTTAAAGGGATTATGTGACTTATGGATTAGCTAGACTCTGAATTAAGATATTGAGAAATCAGGCCGGGGTACTTTGTCCATCCTTGTCCATGGGAAAATAATGAAAGATATGGATTTTTAAAAATCCTATCTAATTTAAAAGAAAAAGGAAAAGGAAGGATGAAATTGGGAATGTGAAAAAAAAAAGGTGGAAATTCCGATTAGGGCTACCTACTACCAACCGGGGGATGGTCTACCCGTAACCAAAGCCGGAAATGGGACGTAGTGTGAAAGTCGTCGGAAGGACGGTAAGGCAAATTCCTGTCATGGACCTGATGTGGCTCTATGTACCTTGAGTTCTATAGTCTACCTGATCTATGAAGAAGATAATCCTAGAAACTCGTGAGATGAACTTTCACTATCCACACTAGGTTAAACTTGTTCAAATCTTTCTATTTATCAACCAATCAGCGGGAATTTCATATGAATGCTTATTATCTTTTGAGAGTTTACGGTTTCAACCTCTGTCGCCTAATATTTTTGAATCTCATGCTTATGTACCTTGGAATGTATAGAAGGAGGGTTTCTGAAGGAGAGTTGAGTTTTTGAAGAATAGGATTAGTTTCACGCATGTTTTGCTCGGGACTAGCAAAATGCTGGTTGGGGGGTGTGTTGAGCTCTTAATTATGCATATTCTAACCCCAATTCTTCACTCATTGTGCAAGGTTTATATGGTTTGAACACTAATCTAATGCATGTTTTGTGACTACAGGACTGAGAGTGGTTCCACCTAATTGAAGATAAAAAGGGCTCATTTAGGACTATTTTGATGAAGAACATTTGAGGAAGCAAAGAAAGAAGAAAGCAGAAGAAAGAAAGGAAGAAAACAAGAAGAAAAAGAGGCCTGACCGGTCATGACCGGTCAGCCTTGCACATTGGGAATCTACTGAAGACATCCGACCGGTCATGACCGGTCGGACATGATTACTGGAACAGGAGTGAGGACGTCCGACCGGTCATGACCGGTCGGACATGATTGCTGGACCAATATTGAATGAGGCCGACCGGTCATGACCGGTCGGCCATACTTGCTGGAACGTCAATGTAGACGTCCGACCGGTCATGACCGGTCGGCATGCTTGCTGGAATGAATGTGTATTGAGGCCGACCGGTCGTGACCGGTCGGCCATGCGTACTGAGTTAGAAATTTCTAATTTCATCCCGATTTTCTCTGCGCTGCGTAAGTGTTACGCAAGTTCTCGATTCTTCCGAAGTTGTGGAGCTTCCAGACTATAAAAGGACACCTAGGGATCGTTCCTAGGGCATCCTAGAAGGGTTCAAGCGAGGTTGGAGGCTGTGGAAGTGAAGATTGGAGTTTCACAACTCCTTTTGGTTTGCTTTGCTGTTTTCATGTTTTTTTAGAGTTGTTTCATGTTTCCTTGGATCATGAGCAGCTAAACCTCTTAGCTAGGGCTAAGAGGTGAAGCTTGTAGTGTATCCAAGATGTTTTAATTCGTAGTTAAGTGGTTTTCAGTTTGGAATTCATGATTATGAACTAAGGTTTGAAGTTTATACAAGTTTTTAAGTAATTTCTCTTAGTCTTGTGATGACTCATGGATGTTTGGATGAATTACTTATCTTCTTAATTTGTTTGCAACGGTCTAGACCTGTATGATCCGAGGAATTGGAGTGCGCTCTAGTACCAAGCTCTTCATTAAGGGACTTCATGCCAAAGTTCTAGTTTTGGTTGATTATCTGAAATATGTATGGACTGTGCATATAATTTGAATCCAGTTCAAATCATGATCTAGCCTTGTCTTGTGAGAAGACTTGAGGATGGTTATGATTGGGAATTGGACCTATAGAAAAGGTGAATGACCTATGCAATGAGCATGCTCAGATCAGCCTAGAGTTGAGTGAACTTTATGCACAGAACTTACATGTTACAGACTTCTGGTTTAACAGTTCTATCATCCGATTAGATAGACCTGACTGGTGATTCTAATTGAGAGAATGGGAAACCACAGCGGATTGAACATCGAGGATTGCTACAAGTGAATCCTCGAACCCCTAGTGCCTTCTTATAATTGTTTACATTCAATTTAGCTTAAACTGTTAATCACACACATTCTATTCAAACTTTGATTGTTAGATTCAATAGAAACTTGTGGATGAGTTTGTGACATCCTACATAAGTCCCTGTGGATCGACCTCGGTATTACCGAGTTTATTACTACATCGCAACCCTACACTTGGGGAAGCGAACAGCAACTAAGTTCCTACAAAACACAAAAACAGAGAATTGTTAGTAATCTAGAAAAAAAAAATCAGAAAACTACTTCTAGAAAAATAAAAGTTGAAAATCCTACCTAACAAAGACTACTCTATAGCTACTAGAACAATTAGAACTGTTTAACCTCTTTCCCCGGCAACGACGCCAAAAACTTGTTCGCTTCCCCAAGTTTAGGATTGCGATGTAGTAATAATCTCGGTAAGACCGAGGTCGATCCACAGGGAAGGAATTGAACAATTCCAACTATCCTAATAACTAGAATCTTAAGAGTAGTGTATGAAATTGGTTTTGAACATGAAACAGAAAAATCTGATAATGAAAGGGTAACTAGAGCATCAAGGATCCACTTATAACTCTCCTTAGATGTATAATTCATATGGTTTCTCAATTACTCAACTAGAATCGAAATAAAATCCTATCTAGCCGGATGATAGAGCGGTTATATTATCAAAGCAATCCAACACATGTGTTGTTCATCAACATGATTCCCTCAATTCAAGTTAGGACTTGAGCACACTTAACTGCATAGGTTGTTGAACCTCCAATTTATACATGATATGGCCCATTAAATCACATTATATGCATGGTTTGCATGTTTAAAAGGCCCATCTAATGCAGGTTTTGTGATTGTAGGAATGAGAGCAGACTTCATCTAATTGGAGACTAAGAAGAGACATTTAGGAGCCTTGGATGAAGACCCAAGGTGGGCCAAAGAAGGAAGAAAGCAAAGAGAGAGGAAGGAGAGAAGAAAAGAAAAAAGAAACAATGCAGAAACTGGTTCCGACCGGTCAAGACCGGTCGGCCAAGAAGGCCCGACCGGTCAAGACCAGTCTAGACCGGTCAGCTGCACTCTGTTATAGTCAAAATAGCCGAGATCAACTATTAGCGGCCAATATTTTCAAGATGTCCTGATTCTGCGAACGCCTATGTGACTCTCGAGATCATCTGTTCGAGAGTCGCAGGATGGATAAATACGGAGCGCCTATTTGGCTCTCGAGATCATCTGTTCGAGAGTCGCAGGTTAGATAAATACGGAGTGCGATCATCAAGGCTTCGAGCTCTTATGGCCGATAGTCCGGTATAACAAGGCAGGAGATTTCCTTCTCGACCCGCGAGCAGTCCTTCTCGCAAGTTGTTGAATGGAGTTACACCTCAATATGTGAGCACCTGGTCTCATGAGCATCTCTCGTCGTGCAAGCAACTTTTATTAATGACCAGTGATGACGTCTCTCATCCTTTTGTACCAGCAGCCCGTACAGGCTGATTTCGGGCGTATTTTTGTGTATGGCTCCAAGTCTCAAGGAACGTGCTCGACCGGGTGACTAGTTGGATTAGATTGTTTCAAGGATAAGTAGGATAAATGTCTTATCCCATGAAATCAGTCGATGATCTCGGCATCTAACGTAACAGAGTGGACATTCAAGTCTATAAATGGATGGTTTTATCATTATAAGGTACACAATACTCAGTCTTTAACCCCGGTTGGTTAATTCTTTTTTCTACCTCATCTGACTTAAGCATCGGAGGGCCAACGGCTGGACGCCGGCCACCCTTAGTTGCTCTCTGACTCCTTTCAGGTCCACGGAAACAAAAGCTTGGGGAGAAGGTGAACATTCAGAGGACCCTGTTACAGAATTCAACGTAAACAGTTTGGCGCCGTCTGTGGGAACGATTTGATCATCACAGTCAATTGTTCTACCACTGATCAAACCCCTTTCATTATGCCTCCTAAGAAGACAGGTCATCCTTCCACATCAAGGCAAACATTACCTCCGCTTGATGTGACGGAATCAGTTCCTGTTCCTCAAACCGTTTCCATAAACATCCCTCAAGGAGCTCCAAACGCGCCATCGGCGAACCCGTTACTTGAGGCTTCCGGAAGTCAAGAAGATGTTATGCGTTTCCTCGGAAGCACACTCTTAAACCTCAGCGCCGGATTTCAAGCCCTGTCAAATCGACTCGATCAGCATTTCTTGGGGCCTCAAAGGCTTCCTTCCGAAGGGTTACCTGCACAACCCATACCCGTGGCTTCCAGACACTCTGTGGACGAACCATAGGTCCAACCAAATCATCCTCCATCCAACCGAATGCCGGTTGGCAACCAACCCCCTGTGCAACCTCCACATTCTATACATTCTAGTGCTTCTCGCCAACAGCAACCTCAAGGGTCCACCATCGAAACGTCAGGTTATACTCTACCATGGGAAGGAGATCTCCAAAGAATCCATGATCGTTTTGACGACATGGAGCAGCGCTATCAGGCAAATCGACCGTCTGCCGTTACGGCAACGATACATCAGTCCGAGTCCCCCTTCACTAGCGAAGTCATGGAGGCACCATTGCCTAGGAAGTATCGTACGCTTGTTATCACCCCATATACAGGTATTGGCGACCCTCTTGAACACTTGGAAACATATAGGTCTCTTATGGAACTGGAGGGACATGGCTCGGAAATCATGTGTAGGGCTTTTTCCCTAACATTGAAGGAAACAGCTCGTACGTGGTTCCGAGGGCTAAAGCCTGTATCTATCGGCTCCTTTTCACAGCTATCGGAACTGTTCCTTTCCCAATTTATGGGAAGCATCCGTATCAAAAAACCAGCGTCTCACCTAATGGATTTGAAACAGCAGCATGGGAAACAATAAAAGAGTTTACGGTGCGGTTTACAACTGAAGCAGTCCAAACTGAAGGTTATACCGAAGAAAAAGGCCTCACCGCCCTAATAGCAGGGATCACCAGTGAAAAATTCAGATTTGCGTTGGATAAGAAACCTCCCAAAACTATGACTGAATTCCAAGCTAAAGCTTAGAAATATATCAATGCAAAAGAGGTGGCATTAGCACGTCATGGTATACAAGGCAAGAAACGCAAGCCGGAGGAGGTCTCTTCTTCGGACAAGAGGTATAGGCACGATCGGCGAGATCGCTCTCCCAAGAAAGTTTACTCTGGTAAGTATCGCAACTATAGTCCCCTTAATCGCCCTCCAGAAAAGGTGCTAATGGAGATTAAGCATAAACCATATGTGAAATGGCCCGCAAAAATAAAATCTGACCCAGAGAAGAGGGACAAGAGCAAGTTCTGTTATTTTCATAAAGACCATGGGCACACTACCCAAGATATATAACTTTGCATGACCACATTGAGGCTCTTATTCGGAAAGGTCATCTTCAAGATTATGTTGTCCGGCAAGGTCGCTCACCAAAAAGGGGGGAAGCCTCGCAACAACGGAAGAAATCACCTCATCGACATGCTCCGCAAGAAGACGCTGAGCCCACTGGGGAGATACGAACCATCGTCGGGGGACCTGCCTGTGGGGGAGATTCTCGAGCCTCAAGGAAAGCATACGCTCGTAAGGCATCCAAGAAACCCTAGCATATTTATTGGCTGGAGCAGACACCCAACGCATCAAAAATCAGTCATCCACCAATTTCCTTCTCCCTCGAAGATGCTGAGGGAATTCACTTCCCTCACGAAGACTCCATCGTGGTCGCACTAAAGGTATCTAATTATTTAACTCATCGTATTATGGTGGATACAGGTAGCTCAGCCAACATTCTATACCTGGAGGCTTTCAACAAAATGGCACTAGCCAGAAGCCTACTCAAGCCAGTCTCGACTCCCCTCGTCGACTTCAGGGGCGAGGTGGTAACGCCTGAAGGAAGCATTGATCTTCCAGTCACTTTTGGGGAAAGTCCAGCGAAGACTACCATCTTCATAAACTTCCTCGTCGTAGATCGAAAGTCAGCATGTAACGCCATTTTGGGGCGACCATCGCTTAATAAGGTTGGGGCAGCTTTACATCCTTTGTATTTGTGCGTCAAGTTCCCTACCCCAAATGGTGTTGGGGTTGTACGAGGAAATCAAAAAGAGGCCCGGTCCTATTATGAGATAGCTCTACAAGACCGAAAGAAAGCGCAAGCAGCACCCATTATGATGATAGCACAAGATTCAACTAACTCCTCGACAGACAACTCGTTAGATCTAAGAGAAAACGCCCTCCAATCGGGAACTCCTGGGGAAGATACAGTGGCGATTCACTTAACCCAAGACGACTCGCCCAAAGTTGTTTACATGGGATCCTCCTTGAAGAGTACCAAGACGTGTTCGCTTGGTCTCACAAAGATATGCCAGGCATCGACCCCAACGTCATCGCACATCATCTGAATATCGACCCAAAGCATAAGCCTGTACACCAGCGTCGACGTGCCTTCACTGCAGAAAGGCAAATGGCAATCAAAGCTGAAGTCGAGAAGCTGCTTACGGTCAATTTCATAAAAGAAGTTGACTACCCAGAATGGGTTGCGAACGTAGTTCTCATCCGGAAAGCTAATGGCAAATGAAGAATGTGCGTCGATTATTTAGATTTAAACAAAGCGTGCCCCAAAGATAGCTTCCCGACGCCGCAGATCGACCAGCTGGTCGATTCAACAGCTAGGCATGCCCTGCTTAATTTTATGGACGCTTATTCTGGTTACAACCAGATCATGATGCATCAACCCGATAGCCAACATACTGCCTTCATCACGGATCGAGGACTATATTGTTACCAGGTAATGCCGTTTGGTCTTAAAAATGCAGGGGCCACCTATCAGCGCCTCGTCAATAAAATATTCGCCGCCCAAATCGGCAGGAATATGGAGGTCTACGTTGATGACATGCTCGTGAAAAGCATCGTAGAAGACGATCATCTTTCTGATCTTCGAGAAGCCTTCGACCTGATGAGGAAATATTAGATGAAGCTGAATCCAGAAACATGTGCGTTCGGAGTATCTGCTGGAAAATTTCTCGGATTCATGATCGGCCAGCGAGGGATTGAGGCAAATCCTGAAAAAATAAAAGCGTTAATAGAGATGAAATCCCCAACCACTCTTAAGGATGTCCAACGTCTGGCTGGTCGCATTGCATCGTTGAATAGGTTCATCTCGCTAGCATCTGACAAGTGCTTACCCTTCTTCAAACTTCTCTGTGCCATAGCCAAATCTGATTGGGAGTGGACACCACAGTGCGAAGAAGCTTTTCAACAACTAAAGCAATACATGAGCACACCCCCTGTTTTATCTAAACCTGTAGCACACGAGCAACTCATTCTTTATCTATCTGTGTCCTCTACGGCCGTTAGCGTCGCTTTAATAAGAGAAGATTTCGGGGTGCAAAGTCCCGTTTATTATATCAGTCGAGCAATGGTTGACGCTGAAACTTGGTACTCTAATATGGAAAAACTGGCCCTGGCTTTAGTCACGGCAGCTCGAAAACTGCGACCATACTTTCAAGCTCACACTATTTTAGTACCAACAAATCATCCGCTACAGTAGATCCTTCAAAAACCTGAGGGTTCCGGACATTTAACCAAATGGGCGGTCGAGATCATTGAGCATGACATATCGTTTTGCCCCAGGACTGCAGTCAAGGGTCAGGCCGTAGCTGATTTTATCACCGAGTTCACGTACTCTTCTGGTGATAATGCCACGATCAGTGACCAGCCTTCCTTGTCGCTCTTCATAGACGGGTCCTCACGGGCCACCGGTAGTGGAGCGGGCCTAATTCTAGTCGCTCCAGACGGGTCGCATTTCCAATACACGTTACGTTTCGATACTTGCGTCTTAAATAATGAAGCGGAATATGAGGCCCTGATAGTTGGCCTCGAACTAGCAACTGTCCTTTCAATTCAAAATCTGCTGATTCACAGCGACTCTCAGCTCATTGTCAACCAAGTTCTCGGTGAATTCGAGGCTAAAGAAGAAAGGATGGCCTTATACAAATCTCGAGTGCTTATCTTGCTCTCCAAGTTGAAGAATTACGAAATAATTCACATCCCTCGCGAGAAGAATCAACTCGCGGATTCCTTGGCAAAACTTGCCTCTGCACCAAAATCTGAGCTGTCATATTCAACTCTTATCGAGCATCTTCAGAAGTCGCGTATCGACCAAGTAACTCTCGAGCAGGTGATTTTGGTACAACCGTCTCCATGTTGGATGGACCCCATACTCCTTTATCTCAGAGACGGATATCTTCCAGACGATAAGAAAGTAGCACGACAAATTCGTCATCGAGCCGCCAGGTATACCTTACAAGATGGAATACTGTTGCATAAGAGTTTTTCCTTGCCCTATTTAAGGTGTCTTCATCCAGAAGAAGCACATCGCGTCCTAGATGAAATACACCAGGGGGCATGTGGTAACCACCCCAGGGGGCGATCCCTAGCATATAAGGCGATGAGGCAAGGATATTATTGGCCCACTATGAAAGCGGATGCAATTGAATTCTCTAAAAAATGTGACAAGTGCCAGTGATACTCTCCTATACCTCATGTACCGTCCGAGCAAATGACTCCAGTTGATAGCCCTTGGCCTTTCGCGCAATGGGGGGTCGATATCATCGGGCCCTTGCCTACTGGAAAAGGACAAAACAGATTCGCGATAGTGGGGGTCGATTACTTCACCAAATGGGCCGAGGCAGAACCATTAGCCAAGATTACTAAGAAACAAACTACTTATTTCATATGGAGAAATATCATATGCCGTTATGGACTCCCCCACACTATAATTACCGACAACGGAACGCAATTCGACAATGCAGCCTTTGACGAATTTTGTGAAAAGTGGAAGATACGTAACCTCCGCACCTCTCTGTATCACCCTCAGGAAAATGGGCAAGTCAAGGCGGTGAATAAAATCATCAAGCATCATTTAAAAACCAAGCTCGGTGAGTGTAAGGGCATGTGGCCAGAACTCTTGCCAAAAGTCTTATGGGCATATAGGACTATGGCTCGTACGTCTACGGGTGAAACCCCCTTTTCCTTGGCGTTCAGTACCGATGCGGTAGTACCAGTTGAGATCCAAATACCCTCGTACCGGGTTGAGCAGTACGATCCCACATGTAAGCAAGAGAATCTTTGACTTCACCTCGATCTCTTGGAAGAACGGAGAAATGCCTCCCAGATGCGAGCAGCCGCATATCAACAACGTATTGCTCGCTACCGAAATGCTAAAGTCCGACCTAGATCTTTCTAACTCGGTGACTTAGTCCTCAGACAAAACCTTGGGGTTCCTGCCCGGTCGCTTGATCCAAATTGGGAAGGCCCGTATCAGGTCGTTAAAATTGTGCGACCCGGCACTTATTATCTTGAAGATATGCGGGGAAGACCCGTACGTCGCCCTTGTCACGTGGAACACTTGTTACGATATTTCCCTTAATTCGATGTATCTTTCAACAACATTCAAATAACAAAGACGGAAGAAATCTTTTGGTCGCTACCACATTTACTTGGATTCGAATAGCCCCGAAGAGAATACATACATTCTCTTGGCCAATCGCCTACCTTTGGTAGGGTTAAAATCACTCTTGATGGTCGCTTTTCCATTTTATGGATAAAAAATAGCCCCGAAGAAGAACATGTGTGTTCTCTTGACCAATCTTCTACCCTTGGTAGAATTGGATTTTCAATCAATAGGTCAGTCTATCTCCATGAGGGCATGGTCATCACGACCCCCTGGATTGAGCATAACTCATTTCTCAATCGATAAATCAGTCTATCTCCAAGAGGGCATGGTCGCGACAACCCCCCGGATTGAGCATAATTCATAACTGCTTGTTAAAAGAGAAGGCATTCATTACATGAAAGGTGTTAAACGAGAAGGCATTCATTACATAAAAGGAAAACGAGAAAAAGGAAATAAGAATAACATTATCAAAAGTTTCTTTTCATTGATAATCATTTGTTTACAAAGTATGCTCATAAGTACAGGAGAGAAAGAAAAAATCAATCTCTTGGAGGAGCCGCGCTCTCGACTTCAGGGCCCATTTCTGGAACCCCTCTAGCCTGAGTGGCTTCGGTCACCTCGTTCTCGGGCCGCAGCTTGCTCCTCTGCAGCAATGATGGTCGCGACTCGACCGAATTCCCCCACATCAAAAGATGGAGACATCCGTTGCACTACTCGTAGCGCGAAGTCGCGACCAGCATCATATGACTCATATCTTTCCTCGTCATATAACTGCGAGGTTCGAAACTTGGAGATTGCTCAAGCCCCTTCCTCAGAGAGCATCTTGACCAAGGCGACTCTCTCCTCGTCCCAGTGGATCGAGTCATCCTTGAGCTGCGCGAGAGTGGAGCGCTATTTCTCCAAGCTTTCGCTAACTTCCTTGAGCTGCAACCTGGCCTCTGCGAGCCGCTCCTCCAGCGAGATCTTGTCTTGTCGGAAGATCTCTCTCTCTCTCTCTCTCTCTCTCTCTGCTTTTTCCTTCAACTCCGCCACTTTAGCTAAGTTGGAGTCTAGGGCCTGATACCTGTCGGTCAGGACTTGAACTTTTTCAATGAGGATCTTCTTCTCCTCATCCCTCTTCGAGATCACCGCCTCACGGGACTTGAGAAGCTGATCCCTTCCTTGGACCGCCTTCTCCAAGGCGATCATCTTCCCTTCCGCCTCATCTATCACGCGACGGGCGGCGACGATATCACGCCTCGTCCGCAAGATGAGATCCAAGCCCTGCAAAATGGAAAAGGGAACGTGAGATAAAAATTCTTGGAAGCTCAAAAATAGTAAATTTGTTAATATCAACGAGATCTTACCTGGACCATCCTCACTCCCGCCTCGAGGAAGAGGTTTTCAGGGCTTGGTTCCGGAAGGGTGCCAAAAGTTTAGGGGGAGATGTTGTCGAAAAGAAATTTACAGATAGGATGGAGGTGGCGCGGGACAGTGAAGGATCCACTGCCCCACGGCTGGGCTACGACTAGTGCCGCGGTGCTCGCGGCAGGAGCGGCAACCAACTCGCGAACAGGAGCTTCCCGCTAGTAGGAGCCACCTCGCGAGCATCCCGATGTCCAGTCGGCTCGCGAGTTTCTTCGGCTGGGGGGCAGCTGGATCCTACTCCGTCATCCCTCGGAGAATTGTCAATGATATTAATTACTGGTGGTCCGGGTGCGACCACCAGCGATGGGATGACAGGCGCAGGAGCTGCTGGCGCCCCCACCATGCTCGCGGTTTGTGTAGATGGTTGAGATGGTCCGGCAGATGTTTTCTTCTACCTCTTCGAGTTCGTGCCTTTGAGTCGGGGCAGCAGACCCCTCTTCTCTCCAGCTTTCGTCATCTCAACCTCCTCGTTGGGTATTAACCCCGCAGTCGCGAGTCGCGAGGAGGGCAAGCAAGCTTCGATATACCTCTCGCGAGCAGGCAGCTTGTACACTTTCACGATCTTCTCGTGAATTCCTCCTTTTAGATTCGGCTTCGCCAAAGCCGGGATACCTGCGAGCACAAATCGGAGTTAGAAAACAAACTCGCAAGCCCTAAGTCTGGTCATGGTTAAAATGAACAACGTGAAACTGTGCCTACCTTCGCAGAAAAAGCGGTTTACTCCTGGGCCTCTGGAGGAAGCAGACTCCCAGTTCCCGAAAACATAGAACCAGCGTTTCCTCCAGCCGGGATAATTCGAGGAGGGCTTCCCCAGCACGAAATTATCCCGGTGCCAGTAGCACAAGTAGTACCAGCCTTCGCTGGAGGGCACCTTCTTCAAGCGAAACATACGGAGGAACTCCTCAGGTGTGAGCTCCCCGTTGCCGGCCTGAGCCTAGAGGGCGAAGGAGCTCAGAACCACCCTCCATCCATTCATGATAAGTTGCCCGGGGGCAATCTTATAGCATCGAAGAACATCACGGATGAAGGGATGGAGAGGAAGGCGTACCCCCAGAATGAGCTGGTACTCAGAAAGCCACACACCCTGGGGGAGGGGAATCTGGCGTCTCTCCATCTCCGAGTAACCGGAGAACGATTGAGTCGGGGATTAAATATCTCTCCCGTAGCTCAAGTAGTCGGTCCTCCGATAAAATGGAGGGATACCCAGCCGCCGTATATCTACCTACCGAAACCCTCGCATTACTGGAGGTAGAGGATTCCGGGGTAGCATCCCCCAAGGGAACGGTGGTCTCCTCAGAATCTCCGGTCATGGAGTATTTAAGAAGAAAAGGAAAGAAAGAGGGAATACCGAGTATGAGAAAGGAAAGAAGAAAGACACCAAGAAGGACACCAGAAGGACACCAGGAAAGCACGGAGGAAGATGACTGAAGAAAGAAAATTCTTTTCCTGAAATTTCTGTGAAAATCAGAAGATATGGCGGACTCCGTATATTTATAGGCAATCATTCCGCCGTATATGGTAACACGTGGCTGCCTCTCGTTCGGCACGGTAGTCAAGCAGGCACGCCCATTAAATTCCTGGACACGTGGTGAGCGTCTCTTCACTTCCTGACTGCGGAAAGGCTGCAAAAGGCTGGCGCTCATTAATTCCAGCCCAATCATGTACGGCTTCTCAGTAAAGGCAACAGGCAGCTACGCGTGACAGCAAGTAAGTCCTTCCCTCAGAATTCTTGGCAGTAAGGACTTGGGGGGCATCTGTTATAGTCAAAATAGTGGAGATCAACTATTAGCGGCCAATATTTTCAAGATGTCCTGATTCTGCGAGCGCCTATGCGACTCTCGAGATCATCTGTTCGAGAGTTGCAAGATGGATAAATACGGAGCGCCTATTTGGCTCTCGAGATCATCTGTTCGAGAGTCGCAGGTTGGATAAATACGGAGCGCGATCATCAAGGCTTCGAGCTCTTATGGCTGATAGTTGGGTATAACAAGGTAGGAGATTTCCTTCTCGACCGGCAAGCAGTCCTTCTCGCAAGTCGTTGAATGGAGTTACACCTCAATATGTGAGCACCTGGTCTCGTGAGCATCTCTCGTCGTGCGAGTAGCTTTTATTAATGACCAGTGATGACGTCTCTCATCCTTTAGTACCAGCAGCCCGTACAGGCTGATTTCGGGCGTATTTCCGTTTATGGCTCCAAGTCTCAAGGAACGTGCTCGATCGGGTGACTAGTTGGATTAGATTGTTTCAAGGATAAGTAGGATAAACGTCTTATCCCATGAAATCAGTCGATGATCTCGGCATCTAACGTAACAGAGTGGACATTCAAGTCTATAAATGGATGGTTTTATCATTATAAGGTACACAATACTCAATCTTTAACCCCGGTTGGTTAATTCTTTTTTCTACCTCATCTGACTTAAGCATCGGAGGGCCAATGGCTGGACGCCGGCCACCCTTAGTTGCTCTCTGACTCCTTTCAGGTCTACGGAAATAAAAGCTTGGGGAGAAGGTGAACATTCGGAGGACCTAGTTACAGAATTCGATGTAAACACACTCCTTGGACACCTGCCAGACAGGTCTAGACCGGTCGGCCATGTAATTTCAGTCTTCCAAATTTCAGGCAGCAAGCTATTCCCCTTTTTGGTTTTTTGGTCCAGTTTTCTAGGCCCATCTTGATAATATTTGCAAATCCAACACATCCATGTTGAAGAGGAGCTCAACGCGAAATAATCCAAGTGGTTTTGTGTCGATCGGAGCTACGGATTGACCGTGGTGGCCAAAACAATACGAACTGTCCAGAAAGTTTCAGATTTCGCTATTCAACTCTGGGCCGGTCCAGGTGACCCATCATTGATGAAATGAAGAATCTACTTTAACCATATTTTAGACCACATCCATATATGAATAACCACAAAAGTTTTAGATCAAAAGGATGTGTGGTTTGATCATACCGGTTGAAGAAAGATGGACCATCCAGAAAGATCCAACTGCACAGATTTTATAAAAGCCCTAAGTGTTCTAATTGTCAGACCATATTCTGGAATTGTTTTGGACAATCTAATCCATTCATCATGTAGAGAAGGAAGGTTTCTACCAATGTTCAAAATTTGAGATCAATCCGACCTCTGTACACTCCGAGGCGTTGAAAGCAAGATGACTGGTTCTGAAGGTACCCGAATTGTGCTATTTTGAGAGGCGGTTGCTGATCTGATTGGTGGGACCATTCAGAAGATAATTTTGAAAATCTAAATCATCTATGAGGAAGATCACATTACAAGGAAGCTAAAAATCAAATTTGAAGGCAATCCGACCATTGGTTAAGCCGTACGAAGCGAAACAAAATCTGTTATGTTGCGGTACTCTTGCTGTATCATAAAAGGAGGTGCTCTCTTCTATTCCAAATCAAGCAAGGACGTGGGAACCAAGGAGTTCAAGTCCCAGGAGGCTACCTAGCCTCCTACAGCTAGTTTTTCTTCCTTTTCTTAGTTCTAGTTCTAGTTTTAATATGTTTTTCCTTAGCTAACCTCTTAGCTAAAGCTAGAGGTGAAATTTGTAGTTGGTTTCAATGTTTTGATTCTTTTATTTCAAGTACCCTTTTCCTAATTTTGGATTTTGAACTTCTAGTTTGAATAAAGTTTGGATGTTTATATGAATTGTGAGAGTCTGTATACTCCGGACATGAGTTCCTTGCAATCCTTTGAGATTACCATGATTGGGTTGTTTGAATTCGAATTGTAGTAACCCTTGAGCATTCCATAGTCCATAGGCATGGCTGTTACTCCGAAGGCTACAAGTTCAAGTTCTATGTGCTTCATTAGAACTAGAAATCTGATTTCCAGATTTAAGCGGGACTATTTGTGCTTGAATGTTATATCTTCCAATTAGATGAGATATAGGACTTTGATTCTAATTGTGTTATACTTGGATGAATGGATTGGCATTGGACTACTACAAGTGGATCCTTAATGCTCTAGTTCTTCTTATTTTCAGATTTTCGTATTTCATGTGAAAAACTACTTTCTTAAACTTCTTAGATTCTAGTTATTAGAGTACTTGGAATTATTTACCTCTTTCCCTGTGGATCGACCTCGGTCTTACCGAGATTTATTACTACATCGCAGCCTTACACTTCAGGCGAGCGAAGAAGTTTTTGGCGCCGTTGCTGGGGAAAATGTTAAATGGTTCTAATTGTTCTAGTAGCTATAGAGTAGTTTTAGTTAGGTAGGTGTTCACTTCCCAAAGTGTAGGGTTGCGAAGTAGTAATAATTTGGAAAGACCGAGTATCGTTGCCACAGAGATTTATGTACGGGTATCCTCAGAATTTGTCTAAAACAACTAGTAATTAAGATCCTATTAAGAGCTAAAACTGGAAAATAGCGATTTGGGTTTAAACAGTGAATGGTTAAGGTAATTTCAATCTAAAAAGGCACTAGAGCACCAAGGATCCACTTTTGATAAGTTTCAATGCATCAACACAACTAGGTCTCTCACAACTCAATCGGAATCGAATTCATATCTCTATCCGATCGGAATATCGAGCGGTTAAATCAACAATTATCCAAAATAAGTGCTTATTCATTGATTTGATTCCCACAACCATGCTCAGGCCTTGGGCACATTCAATTGTATAGGCCAAGCCTCTTTCCAATCTAGTTGAGATTCATAACCATAGCTTTCACCAAATCCTGTCACTAGATCTGATTACAACTCATGATTAGAACTCTAATTAAATCAAAATCAATCAATAAACAACTTATTCCAGATTATACAACAAAAGATAAGAACTTTAGTTGAATGAGTTCCCACATAAAAATCAGGCCATTGTACACAAGGCAATCAAAGCATCTACCATGCCCGGAGTCGATGGTAGATCAATGAACTACACAAGCATAAACAATGCTCAAAGCTTAAGATACTAAGCTAGGATCACTAAGAATCACATGAGCCCGGAGTCATCAAGAGATCAAAGTAAAAACCAACATAGTACTTGATTCAGACTCATATTGAACTAAAATTCATCAATTAAAACATAAAAGGAAACCTAGGTTGCATTAATCCATAAAAAAATGAATCAAAAGCTTCACCTCTTAGCCCTAGCTAAGAGGTTTTAGTTCATCTCTAACATCCTTGAACTAGAAGCCTCTAAAAACATAAAAACTAACTAAAACAGGAAGAAAACTAGAAATCCGAAGTAGAATCCGTCTCCTAAGCAATCCCCACGTTCTCGCATCCTTTGGTATGAAGGGAAGATGTCCTTTTATAGCTTGAAGGTGTCCTTTACGCAAGAAAGTTCCAGATCTCGCGTAAACTTACGCACTTGCACCGAGAAATCCGGAGCCCCAAAATAGAAACATTGCTGTTTGCATGGCCGACCGGTCTTGACCAGTCGGACTGGCTTGGCCGACCGGTCTTGACCGGTCGGGCTCTTTTTTTGTGTTGGTCCAGCAACTATAGTCGACCGGTCTTGACCGGTCGGCCTGGCAATCCAACTGTCCAGCAAGCTTCCTTGATGTGGCCGACTGGTCTTGACCGGTCGGGCTTCTTTGGCCGATCGGTCTTGACCAGTCTAGCCTCCTTCCTTCTTTATTTCTTTCTTTCTTTCTTCTTTTTCTCTTCTCTCCTTGCTTTCTTCTCTTTGATCTTCCTTCATGCTTGATCCAGTGGTCTTCAACGCTCATAAAAGACTCCATTTAGTCTTCAATTTGTGAAATCTCCCTCTTGTTCATACAATCACAAATCATGCCTTAGAATAGTCCTTTAAACATGTAAACCGTGCATAATGAGTGATGAATTGGGGTTAGAATATACACAATTAAGAGCTCAACACACCCCCCAACCAGCATTTTGTTAGTCCAGAGCAAAACATGCGTGAAACAAGTTTCATTCTCCAAAACCCAACTCTCCTCTAGAAACTATTCTTCTATATATTCCAAGGCACATAAGCGTAAAAATCAGAGAAATTCGGTGATAAAGGTTGAAACCTTAAACTCTCAGAACATAATAAGTGTTTATATGAAATTCCCGCTGATTAATTGACAAATAGAAGAACTTGAACAAATTCAACCTAGTGTGCATAGTGAAGGTTCATCTCATGAGTTTCCGGGGTTATCTTCTTCATAGATCAACTATACTATAGATCTCAAGGTGTATAGAGTAACAACAAGCCTATGACAGGAATTTGCCTTACCGTCCTTCCGACGGCTTTCACACTACGTCCCATTTCCGGCTTTGGTTACGGGTAGACCATCCCCCGGTTGGTAGTAGGTAGCCCTAATCAGAATTTCCACCATTTTTCCATCATTCCCAATTTCATCCTTCCTTTTCCTTTTTCTTTTACATTAGATAGGATTTTTAGAAATCCATATCTTTTGTTATTTTCCCATGGACAAGGATGGACAAAGTACCCCAGCTTGGTTTCCCAATACCTTAAATCAAGGTCCAGTTAATCCACAAATCACACAATCCTTTCAAATCATGAGAATCGTGTTATGTGAACTAGGTGCAAAAGATGTTCAAATTTTCTATCAATCATAAAAATAGGTGAATTCACATATAAAACCATTATATTAAGAGACGTTCAAAGCTTGCAACATCCCTCACTTCGTATCTCATCTTCTTTTACCCATGCTATCTCGAATGCATAGAATCAAAGTTTTCCAAAAGAGTTTTGAATTTTAGAGAAATCGAAAAATTTCTACATCTTTGCTCGAAATGTCACAAAAGCTAGCAGATTCATCATATAAGGAATCTCTCACCCCCCAACCAAAACTTTACATTGTCCTCAATGTAATAAGATATGCAATATGTATGACAGGAGAGCAATGACATAAAATAAAGGAGAGTGAGAAAGAGAGATATCACCTGGAGCATATATTTCATGGCAAGATTAGCTTTTGGAGATGGATTACTTCACAACTAAATCAACTATCAAAGCAAATCATAATGGGAAAGCATTCTAGCAAATTATCCTCCGTCAGACTAGGAGGTTAATCCCAACAACTCATCCAAAAGCATAAAGTCAAGCAGAATCATTAGATGGATCAAAAGGTTTCGCAGCAACGTCATCCAATATCCTGCTTTACAATAAACATGTGTGTGAGTAATCGTGCTAAGCCACTCAAAATCCCAAAAAGGAATTTCAGTGGGTTTCTTAATGTTTTCACCGCATGTATAAGAGGAGACATCACCATATTTATCATGAAAAATATGTCTCCATTCAGATTTTTCTGGGTATTGATATTGCAAGTAAAAATCATCCCAGGGTTGGTGAAGTTCGGTATGCATGATCCACAAAGGTGTGGAAATATGAATTGATTTCTCAGCACAACAAGGTATTGTTTCCACATCCTTCTCTCGGCTAACGTCATAGGCCAATACCGACTCAAAAAGTGTGACCATATCCCTTATCATATTATCGTTCTCATCAAGGGAGTGAGTCACTTCTTCGTTTAAGGGACCGAAGTAAAAAGTTGAGAGGGACTCATTTTCCACGATAGAATTGATCATATTTATTTCGTGGACCTCCTCATCCTCATCCTCTTGTTGGTTGTCAATATTGAAAGCATTCAACTCAATCGTCATATTGCCAAAAGACATTTGGATGACCCCACTCCTACAATTTATGATAGCGTTTGATGTAGCTAGGAATGGGCGGCCAAGTATGACAGGAATTTGGGGGCCAATATTAACCATGGGTCTCGTGTCCAAGACAATAAAGTCCACCGGGTAGTAAACTTTGTCAACTTGGACAAGAACGTCCTTAATTACCCCTCTCGGAATACGAATCGATCGGTCAGCAAGTTGTAATGTGGTTTTGGTGGGTTTCAATTCACCTAAACCCAATTGTTCATAAACCGAAAAGGGAATTAAGTTTACACTTGCCCCTAGATCAAGTAGAGCATGTTTCACCCGGTAGTCTCCAATCACACATGATATTGTCGGACAACCGGGATCTTTGTATTTCTTGGGCATCCCGTGGTTGATAATGGCACTCACATTCTCTGTCAAAAATGCCTTCTTTTGCACATGTATTTTTCTTTTAACCGTGCAAAGGTCTTTTAAAAATTTTGCATATGACGGTATTTGTTTAATGGCATCCAACAATGGAATGTTGATTTTGACTTGCTTGAAAACCTCCAAAAATTCCTGATATTTATCTTGAGGTTTGGCTGGAATCAAGCGTTGGGGGAATGGAGCAACGGGCCTATATTCTTTCAATGGCTCTTTTTCATTCATGGTGATGCTAGGTCCATCATCCTCTTTGGAAGATACCGGATCATTAGGCGTTGAGACCTTCACCGAATCAGATTTTTCAATGATTTTACCACTTCTAAGAGTGGTGATGGCCTTAGCATGTTCCATATGTTGGTTAGAAGAACTAGGCACACTTATTTCGCATTGTGGTTTTGGATTTGGTATGGGTTGGGCTGGGAGCATCCCTTCCCTTGCGTTTAAGCGAGCCTTGATTTCCTCCACCGAATTTTTAAGCTCAAGCATTATCGTATGGTTGGATTGATTTATTTGAGCTTGTCCTTCCATGAATGCTTTCAAAGTATCCTCTATAGCCATTTGAGGTGGGGCCATTTGCATTGGGGGCCCTCTTTGAGGATTATTTTGATTAGCCGTGTTTCCATTCGCCCAATTGAAGTTAGGGTTGTTTCTCCAACTAGAATTGTTCGTGTTTGAATTTGGAGTACTAAAAGATCGTTGATAACTATTCAAGGCATTCGATTGTTCAAATAAAAGTTCTCGAAATGCATAGATGTTGGACAATCCGGCGTTTGATGCACATTGGAAGCACAAATACTGCAAATAGTTTCAACAGCCCCCCTTTGTTGGGTTGTGTCCACTTTCTTTAGTTCCATCTCCTCGACCTTTCGTGTAAGTTTAGCCACTTTAGAACCTAGATCATCTTGCCCATCTAAAACATAAATTTCTCCCTTTTCCTTGGTTTGAGGTTGTTTTGAACTTGTTGGCTTAGATGTATCCCAAGATTGTCTATTTTCAGCCAACATGTCGAAATAATCCCAAGCTTCCTCCGTTTCGTTGTTCATGAACTCCCCATTGCACATCATCTCCACAAATTGGTGCATGGTTGAGTTTAATCCATCATAGAAGAAACTAATCAACCTCCACCGTTCATAGCCATGATGTGGGCATGCGTTTAATAGCTCATTATACCTTTCCCAACATTGGAAAAAGGTTTCTTCTTCTTTTTGGGCGAAGTTCATTATGGCCCTTCTTAGTGCATTGGTTCGATGGGTAGGGAAGAATTTTTTAAGAAACTCCCTAGTCATCTCAGCCCATGTCCCAATAGACCTCGGCCTTAAGGAATGTAGCCATGATTTGGCCTTCTCTTTCAAGGGAAAAGGGAATAATTTAAGTTTTATAGTATCCTTGGTCACATTGTCATAGTTTATTGTGGCTATAACCTCTTCAAATTCCTTAATATGTAGATATGCGCTCTCAGAGTCGAGTTCATGGAATCTAGGAAGATGTTGGATCAACCCCGGTTTAAAATCAATATTTCCCACATTGTGAGGGAAAATTATGCAAGAGGGAGTACTCGTCCTAGCTGGTTGTAAATAGTCACGTAAAGTTCTAGGTTGAGGTACATCCCCCACTTCATTCTCATCCAATTCAGTAAAGTTTGGGGCTGGATTTTGATGTTGATTAACCCCCTGATTTGGTTGATTTTCAGCGATCTCTCTAGTAATTTCAGGAAAATTTTGATGTTTCCTAGCACGAGGCTCTCTATCAATCCCTTCAACAATTACTCCGTCACGATTGAGTCGGTTATTAGAATCCCGAGCCCAATGTGTCATGCAAAACCTAAAAGAATGAAACAAAAAGGAAAAAGAATTATTCCTTCCTTCCTTTACTCCTCTCTAGGTCTTAAGCACAAGGTGTCTTGCAACGGCTAAGCCAGAAGCAAGGATAGAGACCGATTTCTCCTGGTCAATAGGGGTTCAAAGAATTCCCCACCCACTCTTTGAGTCTTTTGAGAAAAAGTACAGAAAAAGAAGAAAGAGGAATAGGTTGAGAAGAGAAATCTCTGAGCACAAGGTGATCCAAGACGGCAGAGCCGACCAATAGGAATCCAGGTGGCATAAGGCCTACCTTTTAGAGATCCAAAAGGAGTCTCCACCCACTCTACAAGAGATGAATATGATAGGAATGAGTAGGAGAAGAAGAAGAATAGGGTTAGAACAATAAAACCTGATTTGTGAGTTAAGATGCCTACTTCTTCTTCAACTTCCTAAAAATCCCTAGATTAGACCTATGTTAGAATCTTGCAAAAATCAAAACAAAGTAAGTTAGTATTTAGAAGAAAACCTACTCTAGAAAGCAAAACAAATCATAAACCTATCTTAACACAATCTCAACTAAAAGTTATTTCAGAAAATTCTAAAAATACCGTATAGAAATCCCCGGCAACGGCGCCAAAAACTTGTTCACTTCCCCAAGTGTAGGGTTGCGAAGTAGTAATAATTCGGAAAGATCGAGTATCGTTCCCACAGAGATTTATGTACGGGTATCCTCAAAATTTGTCTAAAACAACTAGTAATTAAGATCCTATTAAGAGCCAAAACTGGAAAATAGCGATTTGGGTTTAAACAGTGAATGGTTAAGGTAATTTCAATCTAAAAAGGTACTAGAGCGCCAAGGATCCACTTTTGATAAGTTTCAATGCATCAACACAACTAGGTCTCTCACAACTCAATCGGAATCGAATTCATATCTCTATCCGATCGGAATACAGAGCGGTTAAATCAACAATTATCCAAAATAAGTGCTTATTCATTGATTTGATTCCCACATCCATGCTCAGGCCTTGGGCACACTCAATTGTATAGGCCAAGCCTCTTTCCAACATAGCTTTCACCAAATCCTATCACTAGATCTGATTACAACTCATGATTAGAACTCTAATTAAATCAAAATCAATCAATAAACAACTTATTCCAGATTATACAACAAAAGATAAGAACTTTAGTTGAATGAGTTCACACATAAAAAAGCAGGCCATTGTACACAAGGCAATCAAAGCATCTACCATGCCCGGAGTCGATGGTAGATCAATGAACTACACAAGCATAAACAATGCTCAAAGCTTAAGATACTAAGCTAGGATCACTAAGAATCACATGAGCCCGGAGTCATCAAGAGATCAAAGTAAAAACCAACATAGTACTTGATTCATACTCATATTGAACTAAAATTCATCAATTAAAACATAAAAGGAAACCTAGGTTGCATTAATCCATAAAAAATGAATCAAAAGCTTCACCTCTTAGCCCTAGCTAAGAGGTTTTAGTTCATCTCTAACATCCTTGATCTAGAAGCCTCTAAAAACATAAAAACAAACTAAAACAGGAAGAAAACTAGAAATTCGAAGTAGAATCCATCTCCTAAGCAATCCCCACGTTCTCGCATCCTTTGGCATGAAGGAAAGATGTCCTTTTATAGCTTGGAGGTGTCCTTTACGCAAGAAAGTTCCAGATCTCGCGTAAACTTACGCACTTGCGCCGAGAAATCCGGAGCCCCAAAATAGAAACATTGCTGTTTGCATGGCCGACCGGTCTTGGCCGATCGGACTGGCTTGGCCGACCGGTCTTGACCGGTCGGGCTCTTTTTTTGTGTTGGTCCAGCAACTATAGCCGACCGGTCTTGACCGGTCGGCCTGGCAATCCAACTGTCCAGCAAGCTTCCTTAATGTGGCCGACCGGTCTTGACCGGTCTAGCCTCCTTCCTTCTTTATTTCTTTCTTTCTTTCTTCTTTTTCTCTTCTCTCCTTGCTTTCTTCTCTTTGATCTTCCTTCATGCTTGATCCAATGGTCTTCAACGCTCATAAAAGACTCCATTTAGTCTTCAATTTGTGAAATCTCCCTCTTGTTCCTACAATCACAAATCATGCCTTAGAATAGTCCTTTAAACATGTAAACCGTGCATAATGAGTGATGAATTGGGGTTAGAATATGCCCAATTAAGAGCTCAACAGTAGGATTTTCAGTTTTTATAGAAGTAGATTTTCTTTTTTTTTTTTAGATAACTAACACTTTTTATTTTTATTTTGTAGGACATTGTTGCTGACATAGATCTCACTCTATTGGGTAACATCTCCCCATCTCCCTTCTTTTTGTTCTTTGTTTTAGATTAGAGTAGTTTTCAATTTCTTAAAATTTCATCATGTATGATTGGACGAATGGTGCATATAAGCCTCTTTTGGAGGATGAGACGTCGGATTGGGGGACCCAAACTCATTGTGATCGGGATCCCTCCAAGCACGAGTACTTTTCTGAGATTCAAAGAACCTCCACTACCCCCCACGTAAGACGATGCGTGATTACATTAATGAAAACAATACACATATTGAGACACGACGTAAGACAATGGGGGAATACCGGAACGAAGCAAAATTGGATAATCATCCGGGAAAAACATTACGTGATTACCGGATTGAAAATAACATGAGTGTTCCACCGGTTATGATAGGAGGTGTGCAACAACAAAAGGAACAGGTGAATAGTAGCCAACCGGTTAAGACAATGCGTGATTACTTGCATGGACATGCCTATCAACCACCATATAACTTTTGATCCTACAATGCGTACGGTCTTAATTAGGAAAACCACCATTCTCCTTGTTCAGGGGAGGAACCAACCATGGTTATTAACAATCACCCTAAAATGTCTTCCTCTTTTGATGATAAGTATACACAAATACTTGAGGAAATATGGAATGAGTATGTAGATGAACAATCAAATCAAGCTTACTCGCCATCTTGTGAAGACGTTGAGCCCGAAATTGGGGGCATCAAATCAATCCCCTTTAATTAGGAGGATGGGGCTACCCAAGTCCTACATTCTTCGAATTTAATGAATAGACTTTTAGAGGAAATTGATTTCGATGATCTCAATGTCATCATCAATTATGGTGAGTCCACTATCTCTTTTGGATGCTTTGAACTTAATGATGAAGAGATTTCAATGACGGTTGACGAACCCGAGGAATCCATAAAATTTGAAAGCGGTAGTGGGGTTGCCTACAATGAGGGTTTGGTGAATGGTTATGAACCTATGGTTTCTTTTTCCTTAAGGGCATAATGATTATGAGTCTCTAGAGGATATGCATGCTAGAGAGATGGCCGAGGTTGATATTTTTGAGTCACTCCACCAACTTGACATGCTTAATTTTAATGTGGAGAATGAGACTCCCATGAGTGAAAATTCAGATTCTTTGGATGAATGCTTGGCTCACTTTGAAAATTCAAACGATCCCATTATTCAAGAGATTGTTAAAGCCTTGCATACTTCCGACTTGGTGCCTCATACTAGTTATGGAGAACCTAGTTTGGAAGAATTTCACTCTATGGAGGGCGAGTCCCTCACCATCAAAATTGAATTTTTGCACTCACTCAAGCAAGATCATGATCCTTCATCCAACTATCTCGATTCCTTAGAGGAGTGCTTCGCCCAATCTTATGATCTTGATGATGAGATGATTAAGGAGTTGGACATTTTATTAGACATGGTGTCGGTCCTGAAGAGCACAATTTCACTGATTTACATTCTTTACCATTGTTTGTGGAAGCACCACATAATTCTGAAATTGTGGAGGAGACAACTTTAACTGAAGAATACACGATGAATGTCTCTCCACCATCATGGGTCCTTCAACCATTGAAAATTCTGATTGGGAGGACCCGTTTTTTATCGATCATAACCCATATCAGAATTTGAAGAGATATCTTTTTGCTGCTCTTATCTCTTCCTTTTATGCATGTGGTGCACAATACGATTAGACTTCAATGATAAGAAGCACACATGTTTACTGTCGAGTAGGACTTTGGATGGTCCTCATGAGAAATTTATTGAAATTCATGAAGATCCTGCTCAAATTTGATCATGTAGTCGATCGGACTAATCAAAGGTTGGTAGATAGGTTAGGATTTATTTTTCTGAAATTAGGACTGAATAAGTCTCATCGAGACAATGGAAGATGCTAGCATTGATCAACTTGCTACCTCAAGTATTCTCGTTCTCACTCTCCTTCGTTTTATTTCATTGCTCTCATGTCATGCTTATTATATATCTTGTTACATTGAGGACAATGTAAGATTTTGGTTGGGGGGTGAGATGAGATTCTTCATCTACCAGTTTGCAATATTTCGAGCATCATATGTGCATTTTTTTTTTAATTTTCTAAAAATTCAAAACTCTTTTGGAAAACTTTGTTTCTATGCATTTGGGATGATACGAGTATAAGAAGAGGAGATACGAAGTGAGTGATGTTGCAAGCTTTGAACTTCTCTTAATATAATGGTTTTATATGTGAATTCCCCTATTTATGTGATTGATAGAAAATTTGAACACTTTCACACCTAGTTCACATTACACGATTTTCATGGGTTGAAAGGATTATGTGATTTGTGGATTAGCTAGACTTTGATTTAAGGTGTTGAGAAACCAAGCCGGGGTAATTTGTCCATCCTTGTCCATGGGAAAATAACAAAGATATGGATTTCTAAAAATCCTATCTAATTTAAAAGAAAAAGGAAAAGGAAGGATGAAATTGGGAATGATGGAAAAATGGTAGAAAATTCCGAAAAGGGCTACCTATTACCAACCGGGGGATGGTCTACCCGTAACCAAAGCCGAAAATGGGACGTAGTGTGAAAGTTGTCGCAAGGACGGTAAGGCAAATTCCTGTCATAGGCTTGTTGTTGCTCTATACACCTTGAGATCTATAGTTTAGTTGATTTATGAAGAAGATAATCTCAGAAACTCATGAGATGAACTTTCACTATGCACACTAGGTTGAAGTTGTTCGAGTTCTTCTATTTATCAATCAATCAGCGGGAATTTCATGTAGACACTTATTATGCTTTGAGAGTTTAAGGTTTCAACTTCTATCACCTAATTTCTCCAAATTTTATACTTGTATGTCTTAGAATGGATAGAAACATGGTTTCTGAACGAGAGTTGGTTTGGAGGTTGAAATTGTTTCACGCATGTTTTGCTTGAGACTAGCAAAAAGCTGGTTGGGGGTGTGTTGAACCTCCAATTTATACATGATATGGCCCATTACATCACATTATATGCATGGTTTGCATGTTTAAAAGGCCCATCTAATGCAGGTTTTGTGATTGTAGGAATGAGAGCAGACTTCATCTAATTGGAGACTAAGAAGAGACATTTAGGAGCCTTGGATGAAGACCAAAGGTGGGCCAAAGAAAGAAGAAAGCAAAGAAAGAGGAAGGAGAGAAGAAAAGAAAGAAGAAACAATGCAGAAACTGGGTCCGACCGGTCAAGACCGGCCGGCCAAGAAGGCCCTACTAGTCAAGACCGATCAAGACTGGTCGGCTGCACTCCCTAGACACCTGCCAGACAGGTCTAGATCGGTCTTGACCGGTCGGCCATGTAATTTCAGTCTTCCAGATTTCAGGCAGCAAGCTATTCCCGTTTTTAATTTTTCAATCCAGTTTTTTGAGCTCGTCTTGATGATATTTCGAAATCCAAAACATCCATGTCGAAGAGGAGCTCGACACCGAAATAACCCAAGTGGTTTTTTGTCGATCGGAGCTACGGATTGACCGTGGTGGCCAAAACAATACGAACTGTCCAGAAAGTTTCAGATTTTGCTGTTCAACTCTGGGCCGGTCCAGGTGACCCATCATTGATGATATGAAGAATCTACTTTGACCATCTTTTAGACCACATCCATATATGAATAACCACAAAAGTTTTAGATCAAAAGGATGTGTGGTTTGATCGTACCGGTTGAAGAAAGATAGACCATCCAGAAAGATCCAACTGCGCAGATTTTATAAAAGCCCTAAGTGTTCTAATTGTCGGACCATATTCTAGAATTATTTTGGACAATTTAATCCATTCATCATGTAGAGAAAAAATGTTTCTACCAATCTTCAAAATTTGAGATTAATCCGACCTCTGTACGCTCCGAGGCGTTGAAAGCAAGATGACTGGTTCCTAAGGTACCCGAATTGCGCGATTTTGAGAGGCTGTTACTGATCTGATTGGTGGGCCCATTTAGAAGATAATTTTGAAAATCTAAATCATCTATGAGGAAGCTCACATTACAAGGAAGCTACAAATCAAATTTGAAGGCAATCCGACCATTGGTTAAGCCGTACGAAGCGAAACAAAATCTGTTATGTTGCGGTACTCTTGCTGTATCATAAAAGGAGGTGCTCTCTTCTATTCCAAATCAAGCAAGGACGTGGGAACCAAGGAGTTCAAGTCCCAGGAGGCTACCTAGCCTCCTACAGCTAGTTTTTCTTCCTTTTCTTAGTTCTAGTTCTAGTTTTAATATGCTTTTCCTTAGCTAACCTCTTAGCTAAAGCTAGAGGTGAAATTTGTAGTTGGTTTCAATGTTTTGATTCTTTTATTTCAAGTACCCTTTTCTTAATTTTGGATTTTGAACTTCTAGTTTGAATAAAGTTTGGATGTTTATATGAATTGTGAGAGTCTGTATACTCCGGACATGAGTTCCTTGCAATCCTCTGAGATTACCATGATTGGGTTGTTTGAATTCGAATTGTAGTAACCCTTGAGCATGCCATAGTCCATAGGCATGGCTGTTACTCCGAAGGCTACAAGTTCAAGTTCTATGTGCTTCATTAGAACTAGAAATCTGATTTCCAGATTTAAGCGGGACTATTTGTGCTTGAATGTTATATCTTCCAATTAGATGAGATATAGGACTTTGATTCTAATTGTGTTATACTTGGATGAATGGATTGGCATTGGACTACTACAAGTGGATCCTTAATGCTCTAGTTCTTCTTATTTTCATATTTTCCTATGTCATGTGAAAAACTACTTTCTTAAACTTCTTAGATTCTAGTTATTAGAGTACTTGAAATTGTTTACCTCTTTTCCTGTAGATCGACATCGGTCTTACCGAGATTTATTACTACATCGCAGCCTCACACTTGAGGCGAGCGAACATAGGTCAATCCTATTCCAATAGATTAAGATCATAACCATAATAATCATCAAACCCCGTCACAAGACTTGACTATATTATAATATGAACTTCATTCAAATCATATGAACAATCAACACAATATTTAGAATTTAGAACAAAAAGGTAGAACTTTGGTTTGAAGTTCCCACATGATGATCTAAGTCTAGAGTGTATTGAATCCGATTCCTCGGAGCGTACGGGTCTAGAGTCATGCCAAACAATTAAGAACGAAAGCAATTCTTCTAAAAATCCATGAGCCATCATAAGATTAAGAAAAACTAAAACTTTATTTAAACTTCCAAAAATAATTATTCTTCAATAAATCCAAACTTGAAACTAATAAAATGAATTAAAACATCTAATTAAGCTACAAGCTGCACCTCTTAGCTCTAGCTAAGAGGTTAGCTAATGTTTGCTTCCCCAAGTGTAGGGTTGCGATGTAGTAATAATCTAGGTAAGACCAATGTCGATCCACAGGGACTTGTGTAGGAATTCACAAACACATCCAATAGTGTCTATTGAGAGCTAACAATTGGATGTTATATGAGATTGATGTAAGTAACAACTTTGAACTAAATTGCAGGTAAACAATTATAAAAAGGCACTAAGGGTTCAAGGATCCACTTGTAGCAATCCTTGATGTTCAATCCGCTGTGGTTTCTCAATTTCTCAACTAAAATCGATATTAAGATCTATCTAGCCGGATGGTAGAGCTGTTAAACCAAACAATCTGTCATATGTAAGGCCAATGTATATGATTCACTCAATGCAAGCTAGGATGAGTGTTGAACCTCTAGTTTATACATTGCATTGCCCAGTACATCACATTATATGCATGGTTTTCATGCTTAAAAGGCCTATCTAATGCATGTTTTGTGATTTCAGGAATGAGAGCGGACTTCACCAAATTGGAGACTAAAAAGGGCCATTTGAAGCCATTGGATGAAGAAGAAAGAATGACCAAAGAAAATAGAAAGAGAAGAGAAGAAAGGAAGGAAGAAGCAAAAGGAGAAAAGCAGAAACAGAGGCCAAGACCGGTCCGATTTTTGCACAGAAGGGAGTTTTCCAGAGAAGGTCACTGGACTGTTTACGACCGGTCGATGCCCAGACCGGTCGCGCGACCGGTCCTTGAATTAAAAGTTTAAATCCGAATTTCGGCGAAACTCTCTGGACTGTTTTTAACAATTTGTGACCGGTCGTGTGACCGGTCGTCAGGGGGCTCAGACCGGTCATGCGACCGGTCGTCTGCGTAATGAAGCTTCTCCGTGAAGCTCCGAGAATTTCTGCGCAGTGCGTAACCTTGCGCAATTTCTGGATGTTTCCGACGCAAGGGGCTTCCTGTTGAACCTCCAATTTATACATTGCATTGCCCATTACACTACATAGTTTGCATGATTTTCATGGTTTAAAGGCCCACCTAACACGTGTTTTCTGTGATTGTAGGGATGAGAGTGGATTTCATCAAATTGGAGCCAAAAGAATGTATTTGAAGACATTGCATGAAGTCCTAGGATGGACCAAAGAAAGAAGAAGAAAAAGGGAGAAAAGAGAATGAAGAAAAGAAGAAAAAGTGGAAGAAAAACAAGGCTGACCGGTCGTCCGACCGGTCAGCCACATAAAAGATGTAAATGGAAGGAGGCCGACCGGTCTTGACCGGTCGGCCAGGAAGGCTGGACACATTGCAGAAGATATGCCGACCGGTCATGACCGGTCGGCTATAGGCACTGGATGAAGGATAAATCAGCCCGACCGGTCATGACCGGTCGGGCATGCACGCTGGACGCGGATAGATCTGTCCGACCGGTCATGACCGGTCGGATGTACTCACTGGATGGTTTAAAAAGTTAGTCCGACCGGTCACGACCGGTCGGCCCTGCGTAAGAAGACTCCTTTCTAAATTGGGACTTCGAAAATTGCTGCGCAATGCGAAGGCTTTCGCAGAATCCGACGCAAGGGGGGCTTATTGCTATAAAAGGCCACCTAGGGGCTCTCCCTAAGGTATCAGAGAAGAGAAGGAACGTGAGTTTGGAGGCTGAAGGCGACTGTGGAGCGTCTGCAACATCTATTTTCGGGTTTTTCTAGTTTTATGCTTTATTTTTGAGTTTTTAGTTGTAGCATGACTATGCTCGGCTAAAACCTCTCAGCTAAGGCTGAGAGGTGAAGCTTGTAGCCGGTTCTATGTTAATTTCAGTTTGATTCAAGTATTTTTAATTCAAAGTTGGATTTTTCTTATGTTTCAGTCCAAAAGATGGTAGTTTGAGATGTCTTATCTGAGTTTATGTGCTCCGGACATGAATTCCTTTTAATTCTCTGAGATTATCACAGGTTGCTTGTTTAGATTCGAATTATAGTAATCCTTGAGCAGGCCATAGTCCATAGGCATGGCTGTTACTCCGCAGGCTATGAATTTGAATTCTACATTGATTGAATGGACTTGAACTTTGAAGTTCAACTTGAATTGGATGAATGTGCGTGAATGCTTTATTTTCCAATTAGATGAGAGATAGGACTTCAAATCTAGTTGTGTTCTCTACTTGGATTGACTGAATTGACATAGGATTGCTACAAGTGGATCCTTGAAAGCCTTAGTGCATTATATCTCTGATTTTTCATTAAGTTACTGTTTTAATTAAACATCCCATTGAATTTGAATTTACTCTATTAAACTGAGTTGCTGGAGTAATTAGGAAGCTGTTACTTTTTCCCTGTGGATCGACCTCGGTCTTACCGAGATTTATTACTACATCGCAGCCTTACACTTGAGGCGAGCGAACAAGTTTTTGGCGCCGTTGCCGGGGACATTAGATAATAGTTTTCAAATAGTTTCAGTGGCTGTAGAAGTAGATAGGTTTTTTTTTTCTTTGAACTAACAAAGTTTTCTGTTTTGTAGGAATTCTTCTTTCAGTTCAAGCGCATCAGGTGATACTTTTCTAACTTAGTTTTTTTTTTAGAATTTTCAGATTGCAATTTTCTAGGTTAGGATTAGTTTTGATTTCTGATTGAGTGGTTTATGTCCCGTTGGGAACGTAACCATTCAAATCGTCTCCAATCTGAAGGTGGTTTAGTTGGACCATTGTCAGTCCATAGACGAGTCCGGAATTATCAAGAGCATTGTGAAAGTTTGGGGAGTATGGAGCAAACACCCTTAAGGAATCCTCCACCCCCTACTCCAACCACAAACGCAAATCAGGAAGGAGTAGGAGAGAATGAGGTACATAATGTTCCTCCAATGAGATCACTACGGGATTACCTACAACCTGCTCGTACAATTACACCTTCTTGCATAGTTCTACCAGCTAACGGTGGGACCCTTGACATAAAACCGGGAGTAATCCAACTTTTACCTAAATTCCATGGGCTAGACTCTGACCGCCCATACTTACACTTGCAAGAATTCGAAGAAGTGTTGGCCACCTTGCATTATCCCAATGTTTCTGGGGATACAATCAGACTTAAACTTTTTCCCTTCACTTTGAAAGAAAGAGCCAAAGATTAGCTTCACTCTCTTAGACCATATTCGATTGGGTCATGGGTTGAGATGAACCGGGAATTCTTGAAAAAGTTCTTCCCAGCTCATAAGACAAACACTCTTCGAAGGGCCATAATGAATTTCTCAGCAAAAGAGGGTGAATCATTCTTTCAATGTTGGGAAAGATTTAAGGAACTCCTGCTTGCTTGCCCACATCATGGCTATGAGAGTTGGCGAATTATAAATTTTTTCAATGATGGATTAAGTCCTAATATGCGCCAATTTGTGGAAATGATGTGCAATGGCGAGTTTATGAGTAAAAATCCAGATGATGCTTGGAGTTACTTGGACATGTTGGCTGAAAATGCCCAATCTTGGGACACCTCGGATAAACCCAAGAACCCCAAGCCTACTCAAGAGAAAGGAGGGATATATGTCCTTAAAGAGGAAGACGACGTAAATGCAAGGATAGCCAACCTCACAAGGAAGGTTGAGGCCATGGAACTTAGCAAAAATGGAGTTTCCAAGTCCAAGGAAGCTGTTGAAACCACATGTGGGATTTGTCTCACCGACTTACACGCTACGCAAGATTGTCCCACAATTCCTGCATTTAAGGAAGTGTTGCAAGAGACAGCCAATGCCACATATGGTTATCAACGGCCCTTCAATGGACCGGTAGGTAATACATACAATGAGAGTTGGAAGAACCACCCGAATTTCAGTTGGAAGAATGCCCCAACGGGCAATCCTACCAACTCCCAAAGAGGGCCACCCATGCAAAATATGGCCCCACCTCAAGTCTCATTGGAGGATACTTTGAGAGCGTTTATGCAAGGGCAAGCGCAAATAAATGAATCAAATCAGCAATTGTTCCAAGAGCTGAAAGTCTCGGTTGATGAGATTAAGGGATGCTTGAATGCTAGGGAAGGGACCTTTCCGGCCCAACCTCAGCCCAATCCTAAGCAAGTACATGAAGTAAGCATCCCTAATCTTTCCAACCAAAACATGGAGCAAGCTAAATCCATTACCACCCTTAGAAGTGGTAAACAAATTGACAAAACTATTCCGGTGAAGGCCGATGAGCCTAATGATCCGGTAAGTTCTGAGGATGAAAATGGATCTAACTTAGCCCCACAACAACCGGAATGCATTTACCAGCCCACAGCACCATTCCCATCGAGATTGGTTGCCCCAAAATCTCTCCCAAATTCCCAAGATATTCTAGAGATTTTCAGACAAGTCAAGATCAATATCCCTTTGCTTGATGCCATCAAACAAATTCCCTCTTATGCCAAGTTTCTAAAAGACCTATGCACAACAAAACGCAAATATAATGTGCAGCAAAAGGCCTTCTTAACTGAGCAAGTGAGTGCCATCCTCACTCAAAAGACTCCCCCAAAATTCAAAGATCCCGGTAGTCCCACAGTTTCATGTATCATTGGAGACTACCGGATTGAACGTGCCTTGTTAGACTTGGGGGCGAGTGTGAACTTGATCCCATACTCGGTATATGAGCAATTGGGCCTTGGTGAATTAAAACCCACCAAAACCACATTGCAACTCGCAGATAGATCTATCCGTGTACCGAGGGGGATAGTTGAGGATGTTCTAGTCCAAGTTGACAAATTCTACTACCCGGTAGATTTTATAGTCTTGGACACACAACCGGTTTTGGATGCTAGCACCCAAATACCAGTGATATTAGGCCGCCCATTCCTTGCCACATCAAACGCAATCATCAATTGTCGGAATGGGGTGATGCAAATATCTTTTGGAAACATGACACTAGAGGTAAATGTGTTTCATTTGGGCAAAAGACATAGGGATGTTGATGATGATGAGTTCTTCGATGTGAACATGCTCGAAACTTTTGAAGAAGAAGAACTCCTCCAACTTGAACCACTAGAAAGCTTGGAGACATGCTTAGAACATATCATGGATTCCGAAGATCCCATCAGTAGTGAGATTGTGCAGGCATTAAATATAGAAAGACCGGTAGTTGATACTAGCCGGTGGAGGCCCCATTTTGAAAAATTGCCACCAACCACATCAAGGCCTCTACCGTCTAGCATCAAACCACCGAAGCTTGACCTCAAACCATTGCCATCCGAGCTTAAATACGTATATTTGGGTCAAGAGGAAACGTTCCCAGTTGTCATTGCCTCTCACCTAGAGAAAGACCAAGAGCTCAAGTTGATTGAGCTACTCAAAGAACATCGGGAAGCCTTAGGTTGGACAATAGCGGATCTCAAAGGGATAGATCCTTCGGTTTGCACTCACCATATACACCTTGAAGAAAATGCAAAAACGACTAGACAACCTTAAAGACGGTTAAATCCAAACATGATGGAGGTTGTCAAAGCCGAGGTGTTAAAGCTATTGGATGTGGGTATCATCTACCCCATCTCAGATAGCCAATGGGTGAGTCCTACCCAAGTTGTCCCCAAGAAATCCGGAATTACCATCATTGAAAACGCCAACAACGAGCTTATACCGACTAGGGTGACCACCGGTTGGCGTATGTGCATTGATTATAGGAAGCTCAATACGGTCACTAGGAAAGACCACTTCCCTCTCCCATTTATGGATCAAATTTTGGAGAGATTGGCAGGCCATCCCTATTATTGCTTCCTAGATGGCTATTCCGGATACAACCAAATTGAGATAGCTCCGGAAGACCAAGAGAAAACCACATTTACATGCCCGTTTGGTACCTTCGCTTACCGAAGGATGCCATTCAGGTTATATAATGCACCAGCCACATTCCAACGATGCATGTTGAGTATTTTCTCAGACATGGTGGGTGAGTTTCTTGAGGTGTTCATGGATGATTTCTCTATTTTTGGTAGTACATTTGATGAGTGTCTCGAGCACTTGAAGTTGGTCTTGATAAGGTGTGAGGAAAAACAGCTTGTATTAAACTGGGAAAAATGCCATTTCATGGTACAAAGAGGAATAGTCCTTGGACACATCATCTCGTCCAATGGAATAGAAGTAGACCTGGCGAAAATTGACATAATTTCCAATCTACCACCACCCAAAAGCATACGTGATGTGCGGTCCTTCCTTGGACACGCCGGCTTCTATCGAAGGTTTATAAAGGACTTTAGTCACATCTCAAGGCCTTTATGCAACCTTCTACAAAAGGAGACCCAATTTGAGTGGAGTGCCGAATGTCAATTAGCTTTTTCAAAGCTAAAAGACATGTTGACAACCGCTCCTATCATGCAACCACCAGATTGGTCCATGCCTTTTGAGTTGATGTGCGATGCTAGCGATTTTGCTATTGGGGCGGTGTTAGGCCAAAAGAAAGATAAAAAGCCCCATGTCATCTACTACGCAAGTAGGACCTTGAATCCTGCCCAAGTTAATTATTCAACTACGGAGAAAGAGCTCCTAGCCGTCATCTTTGCCTTGGACAAATTCAGGCCATACTTAATAGGATCCAAAGTTATTGTTTATACGGATCATGCGGCGCTGAAATACCTTCTTTCTAAGAAGGATACTAAGCCCCGTTTGCTAAGATGGATCCTACCCCTTCAAGAATTCGACCTGGAGATCAAAGATAAGAAGGGGTAGAAAATGTGGTGGCGGATCATCTATCTCGCCTAGTCCTACCAAATTCCATTGATGAGTCACCTATTGAGGACTCATTCCCTGATGAGCAACTCTTTGTTGCTACGCATCCACCATGGTACGCTGATATAGCCAATTATCTTTCCACAGGTGCGATGCCGACTCATTGGACTGCGCAAGACAAACGTAAATTTCTAAGGGAAGTGCGCAGATTTTTCTGGGATGAACCTCTATTGTTTAAATATTGCCCAGACCAAATTATAAGGAGATGCATCCCCGATGATGAACACAATTCAGTCATCTCCTTTTGTCATGATCAAGCATGTGGGGGTCATTTTTCAGCCAAGAAAACAACTGCAAAAATTCTGCAGTGTGGTTTTTATTGGCCCACATTATTTAAGGACACCCACGAATTTTGCAAAGCTTGCGAGCGCTGCCAGAAGTTAGGAGGATTATCCCGTCGAAATATGATGCCCCTCACCCCAATTCAACATCTTGAAGTCTTTGACTGTTGGGGCATCGATTTCATGGGACCATTCCCCTCATCTTTTGGGCATGTCTATATTCTATTGGCCGTAGACTATGTGTCTAAATGGATAGAGGCTATCCCATGTAGAACCAACGATCATCGTACGGTTCTCAAGTTTCTCAAAGAAAATATACTCTCTAGATTTGGGACACCTCGAGCCATTATTAGTGATGGTGGTTCTCACTTTTGCAATAGACCTTTTGAAACTTTGATGAAGAAATATGGTATTAGGCACAAAGTGAGTACCCCATACCACCCACAAACAAGTGGGCAAGCGGAAATCTCCAATAGGGAAATCAAGCAGATTTTAGAAAAGACGGTGAGACCGGATCGCAAGGATTGGTCCCTAAGATTAGATGATGCACTTTGGGCTCACCGTACGGCCTACAAGACACCCATTGGAATGTCCCCTTATAGACTTGTCTATGGGAAAGCTTGCCACTTGCCTGTGGAGATAGAACACAAAGCCTATTGGGCAATTCGGGCTCTAAATTTTGACATTGACAAGGCTAGCTCTCTTCGCAAACTTCAATTAAATGAGCTTGATGAGATCCGGAACGATGCATATGAGAATTCGAGAATTTACAAGAGCAAGATGAAGGCCTTTCATGACAAGCACATCTTAAGGAAATCCTTCCATGAAGGACAGAAAGTGCTCTTGTATAACGCCCGACTTCATCTTTTTCCGGGAAAATTACGATCTCGATGGACCGGCCCATATCTTGTTAAAGAAGTTTTTCCTCATGGGGCTGTTGAGATTGAGAATGCAGCGAATGGTGACTGTTTCAAAGTTAATGGACAACGCCTTAAACCATTTGTTGAGAAATTTGATTCAGAGGACATGTCCATCTCCTTGAATGATCCTGTCTATCAGGATGATTGATCTCCTAGTCTGATGGAGGTATAGCATAGGTAGGTTTAGTTTTGTTTTACTGTTTTAATAGGTTTTAGTTGTTGGGTTGGAGAATTCCATGATCGCTCTATCAGGTACTATTGTTCTCACTCTCTCATTGTTTACCATTGCTCTCATGTTCATGCTAATTGACGATCTTTTTACATTGAGGACAATGCAAGATTTGGTTGGGGGGTGAGATGAGCTTCCTCATCTAGCATATTGCAACATTTCGAGCTTCATATGCACAAAATTTTTTCGAATTTTCTAACATCTCAAAACTCTTTTAGAAAATTTTGTTTCTATACATTTGAGAGGCTATGAGTAGAAGAGGAGGAGAAACGAAGTGTGTGATGTTGTAGTCTTGAATTTCTTCCAACATAATGGTTTTATATGTTAATTCCCCTATTGTTATGATTGATAGAAAATTTGAACACCTTTACATCAAGTTCACATTACACGATTTTCATGAGTAACAGGTTTATGTGATTTGTGGATTAGCTAGACTTTGGTTTAGAAGTGTTGAGCAGCCAAGCCGGGGTATTTTGTCCATCCTTGTCCATGGGAAAATAACAGAAGATATGGATTTCTAAAAATCCTATCTAATTTAAAAGAGAAAGGAAAGAAAGGATGAAATCGGGAAGGAAAGAAAAATGGTGGAAAATTCCGAAAAGGGCTACCTATTACCAACCGGGGGATGGTCGAACCGTAACCAAAGCCGGAAATGGGACGTAGTGTGAAAGCCGTCGGAAGGACGGTAAGGCAAATTCCTGTCATAGGCTTGCTGTTGCTCTGTACACCTTAAAATCCTTGGTCTACTTAATCTATGAAGAAGATGATTCCAGGAACTCATGAGATGATCTTTCACTATGCACATTAGGTGGAATTTGTTCGAGTTCTTCTATTTATCAATCAATCAGCGAGAATTACATGTAGACACTCCTTATGTCTTGAGAGTCCAAGGTTCAGCTTCTAGCACCTAATTTTGCCAAATTTTTCACTTATACATCTTGGGATGGATAGAATCATGGGTTCTAAAGGGGAGTTGGATTTGGAGGTTTGAAATTATTTTCACGCATGTTTTGCTCGGGACTAGCAAAAAGCTGGTTGGGGGGTGTGTTGAACCTCCAATTTATACATTGCATTGCCCATTACACTACATAGTTTGCATGATTTTCATGGTTTAAAGGCCCACCTAACACGTGTTTTCTGTGATTGTAGGGATGAGAGTGGATTTCATCAAATTGGAGCCAAAAGAATGTATTTGAAGACATTGCATGAAGTCCTAGGATGGACCAAAGAAAGAAGAAGAAAAAGGGAGAAAAGAGAATGAAGAAAAGAAGAAAAAGTGGAAGAAAAACAAGGCTGACCGGTCGTCCGACCGGTCAGCCACATAAAAGATGTAAATGGAAGGAGGCCGACCGGTCTTGACCGGTCGGCCAGGAAGGCTGGACACATTGCAGAAGATATGCCGACCGGTCATGACCGGTTGGCTATAGGCACTGGATGAAGGATAAATCAGCCCGACCGGTCATGACCGGTCGGGCATGCACGCTGGACGCGGATAGATCTGTCCGACCGGTCATGACCGGTCGGATGTACTCGCTGGATGGTTTAAAAAGTTAGTCCGACCGGTCACGACCGGTCGGCCCTGCGTAAGAAGACTCCTTTCTAAATTGGGACTCCGAAAATTGCTGCGCAATGCGAAGGCTTTCGCAGAATCCGACGCAAGGGGGGCTTGTTGCTATAAAAGGCCACCTAGGGGCTCTCCCTAAGGTATCAGAGAAGAGAAGGAACGTGAGTTTGGAGGCTGAAGGCGACTGTGGAGCGTCTGCAACATCTATTTTCGGGTTTTTCTAGTTTTATGCTTTATTTTTGAGTTTTTAGTTGTAGCATGACTATGCTCGGCTAAAACCTCTCAGCTAAGGCTGAGAGGTGAAGCTTGTAGCCAGTTCTATGTTAATTTCAGTTTGATTCAAGTATTTTTAATTCAAAGTTGGATTTTTCTTATGTTTCAGTCCAAAAGATGGTAGTTTGAGATGTCTTATCTGAGTTTATGTGCTCCGGACATGAATTCCTTTTAATTCTCTGAGATTATCACAGGTTGCTTGTTTAGATTCGAATTATAGTAATCCTTGAGCAGGCCATAGTCCATAGGCATGGCTGTTACTCCGCAGGCTATGAATTTGAATTCTACATTGATTGAATGGACTTGAACTTTGAAGTTCAACTTGAATTGGATGAATGTGCGTGAATGCTTTATTTTCCAATTAGATGAGAGATAGGACTTCAAATCTAGTTGTGTTCTCTACTTGGATTGACTGAATTGACATAGGATTGCTACAAGTGGATCCTTGAAAGCCTTAGTGCATTATATCTCTGATTTTTCATTAAGTTACTGTTTTAATTAAACATCCCATTGAATTTGAATTTACTCTATTAAACTGAGTTGCTGGAGTAATTAGGAAGCTGTTACTTTTTCCCTGTGGATCGACCTCGGTCTTACCGAGATTTATTACTACATCGCAGCCTTACACTTGAGGCGAGCGAACACTTCCACACTATAAAAGGACACCTAGGGGCTCTTCCTAGGTCATCATAGAAGCCAAGGAAGGTTGTGGAAACGACCGAAAGTCATCGTGGAGCGTCAGCAACCCTCCAATTACCGATTTTTCTAGTTTTTATGCTTTCTTATTTGAGTTCTAGTTGTAGTATGGCAATGCTCGGCTAGAATCTCTCAGCTAAGGCTGAGAGGTAAAGCTTGTAGCTAATTTCATGTTTGATTCAAGTTAATTCAAGTAATTTTCAATTCAAGTTTGGATTTTTCATATTCTAGTTCTTAAAGTGGTAGTTTGAGATGTTTTATGAGAGTTCATGTGCTCCGGACATGAATTCCTTGCAATTCTCTGAGATTATCATATGATGCTTGTTTAGATTCGAATTATAGTAATCCTTGAGCAGGCCATAGTCTATAGGCATGGTTGTTACTTCGAAGGCTATGGTTTTGAATTCTACATTGATTGAATGGGACTAGAACTTGGAAGTTCTACTTGATTTGGATTGAATGTGTGTGAATGCTTTATTTTCCAACTAGATGAGAGATAGGACTTCAAATCTAGTTGTGTTGTCTACTTGGATTGATTGAATTGACATGGGATTGCTACAACTGGATCCTTGAATGCCTTAGTACTTTAAATCACTGAATTTCCATTAAGTTACTGTTTTAGTTACTTACCCAATTAAATCTGATTTTCTTGCAAAATTGAGTTGCTGGAGTAGTTTGAAAAGTGTTTCTATTTCCCTGTGGATCGACCTCGGTCTTACCGAGTTTTATTACTACATCACAGCGTTACACTTGAGGCGTGCGAACATGTTTTTGGCGCCGCTGCTGGGGAATTTAGATAACGGTTTTCAAATTGTTTTAGCGGCTGTAGAAGTAGAAGTAGATAGGTCTTCTAATTTTTTCTAGAACTAACAAATTGTTTTGTTTGTAGGATTTCTTCTCTAGTTCAAGCACATCAGGTGATAGCTTTCTAACTTAGCCTTTTACAGATTTTCTATTTTCAGATTTCTAGGATTTAGGACTAGTTTTAGTTTTTGGTTGAGTGGTTTATGTCCCATTGGGAACGTAACCACTCAAACCGTCTCCAATCTGAAGGTGGTTTAGTTGGACCATTGTCAGTCCATAGACGAGTTCGAAATTACCAAGAGCATCGTGAAAGTTTGGGGAGTATGGAACAAACACCTTTAAGGAATCCTCCCCCCCCCCCCCCCCCCCTACCTACTCCAACTACAAACGCAAATCAGGAAGGAGTAGGAGAGAATGAGGTACATAATGTTCCTCCAATGAGATCACTATGGGACTACCTACAACCCGCCCGTGCAATTACACCCTCTTGCGTGGTTCTACCAACAAACGGGGGAAATTTTGACATAAAACCGGGTGTAATTCAACTCTTACCAAAGTTCTATGGGCTAGACTCTGACCGCCCATACTTACACTTGAAAGAATTCGAAGAAGTGGTGGCTACCTTGCATTACGCAAATGTTTCCAAAGATACCATCAGACTTAAACTTTTTCCCTTTTCATTGAAAGAAAGAGCCAAAGATTGGCTTCACTCTCTTAGACCACATTCGATTGGGTCATGGGTTGAGATGAACTGGGAATTCTTGAAAAAGTTCTTCCCGGCTCATAAAACGAACACCCTTCGAAGAGCCATAATGAATTTCTCAGTTAAAGAGGGTGAATCTTTTTTTCAATGTTGGGAGAGATTTAAGGACCTCCTACTTGCTTGTCCACATCATGGCTATGAGAGTTGGCAAATTATAAATTTTTTCAATGATGGATTAAGTTCCAATATGTGCCAATTTGTAGAGATGATGTGCAATGGCGAGTTTATGAGCAAAAATCCAGATGAGGCTTGGAGTTATTTGGACATGTTGGCTGAAAATGCCCAATCTTGGGATACCTCGGATAAACCCAATAACCCCAAGCCCACTCAAGAGAAAGGAGGGATCTATGTCCTTAAGGAGGAAGACGACGTGAACGCAAGGATAGCCAACCTCGCAAGGAAGGTTGAGGCCATGGAACTTAGTAAAAGTGGAGTTTCAAAGTCCAATGAAGCTGTTGAAACCATATGTGGTATTTGCCTCACTGATTTACACACTACTCAAGATTGTCCCACAATTCCTGCATTTCAAGAGGTATTACATGAACATGCAAACGCCACATATGGGTATGAACGGCCTTTCAATGGACCGGTATTACGTAATACGTACAATGAGAGTTGGAAGAACCACCCAAATTTTAGTTGGAAGAATGCTCCTACAGGCAATCCTCCCAACTCTCAAAGAGGGCCACCCATGCAAAATATGGCCCCACCTCAGTTCTCAATGGAGGATACCTTGAAAGTGTTTATACAAGGGCAAACGCAAATCAAACAAACAAATCAGCAAATGTTCCAAGAGTTTAAAATCTCGGTTGATGAGATTAAGGGACGCTTGAATGCTAGGGAAGGGACCTTTCCGGCCCAACCTCAGCCCAATCCAAAGCAAGTACATGAAGTAACCATCCCTAATCCTTCCAACCAAAACATGGAGCAAGCCAAATCCATCACCACCCGTAGAAGTGGCAAACAAATGGACAAATCTATTTCGGTGAAGGCCGATGAGCCTAATGATCCGGTAAATTCTGAGGATGAGGATGGATCTAACTTAGCCCCACAAGAACCGGAACGCATTTACAAGCCCGTAGCACCATTCCCTTCAAGATTGGTTGCCCCAAAATCTCTTCTAAACTCTCATGATATTCTAGAGATTTTCAGACAAGTCAAGATTAATATCCCTTTGCTTGATGCCATCAAACAAATCCTCTCTTATGCCAAGTTTCTAAAAGACTTATGCACAACAAAACGCAAATATAATGTGCAGCAAAAGGCCTTCTTAACTGAGCAAGTGAGTGCCATCCTCACTCAAAAGGACCCCCCAAAATTCAAAGATTCTGGTGGTCCCACCGTCTCATGTATCATTGGAGACTACCAGATTGAGCGTGCCTTGTTAGATTTGGGGGCGAGTGTGAACTTGATCCCATACTCGGTATATGAGCAATTGGGTCTTGGTGAATTAAAACCCACCAAAACCACGTTGCAACTTGCTGATAGATCTATCCATGTACCGAGGGGGATAGTTGAGGATATTCTAGTCCAAGTTGACAAATTTTACTATCCAGTAGATTTTATCATCTTGGACACACAACCGGTTTTGGATGCTAGCACCCAAATACCGGTAATATTAGGCCGCCCATTCCTTGCCACATCAAACGCAATCATCAATTGCCGGAATGGGGTGATGCAACTATCTTTTGGAAACATAACACTAGAGATGAATGTGCTTCACTTGGACAAAAGACATAGGGATGTCGATGATGATGAGTTCTTCGAGGTAAACATGCTTGAAACTTTTGAAGAAGAAGAACTCCTCCAACTTGAACCACTAGAAAGCTTGGAGACATACTTAGCACATTCCATGGATTCTGAAGGCCCCATCAATAGTGAAATTATGCAAGCATTGAATATAGAAAGACCGGTAGTTGGTGCTAGCCGGTGGAGGCCCCATTTTGAAAAATTGCCACCAACCACATCAAGGTCTCTACCGTCTAACATCAAACCACCGAAGCTTGACCTTAAATCATTGTCATCTGAGCTTAAATATGTATATTTGGGTCAAGAGGAAACTTTTCCAGTTGTCATTACCTCTCACCTAGAGAAAGACCAAGAGCTCAAGTTGATTGAGTTACTCAAAGAACATAGGGAAGTCATAGGTTGGACAATAGCGAATCTCAAAGGGATAGATCCTTCGGTTTGCACTCACCGTATACACCTTGAAGAAAATGCAAAAACGACTAGACAACCTCAAAGACGGCTAAATCCAAACATGTTGGAGGTTGTCAAAGCCGAGGTTTAAAGCTATTAGATGTGGGTATCATCTACCCCATCTCAGATAGCCAATGGGTGAGCCCTACCCAAGTTGTCCCCAAGAAATCCGGTATTACCATCATAGAAAACGCCAACAACGAGCTTATACCAACTAGGGTGACCACCGGTTGGCGTATGTGCATTGATTATAGGAAGCTCAACATGGTTACTAGGAAAGACCACTTCCCTCTCCCATTTATGGATGAAATTTTGGAGAGGTTAGCAGGCCATTCCTATTATTGCTTCCTAGATGGCTATTCCGAATACAACCAAATTGAGATAGCTCCGGAGGACCAAGAGAAAACCACATTTACATGCCCGTTTGGCACCTTTGCTTACCGAAGAATGCCATTCGGGTTATGTAATGCACCCACCACATTCCAACGATGCATGTTAAGTATTTTTTAGGACATGGTGGGGGAGTTTCTTGAGGTATTCATGGACGAATTTTCTGTTTTTGGGTGTACGTTTGATGAGTGTCTCAAGCACTTGGAGTTGGTCTTGATGAGGTGTGAGGAAAAGAAACTCGTCTTAAACTGGGAAAAGTGTCATTTTATGGTACAAAGAGGAATAGTCCTTGGACATATCATCTCGTCCAATGGAATAGAGGTAGACCGGGCAAAAATTGACATAATTTCCAATCAACCACCACCCAAAAGCATACGTGAATTGACATAATTTCCAATCAGCTGGAGTAGTTTGAAAAGTGTTTCTATTTCCCTGTGAATCGACCTCGGTCTTACCGAGTTTTATTACTACATCGCAGCCTTACACTTGAGGCAAGCGAACAATGAGCATGCTCAATTGCATAGGTGTTCGCTTCCCCAAGTGTAGGGTTGTGATGTAGTAATAAATCTCGGTAAGACCGAGGTCGATCCATAGGAAAAGAAGTGAACAATTCCAACTACTCTAATAACTAGAATCTAAGAAGTTTAAGAAAGTAGTTTTTCACATGAAATAGAAAAATCTGAAACTAAGAAGAACTAGAGCATCAAGGATCCACTTGTAGTAGTCCAATGCCAATCTATTCATCCAAGTACAACACAATTAGAATCAAAGTCCTATCTCTCATCTAATTGGAAGATATAACATTTAAGCACAACAATCCCACTTAAATCTGGAAATCAGATTTCTAGTTCTAATGAAGCACATAGAACTTGAACTTGTAGCCTTCGGAGTAACAGCCATGCCTATGGACTATGGCATGCTCAAGGGTTACTACAATTCGAATTCAAACAACCCAATCATGGTAATCTTAGAGAATTGCAAGGAACTCATGTCCGGAGCACACAAACTCTCACAAAACTTCTAAAAAATCAAACTTTATTCAAACTAGAACTTCAAAATCCAAAATTAAGAAAAGGGTACTTGAAATAAAAGAATTAAAGCATTGGAACCAACTACAAATTTCACCTCTAGCTCTAGCTAAGAGGTTAGCTAAGGAAAAACATATTAAAACTAGAACTAGAACTAAGAAAAGGAAGAAAAACTAGCTGGAGGAGGCTAGGTAGCCTCCTGGGACTTGAACTCCTTGCTTCCCACGTCCTTGGTTGATTTGGAATAGAAGAGAGCACCTCCTTTTATAGTGCAGCAATAGTACAGTAACATAGCAGAATTTGTTTCGCCTGGTACGGCTTAACCAATGGTCGGATTGCCTTCAAATTTGGTTTGTAGCTTCCTTGTAATGTGATCTTTCAAATAGATAATTTAGATTTCCAAGATTATTCTCTGAATGGGCCCACCAATCACATCACCGACCCCCTCTCAAAATCGCGCACTTTGGGTACCTTCAGAACCAGTCATCTTGCTTTCAACGCTCCGGAGTGTACAGATGTCAGATTGATCCCAAATTTTAAACATTGGTAGAAAACTTCATCCTCTACATGATAGATGGATTAGATTATCCAAAACAATCCCAGAATATGGTCCGAAAATTAGAACACTTCGGGCTTTTATAAACTCTGAGCAGTTGGATCTTTCTGGATGGTCCATCTTTCTTCAACCCGTACGATCAAACCACACATCCTTTTGATCTGAAACTTTTGTGGTTATTCATATATGGATGTGTTCTAAAAGATGGTCAAAGTAGATTCTTCATATCATCAATGATGGGTCACCTGGACCGGCCCAGAGTGGAACAGCGAAATCTGAAACTTTCTGGACAGTTCGTATTGTTTTGGCCACCACGATCAATCCGTAGCTCCGATCGACACAAAACCACTTGGGTTAGTTCGGCGTCGAGCTCCTCTTCGATATGGATGTGTTGGATTTTCAAATATCATCAAGATGGATTCAGAAAAGTGGTCCGAAAAACCAGAAACGGGAATGGCCTGCTGTATGCAATCTGGAAGTTGAACTTTGCATGGCCGACCGGTCACGACCGGTCGGACAGGGCTGGCCGACCGGTCATGACCGGTCGGACAAAGCTGGCCTTGCTCCAGGGAGTGCATCCGACCGGTCATGACCGGTCGGGCCTTCTTGGTCGAACGGTCTTGACCGGTCGGACCCAGTTTTGCTTGTTTTTCTTCTTTCTTTTCTTCTCTCCTTCCTCTCTCTTTGCTTTCTTCTTTCTTTGGTCCACCTTGGGCCTTCATCAAAGGCTCCAAATGGCCCCTTTTTGGTCTCTAATTGAGTGAAGTCCGCTCTCATCCCTACAATCACAAAACATGCATTAGATGGGCCTTTTAATCATGAAAACCATGCATACCATGTCATGTAGTGGGCAATGCAACGTATAAATTGGAGGTTCAACACACCCCCCCAACCAGCTTTTTGCTAGTCCCGAGCAAAACATGCGTGAATAAGTTCAAACTTCCAAACCCAACTCTCTTTCAGAAACCACGTTTCTATCCATTCCAAGATATACAAGTATAAAATTTGGAGAAATTAGGTGATAGAAGCTGAAATCTTGGACTCTCAAAACATAATAAGTGTCTACATGAAATTCCCGCTAATTGATTGATAAATAGAAGAACTTGAACAAATTCAACCTAGTGTGCATAGTGAAAGTTCATCTCATGAGTTTTTGGGATCATCTTCTTCATAGATTAAGTAAACCAAGGATTTTAAGGTGCACAGAGCAACAACAAGCCTATGACAGGAATTTGCCTTACCGTCCTTCCGACGGCTTTCACACTACGCCCCATTTTCGGCTTTGGTTACGGTTCGACGATCCCCCGGTTGGTAATAGGTAGCCCTTTTCGAAATTTTCCACCATTTTTCCTTCATTCCCGATTTCATCCTTTCTTTCCTTTTTCTTTTAAAATTAGATAGGATTTTTAAAAATCCATATCTTTCATTATTTTCCCATGGACAAGGATGGACAAAATACCCCGGCTTGGTTTCTCAACACCTTTATATCAAAGTCTAGCTAATCCACAAATCACATAAACCTTTCAACTCATGAAAATCATGTAATGTGAACTTGGTGTAAAGGTGTTCAAATTTTCTATCAATCACAACAATAGGGGAACTAACATATAAAACCATTATGTTGGGAGAAATTCAAGACTTACAACATCACACACTTCGTATCTCCTCTTCTTATACTCATATTATCTCGAATGCATGGAAATAAGGTTTTCTAAAAGAGTTTTGAAATTTTAGAAAATTCGAAAAAAATTTGAGCATGTGAGGCTCGAAATGTTGCAACATGCTAGATGAGGAATCTCATCTCACCCCCCAAGCAAATCTTGCATTGTCCTCAATGTAAAAAGATATGCAATTAGCATGAACATGAGAGCAATGGTAAAATATGAGAGAGTGAGAACAATAGTACCTGAGATAGCAAGTTGATCAATTCTAGCATCTTCCATTGTCTCGATGAGACTTATTTAATCCTAATTGCAGAAAAATAAATCCTAACCTACCTACCTACCTTTGATTAGTCCGATCAACTACATGATCAAAGTTGAGCAGGATCTTCATGAATTTCAATAAATTTCTCATGAGGACCATCTAAAGTCCTGCTCGACAGTAAACTTGTGTGCTTCTTATCATTGAAGTCCAATCGTATTGTGCACCACATGCATAAAAGGAGGAGATAAGAGCAGCAAAAAGATATCTCCTCAAATTCTGATTTGGGTTATGATTGATTAAAAATGGATCATCCCAATCAAAATTTTCAATGGGCTGAAGGACCCATGACGGTGGAGAGACATTCATCGAGTCTTCATTAGTTAAAGTTGTCTCTTCCACAAATTCAAAATTGTACGGTGTTTCCATAAACAATGGTAAAGAGTGTAAATCAGTGGAAAGGTGTTCTTCAGGCACCGACACCGTGTCTAACAAAATATCCAACTCCTTAATCATCTCATCATCAAGATCATAAGAGTGGGCCAAGCATTCCTCTAGGAAATCGAGATAGTCGGATGAAGGGTTCTCATCCTCCCTTAATGATTGAAGAAATTCTGTTTTAATGGTAAGGAATTCCTCCTCTATAGAGAGGAGGTCTTCCAAAGAGAATTCTTTAGATTCAGTGGTAAGCACATTATCTAACATTGTTTGATCTTTGAAAATTTCAAATTGTGCCACCTCATCATCCAAAGGAATAGAATTTTCAATCAAAGGGAGGTCTACCATACTAGAATTTGGCATGTGTTGTTGGTGGAAGGACTCAAAAAGATCGACTTCGGCCATCTCTCTAGCATGCATATCCTCTAGAGACTCATAATCATTATGCCCTTGGGAAAAAGAAACCATACGTTCATAACCATTCACCAAACCCTCATTGTAGGCAACCCCACTACCGCTTTCAAATTTAATGGATTCCTCGGGTTCGTCAACCGTCATTGAAATCTCTTCATCATTAAGTTCAAAGCATCCAAAAGAGATAGTGGACTCACCATAATTGATGATGACATTGGGATCATCGAAATCAATCTCCTTTAAAAGTCTATTCATTAAATCCAAAGGAGGTGGGACTTGGGTAGCCCCATCCTCCTCATTAGAGGGGATTGATTCGATGCCCCCAATTTCGGGCTCAACGTCTTCATAAGATGGTGAGGAAGCTTGATTTAATTGTTCATCCACATGCTCATTACATATTTCCTCAAGTATTTGTGTATACTTATCATCAAAAGAGGAAGATGTTTTAGGGTGATTGTTAATAACCATGGTTGGTTCCTCCCTTGAACAAGGAGAATGGTGGTTTTCCCAATTAAGACCGTACGCATTGTAGGATGAAAAGTTATATGATGGTTGATAGGCATATCCATACAAGTAATCACGCATTGTCTTAACCGATTGGCTACTATTCACCTGTTCCTTTTGTTGTTGCACACCTCTTACCATAACCGGTGGAACACTCATGTTATTTTCAATCCGGTAATCACGTAATGTTTTTTCCGGATGATTATCCAATTTTGCTTCGTTCCGGTATTCCCCCATCGTCTTACGTCGTGTCTCAATATGTGTATTGTTTTCATTAATGTAATCACGCATCGTCTTACGTGGGGCGGTAGTGGAGGTTGATTGAATCTCAGAAAAATACTTATGCTTATAATGGTTCCAATCATAAAGACTTTCAATTTCATGGTCTGACATCTCATCTTCCAAAAGGTACTTGTACGCACCATTCGTCCAATCATACATGATGAAATTTTAAAGAATTGAAAACTACCCTAATCTAGAAAAAAGAATAAAAAGAAGGGAGATGGGGAGATGTTACCCAATAGAGTGAGATCTATGCCAGCAACAATGTCCTACAAAATCAAACAAAAATTTGTTAGTAAAAAAAAAAATCAGAAAATCTACTTCTATAAAAACTGAAAATCCTACCTAAATACACCTACTCTATAGCTACCAGAACAATTAGAACCGTTTAACCTTTTCCCCGGCAACGGCGCCAAAAACTTGTTCGCTTCCCCAAGTGTAGGGTTGCGATGTAGTAATAAATCTCGGTAAGACCGAGGTCGATCCACAGGAAAAGAAGTAAACAATTCCAACTACTCTAATAACTAGAATCTAAGAAGTTTAAGAAAGTAGTTTTTCACATGAAATAGGAAAATCTGAAATTAAGAAGAACTAGAGCATCAAGGATCCACTTGTAGTAGTCCAATGCCAATCTATTCATCCAAGTACAACACAATTAGAATCAAAGTCCTATCTCTCATCTAATTGGAAGATATAATATTTAAGCACAACAATCCCACTTAAATCTGGAAATCAGATTTCTAGTTCTAATGAAGCACATAGAACTTGAACTTGTAGCCTTCGGAGTAACAGCCATGCCTATGGACTATGGCATGCTCAAGGGTTACTACAATTCGAATTCAAACAACCCAATCATGGTAATCTTAGAGAATTGCAAGGAACTCATGCCCGGAGCACCCAAACTCTCACAAAACTTCTAAAAAACCAAACTTTATTCAAACTAGAACTTCAAAATCCAAAATTAAGAAAAGGGTACTTGAAATAAAAGAATTAAAGCATTGGAACCAACTACAAATTTCACCTCTAGCTCTAGCTAAGAGGTTAGCTAAGGAAAAGCATATTAAAACTAGAACTAAAACTAAGAAAAGGAAGAAAAACTAGCTGGAGGAGGCTAGGTAGCCTCCTGGGACTTGAACTCCATGCTTCCCACGTCCTTGGTTGATTTGGAATAGAAGAGAGCACCTCCTTTTATAGTGCAGCAATAGTACACCAACATAGCAGAATTTGTTTCGCCTGGTACGGCTTAACCAATGGTCGGATTGCCTTCAAATTTGGTTTGTAGCTTCCTTGTAATGTGATCTTCCAAATAGATGATTTAGATTTCCAAGATTATTCTCTGAATGGGCCCACCAATCACATCACCGACCCCCTCTCAAAATCGCGCACTTTGGGTACCTTCAGAACCAGTCATCTTGCTTTCAACGCTCCGGAGTGTATAGATGTCGGATTGATTCCAAATTTTGAACATTGGTAGAAAACTTCATCCTATACATGATAGATGGATTAGATTGTCCAAAAAAATCCCAGAATATGGTCCGAAAATTAGAACACTTCGGGCTTTTATAAACTCTGCGCAGTTGGATCTTTCTGGATGGTCCATCTTTCTTCAACCGGTACGATCAAACCACACATCCTTTTGATCTGAAACTTTTGTGTTATTCATATATGGATGTGTTATAAAATATGGTCAAAGTAGATTCTTCATATCATCAATGATGGGTCACCTGGACCGGCCCAGAGTGGAACAGCGAAATCTGAAACTTTCTGGACAGTTCGTATTGTTTTAGCCACCACGATCAATCCGTAGCTCCGATCGACACGAAACCACTTGGGTTAGTTCGGCGTCGAGCTCCTCTTTGACATTGATGTGTTAGATTTTCAAATATCATCAAGATGGCTTCAGAAAAGTGGTCTGAAAAACCAGAAACGGGAATGGCCTGCTGTATGCAATCTGGAAGTTGAACTTTGCATGGCCGACCGGTCACGACCGGTCGGACAGGGCTGGCCGACCGGTCATGACCGGTCGGACAAAGCTGGCCTTGCTCCAGGGAGTGCATCCGACCGGTCATGACCGGTCGGGCCTTCTTGGCCGAACGGTCTTGACCGGTCGGACCCAGTTTTGCTTGTTTTTCTTCTTTCTTTTCTTCTCTCCTTCCTCTCTCTTTGCTTTCTTCTTTCTTTGGTCCACCTTGGGCCTTCATCAAAGGCTCCAAATGGCCCCTTTTTGGTCTCTAATTGAGTGAAGTCCGCTCTCATCCCTACAATCACAAAACATGCATTAGATGGGCCTTTTAATCATGAAAACCATGCATACCATGTCATGTAGTGGGCAATGCAACGTATAAATTGGAGGTTCAACAATAGGTCAGTCCCAATTCCAATAAACTAAGTTCATAATCATGATCATCATTAAGTCCTGTCACCAGACAAAGCTAGATCATGATTTGAACTTGAATCAAATCACATGCACAGTCCCATACATAAATCAGAAAACCAGAAAAGTAGAACTTTGGTAGGAAGTCCCCACATGAAGATCATAGTATTAGAGCGTACTCCAATTCCTCGGATCATACAAGTATAGACTAGCACACAACAATTAAGAACTTAAGTAATTCTCCCAAACATCCATGAGTCATCATAAGACTAAGAAAAACTACTTAGAACTTGTATTAACTTCAAACCATTGTTCATAATCATGAAAGCCAATCTTAAAACCAACTAAAAATGAATTGAAACATCTTGGATCCACTACAAGCTTCACCTCTTAGCCCTAGTTAAGAGGTTTAGCTGTTCATGATCCAAGGAAACATGAAACAACTAAGAAAAACATAAAACAGTAAAACAAACTAGAAGGAGTTGTGGAACTCTAAAATCCACTTCTGCCGCCTCCAACCTTGCTTAAACTCTTTTAAGATACCCTAGGAACGACCCCTAGGTGTCCTTTTATAGTGAGGAGGCTCCGCAACCTTGGAAACTTCCAGAATTTGCGTAAACATACGCAATGCGCAGAGAATTTCGGAACTTGTAGAACACACTTCGTTACGCAGATGACCGGTCGCACGACCGGTCTGAGCCACTGGACGACCGGTCTTACGACCGGTCTCAAAAGCGCAAAAAACGTCCAGTGAGTTTTGGGAAATTCTAAATCCAGGATTTTAATTCAAGGACCGGTCGCACGACCGGTCGCAGCAGTGGACGACCGGTTGCACGACCGGTCGTGAACAGTCCAGAGAGTTGTGGCCTCTGGATCCCCTCTGTTGAGTGTGCGGACCGGTCAGGCGACCGGTCGGACAACCGGTTGTGAGTGTTCTCTTCTGCTTTCTTCTTCTTTCCTCAAACTTCTTTCTTTCATCCTTTGACGCTTAGCCTCTTGATCTTCTATGCTTGTAAATGACTTCTTTAAGTCTCCAATTGATGAATCCTCTCTCTCATCCTACAATCACAAATTCATGCATTAGAATAGTCTATAAATCATGAAAACCTTGCATAATGAGTGATGAATTGGGGTTAGAATATGCACAATTAAGAGCTCAACAGCTACTGAAAACCATAAAAACAAACTAGAACTAGAACTAAAAGAAGAAGAAAACTAGTTGTAGGAGGCTAGGAAGCCTCCTAGGTCTTGAATCCTTTGCTCCCCACATTGCTAGATGGCCTAGGAAGAGGCTGTAGGTGTCCTTTTATAGATTGGCACGGAAAATTTCAGATTGCGCAAGAAATCACGCAATTGCGTAAAGAAAATCGGAGCTTCAAAGACAAGCTCTATTACGCTGCCGACCGGTCTGAGTCCCTGAACGACCGGTCGGAGGAACGGTCTTAAAACATAAAAAACAGTCCAGCAAGCTATGTTTCTCTGGACTCATCTTGACCTGTCTGACAACCGGTCTTGGGACAGGTCTTGGGACAGCTTTTCCACATTTTCTTTTCTTTCTTCCTTCTTCTTTCCTCCACCTTTTGTCACTTGTTATATTGATCTTCAATGCATACAAAGTGACTCTTTTAACTATGAATTAGTGAAGTCTCCCTCTCATTCCTACAATCCAAATCCATGCATTAGATTAGTCTTTAAATCATGAAAACTATATATAATGAGTGATGAATTGGGGTTCGAATATGCATAATTAAGAGCTCAACATTTACACACCTTGAAGATCAAAGGAATGAAGGACTAAAGGTGGAGCAAAAGTATATTAAAGATGAAGGAGGAGAAGCTGAGAAGTTCAGCATATTTCATGACCACCGACCGGCCAGCCATAGCCGCCAACTGGCCGACCAAACCCTCCAGAAACAGAAAAATCTCTGGATAAGTTTTATGAAGGCCGACCCATTGACCGACCGGCCGGCTGAAGGGTCAGCCTATGCATTGTAGTGTCCAGTGAACTTCACAGATTTGAAGCATGTCCACCGGCCGGCTGATTGGTCGGTTGGTAGGTCAGACTGTGTAAAGAACACTCCAGTGAAAATTTCAATTGCAAGCACTTTGTTCAACCGGTTGGACAGGGGGTCCGACCGGTCGGCTGTGTAACAAAACTTCTTCTACAAGATCTAAAAATCTCTGTGCAAAACGCAAATTTACGGGATTTCTTGAAGTTTCTTCACACCTAGGGATCCAAAGCTTTAAAAGGACCCCCCTAGCTCGTTCATAGGGCATCTTAGAAGAGATTAAGCACGGTGGGAGACGACGGAAGTCAGATCCGGAGTTCTACAACTCCGCCTAGTTTGTTCTTCTAGTTTTATGTTTTTCTTAGTTGTTTTCATGTTTCCTTGGATCATGAATGGCTTAACCTCTTAGCTATGGCTAAGAGGTGAAGCTTGTAGTGAATCTAAGATGTTTCAATTTGTTTAATTTGGTTTCAATTTGGATTATTAGTGAAGAACAATGGTTGAAGTTTGAATAAAGTTTTAAGTAATTTTTCTTAATCTTATGATGGTTCATGGATGTTTAGAAGAATTGCTTGACTTCTTAATTGTTTTGAATTATTCTAGACTTGTATGATCCAAGGAATTGGATTCAATGTGTTCTAAATCTATGATCCTCATGTGGGAACTTCATACCAAAAGTTCTACTCTTTTTGAAATTTCTGTCTATGTGTGATTGTTTGTATGATTTGAATTGAGTTCAAATCATGATCTAGTTATACCTTGTGACAGAGTTTAATGATGATTATGATTGTGATCTTAACCTATTGGAAATAGGATTGATCTATGCAATTGAGTGTGCTCAAATCCTAACTTGAATTGAGAGAATTATGTATCACACATATGGCAGATTATTGTTTTAACTGCTCTATCATCTTACTAGATAGAACTTAATTTCGATTCTCGTTGAGAAAGTGAGAAACCATGGTGAATTAAGCATCAAGGATTGCTACAAGTGGATCCTTCAACCCTTAGTGCTTTTATTATTGATTACATTCAATTTAATTCAAAATATCTATCTACACCAAATTCTTAAATTCTGTTTAGTTAACTCTTAAGTAGAAACCATTTGAAGTGTTTTGTGAATCCCTACACAAGTCCCTGTGGATCGACCTCGGTTTTACCGAGATTATTACTACATCGCAACCCTACACTTGGGGAAGGGAACAAGTTTTTGGCACCGATGCTGGGGACTTTGATGGTTTTTCACAAAATTTCTGAAAATAGTCTCTATTTGAGATTTTTAGGACTCTTTTAATAACTTACTTTGTTTGCTTTGTTTTTCCAAGAATTCTAGGAGTCGAAGTAGTCACTTCAAATCAGGTTTTTCTAACCCTTTTTCTTTTTACTTTTCTGAGATTTGCATGCCACATTGGGTTCGAGATTTTAATAACCGACTCATTAGTGAAGGGGGAATAGTTGAAGGAATTGATAAAAAGCCACGTGCTAAGAGACGTTTTGATTCTCCAATTTTGTTTGAAAGTATGGTTGCAAATCAACCCAATCGTATGGCCAATCAAAATCTGGGCTAAAACCAAACTGAAATGGGAGAGAATGTGGTTGAGAATGTTCCCTGACCCAGAACATTACGTGACTACTTGTAACCAGCAAGAGCGAGCACTCCCTCATGCATAATTTTTCCACAAAATGCAGGGAACATAGATTTGAAACCGAGAGTAATCCAACTCCTCCCCAAATTCCATGGACTTGACAGTGAAAGTGCCTATCAACATCTTAAGGAATTTGATGAGGTGATAGCCACAATGCACTTTGCAAATGTAACCGACGATGTGGTGAGACTCAAATTATTTCCTTTTACCCTTAAAGAGAAAACTAAAGGTTGGCTTCATGCATTAAGGCCAAGATCAATTGGCAAATGGACTGAGCTGACTAGGGAGTTCATTAAAAAGTTCTTCCCTACTCACAAAACGATCATGTTGAGGCGCCTTATCATGAATTTTGCCCAAAAGGAGGATGAGACCTTCTTCCAATGTTGGGAGAGGTTTAAAGACTTGTTAAATGCATGCCCACATCATGGCTACGAAATTTGGCGGGTAATAAGCTTTTTTTATGAAGGACTGACTTCACCCATGTGCCAATTTGTAGAGATGATGTGCAATGGAGAATTCATGAATAAGGAAGTCGAGGAAGCATGGGACTATTTTGATGAATTGGCCGAGAATGCGAAGTCTTGGGATACATCTAGACCAACAAATTCTAAGACAAGCCAACAAAAGGAAAAATGAGGAATTTATGTCTTCTCAGATGAAGATAATATAAGTGCACGTATAGCTAGCCTCACAAGAAAGGTCGAGGCCATGGAATCGAAGAAAGGAGAGACGATCAACTCAAAAGACGTTGAAACCGTTGTGGAATTTATGCCGGAAATCAACATGCAACACAAGATTGTCCCACAATTTCAGCATTCCAAGATATCTTACAAGAGCAATCAAATGCCATAAACAGTTATCAATGACCATTTAGTGCTCCAAACTCAAACACGTATAATTCTAGTTGGAAGAACCATCCCAACTTTAGTTGGAGAAATGGACCCACTGCGAATGCAAACAATACCCCTCAAGTTCAACCTTTACTAGGTCCATCCCTAGTGATTACACCAAAAGCTACGCTAGAGGAGATGTTGGGTGCATTCGTATCGGTTCAAGCTGAATATAACAAGACTAATTCTCTGAAAATTGATGGATTCATGCAAGAGCAACTGAAATTCAATTAAAATTCATCTCAAGCCATTAATGACTTGAAAACCTCAATGGATAGAGTTGAATCTCATCTCAGTGTTAGGGAGAAAGGCACACTTCCTACCTAACCTCTCCCTAACCTAAGAACCCAATTTGAGACACAAGACGCAAGCTCATCCTCCTAATATACGGAGCATGTTCAAGCTATCACCACTTTGAGAAGTGGACAAATAATCGATAAATCTAATTCGGTGAAAGCCCCAAAGCCTAATGATCTGAAAATTTCCAAAGAGGATGATAGCTCGAACAACACTCTACATGAGAAAGAACCGGAAAGGCAATACAAGCTGGTTGCCTCGTTTCCCCAAAGGTTGATTTCACCCAAACCTTTAGATAAAAACCTGAAAATTTTGGAGGTTTTTAAGCAAGTGAAGATCAACATCCCGTTGTTGGATGTTATAAAACAGATACCATCCTATGCCAAATTTCTAAAGGAATTATGTAGAGTCAAAAGGAAACACAATGTTCACAACAAAGTACTTTTGACTGAGAATTTGAGTGCTATTATCAGACAGGAGGTGCCCCAAAAATACAAGGATCCGGGTAGTCCAACCATCTCATGCATCATAGGAGATTACCGGATTAAACAATCCTTACTTGATTTAGGGGCAAGTGTTAACCTCATTCCATACTCGGTTTATGAACAACTTGGGTTAGGTGAATTAAAACCCACCAAAACCGCACTCCAACTTGCTGATAGATCTATTCGTATACGGAGAGGAGTGATTGAGGATGTCTTAGTCCAAGTTGATAAATTCTACTACCCAGTAGACTTTATTGTCTTGGATACACATCCCATGATAAGTACCGGTGCTCAAATTCCCGTCATACTTGGCCGCCCTTTTTTAGCTACTTCAAATGCGATTATCAATTGTAGAAACAGGCTTGTACAAATGTCCTTTGGAAATATGACACTCGAGTTGAATATATTTGATTTATGCAAACAACCACGGGAAGTTGATGACGAGATCCACAAGATAAACTTGATTGAATCATTCGTGGAGGAGACATTCCCCTCGACATAATATTTCGACCCTTTGAAGGCATGTTTGGCCCACTCTCATCAAATGAATGATGACATAATACAAGAGATGGGTGCCATTTTGGATGTTATGCCGGTACTTGAGAACAAAATATGGAAGGCGCTATTTGAACATTTACCCTTAAGCGAGAACAAGCCTCTTCCATCCAATATCAAGGCACCGAAGCTCGACCTAAAACCATTACCAAGTGATTTGAAATATGTATACTTAGGTCGAGATGAGACATACCTGGTGGTGATTTCTTCCCACTTGGATGAAGAACAAGAGAGTAGGCTAATTACCACTCTAATAGAGCATAAGAGCGTCATTGGATGGTCGATGGCAGATCTCAAAGGCATAGACCCCCTGATTTGTACTCATCGCATACACCTTGAGGAGAATCCGAAAACATCTAGGGTCTCAATCCAAACATGAAGGAGGTAGTTAAGGCCGAGGTATTGAAACTATTGGATGTAGGTATCATTTACCCAATATCCGATAGTTAATGGGTGAGTCCAACTCAAGTGATACCTAAGAAATTCGGAACAACCATTGTAGCCAATGCCAATAATGAGCTCGTGCCAACCAGAGTTACTACCGGTTGGAGAATGTGCATTGACTACAGGAAGCTAAACACAGTCATGAGGAAAGACCACTTCCCCCTACCATTTGTTGATCAAATTTTAGAAAGGTTGGCGGGTCATTCCCATTTTTGCTTCCTTGATGGATATTCAGGGTATAACCAAATAGAGATCGCCCTAGAGGACCAAGAGAAGACAACATTCACATGTCCATTCGGCACTTTCGCCTATCGAAGGATGCCATTTGGGCTATGTGATGCCCCTACCATTTTTCAACGTTGTATGTTGAGTATTTTTTTTATATGGTGGGAACGATTCTCGAAGTCTTCATGAACGATTTCTCTGTATTTGGTTATAACTTTGATGAGTGCCTTATGCACTTAAAAACTGTGTTGAAAAGACGTGAAGAAAAGAACCTCGTGTTAAATTGGGAGAAATGTCACTTCATGGTTCAAAAAGGAATAGTATTTGGTCACATCATCTCACAAAATGGAATTGAGGTGGACAAAGCTAAAATCGATCTTATCTCTGACCTTCTACCACCCAAGAGCGTACGAGATGTGCGGTCCTTTTTGGGACATGCCGGATTTTATAGACGGTTCATAAAGGACTTTAGTTCACTTTCTCGTCCTTTATGTAGCCTACTTCAAAAGGAAAACTCATTCGAGTGGACCGAAGATTGTCAAAATGCCTTTAACAAACTAAAAGGTATGTTGACATCTGCTCCCATAATGCAACCACCTGATTGGAGCCTTCCTTTTGAAATTATGTGCGACGCGAGCGACTACACTATTGGGGCTGTGTTAGGCCAGAGAAAGGAGAAAAAGCCATGCGTAATCTACTATGCAAGTAGAACTTTAAACTCGGCTCAAGAAAACTACACTACTATAGAAAAGGAACTTTTAGCCATAGTTTTTGCTTTAGACAAGTTTAGGTCCTACTTGATCGGATCCAAGATCATCATATTCACTGACCATGCTGCGCTTAAGTACCTTCTCTAAAAGAAGGATGCTAAGCCACGCTTGTTAAGATGGATCCTCCTACTCCAGGAATTTGATATAGAAATACGTGATAAGGAGTAGAAAACGTCATGGCCGACCATCTCTCTAGACTTGTCCTCACCAATTTTCCTGAGACGACTACAATCAATGACATGTTCCCTGATGAACAAATTTTTAAAGTCTCCCAATTACCATGGTATGCGGACATTGCTAACTATCTTGCTACAGGTACAATTCCGATACAATGGAAAAAGCAAGCTTAGGATAAGTTCTTCAACGAGGTGAGAAAATTCCTATGGGACGACCCATACTTATTCAAGTATTGTCCCGATCAAATCATAAGGAGATGTGTGCCGGATGATGAACAACACAGTATTATCTCCTTTTGTCATTCTCAGGCTTGTGGTGGCCATTTTTTGGCTAAGAAGACCACAACCAAGATTCTGCAATGTGGGTTTTATTGGCCCACCATGTTCAAAGATACCCATGAGTTTTATAAAACGTGTGAGCGTTGTCAGAAATTGGAAGGAATATCCCGTAGAAATATGATGCCACTCAATCCCATCTTACCAATCGAAATTTTTGATTGTTGGGGCATCGATTTGGGTCCATCCCCATCTTCTTTCGAAAATTTATATATATTGCTAGCCATCAATTATATTTCAAAATGGGTCGAAGCGATTCCATGTCGGACCAATGACCATAAAACAGTGATTCATTTCTTAAAAGAAAATATCCTTTTCCGGTTCAAAACGCCTCGAGTCATTATAAGTGTTGGAGGATCTCATTTTTGTAACCGCATGTTTGAAACTTTAATGAAGAAATATGGCGTAAATCACGAAGTGAGTACTCCCTATCACTCACAAACAAGTGGACAAGCCGAGATATCCAACAGGGAGATTAAACATATTTTGGAGAAAACAGTGAACCCCGATCGCAAGGATTGGTCGCTTCGACTAACTGATGCACTTTGGGCTTACCGTACTGCTTTCAAGACCCCCATTGGAATGTCTCCCTATAGACTTGTTTATGGGAAGGCTTGTCACTTGCCTGTGGAATTGGAAAATAGGGCATATTAGGCGATAAAGAAGGTGAATTTCGATTCTGACAAAGCAAGCTCGTTGCGCAAACTTCAGATGAATGAACTTGCGGAACTCCGGAACGAGGCATATGAAAATAGGAGAATTGACAAGGACAAGATGAAAGTGTTCCATGATAAGAACATTCTTCGTAAGACATTCACGATTAATCAAAAGTTCCTTATGTATAATTCTCGCCTACATTTATTTTCGGGAAAATTGAAATCTCGATGGACCAGTCCCTACATTGTAAAAACTGTTTATCCATACAGGACCATCGCGTTGTTAAATCTAAGGAACGACAATATCTTTAAAGCAAATGGTCAGCGACTAAAACCGTTCTTTGAGAATTTTCCTTCAGAAGGTATGTTCATACCTCTGACTGATCCTGTGTATCAGGATGATTGATCTCCTAGTCTGATGGAGGTATAGAGTAGTTAGAATTAGGATTTTGTTGCTTTTAGTTTGCTTTTTAATAGGTTTGATAGAAGGAGGTAGCATTCCGATTTTTGTTCTCTCAGGTACTCTCATCCCTCATCCCCTTTATTTTATATTTGCTCTCATATTTTGCTCATTGCATATCTTTTACATTGAGGACAATGCAAGATTGGGTTGGGGGTGTGGGATAACTAGGATAAATCCAGTGTTTTGTAACATTTCGAGCAATTATGTATAAACTTTTTCAATTTTATCTATAAATACAAAACTCCATTGGAAAACTTTGTTTCTATACATTTGGGATGGTGTGAGTATAAGAAAAAGAGAGGCAAAGTAAGTAAAGTTGAGTATCTTGAACAATCTCTAAGATACTAGTTTTATATGCAAATCCCCCTATTTTTTTTATTGATAGAATTTCTAAACACTTTTACACCTAATTCACATTACATGATTCTCACGCTTTGAAAGGATTATGTAGAACTGTGAATTGATTAAGTTTGGATTTGAGGTGTTGAGAAACCAAGCCGGGGTACTTTGTCCATCCTTGTCCATGGGAAAATAACGAAAGATATGGATTTCTAAAAATCATATCTAATGAAAAAGAAAACGGAAAGGAAGGATGAAAATATGGGAATGATGGAGAATATGGTGAAAAATTCCGAAAAAGGGCAACCTATTACCAACCGGGGGATGGTCTACCCGTAACCAAAGCCGGAAATGGGACAGTAGCATGAAAGCCATCGAAAGGACGGTAAGGCATATTCCTGTCATAGGCTTGTTGTTGATCTATGCACCCTTGAATCCATACCTTAGTCAATTCATGAAGAAGGTAACCCTAAAAATCCACGAGATGAGCATTCACTGAGGACACTAGGTCAAATTGTTTGGATTCTTCTATTTATCAATCAATCAGCGGGAATTTCATATGAGTACTTGGTATATTTTAGAAAATTCAAGGTTTCAACTTCTATCATTTGGCATCTCTGAATTCTTTACACTTGTATATCATTGAGTATATAGAAACATGGTTTCTGAAGGAGAGTTGGGTTTTGAAGAATGAAATGTGTTTCACGCATGTTTTGCTCAGGACTAGCAAAATGCTAGTTAGGGGTGTGTTGGGCTCTTAAATGTGCATATTCTAACCCCATTTCATTACTAACTATGCTTGAAATAAGTGATTAAAGACCCAATTAATGCATGGTTTTGTGATTGTAGGAATGAGAGAGAGAATTCATCAATTGAGGGCTTAAAGGAGCTATTTACACACCTTGAAGATCAAAGGAATGAAGGACCAAAGGTGGAGAAAAAGTACATTGAAGATGAAGGAGGAGAAGCTGAGAAGTTCAACATATTTCATGACCACCGGCCGGCCGGCCAAACCCTCCAAAAATAAAAAAATCTCTGGATAAGTTTTATGAAGGCCGACTGTTGAACCTCCAATTTATACATTGTATAGGCCATTCCATCACATTATATGCATGGTTTGCATGTTTAAAAGGCCCATCTAATGCAGGTTTTCTGATTGTAGGAATGAGAGCAGACTTCACCTAATTGGAGACCAAAAGGAGACATTTAGGAGCCTTGGGTGAAGACCCAAGGTGGGCCAAAGAGAGAAGAAAGCAAAGAGAGAGGAAGGAGAGAAGAAAAAAAGAAGAAGAAATAACGTAGAAAATGGGTCCGACCGGTCAAGACCGGTCGGCTGCACTCCCTGGACACTTAACAAACAGGCTAGACCGGTTGGCCATGCAATTTCAGACTTTCAGATTTCAAACAGAAGGCTATTCCCATTTTTGGATTTTCGGCCCAGTTTTTTGGGGCTATCTTGATGATATTTGGAAATCCAAAACATCCATTTCAAAGAGGAGCTCGAAGCCGAAATAACCCAAGTGGTTTTGTGTCGATCGGAGCTACAGATTGTCCGTGGTGGCGAAAACAATACGAACTGTCCAGAAAGTTCTAGATTCCGCCTACTCCACTCTAGGCCAATCCAGGTGGCCCATCATTGATGATATGAAGAATATACTTTGACTATCTTCTAGACCACATCCATATATGAATAACCACAAAGTTTCAGATAAAAAAGAAGTGTGGTTTGATCGTACCAGTTGAAGAAAGATGGACCATCCGGAAATATCCAACTACGCAGATTTTATAAAAGGCCTGAGTGTTCTAATTTTTGCACCTAATTCTGAAATTTTTTTAGACAATCTAATCCATCTATCATGTAGATGAGGAAGTTTTCTACCAATTTTCAAAATTTAAGATCATTCTGACCTCTGCACACTCCGGAGCGTTGAAAGCAAGATGACTGGTTCTAAAGTACCTGAATTGCGCGATTTTGAGAGGCGGTCGCTGATCTGATTGGCGGGCCCATTCAGAAGATAATCTTGGAAATCTAAATCATCTATGAGGAAGATCACATTACAAGAAAGTTACAAATCAAATTTGAAGGCAATCCGAGCATTGGTCAAGCCGTACGAAGCGAAACAAAATCTGTTATGTTGCAGTACTCTTACTGTATTATAAAAGGAGGTGCTCTCTTCTATTCCAAATCAAGCAAGGACGTGGGAAGCAAGGACTTCAAGTCCTAAGAGGCTACCTAGCCTCCTACAGCTAGTTTTTCTTCCTTTTCTTAGTTCTAGTTCTAGTTTTAATATGTTTTTTCTTAGTTAACCTCTTAGCTAGAGCTAGAGGTTAAATTTGTAGTTGATTTCAATGCTTTAATTCTTTTATTTCAAGTACCATTTTCTTAATTTTGAATTTTGAACTTCTAATTTGAATAAAGTTTGAATTTTTAGATGAATTATGAGAGTTTGTGTACTCCAGACATGAGTTCCTTGCAATTCTCTGAGATTACCATGATTGGGTTGTTTGAATTCGAATTGTAGTAACTCTTGAGCATGCCATAGTCTTTTGGCATGGCTGTTACTCCAAAGGCTACAAGTTCAAGTTCTATGTGCTTCATTAGAACTAAAAATCTGATTTCTAGATTTGAGTGGGATTGTTTGTGCTTGAATGTTATATCCTCCAATTAAATGAGAGATAGGACTTTTGATTCTAATTCTGTTATGCTTGGATGAATGGATTGGTATTGAACTACTATAAGTGGATCCTTGATGCTCTAGTTCTTCTTATTTTTTGATTTTCCTATTTTATGTGAAAAACTATTTTCCTAAACTTCTTAGATTCTAGTTATTAGAGTAGTTGGAATTGTTTACTTCTTTCCCTGTGGATTGACCTCGGTCTTACCGAGAATTAATACTATATCGCAACCTTGCACTTGAGGCGAGCGAATAAGATTTTGGCGCCGTTGCTAGGGAAAAAGGTTAAACGATTCTAATTGTTCTAGTAGCTATAGAGTAGTTTTAGTTAGGATTTTCAGTTTTTATAGAAGTAGATTTTCTGATTTTTTTTCTAGATTACTAACAATTTTTTGTTTGATTTTGGAGGACATTGTTGCTGACATAGATCTCACTCTATTGGGTAACATCTCCCAATCTCCCTTCTTTTTGTTCTTTTTTCTAGATTAGGGTAGTTTCCAGTTCCTTAAAATTTCATCATGTATGATTGGACGAATGGTGCGTATAAGTACCTTTTGGAGGATAAGACGTCGGATAGGGGGACCCAAACTCATTGTGATCGAGATCCTTCCAAGTATGAGTATTTTTCTGAGATTCAAAGAACCTCTACTACCCTCCCATGTAAGACAATGCATGATTACATTAATAAAAGCAATATACATATTGAGACATGACGTAAGACGATGGGGGGATATCGGAACGAAGCAAAATTGAATAATCATCCGGGAAAAATATTACGTGATTACTGGATTGAAAATAACATGAGTGTTCCACCGGTTATGGTAGGAGGTGTGCAACAACAAATGGAACGGGTGCGTAGTGGCCAACCGGTTAAGACAATGCGTGATCACTTGTACGAATATGCCTATCAACCATCATATAACTCTTCATCCTACAATGCGTAAGGTCTTAATTGGGAAAATCACCATTCTCCTTGTTCAAGGGACGAACCAACCGTGGTTATTAACAATCACCCTAAAACCTCTTCCTCTTGTGATGGCATGTATACACAAATACTTGAGAAAATATGTGTTGAACCACCAATTTATACATTGCATTGCCCACTACATGACATGGTATGCATGGTTTTCATGATTAAAAGGCCCATCTAATGCATGTTTTGTGATTGTAGGGATGAGAGCGGACTTTACTCAATTAGAGACCAAAAATGGGCCATTTGGAGCCTTTGATGAAGGCCCAAGGTGGACCAAAGAAAGAAGAAAGCAAAGAGAGAGGAAGGAGAGAAGAAAAGAAAGAAGAAAAACAAGCAAAACTGGGTCCGACCGGTCAAGACCGGTCGGACAAGAAGGCCCGACCGGTCATGACTGGTCGGATGCACTCCTTGCAGCAAGGCCAGCTTTGTCCGACCGGTCATGACCGGTCGGCCAGCCCTGTCCGACCGGTCGTGACCGGTCGGCCATGCAAAGTTCAACTTCCAGATTGCATACAGCAGGCCATTCCCGTTTCTAGTTTTTCGGACCACTTTTCTAAAGCCATCTTGATGATATTTGAAAATCCAACACATCCATGTCAAAGAGGAGCTCGACGCCGAACTAACCCAAGTGGTTTCGTGTCGATCGGAGTTAAGGATTGACCGTGGTGGCCAAAACAATACAAACTGTCCAGAAAGTTCCAGATTTCGCTGTTCAACTCTGGGCCGGTCCAGAGGACTCATCATTGATGATATGAAGAATCTACTTTGACCATATTTTAGACCACATCCATATATGAATAACCACAAAAGTTTCAAATCAAAAGGATGTGTGGTTTGATCGTACCGGTTGAAGAAAGATGGACCATCCAAAAAGATCCAATTGCACAGAGTTTATAAAAGCCCCAAGTGTTCTAATTTTTGGACCATATTCTGGGATTGTTTTGGACAATCTAATCCGTCTATCATGTAAAGGATGAAGTTTTCTACCAATATTCAAAATTTGGGATCAATCCGACATCTGTACACTCCGGAGCGTTGAAAGCAAGATGACCGAAGTGCGCGATTTTGAGAGGCGGTCGGTGATCTGATTGGTGGGCCCATTCAGAGGATAATCTTGGAAATCTAAATCATCTATGAGGAAGATCACATTACAAGGAAGCTACAAATCAAATTTGAGGGCAATCCGACCATTGGTTAAGCCGTACCAAGCGAAACAAATTCTGCTATGTTGCTGTACTATTGCTGCACTATAAAAGGAGGTGCTCTCTTCTATTCCAAATCAACCAAGGACGTGGGAAGCAAGGAGTTCAAGTCCCAGGAGGCTACCTAGCCTCCTCCAGCTAGTTTTTCTTCCTTTTCTTAGTTCTAGTTCTAGTTTTAATATGCTTTTCCTTAGCTAACCTCTTAGCTAGAGCTAGAGGTGAAATTTGTAGTTGGTTCCAATGCTTTAATTCTTTTATTTCAAGTACCATTTTCTTAATTTTGGATTTTGAAGTTCTAGTTTGAATAAAGTTTGGTTTTTTAGATGAATTGTGAGAGTTTGTGTGCTCCGGACATGAGTTCCTTGCAATCCTCTGAGATTACCATGATTGGGTTGTTTGAATTCGAATTGTAGTAACCCTTGAGCATGCCATAGTCCATAGGCATGGCTGTTACTCCGAAGGCTACAAGTTCAAGTTCTATGTGCTTCATTAGAACTAGAAATCTGATTTCCAGATTTAAGTGGGATTGTTGTGCTTAAATGTTATATCTTCTAATTAGATGAGAGATAGGACTTTGATTCTAATTGTGTTGTACTTGGATGAATGGATTGGCATTGGACTACTACAAGTGGATCCTTGATGCTCTAATTCTTCTTAATTTCAGATTTTTCTATTTCATGTGAAAAACTACTTTCTTAAACTTCTTAGATTCTAGTTATTAGAGTAGTTGGAATTGTTTACTTCTTTCCTTGTGGATCGACCTCGGTCTTACCGAGATTTATTACTACATCGCAGCCTTACACTTGAGGTGAGCGAACAATATGGAAAGAGTATGCTGAGGAACAATCAAATCAAGCTTACTCGTTATCTTGTGAAAACGTTGAGCCCGAAATTGGGGGCATCGAATCAATCCCCTTTAATGAGGATGGGGCTTCCCAAGTCCCACTTTCTTCGTATTTAATGGATAAACTTTTAGAGGAGATTGATTTTGATGATCCCAATGTCATCATCAATTATGGTGAGTCCACTATCTCTTTTGGGTGCTTTGAACTTAATGATGAAGAGATTTCAATGACGGTTGACGAACCCAAGGAATCCATAAAATTTAAAAGCGGTAGTGGGGTTGCTTATAATGAGGGTTTGGTGAATGGTTATGAACCTATGGTTTCCTTTTCCCAATGGCATAATGATTATGAGTCTCTAGAGGATATGCATGCTAGAGAGATGGCCGAGGTTAATATTTTTTAGTCACTCCACCAACTTGACATGCTTAATTTTAATGTGGAGAATGAGACTCCCATGAGTGAAAATTCAGATTCTTTGGATGAATGCTCAGCTCACTTTGAAAATTCAAACGACCCCACTATTCAAGAGATTGTTAAAGCCTTGCATACTTCTGACTTGGTGCATCATACTAGTTATGGAGAACCTAGTTTGGAAGAATTCCACTCCATGAAGGGTGAGTCCCTCACCAGCGAAATTGAATTTTTACACTCACTCAAGCAAGATCATGATCCTTCATCCGACTATCTCGATTTCCTAGAGGAATGCTTGGCCCACTCTTATGATCTTGATGATGAAATGATTAAGGAGTTGGATATTTTGTTAGACACGGTGTCGGTGCCAGAAGAACACCATTCCACTGATTTACACTCTTTACCATTGTTTGTGGAAGCACCGTACAATTCTGAAATTGTGGAGGAGACAACTTTAACCAATGAAAACTTGACGAATGTCTCTCCACCATCATAGGTCCTTCAGCCCATTGAAGATTCTGATTGGGAGGACCCGTTTTTAATCGATCATAACCCATATCAGAATTTGAGGAGATATCTTGTTGCTGCTCTTATCTCTTCCTTTTATGCAAGTGGTGCACAATACGATTGGACTTCAATGATAAGAACCACACATGTTTACTGTCGAGCAGGACTTTGGATGGTCCTCATGAGAAATTTATTAAAATTCATGAAGATCCTGCTCAAATTTGATCATGTAGTCGATCGGACTAATCAAAGGTAGGTAGGTAGGTTATGATTTATTTTTCTGTAATTAGGATTGAATAAGTCTCATCGAGACAATAGAAGATGCTAGAATTGATCAACTTGCTACCCCAGGTACTCTCGTTCTCACTCTCCTTTGTCTTATTTCATTGCTCTCATGTCATGCTTATTGCATATCTTGTTACATTGAGGACACTGTAAGATTTTAGTTGGGGGGTGAGATTCCTTAGATGAATTTACTAGCTTTTGTGACATTTCGAGAAATTCTATAGAAAATTTTCGATTTTTCTAAAATTCAAAACTCTTTTGAAAAACTTTGTTTCTATACATTCGAGATGATACGAGTATAAAAAGAGGAGATACGAAGTAAGTGATGTTGCAAGCTTTGAACTTCTCTTAATATAATGGTTTTATATGTGAATTCCCCTATGTATGTGATTGATAGAAAATTTGAACACTTTTACACTTAGTTCACATTACACAATTTTCATGGGTTGAAAGGATTATGTGATTTGTGGATTAGCTAGACTTAGATTTAAGGTGTTGAGGAACCAAGCCGAGGTACTTTGTCCATCCTTGTCCATGGGAAAATAACGAAAGATATGGATTTCTAAAAATCCTATCTAATGTAAAAGAAAAAGGAAAAGGAAGAATGAAATTGGGAATGATGGAAAATGGTGGAAAATTTCGAAAAGGGCTACCTATTACCAACCGGGGGATGGTCTACCCGTAACCAAAGCCGAAAATGGGAAGTAGCATGAAAGCCGTCGGAAGGACGGTAAGACAAATTCCTGTCATAGGCTTGTTGTTGCTCTGTACACCTTGAGATCTATAGTTTAGTTGATCTATGAAGAAGATAATCCCAAAAACTCAATTGATGAACTTTCACTATGCACACTAGGTTGAAGTTGTTCAAGTTCTTCTATTTATCAATCAATCAGCTGGAATTTCATGTAGACACTTATTATGCTTTGAGAGTTTAAGGTTTCAACTTCTATCACCTAATCTCTCCAAATTTTATACTTGTCTGTCTTGGAATGGATAGAAACATGGTTTCTAAAGGAGAGTTGGTTTGAAGGTTTGAAATTGTTTCACGCATGTTTTGCTCAGGACTAGCAAAATTATCCCACTGACCGACCCGCCTGACAGATTGACCGACCGGCCGACCGACCGGACGGCTGAAGGGTCGGCCTATGCATTGTAGTGTCCAGTGAATTTCGTAGATTTAAAGCATGTCCACAGGCTGGCCGACTGACCAGTCGACTGGTAGGTCGGACTGTGTAAAGAACACTTCAGTGAAAATGTCAATTGGAAGCACCTTGTTCGACCAGCCGGACAGGGAGTCTGACCAGTCGGTTGCGTAACAAAACTTCGTCTACAAGCTCTGAAAATCTCTGCGTAAAACACAAATTGCGGTACTTCTCGAAGTTTCTTCACACCTAGGGATCCAAAGCTTTAAAAGGACTCCCCTAACTCGTTCCTAGGGCATCCTAGAAGAGATTAAGCACGGTGGGAGACGGCGGAAGTCAGATCTGGAGTTCTACAGCTCCTCCTAGTTTATTCTTCTAGTTTTGTGTTTTTCTTAGTTGTTTTCATGTTTCCTTGGATCATGAACGGCTAAACCTATTAGCTAAGGCTAAGAGGTGAAGCTTATAGTGAATCTAAGATGTTTCAATTCGTTTGATTTGGTTTCAATTTGGATTATTAGTGAAGAACAATGGTTGAAGTTTGAATAAAGTTTTAAGTAGTTTTTCTTAATCTTATGATGGTTCATGGATGTTTAGAAGAATTGTTGAGTTCTTAATTGTTTTGAATTATTCTAAACCTGTATGATCTGAGGAATTGGATTCAATATGCTCTAAATCTATGATCCTCATGTGGGAACTTCATACCAAAAGTTCTTATCTTTTTGGAATTTCTGTCTATGTGTGGTTGTTTATATGATTTGAATTGAGTTCAAATCATGATCTAGTTATACCTTGTGATAGAGTTTAATGATGATTATGATTGGGATCTTAACCTATTGGAACTAGGATTGATCTATGCAATTGAGTGTGCTCAAATCCTAACTTGAAATGAGAGAATTATGTATCACAAATATGGCAGATTACTGTTTTAACTGCTCTATCATCCAACTAGATAGAACTTAATTTTGATTCTAGTTGACAAAGTGAGAAACCATGGCAAATTAAGCATCAAGGATTTCTATAAGTGGATCCTTGAACCCCTAGTGCTTTTATTATTGATTACATTCAATTTAATTCAAAATATCTATCTATACCAAATTCTTAAATTCTGTTTAGTTAACTCTTAAGTAGAAACCATTGGAAGTGTTTTGTGAATTCCTACACAAGTCCCTCTGGATCGACCTTGGTCTTACCGAGATTATTACTATATCGTAACCCTACACTTGGGGAAGCGAACAACGGGCACTTTGAGAATGATTTGCTTTGCTGACATCTCTTGACCATCGAATTTGGACATGTTATGGCTGAGCCAGATCTCCCAGCATATGATGCACAGAACAAGCCCCTGTAAGAATCTTAATTTGTAAGATCTCTTCACGTTACTAGTCTAGTGGGAGATCCTCAGCTGAATCATGTGGCTCGTGAAAAGATGCAGGCTAAACAACTTACCAAAGAAAAACCATCTACTTTGACACCCTGAGATGAGACAATATAGCCTAAAAAGACTACATTGTCGGTCATTAATGCACACTTCTTGAGGTTGATATAAAGATTTTCTCTTCGTAAAATTGCAACACCTGACGTACTGGTTAGTATGTTCATCATTAGAAGAGCTAAATATAAGAATATTATCAAAGTAAACAATAACAAATTTTGCAATAAAAGGCAGTAACACTTGATTCATGAATCTCATAAAAGTGCTAGGTGCATTTGATAATCCAAATGGCATGACTAGTGTTGAGCTCTTAATTGTGTATATTCTAACCCCAATTCATCCCTCATTATGCAAGATTTTCATGATTTAAAGACTAATCAAATACATGTTTTGCGATTATAGGAATGAGAGTGACTTGGCTCAATTGGTGACCAAAAGGGCACATTTAGGAGCCTTTGATGAAGGCCCAAGGTGGACCAAAGAATGATGAAGAAAGAGAGCTCCGATCGACACGAAACCACTTGGGTTAGTTCGGCGTCGAGCTCCTCTTCGACATGGATGTGTTGGATTTTCAAATATCATCAAGATGGGCTCAGAAAACTGGTCCGAAAAGTCAGAAACGGGAATGGCCTGCTGTCTGGAATCTGGAACCTGGAATTTGCATGGCCGACCGGTCAAGACTGATCGGACAGGGCTGGCCGACCGGTCAAGACCGGTCGGACAAGGCTGGCCTTGCTCCAGCAGCATGTGAAAGGAAAAGTAGTGTTGGCCGACCGGTCTTGACCGGTCGGACCCCATTTTCTGCGTTATTTCTTCTTTCTTTTCTTTCCTTCTTTCTTCCTCATTCTCCTCTCTTTCTTCATCATTCTTTGGTCCACCTTGGGCCTTCATCAAAGGCTCCTAAATGTGCCCTTTTGGTCACCAATTGAGCCAAGTCACTCTCATTCCTACAATTGCAAAACATGTATTTGATTAGTCTTTAAATCATGAAAATCTTGCATAATGAGTGATGAATTGGGGTTAGAATATGCACAATTAAGAGCTCAACACACCCCCCAACCAGCATTTTGCTAGTCCCGAGCAAAACATGCGTGAAACAAGTTCAATTCTCCAAAAACCAACTCTCCTTCAGAAACTATTCTTCTACACAGCCCAAGACACACAAGTGTAAAAGTCAGAAAAATTAGGTGATTGAGGTTGAAACCTTAAACTCTGAAAACATAATAAGTGTTCATATGAAATCCCCGCTGATTGATTGATAAATAGAAGAACTTGAACAAATTCAACCTAGTGTGCATAGTGAATGTTCATCTCATGAGTTTCTGGGCTTATCTTCTTCATAGATCAACTAAACTATGGATTTTAAGGTGCACAGAGCAACAACAAGCCTATGACAGGAATTTGTCTTACCGTCCCTCCGACGGCTTTCACACTACTTCCCATTTCCGGCTTTGGTTACGGGTAGACCATCCCCCGGTTGGTAACAGGTAGCTCTTTTCGGAATTTCCACCATTTTTCCATCATTCCCAATTTCATCCTTCCTTTTCCTTTTTCTTTTACATTAGATAGGATTTTTAGAAATCCATATCTTTCGTTATTTTCTCATGGACAAGGATGGACAAAGTACCCCGGCTTGGTTTCTCAATACCTTAAATCAAAGTATAGCTAATCCACAAATCACATAATCCTTTAATGAGGAAGAAAGAAGGAAAGAAAAGAAAGAAGAAATAATGCAGAAAATGGGGTCCGACCAATCAAGACCGGTCGGCCAAACAGGCCCCGACCGGTCTTGACCGGTCGGCCAACACTACTTTTCCTTTCACATGCTGCTGGAGCAAGGCCAGCCTTGTCCGACCGGTCTTGACCGGTCGGCCAGCCCTGTCCGACCGGTCTTGACCGGTCGGCCATGCAAATTCCAGGTTCCAGATTCCAGACAGCAGGCCATTCCCGTTTCTGACTTTTTGGACCAGTTTTCTGAGCCCATATTGATGATATTTGGAAATCCAACACATCCATGTCGAAAAGGAGCTCGACGCCGAACTAACCCAAGTGGTTTCGTGTCGATCGGAGCTACGGATTGATCGTGGTGGCCGAAACAATATGAACTGTCCAGAAAGTTCCTGATTCTGCCTACTCCACTCTGGGCCGGTCCAGGTGGCCCATCATTGATGATATGAAGAATCTACTTTGACCATCTTTTAGACCACATCCATTTATAAATAACCACAAAGTTTCAGATCAAAAGAATGTGTGGTTTGATCGTACCCGTTGAAGAAAGATGGACCATCCAGAAAGATCCAACTGCGCAGAGTTTATAAAAGCCCTAAGTGTTTTAATTTTCGGACCACATTCTGAGATTGTTTTGGACTATCTAATCCTTCTATAATGTAGAGGAGGAAGTTTTCTACCAATGTTCAAAATTTGGGATCAATCCGACATCTGTACACTCCGAACCGTTGAAAGCAAGATGACTGGTTCTGAGGGTACCCGTAGTGCGCGATTTTGAGAGGCGGTCAGTGATATGATTGGTGGGCCCATTCAGAGGATAATCTTGGAAATCTAAATCATCTATGAAGAAGATCACATTACAATGAATTTATAAATCAATTTTGAAGGCAATCCAACCATTGGTTAAGCTGTACCAAGCGAAACAAATTCTGCTATGTTGCTGTACTATTGCTGCACTATAAAAGGAGGTGCTCTCTTCTATTCCAGGGCAACCAAGGACGTGAGGAGCAAGGAGTTCAAGTCATAGGAGGCTTCCTAGCCTCCTCCAGCTAGTTTTTCTTCCTTTTCTTAGTTCTAGTTTTATTTTTAATATGCTTTTCATTAGCTAATATCTTAGGTAGAGCTAAGAGGTGAACCTTATAGTTTTCTTAGATTGTTTAATTCGTTTTATTTGTTTTAAAGTTGGAATTCATGATTATGAACTATGGTTTGAAGTTTATACAAGCTTTAAGTAGTTTTTCTTAGTCTTATGATGACTCATGGATGTTTGGGAGAATTACTTAAATTCTTAATTGGTTTGCATCAGTCTAGACCTGTATGATCCGAGGAATTGGAGTGCGCTCTAGTACTATGATCTTCATGTGGGGACTTCCTACCAAAGTTCTACTTTTCTGAATTTCTGTAATATGTATGGATTGTGCATGTGATTTGAATCAAGTTCAAATCATGATCTAGCCTTGTCTTGTGACAGGACTTGAGGATGGTTATGATTGTGAACTGAACCTTTTGGAATGGGGAATGACCTATGCAATTGAGCATGCTCAGCTCAGCCTACATTGAGTGAATCCTATGCATTGAACTTACATATGAAAGATTGTTTGGTTTAACAGCTCTATCATTTGACTAGATAGATCTTAATATCGATTCTAGTTGAGAAAGTGAGAAACCATAGTGAATTATGCATCTAAGAAGAGCTATAAGTGGATCCTTGATGCTCTAGTTATCTTTCCATTATCAGATTTTCTATTTTATGTTAAAAATCAATTTCACAAACCTCTTTGATTCTAGTTATTAGGATAGTTTGAATTGTTTACTTCCTTCCCTGTGGATCGACCTCGGTCTTACCAAGATTATTACTACATCGCATCCCTACACTTGGGGAAGCGAACAACTAGCCATTCATAAAGGCATTCTTGAGTTTCAAAAGCAATTTTCCATTCATCACCTCGTTGGACACAAATTTGATGGTACCTGTTCACTCACCTCAAGTGTAAGACTTGCGATGTAGTAATAACTCGGTAAGATCGAGGTTGATCCACAAGCAATTAGGTTAAACTAATTCGAACTATTCTACCAACTTTGAATTAAGCAATTTGAAGTTTGATTTCATAAACTAAGTAAAAACAGTAGCTTTTGTAAAAATCTATTAATTGATGGAACTAATGCCTTAAGGATTCACTTGTAGTATTTCCATGTGAATTCATTCATCCAAGCATAAACACAACTAGATTCGAAGTTCTATCTCTCATCTAGTTGGAAGATTAAGCATTCTAACACAAACAATCCCACTTAAGTCAGAAAATTAGATTGTAGTTCTAATGAAGCACATTGAATTCAACCATGAAGCCTTCGAAGTAACAACCATGCCAAAAGACTATGGTATGCTCTAGGGTTACTACAATTCGAATCTAATCAATACAAACATGATAATCTCAGAGAATTGCAAGGAACTCATGTCCGAAGCACATGAACTCTTATAAAATATCCAAAAATACCAACTTTATTCAAACTAGAACTTAAAAATCAAAACTTTAAGTAAAGGTACTTGAATTAAACAAATTCAACATGAAAACTGCTACAAGCTTCACCTCTTAGCCCTAGCTAAAAGGTTCTAGCCAAGCATTGTCATACTTAAAGTAGAAACAAAAGAAAAACTAATTGAAAGCATAGAAAACTAGAAAAACCAAAGTTGGAGGAGTTTCGGTCGCTCCACGATGATCTCCCTTACTCCCCACGAACTTAGAACTCTTCTAGGATACCCTAGGAAGGATGTCAAGGTGCCATTTTATAAGAAAAACCATGCACCGCCTTGTATTGTGTAACAATTTATGCACTTACGCTGGTCATCGGGCGCCCGGTCAGGTGTTGGTCGGGCGCACGACCATGCTACACTTCGGTCCAGCGGCTTTGATTGAATTCACTTTGAATATCGGGCACCCGACCATGTTTTGGTCAGGCGCCCGGTTAGGTCTAGAAATGTCCAGCAGGTTCAACAGATTTTCTCCCAATTTTAGGCGGTCCGTGGCCGTCTGATATGATTACTGATTTCTTCTTTTCTTCAGGCCGATCCAGGTCTTTCTGACGTGATTCTTCAGGGCTTCCTTTCAGTGTCTTCAATGTAGTTCCAAAGGACCCTTTTTACATCAAATTCATAACTTCTCTCTCTCATTCCTATAATCACAAACATGCATTAGTTAGTCCTTTAATCATTGAAATCATACATGAAATGTGATGAAACGGGGTCAGAATATGTATAATTTAAGAGCTCAACAGTACCCACTTCTAAGGTTAATTTCTTAAAATACTTGAGCACCATATAACATGTCCAACATGTCATTAAGTTTGGAATTGGAAAATGGTATTTTGTTGTTATCTTGTTGATAGCTCGACTATCAATACACATTCTCCAAGTTCCATTTTTCTTTGGAGTGAGGAGGACAGATATCGCACATAGACTTAAGCTTTCTTGGATAAGTCCTTTCTTTAATAGTATTTCCATTTGCCTTTAAAGTTTGACATGCTCCATAGGGCTCATGCGGTAATGTGTTGAACCTCCAATTTATACATTGCATAGCCCACTACATCACACTATATGCAGAGTTTTCATGTTTAAAAGGACCATCTAATGTATGTTTTGTGATTTTAGGAATGAGTGTGGATTTCATCCAATAGGAGACCAAAAGAACATATTTAGATGCGTGGGATGAAGGTTGAAAGAGGAGCAAAGAAAGAAGAAAGTAGAAGAAAGAAAGGACGAAAAAGAAGAAGAACAGAGGTTTGACCGGTCGTCCGACCGGTCGGCCACACCTCTGGGAACCACTGGATTAAAGGACCAGTTGGTCCGACCGGTCTTGACCGGTCGGCCAACCGGTCGGTGCTCTCTGCTGAGCTCGCTGGACGCATGACCAGTTTGGTCCGACTAGTCGTGACCGGTCGGCCAACAGGTCGGTGGCTGCTAGGAAACCCTCTGGACTAAAAATACAATGTAGTCCGACCAGTCTTGACCGGTCGGCCATCAAGGTGGGAAGTCAACTGCACTCCCTGGATTGTTAAACAAAGTGGTCCGACCGGTCGTGACCGGTCAGCCAGGCCAGTCCGACCAGTCGTCCGACCGGTCGGCCACATACAAAAACGTGCAGTTTCTATTTCTGGTTCAGAAAATTGCTGAGCACTGCGTAACCTTACGCGGTTTCTGGAAGATTCCTACGCAACCGAGCGTCCTCACTATAAAAGGACACTTAGGGGCTCTTCCTAGGGTATCATAGAAGCCAAGGGACGTCGTGGGAGAGGAAGGAAGTCGTCGTGGAGCATCTGCAACCCTCCAAACTCCGGTTATTCTAGTTTTTATATTTTCTTATTTGAGTTCTAGTTGTAGTATGACAATGCTCGGCTAGAATCTCTCAGCTAAGGCTGAGAGGTGAAGCTGGTAGCTAATTTCATGATTTGATTCAGTTAATTCAAGTACTTTCAATTCAAATTTGGATTTTTATCTATTTTAGTTCTTCAAGTTGATAATTTGAGATATTTTATGAGAGTTCATGTGCTCCGGACATGGATTCCTTACAATTCTCTGAGATTATCATATGGTGCTTGTTTTGATTCGAATTATAGTAGTCCTTGAGCAGGCCATAGTCCATAGGCATGGCTGTTACTCTGAAGGCTATGATTTTGAATTCTACATTGATTGAATGGGACTAGAACTTGGAAGTTCAACTTGAATGGGATTGAATGTGTTTAACGCTTTATTTTCCAACTAAATGAGAGATAGGACTTTGAATCTAGTTGTGTATCTTGCTTGGATTGATTTGATTGACATAGGATTGCTACAAGTGGATCCTTGAATGCCTTAGTACCTTAAACTACTGATTTTCATTAAGTTACTGTTTTAGCATAATTATTCCAATTGAATCTCTTATCTATTGCAAACTGAATTGCTAGAATAGTTTGGAATTTGTTATCCAATTCCTTGTGGATCGACCTCTGTCTTACCGAGATTTATTACTACATCGCAGCCTTACACTTGAGGCGAGCGAACATAATGTGGCAAATTTGGTAATGTAGCACCTGACACCAAATCAATTCAGTGTTGGATGTCATGCATAGGTGGCAACCCATCCGAAAGTTCTTCGAGTGTAACATCAGAAAACTAGTCCAAGAGTTCCACCATGCATTTCGTTACTTCTCTCACTTCTTCTTTAGGGATGTCTTTAACCACAAGGGCATAAACATGAGTCATTTCCCTACAAGTCTCTTCAAAATATTTTAGAGAAAAATATTAACTTGATGCGCTTTTGGGACACGAGAAGAAATTTCCTTTAAAGGTGTTAATACATACTTTACACCATCGAGAGAAAGAGAATAAATACTTTTCTTCAATCACAACGAACATCCCGGTCATATTTCCATGGTCGTCCAAGTAAAATGTGGCAATCATCCATAGGTAAAACATCGAACCAAAGTTCATCATAATACTTACCAATGGAGAATTTCACCAAACACCTTTCATTGATAGGAACTTCACCTCCTTTTTTTAACCAAGAATTTTTGTAAGGGCTAGGTTGCTTTTCACATTTTAATTATAACTTATTGACCATTTCTTTGGTAGCAATATTTTCACAACTACTCGAATCAAATAAAATTAACATTTTCGACCATAAGCGGTATAAAAAGTATGAAAAATATTACCGCGTGGTGAATGGTCATTTTCTTTGCTTTTTGGAGAGCCTAAAACTCATCTTATCATGAGAGTTTCGACACCACTATCGAGATCACATACCTCCTGGTAGGCTTCTTAAGAGGCTTCATTGTCATTTTTAGAATTATAAACAACCACATCATCATTTTCATCGATTGGATTTAATCAGTTGCTAACTTTTTTAGGACAATTATAAGGTAAATGTTCATTCTCTCCACATTGAAAACATTTATTTTCTCAAGTTCTTTTCATTTGGAGTGGTTGTATTCTCCCTAATCTCTTTTCATCATATCAGTTTGGGTATTCGGTAGATCGCATAACAACCTTCTTATCTTTGGAGGGTCTAACATTTGAACCCTTCTCAAAGTGCCTAAAAGAAATTCTTTTTAACTTTTGTTCCACTTTCAAAGCCTTTTGATATGCCTCCTGTTGAGCTCTGAATTGTGCATATTCTAACCCCATTTCATCATTCATTGTGCATGATTTCTATGTTTAACGACCTATCTAATGCATGACTTTGTGATTGTAGGGATGAGAGAGATACTTCACCAATATGATGTCGAAAGGGTAACTTTACATACATTGAAGATCAATAGAACAAGTGCCAAGAGGTGGAAGAAAGATGTAAGAGAGAAGAGAAGGAAGAAAGAAAGAAAAATCAGAATCAGATGAGTCCGACCGGTCATGACCGGTTGGCCAGTGGACTGAGCGATCGACTGAGCGGTCGGCCCCCCTTATTGCCCCCTCTAGAAGCATGCTGGACCAAAATTGGTGGGTCCGACCTGTCATGACCGATCAGCCAAAGCCAGTAAATTTGAAATTTCTATTTTGGTTCCGAATTTTGCTGCGAAACTGCGTAAGTTCTTACGCAAGTCTAGAAGATTCTATGGAGGTGGCGCTTAACTGCTATAAAAGGACACCTCTAGCTTCGTCTAAACTCATCCTAGAAGAGATCTACAGTCATGGGAGGCAAAGAGGATCATCATGGAGCATCTACAACTCCTCCAACTATAGTTTTTCTAGTTTTCTATGATTTGTAGCATTTTTTATTTCGATTCTAGTTCAAGTATGACAATGCTCAGCGAGAACCACTTAGTTGGGGCTAAGAGGTGAAGCTTGTAGTTAGTTTCAATGTTCAATTCGTTTATTCTAGTACACTTTACTTAATTTTGGATTTTGAAGTTCTAGTTTGAATACAAATTGGAATTTTAGAAGTTTTGTGAGAGTTTGTGTATTCCGGACATGAGTTTGTTGAGCTTCCAATTTATACATTTTCTAACCTATTACATCACATCCTATGCATGGTTTGCATGCTTAAAAGACCCATCTAATGCATGTTTTGTGGATGTAGGAATGAGAGAGAGACATCACTCAATTGATGTTCAAAAGAGCACATTTAGAAGCTCCTTAATGATGACCCAAGGTGGGCCAAAGAAGGAAGAAGAAAGAAGGAAAGAAGAGAGAGAAAGTAAGGAGAAAAAGAAGCCAGACCGGTCAAGATTGGTCGACTAGGGAGGCCAGACCGATTAAGACCGGTCGGCCATGTGGAGGACCTCCCTCCTCTACTCTCTGGACTATTCACAAAATGGTCCGATCTGTCAAGACTGGTCAGCCAGCCAAGCTTGACCGGTCAAGATCAGTTGGCCACTTGTAAATTTGAAAATTTATTGAGTGTAGTCTAAGATAATGGAGCCAACCTTTGGCTTTTTCTTTCAATGAAAAGGGAAACAATCTAAGTTTGATGACATCCTCTGACACATTGTTGTATTGCAAGGTAGCAAAAACTTCATCAAACTCTTTTAGGTGTAGATATGGGCTCTCAGAATCTAGCCCATAGAACTTTAGCAAAAGTTGAATTACCCCCGGCTTTATATCAATATTCCCCCAAGTGGTTGGTAAGACCACACAAGAGGGTGTAGTTGTACGGGCCGGTTGTAAATAATCATGTAGAGATCTCATTGGAGGGGCATTCTGCACCTCATTCTCTCCTACTCCATGATTTGCATTTGTGGTTGGAGTAGGGTGAGGAGGATTCCCTAATGGATTTTGATCCATACTTTTCAAATTTTCACGATGTTCTATGAACTTTTAGACTCATCTATGAACAGAGAGTGGTCCAACTAAACTACCTTGGATTTTGAGACGATTGTTGTGGTCACATTCCCAATGGGACATAAACCACACAATCCAAAATCTAAATAAATCCCAAGTCCTATAACAAAAATTTTGAATTAAATAAAAAAATCTGAAAACTAAAATCTGTAAAAGTGCTAAGTTAGAACAAAAGTACCCAATTAGCTTAAACTATAAGAGTTCCTACAAAACAAAACAAGTTGTTAGTCCTAAAAAATCAGAAAACCTATCTAATTCTACTTCTATGGCCACTAAAACAATTTAGAACTGTTTAACCTAGATTCCTCGGTAGCGGTGCCAAAAATTTGTTCGCTCGCCTCAAGTGAAAGGCTGTGATGTAGTAATAAATCTCGGTAAGACCGAGGTCGATCCTTAGGGAATTAGGTAAACCAATTCTATATATTCCAGCAACTTCAAATTCAATGATTTCGGACTTCAATCTCATAAACTAACTTAAAACAGTAACTGAAGGAAAATTCTATAATTTAAAGGAACTAAGGCCTCACGGATCCACTTGTAGTATTTCCATGTGAATTCATTCATCCAAGCATAAATACAACTAGAATTGAAGCTCTATCTCTCTTCTATTGGAAGATTCAACATTCAAACACAAACAATCCCCACTTAAGTTGAAGAATAAGATTCTAGTCTTAATGAAGCACGTAGAAGTCGAATATGTAGCCTTCGAAGCAACAACCATGCCAATGGACTATGGTATGCTCAGGGATTACTACAATTCGAGTCTAATCAAACTAAACATGATAATCTCAGAGAATTGCAAGGAACTCATGTCCGAAGCACATGAACTCTCATAAAACATCCAAAAATAGCAACTTTTATTCAAACTAGAACTTAAAATCCAACTTAAAGTAAAATACTTAAATTAAAACGAATTCAACATGATAATTACCCACAAGCTTCACCTCTTAGCCTTATCTAAGAGGTTCTAGCCAAGCATTATCATGCTTTAATTAAAAATAATGAAAAATAACTAGAAAACATGAAAAACCATATTCAAGAGAGTTGTAGACGCTCTACGATGATCCTCTTCACCTCCCATGAAGTCCCTGATCTTCTATGATGCCTTAGGAACGAACCCTAGGTGCCCTTTTATAAATTTAGAGTCCCATCAACACTTATGAAATTTCGCCACAAAACTCGGAGCTTGCTGTGCAAGCTTGCTCTTTACGCATGGCTAGCCGGTCATGACCGGTCAAACTGGGCTGGTCGACCGGTCTTGACTGGTTGAACTTATCTTTGAGCAGTCCAAAGAGCACAGAGGTGTGGCCAACCTCACGGCTGACCGATCTTGACCGATCAGACCTGTCCAAGTTTAGTTCCAGCGACCTCACAAGGTGGGCAGCATCATGGCCGACCAGTCTTGACCGTTCTTAGCCATTTTCTTCCTTTGTTTCTCTCTCTTTTCTCCTCCTTTCTTCCTTATTCTTTGGCCCACCTTTGGACATCTACAAAAAGCTTCTAAATGAGTCTTTTAAGCATCAATCGAGTGAAGTCTCTCCTTATTCCTACATCAACAAAACATGCATTAGATGGGTCTTTTAAGCATGCAAACCATGCATATAATGCGATGCAATAGGCTAGAATATGTATAAAATGGAAGCTCAACACTGGATTCTAAGTACAATACCTTCCAGTCAAAACTTGCTATGCTGATGGAGGATTGGGAGAAAGAGTAGTCGGCGATGGAGAAGGAGAAGGCTTCTTTGGAGGTGAGGCTTTAAGATGAAGGAATCAGAGTTGTGGATTCCTTCACGGAATCTGATGAGTATGTTGATGATCGCTATGACGCCTATGTCACCGCACAGGCTCAGAATCTAAAGATGATCAAGTGGTTGCACCCTGTTGGGGTCCCAAAAGTTTGGATCCTTAAAACAGGGATCGCAAGTATGCAATCCGCCCCATCACTGGGTTTAGGAGCAGTGCATCAGCAAATTAAACAGAATTCACAACGCACATCAGACTTGGCCAAAAATGGAAAGTTGACCCAATGGTGGGCCTCACCATTCATCATGATCAGATTCCCCAAATTTGGGAGGTAACTTTAACAATGAAGAAATAGAGCCAGTGCATCGACATCCATCGCAAAGCGAGCCCCACAAAACATCATTTTTGTAAGATAATCACAAATAAGTACGTCGGCGCATCAAGAAATTCACCCCAGCGCATTAGGAAATTTAGACAATTTTACAAAGTGAATTTCAGGACGCACTTCCCTCAGCGCATCAAGAAATTCGCCCAGCGCATCAAGAAATTCAGACAGTTTTACAAAAATGAATTTTAGGACGCACTGCCCCCAGCGCATCAAGAAATTCACCCCAGCGCATCCGAAAATTCAGGAATTTCAGGACGCACTGACCCTCAGCGCATCCAATAAATTAGGCATTTTCAGGAATTTCAGGATGCACTGACAGCCAGTACGCCCTAAAAATCAGCATTCGAACTAAGGCATTTTTAGACGCGCTGAGTGATTTTCTCGACGCGCCGGCATGTTTTCTCGACGCGCTATACATGGCGGATTCCTATTGGCTGACTTCGGGTATAAATACCCCACCCCTACGGATCATTTGGACGGATCTAGAGAAGAAGAGAGTTTTGGGTTTTTGAGATCGCCGAAATCTCTTTTCCGACTGCCAGAAACCCTTTTTCGACTATCGAAAATCCCACTTCCAATCACAGCAGGTCCGATGAAGAAACAACCTAAAATTATACAAGTATAGTAGCGCATCACGAAAATCAATCATTTTCAAAACAAAGTTATTTTTGGACGCACTGGCCCCAGCGCATCAGAAAAATACCCTCAGTGTTCACTCCCCAAGTGTAGGGTTGCGATGTAGTAATAATCTCGGTAAGACCGAGTATCGTTCCCACAGAGATTTATGTATGGGTATTCTCAGATTTTAACTAAAACAACTAGTAATTAAGACTATATTAAGAACTAAAGCTGAAAAATAGGAAATTAGGTTTAAACAGTGAATGAGTAAGGTAAATTCAATCTAAAAAGTCACTAGAGCGCCAAGGATCCACTCTTAATACGTTTCAACGCATCAACACAACTAGGTCTCTCGTAACTCAATCGGAATCGAATTCCTTCTTTATCCGATTGGAATATAGAGCGGTTCAATCACAATTATCTGGAACAAGTGCTTAATAACTGATTTGATTCCCACAACTACGCTCAGGCCTTGGGCACACTCAATTGTATAGGCCAAGCCTCTTTCTAATCTAGTTGAGATTCATAACCATAGCCTACACCAAGTCCTGTCACTAGACCTGATTACGACTCATGATTTGAACTCTATTTAAATCAAAATCAATCAGTAAACAGTAATTCCAGATCATACACAAAAGATAAGAACTTTAGTTACATGAGTTTCCACATGAAGATCAGGCCATTGCATACAAGGCAATCAAAGCGTCTACCATGCCCGGAGTCGATGGTAGATCAATGCATTACACAAGCATAAACAATGCACAAAAGCTAAGATACTATGCTAAGCTCACTAAGAATCACATGAGCCCGGAGTCATCAAGAGATCAAAGTAAAAGCTAACATAGTACTTGAATCAAACTCAAATTGAACTAAAATTCATTCATTAAAGCATAAAAGGAAACCTAGGTTGTATTAATCCATCAAAAACGAATCAAGGGCTTCCCCTCTTAGCTACTAAGAGGGTTTAGTTCATCTCTAACATCCTTGAACTAAAAGCCTCTAAAAACATGTAAAACTACAAAAACGGAAAGAAAACTAAAGATCTGAAGTAGAATCCTTCTCCTCAGCAATCTCCACGTTGTCCCCCCCTCTGGTATAAAGATATGAAGTCCTTTTATAGCTTGGAGAAGTCCAATACGCAAGAAGAATCCAGAAATTGCGTAAGCTTTCGCAATTGCGCAGTAAAACCCGGAGTTTCTGAAATAGAAAGTGGCAGTTACGCATGGCCGACCGGTCTGGACCGGTCGGATGAACTTCCCTATCAATCCAGCAGCAATGCCCGACCGGTCATGACCGGTCGGGCTGGGCAGTCCACAGCTTCTTTTGGTACAGCAGCAATGGCCGACCGGTCTTGACCGGTCGGCTGCCCTCCTTGATCAAATCAGCGCTATGGCCGACCGGTCATGACCGGTCGGCGTGGGCATTCCATCAGCATGTGTGTGGCTGACCGGTCTTGACCGGTCAGCTTCCTTGGCCGACCGGTCAGCCGACCGGTCTGGCTCTCTTTCTTCTCTATTTCTTTCTTTCTTTCTTTCTTTTCTCTTCTCTCCTTGCCTTGGCTTTCTTTTGTCTTCCTTCATGCTTGATCCTATGGTCTTCAATGCTTGAAAGAAGCCTCATTTAGCTTTCAAATGATGAACTCTCCATCTTGTTCCTACAATCACACATCATGTATTAAGTTGGTCCTTTAAACATGTATATCATGCATAATGAGTGATGAATTGGGGTTAGAATATGCACAATTATGAGCTCAACACTCAGCGAATCAAATAAATCAATATTCCAAAACTAATCATTTTAAGGACGCACTGGCCCCAGCGCATCAGGAAAATCAGTCGTTTATAAAACAAGTCATTTTTTGGACGCACTGGCCCCAGCGCATCACAAAAATAGGCCAGCGGATCAGAAAAATACACATCTAAAACGAGTCATTTTTTGACGCACTGGCCCCAGTGCATCACAAAAATACCCCAGCGGATCAGAAAAATCAAATACTTTAATAATCATTTTTGGACGCGCTGGCCCCAGCGCATCAGTAAAATCAGGCCAGCAGATTATAAAAATCAGCACTCTAAACTTCCATTCCAGCACCTTTAAATCTTCATTTTATAATGTTTTCGAGCCCCGTTTGGGCTTATTTTAGGTATTTCAAGCATTCCGGACGCAACGGAGCAGTCAAATAACTCATCCGGTCCACCCAATGAGTAGAATGCAAGCCTTCAGAGTCCGATCCAATCCAACGAGATGAACGAAGTAACTTTCCGAAAAGTGGCCGCCAGTGCCTAGAATCATACTGATGTATCATCATCACACATACTATCATAATATGACCCGGATTCAGGTCCGGACTAAGCAAATGGGACTATGGTTAACACGATAAACCATATAGAGAGAGTTATGAGCTATTACATAGAGTTTGTTAAAGACTAACACTTCAAGAACAATCGATGCCCTACCCATCTAAACGGCATCCGCTGGTTGAGCTGCTCAGGTACATACAACTGCAGATCGGTCTTCCTGCAGTCACCCATCACAAATGACGGGCGCAGGCCCAGAGTCGCACCCCTCGGTTAAAAGCCCTGACAGTCTCAGCCCAGATCTCCGGTCAAAACATGGGACATAAACATCTGACTCATATAAAGATGGATCAGTCCATAACAAAACACAACGAATACAGGCCTCCCCGACCACAAAAAAATATAGGTCTCCACGACCACACAAACACAGGTCTCCGCGACCATACAAAAATATAGGTCTCCACGACAACACAAAACACAGGTCTCTGCGACCATGAACTCTGAGACCATAGTCCCCACTGACTAGTCTTCTGCCTTTTAATCAAGGGTCATCGTTCATTCGATGTAATTAAGGGCTCGTGCCAAATAATGGCCTGGAATGTACAAGATCTCTGGATCTCTGAAATAAAATTCGCCTTGCGATATATCTTCTCTTGTGTACTTTTGTGAATGCTTGTGATTGTCTATGAATGTTTCTATTATTCAGAACCCCAGAACAACAAAACACCAGAAAACTGGGTCCGAGCATTTTTCTAGTTCTAACAAACTGGCGACTTTGCTTGGGATCGAATCATACCAGAATCTCTGGTTATATCTAAATGTAGCTACACTCTAAGATCAATTACTCACAAACATGAATCTACGCATAGGAAAGTTACCGCGAGGCATAATGTTTCGGCGTTCTCGGGCGTCAAACTGGCGACTCTCAACGGGAACGTTCTTCCCTTCATCTCTAAGGCTATAGACGCTTTAAAAGGTTTTCGAACCCACAAACTTCTGCAACTACACGTATTTGTCTCCTTCTTGCTCATTTTCGTCATTTTATGCACCGCGATCGATGGGTTCATTCTCCTGACCGCATGTGTGAACTGTTTTAATGATTTTTATGACACAGCAGAATTAGTGAAATACTAAGATAGACAGAAGAAATGGCGTACTCAATGACCAATTCATGCACCTTCCTTGACACCGGAGGCTTCAGCTTCCCTCGCTTCATCCCAACCACGACAACTGCTTCCAACTCAGGATGGCAGTTGGTCAAAACGCGCCGACAGAAGGAAGAACAGAAGAAAGCAGCCATCTTAGCAGCATATAAGAAGGCGAATGTTGCAAAACCTCACCCTGCAATCAGGAAATAATGGCAGCCAAAACAGGGGCAGAAGATCCCTATCAGCAGTTAGGTCGCATCAACCAGGTCCTCAGTGCCTGTGATGACGGTCGACCAGTTTCCACCATTGTCCAGGACCACCTATGTCACACGTAAGTCGACCGGGACCACACTTGTGAAGAGCTCCAAGCTCGTGACAGTTCTCGACCCAAGGCAGGGGCAGGTTCAGAAGGTACGACTGATGCTAGTCGCAATGGTTCAAGTAGCAGAGGCAGAAGAGGGACCGTATGAAGCGGAAGAATTGCCTACAGTCCAAGATCAGATCGATAGATTAGTTCAGTTTAATCGCGAGGCCAATGAATGAATGAGGATCATCCAGGAAGCGTTGACCACTTTGATAGCTCAGAACGCTACCAGAAGTCATGTACCACCTACACGCCAATCAGCCGAAGAATCTCAAGGGGCAGCGGAAGGGCCAGCTGACGCCGAACAGCTTACCCAGGCTAGGAGGGTTCCAGCGGAGCGAATGCCAGTCCTGACTGCGCAAATGTCGAAAGAGGAACTGTCACAAACGATCACAAGCCTCATGCGGCAAGAGAAAGAGAAGGAAAGAGGAACCAGATATAAGTATCAAGTTCCATACCCATTGGAGATAGAAGAAATACCATTTCTTGTCAATTTCAGATGTCCGAATTTTGAAAAATTTGACGGTAGAGGATCGCCAGAGGAGCATATTACTCACTTCCTCACAGCATTGAGGAATTGGTCGGCCGTCCCACCATATTGTATGCAGCTATTTGGGTCAACGCTGACAGGGAAAGCTTTTCAATGGTACATGTCGTTACCAGCCGGATCAGTGAGATCGTGGGAGCAGATGCGAGACAGTTTTATCTCGAAATTCTTCTCTACAAAGAGAGAAACATCAGTGACAGATCTGGCCTTGATCAAACAGAGATAGGGCAAACCTGTGGAGAGGTTCATGGACCGATGGGGGATGATAGCCGCTCATTGCCAAGAGTTGCCTAGTGAGAAAGAACAGATGAAGATGTGTATGCGAGCCCTGGACCCAATGATATCGTACGGGTTATTCAGGAATAGTTTTCACTCCTTTCGAGAACTAGCCACCAAAGCACACCTGGTAGAAGAAGCCGCAGCACGGGTGAACTTCAGGCTCGAAAGGCAAAGAAGAGAGGGAGTAAGGATTGCAGAAACGCACAATATAAACAAAGGCAAAGGTATAATAGATTGGAAGCAGCCCGCCGTGGATTCCAAGACGGAAATGAAAGCAACACCTACCCAAGACAGAGGCAAGAGGCCTTACGTTTGTCGAGGAATAACAATAGCCGAGAGAGAAAGAGCTAATGGCCCGTACACATTCGACATGGCCGATCTGATCCCCATCATGGAACAACTAGTGGAAGAAAATGTAATTCGCTTACCAGAACCAATTCGTCCACACGAAGTTGGGAGGGTGAATGACCCCCGGTATTGTAAATAACATCGATGTCTGAGCCACAAGACAGAAGATTATTTTAGTCTAAAGGGAAGGATACAAGGGTTGATCAACCAAGGAGTGATTAGTATGAAGTCACCAGAAACACCAAGGAAAGAAACATCTGGGGTAATTTCAGTGTTCCCCTCAGAAGAAAGCATCCGTTTGCACACCCAGTTCCCTGAACCGGAAGAACCCTGGACTTTGGTCAGTAGCAGGAAGAAGCTCGAAAATAGGCAGAGACTCCTCAGCTGTAAGAAGAAAGGGACGAGAAGGAAGAGTAGCCGGGAGAAGAGCCAATTCATCAAGGCTCAGGTACATTGCGCAATGGTATCATTCATAGAACAGCCGTCAGCGGGAGAGACATCAGGAGCACGTGAAGAAGAAGTCAATGCCGTCATCCTCCGATCCTGAAAGCAAATGCCAGAACGCGTTCTGCCAGAACTAGTCGACCCAATGCAAGAAGATGGAAACCCGAATGTACCATCAACAAGGCCCTAGGGGCAGAAGTTGAAAAAGAAAGTTGTTGAAGCCATGCCCAGTCGGCCGGAGCCAAGGCAAGGGGCATCACTAGTAGCATATGATGTCATGTCACACCTGCGAAAGGTCCCGGCTCGCTTGAGCATATACAATGCCTTATGTCTCTCAAAGGTATATAGGGAGATGTTGATCAATGCACTGCTAAATAGTGAAGTCAGAGAAGTGATGATGACAATGATCGAAGTAAAAATGAACGATCCCGATAAATTCTGGGAAGGAAATGCACCGATTCAGCAAGCAATGCAGATAGATCACCCCTCTATAATCACATTCTCCGAAGAAGACCGTATGATTGAAACAACAGACCACAATCGTCCGTTGATGGTTACGGGGATGATTAGAGACACAGAAGTTAAGCGATGTATGCTTGATGATGGATCCGCAGTAAACATCATGTCGTTGAAAACACTACAGAGGTTGGGTTACAGACCGTCAGCCCTGCGTCCCAGTACCATGGTCATTCAAGGGTTTAATCAAGATAGCCAGCGCACTCTGGGGTCGATCACCGTAATGCTGGAAATTGAAGGGCTAAAGACGAAAGTAACGTGCCAAGTAATCGACGCAGTAACTATGTATAATCTTCTGCTAGGGAGGCCATGGCTCCATCAGAACCGCGTTATTCCCTCGACCTATCTCAGTGCTTCAAGTACAACAGAGAGGGAGTTCGGTACAAAGTGGCAGCAGACCCAAAGCCGTATACGATTGCAGAATCATTCCTGCCTGATGCCCAATACTACGACTTGGTCGATGAAAGGGAGGTCACGAAAAAGCCCGATGTAACGCAGAAAGGGCAAGGGGCAAAACCTAGAGTCAACAAGTTTGAACAGAGAAGCAAGCCTCAGTTTATTGCTCAGAAAGAAACCGCAAGTCAGTCAGCCGAAGAACTGTTGAGCTCTTAATTGTGCATATTCTAACCCCAATTCATCACTCATTATGCAAGATTTTCATGATTTAAAGACTAATCAAATACATGTTTTGCGATTGTAGGAATGAGAGTGACTTGGTTCAATTGGTGACCAAAAGGGCACATTTAGGAGCCTTTGATGAAGGCCCAAGGTGGACCAAAGAATGATGAAGAAAGAGAGGAGGATGAGGAAGAAAGAAGGAAAGAAAAGAAAGAAGAAATAATGCAGAAAATGGGGTCCGACCGGTCAAGATCGGTCGGCCAAACAGGCCCCGACCGGTCAAGACCGGTCGGCCAACACTACTGCTTTCTACAGAATCTGCTGGAGTAAGGCCATCCTTGTCCGACCAGTCTTGACCAGTCGGCCAACCCTGTCCGACCTGTCTTGACCGGTCGGCCATGCAAATTCCAGCTTTGCAGATTGCAGACAGCAGGCCATTCCCGTTTCTGGTTTTTCGGACCCATTTTATGGGCTCATCTTGCTGATATTTGGATATCCAACACATCCATGTCGAGGAGGAGCTCGACGCCGAACTAACCCAAGTGGTTTCGTGTTGATCGAAGTTACAGATTGATCGTGGTGGCCAAAACAATACGAACTGTCCACCAGAAAGTTCCAGATTCTGCCTACTCCACTCTGGGCCGGTCCAGGTGACTCATCATTGATGATATGAAGAATCTACTTTTACCATCTTCTAGACCACATCCATATATGAATAACCACAAAGTCTCAGATCAAAAGGATGTGTGGTTTGATCGTACTGGTTGAAGAAAGATGGACCATCCAGAAAGATCCAACTGCACAGAGTTTATAAAAGCCCTAAGTGTTCTAATTTTCGGACCACATTCTGGGATTGTTTTGATCAATCTAATCCATCTATCATTTAGAGGAGGAAGTTTTCTACCAATTTTCAAAATTTGGGACCAATCCGACATCCGTACACTCCGGACCGTTGAAAGCAAGATGACTGGTTCTGAAGGTACCCTGCGCGATTTTGAGAGGCGGTCGGTGATCTGATTGGTGGGCCCATTCAGAGGATAATCTTGGAAATCTAAATCATCTATGAGGAAGATCACACTACAAGGAAGCTATAAATCAATTTTGAAGGCAATCCGACCATTGGTCAAGCCGTACGAAGCGAAACAAAATCTATTACAGTTGCGGTACTCTTGCTGCACTATAAAAGGGGGTGCTCTCTTCTATTCCAGGGCAACCAAGGATGTGGGGAGCAAGGAGTTCAAGTCATAAGAGGCTTCCTAGCCTCCTCCAGCTAGTTTTCTTCATTTTCTTAGTTCTAGTTCTAGTTTTTAATATGCTTTTCATTAACTAATCTCTTAGCTAGAGCTAAGAGGTGAACCTTATCGTTTTCTTAGATTGCTTAATTCGTTTTATTGGTTTTAAGATTGGTTTTCATGATTATGAACTATGGTTTGAAGTTTATACAAGTTTTAAGTAGTTTTTCTTAGTCTTATGATGACTCATGGATGTTTGGGAGAATTACTTAAATTCTTAATTGGTTTGCATCAGTCTAGACCTGTATGATCCGAGGAATTGGAGTGCGCTCTAGTACTATGATCTTCATGTGGGGACTTCCTACCAAAGTTCTACTTTTCTGAATTTCTGTAATATGTATGGATTGTGCATGTGATTTGAATCAAGTTCAAATCATGATCTAGCCTTGTCTTGTGACAAGACTTGAGGATGGTTATGATTGTGAACTGAACCTTTTGGAATGGGGAATGACCTATGCAATTGAGCATGCTCAGCTCAGCCTACATTGAGTGAATCCTATGCATTGAACTTACGTATGACAGATTGTTTGGTTTAACAGCTCTATCATCCGATTAGATAGATCTTAATATCGATTCTAGTTGAGAAAGTGAGAAACCATAGTGAATTATGCATCTAAGGAGAGCTATAAGTGGATCCTTGATGCTCTAGTTATCTTTCCATTATCAGATTTTCTATTTTATGTTAAAAATCAATTTCACAAACCTCTTTGATTCTAGTTATTAGGATAGTTTGAATTGTTTTCCTTCCTTCCCTATGGATCTACCTCGGTCTTACCGAGATTATTACTACATCGCAACCCTACACTTGGGGAAGCGAACAAGTTTTTGGCACCGCTGTCGGGGAAGAGGTTAAACGGTTCTAATTGTTCTAGTAGCTATAGAGTAGTCTTAGTTAGGTAGGATTTTCTGTTTTTGTAGAAGTAGTTTTCTGATTTTTTTTTTTATATTACTAACAATTTTCTATTTTTGTATTTTGTAGGAACTTAGTTGCTGACATAGTTCTCACTTCCACGGGTAACATCTCCCCTTCTTCTTTTTGTTTTTTTTTTTTTTTAGATTGGGATTGTTTCAACTTCTTATAATTTCATTATGAATGATTGGACGGGTGGATTGTCTAAATACCTTTTGGAAGATGAGAGGTCGAACCAAATAAAAAATCATTATGATTGGAACCATTACAAGCATGAATATCTTTCTATGACTCAATCTACTTCTAATACTCCCCCACATAAGACCTTGCGAGATTACCGGAATGACAACAATGTGCATAACTTTTCGCCAGGACAATGGGAGAGTATCGAAAAGAGATGAATAATGTTCCACCGGTTAGGACAATGTATGATCACTTGTATGGTTACACATATCAACAACTATCTAATAGCACAACATATGACATGCATAATCCTAATAGGTGAGAGAATCAAAATTTCAATTTGGGAGACGAGCCAACCATGGATGCCAACAATTATCCTCAAGAGTTTTTTTCTCATGAGCCACAACCGACACGAACTCTTGAGGATACACTGCGAGAGTTTATGGAAATAACTGAGCAATGCATACAAAACCTCTCGCCATCTCAAAATATTGAACCCAACATTGGGAACACCGAATCAATCCCCAACAATGAGGAGGATGAGGCTATCCAAACCCAACCTTCACTAGATTTAATGACTAAACTTCTAAAGGATATTGATCTTGGTGACCCCAATATCACCATCGATTATGGTGAATCAACTATCTCTTTTAGATATCCCGATTTTAATAATGAAGAGATTTCAATGACGGTTGACGAACCTGAGGAATCCATAAAATCTGAAAGTGATAGTGAGATTGCCTACAATGAGGGTTCCGTGGATGATTGTGAGCCCATGATTTCTTCTTCTAAAGGGCTGAATGTTTATGAGTCGCCAGAAGATTTTATTGCTAGAGAGATGGCCGAAGTTGATATTTTTGAGTCCTTCCACCAACAACACATGTCAGATTCTATTGTGGAAGAACTCCCTTAGGTTAAAAATTCTGTTTCTTTAGATGATGTGGTAGCACAATCTGAAATTTTAGATCAACCAATGCTACATGATGTGCTTACCAATGAATCTGAAAAATTTTCTTTGGAAGACCTCCCCTCTATAGAGGAGAAATTCCTTACCCTTGAAACAGAGTTTCCTCAATCAGTTAGGGAGAACGGGGACCCTTCATCCGACTCTCTCGATTTCCTAGAGGAATGCATGACCCACCCCTATGATCTGGATGATGAGATGATTAAGGAGTTGGATAGTTTGTTAGACACGGTGTCGGTGCCTGAAGAACACCATTCCACTGATTTACACTCTTTACCATTATTTGTGGAAACACCGTGCAATTCTGAATTTGTGGAGGAGACAACCCAAACTGAAAAATACTTAATGAATGTCTCTCCACCATCATGGGTTCTTCAACCCATTGAAAATTCTGATTGGGAGGACCCGTTTTTAATCAATTACAACCCAATTCAGAACTTGAGGAGATATCTTTTTGCTGCTCTTATCTCCTCCTTACATGCGTGTGGTGCACACTATGATTGGACCTTCATGAAGAAACGCACCCATGTATACATTCGAGTAGGACTTTGGATGGTCCTCATGAGAAACTTATTGAAATTCATGAAGATCCTGTTAAAATTTGATCATGTAGCCGATCGGACTAATCAAATGTAGGTAGGTAGGTTAGGATTTCTTTTCTATATTTAGGATTGAATAAGTCTCATCGAGACAATGGAAGATGCTAGAATTGATCTACTTGCTACCTCAGGTACTATCGTTCTCACTCTCCTTTGTTTTATGTCATGCTCTCATGTCATGAATATTGCATATCTTATTATATTGAGGACAATGTAAGATTTTGGTTGGGGGGTGAGATTCCTTAGATGAATCTACGAGCTTTTGTGACATTTCGAGCAATTATGTAGAAAATTTTTTATTTTTCTAAAATTCAAAACTCTTTTGGAAAACTTTGTTTCTATGCATTCAAGATGATACGAGTATAAGAAGAGGAGATACGAAGTGAGTGATGTTTCAAGCTTTGAACTTCTTTTAATATAATGGTTTTATATGTGAATTCCCCTATTTATATGAGTGATAGAAAATTTGAACACTTTTACACCTAGTTCACATTACACGATTTTCATGGGTTGAAAGGATTATGTGATTTGTGGATTAGCTAGACTTAGATTTAAGGTGTTGAGGAACCAAGCCGAGGTACTTTGTCCATCCTTGTCCATGGGAAAATAACGAAAGATATGGATTTCTAAAAATCCTATCTAATGTAAAAGAAAAAGGAAAAGGAAGAATGAAATTGGGAATGATGGAAAATGGTGGAAAATTTCGAAAAGGGCTACCTATTACCAACCGGGGGATGGTCTACCCGTAACCAAAGCCGAAAATGGGAAGTAGCATGAAAGCCGTCGGAAGGACGGTAAGAAAAATTCCTGTCATAGGCTTGTTGTTGCTCTGTGCACCTTGAAATCCATGGTTTAGTTGATCTATGAAGAAGATAAGCCCAGAAACTCATGAGATGAACTTTCACTATGCACACTAGGTTGAATTTGTTCGATTTCTTCTATTCATCAATCAATCAGCGAGAATTTCATATGGACACTTATTATGTTTTAAGAGTTTAAGATTTCAACTTCTAGCACCTAATTTTTCTGACTTTTACACTTGTGTGTCTTGTGATGTATAGAAGCATAGTTTCTGAAGGAGAGTTGGTTTTTGGAGAATTGAACTTGTTTCACGCATGTTTTGCTCGGGAATAGCAAAATGCTAGTTGGGGGGTGTGTTGAGCTCTTAATTGTGCATATTCTAACCCCAATTCATTACTCATTATGCAACATTTTCATGATTTAAAGACTAATCAAATACATGTTTTGCGATTGTAGGAATGAGAGTGACTTGGTTCAATTGGTGACCAAAAGGGCACATTTAGGAGCCTTTGATGAAGGTCCAAGGTGGACCAAAGAATGATGAAGAAAGAGAGGAGGATGAGGAAGAAAGAAGGAAAGAAAAGAAAGAAGAAATAATGCAGAAAATGGGGTCTGACCCATCAAGACCGGTTGGCCAAACAGGCCCCGACCGGTCAAGACCGGTCGGCCAACACTACTGCTTTCTACAGAAGCTGCTGGAGCAAGGCCAGCCTTGTCCGACCGGTCTTGACCGGTCGGCCATGCAAATTCCAGCTTTGCAGATTGCAGGCATCAGGCCATTCCCATTTCTGGTTATTCGGACCAGTTTTCTGGGCTCATCTTGATGGTATTTGGAAATCCAACACATCCATGTCGAAGAGGAGCTCGACGCCGAACTAACCCAAGTGGTTTCGTGTCGATCGGAGTTACGGATTGATCGTGGTGGCCAAAACAATACGAACTGTCCACCAGAAAGTTCCAGATTCTGCCTACTCCACTCTGGGCCGGTCCAGGTGACTCATCATTGATGATATGAAGAATCTACTTTTACCATCTTCTAGACCACATCCATATATAAATAACCACAAAGTTTCAGATCAAAAGGATGTGTGGTTTGATCGTACCGGTTGAAGAAAGATGGACCATCCAAAAAGATCCAACTGCGCAGAGTTTATAAAAGCCCTAAGTGTTCTAATTTTCGGACCACATTCTGGAATTGTTTTGAACAATCTAATCTGTCTATCATGTAGAGGAGGAAGTTTTCTACCGATTTTCAAAATTTGGGATCAATCCGACATCTATACACTCCGGACCGTTGAAAGCAAGATGACTGGTTCTGAAGGTACCCGAAGTGCGTGATTTTGAGAGGCGGTCGGTGATCTGATTGGTGGGCCCATTCAGACGATAATCTTGGAAATCTAAATCATCTATGAGGAAGATCACATTACAAGAAGCTATAAATCAATTTTGAAGGCAATCCGACCATTGGTCAAGCCGTACGAAGCGAAACAAAATTTGTTACGTTGCGGTACTCTTGCTGCACTATAAAAGGGGGTGCTCTCTTCTATTCCAGGGCAACCAAGGACGTGGGGAGCAAGGAGTTCAAGTCATAGGAGGCTTCCTAGCCTCCTCTAGCTAGTTTTTCTTCCTTTTCTTAGTTCTAGTTCTAGTTTTTAATATGCTTTTCATTAACTAATCTCTTAGCTAGAGCTAAGAGGTGAACCTTATAGTTTTCTTAGATTGTTTAATTCGTTTTATTGGTTTTAAGATTGGTTTTCATGATTATGAACTATGGTTTGAAGTTTATACAAGTTTTAAGTAGTTTTTCTTAGTCTTATGATGACTCATGGATGTTTGGAAGAATTACTTAAATTCTTAATTGGTTTGCATCAGTCTAGACCTGTATGATCCGAGGAATTGGAGTGCGCTCTAGTACTATGATCTTCATGTGGGGACTTCCTACCAAAGTTCTACTTTTCTGAATTTCTGTAATATGTATGGATTGTGCATGTGATTTGAATCAAGTTCAAATCATGATCTAGCCTTGTCTTATGACAGGACTTGAGGATGGTTATGATTGTGAACTGAACCTTTTGGAATGGGGAATGACTTATGCAATTGAGCATGCTCAGCTCAGCCTACATTGAGTGAATCCTATGCATTGAACTTACGTATGACAGATTGTTTGGTTTAACAGCTCTATCATCCGACTAGATAGATCTTAATATCGATTCTAGTTGAGAAAGTGAGAAACCATAGCGAATTATGCATCTAAGGAGAGCTATAAGTGGATCCTTGATGCTCTAGTTATCTTTCCATTATCAGATTTTCTATTTTATGTTAAAAATTAATTTCACAAACCTCTTTGATTCTAGTTATTAGGATAGTTTGAATTGTTTTACTTCCTTCCCTGTGGATCGACCTCGGTCTTACCGAGATTATTACTACATCGCAACCCTACACTTGGGGAAGCGAACAAGAACCTCAAGGGACTACCAAGAAATTTTATATAATCCCGAAGCACTTGCGGCAGCCAGGGCAGCCCGTCCTAGAGATGATATCGAATCAGCACATGCGTGTGCTAAAATCTAGCTTTAACATGCCAGTACCCAAAATAGGAAGAGTTAAACCTTTCCCAAGAGCTCCTAGCAAGTTTGTGGTACCACCAAGTGCCAATACAAAGAAAGAAATCAAATTCTATTCAGTGTCGAATGAACTTGTGCAGTCTAAGGACGAGGCCGAGAAATCACCCCGTCTACCTCAACCGATAGAAGAGGGAAGATACAGTGAAGCTAGCCGTAACATCATGAAGAATATGCGCTTCTATTACTCAGAATCGACCTCAAATGGGAGAATGTTAGCACCGTTCGAAGAAAACACTGAAGCTTACCTAGGAAGAGAAGGGTTAGGGGCAAAGATGAAGATTAGGCACGTCAACATGGTGACAATCAGTCCCACAGAAGAGGTACGACCACCAGAGGTAGTTGACATCATCCAACCCAGCGCAGAACCTGCACAGATAAAGGACGGGGGACAACCTACGATAGACGAGCTTGAAGAAATAAATCTGGAAACTCTAGAAGACCTTAGAAATACGTATCTGAGCAAGAATATCCCAGAAGAAGAGAGGGGGAAATATATTCAGCTGTTGAAAGAGAACAAAGATATATTCGCCTGGACGTACTCAGAAATGCCGGGGCTCAGTCCAACAATCGCGACGCACAAGCTGGGCATCATGAAAGGGAAAAAGCCGGTCAAGCAACCTCAACGACGATTTCATCCAGACATAGTGCCCAAGATTGAGGAAGAGGTTGAGAAGTTAATCCAGGTTGGGTTCATCCGAGAAGTCAAATACCCACGATGGATTTCAAACATTGTGCCGGTCAAGAAAAAGAGCGGTCAGATCTGAGTCTGCGTAGACTTTCGAAACCTCAATGAAGCATGCCCTAAAGATGATTTCCCACTGCCTATCCCAGAATTACTGATCGACAGCATGATAGGATACACCGTGATGTCCTTCATGGATGGTTACTCGGGGTATAATTAGATTCGTATGGCCCCGGAGGATGAAGAATCGACGGCCTTCTGTACGACATTAGGCATATACTGTTACCGTGTGATGCCTTTTGGGTTGAAGAATGCAGGGGCAACATATCAGCGCGCGATGCAAGTAATATTCCAGGACATGATGCATAAGCACATCGAATGTTATGTAGACGATCTGGTCGTGAGGTCGGCCGAGCATGAACAGCATAGAGAGCATCTACGGCAAGTGTTTCAAAGACTGAGAAAGAAAAGCCTCCATATGAACCCATTGAAATGCGCGTTCGGGGTTTCCTCTAGCAAGTTCTTAGGGTTTGTTATCAGACACCGAGGCATAGAAATCGACCCGACGAAGATTAAGGCAATCAGGGAGATGCCGCCTCCGAAGAATCTCAAAGAGCTGAAAAGTTTCCAAGGCAGGGTCGCATACCTAAGAAGATTTATCTCAAACTTGTCCGATCAGTGTCAGCCATTTTCATGCTTCAACAAGAAAGGGGTCCAGTTTGAGTGGGATGATGCTTGTCAGAAAGCGTTGGACTCTCTGAAATACCTGCTCGAAAAGTCTCCAATCCTTACAGCACCGATCAAAGGGGAGCCACTGATTCTCTATATCACGGTTGACGAAAATTCACTAGGAGCCCTCTTAGCCCAAAAGAATGAAGAAGGAAAGGAAAGCGCACTCTATTACTTGAGCTGCACGCTAGTGGGAGCCGAGTTTAACTACTCAGCGATTGAAAAGACTTGTCTGACATTAATCTTTGCCGTCAAGAAACTCAGACATTACTGTCTCTCTCACCAGATGACGTTGATATCCAAGGCGGATCCCCTCAAGTTTCTCATGAACAGACCCATGTTGTCTGAGCGGTTAGCCAAGTGAGCCCTTCTCTTGTCAGAATTCGACTTGATGTACGTGCTGGCTCGGGCTATCAAAGGGCAAGCAATTGCAGACTTCCTTGCCGCACATTCAGTACCGAGTAGTGAAGAAATAGAATATGACCTCCCAGATGATCAGGTTGTGGCAGTTAATGAAGCACGCCATTGGGAGATGTATTTCGATGGTGCGGCTAGAGCGATAGGGTCAGGGGCAGGAGTTATATTCATCAGTCCGCAAGGGGACTTCTTACCCTATTCATTCACGATAGTCCCGGCATGCACCAACAACGAAGCAGAGTACCAGGCTCTTATCATTGGGTTACAGTTGGCCCTGAAAATGCAGATCAAGAAAATACGTATCTATGGAGACTCTAAGCTTGTCATCGGACAACTGGTGACAGAATACGAAGTCCGCAAGCCCAAATTATCCCCCTATTGCCACCAAGCGCAATCCATGTTTGATCAGTTTCAGAACAGCAGTATCTCGCATATACCGAGACAGGAGAATGTACGAGCAGATGCACTTACTAGTTTAGCCGCTGCTTTGGCTAACCCGGGGGGCAGTCCATTTCAAGTAACAATTGAAGAAAGAAGAATTCTACCAACGACCGCGTTGCGCAGTGGAGAACTGAGTGCCAATCCCATTTGTCGCTTTGAGATCACAAAAAAAGACGATTGGAGAAGGTCATTCATTGATTATCTGAAGTACGAATTTTTGCCGGTGGATCCCAAAATACGCACACAAGTCAGAAGACGTGCCAATTCATTTGTACTCCAGAATCATATACTATACAAACGGTCATACGAAGGAGTACTACTGCGATGTCTAAGCCAAGACGAAGCGCATGATACATTAAAAGAAGCTCACGGAGGAGAGTGTGGTGCTCACTAGGGAGGGAAGAATTTACATCACCGCGTACGACACATGGGTTACTACTGGCCTGCAATGACAAAAGATGCGATAGAGTATGTCAAGAAGTGTCACCAGTGTCAAATCCACACGGATATCATACATTCACCACTGGAAGAATTGCACCAGTCAGTAATGTCCTGGCCTTTCGCAGCCTAGGGCATGGATGTGATCGGGCCGATTAGTCCACCATCCTCGCAGGGGCATCAGTACATCCTTGCAGCCACTGATTATTTCTCCAAATGGGCTGAGGTAGTCGCCCTGAGAAGTGTGAAAGCCAGACATGTTGAAGGTTTCATCCGACACACCATATTGTACCGACATGGTATCCCTGAGAGAATTACCACGGACAATGGAACACCTTTCAAGAATGCTACTATCGATAAACTGTGCGCAAAGTTCAAGATCAAGCATTGCTATTCATCACCCTATTATCCTCTTGCCAATGGACTAACCAAAGCATTCAACAAGACTATTATGAAAATTCTGAAAAAAATAGTGGCAGAGAACAATAAGGATTGGGACAGACGATTGCAGGAAGCACTATGGGCATATCAGACTACACACCATACAGCCACCCGAGCTACACCCTACTCACTGGTATATGGGACATAAGTTGTAAGCCCAATGGAAATACAGGTTGAGTCACTATGAGTCGCGCTCCGACACTCCCTGACAACCGAGCACAATGCTAAGATCAGAATGGCCAAACTCGATGATTTAGATGAAAAGAGGCTCGCTGCCCAACAAAGGCTCAAAATGTATCAAAAGCAAATTTCAGCCGCATACGATAAGCGTGTCAGGGGCATATCATTCAAGAAGGGTGATCTCGTGCTAATGATGAAGCGTTCGACACCAACCCAAGGACCGAAAAGTAAATTTGACTCGAAATGGGATCCCGTCTGCATCATCGATGAAGTGTATTCTAATGGGGCCTATCGGGTAATAGATTGCAAAGGGCAGGGCATCAGCTCGCTGGTGAATGGCCGATTTTTAAAAGATATTATACTTAACATTGGCTTATCGTTCCAAGTTGTAAACACCCCAGTAGAGGGAAAGTGTAATAAAGTAGATACTAAAGGAGATGATACCACGCAATGATTGAATCAAAATACTAATCATTCATTTCATGCTTGCACAGGTATTAGAAAAGTCGATAAGACTCAGGACACGTCGAGCATAGCACCCTACCCTTTCCAAGGCTATCAAGGATCGGGATAAGCCTTGAACCAAGACCCGGTTACGTCTTTGCTCACATGAGCGTAGGTTTGAGTCCTAACAGGGGGACGTTCCTTTCCAAAGGGCCCAATTTATTCGCATTCAAATTTAACTAAAATGGCAAGTAGGCTAAAGACACAACATAAATTTAGAACTATAATAGTATACATATTGTTACAACATCCATTACAACATGTTTTAAATTACAAATAAAAGTCATTGCAGCTTAACCGTCTAAAGTTCTCAAACATTGTTCTAAAAGGTTAACTGTAGATTCTTTGATCGCCTTTTGTCTTACCTCAGCCTCGGCCAAAACTTGGGCAGGGTCGAGGGTGTCCTGGAGAGACTGCTTCAGCTCTGCAACCTGTGCCCTCACAGCACTACGCTCGGCCTCATGCTGGTCGACGGAGGACTACAGGCGTGCCTTCTGACCACTGAACTTCAAAAGTTTGAGATGGACGATAGAATGTTCGGCTCGTAGCCGGGCCATCTCGTTCTCAATCTCTGCGAGACGTTCAGTCGCTTCACAACACTCAGCATCGACAGCCTGCTAATATTTCCTTACTGCAGCCACGTCCGCCTCACGTGACTCAAGTTTCGAAAGAAGAGACCGCAAGTGACTGCGTTTTTCCTAGACAGAAGGGTCAACCTTGAGGTGCCTCGCCTCGTTCACTTGAGCCATCCCGTCCTTGAATTGGGACATGTGGCTGACTATCGAAGAAATGTCAATCCCGAGCCACGTGGCGTTAAGCTCTAATGCCTACAGTGCCTCGTCCAAGATAGACCATTCATCTCCATTCTTTAACGAGTCAACGATGTCGGACAGTAAGCTCTTTAGGAGATTCGCCTTGGTCCTTGACAGGCCTCGGAGAGATGAAAGGAATGCCTCAGGTAAGACTACAGGGAGCGGGATGCTAGCAGGAGCAGTGGTTGGCAAAAGAAATGATAAACATTAGCACACTGAAGAAAGAAAAGAAGTAAACAAAGTAATAAGGCGAGTCGTTTACCAGCAGGAACTTCATCAACCGGTGCACTAGTGGGATCAACGGATATTGATGATGCTGGGACACATTCGGTTGCAATCTTCGTGGCTGGTTCGGGCAATTCGGGAGAAGAAAGTGCGACGATCTCAGGGGCAGTGGTAGTTTGAATCTATTCAGCAACAGGAGGTGCTTCCGTGACTGAGCTCCGGTGCACTAATAACATCAGAGGGCATGGTTTCTTGAGCGGGAGGTGCTGCCTCTTCTGTAATAGTAGCAGGGCTTGCCTCAGGAGTAGGGCTAGGGTTCGCCGCAGCTACAGTACTGACAGGGTTGGCAAGAGGAGGATCTTGAGCTTGTAGCCCACTGTCAAGGTCCATAGGGATGGGCTCTGTGTCTGCTTCGGGAGCAGATTTATCGTATATCGGCTCGTTATCTTCACCCTCTTCCGTGGGACGATTTTCGCTGAGGTTTGCCTGCGAGCTCATCTCCCCTTCCTCCCTTGGTCCACTCACGTCGTCGATCGGGACGCTGCCGGCAGCCTTGGAGACTCGACTTCGTTCCTTCTCAGCCTTGTACAGCTTCCACATGTCTTTTATCTTCTTTCCTCCATCAACGACGGGGACGCAATGAGCGGTCTTCACTCGAGGCCCAGACCGCTCAGGAGACGGCTCAGAATCGCTATCTCCTAGAACAGAGCGTCTGGATAGACTCGTCCGACTCGCTGGACTCTGATCATGACCTCCCCGACCGCCAGTCGACGGGGTCCTTGCTGCAATACCACCAACATCGACACCACCATCACCTCCTCCATCACCCTCGATATTGTCACCATCACCACCAACATCGACACCGCCATCACCTCCTCCGTCATTGCCACCACCAATGTCTTCGTCGTTGTCACCATCACCACCAACATCGTCACCCCCATCATCACCTTCATCATCGCCACCTTCATCATCATCATCAATGTCATAACCCTCTCTCTGCCCCTCTATCATTGGACCCATAAGTGAAGAACTTTAATCTTCTCGCAGCGTGATCCTCTGCCCATAAGCAACCCACCCTTCTAATGTATGGTCAGGCTTTTTATAATCAATTACCGCGTTCAGAGAAGTCAGAAGTTTCTTCACACCAGGAGTGGCTAGTTGATGAAGTGACTCTGATACATAGCCCAGGCCGTCAGCAGGGGCAGGATCGATGATAGGAGGAGAAACGAAGATAGGATCGGCCACATGTCGATTGTTTCTGATCAAGGAGTATTGGTGAGCCCACCACCTCATCCATCCATACGTGACACCGGGAGTATACTCTATACCCGGGACGATGAAGGAATAGCCTGACCTGGTTAGTAAGAGTTAACGCCATATCAACTTCCAGTGAATCTGTCCTGTGCCATAAGCTCGCTGCTCTCGCGTCACTGGTTCAAGAGTTTCTGGTACCCCTTGGTCATAGCCGAATTGACAGGTGAATCGGTTCGGGTAGTACGGCTCTCTCAAGAACTCAGCCCCCTCCCTCATAGGCAGTGAACTCGGGCGGATGGATACCAAAAATGAGCGTTGGTAGGAGCTAAGGCTCTCATCATCATCAAGCAATTCTGGATCCTCGCTGTTGGTCCCAGAGAAAAGGAAGAAGTCGACATCATCATGACGAGCTATCTTTGCCTTGATAGTCGCCAAGTTTCCGCTGTTCATCTTCCACTTCTGAAAAGCATGCAGCGGAACCGATCCTCTCTGGATGAAGTCCTTGAGTTCCATACCATAGACCCAAGGGAAGTAAACCCCGAGCCAACCGGAGAAATAGTGCCACCCATAAAAGGAAGAGTTTATTCCAAAGGAAGTAGAGCCCTTGTTACTGATAACGCCCTAAAAAGCTCGATAGATAGAGCATAAAACTGCCGGAGCTAGTGCGTAGCTGTTGGGGTCCCAAAAGGTAAGGACTCTTAAAACAAACAAAATAACCGTATACCTCTGAAGGAATCACGCAAAACGCCTTCCAGTGCACGCAAAACGGAAATATATAGGATTTCCTTAGCCAAATTCTCCAATGGGCCCCGCCGATCACCATGTTCAGAACCGCCCGGAAGTGGACCCGCAACCTCATTACCACTCATGATGAACAGTGCAAGTGATTGCGCAACGAAACAGGCCCCACAAACCCTCCAAAATTCAAAACCCAATAAATGGAGCCCACATTTACGTGTCCACGCACCCATAAATTTAGACACCCCACGCACCCGAAAAATCAGCAAAAACAAAAATTCATCCAAGGGTGTTTTAAGTCCCACGCATCCTGAAAATGGTGCCACGCACCCTTAAAAACGACACATTTTGTGATTCTCATTACGAAGGCGTTTAGACTCCCACGCACCCTGAAAATGGGTCCACGCACCCGTAAATTCCACAAATTTTCAGGAATCAAATTATAGATGCGTGGAGCCCCACGCACCAGTAAATTAAGTCCCACGCACCCAAAAAATCGAGTATTTTCAGAACATGTTTCTGGGAGCGTCGAACATCCGCACATCATTAAACAGGTCCGTGGGGGACATTTAACAGGTGCGTGGCACGTGGTAGCCCCTCATTGGCTGACTTCCGGCTTCTTCGGCTATAAATACCCCCTCCACCCGTTCATTCGGGACGATTCCAAAAAGAGAGAGAGCTGCCGCCCCCCGGAAACCCAAAATATCCGTCGGAATCCTAGCCGGAATACTTTTTCGACCATCGGAATACCCTTTCCGATCGCAGATACTCCACTACAGGTCTGAATCCTACAATCATAAGTTTGGCCACGCACCCGTAAAAGCACCCCCCGCACCCAAAAGTGGGCCACGGATCTGTAAATTCGGCCCCACGCATTCATAAAATTGACAAATCGAACAAGTACATCGAACTCTCACGCACCCGAAAAGTGGCCCACGCGTCCATTAATTCGGGTCCCACGCGTCCGCAAATTCATCAAAATTAGATTTTCAAATTTGGTCCCACGCATCCTGAATACGGACCCACGCACCCCTAAATTCATTAGAAATTCAATACTTAGCTTTTAGGTGCGTGGAGCCCCACGCACCCGTTTAATAGGTCCCACGCACCCAAAAATTAGCCAATTGCAAAATATGTTTGTAGGTCCACCGGACTCAATTTTAAGTGTTTTTAAGGTCCGCTTGAGTCTATCTTGGGTATTTCGAGCATTCCGGATGCAATGGAATGGTCAAACGAATGTTCCGAAAACTCTAAACGAGTAAAATCGCGCATCTCCGAGGTTTAATCTGGTTCAATGTGATAAACGAGGTGACTTCCCCGAAAGGAGCCGCCAGCATCCAGAACTATGCAAATATGTCATCATTTATGTTTACTGTAAAGGCATGATTGTTCGCTTCCCCAAGTGTAGGGTTGCGATGTAGTAATAATCTCGGTAAGACCAAGGTCGATCCACAGGGAAGGAAGTAAACAATGCAAATTATCCTAATAACTAGAATCTAAAGAGGTTTGTGAAATTAGTTTTGAACATAAAATAGAAAATCTGATAATGGAAAGATAACTAGAGCATCAAGGATCCACTTATAGCTTTCCTTAGATGCATAATTCGCTATGGTTTCTCACTTTCTCAACTAGAATCGATATTAAGATCAATCTAACCGGATGATAGAGCTGTTAAACCAAACAATCTGTCATATGTAAGTTCAATGCATAGGATTCACTCAATGTAGGCTGAGCTGAGCATGCTCAATTGCATAGGTCATTCCTCATTCCAAAAGGTTCAGTTCACAATCATAACCATCCTCAAGTCCTGTCACAAGACAAGGCTAGATCATGATTTGAACTTGATTCAAATCACATGCACAATCCATACATATTATAGAAATTTAGAAAAGTAGAACTTTGGTAGGAAGTCCCCACATGAAGATCATAGTACTAGAGCGCACTCCAATTCCTCGGATCATACAGGTTTAGACTGATGCAAACCAATTAAGAATTTAAGTAATTCTCCCAAACATCCATGAGTCATCATAAGACTAAGAAAAACTACTTAAAGCTTGTATAAACTTCAAACCATAGTTCATAATCATGAATTCCAACTTTAAAACCAATAAAACAAATTAAACAATCTAAGAAAACTATAAGGTTCACCTCTTACCTCTAGCTAAGAGATTAGCTAATGAAAAGCATATTAAAAATAAAACTAGAACTAAGAAAAGGAAGAAAAACTAGCTGGAGGAGGCTAGGAAGCCTCCTATGACTTGAACTCCTTGCTCCCTACGTCCTTGGTTCCCCTAGAATAGAAGAGAGTACCTCCTTTTATAGTGCAGCAATAGTACAGCAACATAGCAGAATTTGTTTCGCTTGGTACGGCTTAACCAATGGTTGGATTGCCTTCAAAATTGATTTATAGCTTCCTTGTAATGTGATCTTCCTCATAGATGATTTAGATTTCCAAGATTATCCTCTGAATGGGCCCACCAATCTCATCACCGACCGCCTCTCAAAATCGCGCACTTCGGGTACCTTCAGAACCAGTCATCTTGCTTTCAACGGTCCGGAGTGTACAGATGTCGGATTGATCCCAAATTTTTAACATTGGTAGAAAACTTCCTCCTCTACATGATAGATGGATTAGATTGTCGAAAACAATCCCAAAATGTGGTCCGAAAATTAGAACACTTAGCGCTTTTATAAACTCTTCGCAGTTGGATCTTTCTGGATGGTCCATCTTTCTCCAACCGGTACGATCAAACCACACATCCTTTTGATCTGAAACTTTTGTGGTTATTCATATATGGATGTAGTCTAAAAGATGGTCAAAGTAGATTTTTCATATCATCAATGATGGGCCACCTGGACCGGCCCAGAGAGGAGTAGCGAAATCTGAAACTTTCTGGACAGTTCGTATTGTTTTGGCCACCACGATCAATCCGTAGCTCCGATCGACACGAAACCACTTGGGTTAGTTCGGCGTCGAGCTCCTCTTCGACATGGATGTGTTGGATTTCCAAATATCATCAAGATCAGCCCAGAAAACTGGTCCGAAAATTTAGAAACGGGAATGGCCTACTGTCTGCAATCTGCAACTCAGAATTTTCATGGCCGACCGGTCAAGACCGGTCGGACAGGGCTGGCCGACCAGTCACGACCGGTCTGGCCTTCTTTGGCATTACTCCAGCAAGCATGGCCAACCAGTCAAGACCGGTCGAGCTTGTTCAGCTACCTTCCAGCATGCATGGCTGACCGGTCTAGACCGGTCTGGCTTCCTTGGCCGACCGGTCAAGACCGGTCGGTCTCTTTTTCTTCTTGTTTTCTTCCTTCCTTTCTTCTATTTTCTTCTTTTCTTGCTTCTTTCTTTGCTTCCTTCTTCCTTCGGCCCTCCTTGGGTCTTCATCCAAGGTTCTAAATCAGCTCTTTCCATCATCAATTTGGCGGAGTTCACTCTCAAACCTGCAATCACAAAACATGCATTAGATTTGTCTATATACCATGCAAACCTCGCACAATGAGTGATTAATTGGGGCTAGAATATGCACAATTAAGAGCTCAACACACCCCCCAACCAGCATTTTGCTAGTCCCGAGCAAAACATGCATGAAACAAGTTCAATTCTCCAAAAACTAACTCTCCTTCAGAAACTATGCTTCTATACATCCCTAGACACACAAGTGTAAAAGTCAGAAAAATTAGGTGATAGAAGTTAAAACCTTAAACTCTCAAAACATAATAAGTGTCCATATGAAATTCTCGCTGATTGATTGATGAATAGAAGAACTTTAACAAATTCAACCTAGTGTGCATAGTGAAAGTTCATCTCATGAGTTTCTGGGCTTATCTTCTTCATAGATCAACTAAACTATGGATTTCAAGGTGCACAGAGGAACAACAAGCCTATGACAGGAATTTGTCTTACCGTCCTTCCAACGGCTTTCACACTACTTCTCATTTTTGGCTTTGGTTACAGGTAGACCATCCCCCGGTTGGTAATAGGTAGCCCTTTTCAGAATTTTCCACCATTTTTCCATCATTCCCAATTTCATCCTTCCTTTTCCTTTTTCTTTTACATTAACTAGGATTTTTAGAAATTCATATCTTTCGTTATTTTCCCATGGACAAGGATGGACAAAGTACCCCGGCTTGGTTCCTCAACACCTTAAATCTAAGTCTAGCCAATCCACAAATCACATAATCCTTTCAACCCATAAAAATCGTGTAATGTGAACTAGGTGTAAAAGTGTTCAAATTTTCTATCACTCACATAAATAGGGGAATTCACATATAAAACCATTATATTAAAAGAAGTTCAAAGCTTGAAACATCACTCACTTCGTATCTCCTCTTCTTATACTCGTATCATCTTAAATGCATAGAAACAAAGTTTTCCAAAAGAGTTTTGAATTTTAGAAAAATCGAAAATTTTCTACATAATTGCTCGAAATGTCACAAAAGCTAGTAGATTCATCTAAGGAATCTCACCCCCCAACCAAAATCTTACATTGTCCTCAATGTAATAAGATATGCAATATGCATGACATGAGAGCAATGACATAAAACAAAGGAGAGTGAGAACAAGAGTACCTGAGGTAGCAAGTTGATCAATTCTAGCATCTTCCATTGTCTCAATGAGACTTATTCAATCCTAAATGTAGAAAGAAATCCTAACCTACCTACCTACCTTTGATTAGTCCGATCGACTACATGATCAAATTTGAGCAGGATCTTCATGAATTTCAATAGGTTTCTCATGAGGACCATCCAAAGTCCTGCTCGAATGTATACATGGGTGCGTTTCTTCGTGAAGGTCCAATCATAGTGTGCACCACACGCATGTAAGGAGGAGATAAGAGTAGCAAAAAGATATCTCCTCAAGTTCTGAATTGGGTTGTAATTGATTAAAAACGGGTCCTCCCAATCAGAATTTTCAATGGGTTGAAGAACCCATGATGGTGGAGAGACATTCATTAAGTATTTTTCAGTTTGGGTTGTCTCCTCCACAAATTCAGAATTGCACGGTGTTTCCACAAATAATGGTAAAGACTGTAAATCAGTGGAATGGTGTTCTTCAGGCACCGACACCGTGTCTAACAAACTATCGAACTCCTTAATCATCTCATCATCCAGATCATAGGGGTGGGTCATGCATTCCTCTAGGAAATTGAGAGAGTCGGATGAAGGGTCCTCGTTCTCCCTAAGTGATTGAGGAAATTCTGTTTCAAGGGTAAGGAATTCCTCCTCTATAGAGGGGAGGTCTTTCAAAGAAAATTTTTCAGATTCATTGGTAAGCACAACATGTAGCATTGGTTGATCTAAAATTTCATATTGTGCCACCACATCATCCAAAGAAACAGAATTTTCAACCCAAGGGAGTTCTTCCACAATAGAATTGGTCATGTTTTGTTGGTGGAAGGACTCAAAAATATCGACTTCAGCCATCTCCCTAGCAAGAATATCTTTTAGTGACTCAAAAACATTCGGCCCTTTGAAAGAAGAAATCATGGACTCACAATCATCCTTCAAACCCTCATTGTAGGCAATTAAACTATCACTTTCAAATTTTGTAGATTCCTCGGGTTCGTCAACCGTCCTTGAAATCTCTTCATCATTCAAATCGGAATAGCTAAAAGAGATAGTTGATTCACCATAATCAATGGTAATGGTGGGATCACTGAGATCAATATCCTCTAGAAGTTTAGTCATTAAATCTAGAGAAGGTTGGGTTTGGATAGCCTCATCCTCCTTATTGTTGGGGATTGATTCGGTGTTCCCAATGTTGGGTTCAGGATTTTGAGATGGCGAGAGGTTTTGTATGCATTGCTCAGTTATTTTCATAAACTCTCGCAGTGTATCCTCAAGAGTTCGTGTCGGTTGTAGCTCATGAGAAAGAAACTCTCGAGGATAATTGTTGGCATCCATGGTTGGCTCGTCTCCCAAATTGAAATTTTGATGCTCCCACCTATTAGGATTATGCATGTCATATGTTGTGCTATTAGAAAGTTGTTGATATGTGTAACCATACAAGTGACCATACATTATCCTAACCGGTGGAACGTTATTCATCTCTTTCCGATACTCTCACATTGTCTTACATGGGGGAGTATTAGAAGAAGATTGAGTCTTAGAAAAATATTCATGCTTGTAATGGTTCCAATCACTTCCAAAAGGTATTTAAACAATCCACCCGTCCAATCATTCATAATGAAATTATAAGAAGTTGAAATAATCCCTAATCTAGGAAGAAAAACAAAAAGAAGAAAGGGAGATGGAGAGATGTTACCCGTGAAGGTGAGAGCTATGTCAGCAACAATGCCCTACAAAATCCAACAAAAAATTGTTACTAATCTAGAAAAAAAATCAGAAAATTCACTTCTATAAAAACTGAAAATCCTACCTAACTAAGACTACTCTATAGCTACTAGAACAATTAGAACCGTTTAACCTCTTCCCTGGCAACAGCACCAAAAACTTGTTCGCTTCCCCAAGTGTAGGGTTGCGATGTAGTAATAATCTCGGTAAGACCGAGGTCGATCCACAAGGAAGGAAGTAAACAATGCAAATTATCCTAATAACTAGAATCTAAAGAGGTTTGTGAAATTAGTTTTGAACATAAAATAGAAAATCTGATAATGGAAAGATAACTAGAGCATCAAGGATCCACTTATAGCTTTCCTTAGATGCATAATTCGATATGGTTTCTCACTTTCTCAACTAGAATCGATATTAAGATCAATCTAGCCGGATGATAGAGCTGTTAAACCAAACAATCTGTCATATGTAAGTTCAATGCATAGGATTCACTCAATGTAGGCTGAGCTGAGCATGCTCAATTGCATAGGTCATTCCCCATTCCAAAAGGTTCAGTTCACAATCATAACCATCCTCAAGTCCTGTCACAAGACAAGGCTAGATCATGATTTGAACTTGATTCAAATCACATGCACAATCCATACATATTATAGAAATTTAGAAAAGTAGAACTTTGGTAGGAAGTCCCCACATGAAGATCATAGTACTAGAGCGCACTCCAATTCCTCGGATCATATAGGTCTAGACTGATGCAAACCAATTAAGAATTTAAGTAATTCTCCCAAACATCCATGAGTCATCATAAGACTAAGAAAAACTACTTAAAGCTTGTATAAACTTCAAACCATAGTTCATAATCATGAATTCCAACTTTAAAACCAATAAAACGAATTAAACAATCTAAGAAAACTATAAGGTTCACCTCTTACCTCTAGCTAAGAGATTAGCTAATGAAAAGCATATTAAAAATAAAACTAGAACTAAGAAAAGGAAGAAAAACTAGCTGGAGGAGGCTAGGAAGCCTCCTATGACTTGAACTCCTTGCTCCCCACGTCCTTGGTTCCCCTGGAATAGAAGAGAGTACCTCCTTTTATAGTGCAGCAATAGTACAGCAACATAGCAGAATTTGTTTCGCTTGGTACGGCTTAACCAATGGTTGGATTGCCTTCAAAATTGATTTATACCTTCCTTGTAATGTGATCTTCCTCATAGATGATTTAGATTTCCAACATTATCCTCTGAATGGGCCCACCAATCTCATCACCGACCGCCTCTCAAAATCGCGCACTTCGGGTACCTTCAGAACCAGTCATCTTGCTTTCAACGGTCCGGAGTGTACAGATGTCGGATTGATCCCAAATTTTTAACATTGGTAGAAAACTTCCTCCTCTACATGATAGATGGATTAGATTGTCGAAAACAATCCCAGAATGTGGTCCGAAAATTAGAACACTTAGGGCTTTTATAAACTCTGCACAGTTGGATCTTTCTGGATGGTCTATCTTTCTTCAACCGGTACAATCAAACCACACATCCTTTTGATCTGAAACTTTTGTGGTTATTCATATATGGATGTGGTCTAAAAGATGGTCAAAGTAGATTTTTCATATCATCAATGATGGGCCACCTGGATCGGCCCAGAGAGGAGTAGCGAAATCAAAAACTTTCTGGACAGTTCGTATTATTTTGGCCACCAAGATCAATCCGTAGTCCGATCGACACGAAACCACTTGGGTTAGTTCGGCGTCGAGCTCCTCTTCGACATGGATGTGTTGGATTTCCAAATATCATCAAGATCGGCCCAGAAAACTGGTCCGAAAAGTCAGAAATGGGAATGGCCTGTTGTCTGCAATCTGCAACTCAGAATTTTCATGGCCGACCGGTCAAGACCGGTCGGACAGGGCTAGCCGACCGGTCACGACCGGTCTGGCCTTCTTTGGCATTACTCCAGCAAGCATGGCCGACCGGTCAAGACCGATCGGGCTTGTTCAGCTACCTTCCAGCGTGCATAGCTGACCGTTCTAGACCGGTCTGGCTTCCTTGGCCAACCAGTCAAGACCGGTCGGTCTCTTTTTCTTCTTGATTTCTTCCTTTCTCTCTTCTATTTTCTTCTTTCCTTGCTTCTTTCTTTGCTTCCTTCTTCCTTCGGCCCTCCTTGGGTCTTCATCCAAGGTTCTAAATCAACTCTTTCCATCATCAATTTGGCGGAGTTCACTCTCAAACCTGCAATCACAAAACATGCATTAGATTTGTCTATATACCATGCAAACCTCGCACAATGAGTGATGAATTGGGGCTAGAATATGCACAATTAAGAGCTCAACAATGATCCGATTTGGGTCAAAAGCTGGACAAGCAGGGCTATGGTTACCACGATAAACCATGCCAAAGAGTTTCGATTCTCTACAAACCAATTGCTCTCAACTGCCACATCACAACAGTCGATGCCCTACCCATCCAAACGGTATCTGTTGGTTGTGCTGCACAGGTACACACAACTGTAGAATGGACTTCCCGAGGTCACCTGTCCCTACATTGAAGGTGTAAAGAATGACAAACACCAACCGAAAGCAGTCGCGATCGGACTGTTGCCTGAATGGATTTGACACTGTCATGACCCTAATAAGCTCATGCAAGTATTCGCACAACATTAATCATATCCGATAATCATAAATCGATACGATTAGGTGGACCACAGTCCAAGTACTTAGCCATTTTCAGCCTTGAGAAGTGCCCTGAAGGCTTAGAAATCCATTGTCGCCCACCTGAATTAGGCATAATTCGAATGTCGCCTTAATGGATTCCATTTTCAGCCTTGAGAAGTGCCCTGAAGGCTTAGAAATCCATTGTCGCCCACCTGAATTAGGCATAATTCGAATGTCGCCTTAATGGATTTAGTATCTTCCTAACCCAAGGTACCTAGATTGGGTACTTGCATAACTTTAATCTTCATCAATTATCATTAAACAACATGATCATGTTAATAGCTGTCCAAATACTTAGCCATTTTCATGACCTGAAGTGTATACCTATGAGCACGATTATTACACTCTCACAAAGCATAGTCCAGCATCAAAATGATCGATTATTTATCCTTCCATTGCAAAGCAATAATAACTTATAATAATATAACTAAAGTCAGCATACACCTAAAGCGATTTGACTAATTCAGCGCAACACAATCTTTTCCCAAAATGGAAACATCCAAACGCAATTTCGTATTTTGTCACAGTTATCATCTATCAGAGCACCATTCATCTGGAGTGCAATGCTTTGTACATCCGTGCATATAGGAATGAACTTTCTATATTGCCCTGATCGTGCGCCAATCCTCGAGCGAATGCGCAAGGGCAAGAATGGTTCCAAAGATAAGTCGCCAGACTCTAACAAGATTCAACATTCACTTTGAGCCTCTCATATTCATTATACAAACTCTACATAGCTTATAGTGAGGCTTGAGACTAAACGGAAGGGGCTATGGTTACCACTAGAAACTACAACCACAAAGTTCCTAAACACTCGAAAAAATTTGCTATGAACTGCTATCGCAAAGCTAGCCGGTGTACTACCCATCCAAAACGGGACCCGCTGGTTGAGCTGATCAAGTAGTTGGGGTGTTCCTTCATACAGTCACCCATCCACAACGACGATCACTGACTCTGCATCATGCCACTCAATGATCACAGTGAGTGTCTTCCCGAGGTCTCCCGTCTCGATAACGGAAGTTGACTCAACGATGCATGACTTTATTAAAAAACCCTGACTTTCTCTCAACTTGGACAACCCGAAAGAGCATGGGACATAGGCACTTGGCTTGTCTAAAGTGATGGCTCAATCCATAACAGAACATCGGTCTCTATGACCGCAAACTCAAAGACCATAGTCCCTCACGACTTAGTCTTTTGCCTTTTAATCAAAGGTAATCAACCATTGATGTAATTAATGGCTCATGACCAGTTCACGACCTGGAATGTAAAAGATCTCAAAATCTCTTAAATAAAATTTACTTTGTGATATCTTCTCTCTTTTTGTATTTTTGTGGATGTTTGTGATCATCTATGAATGTTCCCTACACTCAGAACCTCAGAGTAATAATACACTGAAAATGTCCATCGCATTTTCAGTTTTAATAGGGTCCATCCAACATGGGGTTGAATTGACAGGAAGCAGTACAGCGGGCTCTTTCTAAACAATGTTAGGCTCGGCCAGATACTCGATAGGGATCGTCCGAGCGAGGTCTTGTCAGATGATGACGCCAATCTAGACAAAGAATCTACCAGCATATTCTCTTCCTTGGGAACTTGGATCAAATCATACTTTTCTAATCTTGAGAGAAATTTGAGCACTCTGATTTTATATGTCGTCATCTTTTCCCCTCTAGCTTCGAATTTGTTTGTAACTTGATTCAAGCTGTGAATCACTATTTATCTTCAAGCTTTGGAATCCCATTTCTTTAGTCAGACCAAGGCCAGCTACGAGGGCTTCATATTTTTCTTCGTTGTTGGAAACCGAGAAGCTAAAACGAAGCGCATATTCAAACTTTAAATCATCAGGGGCGATCAGGATTAGTCCAGCTCCATTTTTAGAGGAACGAGAGGAGCCATCCATGAACAACGTCCATGACAGCTGCTTAGATGAAAGTTGACTAAAAGATGAGGGTTGAACAGCTGACGAGGGATGCTCAGGGGCTGAAGACTGCACAATAGATGAAGACACCTTCAGATGAGCAGGGACTAGATAAGTAAACTCTGCAATAAAATCAAATACTACTTGTCCTTTCATTGCTGTCTTAGGACAGAACTTTATTTCATGCTATGTGAGCTCAATAGCCCACTTTGTTAATCTCCCGAAGGCTTCAGGCATCTAAAGTACTTGCTTTAATAGTTGATTGGTTGGAACCAATATTGGATGAGCTTGAAAATATGGCCAAAGATTTTTTGCTGCTATTCGCTCGCCTCAAGTGCAAGGCTGCGATGTAGTAATAATTCTCGGTAAGACCGAGGTTGATCCACAGGGATTGTCGTAAAAATTCTAAATTACATAACTAGGATGAACAAAATTTGAATTTGAGTTAATGGATGGGATTTAATAACATAAAACTATCTACTTAAGAACTAAATCGGGGAAATAAGCGCTAGAGTGCTAAGGATTCACTTATAATCATTCACAATACCAATTCAAATCATTCAAACTAATAACTCAATTGGAATATGAGTTCTATCCCTATCCAATCGAAATATAGAGCAATTGAATCATCATAATGCATCTAACATAGATGGATCATCCACTGATATGGTTCTCTCATAAACAACTAAGGCATTGGGTGTATTCAACCACACAACTCAATCCTTCACAAAACAATAAAGATCACATTCATGATTCTTCCTCAAGGCTTGTCACTAGACTTGATTTAGAAGCATAAATTGAACTTTTGTTGAACTAAAATCAGTACATAAACACCTACCTCAGATCTAATCAAAAGATAAGAACTTCTTGTTTAGCTCTAGATAAGCACTTAGGAAACTTGGTTTGTAAGATCCCCCAACATATCATGATGGATCTAAGATCTCTACAACCCAAAATCCTATCAATCAACACCCCCGTTAAGCAATCTCAGTAATCAAAACATCCCATGTAAGAGCAATCACAAGAGATAGAAGATTAACTAAAAATACTAACTTTATTCCAAACTAAAACTAGAAGTGTTCTTCATAAAACCGAAAAGTACTTCAATTAATTCGAATTAAGCATGCAAAATAACTAAAGGCTTCACCTCTTAGCCCTAGATAGGAGGTTTAGCCAACCATTAACAGATTGAACTAAAACTCAAAGGAAACTACTTTAAAAAGCATAGAAAAACATAAAAACCCTAGTCGGAGCGAACGCTCCACAACGCTCCTCTCAACCTCTCACGAACTTCCCAGCCTTCTATAATGCCTTAGGAACAATGTAGAGGTCTCCTTTTATAGCAAAATTTCGTCATTGACACGAAACCTTCCAGAGATCAAAGTCCTTACGCAGTCTGGACGTTGGCCGGCCAGCCCAAGCTTGGGCTTCAAAATACACAACTCTCTAGACATTAAAATACACAGGCCGACCTGCCAGCTGGCTGGCCGGTCAAGAGGTCGGCCTTCATAAAAACTGTCCAGGGATTATGCTGTTTCTAGAGGGTTTGGCCGGCCGGCCGGCTGGCATGTAAATTTGTGATTTTTTAAACTTTTCTTCCTCCATCTCCATTGCATCGTCCCTCCACCTCTTGTCCTTTATTCCTTTGATCTTTAAGGCATGTTAGAAGGGCTTCTAAGCATCCAAATGACGAAGTCTCTCTCTTATTCGTACAATAAAAAAAACCATGCATTAGGTAGGTCTTTAAACATATAATTCTTGCTTAGTTAGTGATGAAATGGGCTTAGAATATGCACAATTTAGAGCTTAACAACTGCGACCACCATGGCCAATGTTAATTTCTCTATCTCTGGATACCTTATTTCATCATCCATCATAGCACAACTAACATAATAAATGGGCCTTTGTACCCCTCGGTCATTTCTTATTAATGCGGCACTAACGGCCGTAGAAGAAACTACTAAGTACAAAATTAATTCTTCTTTAGGCATGGGCTTCGAGAGTACTGGAGGGGCCCCCAAGTAGTGTTTGAGTTGGAGGAAGGCCTGATCACACTGCTCAATCCATTTCTAATTATCTTTCTGAGGCCCTTTCAAAAGCTTGAAGAAGGGCAAACACTTATCTGAAGCCTTAGAGATGAATCTATTGAGGAACGCGACATAGCCAGCCAATCGCTAGACATCTTTGACTATCTTGGGAGAGCTCATCTTCAAGAGGGCCTTAATGTTTTCAGGATTGACATCAATTCCTCACTAGCCGACCATAAAACTGAGGAACTTGCATGACGGACATCGAAGGCGCATTTTGAAGGATTGAGCTTCATCTGGTGCTTACGAAGGATCTCGAACATCTCTTAGAGTTTTGCCAAATGATCTTCAATCTTGGCACTTTTGGTGAGCATGTGATCTACGTAGACTTCCATCATTTTGCCTATCTGGTCGATGAACATTTTATTGACCAGAAGTTGATATGTGGTGCCTGCATTTTTCAGACCGAAGGGCATCACCTTGTAACAGTAGAGGCCTCGGTCAGTGATAAATGAAGTCTTCTCTTTATCTGGAGGCTGCATCATTATATGGCTGTAACCGGAGTATACATCCATGAAGTTTAGGCCTGCACATGGGTCAAGTTAGGGTCGGGTTAGGCCCAATCCTGGACCGAACCTAAACATATTTTAATGGTTCAAGTTTCCGTCCGGGTTGTGACCGGGTTGGGTTGACCCAACCCTAACCCCACCCTACTTGCAAAAGGGTCAACCCTAACCCTATCCGACCCTATATGCTGAACCGAGTCGACTTGGGTTACAACTGAGTTCACAAAACAGATGAACGAGGTATATTTATCACAAACATCATAGTGAGCCCCACATAATATTGGTTCCTAGAGTAGGAACTTTTTGTGAAAGGCTTTGGCAGGAAATTTGCATCTGATTTAAATGGATGTAAATTATTCAATTGGATGAAGAACTTCCCCTTCCATAGCATGCCCATAATTCATACAGGTGGGACGCATCGTTTGGTGATCTAAACCATTGAGATTGTGCTTTCAATCATCAATGGACCATGCCAAAAGAATCTCCTTGACCCAACAATCATAACATTTCGATTCTTCGCATACAAATGAATGGTTCACATTCAATGAAGAGAACAAAAGAAGGCCATATTCAGGGGCATATAATCTTCCAATTTGAGACATTTTTTAAGGGATGGTGTACTTATGATGGGGCATCAGATCAATGGCTTGGATAACCCAACCATGGGCCCCACAGAAATGAACTGAAGTTCCTTATTGAGCCTCATGGAAAAATACCCCCACAATAAGGGCAGAAACAACTAGGTGTGTTTACCACCTTACCATCCAAAGTTTCAATTTCCAAACATGTCGAAGGAGGGCATGCTCGAAGGTTTTTTTTTTTAGAATACTCTGACAGAACTTGGGGCAGTTCAGGTCCGGCAAAATAGGCCTGGTATGCATGGGCTGGGGCAGTTCAGGTCGGGCAAAACGGGTCTGGTATACATGGGTTAGGTCAGTTGGGTTTGGTGTGTATCATAAACTGTACCTAAATTAAAAACAGTCCAGCCACATTCACCCAGGATCGAATCCTTTTCTCTACCAGGTCGGGGCGGATCGAGTTTATGCCGGGTCAGATCGGGCTGGTCGATCTAGTTAAACCAGCAGATGTGAATCCTTAATGAAGCTGAGCATAACATGTCCGGATATAGCGTCGACCAGCTGATCAATCCTTGGCGTAGGTAAGATATCTTTGGGGTATTCTTTGTTCAGATCTTTGGGGCATTCTCTAGTTGATTTTTTCACCAGAACTACATTAGCTACCCAATCCGGGTGGTCAACTTCTTAAATGAAGCTGACCTTGAGGAGCTTGTTGACTTCTTCCTTGATGGCCTCTTGTCACTCCAGATTGAATGATCGCCACTTCTAATGGACAATTTTAAAATTGGATTGCACCTTCATGCGATGTACAATGACACTTGGATCGATTCCAAGCATATCTTCGTGAGGCCAAGCAAAGACATCTTGGTGCTCGGTTAGGAACTCAGTAAATTGAGCCTGCATCATGGGGTCTAAAGCTGACCCTATTCGTATGCTTCTTGTTGGGTCTGTTCTGGATATCTAAACCAAAATCAGGTCTTTTGTTAGGGTCCCTGTCTGTGTACTTTCCTCTCTAGGATCCAAGGAGGAGTTTGCTTAACTGAGGCCGACTACTGTCGATGCCTATTAGGGTCATTGATAAGTGCCTAATATTGTATAATTAACCCTGGTTGTTAAGGGCATTATCATTGTTTTTTCGGTTAATTATCCCTCATTGAGCGATTTTTCAATGTTCAGGCAATCAGGAGAAGTTGGACAAGGTCTGAGCCAATCAAGGCAATTAAAGGCCCTAAAGTGAACAAGATAAAATATGTGGTGATCATGAAGAAAATCGGGCTGTAAAGATCAAATGATGCATCATATTCTATGGTGGACCGCACCACAACCACTCATTGGAAGTCCGGGATGTGCATGTTTGATGGTAGTGATTTGGAGATCACACGAGTTTGAACGGTCAAGATTGGATGTCTATAGTTGGGACCAACTGTGCATCAAGGTGGACCACACTTTCATAAGAATCAGATCGATGGCCTTGATCATCTAGCACTGTAGCCCACACCATCATCACCATCGTCAACTGCAGTCCATCTATTCATCCAGCCGTCCACATCAGCGTCCAGCCCTGGACGTCTCCAGATCTGGTGGACCCACCATTTCCAGATCCAATCCAGCACGTGTGGAACCATCCAGTCATCATGTGCTTCCAACCTCCATCTCCACCACCACACGTCCAGCAAAGCAGCAAGTGGGCCCCATTTAAGAACTCAAATGTCCAGCAGAGCTTGCACGTGCATCACATCAGCTGGACATCATCATCAGCGTCCACTCATCCATCCATCATCCAATGGACATACCACAGTCCCCACACGTGCAGCAGTAATGCTGCAGCTTCAACGTCCATCAACCCAGCAACGCTGTGGACCCCACCTTTAGTCACACGCGCTGAGAACCAGCAGAGCACAGCCGTCTAGCTATGGTGGACCCCATCCTCACCGTCCAGTGGATCTCCACCGTCCGTCAACAACAACATCAGCGTCCAAGGCAGGCTGAAATCTCAACCGTCCACCCTGCATCCCTGCACGTCCCGACCGTCCATTCATCATCAGCAATGGATGGCTGATCTTCATCACCGTCCAACACTTGGACCTGTAGATGATGAAGGGCTGATCGTCCAGCACATTTGCATCATTATCAGCCACTGATTCAACGTCCTGCAAGGTGGACCTTACCAATGTACTAGGCTGATCCACTCCATCCATCCTGTGCAGTAATTGGATGATCCAGCAATCCCACAAGTGCTGGCCCAACTTACATCAGCGCCGTCATCAACAATCGTCCATCCTTACAGCTGTAGCAGCTTGGTGGCCTCCACGTTACAACCATGGCCAACATGCCAACTGATGATCACGTCACCATCCATGAAGAGGACGGCTCCAACGTGAGCAGCAACTGCTCTCCATCCCAACTTCACGTCCTTCACAGCTGCAGCGGACCCAATTCACCTCAGCCGTCAAGAAGATGGAGTAGAGATTAGATCTCCACCATCCAGAACTCCTCTGCACTATGCATCAGCCCCACCTGTTGAACGTGCTCCATAGCAGCTCTCCACCCTTGCACATGTTCCAGCAAGAGGAGCTCTCTCCCTCTCTAGAGCTCTCTCTCTCTCTCTCTCTCTAGCTCTCTTCCCAACACATGAGTAAAGCTTGGAATGCCACCTCATCATCCAAGCCTCACTCCATTCCCAAACCAAAAAAAAAATCTGCTTTGGGTTTGGAGTGCCACCTAGGCTTGGAGTATTTTTTTTACCACATGTCATTCCAAGCTTAACTCCGAGCCCAGACCTAAAGGAAAAGTTTGCTTTGGGCACTCCAAGCCTAACTCCATTCTTGAACCTAAATAAAAATCTGCTTTGGGTTTGGAGTGCCACCTAGGATTGGGAGGAGGCTTGGGAGCCTCTCAAAAGTCTATAAAAGGAGGCCTCTCCTCCTCATTTCAATCATCCCACTCCTCAAATCCCATTCTCTACAACTCCTCTCTTCTCTTCTTTAGTTTTCTTTCTTTTCCATTGTAGAAGTAGTGTAGCGTAGTTTTCTCTTTTGTAGAGAATTTAGTCTTCCATTGTAGCATGGTTGGCTAAACCTCTAGCTAAGGCTAGGGGTGAAGCCTTTGAAGAAATTTGCAAGCTTTGGTTCTTTTGGTTCAACATTGTGTGGTGTAAATGTTGGAGTTCTCTTTGGTTGATTGGTTCGGTTATCCACCTCGGAAGACGCTATTGTTGTGTAAGCCCCTTGATCCATCGTCGACTCTGGGCACGTTGGATGCTTGGGATCCCTTACACACCAATTGGCTAGTTCATGATCGATAAAGTCCCTTAATCCATCGTCGACTCCGGGCACGTTGGATGCTTTAGATTCCCTACGGTCATCGAGCTAGTGCAGGTAAAGTCATCGATCTGTAAAATCCCTTGATCGATTGTAGACTCAGGGCACATTGGATGCTTTGGATTCCCTGCGATCGATGGACGAGATCTTAACGGTTGGATCGGTCAATCAAAGCCTCCTATCTTGTAAGTATGCATTTGATCGTGTGATTTGTGATCTTACCGATTGACTTTTTGGCAAAGTTGTTGATCTTTACAATTCCTTGATCCATTTTCGACTCCGAGCACAGTGGATGCTTAGAATTCCCTACGATCAACTAACGAGTGCTTCATGGTTAAATCAATTGGTTCAGATCACCATCTTTTATGAAATATGCAGTGGTTTAACTGTTTCATCTTCCGATTGGAATGAATCTTTATTTGATTCTAGTCGAGTTATAGTTGGACCAATGAATCAAATCTTGTGAATGAATCAAAGGTGGATCCCTGATGCCTTAGCCCCTTTTCTATTTTTGTCTTTTACCACACACAACTTGCTCCACTCTTGTGGATTAAACTAGGTTTCATCTCTCCTACCTAAACTAATTCCTCTAAGTGTTCTTAACCCCAATCCCTGTGGATTGACCTCGGTCTTACCGAGTATTTTACTACTTCGCTACCTGCACTTGGGTGTGCAATCTTCGGGTTGTAGCAAGTTTTTGGAGCCGCTGCCGGGGATTGGCATCGATTTAAGAATATTTTGGAATTGGTTTATGAGTATATATATTGTCAATAGTTTACTAAGTTGTTTGTTTTATTTTTAGGGATTATCCATAGTTGTACATTCTTCTTCTCGGGTAATATCCTTCCTTGTTTTCCTCTTTTACTATTCTTTCTAGATTTTTTATTGTTTTCTATTAGAGTGTTATCATGCCCATATATGATGAGTGGACACAGAAATACGCTAAAATTCTTCTAGAAGATGAAAGGCAATCAAAGCACAATGGTAAGGAACGCTCCATGCGTGATTATCTACATAAGAACAATACACGTAAAGTTTCATCCGGTAAAACGCTTCGTGAGTATTGGAGTGAGAACAACGTATACAATTTTCCACCGGTTAAAACGTTGCTGAGTATTGGAATGAGAACAATGTATATTATGATCCACCAGTTAGGTCGATGCATGATTGTTTGTATGGCTATGCTTATCAACAACCATATAGTGCGCCATCATACAATGCGAACGAACCTAATTGGCGGAACTATCAAAATTTCAATTGGAGAGACGGACCAACAATGAATGTTAAGTATCCCTAAGGGCCCCCTATTTATGTGTCTCCACCAAAAAAGACCCTTGAGGATACGTTGCAAGTGGAAAGCACCTCGCAGATAATTAACAAGACAGTTACATTGACTGAGCACATGGAATCACACCTCACTGAGACGGAGGAAGAGACTTCCCTAGTCCAACCTCCGTCTAACCTAATTGAACAACTCGAGGTGATTGATTTCAGTTCTTCCGATATACTTGTTGAGCGTGACGGAGATACGATTACCTTTAGATATAATGAAGAGATTCTAATGAAAGTTGACGAACCTGAGGAATCTGAAAAATCTGAGGGTGATAATATAATTGGTGATGTTCAACAAGATGAAGACTCAAAGTGTGCTTATGAGCCCGTGGTACCATTTCCCCAAAGGTTAATCCCTTCTGAGACTCTAGTTAATAATCATGCCATGGAAATTCCCCAACAAAGTGATTTTGATACAATTCACCAAATTGACATGCCCAATTTCATTATGGATGAAGAGTTTTCCTGTATTCAGTGTCCTAATTCTTTGGAAGATTGCTTGGCTCACTTTGAAGATTCGAATGATCCCATGATTCAAGAAATAGTGAATGCCTTGCAAGACCCGGTGCATGAAAAGATGTTTCCCACTGATTCTCACCTAATACCATCTATCATGGAAGCACCGGGAGATTCTGATTGTATGGAGAAGACACCACCATTTGAAGAATCATTTGAAGTCTCTCCATCGCTTTGGTCTTTTCAGACTGAAGTGGACCATTACTGGGAAGATCCGTTTTTTATAAACCATTGCCCAGTTAATGCATTAAGGAGATATCTTCTTGATGATGTCTCCTTTTCTCGTACATGTGGTGCGAATTTCTATTGGCCCATAATGATTAAGAACACCCATGTACATTGCCGAGCAGGACTATGGATGGTCCTAATGTGAAATTTGTTGAAATACATGATGATCCTGCTCCAGTCTATTCCCTGGATTGATCTCCTAGTCTGATGGAGATCCATTTCCCTGCTTTCCTAGGATAGATTAGTTTAGATTAGGATTTCTTGTCTTTGCTTATGATTAGGTATGAATAAACTCGCTCGTTGATAATTCTCTCAGGTACTCTCTCACTCACTCCTCTTTTTGCTATTGTTCTCATATTATGTTACATTGCATATTTTTCAACATTGAGGACAATGTCGAATTTAGGTTGGGGGGTGGGAATTCCTGCGGAATTTTATTGAAAATGTTGTTGAAATTTTTTTAGTTTTATGATAAAAAAAAATCTAGGGATTTATGTGATTTATGTGATTTTGAAATAATTTGAATAGTAGAATAAAAAGGCATTTAGTGATGACAATGTTAAATTTTAGAGTTTAGTTGCTTCAGTAAATTTCAAAATTGAGTTCTTTCCATTAATTTTCTATTAGAAAATGATAAACATTGATTGAGTCATGAATTTTCACAATTCACATCTAGCTTGCACTGCCGGGATTTGAGTTTGATACTATAATGTTGACTTGATGATTGTTGAGAGTGATAGGAACCAAGCCTGGAGATCCTTGTTTACTTGGTTCACACACACACACACACACACACACACACACACACACACACACACACACACACACACACACATATATATATAAAAAGGAATATTCATAGTAATTTGGGGCAAGGAATTTCATCCATTGTCGTTACCATTACAAAACACTACCATAGTATGAAGTGAGTCTTTTGGAGTCTTCGGCTATCGGTTATCGAAAAAAAAAAAAAAGAGAGAGATCAAAAATTGAAAAAAATATTGAAAAGAATAGTAGCAAGGTTCAGAATCAGTGACTTGGTTGATTTGACCATTCTCTTCAATCATCAGTGTTAACATGAAAGTAGAAGACTGAACCCCTAGTTGTGTCAAGGCTAGACTTCACAGTGCACCATGGAACTCAATGTTTAGAATGCTTCTATTGAATGATTAATGCTTTGAACTCAATTAGGTTGTTGACTAAAGTAGCTAGAATCTAGGTTTATATATTCTGAAAACTATATGCCTTGGAAACTCTACTATTTAGATAACTTGAAGGATCACATAAAGACATTGAATTTCCTTTTTTTGTTTATCTTGGTTTCACTAGGAAATAATAGGAAGTCTCGAGATGATTTTGATTGATGAAAACTGTCGAGGATAAGATTGATTGCAGTATTTTGAAAAATCCTTAGATGATTTTCGCATGTTTTGCTCGAGACTAGCAAAATGCTGGTTGGGGGGTGTGATAAGTGCCTAATATTGTATAATTAACCCTGGTTGTTAAGGGCATTATCATTGTTTTTTCGTTTAATTATCCCTCATTGAGCGATTTTTCAATGTTCAGGGGATCAGGAGAAGTTAGACAAGGTCTGAGCCAATCAAGGCGATTAAAGGCCCTAAAGTGATCAAGATAAAATATGCGGTGATCATGAAGAAAATCGGGCTGTAAAGATCAAATGATGGATCATAGTCTATGGTGGACCGCACCACAACCACTCATTGGAAGTCCGGGATGTGCATGTTTGATGGTAATGATTTGGAGATCACACGAGTTTGAACGGTCAAGATTGGATGTCTATAGTTGGGACCAACTGTGCATCAAGGCGGACTACACTTTCATAAGAATCAGATCGATGGCCTTGATCATCTGGCACTGTAGCCCACACCATCATCACCATCGTCAACTGCAGTCCATCTATTCATCCAGCCGTCCACATCAGCGTCCAGCCTTCGACATCTCCAGATCTGGTGGACCCACTATTTCCAGATCCAATCCAGCACGTGTGGAACCATCCAGTCATCATGTGCTTCCAACCTCCATCTCCACCACTGCACGTCCAGCAAAGCAACAAGTGGGCCCCATTCAGGAACTCAAATGTCCAGCAGAGCTTGCACGTGCATCACATCAGCTGGACATCATCATCAGCGTCCACTCATCCATCCATCATCCAGTGGACATCCCACAGTCCCCACACGTGCAGCAGTAATGCTGCAGCTTCAACGTCCATCAGCCCAGCAACGCTGTGGACCCCACCTTTAGTTACACGTCTGAGAACCAGCAGAGCACAGCCATCTAGTTATGGTGGACCCCATACTCACCGTCCAGTGGATCTCCACCGTCCGTCAGCAACAACATCAGCGTCCAAAGCAGGCTGAAATCTCAACCGTCCACCCTGCATCCCTGCACGTCCCGACCGTCCATTCATCATCAGCAATGGACGGCTGATCTTCATCACCGTCCAACACTTGGACCTGTAGATGATGAAGGGCTGATCGTCCAGCACATTTGCATCATTATCAGCCACTGATTCAACGTCCTGCAAGGTGGACCTTACCAATGTACTAGGCTGATCCACTCCATCCATCCTGTGCAGTAATTGGATGATCCAGCAATCCCACAAGTGCTGGCCCAACTTACATCAGCGCCGTCATCAACAATCGTCCATCCTTACAGCTAGTAGCAGCTTGGTGGCCTCCACGTTGCAACCATGGCCAACATGCCAACTGATGATCACGTCACCATCCATGAAGAGGACGGCTCCAACATGAGCAGCAACTGCTCTCCATCCCAACTTCACGTCCTTCACAGCTGCAGCGGACCCAATTCACCTCAGCCGTCAAGAAGATGGAGTAGAGATTAGATCTCCACCATCCAGAACTCCTCTGCACTGTGCATCAGCCCCACCTGTTGAACGTGCTCCACAGCAGCTCTCCACCCTTGCACATGTTCCAGCAAGAGGAGCTCTCTCCCTCTCTAGAGCTCTCTCTCTCTCTCTCTCTCTCTCTAGCTCTCTTCCCAACACATGAGTAAGGCTTGGAATGCCACCTCATCATCCAAGCCTCACTCCATTCCCAAACCAAAAAAAAATCTGCTTTGGGTTTGGAGTGCCACCTAGGCTTTGAGTATTTTTTTTGCCACATGTCATTCCAAGCTTAACTCCAAGTCGAAACCTAAAGGAAAAGTTTGCTTTGGGCACTCCAAGCCTAACTCCATTCCTGAACCTAAATAAAAATCTGCTTTGGGTTTGGAGTGCCACCTAGGATTAGGAGGAGGCTTGGAAACCTCTCAAAAGTCTATAAAAAGAAGCCTCTCCTCCTCATTTCAATCATCCCACTCCTCAAAGTCTACAACTCCTCTCTTCTCTTCTTTAGTTTTCTTTCTTTTCCATTGTAGAAGTAGTGTAGCGTAGTTTTCTCTTTTGTAGAGAATTTAGTCTTCCATTGTAGCATGGTTGGCTAAACCTATAGCTAAGGCTAGGGGTGAAGCCTTTGAAGAAATTTACAAGCTTTGGTTCTTTTGGTTCAACATTGTGTGGTGTAAATGTTGGAGTTCTCTTTGGTTGATTGGTTCGGTTATCCACCTCGGAAGACGCTATTGTTGTGCAAGCCCCTTGATCCATCGTCGACTCCGGGCACGTTGGATGCTTGGGATCCCTTACACACCAATTAGCTAATTCATGATCGATAAAGTCCCTTGATCCATCGTCGACTCCGGGCACGTTGGATGCTTTAGATTCCCTACGGTCATCGAGCTAGTGCAGGTAAAGTCATCGATCTGTAAAATCCCTTGATCGATTGTAGACTCAGGGCACATTGGATGCTTTGGATTCCCTGCGATCGATGGACGAGATCTTAACGGTTGGATCGGTCAATCAAAGCCTCCTATCTTGTAAGTATGCATTTGATCGTGTGATTTGTGATCTTACCGATTGAATTTTTGGCAAAGTTGTTGATCTATACAATTCCTTGATCCATTTTCGACTCCGAGCACAGTGGATGCTTAGAATTCCCTACGATCAACCAACGAGTGCTTCATGGTCAAATCAATCGGTTCAGATCACCATCTTTTATGAAATATGCAGTGGTTTAACTGTTTCATCTTCCGATTGGAATGAATCTTTATTTGATTCCAGTCGAGTTATAGTTGGACCAATGAATCAAATCTTGTGAATGAATCAAAGGTGGATCCCTGATGCCTTAGCCCCTTTTCTATTTTTGTCTTTCACCACACACAACTTGCTCCACTCTTGTGGATTAAACCAGATTTCATCTCTCCCAACTAAACTAATTCCTCTAAGTGTTCTTAACCCCAATCCCTGTGGATCAACCTCGATCTTACCGAGTATTTTACTACTTCGCTACCTGCACTTGGGTGTGCAATCTTCGGGTTGTAGCAGTCATGACGAGTGCAACTTACTTTCCTTTGTCATCTTAGATTGTTAAGTCATAACATGTCTGAGCCTCCCTTTAGTTCCCTTTGACCACTCTAATGTTGTTTGGAGTGGGAAATTTGATGTATAAATAACACGGGGACAATGCAGCTTTTAGCTTTGCCATGGAGGGACGACCGAGGATCGCGTTGTAAGTTGACTTGTGATCCACCACCAAGAAACTAACTATGATGGTAATCTTATTAGGGGCTTCTCCTAAGGTGGCCGGGAGGTCAATGCTACCTTCAGGAGTCACCACGTCTCCTCTGAAGCCGACCAATGGAGTGTTCACTAGCTTAAGCAGACTTCTCGGTAGGCACATCTTATCGTAAGCATCTGTATATTGGATCTCTGCCAAGCTCCCTATGTCGAGCATTATCCTGTGAGTCTTGTAGTTGGCCACTTTTAGCATGACCACAATTACATCATCATGAGGGAATTGAAGTCCCTATGCATCTTTTTTTTGAGAAAGAGATAGCCTAATGATCCAACCTGAGCTGTTTCTCAGGCCTCTCTGCTGAGTATATTGCTTAGGGCTCACACTGAGCCTTTCTTGCTTAGGCCTTCTTGGCATTTTGTGAATTGCCACCATCGGCCGGGCGACCAAAGATGGTTTTGATTTCACCTACAGGCGTAATTTCTTCCTGGACCTATTGATTTTGTTGACGAGACGATCGATTCCTTTATAGTCGATCTTGCCAATGTGGAGACCTATTTTCTTTCCTAGGAGAGAGGTCATGTCAAGCCACAAAGTCATGGAGATAACCTCTTCTGATGAGTGGCTCGACCTCATCCTTGAGGGTGATGCAGTTGTTAGTGTTGTGACCGTGATCTCAATGAAAATGGTAATATTTGTTCTTATTCCTTTTGTCAAGATTTGCTCTCATCCGAGGCAGCCAATTCACATATGATTGATTTTTAATTTTTAGGAGAACTTTTTCAGGAGTAGTGTTCAATGGAGTATAATTCTAATACCTCCCCTCAGAGTGACGCTTATTGGGAGATTTGTCTCACCGATATTTCTTTTTCTTTTTCTTGTCTAAAGACAAGGCATCCTCAGTCTTCCTTTTCATATCATTAAGTCCTCCCTCTAACTCTCGTCATTCCCTTGCAACTTCTTCAACATTAATGTATTTTTTAGCTTTAGCTTGGAATTTTGTCATAGTCTTTGGGGCAGTCTTTGTCAAGTGCAAATCTGAACTCTTTATTCCTGACCCCAATCAGGAGGAAGGCCAGGCCTATCTCATCGGTGTAGACTTCAGTCTGCACAGATTCAGTTGTGAAGCTGACCATATACTCCTTCAAAGATTCATTCAACCACTGTTTAATTGTGGCTAGGTGGGCCTCTAGCTTCTTCGTCTTCCTGCTCCCTATAAACTTTGAAATGAATAATGTACATAGTTGGGAGAAGGAGTTAATCGAATATGGCTTGAGGCTCCTGAACCACGTTTGAGTTGCGTCTTTGAGGGTGAGAGAAAATGAGCAGCACATAATTTCTGCATTGTAACCTTCGAGTTCCATGAGGGACCTATAGGTCTCGATGTGTTCCACTAAATCTCCTAATCCGGTATAATGAGTGATGTTAGGCGTTCGGAACTTTTTTGAAAGTGGTGATTCCATAATTTCTTCAATAAATGGTGGCTCTATTTGCTCGACCATGTCCTGTATTGTGGCAGGTATGTTGGATTGATACCTTTGTTCTATGGTGGCAAACTTGTCCTCGAGCTTCTTGAGTCCTTACTCCTATACCTCGGTATGACTACCACTGGAAAATTGATTCTCTATGTTGATGACATCTTGAATCAATTGTATAGCGAAAGTCTCCTGGAGGGACATTCCCTATCTTTGGGGGGGACTAGGATGGCTGGTCCAGCTCAACTTGCTATCGGATGATTCTATCCATAGTCCTCCTAAGGGGCAAGATGTTGCTGGAAGCGGCAAGTTCATCAGGTGGTAATCCCTCATTTGGGATCATGGGTTGTGGAGGAGTGGCTGACACAATTCGTTGCTCAAGAAGATTGGTCAAGTGGATCACGCTAGCCTAGAGAGCTAGCATAGCCTCCTTCACCTAGCATATCTTGGTTGCATCATCAATGAGAACTCGAACCTGTGGAGGAGGCGGTGGCAACAACTTTGTTTGTCCTTCACCAGTGGGAGCCTCCGATTGAGGGTCTTGCCACTTTGAAGTGGATGGGGCATTGTTGCACTTAGGGAGAATTGAAAAAAATTAGTAAAGACGATGAAGAAGAACGACAAAAGGAGAGGGCGATCGAATGATCGAACAATAAGTTAATGGGAACGATTATGTCGTTCTCATAGACGATGCCAATCTGTTGACGCTAAAAAATGGTCAGCAGATAAAGAAGACGGATCAACGGCAGATTTTGTCGTTCAACGGTCTCTGTAAAATGGACGGTGTCGATGGGGTGACCTATAACCACAAGAGAGGATGAGGGGGTGCCAGTCGTTGATGTAGAATGGGTCGCTAATTATTTCATGGCCCAGATAGATCAAAAGAAGACCGGTTGGAGTCGAAAGTGATCCGAACTGTCAAGAACATAAACCGGTCGTATCTCGCAATCCGGAATGAGTTTCAGGACATATAATATATCAATTTGGGGTAACTCGAGCTACTTTAGCCAACCAACCCCACTATGCTGAGTTGCCCAAGCCGAAATCGCTAGATTCGACTGTATCGACGGTCATTAAGCTAGTTTATTTTCAATTTTACTATTTATAGTAAGTTTTAATTCGATCATAACTTGGGATCTGTAGGGCTTTAGAGTTAGTGCCCAACATGAAAAGGGCTTAGAATATTTAGTAGAACAACATAGTTGAGGCCGTTTGGTAACTTTCTATTTTTGGCTGAAAACTAAGAGTTCTAGTAGGATTGAACGACTTCTATAAATAGTAAGTTTACTATTTATAGTAAGTTGCATTTTCTAGGAGTTTAAGTTGGAGTTGGAGTCTAATACTTTACCTAGGGTTAGTTGCCTATTTATATGCATTGTAATTCCATTTTTATTGATTTTATTATCAAAAAACATTATTCGGAATTAATTTCCTTTTTATCCTTTTATTTCTTCTCGTGGATTCGAGAAATTCTCGGTTAGGGAGACGGTGATCGACCTACCACGTCCTCCCTGCGTCAGTCGTGCTAGCCATGGACCCTCCGATGCTAAAGTTAGTACCAGAATTGATTTTAGAAATAATTGATGTTGATTATGTTGTTACATATCATGTTGTTCTGTAGCTTTTTGAGAGACGGAGGGCCACTTTTATAGATGATAATTTGAATGGTACGTAGGTCCATAGATCTCATATACAGTTGTGATATGAGAATTACTTGGGATAATCCTTATCACGCATGAATCCCATAGATCCCGACCTCTATCTCTGCAAGACGGTTGTGGGGAGTGCTCGGCACTCCGTTTCATCAGTCTAAGCTACTCGAATGGAGTGGCTATCCTACGATAGGCACTAGAATTTAGGGTTGGGGCTTCACCCTTGTTGAGGTCGAGTCCGTGTTGGTCGGCAATCTGTTGAGCTGTTGGGATGAATCATCCTTATAGATTCCGGTCTGAAGACATCTTTAGTTGAGTTGTTTTGCAGTTCGTGAGTAGTATTCATGACTGAAGCCGAGGGCTCTGCTCTAACCAAAGTTGAGGCCAAGGTCTAAATTCTGACCAGAATAGAGTTTGAAGGCTCTATGGATTCTAAGGATCTGATGATGCTCTTCATCTAAGGTTGAGCTTACCCGGGTCAGATCCAACTCCACTATCTAAGGCCGAAGCAACGACCTCAGCCCTTTACTCGTTAGTTTGAGGCCGAGGCCCAATTCTCTGGATCATTACTGTAGTTATAGACGTGTATGGAGGCTGCTTGCCTTGAGCCCTCCTTGACAAGTAGGATTTGGTGGCTTTAAGTGGGCCTATCTGGGACAGGCTCAGATTTTACCCATAACAAACCCCATTGTTGCTAAGTAACAATCATAAAATCACATTGGTTGAACAATATGACCTCTCTCATTTGTGGAGATAGGTTTTTTTTAATATGACCATCATGTATTATTTAGTTTTAATCGGCCAATAAATGTCAATCATTCCTATAGTCGTTAAGTCAGTTTAGTATAATTTTGGCTCTCGCCATCAGTGAGCCGACTTTGTTAAGCTCTTTGGCCCTGACGTGTTGGTGGTGCGCCCTCACTCCAGTCTAGGATTCTTATGGTGCCACCACTTTACCCATTCCGGCGTCTCGTTAACCCACTTCTATTTGCACCTACCTAGTCGGTTCCCATTAGAC